>OX369295.1:1474127-2948254 GCA_947284805.1 Coleophora flavipennella | reverse complement strand
TTCCTTTCCTTTCCTTTCCTTTCCTTTCCTTTCCTTTCCTTTCCTTTCCTTTCCTTTCCTTTCCTTTCCTTTCCTTTCCTTTCCTTTCCTGTCCTGTCCTGTCCTGTCCTCTCCTCTCCTCTTCTGTTCTCTCCTCTCCTCTCCTCTCCTCTCCTCTCCTCTCCTCTCCTCTCCTCTCCTCTCCTCTCCTCTCCTCTCCTCTCCTCTCCTCTCCTCTCCTCTCCTCTCCTCTCCTTTCCCTTCCTTTCCTTTTCTTTTCTTTATATTCCATTTCAATTAATATTATTCCGTTTATTTTCATTCCATTTTATTCCATTTCATTCCATCAAATGGTAACAAATGAACTTTATCAAACAGACCTAAAGTTCCATAGAATACAAGTAAATAATATTACAATTAATTGGGTTATTAGTTTTTTTTTAATTGGGAAAATTTCAGTTTTATCAGTAGGCTAGTGGTCTCTATGCCTGTGTGTCGCCTCGTTGCAGACGAGGAGGCGCCGCACATAGAGGTGGGTGCGCTGGGTGCGAGGGCGACGACGGTACGCAGCGCGGCAGGCGGCGCGGCCACCCTAGCGTGCGAGGCGCGCTGGCGACCCCCTCCGCGCCTTCTGCGCCTGCCGCCGCTGCGCCTGCGCTGGCTGCGCGACGGCCGCGAGCTGGTGAGCACCCGCATGATCATCTGAGCTGGAAGGCGTCCCGTTGAACGTAGGCCTGCGCTCTGTACGATAATGAGACCTACGCATCCAGTAACTTCTTGTGGGCTTCGCCAGACCATCAGGCCAACTAAGACCACGGCTATTACCCCAGATGAAGGGAAAAATAAAAAAGCTATAATTTCAGCCGGGAAACTAGTTTTCATACTTTGCCAAAGTCGGGTTTTAGTTTTTTTAATTTTTATTTCGTTTCCATATTTTTGTGCTCAGAGTATAACGCCACCCTACCTTGCTACCCGCGGCCACGTCTCTCTTTTGATATCAAAAATGATAAAAATATAAAAAAAAATTTGTTATCTCGCAGGTTCTACGATGCTTACTATATGTCGCAATTAAATTTTATACCACATGTAAAACAATAGTTACTTGTGCCACTGCCAAGTAATGGCTAATTGCGTGCAGTGGCATACAATGCTTTTTCTACGACCATGTAATAAATAAAAACAAAATTTAACCGTAAAATCCCATTCATCAGCCTCATCACACGCGATGTTTAGCCATGGTGCAGGTACGCGCGCTTTTTTTAACTGGCCTTGGCATCTTGCACAAAATACATTCAAATTTCATCATAATCATAATATATTGAACTTAAAGAAAAGATCGTAAAGGAGGTACATATGTTATGATTCATAATAATTGCACCTTCCTTAAACTTGACAAAATTGCTCAATACTGTATTCCAAATGTAATTGAAGGCTGTGCAATAGAGTTACTGTTCACAAAATAATAGTTGTATGCATATATTGGGTCCACAAAAAGAAAGAAAAATTAAGATACTTCAAAATAAATGCATGACATTCTTAAATACTGTTGCGATCATTCCCGTAAAATAGTAATCTGTGGTGATTTTAATATTGACTGTCTAAAAAAGTTCCAAGATAGCATAGAAATCAAACAACTTTTAAAGGGCTTTAATATAAAATCTTCGATGAATGCTCCCACTCGTCTATCCAGTGGTACTTATATATATATATATATTTACTTCAATGCCCAGTTAAAAAGACTTGTAGGTATAATTACTGGTTTGTTCTGAGGCGTGACTATTTAAGAGAAAATAAGAGAATATTCAACAAATGTTTAGAAAATCTTACTGTCAATGAAGCATTTAATTAGCAAGATCCAAAAAAGCATTCAACAGTTTTTATGACCTTTCCCAATTGATCTATAACCTTTGCTTTCCCATAGTAAAAGTGGAAATTCCGACAAAAAAACCAAGGTGGATTACAAAGGGAATTAAAACATGCTGTAAATGTAAAAGACAACTGGCATGGCAATATCGATTATATCCAAACGATAACAATAAAAGTAAGTTCAAAACTTATTCCAGAACTATAAAGAATATTATAAAGTTGACATAGAAAAGGCAAAATAACTATCATATATTAAATGCACGAAATAAATCATAAGCTTTGTGGCAAATCATCAGTGGAACCAATTCTAACTATACTAAAGAAAGCGTAAGTGTAATAAAAGTTATCAATAGCCTGATTCATAATCCACGAATAATAGCTCAGAAATTCAACGATCATATCATTAAATAGGTATAAATACAACCTAATGTTCTGTAAAATAATACATTTCGTTCGTTATAATTATAACACTTAAAATTTTCTCTCCATATATTTAATGTTTTAAAAATAGTATAACTAATATCCATCTATCTGTTTATTATATTATGAAACAGTGAGTGAAAATCCACCTACCAGCAGTAATTTTCCTCTCAGAAGCTGATAGCAACATAGTTTACTGCAGTCCACCAACATAACCTCTCAACTAACTTCAGAGATGGAGTCCTTTCGCCAGTCATTAGATGAGATGGCTGAAATGTTCAAGACCAGAATGGCTCATTTTCAAGATGAGTTACAGAAAGCCGATACCTCAGCGCCAGTAGCTTCCACAACCTCACTTGCTGCTGATTTCAACGCTTTCAAGTCATTTGTAATGGAGGCTCTGATTACACTACAAAAACAGGTGGAGCTGCTTATTTCTGAGAATGACCGACGCGAAATGAGGAGCCGGCGTAAGTTTTTACTTGTTCATGGCATTCCGGAAACATCTAACGAAGACACCATAGAGTCATTTTTGAAGGGTGTAGTGAGTCATATCAAATCCCCTGTGCTTTCCTGTGACCGAATAAGTCGCTGTCATCGCCTTGGGAAACCATCCAGCAAGAAAACCAGACCTATTCTGGTAAAGTTCAAGGAGTTGGCTGTGCGCGATCAACTGTGGATGGCTAAGGCTGGCCTAAAGGGCACTGGTGTTACCTTGTCCGAGTTTTTAACTAAATCTCGGCACAGTGTATTTTTAGCAGCCAGGGAACGCTTCGGTGTCAAAAGGTGTTGGACGCGAGATGGGTACGTATTCGTGCTAGGTGACGACGAAACGCGGCATCGCATAATTTCACTTGCTGAGCTGCAGCGAATCCCTACCACGGAGAAGTCTACTGTTCCCTCGAAAGCACCTGCTTCTACAAAGCCCATGGCACCAGCCACGGGCTCTAAGCCCATCGCCCCACCCGCCAAATCTCATGACAAGCCGCGTCGTGCTAGAAATGTGTGATTGGATTAGTGTAATGACTACACGCAGGTACATTTCTACAAATCGTGTTTACACTTTCACTTTGTACCCTCCACATTTTCACTTGTTATAATTATTGTCTTGTTTACCTATGTACATATCTAATATTTTATTTTTGACTGTCAGTCTTGCTTTTCTGTCAACTGTCAGTCTTGCATACAGTGTCAGTTGAGTGATGTGTTGTTGATGCGTTTTATTTGTTTTATTTTTTGTAAAGTCAAAGATGACCTACTATAAAACGATTGTTTGTTGCGTATAACATTGGATGGGCTTTGTTTTATATAAATGCGATGTACGTTACTGGTTTTCTCCACGTTTTCTCGTTTTTTTTTTTTTATATTTGTGTATGCGGGAGCTCTGATAGACAATGTGGCGCACTGAACCTGGATGACCTCAACCGTCATTTTTCGACTCCCCCAGTCACACTAGATGAGCCTATCAAATCTGCATCTCTACGCTCCCTGGCCGACTTGCCTCTGCCTGACTGTGACCCATTCGTGTTTACCGATTTGTTCGAGGTTGATGTTAGGCGAAGTATTGCAGCGATCTCGACGAGGGCAGTGGGTAGTGATAGTTTGAGCCGTGAAATGCTGCTTCCAATCTTGGACAGTGTAGTCCCGGTTATTACTCACATCATGAACATATCTTTATCCTCGAATACATTTCCAAGTGCGTGGAAGCTGGCTCATGTTATCCCTCTTCCTAAAAAACCCAACCCCAGTTCGTTTTCCCAGTATCGTCCTATCTCCATTCTTCCCATCCTATCCAAGGTGCTAGAAGGTTGTGTGCACCACCAGCTTTACAAATATCTTTGTAGGAATGACCTTCTCAGCACTTTTCAGTCCGGTTTTCGTCCCCATCATAGTACGGTTAGTGCATTGCTGAACGTCACTGATGACATCCGTTACGCAATGGATAATAAAAAACTTACGTTGGTAACTCTACTTGATTTCAGCAATGCATTTAACTCGGTAGACTTTGATATTCTCCTAGGTATCCTCAAATCATCCCATATTCCTGACTTAATTATTCCCTGGTTTGATTCCTACCTCCGAGGACGGCGCCAATGTGTAAAAACAGACGAATCGCTGTCGGATTGGTGTGAGCTATCAGCTGGTGTACCTCAGGGTGGAGTTCTATCGCCTCTTCTTTTTTCGATATTCATCAACCAGATCACTAAAGTGCTCACTTGCCAGTTTCATCTTTATGCCGATGATCTGCAGATCTATGCCCACTTCCCTGTTTCCGAGGCCTCAGTCGCCATCAACTCCATCAATGCTGATCTAGCAGCGGTACAGAAATGGGCTAAATCTTTCGGTCTCGTGATTAACCCTTCCAAATCGCAGTCTATCATTATCGGTAGCAGTCGCTTGAGGGGTGGCTTGGATCAGTGCTTACCCTCAATATGCTACGATGGCGTTGCGATACCGTTCACTGAGAAGACCCGGAATTTGGGTCTTATCATGGACTCCAACCTGTCGTGGTCCTCTCACATCAATGACGTTAGCAGGCGTATGCATTTTTCTTACCACTCCCTTAAGCGACTCCAGTTCTTTTTGCCTCATAAAACAAAAATTATGCTCGCCCAAACTCTTCTGTTACCGCTGCTCGATTATGCGGATGTATGTTATTTGGACGCCACTGAGGAGCTCCTTAATAAGCTCGAGCGCTTACAAAATCTCGCCATTCGGTTCGTGTTCGGCTTGCGAAAGTTCGACCATATTTCTGAATATCGCGCTCGGCTTAAATGGCTCCCTGTTCGTCAGCGTCGCAATCTACATATCCTCACACTCATGTACAAAATCCTTAAAAATCCTTCCTGTCCTGAATATCTCCGTTCCCGTTTCCACCTACTACCCGTGCCTTCCCCACCCAGACGTTTATGCGTCACCAAAACTCTAGTAGTTCCCCGCTGCAATACCAAATTCTTCTACAACTCGTTCACTGTTGAAGCTGCGAACCTCTGGAATAAATTACCCGCCAACATTCGCGACTGCCCCTCTGTTAACTCTTTCAAAATCAAACTTAAAGAGCATCTTCTTTCCCTACAAAACGTGTAAGTTTATTTGTATATTTTAATTTTAGTACAAATAGTAAGTATTCTATTTTTAGGTATGTATTATGTATATTATTAAATTATTTACTATCGGTATGTATTATTTATGTGAGTAGATCAGGTTAGTTTACATTATATTATATTAGTATTTTATTTAATTTTAGGTACACATAGGTTTGCCCCCCGTCCTTTAAATTCTCATAACACCCGGTAAGGTTGGCTGGAAGAGATCTCTTATAGAGATAAGTCCACCTTTGTATATGTCCTTTCTAATTGTTTTTCATGTAAATATCTGTGTGCAATAAAGAATATATATATATATGTATTGATTATTGATTCCTAGACATACGTTCCGTTCACGCATTGTTTCATATGACAATTTATTTCCCATTCATGTGTTTGTTTGTATTTTCATGTTTTACACTGCTGACTAGGATGGATAAAATAGTAGTATTTAGTTAGTAATTCTAGCTTAAGTTAATTTTAATTGAGTTTATTCATATATTATTATATTAATTTTTATTTTTAAGTACTTACCTATAATATGCCAAATTTTATGGACAACTCTGACCAAAGTGTCAATTTTTTCTCATGTACATCTGAATCGGATTTAACAGACAGCAGTGATAGTTATCAAAGCCTTCCTTCCTTACATGGTTTGCTTGAAGCCGAGTTTTCCAACCTTCCTAAAAATTTTAATGTCGTGCACATAAACGCTCAAAGCATTCCCGCTCACTATCCCGATTTCTTATCCACTTTTGAAAATAACAACAACATCCATGCCATTTTAATTTCTGAATCTTTCCTCCACCCGAACTTGCCGTCTACGTCATATTGTCTTCCAGGATTCATACTCATTCGCAATGATCGTACTAATAGCTCCCATGGTGGTGTGGCTATTTATCTTCGGAGCTACATTCCTTATAAAATTCTTAGTCGCTCTCCACAGCCACCTCCACCTGGTACTGCTGAACATCTTTTTATTGAAGTCACTCTGTCACACAACAAATTTCTTCTTGGAGTCTACTACAGCCCTTCTCTAAGGGTCAATTATTTTTCTTGTTTCGAAAAACTCCTTGAAGATTTCACTCCTTCCTATAATCACTTGATTATAATGGGTGATTTCAATACTTGCCTTCTAAAAGACGATGCTCGCTCTCGTCGTCTAGTCGACATCACTAAATCCTGTAACTTGAATATTCTACCATCTGATGCTACTCACATTTTCCCTGGCTGTGTTCCTTCTCTTCTCGATCTTTCGATTGTGTCTTCTATTAGTCATGTTCACAGACACGGGCAGCTGACAGCTGACTCGTTTTCGTATCATGACTTGATATACATTTCCTATAAAATTCGTCCTCCCAAACCTAAACCCCGCATCGTTCTCCTACGCAATTTTAGTGGAATGGATCTGGATAGCCTACGCACGGATGCCAAAGAGATCGATTGGTCCATTATTGAGCAGGCACCCTCAGTCAATGATAAGGTAGTTCTATTTAATACATTGCTTACCCAGCTTTATGACGTACATGCGCCAATTCATCCCGTGAAAGTCAAACATGTCCCTGCCCCTTGGCTTACTGACGATATCAAAACCTTGATGGTTAAGAAAAATTATGCTAAATCTAAATATAAGGCGGACCCGTCAAATAAAAACGAATCCAAATACCATCGTCTAAGGAATCGCTGTAATATGGTTTGTAGAGATGCACAAAGACGTCATATCCACCAGTCTGTTGAGGAAGGCAACCCCGCTAAAGTCTGGAAATTTCTCCGGACGGTGGGTATTGGAAAATCTTCTGTGAACCAGGGTTCCAGTAACATAGACCCCGATTCTTTAAATGCTCATTTCTCCTCCTCCCCCAGTATCGATAGTTACGCTAAAGCTTGTACTCTTAACCATCTTTCCTCCTTGCCTTCCCCAAGTATCCCTCCCTTTAGTTTCAGTCAGGTGTCTGTTGACGAAGTTGAGAAGAACATTCTTGCCATTGGTTCTAAAGCTGTCGGAGTTGATTGCATTAGTCGTACTATGATCATTCCCATAATCGATATCCTATCTCCCGTTATCACCAAGATCCTGAATCAATCCATAGTTGCTGGAGTCTTTCCTGTTTCCTGGAAAGATGCAAATATAATCCCCCTACCCAAGAAAGCCAATCCTTCTGCCCTATCTGACTACCGTCCTATCTCCATTCTTCCATTTCTTTCTAAAGTGCTTGAACGTTTAATCCATAGCCAACTAAGTAACTTCCTAGTACGTAATGACCTGTTAAATCCCTACCAGTCTGGCTTCCGCCCTGGTCATAGTACGACCACTGCATTAATCAAAATTACAGATGATGTTCGATCAGGTATGGATAACCAGCAGTTAACAGTGTTGACCCTGCTTGACTTTAGTAATGCATTCAATACGGTAGATCATGATATACTGCTCGGGATGCTACGTTCTCTTAACTTATCGCCATCGGCATCTGACTGGTTTCGTAGTTACTTGTGCGGGCGTCGTCAGCGTGTTCGCCTCGAGGATTCATACTCATCGTGGTGTAATACGTGTGCCGGTGTCCCTCAAGGTGGCGTGCTCTCTCCTCTTCTCTTTTCCATATTTATTAATTCTATTTCTCATAACTTGTCTTCATCCTACCACCTGTATGCCGACGATCTGCAAATCTATTCGCAGGCTCCAATACACAAATTGCATGATGCTATAAATAACACGAATAAGGACCTCTTTTACATATCACAATGGAGTAAATCGTACGGTCTGCAGGTGAACCCTGCTAAGACTCAATGCATTATTTTGGGTAGTCCTCATTTTATTTCGAGGGTGAATTTGGACCAATTGCCACATATAATGTTTGATGGAGTTCGCATTAACTTTAGCCATACGGTTAAAAATCTCGGCGTTACGTTCGACACCACCCTTTCCTGGTCACCACATGTCTCCGAAGTCAGCAGAAAAGTATTTGCTTCTGTGCGATCCTTAAACCGTCTCCGCAATTTCCTTCCAAATGCTACTAAAATTGCACTCGCCCAGTCTCTTCTTCTTCCTATTCTCGACTATGCCGACTCCTCCTATCCTGACCTCAATGTCGACCTTTTAAATAAATTAGAGCGTATGCAGAACCTGGCGATTAGATTTATATATGGCCTACGAAAATATGATCATGTCTCTCAGTATCGGAAAGAACTAAAGTGGCTATCTGTCCGCCGTCGTAGAGACGCACACGTTCTATCTCTTCTATATTCTTTGTTATTTGGCCATAAATCTCCTACTTATCTTCAAACCTCTTTTCACTACTTGTTCTCTACACACAACCGACCGCTCCGTTCAGCGACTTCGCTCCGTTTGCATGTACCTCCACACTCTACTAAATTCTACTCCAATTCTTTCACTCTGCGTGCCATCCACTTGTGGAATTCCCTTCCAGATCCTATACAACGCTCTCCGTCACTTCCTATCTTTAAAACTCAAGTGAAACTCTACTTTCTGTCTCTGTAATTCTGTTCCTCCCTTCCGTGTTCTTTTTGTCGCTTCGCCATTTTGTAATTGTTCAAATTTGGTATAGGTATTAGTATTTTTTCGTAATTAATCTATTAAATTTAAATATGTATTAGTATATATTTATTTGTATGTATAGAATACATGTCCATATATGTGTATATATATATATAAATATATATAGTTATATAATTGTTACAATATGTATTGAATAATAAAATTAGCATGTATTGTTTTTTAATTAGTTAATTAATAAGTTGCTTATTTCTCTGCCCTTGTGTAAAATTAAGTATTTCGTGCTCTCCTGTAACAAAAGGTTGTCTGGAAGAGATTGCTTTTAGCAATAAGACCGCCTACTGTACACTTCATTATAATAACTATGTGTATTAGCTTACGAAATTGTTTTGGTGTACTATAAGTGTAAATAAATAAATAAATAAATAAATTATCCATATTCTGTATTTATGGGACCATGCACTCCTAATAACATCCACAATATCATTATTAATTTAAAAAACACAAGCAGTACAGGTTACGACAACATTGACACAAAAAAAAGCGTAGTTAGTCTTATAAGTCCCGTGCTTACTGACATTTTTAACAAATGCATCGAAAATGGTCTTTCCTGAAAAACTGAAAATCTCAGTCATAAAACCGCTTTTCAAAAAAAGAGACAAACTTTGTATGAATAACTACAGACCTATTGCTTCAATTTCAATATTGTCTAAAATATGTGATATACACACTTTAAAAAGAATAAAATATTGAGCAGTGAACAAAAGGGCTTCAGAAAGAAAAAAAAGTATTAACTTAGCAATATATGACTTTTTCAGTAACGTACTTATTAAAATGGATCGAGGATGTCCAGTCGTGTCTTTATATATGGATGTGACTAAATCTTTTGATTATGTCGACCATGGTTTGCTTTTAGATAAATTGATGAGATATCGGGTGAGAGGAAATGTTTTAAAACTGATTAAATCTTATATTACAGATAGGCGTCAATTAACGTACATAGAAAGACGATATGAAAAATAAAACTGTCACATCTTATTAATCGAAACAAAGAGTGATAAAATACGGAGTTCCCCGGGGAAGTGTTTTGGGACCCCTTTTTTTCCTAGCTTACATTAACAATCTCCCAAAAGTTCTTCCAAATGATCCTCTTTGCTGATGATAGTACCGTGATTTTTCAAGGTAATGGCGTAAAAGAAGTCGTTAATGGTATAATTCATTGGTTAGAGTGCAACAAAAAATTAATTTGGACAAAATAAAATTAATGACACTCAGACATAGACAACCAAAAATTTTCCACCTCAAAATCATCACAAAAAAAGAAGATTTAAGAAACACATGTCATGAGATTTTTAGGTTTGCAAATAGATCAAGGCATTACTTGGAACTCCCATACTGAGATAATATGCAAAAAAAAAAATCAATTAGTATATAGATTGTACATGTTAACTAAGATAGTTAACAGAAAGACTGCCCTAATAGCATACTATGGTTTCGTAGCACCAACATAGCCTTAAGCAAACTGACAGTTGTAGGCAATTCTTTATAGAACTCAAAGTACTCACCGTGCCCTGTTTATACATTGTCGAAACAGTAGTTTTCGTAAAGAATAATTTAAATTTGTTAAGCCATGTTAACAGCGAAAGACGACGACACAAATTAAATTTAATATCCTGCAAAACCACCTCACTGCATAAAAGTGTATTGGCAATGGCACCGAAACTTTATAGTGGCCAATAAGTATAAAAGAGGTTGGCTGTTTAGATGTTTTTAAAAATAAAGTTTGTGATATGCTACTGAAGAAGGCATATTACTCTGTTGACGAATATCTTAATAACTGAAATGTGACATTTCCTACTTTATTATAAACTAGCTTTTGGCCGCGACTTTTGTTTTTATGACTGTCTTAGCGGGTGGACATGAATTTTCTCCAGATCCCTCGTGAACTATGTCAGGATATGCTTATTAGTAAATCATGTCATTTCCCAACCCTTCAACCATCTCTGTGCAAAAAATCCCATTATTCCGTTGCGATGTTAAAAAAATTAACCAAAAAAGAGTACATTTTCAGTTTCCTCAGGAACTGCATCGGGCTATGCTATTTTCACCTCAAAAATAAATTTGGACCCCTAATTTAATTCGTACCCACCTTTGATTTCGCTACTGTTGGTTAATGTCGTGTATCTAAGTATAATAATATTATTTCATACTTTTGAGTGAATTTCATTTTGAAGTCGGTTTTTAAAACTTCTATTTTATTTTCTTTATTTTGTGCAAGCTGAAATGTATTGTATGCCTCTTTAGGCAGATTATGTGAAACTTTATATTGCTCTATGATCTTTGTACCATAATCAACATTAAAAACTCTGATTCTGATTCTGAACTATTTTCATTCATCTTCGACTGGTGCTACCTACCTAATGATTTGTTTTCTGTTATTTTTAATGTAGTTGTCCACTTATATTAATCAATGAACTTATTAATTTATTACTGAAATTATTTTTATCTAACTAATAATTTTAAATGTTTTTTTTTACTCCATTTAATTTAGGAATATAATAATGTTTTTCTTTTTATGTTATAATTTAAATTTGTTTAATTCATCACCATGGTACTAAAGATTTGCATGCCGTAACGGCTGAATATTTTGGACACTAAGTAAGACGTTAATTTTATACGTACGTTTATCCGACGGTCTCACGGTGAAGGAAAACATCATCGTGAGGAAACCTGCACACGCCTGCGAAGAAACTCGAAGGTTGTGTGTGAAGTCGATCAACCCGCACTGGGCCCGCGTGGTCGACTAAGGCCCGATCGCCCTAATTCAGGGTAGGCTCGAGCCCCTCGGTGGGGACGTATATGAGCTGATAAGAAGAAGTAAGACTACAACATTTGTTACCAATATTCTGCAAATAAATGTTTTACTTACTTACTTTAACGATACTTTTTTTGTACACAATAAACTGTTAAATAAATAAATAAATACCCTACTAGACTCTACACTTTAAAAAGTCCAGGGGAGCTTCTTTTACAACTTACACAAAGGGGAGCCTTTCCTAAAAATGTTTTGTCTTCATTTTACATTTCGGTTCATAATTTTACATTTGTGTAAAAAAATTCATTATTGTAGGTCTAATAGTGGCAGAGAAAATTGACTGTGACATGCGGACGGACGGACGGACATGACAAAATTATAAGGGGTTCCATTTCATTTTGTCTCCGGAACGATAATTAATGTACTCTCAGTCGCAGAGGGTAAAGTATTGCTTTGAACTTAAATAAGTAAATAATCACCAACTCTAATAGCTACAAGAGAAGAGTAACCTTTACTAAACCATTCTGTTTTAATTTTATATGAAGTTTCTCATGCACACACACACATATACGAACACACCTATTTAAATATAATACTATGCAAACTTGTAATTCAGGTAGGTACTTATAGGGATCCGTACAACGACAAAAAAATGGAACCCTTATAGGATCACTCGTGTGTCTGTCTGTCTGTCCGTCCATCTGTCACAGATAATTTGCTCCGAATCTAGTAGACCAAATCAGGTTAATTTGGTTAGATGGTGTAATCCTATGACTCAAACACAGATGTGCAAAGTAAATAAACTTTTTTTTTAAATAACGGTCATTTTTGGGGGAAAAATTAGGAAATTTGAAAGAAAAGTTTTGCAAACCTTACTGTGTCATATATCAAATAAAAGGGCTCATTATGATGATTTTAAAGGGTGGTAGACACGTCTGTCATAGTTACAACCGCGTGACGGGTAACAGGTTTTTTTTAACATCAATCAGTTTGCTTACCTGAATCATTGCTTTCCCCTAAAATTACGTAAAAGTGACATTGCAACCCTTGTGCAGGAGGCGCGCGGTGGCGTGTCGGTGGCGACGGAGCGTGACGGGGCGCGCGCCGTGTCGCGGCTGACGCTGGCGGCGCTGAGCGCGCGCGACGCGGGCCGCTACCAGTGCGAGGCAGCCGCGCGCGGCCACGCGCCCCGTGCGCTCACGCTCACCCTGCTCGTGGGGAACGACAGCGGTTAGTCAGCCCAACTTTGTATGAGCACTTTGGTGACGATGTTGTGACTTGTTAGATCGACTTGCACACCTCTGTCCGAAATGTTACCCTACTGACTACTACTTACTTGCCCTTAGGTTTGGGCTTACTAATTTTACTACGGAGATTTTTGATTTACTTGTTACTTTCGAGTGACCGAGCGGAAGCGAGAAAGTGAGTGAAAAAAAATAATTCTTCTAATTTTACTTAAAATGTGTTCTATATCATTAGTCATTACAGTCTAAACAAAAACTTCATGAGTCTAGAAGCAAATCATATTACTTTTTGTTGAACGATGTTTTCTTAATTCGACCCCACCGAATCAAAAAAATGCCGGTTGCCAAATTACCAACCGCTTCCCCACCCCTTCTCCTTTTTTCCCCTGTGAAGTGTCCCTCGCCGTGGTTTTTTTCATTTTACAGAAAGACTGTTAGAGTTAAAAGCAAATTGTTACAAAAGAACTTCATCTAGATCAAATTTCATAAACATCAATGCTAAATATCTAAATAGTTTTTGGAATACAGTCTTCGACATTTTATGAAAAAGAAGTTAAAAAAACATTTTCTTTATATTTCTTCTTAATTGTTCAGGAAAGTGAAAGCAGTTATTTGAAAATTATCTACATACCATATGATTTACCTAGAAAATGACATCCAATTCATACATCACGCAGAAGTAAAAAAAAGTTTTCATTATTTAAGCATAAAGTCCGGCTCTATGTACGTACACTACTTCGGAAAAAATGAAATCTTCAAAGGTTTAGATTATGAGTGGTACAGCAAGATATCGCATCTTTATTCCTATCAATGATGTCTGTGAAAAACTTACTTCTGAACAAAAACATTATCTTATGGCATTCCATGCCATCACTGGAAGCGATAGTACTTCAAAGATTGCCTCAATAACTAAAAAAAGTACATGGAAAGTCTTTTAAGGACATTCCTGTTCCATACCCGGTATAATTGGGTATACGGATGATAGCACGGTTGTGAAAAGATACCTGTCCAGTGCATGAGCTACCAGAACTGTTAAGCTGTTTCTGAGAGAGGCCATGATAGAGCGCATAAACCTATCACTTCAGGCAGTGTCTGATTGGGGTGATTCCAACCTCGTAAGGTTTAATGCCTCTAAGACACAGGCGTGTCTTTTTTCCGCCAAAGGACTCCAACTCTCCGGAATGAATCTATTCAGATATCTGATCACCTGGAACTCCTCGGCGTCGATTTAACACCCAATCGTAATTTCGGTCGTTACATTGAGTCCAAGGCAAAAGTTGCTGGAATGAAGCAGGGCATTCTCTCTAAGGTGAGACGGTACTTCACACCTAGACAGCTGCTCACCTTATATCAAGTACATGTGTCCGCTCATGTATGGAGTACTGTTCACACTTATGGGATGTATCAGCCCGCTATCAGCTAGACACCTTGAACGCCATCGCCCGACGCGCACGGAGACTCATTGGTGACGACGAGCTAGTCAATGACAAGCTCCAAAGCCTTAAGCAATCAATTTACAAACAATCAGAAAAAAAAAAAAAAAACACCTGTTGAATGACTAACTCCTCTGCGTTTGCAACCACTTGGTCCATTCTTTACCACGTTCGCTTAGTAGTCTTAGAGCCTTCTTTGTGCCTCTTGTTCTTCTTATATGCTCTTCCAAAACCTTTTTTCTTTTCTCGTTACGTTCTTTCCTCATATTCACCTTAATTTCTTTACTAAGTTTTGCAATGTTCTCAGGTCTTTCCTTTCCCTTTTGAGTTGATAATAGTTTATTCCGTTTTTCGATTAAGTGCAGTGATCGTCTGCTTAAATAACCTTCTTTGCTTTTGGGTTTGGTGATAATCATATCTTTCAATTTGTTCTGTATTTTCCTGTATTTTATTTCAGTTTGTATTTGAGAGTTTACAATTTCATTAAACGATTCTGTAGTGCGAGAATTAATAATTACATGACCGGTACTGTATTCTGAGGTTTGATTGAACTTATTATTCTTTGATGTTTGTTTTGTTCTGGCGGTTTTATTTTGGTTTTGTTTCAGGCACCCTCGTACCATGCAGTGGTCAGTGTTATAGTTGAGGTTTTTGACTATTTTGGTGTCTGTGAATGCGCTTACTTTGTTGGTTAAAATAAAGTCGATTTCTGTCTTGTATTTTCCACCTGGGGAGGACCAAGTCCATTTATTGTTTGTTTTTTTACGGTAAACTGAGTTCATTACTGTAAGGTTGTTTTCCAGCAAGGACTCTATTAGTTTATGACCGTTATGACTTCTTTTCCCATATACGTATTTTCCTATTATATAATCTTCTCCTCTATCTCTTTTGCCAATCTATGCGTTAAAATCACCCATGATTATTAGATTGTTATTGTGATAGGGTTTCATTGCTTCTAAGATACTTTCATAGAAGGATACTGTGTCTGTTTGACTCGCTTGTTCCGTCGGGGCATAAACTTGAAAAATGGTCCATTTCTTCTTATAACCCGGGAATTCTAGATGGATTACCGATGTCTGATATTCCTTCAAAACCCTTGATATTCGTCTTCCATTTAGACTTAACCAGTAAACCAACTCCTTTATGCCCTGTGGATACACATTTGTGATACATAATATAATTATTCTTTTCTCCTATCCCTTCTCCTGCTCTTCTCATTTCACTTATTCCTAGGATGTCCCACTTTATGTTGGAGATAGCTATTTCTAGTTCTTTTAAACTCTCTTAGTGAGCTGTGTACTTTTTGGGGTTTGTGTATTGAATGGAGGGTGTTTGTCTTCTTCCCCTACGGTGACCAACCAGCTTGGGGTGCAATTTATTAAAGTTGGATTAAATAACTTCATATCAGCCGAAGGATATCCACTGCTGGACATAGGCCTCCCCCTAGGATCTCCACGACGACCGGTTCTGCGCTGCCCGCATCCAGCGGCTTCCCGCGATCTTCACCAGGTCATCGGTCCACCGGCCTGCCTACACTACGCTTTTCGGTACGTGGTTGCCACTCAAGAACTTTACTACCCCAACGGCCATCAGTTCTACGAGCACACACCCCGCCCACTGCCACTTAAGTTTAGCAATTCTGATAGCTATGTCGGTTACTTTGGTTGAATTAAATAGCCTAAATTAAGTAAACTTTCGTGTTGACTTCTGTGTCATGTAAGAATCAGATGTCATTTTTCTAGGTAAATTCATAGGCTTTAAAATATCTGAAGGTAATTTTCTCATGACTGATCTCATTTATCTTGAAACTAATAAAAATACAGTAATTTTTACAAGATGACCTGCTTAATGGCTTAATCCAGTCTATGGAAAAAGACGTTCCCTGTCACAGAAAGCTGTATCTTACAACGAGAAGCCCTCCCCCCGGGAAGTGACTTGCCGTGGTCTATCTGGATATCTCTGAATAAACTGCGGACTCAAGTTGGCCGATGTAGGGTGAATATGGGCCGTATACACATAAAAAAAAAACATACAGACATACAACATTTTAACCGCCTCTGTAGCTCAGAGGCAAAGTTCACTGGCTTTACACAGGAGGTCGCGGGTTCGATTCCCGGCGGGGTTAATTGTAAGACTCGGTTTGGTTGGTGGTAGGGCATTTTCTAAGCCCGCCTGGCTAGCTACCACCATCTTATCTAAGTCTTGCCGCCAAATATCAATGTTTATATCATTGGTGTGTTCCGGCATGAAGATAAGATAGCCAGTTCCCCATTGCGTTGGGGAATCTTGGTAAGCCCGCTTCCATCTTCGGCAACATCGTCACTTACCACCAGGTGAGATGTTGTCAAGGGTTTACCAATTGTGAATAAAAAAAAAAAAAAAATACAGACGAATTGAGAACCTCGATCCTCCTTTTTGGAAGTCGATTGAAAATCACGGCGATGGACACTTTGGAGGGGGGAAAGAGGGAAGGGGGAGGAGGGCGGTTCGCAACCAGCATTTTTTGATTCAGCGTAGTCCAATTAGTAAGAAAACACTAGAAATTTACTTTTTCAAATTCTGGTTTTGTCTACTAGTATAAACAAAAAAAAATGTTTGCCAAAAAGGTACGTCAGTCGGTCCGTCCGTCCGTTGGTCCACCTGTCATGGTCTAATATATTTTTTTTATTACAGATGTGCGCATGCGCTGGTAACAGACGAATATCTATAACAGTTTGAAACTAAAAGTTATATTTTATGTTTTTTGAACGGCTTCATTATAGGGTAGGTGCCATACAACAACAAATAAAGAATGGAAAAATCTTTAAAATGCCTCCGATTATGATAAAACTTTGCAAGTAATAATTGTTGTTAACGTACTTGTGGCAGGACTAGATATTTGAAAAATATATGTAATATTTTTTTTGTTTTGCCATAAAACTTAAAAGTGGCCAAGTGCGTGTAGGATCACGCGCAATGTAGGGTTCCGTAGTTTTTCTTGAAAATTAATGTACATTAAAAAAAACAAGGTTAAGGTTGCAGTTGGTGTAGAACATTTTGTATGGAAAATCCATGAACTTTTTTTTACAAATCCAACTGTCACTTAAGTTGGTCGACTATTGCCAAACGATAAACTAAGAAAGCCTACTTGGCCGTCTTAATTAAGCTATTGTATAGCTTTTATCGCGGGCTTTGAGGGGACCGAATCAAGAAATTTCGTAACGAAAATAAAACCTAACACCCCAAAAAAAATTGAGTTCTAAAAAACTTACAGTGCCATCTAACTATCCATCATGATGATGATTGATGATGATGATTGATTGATGACGATGATGATGATGATGATTAACTTTCTTAGTGTTAATTTATTACGTAAACATCCCTCGCCCCAAGGACTATATGGTACTGGTAAATACGGTCGGACACACAGACGGACATGGCGCCTCGGTACTGGTTAGTTTATCTAGACACGCGATAGTGTGTCAGCCACCGAAAAGAAATTAGCTTTACATTAGGAGGTCGCGGGTTGGATTCCCGGAGGAGTTTAACTTTGTAAAACTCGGTTTGGTTAGTGGAAGGGCATTTTTTAAGCTACCACTATCTTACATAAGTCTTGCCGCCCAACATCAATGTTAACAGCCTCAATTAGTTCAGGCTTGAAGATAAGAATTGAATTCCCATTGTGTTGGGGAATCTTGCTAAGCCCATTTCCATCTTTGACATTATCGTCACTTATCATCAAGAAAGATGACGTCAAGTGCTTACCAATTGAATAAAGAGTTTGCTACGGAATCACCATAGAATTCTTTTGATTCAATCGTATCATTTCTTTTGTCGCTAGGGAAAGCTTGAAGGACGGACGGACTGACAAACAGACGGACATTTTTGTCAAACATGTTTATTTTGCCTATGCTAGTAATATAGAATAATTATATGATCATCATCATCATCATATCAGCCGAAGGAAGTCCACTGCTGGACATAGGCCTCCCCCAAGGATCTCCACGACGACCGGTTCTGCGCTGCCCGCATCCAGCGGCTTCCCGCGACCTTCACCAGGTCATCGGTCCACCGAGTGGGAGGCCTGCCTACACTACGCTTTCCGGTGCGTGGTCGCCACTCGAGAACTTTACTGCCCCAACGGCCATCTGTTCTACGAGCAATGTGCCCCGCCCACTGCCACTTAAGTTTAGCAATTCTGAGAGCTATGTCGGTCACTTTGGTTCTCTTACGGATTTCCTCGTTTCTGATTCGATCACGCAGAGAAACTCCGAGCATAGCACGCTCCATTGCCCTTTGGGTGACCTTGAGCCTTCTTATGAGGCCCATAGTAAGCGACCATGTCTCAGTTCCGTACGTCATCACTGGCAACACACATTGGTCGAAGACCTTGGTCTTAAGACACTGCGGTATCTGGGACGTAAAGATATTGCGAAGCTTCCCGAACGCTGCCCAGCCGAGTTGGATTCGACGATTGATCTCTTTCTCGAAGTTGGACCTACCTAACTGGACTGTTTGTCCCAGGTATACATATTCGGTAACAACTTCGAGTGTAGAGCCTCCAACCTTCAGAGGAGTAGGTATGACACGGACGTTTGACATAATTTTCGTCTTGTCCATGTTCATTCTAAGACCCACTTGTTGAGAGGCTCTACTGAGGCCATCGAGCATATTATATGATATAATACCTATATTAATTAAATGATAGAGCGTCGGTGGCGTAACGGTTACGGCCGCCACCTCCTGTCCGGCCGTGGTTCGAATCCTGCCACGTACTAATATGTTTTCGAATTTCGATTTCATATGTACGTTTATCCGACGCTATTACGGTGAAGGAAAACATCGTGAGGAAACCTGCACACGCCTGCGAAGAAACTCCAAGGTTGTGTATGAAGTCAACCAACCCGCACTGGGCCCGCGTGGTCGGGATCGAGCCCCTCGGTGGGGACGTATATGAGCTGATAAGATGAAGATGGTCAGATATAGCTATGTATACAATTTATAGTTAAATAAGCAAATATTTTTAAATACTAGCTGTCCCAGCGAACTACGTTCCACCTTACACTACACTATACTACCTTACCCTACCCTACACTACCCTACTCTACCCTACACTACACTACACTACACGACACTACACTCTACATTACACTACCCTACCCTACACTACCCTACACTACACTACACTAAACTACCCTACCCTACCCTTCCCTACCCTATATAAGAACCTTATCCTGACAATAACGAACTCGACAAAAAAGGAATTAGCGAAATCGGTCCAGCCGTTCACGCGTGATGCCGTTACCAAGGGAAATAGGGATTAATTTTTTTGTAAATTGTTTTGCTGAATGTCAATGAAATGAAATAAAAATAAAAAGAACTGATTTTGAGTAAGACTTGTCCATTGTCTAATAGAAGAATACTTCAAGAAGACAATACCTTTTGTACTCCCTCGCTATATTCGGTCGCTCGAAGGTAAAAAGATGGTAATAATTTTAAACAAAAAAAAACCGACTTCAAACAGGAAATTAAGGTTCCCCTCGATTTCTCTGGGATGCCATTATCAGATCCTGGTTTACTCATTATGGTACCTCCCTTGGAATATCTCCTTTCCAACAAAAAAGGAATCATCAAAATCGGTTCATAAATGACGAAGTTATCCGCGAACACACGTAAAAAAATAGATACGATCGAATTGAGAAACCTCCTCCCTTTTTGAAGTCGGTTTAAAAGCGATATTAATGAATGTGGCGTGTCGGGACAGGTGGCGCGGTTGGCGCGGCGGAGATGCAACGCGACGAGGCAGCGGCGGCGGCGAGGGCGCGCGCGCGCATCTCTAACAGCGCGCGGGCGCCGGCACAGATGTCCCAGCTGTGGCTGCACATACCTTTGGCGCTGCTGGCGATATCCCACCTTAACCTAGCTCTGGATGGCGCGCATCTTGCTATTACGGGTCAATTTTATTAGAAGCCGCTAGACTGTCTTCCACACCCGCTCGCCATCTGACCCTGGAGGATCTGCGAGCCTCGTGAATTTTCAGAAAAAGTACAAGTTGTCGAACATCATTCTCAGTGGACACTATTGGACACGACCGTTCTATTTGTATATTTTGGTTTCTTGTAAATGTTCTAAGTAAATAGCTTTCCCTTTACTATGTGTACCTACAAGTACATGTGATCTGTATGTATTTAGGTATATATCTAGCGAATAAGTGTAGTAAATAGTAAAAAACTAAATAGTTTATTATTAGATGTCAGGCGAAATGGTTGGTATTATCTATATCGCATCATCGATACAACATATAACTGGGTCGATCAACTTTTAGATGACCTTCCCACTCCTTATCCTGTCCCCAAATTAACAAAAAAACATTTTCTTGAAAATAATTATTTATTTTATTACGCTTAAAAAGTAGTTTAGCTTATTTTTAATAAATAAAATATAATTTTAATAACAGAAGGAACCCTAAACTCCCTTCAACCGATATTTTGTTTTTGTCGGAGATTCCGTTAAGAGAGTGGATGGCTTTTTTGTGTGTCCGCTGATCCACCGCAATAAAAACGGGAGTAAGTTGATTTTTCATTATGAATTTTAGTTTAATATAACCCTTTTGATTTTGGGTTCACATAGCAAAATTGGTAAAATGAAATAACTGTAGTCTATTTAACAAAAAAGATCAAAACTCAATAAATATCTATCGGAGAACTGGTCACTTGGACAACTGAGATATTTTTTTATATTAATAATTATTTTGAATACCAGTTTCCTTAAATATGTTTTCGTAACAAAATATGGTCTTTTAAATATTAAGTTCTAAAATCTTATTGAAAATTAAATTTTGAAGATCTGCCAATGTCTCTGATTTTGTCTATTGGAGAACCGCATTTTCCCCAGAGATTTGTTACCATAGATGGGTTATGCACTAACAAACCACATTTGAAAATCGAATCCATTTACACACACATTATAATAGGTACCTACCGAATGCTACAAGAAAAGAGATGCCAATTGGCATCTTTTTTTTGCTTCACTTTTAGGATGCATGTAACCTATCTACCTCCCCTTATATATAGCATATCTCTGATTGTCCCCCTATAATTTAGAGTTATGAAAGCATTGTGTTGTTCAGAAATATTGAAATAAGTATGTTTTAACTTAAATGGTAAACATCATCTTAATTTTTTTGACTCTTTGTATTAAAATATCTGTTAACTTAATACAGAAAAATGTTGTTAAATATTGCAAGCTTTAGTGTTTGATATTTTTAATAATATGGAAAGAGCGATTTTAACTTTCATCAAAGCTTATCTTATCATATCTTTATAAGTGGGGACTGCAGTTGCAGCGACACTTCGATCCACTGGGATCTTTTGTGTCTACGCCTATAACCTTTGCACCCCAACCTAATTATAAAGATGTGCTGCATCAATGCAACAATTCCGCTGATATGAAGATGCTTGTAGTCCTCTGGTTTTGGGTAACCATCACCTAGGAGGTACATACGCTTGCTAGCCAGGACATCGCAGTGACATAGTAAGTTTTCCATTGATTTTGTATCTTCACCACAGACCCTGCAGGTCGGGGTCATTCGTCAGGACGATTTTTTCCAGGTGTACGTCGGTGGCAAAGTGACCCGTCAAAGCTCCTGTTACAGCTCTGACGCGCGTCCTGTTGTTTTTCCAAATGTACTTGATTGCTCCTGTGGTTACCTCACGTGAAGAGCTAAGAGTGTTTGTGTACATTCTAAGATAGCCATGTCAATCTGTGTCTTCCTTCGGCCTATTTATTTAATACCCTTATAATAGTGCTCCTTGGTAGCCCCATCCCTAGTTCTGGACCAAACATTATTGTCTGTGATCTCATTCTAGCCAGTTTGTCTGCTTCTTAATTGACTTCCACTCCTACGTGTCCAGGGACCCAGATCAGTTGCAGTTTGTTGTGTCGGCACACCTTTTTGAGGACCTTTACACAGTTTAGCACTAGCCCAGAGTCAACCTTAAAGGAGTCAAGAGCTTAAAGCACAGCTTGGCTATCGCTGAAGATATAGATGGTTTTGCCTTTGACTTTCCTGTCTATAATCTCCTGTGCACATGAAATGATAGCATAGGTCTCCGCCTGGAAGACTGTTGCATATTGCCCCAGACTGATACTCGTCAAATAATCCTTAGTGTAGACGCCTGCGTCAACACCAGACTCCATTTTCTATCCGTCTGTATACCTTGTTTAAGTCCTCTACTCCATTCTTCCCTGGTCGGAACATAGATTTTATATTCTTTTTTAAATATGTGCACAGTTTGTATTTTGTCACATCCCATGCGCATAAGCCTTTCCATACCTGTGTCTAACGGTAGACTGGTATGTCTGGTTTGGGGCATGTCAAAGTTCCACATGCTATTTAACGATAACCTGTGCAGGGCCTTAGCAGCCTCTGTGGCTAAGCGTAAGCGGCTAAGCCTAAGCGGCTTTAGATTTAGCAGCATTTAGATGCAGTAGATGTTGTTAGAAATGCTCCAGTAATTGCCAAGCAAGACATACCGATGAAGTTTTTGCCTGCATGTACCTAACTTCATTCTAGCCCACCACACAATGCTACCATATACAGGGTGGGAAGGAGTATACCGACAGATTTTAACCAAAGATTCTAATGCCTATTTAGACAAAAAAAGTAATATAAACATGGGCCAGTAAAGCCTAATTTTCGAGATATTATTTTTTTAAATAATTTACAAGTTCAAAAAATCTCAAGGGTAACACGCCCTAATAATATCTTATCTGACGTTTGTTGCCTCAAAGTATCATACTGACGTTGACTTCACTCGTCGTTTATCGTATGTTGTCGGAGTCGTTCGTGAAGTGTGAAGTTTTCTTTTTCACTCTTTAGACTAAGGTTTCGTTCAGAAGGGATTACTATCGTTAATTGATTTTTTTGTTCTAGAAATTAAGTAAGTTAATAAGGCAGTTTTAGACCCATGTTGATATAACATAATTTACTCATAATACCACCAGGAATCCATGGTTAAAATCTGTAGGTATACTCCTTCCCACCCTGTATAATAATGGCTCTTACTATCATTGTTTAGCCAGTATATGACTTTAGGTTTCAAGCCCCAGGTATTTCCGTACGCAGATCTTAGTATACCAAAAATGTTTATGGCCTTAACCATGATTCTTCCTGTGTGCAGACTCCACGTCAGTTCAATATCGAAGGTCATGCCTAGATATTTAACGCTCGTGGACTAGTTTAGTTATGTACCATACAGTTTGAGAGTTTTTAGACCTTGCAGGTTTCTTTTCCTTGTGAAAGGTACAACCGCTGTCTTGATAGGGTTAATCTATAGGTGATTTTTCACCACACCACTTTTCAACTTTACGCAAGGCCTTTTGCATTATTTGCGATACTATGTTCGAAAATTTTCATCTACTTAATATAGCTAGATCGTCAGCATAACCAATCGTGTTAAGAGATCCGGTGTTCAGCTCCTGTAGAAGCGAGTTGACCTCTAGACTCCAAAGTGTTGGGGACAAAGCGCCACCTTGTGGGCATCCTTTTGAAGTGGTGGTGTAGCCTCGTCCCCCAATAGTGAAGATGTTACAATTCTCTTCCTAAGCATACTATATATCCATCTGCATAACGTTTTGTCTATCTCATGGGATATAGCTGCATTCTTGATTGCCTCGAACGAAAGTAGTGCGATCAAAGGCTCCTTCTATGTCAAGGAAGGCAGCAGCACATACTTCCTGTTTCTCCAACGCTCTTTCAGCACGTGATACTACAAGATGAAGTGCTGTTTCAGTCGATTTGCCAGACTGATATGCACATTGTAGTCCATGAAGTGGTTTTTTCCGCCTCCTTTATGTACATATTTGTCGACCAGCTTTTTAAAAACCTTCAGCAGGAATGATGAAAGGCTTATGGGTCTGTAGAACCTCGGTTTATCTTAGCTATCTTTTCCTGGCTTTAGTAAGTAGACAACGTCTCCAGATTTTTGGAATATATCCGAAGGCAATATAAGCTTTGAATAGCCTACATAATGGCTTAAGTAGCGCCTTTGATCCTTTTTGTAGTAATGTGGGGTAGATGCCATCTAGTACTGGTGATTTCAATGGTTGAAAGCTACCCATAGACCATAGTAGCTTTAGCTCATTTACTACCTTCTTGGCTACGTCCCAGACTTTTTTCCTCGTATGAGTATCTGGATCATTTCGAGTTACTGGGTCATCCTTTTCGCTATTTGTTATTTCACGATCCGGGAAGTAGGCTTTTAACATCACTTCTAATGATTCCTTCCCAGATTCAGTCAGTTTTCCTTCTTGCGTCCTGATAGATGTCAGTTGATCTGATTTTGTAACAGAGTTTGCCTTTGAGTCTCATTCCTTCAGGAATATTGTCAATACTTCCCTTTTCTCTTACGAACTTCTAGGTGTAATTTAGTAAGAGCTCTTTAGTACTCCGTGAAGTTATTTTTCTTCTTGGCTTCATTGAATGTCGTCTTGTGTCTCTCCTCATCTTTTAAACATTGGAGCTCCACCACAATTCTTTTTTAACCATGACAACTCTTTCAGGGCAGTTTTTTTATCCAGGCAGTTTGTATCACGTTAACAATCCTTTCCGTCTCGATCTCTATGTCAAGTACAGAGTTTAATTTACCTCGTACTTCACCTAATTCATCCTTTAGATCTGCCACGTAAGATTCCCAGTCAATGTTCCGTGGGTTTCTCCTTTGTACTGTACAATCTGTATCTGGTTATCAGTTTTTTACTTAAAACATATGTATCTATGATCTGCAACACTGATTTCGTTAGACACATGCCAATTAGTTATGTCTTTATTTGCCCTGTTTGAGGCAACCAAGATGTAAATAACCTCGGCCCTTCTAGAGTTTACGAAAGTTGGTTCATTGCCTCTATTTAGAATTTGTAGCGGAGAACTTACTATGTATTCTAATAGGTCCTTCCCTTTTTTATTGATATCTGTGCTTCCCCAGACCGTGTGGTGTGAGTTAGCATCACATCCTATCAAGATCAATTTGATTCTTTCCGCAGTGCTCGAATAGATCCCTCACAGCAGATGAAAGTGACTCCGTCCCTTCATAGGACATGTAGGCGGAGGCCATGATGATCTCGCTTCTGACCCCTTTTATGATTTTAACAGTTGTAAGATCCCTTGTACAGAATTGTAAAACAGTTGTAGATTATGGATCAAAGTTTACTCCATTAAATAAAAAAAAAAACGGCCAAGTGCGGGTCAGAACCGCACACATAGGGTTCCGTACTATCATACTAGATGGCGCTAGTTTCTTCACGTTTAAAAAACCACGTTTTTTGTATGAAGACCTTTATTTTTTCACTTTTTCTAATTTTTAGTATTTGTTGTTATAGCGTCAACAGAAATACATCATATTATTATGTAAAAATTTCAACTGTCTAGCTATCGCGGTTCATAAAATACAGCCAGACTGACAAACGGACGGACAGCGGAGTCTTAGTAATAGGGTTTTGCCTTTTGAGTACGAAACCCTAAAAATTAAGTAGTTGTCCAAAGGACACATTTTTCATAGAGGTTTATAGATTTCACTTAAAATGTACTTAAGGAATGAAAAAGTGCTTTGATTGATATCGAAACATAAAATATAATTCATCGTATCAGCTCATATACGTCCCCACGGAGGGGATCGAGCCTACCTTGAATAAGGATGATATCGGGCCTTAGTCGACCACGCGGGCCCAGTGCGGGTTGGTCGACTTCACACACAACCTTCGAGTTTCTTTGCAGGTGTGTGCAGGTTTACTCACGATGTTTTCCATCACCGTTAAAGCAATCGGTGAGTGTATGTATACGTAAGTACGTAAAATATAATTAATATTATAAAATGTAAGATAATTTGTTGAGTGACATTTAAATATTAATAAAAAATATCACAATCGGGACAAATAAATGTTGTTCGACCCAACTGAAACTCACATTTTCCTTAAGTAAGGCTCCTCCGTCCCTAAAATAAGCAACTCGATTTATGATGTTTCAAACATTGAACGAAATAGCTTAGAAATAAAATTCTTGTCAGCTCGCACTGTATCGTGGCTGTATTTAACGTCAATCGCTAATAATAGCTTCATAAATTATCATAATGTTTCGATTAAAATTGCAGCAGTTTTATGGTTACAACTAGAAAAAAGGGTGCATTAGAATATTTTCTTCTTTAGTTCTGTAAATTAAAATACAATACGAGGAAATCATAATCATTTCTCATCCCTATCCCTACTAATATTATAAATGCAAAAGTAACTCTGTCTGTCTGTTACGCTTTCCCGCAAAAACTACTGAACGGATTTGACTGAAATTTGGTAGGTAGACAAATTAGGACCTGGATTAAGACATAGGCTACTTTTTACCACGATCGCGAGCCGCTTGCGGCTCGCGCACTGCGCACCCTCGAAAAGTCATAGAAACGTGGTCCACGCGGGTGAAGCCGCGGGAAACAGCTAGTATCCTATAAATTACAAAACATTTTCAAGCTATTGCATAGCTCTTATCGCGAGCTTTGAGCGCGGCGATCGAATCAAGAAATTCTGTAACGAAGATAAAACCTAACACCCCAGGCTCCGCTGAGTTCTAAAAAACTTACAGTGCCATCTATTAGCAATTTGCGGTACTAAAAGGACTTGGTCAATTTTACTGGTGTAACTTTCTTAGTGTTAATTTATTACATAAACATCCCGCGCCCAAGGACTATATTATGGTACTGGTAAATACTGCATAAAAAATAAATAAATAATTATAATTGCATAAGTTGATAAAAAATGCTATGCAATAGCTTTACCGCGGCAGTCCCTGAGTGCCACACGTTTTTTTTTCACTAAAATATCCTTATTTGAAGTAAAAAGTGGTTACAAAGTTGTTCTTAGGCCTTAAACTAGGTACGCAGGTACCTCATGAAACGACGAAACCCTGCAGCCTGCAGCTCCACCGAAGTAATTAGTGTCTCATCTCTGGCTCCACCGTGCACCTGTGACCTGCCACACACACGTCTAAACATTATCGATATCGATCCGGACGAGTGTCTATTTGTCAGTGTTGTAACGGGCCTGTAACTATAAATAAGTATATAATTGATCCAAGACAGTTATTCTTAGTATCACCAAATAGTTTTAGTATCCGAATTATTACAAAGACTCCCAGCGCTGCAGTTACAATGTCACTACTATGGTTACGGGGAAATGCGCCGGGGTAGTCGCTATGCTCGTATCGTAGCTACTGGCAGCGATTGTTTGTAACGCTGGAGCACGCCGCCGCAGCACGTGCGGGCACTCGGCACTCGGCACGCGGCACGCGACGCGCGACGCGCCGCTAAATATACCCGCGTTTCGCGCCGGTTCCGGGTGTCAGTGCACCTAACTAATTGCTATTTTATAGCTTTATTTTTAGGCATCTTCCCCAACAGCAAAAATAAGTCATTTAAGCTTTTGTGGTTTTAAAATAGGATCCGAAACACGATGTGCATTAGATAACTTGTGTTATATTCGCTGGAAAATCTGTTTCTAGAAAAATAGATATGATATCATTGCTTCTACCACTCTATTATAAGTTTATGATCATATCAGCCGACAGATGTCCACTGCTGGACAAAGGCCTCCCTCAAGGATTTCCGCGACGACCGGTCCTCCGCTGGCCGCATCCAGCGGTTTCCTGCGACCGTCATCAGGTCGTCGGTCTACCGTGTGGGAGGCCTGTCTGCGCTAAGTCTTCCATTAAGCGGTCGCCACTCGAGACGGACATCTGTTCTACGAGCTATGTGCCCTGCCCTCTGCCACTTCAAGTTTAGTGATTCTGTGACCTATGTCGGTTACCTTGGTTCTCCTACGGATCTCTTAATTTCTGATTCGAATGAGGAGGGAAACTCCATCGCCCCTTGGGTGGCCTTGCGCTTCATAAGAATTTTATTTATTCTTCTGAAATATTTATCTCTAATTTTGTTTAAACATCATCTTATCAAATCAATTAACTTTGGTATAAAGCACTAATGGACGAGTAATGTTGTTTAAAACAACGCCACGGTTCACATACCTTGCTATTTAACAACTAAATCACACTAATATTATAAAGGCGAAAGTTTGTGAGTGTGTATGTTTGTTAATTCTTCACACAAAAACTACAGAACGGATCTGGCTTAAATTTGGTACGTAAACAGATTAGGATCTGGATTAACACAAAATATACCTTTTTCTACGCTCGCGAGCCGCTTGAGGCTCGCGCACTGCGCTCCCTCGAAAAGTCATAGAAACGTTTTCCACGCGGGTGAAGCCGCGGGAAACAGCTAGTAACTCTATAGTCTCCTTTCGGTGCGTGTGATCTGCGGCAGAGTCGACGGCCGCAGAGTCGCGCCTGCTATTGGCACCCGATCGGCCGCTGGCCCAGGGGCGCCCGGTCGACCGCCCGCTTTATTTAGCAGGTTGCTAATTTTAGCCTCTCATCTGGGGTCGCTTCCGTCGGTGACGCAGGTGAGGAGGCTGTCGCCTGTCAGCCTTATTGTCGAGTGCGGTGCTTCGCTGACGAGACAATATCCGCCCCTGGGAAGCGCGCTGCTACGGCCGACTGCGCCTCATTGGTTTCGGAAAAGCCAACCTATTTGAATAGAACAGAGAGCATCAAGCTTTGCATTTTAAGTAGTTTCGTTTTAAATGGGAGTCAAGTTAGCAGAGTCATTCGGTGACTAGTATAGCACAAATCCTCTGGATTAGGAGTGCTATCCCTCGCGTTACTGCGCCTGTATTTATTTATTTACTGTACATATGCTCGCGCGGCTCCTCTCTGAGACCGGTTTTAATCAACACACAAAACATAGGTACTTCATAATATCTCGTATGTTATTGCGAGTATTGCTGAACAATCTAATATTTATAGTATCAACCAGTGGACCTGACAGACGTGAACTTGCTCGAACGTTGGATCTCAACACTAATAATATATATGTCGCAGGCGTATTGTATGTTTAGTCAAATTACATTACCTCTAGCTGTTTTACAATACGTATATGCATTGCAATACAGCGGGTCGACGATAAGGCAGGATGCATTACCGCAGGCATACTGTATGATTCGTCATTTTACATACGGTCAGGCAAATTATATAATGGCGAGGGCGGTAAGGCTCTTTGACAGTTAAATTAATCGAACCTAACATCGCTCGCTTCGCGAGCTCATTTACAATCTACCGTATGGCATTTAGGCAATTTGCCTGGCTCGGCATTTTGCAATCTGCGTACAGAATTTTACAATTTGCCTGACCGTTTACATAAGGACGAATTATACAATTAGCCTGACCTTATGTAAAATGACTAATTTGCCTGCCACATATGTCGCGATGACGATGCAGCGTATCGTCGACACGCTGTATCGCAATGTGCCTCCGTATTGTAAAACAGCTAGCGATATTGTAATATGACTAAGTGTACAATTCGCCTACGACATATATACTTTGTATTTTGAGTTTCTGTGAGAGGCACAGATTTTTCCTGGAATAATGAAGTACCTACTTAGTGCCGTAGGCCTTATTAACTCCTAGTTATTCACAAAGTTGAATAAATTGATATTTCGAGGTCACTCTCGATTTTTATGAGTGTGATTTCCAGTAATTCTTGAGTTGAGTTTTCTTTTTCTTCTAAGCCGAATATGATTAAGTTGTTGGTCCGGCTTTCTCTTTCCAAGATTTTTATGCTTTCTTTCAGTTTTTGATTTTCAAATTCTAATCCATTTATTTTCTCAGTTAAAGGATAGAATTGTAAGTCTATTTTTTCTAATATTTCTTTTGCTTGGCTCTGCATTTCAAGTTTTATTTGGTCGAGAAGTGTTTGGTTAGAGCTCATCTTGCACGTTTATCGGAACGTAGTTCGTGTTACCAAAGATGACCTCAAGTCAAGAGTTCGTTCGTGCTTGTCCGAGTTCGGTCGTAATTAGAGTGTATCACATTTTTTGTTGTGATTTTATTAAAAACTAATTTCTTGGCACCTCTTGTCGATTTTAGAGTCGTGAATAGCAATTTGTAATCAGATTTTGCACTATTTTACGGTTAATTCACTCGAAGTTGCACACAGTACGTATTGACTATTGATTTACTGTACTACAACTAATTATTAATAATTTCACAACTTAGCGGTCCCCCTACGCGAGGACTCTTAGATCAAAATATTACTACATAAACTAAACTCAAAGGGCTAATAATTATTTTTTTTTACTTTTCTATGATGTACTAGCTCTTGCCCGCGGCTTCGCCCGCGTGGACATCGTTGTAATGACTGTCTTAGAGGGTGCGCGGTGCGCAAGCCGCAAGCGGCTCGCGAGAGTGGACATGATTTTTTGAGCGAGAACTATGTCAGGATATGCTTATTACTAAATCATGTCATTTCCCACCCACTCAACCATCTCTGTGCAAAAAATCACAACAATCCATTGTTCCGTTGCGATGTAAAAGAAATTGACCAAAAAAAGAGTATTTTTCAGTTCCCTTTAGGAACTGCATCGGGCTATGCTATTTTTACGGGATAAAAAGTAGCCTATGTTCTTCCTCGTGATACAGGCTACCTGCATGCCAAATTTCATTTAGATTGGTGAAGCGTGGAAAGGTAACAAACAAACAAATAAACACATTTTCACATTTATAATATTAGTAAGGATAGTTATCGATTAATTATTTTTAAGGTTCCTTATCCAGAGATGTGGTAGTACGGAACCCTCGGTGAGTGAGTCCGACTCGCACTTGGCCGGGTTACTTAGTTTTTAATCGAAAAAAGGAGGAGGTTCTCAATTCGACTGTTTTTTGTATGTTTGTTACGCGATAACTCCGCAGATTGTAAACCGATTTTCAAATATTTTTTTTATTAGAAAGAGTATACTCACAAGGGGGTCCTATTGTCCCTAAGTCAGGATCTGATGATGGGATCCTAGATAAATCGAGGGCAACCCTCAATTTTTATAGGTACGTATTACTTGTTTCATGTATTTTCTAAAATTATTTAAGTACTAGCTTTTGCCCGCGGCTTCGCCCGCGGCTTCGCCCGCGTGGAAATCGTTTTTGTGACTGACTTAGAGTGTGCGCGGTGCGCGAGCCGCAAGCGGCTCGCGAGCGTGGACATGAATTTTCTCCGGATCCCTCGGGAACTATGTCCGGATATGCTTAATAATTAAGAATATGCTTAATAATAAATCGTGTCATTTCCCACTCCCTCAACCATCTCGGTGCAAAAAATCACACAATACATTGTTCCGTTGCGATGTTAATTAATCAAAAAAGAGTATATTTTCAGTTCCCTTGGGAATCGCATCGGGCTATGCTATTTTCACGGGATAAAAAGTAGCCTATGTCCTTCCTTGTGACACAGGCTACCTGCAAGCTAAATTAAATTAAGATTGGTCAAGGCGTTGAAGCGTGAAAAGGTAACAAACAAACAAAAAAACACATATTCACATTTATAATATTAAGTAAGGATTTGCGTCTTGTAGTCATCATCTCACGTTGATGAGCTGATGAAGGAAGGTACAACTCCTTGACGGTTAGGAGTTGGAGGATAACTCTTTAAATATTAGGTATATTAAGATACGTAGGTACGTATAGACCGATAGTTGTATTCTTTCAGGTTATTCATATGAGCTGATGATAGACGATTTAACTCCTTAACTTTCATGCTTCTGAGATGATAATGGAAGCCTCACAGAACACTGTATCTGTTAATGAAAACCATGCGTTATGATTTGATGATACCTATTGGCGTTAGGTGATTGGGTTTAACGCTGTTAGATAGTTAACATTAACACTTAAACTAAAGAAAAAAAAAGTTTAAAAAACTAAAAACCGACTTCAAAATGAAATACACTCAAAAGTATGAAATATTAATAATATACTTATACTTACTTAAATAGACGACATTAACCAACAATAAAAATAATAAAATAATTAACACGAATTAAATTATTTATAAAATATTTTTTTGAGGTCGGTGTCAGTAAAGCTATCGAATCTAAAATATTTGATACGTGTCTTAAATATTTGAGCTATGTGGTGGTACCGGCCGCAAAAAATTGTAGGCCCCTAATTTAATTCGTACCCACCTTTGATTTCGTTATTGTCGGTTAATGTCGTGTATTTATGTCTTATAATAATATTATTTCATACTGATTTCTGAATCTGTATGATATTATTTCATACAGATTTCATTTTGAAGTCAGTTTTAGTTTATTAACCCAACTTCTAGTAATAAAATTATTTTACGTCAAATTAGAGCACCAGCGCCATCTATCGCTGTTGTACTTAGCTGACTCTAAGAGGCTACCCCAGCTGCCGCTATCATGTAATATTATGCAAAAGATACAATAAAATCCTACTAGATGTCACTGGGTGTTTATTCAAACGTAAATAATTATTACTTATTTATTTAAGGATAACCATCAGTTTTGAAACAAGATAGCATAGAAAATTACCTGATAACACTGGAGAACTAATAATAGGTATTCGCAGTTAGAAAACATAATAATAGTAATATTGTACTGAGATGAACTAGAAGCGTCAGTGGCTCAACCGGTAACGACTCGGTCCTCCTAACCAGAGGTGCCGGGTTCAAATCCGGACGGCCAATGTACTAATGAGTTTTTCGAAACTTACGTGCATAAACAGTGAAGGAAAACATCGTGAGGAAACCTGCACACACCTGCAAAGAAACTCGAAGGTTGTGTGTGAAGTCGACCAACCCGCACTAGGCACGCGTGGTGGACTAAGGCCCGATCACCCTAATTCAGGGTAGGCTCGAGCCCCTCGGTGGGGACGTATATGAGCTGATACAATGAGATGAACTAAGTCAACACAAGGAAAAACGACGTAAGTGCATTGTATATTACATACTATTATCACAAAACGAAAGGCCGCAAACTTTGATTCCGTTCCATGCGTGGCCGAAGGCCGGAGGCCAAAAAAAGGATTGTTTCATGAGCAAACTCCTGCCGCGTGTCGGAGCTGACACGCACACTTTTAATTTATTAATGTCTTTTTTGTGAAGCCGTATATGGGTAACTGCGTGTGTAGCTGAATTATAGACGAAAGACAAACCGTTTCACTGAGATGCTTAACAAAAAGAGGCTTGTAATTATTTAATAGGTTGTCTCACTGATGGACAAGTCCTCTCCATTTTCAATCCCCAGCTCACATATGACCGATTTAAACGCGATCATTACAGAGATAATCTCTTTACAGGAGTGTACGGGTATAAGATATGAGTTAAAGCCTCTTTTAGTATGGTGATGCTAAGGACAGAGTATAAGTATCATAGCTATGAGTCAGAAGCCCTGATCTCTGTGGCTTTGATCTTGCATTTTTTTCTAATTTTATGCCTCAGAATTTATTCGGATTCAAAAGTAAGGACTTAACTAAACTCGACGAGATTTTCTGTGAGTGCGCATCAAAAGATTAGAAGAAAACAACTAGAAAATTCTTATAAAAAATTTAACCATGCGCACTGTTTATAATTGTACAGGGAGCGTTAAATGAAACACAGATGTTATCCGAAATGATTTATTATGGCTGAGTAATGGCATTTTCGTAAACAAGACATCACATCAGGTTCATAACATATATTCAGTGGATTTTGATATTCTAAAACATGTAGGCGCTAAAGAATGACCATTTATTGTGTTGAATGGCTATCGTTCTATGCTGAATCATAATGGTTGATAAATAGTGAATTTTATGGTATCTGAGAGCTTACAAATCTGTGACTAGTTCGCAAATTTTGTAGCTTTTTAGAGAATGAACGAAAATACACATCAAATGTCACAAATGAAGTCTATACACTCTATAAAAACTTAATGAAGATAATGTCTAATTACACATATAAAGTTTCAGAAACAAAGACATCCTTTTACAACTCGAGATAATAAATAATAACATAAAAACATTGGCAGTTTTCACTAGCAAACAAAGAAGAAACCTAAATTACTCTATAATTATATCTATGACCTATTTCTTCTTAAGTAAAACATTAATTACGAAACAGTAGCTCTATGCATATCTTTATACACGATCCTGAACTATATAAACTTATCTACGGTATTAATGTCGCATATTTTAAATTTGCATAACTTTTATGTATTTTTTTTTACATTTTCATTTCCTAAGACCCTTAAAATTAACCCTTACCTCTAAATTAGAAAGAAAAAGACTATTTTACTTATATTATTTGACCACGAGGTGGTGTCATGCAATTGCCAGAAACCAATAGCAGTACCGTACTTCCGTCGGAATTTCCCTACTCTCAAAATAATACTTTGTCCTGTTAGATAACGACTGCAACATACATATTATTAATATAAAAAGCACACGGAGAAAAAAATATAGTCAGAATAACTATTCAAAGTTATAGTTAAATTAGTTAAATGACGTATCGTTGATGTAGTCAACTGTTTTCTAGAATTGAGGATCTGTATAGCCAATTCAGCGATACAGATCCTTAGTTTGACGAAACAGTTGGCTATATTAACGATACGTCTTTTAACTAATTTAACTATAAACTTTGAATAGTTATTCTGACGATATTTTTTTCTCCGTGCACCCTAGGTCAGTCGGGCCAATGGAGAAAGAAAAGATAAGAGAGAGAGAGGACCTACTTGGAATCTGAAGATTGTCTGAAAATTTCATCGAAATCGGTCCAGCCGTTTTGGAGTCTATAAGGAACATTTTTTTTTCCTTCACATAGCACAACAGAGATAGACTGGATTCAAGTGCTAATAACTACAGCCTCCCTGATATAATAAAAGGATTTGAATGTAAATCACATGTTAAACGCTCATAAGAATTAGAAATGATTTGAACGATTAAAAATTATTCAAAATGATTACAAATCAAATCATTTTTAATCCTTTTTAATGATTTTGTTTAATCAGGGCTGTGATTAAAATAACTAAAAAAGAGATTATAAGGTTTTCTTATTTGTTTACTTAACTTAAGTAATAAAAATATGTATCGTTTATTTAAGTAAATAAACTTTAAACAAAAAAAAATGTTATGAGGACAGGTTATAGCGGTGAATACTTATAACCTGTTTTGTCCGTTAAATTTGGAACCATATTAAAATAAATAAACTCATGTGAGTCCAACTATGTAACTTAATTAATTAATTCATTAACTTTAATTATCTTAACGTTAGTTAAAAAACACTATAATATTAAGAAATTATAAAGTCACATGAACAATGCGTTCATAAATCTTATTATTGGTCAACTGACAGCCAAAACCGTGTGCTAACACTGGTCTTATGTACAGTTGGTAATATTACAAATTATACAGTCAGTCATTCAAATCACCTACCCAGATAACCAGGGTTGTCAATTTTGAACTACATAAATATAATCATAAAGTTTAAAAGACACTTACAATTACAAATTTTGAAATTACATGAATACAAACGCAAATTTAAATTTCCAACTAATTAACCAAGAAAGTGTAACAACGGTACTTTTTAAAGATTATTTTAATTTAATTAAATCATGGTAGATCTTATCTATGGTTTCTGTATCTTTCCTTTTATTAATTAAATCTTGATGCCTCTCCATTTACATAGATTCCATAATCAGACGCTTTTTATAATTATGTTCTGTATTTAAAATTTTTAATATTTTAAGATTTTAGCCTGCTTACCCTCGAGTAGGCTTTATCATTACAAAATACAAAAGCTTTAGCTCAACCTTTTTTTTTAAAATAAAGACAAAAATAATATAAAACTCATGGCATTTAAAAAAACAGAAACAAAACGATTTACAAAAAGTATTGTATCATATAACACTTGACAGCCCTACCAGCACATCACACACCAGAAACTATGCACTCGCGACTTAGCTTGCTCAATAGCAAGTAAGTGGTTGTAGCATCGTCTTGAATTCATCCAGGGAAGCAGCAGTTGAAACAGCAGGTGGCACAAAGTTCCAGAAAGCAACTCCAAGGACAAGAAAAGAGCTCTTGTACATTGATGTACCCGGAATCGGCGATAACAGCGTATAGTCCGGTTGTTCTCAGATCATTGCAGAGTCGGATCGATAATAGCTTCCAGGTTCTTGAGAATACTAACTTACTCAATATCTTTACCAGCTAACGACAGCACTGGCTTCTCACTGCTATCTATGAGGATAGTACGTTTAGACAAACACCAAAAAAAATGTTAGACAAAAAATTCATGATGTGTGAACGGAAGATTAACACTTATTTTTTTTTTTTGTTTCTGCTCCTCTATGAACTTATTCAGTCCACAGTCTCTGCACCACCTCCAAAATGGGCTGAAATCGTACACTCGGCCACAATTGATACATGTTTTTTTTTGGGACTCCATTTGCTCGGAATGGTTGCAACAATATGAATCATTTCGACCCTCCGTCTCCGTTTAAATAGCAATGCTTATCAAAACTAATTAATTAAGTTACATAGTTGGACTCACATGAGTTTATTTATTTTAATATGGTTCCAAATTTAACGGACAAAACAGGTTATAAGTATTCACCGCTATAACCTGTCCTCATAACATTTTTTTTTGTTTAAAGTTTATTTACTTAAATAAACGATACATATTTTTATTACTTAAGCTAAGTAAACAAATAAGAAAACCTTATAATCTCTTTTTTAGTTATTTTAATCACAGCCCTGATTAAACAAAATCATTAAAAAGGATTAAAAATGATTTGATTTGTAATCATTTTGAATAATTTTTAATCGTTCAAATCATTTCTAATTCTTATGAGCGTTTAACATGTGATTTACATTCAAATCCTTTTATTATATCAGGGAGGCTGTAGTTATTAGCACTTGAATCCAGTCTATCTCTGTTGTGCTATGTGAAGGAAAAAAAAATGTTCCTTATAGACTCCAAAACGGCTGGACCGATTTCCATGAAATTTTCAGACAATCTTCAGATTCCAAGTAGGTCCTCTCTCTCGCTTATCTTTTCTTTCTCCATTGGCCCGACTGACCTAGGGTCCTTTTTACTTTTAAATTGCATATTTTTAAAACCGTTTTTCAAACAACTATCAAATGTCCACGTAAGCTATTTATCTCTTGTTATTGAAGTGTGGTTTTCCTTAATAAATGCGATGTACCTATGCTGACCACTCTTATCTAAAAAGTTTTATGTTTACATATTTTTAGTTCGGGAATTCACATGACTAATATAATGTGTGTGTTACAGTCGTTATCTGACAGAAAAACATATTGTTTTGAGAGTAGGGAAAATCCCAAAGTTCTGTCATCCACGGATTGTAAGTACAGTCACCATCAACCAACTGATCTATCTCAACTGATCTATCTCAACCAGTTCACGTATTTTGGGTACCAAGAAGCTAAGAAGCTAGTGGGTGTTTGATAGACATAAAATTAGCATATGATTTGACTAGGTTAGGGATCATCTATTTTGAATGGAAATTATTTATTTAAAAAAATGGTCAGATTTCAGACAAGTTTTGTCATCAAATAAATCCTATGTGCCGTTGTTCAATAAACTCATTTTGATATGATGTTTGAGGATTATCTCTTTGCTTTTGCCATTGTTGTGGGTATTAAATTTCAAAACTAGATTCTGATGTACATTCCCCCGGAATTTCGGAAAACTGGCAGACCGAACGGTGTTGTAGCATTGCTTTGAACCTCTTGATTGTGGAGCTTCAGAATCCAAATGGTTGAGTGAACTTTCGAAAGTTGTAAATGTGAAGAAATATGTAGCTTCAAAATTTACCATAATGCTATTTCTGGTTGAGATATATGCGGTGACTCTTATTCCTAGTGTGTGACGTAGCGTAAGCCCTGTGGGACATTTAGAGGCAATGAACGAGTAATCTGCTTGGAAGTTAATAAGAACCGTCAGTAGCGTTAATGAGGGTAGAAAGAAAACACGTTTGTTTAAAATAAATGATATGGCTCTCATGATGTATACCGCTTAGAGTGCTGGCAATTTGTACTCTGGTGTGAAACGTGATGCAGGAACTCCCTCATATGAGCATGAATGAGCTGGAATGGAGTTGTTGTCGGACTCGTATGGGAAGTGTACTCCGACTGCCTCGGTGTACATTTGTTCCCTGGCGAGGGGAAGACCTTTTAGACATGGTGCTGTATTTAAAAAAAAAGATTACGACTGTTGGAATAGGCGAAACAGAATAGCCTCTGTCCATGTTATGTCGTGTGTGTAATGACTTGTGGACAGGCGAAACAGTATGGCCTCTGTTCATGGGAGGTCATGTGTAGCGATTTATTGGATCGTGGGAGACTGCGTTGGCAGTGTTGTAGATAGGCGAAACCGTATAGCCTCTATCCGTGTTCTGTTGTGTGTGTAATGACTTGTGGACAGGCGAAACAGTATAGCCTGTGTTCATGGGAGGTCATGTGTAGCGATGTATTGGATCGTGGGAGACTGCTATTGGCAGTGTTGTGGATAGGCGAAACCGTATAGGCTCTGTCCGTGTTCTGTTATGTGTTTGATGACTTGTGCACAGGCGAAACGGTATAGCCTCTATTCAAGGGAGGTCAACTTTAACGATCTTTGTGATCGTGGCAGACTACGTTGCCAGTGCACGGGCACGTAATGGTGACCTGGTGTGGTCACGGCAGATCATCAATAGAGAGATTGATGATGGTGACTATGTCACGGCAGATCATCAATAGAGAGATTGATGACGGTGACTTTGTCACGGTAGATCATCAATAGAGAGATTGATGATGGTGACTTTGTCACGGCAGATCATCAGTTAAGGGTCTGATGATGGCAGACGATTCCGTGTTTTGTAGCTAGGGTAGCTTACCAGCTCCTAGCTATGGCAGATTGCATTATAGGCAACGATGGTGACAGTTATAGTCACTTAAATTTTTGGTTATAATGTAGTGGTGACGGATCGTAGTGCAATAGTGTGATACCATAATACCATTGTGGCAGACCATGGTATTGTTTTGATGTATGGTTGGCCAACAAAGCAACGTGATGTATGCGTGTGTTTCCTAAATAGTTATTTATTTAAAAGCAATGTTTGTTTCTTTAATGAGATGTTTATAAGATTGCCTTTGCTTATGATTGCTTGAGCGCTCACATGTAATCATAGTGAAAAGTGTGACTGATGAAATAGAATGAACGTTTTGATTGCTGCAATTTATATTTTTAAATTTTTATACGAGATGATAAATATGTTTTGCTTTTCAGCTGACGATAAATTAAGCATCTTGTCGTCTACAGTTATAGAAAAGAGATGGGGCGGAGACACTTTACAGTTATCAGATGACTTCCCAGTCCAGAACCAGCACAATGAGCAAGGCGGGGACGCCTCGCAGTCAGGAACGGCCGTATTATCGTAAATCGAAAGAACATGGCCGCAAACTTCAGGTGGAAGGTGCTAATGTCACTGCAAGAAGGCAGGTGGAGCCGTCCGCGCCCGAGGATATACATACCAGCCAATAATCGCCGCCGCCACTTTGATATTCGCTGACCGTCTTTCGTTTGCGTGGTAGCTGCATCCCACACTACCGCTGTGCCCGAACCTACCCTCATTCCACGACCTCGGGGTAGTTGCTGCTGCAACTACCCTCCGAGAAGCACCCGACGCATCTCGTGTCGGAGAGGAACACCTACCCTCATTAGCGCCGCGGCGAGTAGATGCCTTCACCGCGTGGGCGAGCCTGGTCTGCCACTAGCGGCAAGCCCCGGGTAAGTCCACGTGGTGCGAGCCCTGCTCTACTCGCGCACGCGAAATCCCGCGGAGACGTCTAATAGCTCCGGCTCCTTCAACAGCGTGATGGCCTTTGGTTTCGATTCGGGGTCACCGCACGCGTCTCGGCCGTCATCATCGCATGACCGCACCCCCCAAGAAGATGCCCCGGCGGAGGACCGAGCCTCCACAGCGAGCGGGAGTACTCGCTCACCGCAGCCCCTCTCGCCCAGGTCAGCGAGCGTTGAACGTTGACAGCGAGGTTGTCGCACGGCTATGCCAATTACGGATCGGGTCGGAGGCGTTGTTGAGAGCGGTGGCGGCGCACCTGATGGAGCGCGAGCGCCATCTATTGGAGACCCCCGCCGAGTCACGCTACGCCGAGGAAAGCTTCGCCGCTGCTTGCTCGGAGCTGCTGCAGATGCCCGCAGATCTGGAGGTCTGCGCCGCCGTCATTAAAGACACGGTGCCGGACTTCCAGATAAAGCCCGCTAGACGCCTCTGCAGCCCCTGTTTGGAGAACTCGCCTGAGCAGCTGGCCAAACACCGCGAAGCGCGACCCACGCCTGCAGCCACGACCGCTACCACCCGCACCGGCCCTGAGGCGCTCTACGCCCTCCATCACCACCGTGCCCCCTGCCCGGCCCACGTACGCGGACCGAGCAAAAGCGCCTTCCACCCCGGCCCTAACCACCACCGTCGCCGCACCTAAGCCACCACCCGCGCCCGCGGCGCTCAAGACGCCTCCTGCTGCGGCCCCAGCTGCCGCTGCCCCCGCTGCGAAGACCGTCGCCACCCTCTCTGCTGCCATCGCCCCCGCTGCTGCCGTCGGCCAGCCTAAGAAGGCACCCTCTCTACCCTACCCTCTCTTGGTTGTGAAGTCCCTTTCGATCTGGCCGACACACTTTATTTTATTTTATTTTTATTTATTAGGAAAACTTACAGCTAATTAACATCATTATAGAGAACTAGATAGCAAAATAACATAGCCATTATAAGTTAGCCATTTAAGAAGCTTTCCGAGGAGCTCGGGCGAGCTCCCAACGTCCGCCCCTACGTCAACGGGGTTTGTTTTACCCCTGAGGAGGGCGACGAGTACCGCACGGTGCAGCGGTACTTGACATCACTTTAGGGGATCTCGTAGTTCTCATACTCGCTGCCGGCCGAGAGGCCCCTCAAGGTGGCCATCCGTGGCCTCCCCTCCACCACCGAGCCCGCCGAGATCGTCGACGCCTTAGCCGAGCACGGCTTCGAGGCGAAGCACGTGAAGGTCATCCGAGTGCGCGCAGGACGCCCCGGATGCCTCTTCTACGTGCAGATCTGGTGGACCTCTAAGATCACCACCCTCTACACCATCGCGGAGCTCTTTCACATGCCGGGCATTGTCATCGAGGGCTGGCGTGGCAAACGAGGACCACCACCGGTGCCAGGGATTCCGACATTCCTTCCACGGCTGCCACCGCCCGCAGGTCTGCGTCCGCTGCGGCAATCCCCACGCCGCCAAGGACTGCTTACGGCCGCGGGAGGACCTAGCGACCTGCGCCAACTGCGCGGGCTCCCATCCCTCCAACCACATTTCGTGCCCGGTGTTCCGAACTGTTGGGTGGCCTACTAATTAATTTGTTTTATTTAATAAATTACTATCAATCAGAAGAGGATTTATTAAATACAAAAAAAATTACGTTCCAAACTTTTCACAAAATAATTTTAACGAATAACTTTACTTTAACAGCGATTCGTAAATATCAATAATCACGCATTATGCCCACTTAATTGTACTGAGTAATACAAAATTATCACGCAGCGCACTGATGTCCGAATCCGTCGAGCTCCGAAGAGAAAGTGGCGGCGTCGTGGTGTTCTTCTCATTGCCCCCGAAGATCCTAACGTGGTTGCTTCCGCCACCCATCACGATGAGCGGGTCCTTGGGTGGGCGCTTGGCCCTTGGCAGCCGCTCCAGCCCCCGCTGGGGCGAGCAGCTACTGGATCACTCCCAGAGCTTGCAGGAGATCGCTCTGGGAGGGCACGGCGGCGGTGGTGTAGGCGGCAGTGGTGGTGGCGGAAGCAGGGGCTAGGGACCTCTTCCTCCTCCAGCGGGTTCTTCGACTTTTCTGGCTGGGCGCGGGTGCAGCGGCCGAGCCGCTCAGCAAGGCGGGCGCTGCCTGTGCGGCGGCCCTCTTGTTCCGGAGCTCCCTTCGGAACGAAATGTCGTTGGTGGGATGGGAGCCCGCGCAGATGGCGCAGGTCGCTAGGTTCGGTAAGGGGCGGGTGCTTAAATTAATGATAGGTCTTCGCTGCCACAGCGGCAGCGAAGACCTATCATTTATCTAAGGGCGGGTTATTTATTAACTGACTGTTATTTATAGATTATTATGATAGGTTTATATTTGACTTTTGACATGACTGTGTTAAAAAAATTAAATATATTTATTTGTTCATAAATTAAAAAAAAAATGTATACTTACTATACATTAATTCTAGATAAATTTTCGGCAAGAACAGTCATCATTAAAAATTTTCAGCCACAGAATAAATACAATCTCTTTTTCCTGAAACTATTTTGAATTGACGGCTAATTAATACATATCTCCTTGGTGAAAATCATTGGCCACCTATGTGTAGTTTTTTTTAAGTTTATCTGTCACTCTTCTTTAGTTTGCAACAATGGACGTCTCGCGGAACGCTTGTCGTGCTATGATTTTCTATGATTATAAACGAGTGTTAACCTTCAAGGAATCTCACGGTAATTTACAAGGTTTTTTGACTTTTGGGGAGTCTGCTCCTGCGTTTGCAGCTGTTACTTATTGGTGTCGTGAGTTTAAACGTGGTCGAGAGAACCTAAACGATGACCCCACACCCAGCCGAATACCAACTGCAGTAACTCATAAAAATATCATCAGGGTAGAGTGGCAATTGCGAAAGAATAGACACATGACACATTTTTAGATTGAGGCTGAACTGAAGATTGTATCACAGGCAGTTTCCGCCATCCTGCATTAACAATTTAAAGTTAAGAAGCTTGCTATGCGATGGATACCTTATTGTCTCACCGAAGAGCAAACATCTCTTCGTATTGATTGGTGCAAATTTATGCTAGAAAAGTTCAAAAGGGGGTCTTCGCAAAACGTATCCTACATCCTTACAAATGAAGAATCTTGGATCTACAGCTACGATCCTCTCACGAAGCAGAAACCTACGCAATGGGTATTTGAAGAGGACCAGTTGCCCACAAAGGTTGTTCGCGGTCGGAGCGTTAATAAAAAAATGATAGCGGTTTTTATTCGACGCAGTGGACCAGTAGCAATAATTCCGCTAGAAGACCGTAGAACCGTTACTAGTGAATGGTACTGCAAAGTTTGCCTGCCTCCAGCTTTCGGGGAGTTGAATAGCAAGCGCCCAAGGAGCGGCGTCCGTGGCATTCTTTATTACCAAGGTAACGCGCCCGCTCTCACAGCTGTTAGAACCATGGACTATTTGACAACATCGGGGTTACAAATGTTACCCCATCCTTTGTACAGTCCAAATTTAGCTCCATGCGATTGTTTTTTATTTCCCACGGTAAAAAAAATGCTTTCGTGGGCGAAAATTCAACACTGCAGACGAGGCCGTCGAAGAATTTCAGCGGTTTTTTTTCGACCTCCCGCAAGATACGTTTTTTATTTTTTTTAAAAGTTAGTTCACCTGAACGTATAAGTGTATAGGGGTTGGAGGAGAATAATTTGAAAAGCCCTAAAAAAACTTTTTTCATATTCTAACTATTTATTATATATTGATTTCACCAACTTTTTTAGGAACAGCCCACGTACATGTTAGATTTTAAATAAAAAAGGTTATCTGAGTTTTAAATCACAATACGAAAATTATTTTACTTCAACCACTTAGATACATTGTTCAAATATTTTTATTATATATTGTGATATTTTGCTGCCCCCTAACAAGTGGCGCCCGGGGCGGGCCGCCCCGACTACGCTACGCCACTGACTTGACTGTAATCACAATTAAATATGGCGACAACCAGATGCCACATTGTGAAAAATAAAAAAACAAAGTCGACCAACTATGTCAAGTGGGGTCGTTATTGTTAAATTAAAGATGCCTTAAAGACATATCGCTTCAGACTGCATGAGATTGTACAGCTGATGGTCTTTACAGCTTCAATTGTCGAGAGGGCGACAACTAATGACGTTCTCTCTGCAGAATAAGTTTAGAGACAGCTAGCCAATGAAGATGGATCTCGGCTTAGAGTGTACTTACGGGGTGTGAGATTGGAGACACAAATAGGTCATCTTGTTTCCATTTATGCTTCACTTTTTACGCAGTTGGGTTTTTGTCTTTTCAAATTTACTTTTTTAAATTGTAATAATTGTAGAAGGTGGGACATATAGCCCGCTGATTTGCTTTCGTATAGGGGCTGTGAACGGGGCACATAGTTCCTAGAAGCCTTAGACAAGATATAGAAGCATTTAGGCAGTAACGTTATCGAGTGACAACCGCGTACCGATAGACGTTAGGGAACTTGAACATAAAGAACGTCATAGGAAGCCGCTGCATACGGGCTGTGCTGTCCCACAACAATATACAGGATTGTTGTGGGACTGGGGGGCTATGTTGTGCAGTGGACGTCCTTCGGATGACATTACGTATGAAGAGAAGCTGGCAACACCTTTTAAATGATTGAAATGCACAACACCAGGGGCGGTACTTTCCCTTTCAATCCTTTTCGAAGTGGGATTCGTTAGTACCGACTTACCTACAAGGCAGCAAGTGTGAGAGCCGACTGCTTGTTAGCGCGGCACGCTGCACGCTGCACAGCCACCGGCCACCGGCTACCCGTGCCGGCGGCGTCCGGTCCCGCGCTTCCGACGGCGCCCACTAATTACTTCCGCACCTCACACACTGCACGAGCTGTAAATAAAACTATAAAGTGGAAAGGGAACGCTCGGGGACACCACCGACAGCCTGGGGTCACTGCGGGGGAGGGAGGGAATCTATAATGACACTTTCTTGTAGTGCAGCGCCAGCGTTGCGCAAGTTTAGTTAGCAGGTAGTAGCAATCTGTAAGCTCACCACGTATAGTTCCCAATGTAGGTACATATCAACAATTTTTCAGGGGGCACGGTAGTGCCCCCCGCCAGGTCGAGCAGACAAGCAAGGCCGTACACGCTTTGCTTGAAGCACGTCAAATCATTTAGAGATAGATAGATAGATATTAAATCTTAAAACTGCTTGAATTTAAAATTGCATTGTTAACGTTATGTAGACAGCGTACATTCCAAATTACATGTTTCTACCTTTAGAGGTCTTTAAAACATCGTTTAATGAAGTTTCGTTATTTCGTCACTCACTCACTCACTGGTCATCAATTAGATAGACCACTTCCAGGTGATTAAAAAAATAAAAATTGGTGTGAAGATAGGTAATTGGACGTACACAAAGGAAAACTTCAAAAAATGGACAAGGGTGAGTCGTACTCGCGCATCAAAGGTTCCGTATTACCACTAATCATCAAAATATATAGACCACTTCTAGGCTTATATGATTGAAATTAGGCATCGAGATAAGTTATTAGGCGTATACAAAAAAAAATTCGAAAAACCGGCTAAGTGCGAGTTGAACTTGTGAATTTAAGGTACCTTAATACTACCATTTATGAAATTTTTAGACCACTTGCAGGTCACTTAGAAACTTGTTAAACAAAAAGAAAAACAGTTAAGTGCGAGTCAGACTAGCAAAATTTGGGTTCCGTACCACCACTACTCATCAAGTCAACCAATAAACGTCCACTGCTGGACAAAGGCCTCCACCAAGGATTTCCATGACGACCGGTCCTGCGCTGCCCGCATAGATCGGCTTCCCGCGATCTTCACCAGGTCATCGGTCCACCGCGTTGGCGGTCTTCCTACGCTACGTTTTCCGGTGCGCAGTCGCCACTCGAAAACTTTACTGCCCCAACGGCCATTTGTTCTATGAGCTATATGCCCTGCGCACTGCCACTTTAGTTTAGCGATTCTGTGACCTATGTCGGTTACTTCGGTTCTACTGCAAATCTCCTAGTTTCTAATTCGATCACGCAGAGAAACTCCGATGATAACACGCTCCATTGCCCTTTAACCAACCATGTCTTAGTTCCGTAAGTCATCACTGGCAACCCACACTGGTCAAAGACCTTCGTCTTAAGACACTGCGGTATTTGGGACGTGAAGATATTGCGAAGCTGCCCGAACCCTGCCCAGCCGAGTTGAACACGTCGATTGATCTCTTTCTCGGAGTTGGACCTACCTAGCTAGACTGTTTGTCCCAGGTATACATATTTGTCAAAAACTTCCAGTGTAGAGTCTCCAACCTTTAGAGGGGTGGATGCGATAGAGACATTTAATATTATTTTCTTCTTTTCCATGTTAATTTTGAGACCCACTTGTTGAGAGACTTTACTGAGGCCATCGAGCATTGTGCTTAGGTCTTCCATAGTCCCAGCCAAGACCACGATATCGTGAGCGAATCACCATTGCTCATCAAATAATTATAAATGACTAACAAACATAAAATTAGGGATGAAAATAGGTTTAATATCAATAATATTAACCTTATTAAGGGAAAATTCAAAAACCCGGCCGATTGTGAGTCAGACTCGCTCACCGAGGGTTCTATACCACCACTGTTGTAATTTAATGTGTTATAAAAAAAAAAATATGTATGAAGGGGCACGGCAGTGCCCCTCGCTATGTCGACCAGACAAGCACGGCCGCACATCCTTTTCTCGAAGCAACTCAACACATTTTTGAGTCTCAATATCTTTTTTAGGAACTGAATAAACTATGTGAATTTTAAAGTGCATTGTTTACTTAATAAAGACAGCGTACATTCCAAATTACAAGTTCTTACCTTTAACGGTTTTTAAAATGTCTATCATTTATCGAAGTTTCGATATTTTATCATATCACTCATTAACTCACTCAATACTCATCAAAAAGATAGACCACTTCCAGGTGACTTAAAAAATAGACATTTGCATGGAGATACTCGTAGGTAATTGGTAGTTTATAAAGAAACAAGTCTGGAAAGAGCAAATACCCAACTCTAGGCGGATGTAATAGGGGTTGACAATTTGTATGGAACTCCGTCATTTTCTAAGAGACATAAAGTTATAGTATATATTTTAAAGTTTGTATATTTATAGGCTTCTGATACGGTTCAAAAAAGTGTCAAGAAAAAAAGAAAAAATCCTTACGAAAACAAACGAGATGCCATCAAAAATATTTTTATGTTAAATTCGCTAAGTGTCGTGCGTGAGTCTCTCTTAAAAACAAGAAGCCAAGTCTGGACTGGACTTAAATCAATTTTTAGCCAATTGCACCGTTAGTTCACTTTTAAAAATACTGAGTAAATAATAATAGTACTGTCTTGTGATCTCTTGTCCTGTCTTCTCCTGTGGTTTCTTGTCTTATCTTGGCTTGTCCTGGCGTGTCTTGTCTTGTCCTGTCTTGTATTGTCTTATCCTGTCTTGTCTTGTCTTGTCCTGTCCCGTCGTGTACTGTCCTGTGGTGTCGTGTGTTTTCATGTCTTTTCGTGTCTGGTCGTGTCTTCTTCTTGTTCTTGGTCTTGTTCTTGGTCTTGGTCTTAGTTTTGGTCTTGGTCTTTCTTGTGTCTTGATCTTTCTTGTGTCTTGTGCCGTGTGCCTTGTGCCCTGTGATCCGTGCCCTGTGCTCTGTGCCTTGTGCCCTGTGCCATGTGACCTGTACCCTGTGCCCTGTGCCCAGCACCCTGTGCCCTGTGCCCTGTCCCCTGTCCCCTGTGCCCTGTGCCCTGTCCCCTGTGCCCTGTGCCCTGTGCCCTGTGCCCTGTGCCCTGTGCCCTGTGCCCTGTGCCCTGTGCCCTGTGCCCTGTGCCCTGTGCCCTGTGCCCTGTGCCCTGTGCCCTGTGCCCTGTGCCCTGTGCCCTGTGCCCTGTGCCCTGTGTGCTGTGCCCTGTGCGCTGTGCCCTGTGGTGTCCTGTGTCTCGTTATTCGAAACCACTTTGCGGCGGCGACGTATTGTCCATCTACGCCGTTGCACGTACGTAAAGAGGAATAGATACTGGAGGGAAGGTCAGGGTTCTTATTTGTTAAAATATAGGAATTCACCAAAATATATAAATTAAAAACAAGTTATAAGAAAATAAGGAAAAATAAAAAAATGGACAGAACAGGACATCCCATGAACAGAGTGACAATTTGAAAAACACACAAAATAACAAAAAGTAAAAATAGACAAAAAGATGATATAAAAGTAGGTTGAAAATAAAAAAGACCAAAAAGATTGACTTCGTCATAACTTCAACCACGAATAAAGAAGAAAAAGTGGGTCCTCGAACTGTAAGTTAAGAAACAGTTCGAGGCTTCCTGAGATTGTGTATGGTAAGAGGGTAAATGAAATCGATTCCTCCATGGCCAGTGGTTTCCGAATGCGAAAGACCGTATTTGGATTAAAAGGGTGATGACTGTCTGAGTCAACTTTGGTGTTGCCTATCCATAAATCCACTCAGCTTTCTGCTCTAGAAAACAGGGACGAGATTTTAGTTTCATAGAGGTGACTTACACATGACCCATCATTACTACATGGACAATCTCGAACTGTTCGTTCCAAATGCAACAGTTTTAAAAGTTACTTGTGATTTTAGCAGTTCTAATAACATGGAGCTAGGACTGGATAAGTGCACGATTCTTCACTTGCACTGGGGCAGTGGACGGTACATTCAAATGGAGTCGATATTGACTTCATGAACATTCGTACCTTCTGTGAAACTTGGTACTTTGCTATAACTTTACAGGGCCTGCAGCACGTGGTAGTTCGTTATTCCAAGAATAATCGAAATAAATCAATGCCCATACAAATCCAGGTTGTATGTTACTTTTTGATGTGTAACATCTTCGCTCTCGCTTTCCTGCAATTCGTGGGAGTGATTTCGTGAAATGGGACGGAAATGTGTAACAGGAAGTCGCGTTTTTTCAGGCTTTAAAAGCGCGGAAAAGGCAAAGGTATCTATGACCATACAGCCTAGTCTGCCGTATCTTTGCCGTCCTTTTTTCAGGCTTTAAAAGCGCGGAAAAGGCAAAGGTATCTATGACCATACAGCCTAGTCTGCCGTATCTTTGCCGTCCTTTTTTCAGGCTTTAAAAGCGCAGAAAAGGCAAAGGTATCTATGACCATACAGCCTAGTCTGCCGTATCTTTGCCGTCCTTTTTTCAGGCTTTAAAAGCGCGGAAAAGGCAAAGGTATCTATGACCATACAGCCTAGTCTGCCTAATTTTTGCCGTCCTTTTAAAAAGTATTTGTCACATGTTACACATCATATGCGAGTACTGTAGGTCTCGCTCGAATTTTTTTTTTAAATGACTCTTACGATTTTAAAGAAACTTTGTAAATAAATAGAACTTTATAAAGCCTACTGCACTGGGCAGTTAATTATTACAAAAAAATCCGAGTGAGATACCTCCCATACAAAACCTAAATTATTTGTTTTTTCATCTAATCTGCTAAACTTACCTAACTCTGTTCTTTGTTATTTACCGCTCCAATACCGCAGTTAAACCGTATTTTGTTGAACTATTGTGTCTGGTTTCGATATCGCGACTTCTGTATGCCAGGACTTATGTAAGTAAAATGTTTATTGTTGATTTGTGTATACCCGACTGCGACAGACGGTGAAGGCTGCACAATGTGGCTGTACAATTTATTTGTCTTTTCTTTGTATTTAATATGTCTATTCGATTCAGTGAAGACAACAAATTTTAATAATGCTCCGACTTCATTTTACCAATCGTACATTTTTGTTACATAAACGGAATAATAATAAAATAAATTTGATGAAACAAAAAACAGCGTAGACTGAGGGCGTAGGCTTTCATGGGGCCGGAAATTAGTATCTTCAGGCGTTCGCTAGCCGGTCGGCGCAGGAAGCGACGTATTTCCGCGAGCAAAGTACCAAACGGTGGAACCGCTAAATTAGATGTATCTCCTGAGTAAACCTCCTCCGTTTATTTACACGAGTTACTTTATTTCTAATTATCATACTGTAATTTTAATTATTATATTTTTGTTACAAAACTAGATCTATCATTACTTGTAAATTTACTTCGTGAGTATGATTTTTTTTTATCTGCTTATGTTTAATAAGGTTTTGTAACTCACAAGGACAATGCGGAACCCTTAAGGCCCCTTCAGACTTAGTTCCGTCCGTTCGTGTGATCTCAAGCATATATCAGAGAATGTCTAACATAGAAACTTTAAATCTGACACAATAGTAATATCAAAATCATTAGTAATAATAACGTATCGTTTTGAGCGATAAGATCACCAAAATCGTACCGCTATAGTACGCTTATAAGGTTTTGTTAAAACGATTTTACAAATCTCGTGTTTTAGTTGGTGAAAAAAAAAATCTTGTAGGTAAGTTGGTTCATTTTTATTTATTGCTTTTACAATAAACAGTCTGTTTTATTGATTTATTCATGTAAGTAATGTAGATCTAGCAATTTCAAGTAGGTAACGAAGTTTTAAATTTTGTTGTGTAAAAACAACAAAGCGCGCTCATAGGAAAATATTATATTAGACGACACAGTAAACTTATTTCTGATTAGGATGGAAAAATTATCAGATGATTTTATAACTTACTTACTGCAAGACTTGACAAATTCTGACGCCGATTTAGAGTCTGAAGAATCTGAAGCATTTTATGAGACAATACATGCAAATAAGTCATTGCATGAGACAATACATGCCAAACAGACCAAATAAATGGGGCATCAAAATTTTCCCTATCTGTAGGATAGGATACGCTCATCAGTTAGAGATACATGCCTGAAGAACCTAATTTAGGAGAATCTGCGATTATTGTTGTACGACTGGCCCGAATGGTACCGCGCGGTAAGTTCTTTCTAATATTTTAATAATTTATTACTTTTGGGCCCTGGCTTTACTTACTTTTACTTAACGATTACAATTAGGGAACAGATATGTAGGTACTGTTATCGAGTGTTATGCCCTTGGCCTGGGGGCTGGGTCCGTGCGACAGTACCGCTTGATGCGAGGCTTCCGCTGGCGCCGGCTCGAACAGTTTAAGAGGGTAGCTATCAATCTTGTATGTTTGTACGTCACGACGACGAAGGCGCTGGTCAAATGGGTTTCGCATTACTATGATGTGACTGAAGTAGCTGGCTCTAAGGGGCAGTGACCTGACTGTGGTCGGTTGATTCAAGGGTTCTTAATTTTTTTAACGGACCTTGCATCATTTTAGTCTGTGTTTCTATTTCTTAAAGATAATAGATAGAATGCATCGAAACTTACCCTATTTCTTTTAGATTATTTTTCAAAGCAGATTTCTGTTTTTGGAGTTTGCTCCTTAAGAAACGGTTTTCGTATAAAGCACCCCGGTATGGAAATTCTATGAGGAGTAAATGTATTTATACTAAACGCGTTACGTTCTTCTGCGCACCGTACCTTGCGCACCTTTCACCTCTAATCCTCTAATGGACTACTGTATTCAGACATCATTAACTAACAAGGCGTTTATCTAATTGATTGATAACGATTAAGTAAGTAGACAAGTAAGGGCAAAACATTTTTTTTTATTAAGAACTAGCTGTCCCGGCGAATTTCGTACCACCTTACCCTACCCTACCCTACCCTACACTACCCTACCCTACCCTTCCCTACCCTACCCTATGTCGTGTTTTGATCCCGGAAACTATTTGTGTGAATGTGGGGACAGAGTTTTGTTTGTATGTAATAAAGGTATGTAAATTAAAAAAACACGAAAGAAAAATTAAATTAAAAATTTTTAAGTAGTAATATTTTAATCCACGAGTCGTCGTCTTCATCTCATCTTATCTTCAGGCAAGTACTATGTTAGTACTAATATATTTATATACTTTGCCCCTTACATATCATTAAATTTCATTAAATCAAAAATTACCTATACAATATTTCATTTAAATTTTCAATGACATATTAGGATTAATACAGTAATGTATCAATCCTAGAAATGGCATCCTTAAAACTTTACCAAATTCGACCGTATTCAATCAAGTTCCCACAGGAACAGTATCCTACAGGGGCAAATGTTGCAGGGGCAAAGAAAAGCTAAGAAATAATATTTGCTGTAAGTTGTTGAGGAGTTGGGTATTCTGCCGATTCCAGGAGATGCTGCAGCATCAGGTTAAGGTTACCATGGTTTTTAGGGTTCCGTAGTACAACAAGGAACCCTTATAGTTTCGTCATGTCGGTCTGTCTGTCTGTCCGTGGCCTAGCTCCTAGACTACTAGTAGTTAAAAGCTGAAATTTGGCAGTCATTGAAAACGCGACCAATACCAGCTCGAGATACGTTTACATAGATCGTTAAACTTTATTTGGATCAAACGTCAGGTATAAGTACCTGGGCGAAACCGGTGGTGGCGTGACATTCGCTTGTACTCGTGAGACGATCGTTTGTGGTAGCAAAGATAACCTATTTACGAAAGGCTGTTTGTGATAGAGGTGGCAACACTGAGTTGAGAAGCAATATTAGCTGGACGTCAGTCTCGGGGCAGACACTTTTTTTGACAGAGCGTCGAGCAGAACACAAGTAGTGGTGATCTGTGAGCAAATCGGACGTGTCACGCTATCGCTGGGATCACCGCGTTTGCATACATCGTAATCCAAGGCATCCTGTACTATTTCGATTGCCGAATGATCAAGACTATTGAAGGAGGACCTCTGTGATATACCTGCATTGTTATTTCGACGCCCACAACCGAAATAGTTAAGGACTGAACCACAAGGCCATCCATAACCTAACCACCCCCTTCGACATAATATATAATAATAATGCGGATAGATATGTAAAAAAAATTTTGGAAAAAAACAACTTTTTATGGGTAAAACTAGAAGTAAAGTGGGGATGAATTTTTTTTTATCGTCAAACCCAGTAGTGTGGGGTATCGTTGGTTAGAGCTTAAAAAATAGTTGTAGACTTCTAAGACTATTTTATAATTAAGAGTTCCGTTTTCAAAAAAATAGGATTGAAAGTGCTAAATTTTGTTGGAGTCGAGTGTCCCCATCGCGTAACAACTAAACCGCTGTATTTGGAAATTTGAAAAAAATATGAAAGTAGCCTTTAAAATGAATTTAAAAGGAAAACTATCAAACCTAATAAGAATTTTTTTAGTTTAGGAGTAATAGTCGACCAACTTAAGCTGTGCAGTTGGATTTGTAAAAAGTTCATAGATTTTCTATACAAAATATTCTATTACAAACTGCACCTTTAATTTTGTTTTTCAAAATTAACATTTTTTTTTGTAAAGACTACGGAACCCTACTTTGCGAGAGTCTGACTCGCATTTGACCGGTTTTCCAATATTATTATAGTAACAGGGCACTAAATTTTGAAACGATCAGACCTGTATAAGTTGCCCAGATCCCTTCATTACCTAGATAAGAGCCGGTGATCCTCAAACCGCTGAACAGCTCTTCATCAATTATAGCCAAGAACCATCGCAAGGAAACTTGCTTTCACGTAAAAAAAACGCATCAAAATCGGTCCATCCGTTCGAGAGATTCGATGCCACAGACATACAGATAGACACACATACACATACATTGGCGTCAAACTTATAACACCCCTCATTTTGCGTCGGGGCGGGTAAAAAATGAAAAACTCCGTACGTCTTAGCATTGAATTCTCATTCTTATAGATGGTTGTTTATTAAATTTAACTACTAGTTTTGAATCAATTATTTTTACATCTTTATATATATAAATCTTCTGTCCGTGTGTTAGTCATTGAACTCGTCCTAAACGGCTGGACCGATTTCGCTAATTCTTTTTTTGTCGAGTTCGTTATTGTCGGGAGAAGGTTCTTATGTAGGGTAGGGTAGTGTAGTGTAGTGTAGGGTAGGGTAGTGTAGGGTAGGGTAGGGTAGTGTAGTGTAGTGTAGGTTAGGGTAGGGTAAGGCAGTGTAATGTAATGTAAGGCGGTACGTAGTTCGCCGGGACAGCTAGTTAACATTAAATATCGAATAGGCTATATGCATACGATCCCGTTGCCTAGTTTCGTTGTAAAAAAATGACCAGTTGCAAAAACGCGCCATTTTCTAAATATTTTTATTTCCTTTTTACCCATGTAGAGCTTATGTATGTTGAAATAAACATATTTAATTCTTTGATATGTTTTTTAGTATTTTTTACAGCTGTATTAAAAACATCTTGTGATACACGTGTGTGTAGGTTATTGCAAACTGCTGACATTATAAACCCTCGCCTTCGGCTCGGACTTGTTAACGACAGCTCCTTTACAATAACCTTCTTTCCACCCAAGTAACACAATGTACTATAACGCAACTTGTGACTTATTTTAAACGTCCGGGGGAGTAATGTCACTTTGATTTTCCTATACATACACCTAAGTATATTTTATTAGATATATTTATTAACTATTCATTATTTTTTCGTGTTTATAACTAAAACAACTAAATTCATTTTTACAAAAATTGCGCCTTATTTTAGCCAGGCATACATTCGCATGCGTATTTTTTTAAATATAACTATAAGTAGATTACATGGCATGGTATAATAGTGTAAAAGCATTTAAACCTCCTTAGAAAAGATGACCTATTTCTTGGTGTAACCTATGCGCTTCATGCGTCATTACTCTATCTCCTTCGGAGACAAGCCATCTCATTTAAAAAAAATCGTTCAGAAGTCTTAAAGAAGATTATGTATCTTTGGTTATAACTTAAATATTTTTATTTTCTAGAAATATCTTGACACCCGAGCTAGAAATTTTAAAAAAAGTGCAAAAGTAAAAAGTACGTGTGCAGTAAAATCAATTTTGCACACAGTAAACTGACATAATATAAAGTATATTTCTCGTAAACAAATAGACATGTATTTTGAAAAAAATACAGTTTTCAAGGAGTACGTCTGTATATATCCTCTCGGTTAATACTTTAATAGCCGCCATTCCTCAAACTGATGATTCCTATATGATGAACTCCATAAGAATGATTCTCGGTTAATACGTTGATAGCTGTCAATTCTAAAATTGATGAAAGGTCATCAGCCCTGTTGCAGTTTTAAGTTTAGGTACTTATTCAATAACTAAACGAAGGCTTAAATTAGTTTTGTACTGAAAGTTTGAAACTTCTCTTATTTTTTCCGTTTTATATTAGTGCATCGAAAACCCAATATATTCGTAAAGTTTAAATTCAATCCGGCATGTAGTTTTCTAATTAAAGCGGACTACGTTTGTATGGAAACTCGAGCCTCCTGGGGCCCTTAAGTTATAAATAAATGTTTACAAAAACATTTATCCACACTTTAAGGCACGCAGAATCCTGTGACATCACAATTAGGGATTTATGCGAGTGCTATCGGCACGCGAGGCAGCCCCGAACACTCAAGTCGTAACGTTCGCCTCTATAATAAAATATCCATATATGAAACATAAACGTTGGAGGTCTCCAATATATCTGATTATAGAATTGGGTCCCCATCATATTATGGTAATGGGCACTCGGGAGGCGCGTCCAAATAGAAATAGATTGATTTCCAATTTTTCCCTTATAGCCATTTCCTTGTGTGCGTCGCGACGTGTTCTTCGCGTCGAAGATTGTTTAGTGCACAATTATCGTTTTTACTCAACATTTTATTCTAATGACCATTTTTTTATACTTACAATTGGTAAGCCCTTGGGGTCATCTCACCTGATGGTAAGTGACGATGATGCCGATTATGGAAGCGGGCTTACCAATATTCCCCAACGCAATGGAGATTTGGCTATCTTATCTTCAAGCCGGAACAAATCAATGCTGTTAACACTGATGTTTGGCGGCAAGCCTTAGATACAAATACAATTATTCTTTATTTGCCATTAAACAAGGCACAAATTGTGATGTTAGTTTGAAGACCACAGACTCTCCTGTTCAGCCATATTAAGATAGTGGTAGCTAGCCAGGCGGGCTATGAAATACCCTACCACCAACCAAACCGAGTTTTACAAAGTTGACCCCGCCGGAAATAGAAACCGCGACCTCCTGATATAAAGCGAATGGACTAACCATTACGCCACCGAGGCAGTTAAAAGTGACACACAAAATTAAAATAAACTGCAAATAATTTAATGAAGTTTGCAGCAAGCAGCTGGCTACATGTGGGTTGGGATCGAGCGGAGCGGTGGCGTGTTGGTGGTGGAGTTGTTGCAGGAAGCTGCTGGATGCATATGGTTTGAGATCACACTGAGCGGTGGCGTGTTGGTGGATTTTTTTCAGGAAGCTGCTGGATTATGGGATGGGATTGCAATAAGCAGTGGCGTGTTGGTGGATTTTTTTCAGGTAGCTGCTGAATGCATGTGGGTTTGGATCGTTCTGAGCGGAGGCGTGGTGGTGGTGGAGTAATTGCAGCAAGAAGCTGGCTACATGTGGGTTTGGATCGCGCTGAGCGGTGGCGTGTTGGTGGTGGAGTTGTTGCTGGATGCTGCTGAATGCATATGGTTTTAGATTGCACTGAGCGGTGGCGAAGTGGTGGAGTTCTAGCAGGAAGCTGCTTGATGCATATGGGTTGGGATCACCCTGAGGGGTTGCGTGTTGGTGGATTTTTCTCAGGAATCTGCTGGATACATGTGGGTTGGGATCGCGCTGAGCGGTGTTGGTGGTGGAGTTGTTGCAGGAAGCTACTGGATGCATATGGATGAGGTCGCACTGAGCGGTGGCGTGGTGGTGGAGTTCTAGCAGGAAGCTGCTTGATGTATATGGGTTGGGATCACCCTGAGCGGTGGCGTAGTGGTGGATTTTTTTCAGGAAGCTGCTGGATGCATGTGGGTTGGGATTGTTCTGAATGGAGGCGTGGTAGTGGTAGAGTTCACGCAGGAAGCTGCTGGATGCATATGGTATGGGATCGCAATAAGTGGTGGCGTGTTGGTGGATTTTTTCCAGGTAGCTGCTTAATGCATGTAGGTTGTGATCATTCTGAGCGGAGGCGTGGTGGTGGTGGAGTACTTGCAGCAAGCAGCTGGCTACATGTGGGTTGGGATCGTGCTGAGCGGTGGCGTGTTGGTGGTGGAGTTCTAGCAGGAAGCTGCTAAATGCATATGGTTTGAGATCGCACTGAGCGGTGACATAGTGGTGGAGTTCTACCAGGAAGCTGCTTGATGCATATGGGTTGGGATCACCCTGAGCGGTGGCGTGTTGGTGGATTTTTTCAGGAAGCTGCTGGATGCGTGTGGGTTGAGATTGTTCTGAGCGGAGGCGTGGTGGTGGTGGAGTTCACGCAGGAAGCTGCTGGACGCATATGGGTTCGGATCGCAATAAGCGGTGGCGTGTTGGTGGATTTTTTTCAGGTAGCTGCTGGATGCTGTGGGTTGTGATCGTTCTGAGTGGAGGTGTGGTGGTGGTGGAGTTCGTACAGGAAGCTGCTGGATTTATGTGGGTCGGAATTGCGCTGAACGGTGGCGTGATGGAAGGTGGAGGCCTAAGTTTGATACAATTCTTGTAATGTTTTATTTCAGTTGTTTTAATTGTTTTTTTAAATACAATACCCGTTTTATTTATTTTAAACCGCTCCTTACCCATGCAGTGGTATGCACATGTGAATCCAAAACACGAACATTGCTCAAGATATGAAATTAAAAGAAATAAGTAAATATCTGTGAAAGTTTATAAAGTTGTTACGGAAAATAGATTTATTCGATTAAATAATTTTCGACTTCAAGATGATGAGATAGATACCTACTTATGAAGAGGCACGCACGCGGCACGACCCACAGCGCGGGGGAGCGGATTGATTTTTGGGCTATTGACGCGGACAGTGACGCCGCGGGATGAGATGGGTCAGTTTAATTATGGAGACAGCCCTCGGCTTAAAGTGTCAGCTCGGCCGAAGAATGCGCAGCCTTGTGCCTCGCTCACACCCAGATTACATAGTTTTGCAGGACGATATTTTATAGAGGTTACCTAGCGGCTCCACTCCTAGTGAATAGATTTACATTTGGGAGATACTGAAAAGGTTGGTCCCAGTTCCACAGAGAGTATCACACTTCAAACACTTACGAGTACGTGATCTGTGAAAATGTTAATTTTATTCTTTGTTTGTAAACTTGTGGAAGTAGTTTTTGTCATACTTAATGAATTTTTTTTTGTTGTATGTACCAACTTGACTGTAATCTGTATCCATGTGAACTCTATGATGATTAAAATGGCAGATGTCCAACCCATAGAACTGGTGATTTTCGCATTATACTCTAGCTGTTGCCCATTAAGCGTCGGTGACGAAACGGCTAGGGCCGCTGCCTCCTGTCCGGGAGGTCGTGGTTCGAATCCTGACCCGTACCAATGTGAGTTCAAATTTAGATTTCATATGTACCTACGTTAATCCGACGCTCTTACGGCGAAGGAAAACATCGTGAGGAAACCTGCACACGCCTGCGGAAATACTCGCAGGTTGTGTGTGAAGTCGACCAACCTGCACTGGGCCCGCGTGATTGACTAAGGCCCGATCGCCCTAATTCAGGGTAGGCTCGTGCCCCTCGGAGGGGACATATGAGTAATATGATGATGATGATGACTAGCTGTTGCTCACGGCTTTGCCCGCGTAGATCCCGTTCTTCGAGCGACGAAGAAGTGAAGAAGGTATTGTGTGTGATGGCAAAAAAATCGAAGTTCAGACTTTTATGGGGATCGATTGTCTTACACAAACAGAGTAAAAAAAAAAAATTGTGTGAATGTGTGTGTGTTTATACGTCCGTCCGGTGCTCTAGTTCCCAAACTACTGAACGGATTTGAGTAATTCCCTACACTTGATATGTTGTAATATAAGACGGTATTACTTGCTAAATTTCATAGTTCTAGGTCAACGGAAAATACGCTATGAATTTTGATCTCCTTGAGAGTGTGGAAATATACGTTTTTATGTTATCTTATTTTAAGTTTAAGTTTGATTTTTTCACAGCTTTAAGGGACTTTAGACCGGAGTATATGGTTTTAATTTCAACTCGATACCTCCACGCATTCTCGATATAAAGGGTCTTGACAGACAGACAGACAGACGGACAACAAAGTGATCCTATAAGGATTCCGTTTTTTCCTTTTGAGGTACGGAACCCTAAAAATAAAAATAAATAGTATGTAAGAAAAACTAGATATATTATGTCACAAAAAAATGCATTTACAAACTTATATTTGCAGTTGGGGAGTGAGACCGTGACGTGCTATATCAATGTATGGGAAAACATTTTTTCAACCACAAAGTTATTATTGTTGTACTTGTTGATGTTTGTAGGGTTTCGTAGCCAAAGGGTGTCAGTATGAAACTTTCAGTGCGCGAGTCCGACTCGCACTTGGCCGTTTTTTCAACAGTTGCTTTAACTTTATTAGTTAATTTTTGAATGTAAAACAACTGTCCTTGGCTCCTTCAAATCTCTTGACATCTCTCTAATCTATTCTATCACTAGCTTTTGCAAGCGGCTTCGCTCGCTTTAACATAGTTTCTATGACTGTTTTCGAGGGCTAAATTAAAGACTCATGTCAAAAAAGTTTTGTGCTCTAGAGGATATTATAATTAATAGATTATGTAAATGACAAAGATATATAATAATATGTTGATTCTATTTCAAATACCATTCTCTGAGACTGTAATCTGAATCATGACATTATTTGTAATATATTTTTTTTGTTTTGACTATTTAAAAGTGTGTGTAAACACCTATTTGAAATAAATTGTTTTGATTTGATTGATTTGATTTGGGCGCATAAGCGGCTCGTGAGCGTGGAAAAAAGTAGGCTATATGTTAATCCATTTCCTAATCTGTCTACCTACCAAATTTCATCCAGATCATTTTATCTGTTGTGGCGTGAAAGATGCATACATGCATACATCCATACACACAAACTTTCGCGTTTATAATATTAGTAAAGATAAGGATATATCGCCAAGTTTAATTCTAATACAATGTTTTTTTATTCACAATTGGTAAACCCTTGACAACATCTCACCTGGTGGTAAGTGACGATGTTGCCGAAGATGGAAGCGGGCTTACCAAGATTACCCAACGCAATGGAGAACTGGCTATCTTATCTTCATGCCGGAACACATCAATGTTTTTAACACTGATTTTTGGCGGCTAGACTTAGATAAGATGGTGGTAGCTAGCCAGGCGGGCTTAAAAAATGCCCTACCACCAACCAAACCGAGTCTTACAATTGAACCCGACGGCAATCGAAACCGCGACCTCCTGTGTAAAGCCAGTGAACTTTGCCTCTGGGCTACGGAGGCGGTTAAAATGATGTAATATTTAAATATCCAAATCATTGTATAAATTACCTGGGTGTAGTGGTGTAGTGACGAGGGGCATCGAATTTTTTGACGAACTTTCGGTAGTGTTTTTAGGGAAACTGGATTATTTAGTAAGATGAGGGTGTCGGGCACCGCTAAGTATTGTTGCACCCCGTACACATAACCAGCAATAACAACATTGGAGCCTGCAGGCTCTTTCGAGTCTCGCCGCGGCCGTCGATCGCCCACCCTTCAGCAATCATGTCCGCCGGACCCCATCCAACTGTAATTTTCCACACGACTTGCCTTAATTAGGCCAACCTCGACCCTTCCGAGCCCTTCCGACACTTAAGGAACACATTACCTCCTGAGTGAAACTTGCAGCCAAACTTGATATTTACACGATCGTGGCTACACTGCGCGTCGCCGCCCCTGAAGCTGAATTCAAGTTACTAATTTTCATAAGAACTTTGGTGTTGTTTTGTCCTTTTTTAAGTTGAACACAAACTGAACCAACGAAATCTGTAGAAGTATTTTTTTTAGGGTTCCGTAGTCTGATAATGATACATAACTTTAATTTTCAAACGTGGCCTAATAGTTTATAGGTACCTTGCACCAACAGCGTTCAATGTAAATGCGTCCCATCTGACTCAAGCGTGCCTACTCCGTAACAAACACCGCATCAACTATCTTGATGCTAATGCACGAGACCTGACAGAGGCACTCGCAGGGCGGCGGCGGCGGGCTGTGAGCCAGTTAGCACTCTGTTCTAATTCACGCGATAAATAACACATTTCGTTCCTATTTGCATCCGTCTCAACCGGAAATTGCTTGCAAAATCTGCTACGGTGGCGGGCTGCTCCATTGCAGGCTGCTCCACTCGCCTGACGTGGATGTGGTATTGTGTGAATATCATGAGTTTGAAATTAAGCGGGTGTTGAGCGGTAGTACAATTAATAATCCTATTTTAAGAGCAAGATAGGAGTTTTAAAATCTATGCTCTTTGATCAATTAGCAAGCGCTTTATTATCATCTATATACACGGCAGTGTGTCCGCCAAGTTCGAAAAGAAAGGGGCGACACCGTGCACCGGCCTAGGGTTTGTAATACATGGACCATTTCAGGACACTTTTAAATTACTCGTAACTTAAAATCTGTTTGAACTATACACTTACGTCTAGTAAGACGCCTCGATTATCTAAAATCTTCGGCATCATCGTCACTTACCATCAGGTGAGATGATGCCAAGGGCTTACCAATTGTGAATAAAAAAAAAAAAAAAATCTCAATTTACAAAAATACATATTACACCATTCTGATCCGAAAATCACTATTTTTATTACTGACTGACTTACTTACTCATCAAAATTAAGGTGATTAATACTTGAAATTTTTTATCGAGTTAGGTTACTGGATATTTAAAAATAACAAGATAAACCTAAAAACAGTCAAGAGTGAGTCGTACTCGCACACCAAGGGTCCGTAATACCACTAATCATCAATATATGTAGACCACTTCTAGGAAACATATAAACGATATAAGAAATTAGGCGTATACAAGAAAAAAACGTGGCCAAGTGCGAGTGGGACTAGCGAAATTAGGGTTTCTTACCACTTCTATTCATCAAAATTATAGACCACTTTCAGGTGACTTGAAAACTTGTGAGGCATCTATTTGGCGTATACAAAGAAAATAAAACCAGCCAAGTGCGAGTTGAACTCGCGTGGAGAGGCCAAATAGATATATACAATGCCAAATATATAGCTAGCCAGGTACAATGCCAAAGTCAAATACAAAATATCACATTTGAAATCCTCACAGTAAGATGCGATTTTTATTTTTTATTTTTAAAAATTTGAGTATGTTTGGCTGCACCTCACCTGATGGTAAGTGCCGATGCAGCCGAAGATGTAACATGCAAGCTCAAAAAGTGCCTATTCACCCTCGTCTTGAAGATTCCTAAATTTTACGAATCGGGGAATACAGACGCCGGAAGGGAATTCCACCCCTTGGCCGTTCGCATGATGAACGAAGAAGAGAAACGCTTCGTGTGTAAAACTGGAACACCATCATCATCATCATATCAGCCGAAAATCGTCCACTGCTGGACAAAGGCCTCCACAAAGGATTTCCACGACGACCGGTCCTGCGCTGCCCGCATCCATCGGCTTCCCGCGATCTTCACCAGGTCGTCGATCCACCGAGTGGGAGGCCTGCCTTCGTTACGTTTTCCGGTGCGCGGTCGCCACTCGAGAACTTTACTGCCCCATCGGCCATCTGTTTTTCTAGCCATGTGCCCTGCCCACTGCCACTTCAGTTTAGCGATTCTGTGAGCTATGTCGGTTACTTTAGTTCTCCTGCGGATCTCCTCGTTTCTGATTCGATCACGCAGAGAAACTCCGAGCATAGCACGCTCCATTGCCCTTTGGGTGACCTTGAGCCTTCTTATGAGGCCTATAGTAAGCGACCATGTCTCAGTTCCGTCAGTCATCACTGGCAACACACACTGGTCAAAGACCTTAGTCTTGAGCCACTGCGGTATTTGGGACGTAAAGATATTTAGAAGCTTCCCGAACGCTGCCCAGCCGAGTTGGATTCGTCAATTGATCTCTTTCTTGAATTTGGACCTACCTAGCTGGGCTGTTTGTCCCAGGTATACATATTCTTCAACACCTTCCAGTGTAGAGTCTCCAACCTTTAGAGGGGTGGGTGCGACACGGACATTAAACATTATATTCGTCTTGTCCATGTTAATTTTAAGACCCACTTGTTGAGAGACGTTACTGAGGCTATCGAGCATTGTGCTTAGGTCTTCCATAGTCTCAGCCATGACCACTATATCGTCAGCGAATCGGAGGTGGGTTATGTACTCGCCGTTGATATTGATGCCGAGTCCACCCCAGTCCAGAAGCTTAAAAACATCTTCCAGGGCGGCGGTGAACAGTTTCGGAGATATAACGTCTCCCTGTCTCACCCCTCGCTGCAACTGGATAGATTTTGAGTTCTGATCCTGGAGACGAACCAACATGGTGGCGTTTTCATACAGACACTTCAACACCTCGATGTATCGTTGGTTAATTTGGCACCGCTGGAGAGACTGTAGCACAGCCCAGGTTTCGATTGAATCAAAGGCTTTCTCATAGTCCACAAACGCCAAGCATAGTGGCTGATTGTGCTCTTCGGTATTCTGTATAATCTGCCGCATCGTATGTATGTGGTCTATGGTACTAAAGCCTTTTCGGAAACTGACTTGTTTGGGAGGCTGGAAGTCATCACACCTGCGTGCGAGACGATTCGTAATGACTCTCGAACAAGGAACATTGACGACAAAGGGGTGGAATAAAATGGAGAGAGGGAATGAGGTCGTGAAGCTTCAGGACACACTCTCCGAAATGAATCCTGTAGAACGCCGATAGACTATTTTCTATTATCACTAGAACTTTATTCAGTAGATCACATTGAGTTTAGTACTTTTTTTCAATTGATAGAATTCTTATAGGTTTTCCTGTAATCTACAAGCCATAAAGTATATTTTGTATTTTTTTCAAAATTGTAGGCTCAGTAGTTTCGGAGAACAGGGGGGGGGGGAATGGTCAATTTTCGTCTACTTTTGTGAATAAAATCAAAACTATTTATTTTACAATTTAAAGAAAAATATAGTTAAGATTCTGTTAACGAACCCTTTCATTTGGTATATGACACAATATGGTTTCCAAAGCTTTTTTTTAAATTTTCTAATTTATCCCCCGAAAATAACCCTTATTTAAAAAAATATGTAAGTATTTACTTTGCACACCTGTGTTTGGGTTATAGGATTACACTATCCTACCAAATTTCAACAGATTTGGTCAAGTAGATTCGGAGCAAATGGGCTTGGACAGACGGACGGACTGACAGACGCACTAGTGATCCTATAAGGCTCCGTTTTGTTTTTTTTGTACGGAACCTAAAAATTGAAAAACTGGCCAAGTGCGAGTGGGACTTGCGAAATGATGGTTTCTTACCACTTCTATTCATCAAAATTATAGACCACTTCCAGTTGACTTGGAAACTTGTGAGGCTTTTATTTGGCGTATACAAAGGAAAAAGAAAAACCGACTAAGTGTGAGTCAAATTTACAAAATTTCAGCTTCATACGACCACTTCCAGTTGACTTTTTAACTTGAGATTTGGTATCGATTTAAGCTACACGGATTTCGCTGAGTGAAGTAATTGAGTACGTCTAAATCCACGTGTGGCCTAAGTTTTCTGCGTTTGGGACTACCCCAGCTGCAGAGGTGGCATGGATTGTTGTTGATAATGTCTGTTCGTGCCGCCTCCACGTCACTGTGGTGCAGCACAGGGCGGGGCGTGGCGCTACGGAGTGGCATTTCCAATTAGATGCAAATGTTAGAATGTTGAAGGCGGAAACTGCCTCCAGGACCGTTGTTCTCAGATTTCTACTGAATTCCATGATAACTTCTGCCATCTAACCACCAGGTAGGAGATAATTATTATGTTCACACGTTATGTTCCATACTCCTGTGTGATTCAAAATATGTGTTACGGGATTTCGATAGACAAGACAAAAGGGCACAGAATAGAGAAATACAACACTAAGTAGGGTCATGATATGAAAAAGAACAAATAGAGTATGAATTCAAGAATTCTAAGCTCGTGACCTGTCCGAAATTTGTACAGATGTTATAGCCAGTTATTATAAAACAGAGCTACATTAATTTCAGCAAAGTACCTTTCAAAACACTACGTTTTCTGGTGCGTGGTCGCCACTCGAGAACTTTACTGCCCCAACGGTCATCTGTTCTACGAGCAATGTGCCCCGCCCACTGTCATTTAAGTTTAGCAATTCTGAGAGCTATATCGGTTACTTTGGTTCTCCTACGGATCACCTCGTTTCTGATTCGATCACGCAGAGAAACTCCGAGCATAGCACGCTCCATTGGCCTTTGCCCTATCAAAGTACCTATAGAAACATAACAGCAAGTCGGTTAGAGCAAAGACAACCGGTTCAGATGGAGGACCACAGAGGGGGTCAGAACTACAGTATAGGTGTGTATAGGTACAGTATAGGTACAACGGCCTATCCGACTGCTTAACCAATGTGCTCTATAAATACCATCTGCACTCGGGCGGAGCTAGTGGACGCGCCGATAGCGGCGCTAAGGTGCCCCCCACATACAGGGCGGGAGAGATATAGCTTGTCGCCGACACGAAACGAGAAGACAACAATGTGACGTTATTGCACATGGCTACTTGTTTCAAAATTTATATAGCAATCATGAATAATTAAGTGCCAATCTCAATTTATTTTAAAAAGCAAACCAGTGTAAAGTATTAATATTGAAATTAGTCGAACCGTATTTTTACCGAAAAAATCCTTGTCGTGACACTTCTGAGAAAAATATTCTCATTTTTATGGACGACTCTCCTCCCGTCTTCCTGACACGATTACGGAACGTGCCTAACATTTAGCTGAAGATTTTACAAATTTCCGTTTTGTTCCTGTGCAGGGCGGGCGCGGGCGCCTCATTTGGGCAATTACTGGGCCGCTCTAATTGCCGCCTTCGCGGGATGAGGCTCGCCACCAATTGTTTTAATGAAAAATTCTATGCCCCGCTTTATTTTAACGAATGAAGTTTTAACTTTTACGCTTAAGGGTTAACTTGAATGGATTATTATGTAAGTGTCGGAAACAGTGATCCTTTCTTGTTGGAAGTTGGAGTTGAAAGCTTTTTTCATACAATAGGACCGACCCAGCGCGGTCCAGGATAGAGATGGGCGGCCCAACCGGGGAGACCTTATCTTGTAGTGGGAACCGATGGTAAGGAATAAAATGATGATAGCCGATCAAATAAATACCTAATTAATACTAAATTTGTGGTTTAACTAATGACTACCTATGAAACTCAACTAGATGTCATTTTATGAGTTCCAAAAATATTCTAATGCATTCCCTCGTAATTTTACGCCCCAGTCAGTCAGCCTTTTCACCTTACACCAACAGAGCCTCCAGCAACAGCCGAGTCAATCTGGACAGTGCTGCACCATTATGTTAAACTAACTGTTTCCCGCGGCTTCACCCGCGTGGACAACGTTTCTATGACTTTTCGAGGGTGCGAAGTGCGCGAGCCTATGTGTTAATCCAGGTCCTAATCTGTCTACCTACCAAATTTCAGCCAGATCCGTTAAGTAGTTTTTGCGTGAAGAAGTAACAAACATACACACTCTCACACTTACAAACTTTCGCTTTTTAACCGACTTCAAAAAAAGGATAGGAGGTTTCTCAATTCGACCGTATATATATAAAAAAAATTATGTGTGTTCGCGGATAACTTCGTGGTTTATTAACCGATTTTGATGATTCTTTTTTTATTGGAAAGGAGATATTCCAAGGGTGGTACCATGATAAGGAAACCAGAATTTGATGATGGCATCCCAGAGAAATCGAGGGGAACCTTATTTTCCTTTTTGAAGTCGTTTTTTTTTTGTTCAAAATTCTATAATATTAGTGTGATTATTCCGAGTACAGTTACGCTACTTCATCAATGCGGTCGGCGCCGGCGCCAGTTCTCCAGAGCAGGCTCGTAAGGCGCCACCACAGATAGGTTTTTTTTTATTCTTCTATTCTGTGGGCACCACGCGCTGGCTCGCGGAGGTCACGATCAGGACGCTGGTAAGAGACAAATATTTTAGTCATAGTCATATCAGCTAATATACGGGGGGGACCCGAGGGGCTCGAGCCTACCCTGAATTAGGGCGATCGGGCCTTAGTTGACCACGCGGGCCCAGTGCGGGTTGGTCGACTTCACACACAACCTTCGAGTTTCTTCACAGGTGTGTGCAGGTTTCCTTAAGATGTTTTCCTTCCCCGTAAAGCAATCTGTGAGTATGTACGTAAGTTTCAAAAAACTCATTGGTACATTGGCCGTCCGGGTTTGAACCCGGTTAGCAGGACTCTGGTAAGCAGGACCGAGTTGTTACCGGTTGAGCCACCGACGCTTTTTCATGATCCCTGATGATCTGCGGCTGTAAAACATGTCTGGAACTGTTCTGAAAAATGACACTTACAAATGGGAAAAAGACCTCATCGGAGTCCCGTTTCTAAGAAGCACTCAAGCGCCAACCATCCTTGCTACTGCAGCGCCCCCTTATGGTATAAAGTTTTGACTCATGTCTCAAAACCTGGTCTGAGAGACACCTATTTAATGTAAAAAAAGGATTGTGTGGTTTTATGAAATGACGGTAAAAGTGAAACTTTTTTTCACATTATAGTCATTTACAGAGGACGAAACGATCATGGCTGCTCTCGTCTTGGAGCTACGGTATAGAGGACAAAACGATCATGGGTGCTCTGACGAGCGCCTTTCACTTTATCCCTACTCCGCGGCCGACCGTCACGCGACATGCAACACACAGACGAAAAGTTTCAGACGATGTAATAAAAGTTTCACCTTAAAAACGCCAAAATCGAATCCACTGAATGCTTTTTAAGAAGCCCCCAAACGCCAACCATCCTGGCTGCAGCACTCCCTCGCGGTCTACCGCCATGAAACATATCTAGGAACCTGCTCTGAAATGATTTTTTGCTATTTGACTCTCATGTTAGGACAAATCTCATCTAATTGATATTTGATCATATAAGTAACCTAGATTTCCTTAAAAATAAAAAAAGTTGTTAATGTTGAACCATTTTCAAAGAAACTGTTATCGTAGTATTTTTTCTAATTTTACCCAAAAATGTGTTCTGTTAGTATTATTAGTATTAACCCAAAAATATGTTTTTCAAAAGAAGTCCGTCCGTCCGTCGCGCTTCCCTTATCAGCTAAGCCAATATAGGGCAATATTTAAAGGATCCAAAAAGTGGTTCAGCTAACATTATTTGCTACAAAAGTTTTTTTTCTAGTATCCTTTATTATCATGTGGGTAAACCAAATCTAAGTTTGTGACCCCGAAAATGGGATTTGTTGGCCGAACGTTTGAACGTTTCGTTTATCGCTTATATATTACTCGAAAACGGTCCATATTTTGTAAATGATCGTACAGTAAATTAAGAAAGACAAATTTTCACCACAATTAAAAATAATTTCAAAAATCTTAAAACGTTTAGGTACAAGCTTATATATTGCATTGTTACGCAATATACATATAAAAAAAATGTTTATGCGCATGCAAAATTTCAGCTTAATCGGAAACCGAGAAGTGAGTCTGATTGAACTTGTAAGATTTCATTACAGACACCGGGATAGGTGAAACTAAATAAAAGCTTGTAAAAATATGTGCAAGATTTCTATTGGGATCTTTTAGATAAACACAGTTTTTTGGAAAGTTAGAAAAATTTGCTGTTTTTTGGATTCTAATGAAAAATCGAACTACTGGACCAATTTTGCATATATTTTTGTTAATCGACGAAAAAATGTTTCCTCTTTAATTTAAAAAATATGAACCGTTTTCGAGTTATGAGCGAAAAACTGCAAAAAGTACGAAAATTTCGAGGTTTTAAGGTTACCAAGTAGTCCTCCCCCACTTTCGAGGTCTTGAACTTAGATTTGGCGTACCCACACAATACCAAACGATTCGAGAAAAAAAATCTTTTGCCGCAATTAATGTAAGATGAAACCGGTCCTATTACCCGGAATTTTACCCCTACTGCTGGACTAAAAGTCCGATTAATGTTTAATTTTTAAAATTAATAGTTTTATTAAAATTTGTCTAGGTTTCTGACAGGTTTTTGGCAAACTGCCAAGTAGCAAGAAATTAAAAAAAATAATTAAAATCGCTAACGGTTTTGATGAAACTTTGCAAGTTGTAACTGTTATAAACGAACTGTCAAGTGGCAGTATCTGTGGGGCCGGTAGTGCCCCCGGAGGAAGGCGCACTACCTACCTTTTTTATAAGTTTTGTCGTATTTTCGAATCGTCATAGCTTCGGTCCGGACAATGCTAGAAAGATAAAATTTTCAGGATAAAGTGTCCTTGGCAGACTTATGAACATAACAAGTATCAATTATCTGGATTTTATACTTTCAGATTCATGAACATCTGAAATACGTTGATTTCGTGACTCACTCACTGATATCATCAAAACCTATAAGGTTCCTGAAATCGTAGAAGACTTAAATTTGGTATGTAGACTAGAAGTGGCATACAAACAACGGAAAAGTTCATTAATCAGAAACTTTCCCCCTCCATCCCTTCGTATAGGGGGTGAATATCTGTTAATTTCGAACCGTCTTAGCGACGGCCAGGATAATGCTATAACTGATATTTTCATGATAAGATTTATTAATCGTGCTGAGTATCAATTATCTAGCTTTCATGTTTTTTACATTTATTGACATGTGAAATACGTCAATTTCGTGACCGACTAACTGATGATCATCAAAATCTCTAGGGTAATTTCTAAAGTCCTAGAAGACTGAAATTTGGTGTCTTAGTTACAAGTTGCATAATTATATAAACAACGAAAATGCCAAGCTACACTTTTTATCTAGATGTAGTTTGAAGAGTCAGGTCATATAGGTAGAGTTTTCGTTGTTTATTGTACTAAATGTGTTAGAGACAGGAGTACTTAAAGCTTTATACTTGAGAGTGGCCGCGTGGGCTATGATGCGCAGCACAAATTGGAGCTTAGCTAGGGAATTAGTACTACTAGAGATCTCATAACTTTTAAAAGTGAAAACTTTATGAACTTGTGAGTTTTGGCAACCAATTTTATATGAAACTTTTGGTGGGATTGGTTATCTGTCAAAGGCCATTTTTGTTTGCGATTTTCTTTACCTATAAATCAATCGGCTTTTTATTGTTGCTTCCGAATTTTAAGTTACAAAAGAAATGTACAACCAGTTTAAGTACGTGTAGTAAGTTTAAGTAGTTTTACGTGTTGTTGACTGTACGCTCTCGAGAGAAAGTATGTGCAGTGCTGCTGTACAATTTATTTTACCCTACAGGAAAGTGACTAGAAATGAGGAGCGGTTTCTTTTGCTCGACAAAGAGGAACAACAATCACGTTTCGTTTTGTGGCCGTAACTGCTGCACCCGTTCCAATATTGTGTACAGTGTGGAGGCACGTTTTGGTTAGCACGTGGCGTGTAGGCGTGTAGGCGTGTGGGGGGCCGCGACCACGCCGCCGTGACAGTGTATGCGTGCCGGTCAGCAGCCCTTCTGAGTTCTGACCAACCGGTCAAGTCATCTATACTAATATTATTACGAGGTAAGTTAGTATGTAGGAGGTAATCCCAGCTACTTCAAAAACTCTCTCACCAATATATTTAGAATGGACCTTCAGGATTTACATACATAGGCTAAAAGATATTGTAAGCCGCTTGCAGCTTGATATTGATGCCTAGTCTGTTCCACTTCAAAAGCTTAAAAACATCTTCACGGGTGGTGGTAACCAGTTTCGGAGATATAACGTCTCCCTGTCTCACCCCTATAGCTGCAACTGGATAGGTTCCGAGTTTTGATCCTGGAGGCCAACCGACACGGTGGTGTTTTTGTACAAACACGCTTCATATAAACTTTCATTTAAACCTATCAGTAGGTAAAAAATAATTTTTTAAATGGATCCACAACTAACGAAAATATCGGAGTACCTACGTATGGTACACAAAAACTGACCAAGTTGGAGTCGAACTCGCGCTAAGTAGGGTTCTGTACCCTTTTCAAAATATAAATGTTTACTAGATTTTGCCAGCGGTTTCGCTCTCGTGAACATAGTTTATATGTCTGTCTTGTCTAGGGTGCGGAGTACGAAGCGGCTCGCGAGCGTGGAATAAAGTAGCTTAAATGTTAATCCAGGTCCTAATTTGTGTACCTACCAAATTTTAGCCAGATATGTTTAGTAGTTTTTGCGTGAAAGAGTAACAAACATCCATACATACATAAATACAAACTTTCACGTTTTTATTCACGAATGGATGTATAATTTGTGTAAATATATAACAATATGTGTGATATAAAGTTCCACCAAAAAGCTACAATCAAAAGTATTAATAAGATTTGTGAAACTCCTTAGTGGATGCCTGAGTTAGGGATCCCATAAATAAAATTTTAAAACTTTAGATGCCAATTATTACAATTTCCCATACAAACTTTAGCCTCCACTTTAACCACCTAGTGAATTATTTTGTAAAACCCTACCTTAGTGGATGTCTTCAATAGGTAAAAGAAACACTCATGTAAAATTTCAAGCTTTTAGGTTAGAAATTTAGCCTGTGCGTTGATATTCAAACTTCAAACCTCGCTTTTATCCCCTCACGGGATAATATTGAAAAAAATTATATAATTTTAAAGAGTACTGGAGGACCCGTGCTACTCCGCAGCATTGTGTTGATAATAAAATTTAAAAATAACGCTCTTTTACGAAAATCTGCATCATCCTGGACTTTTCTTGAAGAACAACATGTCGTCAAAATAGGCTCCTCATATTTCAATGTTCATTTCATACATCCTCCGAGCACTTTTCGTTTTCCTTCCAACACGCATTGAATTGAAAGCACAACAACTATGATACTTGCAAAATGTAATTTTTTTTTTGCCATTTTAGGGCAGGCTAAGGCTCATTGGCCATACCGCCTAGTCTTCAGTATATGTTTTTCAGTAGTATGAAATTGTAGAATTCACGTCTTCAGTAATTTTCAGTATATTTTTCAGATTATGTAGTAATTTTCTCGTTTTCAGTCTTCAAGGTCACTGTTCTTCACGTTCACATCATGTCATTGTCTATATACCAGGGATGGCCAATTTGGTGAGACCCAAGATCTACTGTTCACTGACGACACCCAGTGCGATCTACCAATTACATACTTCTTGAAATCTTAAATGATACAGCATAGTGCAGTACACAATTATGTAGTATTTTTTATTTTAATAAGAGGGAAAATATAAAATTGAAAATTATTATTAGTAACTACTTATTTATATTATTAGTGTGAGCATTGCGTTTGAGCATCTTTCGCTAGATTAGCAAAATCCGGTTTGTAGTTGGAAATTGGAAACCTTAAGGAATCTAATGTGTGAGCGTCTATCAAGCGAGAAAGGTGTTTTTTTTTTGTTTGTTTTAAGTAGGAAAATGCTGACTCACATAAATATGTTGAACCAAAACACGAATGCAGTTGTTCAACACATGTCTTCAAATTTGGATATTTTTCGTTGGAAACCAATGCCTAGAATTCTAGACCTAAGGATGGTCTTGCTTTCAGAAATATGTCGTAGCGCAGCGTAATTATTTCGTTAATAGGATTATCGAAAGAGAGCTATACTGCATAGAAGAGAGGATTAATAACGTGACGGAACGGCGATTGAAAAAAGATACAAGATGATGCGTGCAGCAGTTAGTTATTAGGTACTTTGCGCAGTCTGTTCTACGTATTTATATTTTTTGCCTTGCCACGATCGATTGAACTAACAGTCGCAATCGACCAGTCGATCGCGATCGACCGGTTGGCCACCCATGCTATATACTAACCTAACCTACATACTCTAGCAAAATGATAGCACTTTTGCTAAAGCTTGCTCGGACTTCTTGTGGGAACTCGAAACACAGTATACACACTTTTATTTCATTATCCTACACAAGAAACACATAAATGATACTTCGCTGATAAATACACTATCAATATTACACATCGAAAACCACTAAATGTAATTTTTCGGATAATAAAAGAAAAATGACAAAGTGAACGCTACAAATTCCCGCCAAAAAGTCGCAAAATGTAATATGCGTTTCAATTTTTTTTCTTCTCCCTTTTAGGGCAGGCTAAGGCTCATTGGCCATACCGCCTTGTCTTCAGTATATGTTTTTCAGTAGTATTAATTTGTAGAATTCACGTCTTCAGTAATTTTCAGTATATTTTTCAGATTATGTAGTATTTTTCTCCTTTTCAGTCTTCAAGATCACTGTTTCTTCACGTTCACATCATATCATTGTCTATAAACTAACCTAACCTACATACTCTAGCAAAATGATAGCACTTTTGCTAAAGCTTGCTCGGACTTCTTGTGGGAACTCGAAACACAGTATACACACTTTTATTTCATTATCCTACACAAGAAACACATAAATGATACTTCGCTGATAAATACACTATCAATATTATACATCAAAAACTACTAAGTAAATGTAATTTTTCGGATAATAAAAGAAAAATGACAAACTGAACGCTACAAATTCCCGCCAAAAAGTCTCTATGCGTTTCAAATGAGAAAATCGCGACCCCGTTAACTTTTTTTTCGCCCTTTTTAGGGCAGGCTAAGGCTCATTGACCATACTGCCTTGTCTTCAGTATAATTTTTCGGTAGTATTAATTTGTAGTATTTACGTTTTCAGGTCACTCAAGGTCACCGTTTCTTCAAATCATTTTCAAAATTTCTTGTGTCTACCCTATTTTATTATCTGAAACTAACCTAACCTACACACTCCAGCAAAATGATAGCACTTTATCCGAAGCTTTCGCGGAGTTCTTGTAGAGTTCGAAACACAGCATACATACTTTTTCCACACAATAAACACATAAATGGTACTTTGCTGATTAATACATTATCAATATTATACATCAAAAACTACCAAATGTATTTTTTTATAATTAAAGAAAAATGAGAAGCTAAACGCTACAAATTCCCACCAAAAAGTCGACTACTGTTAACTTTTCAACTCACTACTTGTTAAAATAGTACTGTCAGTTTAAAAAAAAGATGACTGAAACACTTTTTATTGCAATAAACCTTATGTAGGTACTATAGAAAAAAAGGTTTTATTCGTGTTGGGTATTCCAAAGTAATAATTTCAATCGTACTAAAAATGTTGTATTCATTAAATATTTTTAAAAATCTTACGTAGGTACAATAACGTCCCCAAGGCCGGTATGGGGTACGTAGCTCAAGGGATCTTCGTCTGAGAATCTTATTAAAACTTCAGGGTTTATTTGTTATTGAACTCGTTGAAGATAACATTTATTCACTTTAACTGTTGCTCTGCCGGCTGGCTGATTGTTGAATCAAAGTAAAATCAAGTACTTGCAATTTTTCTATTTTATAAAACTACGACTCGATCATGTAATGAACTTCTGTCCTGGCTCGATCCCCAAAGAAGAATGAATCTCAACTGTTCTAAAGAACTTCCCATTTAAAATTCAATTTAAATTTAGTATAATATGTTTGAATATAACTTTATTAAAACGACTCGCGATTTTAAAAATTGCATGAGGCGCAAATGACTAAATAGACATAAGATCTCTACATTCCTACAGAAAAAAGGCTTTATACTTGTTAGATATTCCATAAATTGGTGAAAACCGTATGAAAATCCGTTTGGTAGGTTAAATGTTTACACCCAGTTTCCCTCCAACTCAACTAATTGAGATGGGCAATAGCTCAAACGAAAGAGCTCATTTCAGCGAGTATTTCTAGACCAAAACGAACCGCGTAGGCACTTCAATTAGAATCGGAGATATTAAGAGAGAAAGCTACGAAAATCGCGTTTGAGTCTTGAGAAGGGCGAAAGTTAGGTGATTTTCAATACCTGATGAAAAAATTGTGCATCAGTACCTTTCATTTGAAAAAAAAAAGCAAATCAGTTAGGTAGAACTGCCGGACATTTTCATCATTTTTTTAATTTTTCTTTATATATTTTAGAAGGGCGAAAGTTTGGTGTTTTTGCTCGATGACAAATCTATGCATAAATAACTTTGATTATAAAAACATTGGCAAATCGGTTGGATAGAACGGCCGTACTGGCTCATATTAGGTTTGATCATCATCATCATCATATCAGCTGAAGGACGTCCACTGCTGGACATAGGCCTCCCCCAAGGATCTCCACGACGACCGGTTCTGCGCTGCCCACATCCAGCGGCTTCCCGCAACCTTCACCGGGTCATCGGTCCACCGAGTGGAAGGCCTGCCTATACTACGCTTTCTGGTGCGTGGTCGCCACTCGAGAACTTTACTGCCCCAACGGTCATCTGTTCTACGAGCAATGTGCCCCGCCCACTGCCACTTAAGTTTAGCAATTCTGAGAGCTATGTCGGTTACTTTAGTTCTCCTACGGATCTCCTCGTTTCTGATTCGATCACGCAGAGAAACTCCGAGCATAGCACGCTCCATTGCCCTTTGGGCGACCTTGAGCCTTCTTATGAGGCCCATAGTACGCGACCATGTCTCAGTTCCGTATGTCATCACTGGCAACACACACTGGTCGAAGACCTTGGTTTGATAATTTTGTTTAAAATGTTCAGAAGGACGAAAGTTAGGTGATTTCCAATGATTAATGATATCCGTGTGAATCAATAACTGTCATTTAAAAAAAATATTAACCAAATCGGTTCGATCATGAAGGACAAAAAAATGAGTTCGATAGAACGCCGGACGGACTCGAATTGTTTTTAAAAGCTTTTAATTAACTTGCTTGCAATGTATGTATGTTTATTCGGGTGAAATCTTGCAAGTTAATTTTGACCCTATTCCCGGTTTTCGATTGAGCTGAAATTTTGCATGCATATGTATATCGCGTGACAATGCAATATTAAAAGCTTGTACCTAAAAATTTTAGGTATTTCGAAAAATATTTATCAATTCTTTTAATACAAAGATTTGTGCCAAGTATCAAGTCGATACACGCTGAAAATCCAACTTTCTCGTGCAGAGTGCGACCCCCACCTTAACCCCTTTAGGGTGTTAATTTTGTAAAACCCTTGCTTAGTGGATGTCTGCGTTACACAAGAACGCCTTGTAAAAAAAATCAGGTTTCTAGATTAATACACGTATGTCTGTCACCCACCCAGCCAGTCAGTCACTCAGTCAGTCCTTTTATATAATACTAGCTGTTTCCCGCGGCTTCACCCGCGTGGACAACGTTTCTATAACTTTTCGAGGGTGCGCAGTGCGCGAGCCGCAAGCGGCTCGCGAGCGTGGAACCTCAGGTAGCCTATGTCCTTTCTCAGGGTCTAAAGATTGTCTGTGCCAAATTTCATCAAAATCGGTGGAGAGGTTTAAGCGGGAAAGCGTAACAGACAGACAGACAGAACAGACTTTCGCATTTATAATATTATATTAAGTAGGGATATACAGGTGACAACTGTTTAGCGAGTTAATTTTATTAAGCTTTCATGTTCTAAAATTATTAATTTAAAAAAGTCCTTTTTTATGTAGTTTCATTGTGTTATTTTTTGCGTCGGTGGCGTAAAGGCTAGGGCCGCGTTTCCTGTCCGGGAGGTCTGGTTTGAATCCTGCCACGTACCAATGTGATTTCAATTTAGATTTCAAATGTACCTTTTTACCGACGCTCTTACGGTGAAGGAAAACATCGTGAGGAAACCTGCACACGCCTGCGAAGAAACTCGAAGGTTGTGTGTGAAGTCGACCAACCCGCACTGGGCTCGCGTGGTCGACTAAGGCCCGATCGCCCTAATTCAGGGTAGGCTCGAGCCCCTCGGTGGGGACGTAGTCGACCAACCCGCACTGGGCTCGCGTGGTTGACTAAGGCCCAATCGCCCTAATTCATGGTAGGCTCGGACCCCTCGGTGGGGACGTATTTGAGCTGATATGATGATGATGATTTTTTGGAAGTAACCTCGCCTCGCCCAAGTATAGCCTTACTACTAGTATACACATAGATCTTCAGTTGTCCAAAATAATATTTTTTTTAGGTTCCGTTCCACAAAAGGAAAAAAAAGGTACCCTGACATGATCACTTCGTTGTCCGTCTGTTCCTGAGATGTCTGACCTGAATTATAAATACTACATCAATTACTAAGGTGTACAGTGCCTTGAAGCTGTGAAAAAATCAGGTTTCTAAGTCAAAGCAACAAAAAGATGCGGCCATTTTTGTCACATTTTGATATTCGTAAGTAAATCCTGTTGACCTAGAAACATGAAATTTGGCAAGAAATAAGGCCTCACAGCACAAGTAAAGGAAAAATACAAAAATTTATAATTTGTAGTTATTACTTAAAAACCGGCCAAGTGCGACTCGGGGTCAGACAAAAAGGGTTCCGCACCGAATCTTTAACTACCAACAGAACAATACCTCTTAGTACATACTTTGCTCTAGGTAAATAGGGATCTACTTATTCTGGACTTAGAAACTTCATTTTTCCTGTAGGAACGGAAGGACTTTAGAATTTTTTATAGATTTTCCTATAATAAATATAATAATATTATATATTAAATTTACATTTAAACTCACATAATGTTATTATTTTCAAGATTTTAGCCCAGTAGTTTCGGAGATAAAGGGGAAGGTATATTTTCACCTATTTTCTTAAATAAATTTAAAAGCAATAAATTAGCAGTAAAATTATAAAAAAATATGTTATTTCAATTCTCACAACAAGCCCTTTCATTTGATATGTCACACAATATATTTAAAAAAACTTTAAAAAAATTCTTATTTACTCCCCAAATGTGGCATTCTTTTTAGTATGTTACACTTACGTCTTTACGTTACCGACTTACTCGTACATACGTGTACCAAATTTCAAGTCAATCGGTCCAGTAGTTTCCGAACAAATTGGCTGTAACAAATGGACGGACAGAGAGATACGCGAGTGATCCTATGATGGTTTTGTTTTTACCTTTTAAGCTACAGAACCCAATTTTTTTTTTGTGATAAACATACATTTACGGGTGAAGAATTAACCGTGACGTATATCGACGTATGGGAGAACATTTACAGATGAAGAATGTGCCGTGACGTATATCGATGTATGGGCGAACATTTACAGGTGAAGAATGTACCGTGACGAATATCGATATATGGGAGAACATTTACAGGTGAAGAATGTACCGTGACGTATATCGATGTATAGGAGAACATTTACAAGTGAAGAATTTACCGTGACGTATATCGATGTATGGGAGAACATTCACAAGTGAAGAATGTACCGTGACGTATATCGAAGTATGGGAGAACATTAACAGCTGAAGAATGTACCGTGACGTATATCGATGTATGGGAGAACATTTAACAGGTGAAGAATTTACCGTGACGTATATCGATGTATGAGAGAATATTTACAGGTGAAGAATGTACCGTGACGTATATCGATGTATGGGAGAACATTTACAAGTGAAGAATTTACAGTGACGATATCGATGTATGGGAGAACATTTACAGATGAAGAATGTATCGTGTCATATATCGATGTATGGGAGAAAATTTAGAGGTGAAGAATGTACCGTGACGTATATCGATATATGGGGAAACATCTCCCCAACTACAAAGTTTAGTTTGTCTTTCAATCCGATTGCTGTCCTTGTTTATGAATGTTTCACACCCAAATGTATCTTTGTAGAGAACCCTCAGTGCGCGAGTCCGACTCGCACTGCCCATTTTTTTATATTCAAAAAAATTTAATTTACCGCTGTATCCTTAGATCAATACCCTAAGCAAAGTATATATATTTGTACTCACATACAGTATGGACACTCCCTGCCGCTCTCTAGATTCCGACCTCACTGCCTCGTCACCCAGATTGATACAGATTGGTTACAGTTTGGTTTTCGAACGTATAGGATTTCACCGTGATTTTGTTTCATTTGTTTTTTTTGATTTTTCATTTTACGACCATCTGTATGAAGTGTCCGGGGTGTGCCCTAAGTCACCACTGTACTGTCGCTACGGTAAAAACTCATACCGCCCGCGCCCCCACTGCTTGGGCTCGTTATTCGTGTCTCTCAGTTAAGAAACATTCTCAGAATATGCACAGCACATCTCGCACAGTAGACGAGCTTCAGCCCGGCCGCCGAGCCGCGTTCCTATCTGGTTCGCTATTTCAAATATTTAATATCACACCAGGATGTATCGTCCGCCGCCCGCCGCCGACCGGTGCAATAAATGTAAAATATCGAGTAGTGTTCCCTTGGTCTACAGATTTATGTAGTGTTATGTGTAGTGGCGGGAACTAGGAACTGCGCAGTTTTAAATACACCCATTCTCCGTGGAGACTTAGTAACAAGTTGCCAGTGGATAAGTAAATACACCCATGGAGACTACGAAGCAAGTTGCCAGTGGGTGAGTAAATACTCATGGAGACTACGTAGCAAGTTGCCAGTGGGTAAGTTAAACACTCATGGAGACTACGTAGCAAGTTGCCAGTGGGTAAGTAAATACACTCATGGAGACTACGTAGCAAGTTGCCAGTGGGTGAGTAAATACACCCATGTAGACTACGTAGCATTTCGCCTGTGGGTGAGTAAATACACTCATGGAGACTACGTAGCAAGTTGCCAGTGGGTAAGTAAATACACCCATGGAGACTTCGTAACAAGTTGCCAGTGGGTGAGAAAATACATATATGGAGACTACGTAGTAAGTTGCCAGTGGGTGAGTAAATATACCCATGGAGATTTCGTAACAAATTGCCAGTGGGTTAGAAAATACACCTATGGAGACTACGTAGCAAATTGCCAGTGAGTGAGTAAATACACCCATGGAGACTTCGTAACAAGTTGCCAGTGGCTGAGTAAATACTCATGGAAACTACGTAGCAAGTTGCCACTGGGTAAGTAAAACACTCATGGAGACTACGTAGCAAGTTGCCAGTGAGTAAATTGTACATTCACGCTGTGCATACTTTCTCGAAGAGCCTTCACCGTCTGTCGTAGTCGGGCATTCACAAATAAACAAATTTAAAAACAAACAAACTTAGTTGCAAATAATAAAGCTAGGTATATCAGTTCGATTCCCTTTATGGGAGCAATTATTGAGATAAAAATAAAAGTTTAAAAAACTAAAAACCGACTTCAAAGATCTACACCAATGTTACTTCAATTGATGATTGTGTGGAATTACAAGAAGATCTTGACCGCCTGTCCGCATATTACATATCTAATAGAATCTCTGTTAATTCTGCTAAATGTCAAATAATTACTTTCTCACGGCGTAGAAATGACATCAATCATGTCTATTACATCGAACAAAATCTTATATCGAGGACGAGCACTATTCGTGATTTAGGTATCTCGACCAAAAACTGTTGATGGATTTTCATATTGATTTCATTGTTGACAAGGCATACAAGGCACTTGGTTTCTTAAAGCGCACTTGCCGACCTTTCTCAGATAATGCATGTATTAAATTAGTATACTACGCTTACATTTGTAGTACCCTTGAATATGGTGCGTCTGTCTGGTATCCTTAATATGATAGTTATATTGACAGGCCAATTAGCCTCACATCCTTACTACTTAAAGTTTTAGAAAGTTTATGTGACTGGGAAATAAGGAGCACCGCTCTGATAAGTAATCCCTTCCACCCAAACCAACATGCCTACTCTATGGGTAAATCAATGGAATCGGCGCTACATGCGGTGAGTTCTCGTATTCAAGCCGCCATCTCATCAAAACAATCAACGCTAGGTGTCTTTAATGATATAGAAGGCGCCTTTGATTAAACTAACTTTACCAGCATTAGCCAAGCTTTGCTCAGACATGGTGTCGATGCCACGGTTGCCGGGTGGATAGACAACATGCTGAAATACAGAGCCATACAATTCACTGTAAATAGTACCACAAGAGGGGTGGCTGTACGGGGTTGCCCTCAGGGAGGCGTCCTTTCACCTCTCCTCTGGAACTTCGTTGCCAACGAACTTATTTGTTGCCTTAAAGAAGAAAGGTACTTTACAGTGGTCTATGTAGATGACTAGGCAATTCTTATTAGCGGGCCAGTAGAATCTGTGCTTTGCGATCTTATGAGATCTGCCTTACGAGTCGTCGAAAAATGGTGCGCAAAGCATCAATTATCAGTGAACCCTTCCAAAACGGAACTAATATTGTTCACACATAAACGACGTCTTGGAAACTTAGCATTACCCAAGCTTTTCAATACCAGTCTAACCCTAACGAACGAGGTCAAATATCTGGGAGTTATCCTCGATAGCAAATTGTTATGGAATAGACATATAGATCACAAGCTACAAAAGGCTTGCATAATCTTTTTGTAATGTAAGAGGCTATTAGGCAAATCCTGGGGCATTTCGCCAAAAATCATCACATGGCTTTATACAGGTGTCATTAGACCAAAAATCACCTATGGTGTTATAGCTTGGTGGTCGAGAACCGAACTCAGCACCGTAATAAATAGCCTGCAACGATTTCAGAGACAGGTCTGCTCTGCTATTACAGGTTGCATGCGAACGACCCCCACAGCAGCCCTAGAGATGGTTTTAAACCTGGCACCGCTTGACCTCTTTGTCCAACAAGTAGCCTCTTGTTGCGGCCATTCGTCTCAAATATCTGGGCCTGTGGCACAATCAAGAGGGTCCACATCAAACTCTGCTAAGTAGGGCGGTTACATTTCAACCGCTCTTAGAAGCCCCATGTGATAGGATCCCTACGAAACATGTGTTCGATAAACACTATCGAATACAACTTTACGAGGAAGACGGGGACCAATCGGGTATTAACGAGGTCCGCATCTACACCGATGGCTCTAAAACAGAGTCTGGTACGGGGGCAGGCGTCTTCTCATTAGATTTGAACATCCATGTATCGCTGGCATTGGGTGAACATAGTTCCATATTCCAATTTGAATGTGTTGCCATCGCCCACGCTGCCACCGCGGTCATGAAAAGACGTGTCACGAACTACGGCATTAGAATACTCTCAGACAGCATGGCCGTATTTCTGGCTCTGGAGAGCAATACCATGAACTCCAGTCTAATCTACGAATCTCACCTTGCACTGGAGCGAATAGCTTCAGTTAACAGGGTTATCCTGCAATGGACAAAGGGGCACAGTAACTCATTGGGGAACGATGCAGCCGAAGAGCTGACTAAAAGGGGTTCCGAAACTCCAGTAGCTGGCCCCGTTCCATTCATGCCAATCTCTTTTAAACAAATACGCTCATGGACAAGGCTACACACAGTTCATCAACACAATGCCCGCTGGGCTAATCTAACTAGCTGCAGGCAGTCAAAAATGGTTTTGATGCAACTCAAACCACAACTGACCCGAAAACTTCTCAGCCTCAACCGACGCGATCTTCGTATAGTTGTGGGTACTATCAGCGGGCACCTACCCCTGAATAAGCAACTATTCATCATGAATGTCACAGACAGTCCTCTTTGCAGAGGATGTCTTGAGACAGATGAAACAGTCAGTCATGTGATCCTGGAATGCACTGGTCTGATCGAACACCGGGTAAAAATCCTCAATAATATGGGGTCGCTCCGAGAAGCCGTGAATGTCCCAGGAGACTTCTGTGCTTCTGGAAGGAGCTGGGTTGGCTGGACTAGCCAGCAACACCTGCACGCATAAAGGACCGAAAAAGAGTCCAAACGCGGAAACGGGAGCCCGCTACCAATACAAGACATTAACCAACAATAACGAATTCAATGGTGGGTACGAATTAAATTAGAGATCTAAATTTATTTTTGAGGTCGGTACCAGCTCACAGCTACTTACGTATCAAATGTTTTAGATTCGATGGCATTGCTGACACCGACCTCAAAAAAAATGTAGGCTCCTGATTTAGTTCGTACTCACCTTTGATTTCGTTATTGTTGGTTTATGTCGTGTATCATATATCATATCAGTATATTAATATTATTTCATACTTCTGAGTGAATTTCATTTTGAAGTCGGTTTTTAGTTTTTAAAACTTTTATTTTTATTTTATTTATTTTTAGTGATAATGATATTTATCTAATAACGTTAAACCCAATCACCCACTCGGCAATAGGAACCATAAAATCGTTAAGGAGTTGTACCTTCCTTTATCAGCCATCAATATGAGATGATGACTACAAGACGAAAATACTTTCATTATTTTAGAAAATACAAGAAACACGTTAAACGTGCCTATAAAATTTGATGGTTGCCCTCGATTTCCCTGGGATCCCATCATCAGATCCTGACTTGGTGACAATGGGACCCCCTCGGGAGCATACTATTCGAATAAAAAAAGAATTTTGAATATCGGTTCACAATCGTCGAAGATATCGAGTAACAAACATATAAAAAAAAAACAACATACAGTCGAATTGAGAACCTACTCCTTTTTGAAGTCGGTTGAAAAGTAAAAAACGAAGTGAATTTATACCTACCTTATTCAGATTTTTCCCGGAATATCGAACATCAGCGTACAGTATGTTATATAAAGTAATAGTAAAATACCGAGTTTCGTCCAACTCGCTGTAAATATTTTTGAGAAAAAAAATAGTGATATTTTTCTATACGAGTATAACCCTAATAAATCAATATAGGAGAAATCTGTAAAAAGCAGTGGATTATTAACTATAGAACCGGAAATACATATAGGCACAAATACACGGCACACGTAATCGATAGTTAAATTTAAAAAAAAAACAATATATGATTTTAATAATGAACTAATTAATAAAAATTAAATTCGCAAGATCATACAATGTAAAAAATAATCAAATTCACAAGTAAATACCACAAAAAAATAACAGTAGGAGCCAACAAATATTTTAAAGGCGAGAGAGTTTATTGAATCCAGATCGGAGAAAAGGATTCTAAAGTAGAATCCTGACCGCAGCAAGGGATTTAAAGTTGGCAATCGAATTTGAGACAGTGTTGCTCCCGAGGTGGATACTCTTATTTTTATAACCCTATATGATAAAATAAGTAAGTACAACTACAAAAAAAAACCGCTTAGCAGTTTAGGCACTAGAGCACCAGACAGACGCAATGACACACACGCACACATCCCTTTTTAGGGTTACTTTGTACACCTAGCGGGCGACCAACGGGACCCTATTACTAAGTCTCCGCTGTTTGTTCGTCTGTTCGTCCGTCTGTCCGTCCATCAATGGGCTGTATTTTATGAACTGTAATAGGCAGACAGTTAAAATTTTCACAAAATGTGTATTGCTGTTGCCGCTATAAGATTCTTTTTTCTGTAACGCTATAACTTTATAATTTCTGTTGCTATATGATGTGCGTGCTGAAGCCTCTGCTGGAGACCATCGCCAGCGCCGATCTGGCCAAAAAACGTCGTGTTTCGGCGGTTCCGAGGCACCCTGCCAATCCACACGTCACCAAATACTACTAACATAGGTTAAATTAGACACTAACATACCCATAATGTATTATATTTATAGTCTCTATGTTATGTTATTTTTATAAGTTTTTTTTTATATATCTATAGGTCTGTACTTTTACTACTAAGTTACCTGAGAATAAATGAATGATAAATAATATAATAAAAATAAATACAAAAAAATTGAACAAGTGAAAAATAAGGGGGGGGTCATCCATAGTACAAAAAAACCGTTTTTTATCGGTCTTTAGAAGTATTTTGTTTTAGCTCTATCGTAAAAAAAACAATACATACAATCGTGAAACTTGGTGTGATTATAGTACTAATACTGAAGTAAAACAACAAATAATAAAAATCGGCCAAGTGTTAGTCGTACTCACGCTAAAGAGTTCAAAATGAATGACAAAAAAAAAAACATATTTTTGTCACTCGCGTTGATGTCTTTTGTTTGTAACGTGAATAGGTATCATTGTCCTTATGCTATGTAGTTGTGTGGTGAGGTGTGGTGGTACGAAACCCTTTGGAGTGTTAGTCCGACGTTCACTTGGCCGGTTTTTGACGTGACAACGTCTAATAAATCGATGGAGGCCGCCTGCACGCACGAAAAAGGATGACTCATTGTACCGTTTATATTGATCCCTTTATATGGAAAGTGCACAGCATTTTTGCGTTACTTTAAAAAGTGGAAGAATAGATTAAGTTACATTTATTTAGAAAACGTCCTGCAAATTATAGATATATCTACAGGGTGTAAATAATGCTGTAGGACCCGTTGACTGGGTGTTCTACTCATTATGCTGAACAACTTTCCTGAAGGAACCCATAGTCAGTTCACAAAAAAAGAATTTGGACCTGCCATAGAAAAATGCACAAAATTGGTCGATCAGCAGATGATCGTTTTGTATGAAGTTATTTCTTTGCGGTTTCATCAAAGTTATAAAACAAAAATTGTTCAGTATGATGAGTAGTAGCCCCAGTTATTGGGACCTACGCCAATTTTGTAACAACCTGTATAGTGAAGTTTTCGTTAAAATAAAATATTATATCAATTAAAACTAACAGATATATTATAGTTGTCACATTTCATCCGAATAATAACGTGGTGGTGTTCTTATAAATAATCATTTGAAGTACAAATCTATGCTGTTTAATATATTCATCATCATATCAGCTCATATACGTCCCCACCGAGGGGCTCGACCCTACCCTAAATCAGGGCGATCAGGCCTTAGTCGACCACGCGGGCCCAGTGCGGGTTGATCGACTTCACACACAACCTTCGAGTTTCTTCGCAGGCGTGTGTGCAGGTTTCCTCACGATGTTTTCTTTCACCGTTAAAGCTATCGTTATGTATATGTACGTAAGTTTTGAAAAACTCATTGGCACATTGGCCATCCAGATTTGAACTCGGTACCTCTGGTTAGAAGGACCGAGTCGTTACCGGTTGAGCCACCGACGCTTTTTAGTTTAATATGTTAATTACCAATAATTATTTTTAAACATTAGAAACATTAGAACATTAGAAAGTCTTGAAATATTCACCTGATCTTAAATGAAAGTGTCAATTGACTTCCCATAATTGTAATGTAGAGTACGTACAAAATTTAAATTTGCAAGACACGAAGTCATGGGGTGTCCTTCCCGACCCTGTCCCCCTGTGCCCCTGTGCAAACCTTCGTATGTAATGCTTATCTGTAACAGCTTGTAAATTAATTCAAAGTGAGCGTCGAAAAGTTACTAGTCATTTGTCGGGCGTGTGAATTGAGCCGATTAGCATTGCAAATGGCGACTCGAGTGTGGGGCGCGCCGTCTAACTGCCGGGTTTGCCGTTATACAAATAAACATAAACTAGAAACCGCATCTACTTATAGATAAATACATAGCTACAAAAACCGACGAAAGGCGCATCGAATAACGGCTCTGGGTGGTACCATAGCTGTTATTCGATTCGCTTTCGTAAAAAAAGAAAAATATTGATAAAGAATCTTAAAAACTTAAAAAAATAAACAATTAAGATAAGAATAATTGTTGGCTTTTGAATGTTTATTGGAGATTGTTCCACTGATAAGAGCATTAGCTCTTAAATTTTAAGAAGAAGGTATAAAGGACTTCAACGAGTGCCAAAGTTTAAAATGTTTTTAAAAGATTTTATTTAACTTGCAATATTTGTTCAGTTTAAATCTTGCGATCGATTTTAGGGTTTGATTGAGCTAAAATTTCGAATGAAGCCATATTCCCGGTGACAATAAATCCTTTTGGTATTTTGAAGTTTATTTGATGATGAAATTTGGAGGTGGGATCAAGGTCCCAGATTTCAATAGTGTAAAAATGGCCAAATATGTAAACAAATCGTGCAGTGTTTATTAAGTATAAACCAATGATATATAATGTTACTATCGTAATCTCACTGGTATAAACCATTTTCAGTTGGTATTTCAGTATTTAATGAACTATACACACGGTGATTAAATAAATAAAATGCTCGTAAGGATATGCTCGAGGTCCAAAAAGTAATGTGATTAAGATAAAATTTAATTAATGATAAAATGTTTGTTTACATAATTGACCATTTCTAAACAACTAGTCTGTACTGTGCACACCCCCATTGAATTTGGAACAGTGTATTTATATTCATTTAAGTATTTGATTTTTGAGCATAAAAACTCTTTTCAAATGAAAGCTTGTACCTAAAAGATTTTAGGTTTTTCGAAAACTATGGTTTCATTCAGTTCAGGATTCTATTCTTTGCGGGTCCGACTCACACTTGTTGTTTCACTGTAGAGTGTGCGCTGTAACCCCAGTTCCCGCCCACTGATATGAAAACAGAAAATCCGTCATAATAGTATTTTAAGTTGACATGCCTAGGAGAATCAGAGTACTGCATCGTTACGTCGCGCAGGTGCTAACTATAAATCTAGTAAGACAGTCAAATAATATGAATTTGTAAGGGCTCCTTCTTGCGATAAAAAAAGCCACTTCAACTAACCTAACAACTGTTTACCGGTACCTAAATGTATTAACTTCTACTAGTTATAGATACATACATTTACGGATATTTATATACCTTTTATGGTTTAAAAGATAGAGTCCCTTGAACACATGACATACAAACAGACAGTCAGACGGACAGTCGGACAGATGGCGGCCTAGGCTTAGTAATAGGGTCCCGTTGACACACAAAAAGACCTTGATTTAAACGTTTTAAAAGTTTTTTCTACTACAGAAATTAAGTTTCGTTTCATTGTAGCAAAATTTGAGCGCACGGTAGTGTGCAAGGCCAAGATACAGCAAACACGACATGTACCTTTACACGAAGCCCTTCACTCGGTTTTTTACACCCTAGTATATCTCGTTCCATAAGTCATTCATTAAGCTTTGATATTTAATATGTATACTTTCTACACATTACTCTAAACACCGTTAATATTCTTAATACTATGTGAAAAACCCGCAGAGAAAGAAAATTTACAATTTTGTTAATGATTTACTTACTAAATGACTCATCATCAAAACTATGAGGTACCTCTTGACCTAAAATTTTTCATGGTGATAGGTAGAACACATAGATAGAATACATATTCATGTGTAATTAAAGAGAAATATCTATAAACTATAACTTTTGTATTTTGTATTTTATGTACCCTAAAATAGGATCTAGGTATCCTATTTTAGGGTTTTTCAATCACCACCAGCATTGTTGCTATTAATCGACTACTTTCATTCATACAACTGTTATCGGAGTTATATGTAATCGCGATTAATTTAAATGATTAATTACAGAATTATTTGAAAAAAGTAATTGTCAATTATCAATCGTAATACGAGTATGGTTTGGCTTGTAAAAAGCTTTAAAATTAGCTAACAGTGGCATAGGGTGGACTCTTAGATAACCAAAAATGTCCTCTTACTAACTACTCGTATACCCACTTTAAAAAAAATAGCCATCTCTAAAATAAGCTATTTCTAAAATTTTTACAACTGGGAGTATCTTGTGTGACCTATGTTAATAAGAATAAACTCACTGTAGAATGTCGTCGGCTGGTCTAGGTACTGCTCACTTGTGTGACCTGTGTAATTAAGAATAAACTCACTGTAGAATGTCGTTGGCTGGTCTAGGCACAGCTCACTTGTGTGACCTATGTTAATAAGAATAAACTCACTGTAGAATGTCGTCAGCTGGTCTAGGCGCTGCTCACTTGTGTGACCTGTGTAATTAAGAATAAACTCACTGTAGAATGTCGTTGGCTGGTCTAGGCACAGCTCACTTGTGTGACCTATGTTAATAAGAATAAACTCACTGTAGAATGTCGTCAGCTGGTCTAGGCGCTGCTCACTTGTGTGACCTGTGTAATTAAGAATAAACTCACTGTAGAATGTCGTCGGCTGGTCTAGTCACTGCTCACTTGTGTGACCTATGTTAATAAGAATAAACTCACTGTAGAATGTCGTCAGCTGGTCCAGGCACTGCTCACTTGTGTGACCTGTGTTAATAAGAATAAACTCACTGTAGAATGTCATCGGCTGGTCTAGGAACTGCTCATTTGTGTGACCTGTGTTAATAAGAATAAATTCACTTTAGAATGTCGTCGGCTCGTCTAGGCACTGCTCATTTGTGTGACCTGTGTTATTAAGAATAAACTCACTGTAGAATGTCGTCGGCTCGTCTAGGCACTGCTCATTTTTGTGACCTGTGTAATTAAGAATAAACTCACTGTAGAAAGAATAAACTCACTGTAGAATGTCGTTGGCTGCTCTAGGCACAGCTCACTTGTGTGACCTATGTTAATAAGAATAAACTCACTGTAGAATGTCGTCGGCTGGTCTAGTCACTGCTCACTTGTGTGACCTATGTTAATAAGAATAAACTCACTGTAGAATGTCGTCGGCTGGTCCAGGCACTGCTCACTTGTGTAACCTGTGTTAATAAGAATAAACTCACTGTAGAATGTCATCGGCTGGTCTAGGCACTGCTCATTTGTGTGACCTGTGTTAATAAGAATAAATTCACTGTAAAATCGTCGGCTCGTCAAGGCATGCTCACTTGTGTGACCTGTGTTAATAAGAATAAACTCACTGTAGAATGTCATCGGCTGGTCTAGGCACTGCTCATTTGTGTGACCTGTGTTAATAAGAATAAATTCACTGTAGAATGTCGTCGGCTCGTCTAGGCACTGCTCATTTGTGTGACCTGTGTTAATAAGAATAAACTCACTGTAGAATGTCATCGGCTGGTCTAGGCACTGCTCATTTGTGTGACCTGTGTTAATAAGAATAAATTCACTGTAGAATGTCGTCGGCTCGTCTAGGCACTGCTCATTTGTGTGACCTGTGTTAATAAGAATAAACTCACTGTAGAATGTCGTCGGCTCGTCTAGGCACTGCTCATTTGTGTGACCTGTGTTAATAAGAATAAACTCACTGTAGAATGTCGTCGGCTCGTCTAGGCACTGCTCACTTTAAGGCGATGCATTGGAAACTTTGGATCGCAGGGATCTCGATTCTTCTCAGTAATTTCAAATAATGTGAAAGTGATATTTTGTATTCTGATTCTCATATCAATGACTTTATTTTGTCAGTTCCAAAAACACGATTTGTTTACTTTTATAATAGAAAAAATATATCAAACAAACCTCTTTTAAAACAGAGTTTTGCATTCTACAGGCAAACCAGACCGATTTAATACCTTACATTTTTTGATGTGTAACATCTTTGCTCTCGCTTTCCTGCAATTTGTGGGAGTGATTTCGTGAAATGGGACGGAAATGTGTCCCATTTTAACAGGAAGTCGCGTTTTTTCAGGCTTTAAAAGCGCGGAAAAGGCAAAGGTATCTATGACCATACAGCCTAGTCTGCCGTATCTTTGCCGTCCTTTTTTCAGGCTTCAAAAGCGCGGAAAAGGCAAAGGTATCTAGGACCATACAGCCTAGTCTGCCGTATCTTTGCCGTCCTTTTATAAAGTATTTTGTCACATGTTACACATCATATGCGAGTACTGTAGGTCTCGCTCGAATATTTTTTTTATCGATTAGTCTAAACACATACTTGAATGTGCCAGTTGGATTGTTAAAAATTAAATGAGGTTTTTAACTGAAAAGAAGAAACGTTGAAGAAGTGCAAGTGTGGTTATTTTCTTTACTCTTTACACTTAAAGAAAAAGAGAGAGACACCTGTTCCAATCAATGCCTTGCCTTAACTTCACTTTTGTGTTTTATCTTCTTTTGTTACCAATTTTCATATCAGAGCGAGCACGGCTTAGCTCTACTAACCTACATGTTTTTTTTTTCAAAAATAAGCTTCAAAAAAGAAAGAATTTGTCTTAGACAGAAAATCTGTTAAACAACAGCCAATGTTCAACAACGAAACCATGGTCCACATACCTTGGTATTTGTCTTCTATACTAACACCAAACGCAATAAGAAATTTAAGCACGCACGACATACGGCTCCTTATCCACGGGTCACGCAGCACTAATCAAGCGAATGAACTAAACAAAACTACAAAAATCACCAAAAACATATCCCCGTTGACTCTCATCTTATTGCTAACCTTTTTTAAACAAATGATTAGTACCTACTGTTACATCAATCTCCGACACTCTAATAAACCTTTTTTATTTTTATTTACATCGATTATTAATTATTAATTATTAAGTTTTATTTCATCGTAGCAACATTATATTTACGTGTTGAGTCTGCTGGTGTTTTTTGTGATTGCCTTTGTGACTTGTACCTGTTGTATAATGTTCAGTGGCGGGCGGTGGCGGGCCCGCGGGATGCTTCCACAGTTGAAGTTGCGCCGTTGTTGTGTCGCTGGGACGCGGACAGGCAGACTCTGGGGCGAAGCGGTTCTGTCGTGTGAAGTGTTGCGTAATATATTGGATTTTATTGCAATAAACCTAGTCGCTACCACTTACTAGTCGCTTTAGTAGCTCCTCTTATGTGATTTCTAAAGAAGTCATCCCAAAAGCTAATTCCTTAAGGAATTGTTTAAATGAGAGCTTTTGGGATGACTTTGCTATCAATACTTACTAACAAGACGAGAGTGAATAGGCACATTTTGAGCTCACGTGTTACATTCTCGGCTGCATCGGCACTTACCATCAGGTTAGGTGCAGCCAAATGCACTCAAAATTTTATTAAAAAAAACAACAAAAGCAAAACCCTTATTCATCCAAATCTTAGACTTCTACCTCGTTACACTATCATTATCATCATTTATTTGAAAAACAATCAATCTGTGTTCGAAACTCTTTTAGAATTTAAAATCTTATCACATAAAAACACAATATTCAATTCTATGTAAACATTTTTAAAAAAACAATTTTAAAAGTCATCTAAAGATTAACAATTTTTCGGTAACAAAACCAATTTTAATTTATTCTAAAAAATGCCAACCCTAGTTTTCACTTTTAATTCTGTCGCAAGTCTATTAAAGAATTCCGCGGATTAATACAGTGGACTATGCCTCACAACATTTAAACATGGCTCTATAACGTAATGTAAGTGCTTTCTCCTAATGCCCATATGCACATTCATCACCTCATCGGAACCCAAAACTGATCTGTGTTTCATCAAATCCACTGAAAAAACAAGAATATAGAGACCAAGAACCGTTAAATTTTGGTACTTTTTAAAATAGTCCCTGCATGATTCCCACGGAGGAATTCAAGCTATTGTTCTTGTACCCCTTTTTGGAAAGTGAAGGATTTTGTCAAATATATTTATAACTACTTCCCCAATACTTAATGTCTTCTACGTACCTGCTCGTGTGTCACTCCCCGAGCTAGTCATAATCTCGTCTAAGCATGTATTGAAAGCAAGCCATTAACTGGAGTAACGGTGAAGGAAAACATCGTGAGGAAACCTGCACACGCCTGCGAAGAAACTCGAAGGTTGTGTGTGAAGTCGACCAACCCGCACTGGGCCCGCGTGGTCGACTAAGGCCTAATCGACCTGATTCAGGGTAGGCTCGAGCCCCTCGGTGGGGACGTATATGAGCTGTAATGATGAACTGGAGTAACAGGGCATTGCGGACTTGCAGGGCACTTGAATGGGGGAAACTACTTCAGCAGGTGGAGCAGCTTATAAGATGTTTTGGTAAGGAGTTGAAATTCCATAAACTGGCTCCGGTAAACCTGCCAAGCAGTTAGCTACGTAATATTTACGCTGAAGTTTTTAAAATGATTTAAGTCTATGCGGCACATAAATCATAAAAAAATATTTATTGTCAGACTCAGTGGAACTCTTTGCCTGCGTCAGTGTTTCTCGATCCCTATAATTTGGGGATCTTCAAGGCAACAGTGAATAGGCATTATTTGTGTTTGCGTGTACCATCCTCGACTGCATCATCACTTACCATCAGGTGAGTTGCAGTCAAACGCACTCAAATTTTTAATAAAAAAAATACAAAAATCCATAAGATACGCAATTCAAAAATCACATTACATATAACAATTTAAAAAAAACATCACATTTATTCAATAATAAATTAGGTAAAACAAAACAAGTTGAGTTAAAACCAAATTAATGAAATTTAATTTAATACCAAATCACATTAAAAATTGATATTAAATTAAGTTGCCAAAAAAGAGAAAATATTAATTTGTAGGTATTGTAACAAAAATAAGAAAAACTGGTTTATAATACTCAGTTACGGGTTTGTTATACGATAGGTAAGATTTAGAGGATCGGGCCTAAACGGAGTTTTAAGAAAAAAATTTTTTTGGGGTAAATTTGAATATATGTATTTAATAATTTTTCTAAAAAAAAAAGGAATAATATGCTAGAAAAAAGTGAACTTTGGATGACCGTGCGGATAAAACTATAACATAATTCATATTTGGACAATTCACTGAAATAATTCTAATTTGACAATTTTATTTGTTTAAAAATGGCTATTTTAATAGAATGCCAGTAGGCAACGATCGTCGCCCTCCCCTTGGTATTTAAATAAGTAACCAAGTACTAAAATAACAAAAGAATTAAATTTCACTTGGGTCTGAATTACCCCACCGTTTTAAAATACACTTACTAGGTACAAAACACATTTAAAATTTAAAACTAATAGCTAAATTGTTAAAAACCGGAGGTAGGAAATCTTTTAGGACGGCTAATGGCCAGACAGTCGCTTGGGATTAGGAGTAATTCAGAATTTACTTCCCTTTAGGCAAGCAGCTGGGCGGCCAGTGTGGCCAGAAGACTGGCTGGTGGTTAGCGCCGCTCTATCCCAGGATAATTCTTGAATCCGAGGAATTTTCGGGGACGTCAAACTCGCAGGGGGAGTGAAAGACCCTACGGACATATGTAAATCTAGTTCACAGCAGTACCAAAAATATACGCAATGCAGTTTCTTTACACAAATTACTTACCACTGAATAAAATAGTTGGCCTTAACGAAACATAAATATAAATCCGAATTTAAACACCCATAACAATCAACACATCACGGTCATCTTTTGTTTTTTCCTCGTGTCAAAAGGTAACAATCATTTTCAAATTAAATTTTCATAGACGAACAAAACCAAAAGAGAATTTAATCATGGAACGCAAAGCAAGAAGAATGACTTCGAATCGAACATTTTTTGCGTTTCAGTATGTAGATTTAATTTATTTTCAATATTTAATTAGTGAAAACAAATTTAGGACATCTTTAAATACAACAATTTGAAGATTACACCTACTACTTCAAATTTAAGAGCTCATCGCTTGTTTGTGGAGCAACCTTTGCTTTAAACGGTTTTGTGCCAGTTCCTTGAACTCCCGCTACGATACGATACCATAAAGCCTTCTCCATTATACATATTTACAATAACTTAAAATTTCTTTTAAGTTACATTTTTTTGACTTTAGAAACATCTTATTAACGTGGGCTTGGGATTTTGGAAGCGCTTTGGAAATGTCGGATTCATCGTCACAGAGTTTAACTACGTTATGCTACGCCGTAGGAAAGATTGTAGCTTGCTACGCCGCCGTAGCAAAATACTACAATTTTATGGAGAACGACTGGAACGGACTTAGCAAGTATTTTTCGACAACTTAAGTTAAGTAATTTAATCTGTAATTAGTTATATAACATGCCATCTGTTCTCTATTTTACCGTGTGGTACATGGCTCTCCACAGTGGTAATACGTCCAATGGTAAGCTGCGGCGCGGTAGTCTGGTGGCCGCGAACTAAGCCATCCACGGTCGTGAGAAAACTGCATCGCTTTCAAAGGACGGCACCTTGTATGGCGGTGATGGGCTGTGGGTCGACAACTCCTTCTGCCTCGAGACTATTTTGGACCTGTCGCCTCTGCACATGTTTATCCAACAGGAAGCAGCTAATGCTGCAGCTCGTCTAAAACTGCTATCACAAACAGGATTTAATATCAGCACAATCTCGTCTAAACCCACACTGAGCTCCCGTACGATATCATCGCAGAGAAGCCATTGTTCGCAGTGACAAATGACGTAAAAGTCTAACGGTATGTCTTAGACAAGAAGTACAAGGTACAACTAAAGGTTTTTCCAATAAGAGGTGTTATTTTGAATAGCCCGCTGTTTCCCCCTTCCCCCCGGATAACTGACGCGATCAGTCGTGTTTTTCGTTGAGACGTTTTTATAGAATTTTCGAAATTTAAATTATAAACTCGCAAAAATCGTGCTACAAAAATGGGAGACCATAAATACGCAAGCGGTAGTAAATTGGACGCACTGCAGTACAGCCAGAGCAGCGCAGCGTCACCGGGTGCAACTAATCAAACCAGTTTCTACGCACAAAAGGAACGTTGACTGTGAGTGTTTCATTCTACTGAACTAACACGCGCGGGTCAAGTTTTACTGGACGGAAAGCCGATTTGTATGAATCTACCGCGACTTACCACTTAAGATTGACTCCTCCGCATATATCGCATAAGGTGATCATCATTAAACGCTGCTAACCTAGTACTTTTCTTGATATGTCGTTGGTTGATAGAACACCTCCGAACTCACCTACACGTCCGACGCATGCGCTACCGCCTATATTGTTGGGTGCGCCGCTGACTTTGCAACATAGTATGTCAGATTCTAGCCTCGTTGAAACAGGCTCTACTCTGGCGGAAAATGCCTTCGAAAATATAAGTCGCGTTCCAAAACGCAAGCGCAGCGATAGCTCGGAACAATTGTCGGTCTTCATATCTGAAATAAGGTTAATGTTAGAACAACAACACCAAAAAATTAAGAAGATCTACAGCGCGGTTGAGGAAATAAAATCACAAAATGGGGACATACGCTCTGCGGTGGATTTCCTATCTCAAGGCTATGAATCTCTTAAAGATCAAATAAAGGGCCTTGAAGCGCACCGTCAGGAAAACTTTCAGTATATCAAATCGATTGAAGAAAAACTTGAGAAGTCTGAGCGCAGCTCTAGAGCAAGTTAATAATAAATAAGGAACATACCCACTGCTCAAGCCGAAAGCAAAGATGCTCTTTTAAATACTGTTACCAACGCAGTAAAGACTCTAGGCATATCCCTGCAGCCACATGAAGTAAAAGATGCATTCCGCTTCAATACGAAAATTCCTGAAAATAGACCGATAATCGTTGATCTTACAAGCGTCCTAACGAAGGAAAAAATTCTACGTGGCTACAAACAATACACTAAAGGAAATAGAAAATTAACGACCGAACACCTCAAATTGAGTGGACCTGCCAAGCCCATTTTCATATCAGAAAACTTGAATACAAAAATGAAAAGATTGTTCTATTTAGTGCGGGAATTCGCCAAAGGACATGACTTTAAGTATTGCTGGGTGACAAATGGCAGAATATTCCTCCGTAGACGAGATGGTTCTCAACCAATTCTTATAAAAGATGAAACCGATATCCTAAATCTGGAACATAATAAGTGACTACCAACTAAGTTCTTTCCCTGTGTATACCATTTAGATTATTGCGTATCTTTAAAATGGATCTGTTCCTTCTCTGTTATTACTACAGACCTGCTATTGTTAATTATGTCCTGTAAATTAGTACAAAAATTAGTAAACGCACCTGACCCTACAAAAACAAAATATTACGAACGTACACTCCACAAAAAACAAACATTATACAAACACACTAACACACTTTACATGCACTCACACATCAACAACAACATAACTAATTCCAATAGTGTGAAACATTGAACAATGGTTTATTAGCACAGTCAGTAGCCAACCTGGTACACCTTATTTTTGACTTTGCTAACACCCTATTTAATTTTATTCTTGCCCCATCCCACTTATTAATGTCAAAAGTTTTAAATATCATTACACTAAATGGATGATAACTCCCAAATATCAAATGAATTAGAACAAATATCCATCTCTGACTCCTTTATTTGTTCTCCTGAACAATGCTGCTCATTTATTAAACATCAAACCAATACTTTTAAAGTTTTCTACCTAAATATTCGTAGCATTAACAAAAATTTCAGTGATCTGCTGATTCTACTGAATAGAACTAAACTAAACTTTGATATTATAATCTTAACTGAATGCTGGCTAAGCAAATGTCCAAACACTTCAGATATCTCAGGTTTTATTTCATACAAAACAAATTTTGAATCACAAAATGACGGTGTTATAGCGTATGTTAATGAGAAAATATCTTGTTCAATAGGATTTCCTGCATTTAATGACGCCAACTGTCTGGTTTTGAAATTATCTCGTAAACTCGCCATAATGGCACTCTATCGATCACCAGCACAAAAAAATATAGATAATTTTTTGCATAGCCTGCATTCTGTTTTTGACACTCTAAAAATATATAGTAATATTGTGATTGTAGGTGACTTGAACGTTAATATTATAGCTGGTGTCTTTGATCAAGTAGCTTACACCTACCTGAATACTTTAGCATCACACGGAATGCTACCAGCTCATGTTCTCCCCACGCGTAAAGATAGATGCCTTGATCATGTAATTCTAAAATCAAAGTTTTACGGCCTTACTCTTGTACTTGACTCTCTTATCATTTATCACGCTCCTGTTATTTTTTCTTGTGAATTCAAAATCCACACAGACAAATCTATACGCACCAGAACTTAAACTGATATATCTGGCTGTGTAACGGATATTGAAGAATATGATTTCTCCATTATTTTAACTAGCGACGACGCTGAAAACTGCTCTGTTCTCTTAAAAAACACTATTTCTGAAATTTTCCAAAAAAATACACGTAGCGTTTTCATACCAAGTAAAAAAACAATTTTAAAACCCTGGGTCACACCTGGTATGCTACGTTGTATCAGAAACAGGGACTCATTATTAGTTAAGACTAAAAAAGACCCCGAAAATGACGTCATTTAAACCACGTATAAACGTTGTCGAAACTTTTGCAACAACTTACTTAAAAAATTCAAACATGAATATGAGAGACAAGAATTCACAAAAACCTAGTAAAAATCCAAAAGCTACCTGGAACATTATTAAAAAAATTACACACCTAAACTGTACAGCCCACCTGAAATTACCGAGGAAACCCTAAACTAGTCGTACGTATGGTTAATAAAATATAATTTAGTTTTGTGTTAACTATATTTATTGATGTGAGGAAAGAGAAGAAGGTGGTTATTTTGATGTAAAATGGGAACTGATGGTGTAGACGTTAGAGGCTGGGGTAACTGTTGCTCTACATTGACTACTTCGAAAGTAGGAGTTTCATCGAGAGTAGACAATTCCTGAGTTTTAGCACCAGGTATTTTATCTTCTATAAAGACTACATCCCTTGCCAAAATGATCTTTCTCGGATTTTGAGGATCCACTAGACGATACCCTTTGCTTTTTGTGCAATATCCGACAAAGATACAAGTCTGGGTTTTTGAGTCTAGCTTGGTGCGTTTTTCTTTAGGTACAAGCATGTGAGCTTCACACCCAAATACTCGGAGATGTGATAGATCAACAGATTTTCCAAACCATAAATCGTCTGGAATTTTATTATTCAACGCTTGAGTTGGAGTTAGGTTTTTTAAGTAAATTGCAGTGTTTACAGCTTCGCCCCAGTACGCTTTTAGAAGGTAAGCATCTTGAAGCATTGATGTCGCTTTCTCGATAACAGTTCTATTTACTCTTTCAGCAACTCCATTTTGCTGAGGAGTGTAAGGAATTGAGGTCTGAAGCTTTCGGGTAGGTTAGCTAGCATGAGAACACCTAAGAAAGAGTCTTCGATCGGTTGGCCTATACTGCGTAGTTCTTCTTGTGTAGCTAAGAAGGAATTCACATAAAACTCTAAGTTTCCTGTAAATTGAATCGCAAGTAGCTTCTTCATGAGAGTGATGTGTCTTACGAGTCCTGCATCAGCGTATGCGGCTTTGAGGGCATTCCATGTATCCTTTGCTGTCTTGGCGTTCTGGATCACAGGATAAACATTTTGACAGCACGCTAAGCAAATTTTTGCTCTAGCCTTCGACCTAGTGAACTTCTATGTCTTACACCGAATCCCTCGGCTTCCGTAAACCTAGTCAATGATTATTTCGCCAATGTAGGGAAAAATTTAGCAGCGAAAATTGTAAGCCCGCCTTTGCTTAATATAAGTCTAGCTGAGGCTTCCATAGCACCGATTCATTCGATGGGATTACATAATACAGACTGTGAAGAGATTTATCTCATCATTATGAGTCTTAAAAATACCTCTGCATTAGGGTGTGATAATATTCCTACTGCTGTTATAAAACGCAGCTAGACATGTTTTAGTTCCTTTATTGGAACATGTCTTTCTGTGTCTTTCTTCCGGAATATTTCCGCAAACATTTAAAAAAGCTCTGCTTCGACAGATCTATAAGGCTGGGGACAGATCCAGTGTCACTAACTATAGACCAATATCTATACTGATCATCTTTTCCAAGATATTAGAAAAAATCATAAATAAGCGGCTTATTGCATACCCAAACGCAAATAATATCCTCAGCAACAATCAGTTTGGTTTCAGATCCAGAAAATCAACTGAGGACACCGTTATTGAGCTAACTGATTCAATTGCCAAAATTTTTAAGTCTAGTACCTTTGGTGTTCCGCAAGGCAGTGTGCTAGGACTAACACTTTTTTAAATCTATATAAACGATTTATGTAAACTGACACTAACCAATTGTAAGATCTTGACATACGCTGATACACTGCTCTGCTAGTGCAGGGTAGCACTTGGCTGGAAGCGCAATCCTATGCGGAATCAGCTTTGCGTACAGTTATGGCATGGCTCTCTTGTAATCTTCTGACACTTAATTTTGAAAAGACTAAATTTATATGCTTCGCTCCCAAAAAATCCTCACTGCCTAACAGCTCTTTCTCTATTTCCGCTCATGTATGTTTGGCTAACCAGTCAGCCTGCAACTGCATTAAAATATCGCAAACGAACCATATTAAGTACCTTGGCATTATCCTAGATTGTACATTGACTTGGCATGCACACATCGATTCTCTAATTTCTAGAGTCAGAAAGCTTATAAACGTCTTTAAAACCTAAGACAATCTGCTGACTTTGAAATACTGAAAACCGTATATTATGCCTTAGCGCAATCGGTGTTGACATATTGCATCACTGCCTGGGGTGGGACAGGAAAAACTATAATGCTTCGCCTGGAAAGGTCCCAAAGAATGGTTCTAAAAGTTTTTTTTCTTTCAAATCAATAAGATTCCCTACGTCTGAACTTTATTATATGTGTAACGTACTCACAGTAAGACAATTGTTTGTACATTCTCTACTCCCTTATGACGCAAAACGTAAACGGCATAAGGTGTGTGGCATTGAATATTGTCGCCTGGCCGCGGCAAATCGCCAGTTCTATTACCTTAGTCCCATGGTGTATAATAAGGTTAACCAAAAGATAAATATCTACCCTCTATCGCTACGTGAATGTAAAGTAAAGTGTAGAGAATGGCTCCAAACTCTCAAGTATGATGACACTGAATGCATTATTGTACTTTGACAATTGTCACTACAAAAAACACACATTCATACACGAACACACTCAAACACACGCACACATTCACACACGCACACATACACACACACTAATACAAATAAACTCTCTTTCCCACACCTACTTTTTAAAATTTACATTTGTTTTAATCTCTTAGAATATTGTATATCTATCTAACAAGTAATCTGTATTGTAACTTGTCGGACGGAACGCCTCTGCTTACCAGGGGTGGGCGTTAATAGCAACGACACAGTTTGTAACTATTGTTGCTGTTATCGAACACTGTATGTAAACTACTTAAAATCTTTCTGGTTCCAAATAAATGTTTATTTATTTATTTACTAGCTTTTGCCCGCGGCTTCGCCCACGTGGACATAGCTTTTATGACTCTTTTTGAGGGTGAGTGGTGCGCGAGCCGCAATCAGCTCGCAAGCGTGGACATAAGTTTTCTCCAGGTACCTCAGGAACTGTATCGGGCTATTCAGATTAGCAGTCTTTGTCACTTCCCACCCCCTCAACAAATTCTATACAAAAAATCACTTTAATCCGTTGCTCCGTTGCGACGCCACCGACGTGCGCGAGCGTAGAAAACAGTTGTCCCCAGATCCCTCGGGAACTATGTCAGGATATACTTATAAGTAAATTATATCATTTTCCACCTCATCTCTGTGCTAAAAATCACTCCAATCTATTTTTTCGTTACGATTTTATATAAAACGAACAAAGAGAATTGTTTTAGTTTCCTCAGGAACTGCATCGGGCTATGATAATTTCCACAGATAAAAGGTTGACTATTTCATTTCCAGTGATACAGGCTACCTACATGCCAAATTTCATCAAGATTCATAGAGGTGTTGAAGTGTGAATAGGTAACAAACAAACAAACACATTTTCACATTTATAATATTACGTAAGGATTTCTAAATATTACATAAAATATAGAGCGTCAGTGGCAAAACGGTTAGGGCCACTACCTCCTGTCCGGAAGGCCGTGGTTCGAATCCTGCCACTTATCAATATCTATACGAATATCGATTTCATACTGGTATGTACGTTTATCCGACGCTCTTACGGTGAGAAAAACATCGTGAGGAAACCTGCACACGCCTTCGAAGAAATTCGAAGCTTATGTGTGAAGTCAATCAACCCGCAATGGGCCCGCGTGATCGTCTAAGGCCAGATCGCCCTAACTCGGGGTAGGTTGAGCCCCTTGGTGGGGACGTATATAAACTGATATGATGAAATAACATATATACCTATATTATCAAAAACTAATTCAAATCATTATAGGTATCAATCTAGTAATAAAATTTCCTAACAATATTAATATGGGTCAAATACTCGAGTCGTATCAGCTCCAAAGGAGCCCAAGACGCACTTCTCGTTGCCGCGCTGGATGGCAATAGACAACCTTAGCAGCAGGTAGGACCTCACGTCACATCTCCTCTCTCGAAGGCGAAGGCCAATCTCCTTTGTGAAGGCAAAGGCCTTTGAGGGTTCAGCAGCCGGTTGTCTCACAGACCAGCGGCACAAAGCAGTAATTTGCTTCCAAACCGAGTACTTATTATGCTTCTTTCTCGCCGAAAATTGAGCAGCAGTACCGTACAGTGAGGCAGAAAAAGTGGCAGAAAAGACACATTCCTCTCTGCCATAGCACCTGTTTAAACCCTCCAGCCTTTTGCCATCAGATCGACTAAAGCCCGGCCGGCGGCTGCATCAAAGATGGAATATTCTATCTGGCCGAGACCAGTGCCCTCCGAGTGAGGTCATTAAGGAATTGGTGACGTGGGAATCTTCACAAACACGACTGCAACTCAGTGAGTGGTGGCCAATTGCCTGCACCGTGGACCCGCAAATACATTAATGAGGTTCACAGATATTGATATTGCAGGCGGAGAGCAACTGCCACACGCAAATAGTCGCCGTCAGAAGAGTTCCCATATCTGTGCCTCCTGTTAAAAGATGCTAAACTTGATTTATGTGTTTTTATTTTTTTTACACGATTGGAATGTGTAAAAAAATACCTTTTTGTTCGTCTATGAAACACATCGCTATCGTACCATAGTTCCAGAGTTTAAAGTAGCGTATGCTGAAAAATACATAAAAGAAATCCACTCAAAAGTATGAAAAAATATTTTAATGTTTTAATACAACTTAAGCGCGTTTTATTATCCCTGCAGTGCCATCTATTGACATTCTGCTACTATGATTATAATGTTAATGTATAGAAAAAAGTACTCTATTGTTATTATTTTAAGTATCGATAGACAATTTCCCACGGGACCTCTTTAGTTTTCCGGGATAAAGAATACCCGACTATACAATGATGGTCAAAACACCCCATCCCAATGTAAAGGTTTCATTTTGTTACGTTGAGTCATTCTAAAGATAAAATTTTTTGCCTTCCTGTAGGAACCCTAATTTTTTTGGGATTCACAATGTCCCAATTTTAGTTCGCTATAAGGGTACCAACATGTAAAATTTGATTGTAATAGGTCAAGCCACATTTGCGTGGTGAGCCATTCTATTAATGAATACTTTTGATTTTCCCACGGGAACTCTTGAATTTTCTGGGATAAAAAGTATCCTATATGTTAACCCGGGCCATAAGGAACCACCATACAAAATTTCATCAAAATCGGCCTGGTAGTTTTTGCGTGATGCGCGAACATACAGACAGACAGACAGACAGACAGACAGACAGACAGACAAAAATTCCAAAAGTTATTGTTTTGGCCTCTGTATCGTTAGTAATGTCCACCACAGTTATTATTTTCCAAAAATATTTCATGTACAGACACGACCCCGTTACAGTTTTATTATATTATAGATAGATTAGATGTCACTTTTGAAGCTGTAATTTTTTGACATTTGACAAGTAGAAACTACGCCATTAATAAAAATGGAACGATACACGCTTCAACAACGCATTGAAATTATTAAACTTCACTATAAAAATGGTGAAAATTTGGCAGAGATGGTTCGTAAAACTCGAACATTTTTGGGTCGTCGTGAAACACCTTGTCGGACCGCAATACAGAAATTGGTGGAAAAATTCGAGCTGTTGGGACAAGTTAGTGATGTGAAGAATAAAACCCGTGCACGTCGCTCAAGAACAGCCGAGAATATTGCTGCTGTAGCCAAAAGTGTTGAAGAAAACCCAGGTTTGTCCATTCCTCGTCGTTCTTTGGTATTAGGCATTCCACAAACGTCATTACACCGTATTTGGCATAAAGATTTGTGTCTAAAGGCTTATACAGTTCAGTTAACACAAGAACTCAAGCCGGCCGATCATCAACAACGTCGTGTCTTTGCTGATTGGGTCGTTGAAATGCATGAAAATGATCTGGAATTCTATCGAAAAATCATCTTGAGTGATGAAGCCCATTTCCACCTTGGTGGCTTCGTAAACAAGCAAAATTGTCGCATCTGGGGCTCGAAAAACCCAAGAGTTATTGTTGAAAAGCCTCTCTATCCTCAACGTGTGACTGTTTGGTGCGGTTTATGGTCCGGCGGAGCCATTAGACCTTACTTTTTCGAAAATGAGGCTGGAGCAGCAGTTACGGTGAATGGATTGCGCTATCGAGAGATGATTAATGATTTTTTATGGCCGGATTTGGATGGTATTGATTTGAACAACGTTTACTTTCAACAAGACGGCGCTACGTGCCACACAAGCAATGAAACCATTGATCTTTTGCGGGAAATGTTTTCGGACCGTGTTATCTCTCGAAGAGGTGATCACAATTGGCCACCGAGATCTTGTGATTTATTTAACACCTTGCGACTTCTTCCTTTGGGGCCACGTGAAAGAGAAGGTCTACGCCAACAGCCCAGTATCGATTCAAGACCTCAAAGATGGAATTCGTTAGGCTATCGAGGACATAGGGCAGCCACTTTGCGATTTGGTTATGGAAAATTTCATGAAAAGGACATGCTCCTGTAATCGTGGTCGTGGTGGTCATTTGCCTCATGTTATTTTCCATTATTGACGGCATACCTTCTTCTTTATAATGAAATGAACATCCGATCATTTTTATTAAAAAATGGCATTTTCTTTGAATATCAAAATAACACCTCTTGTTGGAAAACCCTAAATATAAAGAGCCCTGGGAGAGTCAGAACCTAAAAGAACTTTGTGTATTTACCGATGGTTCTAAGGCAGGTTCTAGTACCGAGTACGTGGTCTTCTCAGATTAGGATATTCAATCCTCTTGGTTCGCATAACACGGTCTTTCAGGCTGAGTGAATGAGCATCATCATAGCAGCTGAAGCGACTGCTGCAAGGGAGGTGCATTAATACTCCATCCGCATCCTGTCTGATAGCAGAGATGTACTACAAGCCCTGCAGCGCAAATTATCAGATCAGGGTTTATACCGGAGTGCTAACAAAAATTGACAAAGGTATGTAACCACGGCAGCGTGATTCGTGACTGCAATGGATTAAAGGGTACAGCAACTCACGCGGCAACAGTGTAGCGGATGAGCTTGCCAGGAGAGGGTCAAGATTTATAGCTAGGGGACCTGAATCTATAATACCCTCCCATCTGGTTGGCTACGCACAAGAAATAACACAATTTGTTATGGTCCAGTTTGGAAACCTGCAGGCAAGCCAGGTTGGCCCTGCCGGCTACTAACCCTGCCCTATCCTGAGACTTGGGAGATCTCAACTCCGCAAGGTAACTGCCACTTTTACTGGACATTGTCATTTTAATAAACACTTATTCACTCTAGATATCATGGACAGCCCACTATGTAGAGCGTATATAAAGGCTGAAAAGACTGCTGCCCACATCTTTGTCATGCACATTGGTGACCCAGGGTCGCTACAGGAATCCGTCGGAAACCTACGAGGGCTACTGGATTTCTCAGAGGAACTGGGCAGGCAGTGATGCCGGCCAACAAGCAAAATGATCACATTGATGAACCAGCCCACCCCTAACTATAACTATATATAACTACCGTGTGGCACAATTAAGTGGGCCAGCCAGGGGCTATCCCCTGTACAGCGGTTGCTTGGCGTTGCACCTAGCCTCACCCGCGGTCACGTCTAAGCCTTTTAGATTTACACCTAAGAAAGTGAGCAACGTGATCTTCATACGCGTATGGTTATAGATGTGAAGGTTTCTTCGCCGTTACAACGTGGATCTCTGGGAGGAGGACCGAGTCGCTACCGTTGAGTCACGGGCACTTCATACTGGGTGTTAGGTAATATGGAATACATTTTTGAGAGGGGCAATACATTTTTTCACGAAACTGAACAAAATTTGTTTTATAACTATTTCGCCAGCGCCGGCACTGGCTCCAACACGAGCTAACTGCTATGATGGGGTTTGCAGGGGTTTAGGTACTATCGAGTTGCTCCCAAACCTATTTGGTAAAGATCGGATAGAGCACTTTGGACGCAGGGAGTACAACATACTCTGCTACGAATCACAGGATATCAATTACTTTCTTCCTACTTTGAAGAGCTTTAGCTTTATGGTCCTCCCAATTGAACTCCTTCCACGTGAATGAAGGATGTAGTGCTAAAAATTTCCCAAAAGCCTTCAATTTTTTTTTAATTTACATTTTTTAATTTAAGCTATTGCATAGGTTTTATCGCGTGCTTTGAGCGCGGCGACCGAATCAAGAAATTCCGTAACTTAAATAAAACCTAACACTCCCCACTCCGCCTACCATGTAGCTCGGGAGAGTAACGTAACGTTACCGCGTTCTAAAAACTTACAGTGCCAGCTATTAGCGATTTGCGGTACTAAAAGGTCTTAGTCAATTTTACTGGTGTAACTTTCTTAGCGTTAATTTATTACATAAACATCCCACGCCCCAAGGACTATATGGTCCTTTAATCAAAAGGAGCACACGAAAACAGTAAAACATCAAAAAATAGTAAATAAATACTGCATACATAAAAAATAAATAAATAATTATAAATGCATAAGTTGATAAAAAATGCTTATGCAATAGCTTTACCGCGGCAGTCCCCAAGTGCCACACGTTTTTTATCTCCTATTGAGCTAGATTGCGTCTATATAATATACATACATAGCACACGGGTATTTAGCGGTCGCGTGGCGGACGAAGTGCGATGTGTCGCCCGCCCGCGCCCGCGCACCAATCAGGCTGCATTGTGATGCAAATGTGGGGCCGGCGAGAGGAGAGCGCCCACAGAATAAACAGACACGTGGGTCTGCTCTGATGGACACATGAACTCTGATTCATACAAAGCGCGCATAGGTCCCAACGAACCAAAAGACCCAAAGAACCCATTATACTAATGAAATTGGCCAGATTTTCCCAATCAGGCCATCAATTACTCACTACAAAAATAAAAATAAAATGCGAATCGACGTAAGGTACTCAGTGAGAACTGTTTAGGTTCACAAGTGAAAATCACAGCTATCCTGTTTAAGCTATTTCACAAGTTTTCACAATACGTGTGCAGTAGTTTCGAGGCAGGTGAAGATGAAGAGCGGTCCCTCTGTACGTATCTGCTCTGCGCCGCGAGTGCCTTTTAAACAACTGGCATGGGACCGAGAGCTTGTCAGTGGGCCCTGTATTTATCTGCACAGTTTTTTCGATGCCAATTTAGAGTAATTTACTGGTCTTAGTGAAGTGTGGGGCATTGCGTTCAGTCAATTTAAAGCGTAACTATTACTCAACCATTTTCAGGGTTCCGTAGTCAACAAAGGACCCAGAGTTAAGATAAGATAAGATAAATACTCTTTATTGTACCCAAAAATATATATAAAAAAAAATAAACACAATGTAAAACTTAAGTTTTACCCAGTCTCTCCGTCTGTGCACGGTTAAGCTCAGAGACTATTACATAGTACAAGAAAGGCTGTTATTTGTATGGGTATACATAATATGTCACGCCAAAAAAGTGGTAACATAAATTATTTGTCAAAAATTTTTAGGGTACCTTTCCTTCATGTAAATAGGGGGATTTGTTTTCAATGACGTACTATAATAAGTATATTCATCATTACAGCTCATATACGTCCCCACCGAGGGGCTCGAGCCTACCCTGAATCACGGCGATTAGGCCTTAGTCGACCACGCGGGCCCGGTGCGGGTTGGTCGACTTCACACACAGCCTGCGAGTTTCTTCGCAGGCGTGTGTAGGTTTCCTCACGATGTTTTCCTTCACCGTGAAAGCAATCGGTAAGTATGTACGTAAGTTTTTGAAAAACTCATTGGTATATTGGCCGTCCAGATTTGAACCCGGTACCTCTGGTTAGATGGACCGAGTCGTTACCGGTTGAGCCACCGACGCTTTTTGATAATTAATTTTTTTTAATAAGTATATTACGTGTATTAAATCTATAAGTGTGTGTTTACGTAAGTGTGGGGTATCATTGAACATGCATTTTATTTAAAATTACTGAGCGTTTAATGTAACCATTTTTCTATTCAGAGATTCGTTTACAAAATATTAAGCTTTAAGTGCTAACTTTTGTTAGAGTCAAGTGTCTCCACCCCCTACCAGCTAAACCGCTATTGTATATAGTAGGACATGTAATAAATAAATAAAAAAACTATCACGTCTAAGTAGATTTTCTTAGTTTAGGACAACATAAATTTTAATACAAAATGTTCTATTACCAACTGTAAAAATATATTTTCTTAGAGGTATATATTTATTTTTTGAAAAGATTATGGAACCCTAATTTGCACGAGTCCGACTCGCACTTAGCTAGTTTTTTTACTGTACGTTCTTATAATTTACTGATGTAGTACTGCTGAAGGTGGCGTGGAGATAATTAAGTGACTAAGTTTTTCGTTCACCAATGTGCGAATTTATTTTAAATAACAATAATAGCTCATAGAACCGCAAAACTGAAGTAGCAGTGGGCAGGAAACATAGCTCGTAGAACAGATGGCCGCTGGGGCAATAAAGTTCGCGAGTGGCAACCTCGCACCGGAAAACGTAGAGTAGGTAGGCCTCTCGGTTCGTTCCTTTCCCTCTAATATGGTTGAGGTGAGCGATGGCTGACTCTCGCGTTATATTCGTGACCAGGTGCTGTCCGTGTGACTGGCGTACTCTTATCAAAGGCATTAATGACATTCAATGAATTCAATGTATAACTTCTCGTTTCATATTGTTTTCATCTTCTAATGACATAATTTGTAGTAAATCAATGATTGTATTTTGACGTTATTAACTAATGATTGTTTATTTTTTTATTTATCACAAATGACATGTATAATTATTATGTATTACTATTTTATGACTAACAAAAACAGTGTAATTTGCACCTATTTTGAATAAACAACTTGAAATCCCGTCGACCTGGTGAAGATCGCGAGAAGCCGCTAGATGCGGGCAGCGCAGGACCGGTAGTCGTGAAAATCCTTGGGGGAAGCCTTTGTCCAGCAGTGGACGTCTTTCGGCTGATATGATTATGATAACTTTAAATAAAATATTATTAAATTGACAATCTATCAGATGCGATCACGTGAGTCGTTACAGAATAAGTTTAAAGAAATCAATATTTTAACTGTTGCTAGTCAATTTATATATGAAAACATCATGTACGTTCGTAAGAATTTGCATTTATTTCCTAAAAACAGTGACTGGCATAATTTGAATTTAAGAAATGTAAATAAAATAGATATAGCCTTTTCGAGACTGAGTAAGGTTAAAAAGTCATTTGTGGGGCAGTGTATAAGATTCTACAATAAAATTCCAGAAAATGTAACTAGTTTGTCAGAGAATAAGTTCAAGACTCATGTCAAAAAAGTTTTGTGCTCTAGAGGATATTATAAAATAATAGATTATGTAAATGACAAAGATATATATGTTGATTCTATATCAAATACCATTACCTGAGACTGTAATCTGAATCATGACATTATTTGTAATATACTGTAATTTTTTTTTTGACTATTTAAAAGTGTGTGTAAACACCTATTTGAAATAAATTGTTTTTGATTTTGATTTCAAACAAAAAGCAAAGTTGCTATGATTTAGGAACCACTTTAGAACTTAGTACCTACCCATTTATTTATGTTTTCTTGGGATATTATTAATTTTTGTAAAGTATTAATACTAATTTCTTATCTTTATTCAAGTACTAGCTTTTTTCCGCGGCTCCGCCCACGTGGAAATCGTTTTTATGACTGTCTTTAAGGGTGATTAGTAAATTATGTCGTTTCCCACCTACTCAACCATTTCTGTGCAAAAAATCACAACAATCGAGTATTTTTTTAGTTCCCTCAGGAACTGCATCAGATTATGCTACTTTCCCGGGATAAAAAGTAGCCTATGTCCTTCCCCGTGACACAGGCTACCTGCATGCCAAATTTCATAAAGATTGGTCAAGGTGTTGAAGCGTGAAAAGGTAATAAACAAACACATTTTCACATTTATAATATTAGTAAAGATTAGACATACATATATTTTTGGTGGTACCGAACCCTCGGTTCACAAGTCCGAGTCGCACTTAGCCAGTTTTTTTGAATTTTTACTCAATACGCCCAATAAACCTTTTAGATTCTAAATCTCAAATTAAACAGTCACCTAGAAGTGGCTACCTCCACCTTGCACCAGTAGTAGACTGCTCGTGAAGCACCGGCAGGCGGTTCCCCTACCTGAACCTCCGGGCTCTGCCATCCAGTACCAGTCGCCCTAAGGGAAGTGCAATACAATTCATTTTGTTTCTTCCTATTGCCAACACCATAGCCTCTGGTGACTCCACAGTCCGGACTTTTTCCATTTATTCGACCACTTTTTTATTAACGGTTAAGAAAACCGTTTTTGAATTTAAAATATCAGTTTAAAATTCCACGTGGCCGCATTTCAATAACAAGATTTAAGTATGATGAGTTAGCCTCAGGGTAATTCAGGCAACACTAATTTATTATATGTTACAGTCAGGTCATTTATTATAAGTCTGTATTTGTAGGAGGTTTTATCCGGATATAGCGACGATCGTTGTTTATCTGGAATACAACCAAAACTTTACTTTTATAAAACTTTATTGTGTTCTAATGTAAGTTACAATTTGTGTTGAACGTTTAAGCTCTACTATACATCACCACCATCTTCTTTTATAGCTATTTTGTTTTAACCATTTGCTTTTATTCCTAAAATGTATTCCCGATTTACCCCAAAAATATTTTCTTTCCTTATATCCGCTTTTAGGCCAATTGATCCAAATTCTACGTATTATGTGGCGAACCCAAAGAGGTATTTTTAACCAACTTTGATTCATTTTCGCTACATAACGTGTTTCGAATTTCGGTTTCATATGTACGTTTATCCGACGCTCTTACGGTGAAGGATAACATCGTGAGGAAACCTGCAAACGTGTGTGAAGTCGACCAACCCGGACTGGTCTGCCGGACCCGCGTGGTCGACTACGACCCGATCGCCCTAAAGCAGGTAGGCTTAAGCCCCTCGGTGGTGACATATACGAGCCGATATGATGATGTAAGTCGGTGACCTAAAGATGGACGTGCAACGTACATAAGGTGAGATGATGCCAAGAGCTTACCAATTGTGAATAAAAAAAAATAAAAAAAAGAATTTTAAACATGGGGGCCACTTTTGTGGGGTAAATAAAAAATAAAACAAGGTTTTGCAAACTATATCGTGTAATATATCAAATAAAAGGGCTTGTTGTGAACGTCTCAAACATATTTTTTATAATTTTAAGATAAATAGTTTTGAAGTGATTTAAGAAAATAGGCGAAAATTGACACTACTGGGTCTCAAATCTTAAAAAAATATATCACAGTATATTAGGGTTGAATACATAAATTACAATAAAATCTATGAGATAATTAAAAAGGAAAAATAAATTTCCAATGTCCAGAGTAAATAGACACCTATTTACCTGGAGCAAAGTATGCACTGAGAGATCTTGTTCTGTTGATAATAAAGTTTTGATCGCTAAGACCCCGAGTCACACTTGGCCTATTTTTTTTACAAATATTCAATTTGTTTATAGGCGTCACGGATTTATATAAATAATTATACTAAATTTCATCTTCATAGCCATTATCAACTTTTAGTTAAATATCTGTGATATACCGACATACAGACGGACGGATATAGCAACACTGTGATAAGTGTTCATAGTTTGACAACGGAACCCTGAAAAATTGAAATTGTAATGTAACACTAGTGACCCGTCCCGCGGCTTTGTCCCCTTTTTTTAACTGGTTCACTGTTGATCTTATCCCCGCGTCTCCGCTCACGTTTTTTTTCCCAATCGCTACCAAACTTCACCTGATCACCCGCTGGGTTAATTTACAGATTCACTGAAAATTTTATCAAAATAGCTCAGCTATTTCGAAGTCTATAGGGAAGATGCATGTACACACATACTCACATACACACATCGACTTTTGTATAAACAGATTCTGGGAACCATGATACTCAAAGAGTCCAATAGAAACACAAAAAATGCATTATGTATTGGATAATCAGTTTTTATAAAGTACGCATGATGAAGCTCGCTACAGATATGAAGTTGCGCTAGTTGATTGGTATGTACCCATGTATTTTGTATTTCTGTCACGGTCTTTTTTATTTTTTCTAGTTTTCTCACAACTGTATTGAAAAATGTAGTATGATTCATGGGTATAAAAGGAAATAACAAACTCGTGACGATGGTAAACTCTCGCCATGTAACTCGTTTGTTATTTACCTTTTTACCACCCTTGTATCATAAATAACTAGTAACAAACTCCTACTCGCTCTGTATGACGGAAAACCCACTGTGCTGGGCGTGCCTGGAGTCAGAAGATACTGCTGTCTACATCCTACTAGACTGCAAAGAGCTAACACAGTACAGGGTCGTTACCTTGCTGACCCGACGTCACTCCAGGAATCGTAACTGGACTTTCTGGAGAAGTTTGTGTGGCAGTGACGCCGGTTAACTACTTCAGTGACTCGCTAGCTATAACTATACCTGTATCGTGTATCTGACAAGCCTCAGTTTTTACTGTTGCTTCCCGCAAACGTAATTATCCCACATTCTAAAACACGTTTCCGCCCAAACACACATACTCGAGACAGAACAGATAATTTGCACAGAGCGCGCGTCTAACCGAACTATTCCGTGCTGCCGCCGACGTACGAAATGTAATTGTCGGGTTGTCACTTCGTCGCTGCCTCCCTGAGGACCTTTGTTTCGATTCCACGAGTAAGTGACCTTCAGTACCTAGTGGCCATTCGTACTACTAGAGGTATTGGTTGATTCGAGAATTGTAGTGGATTTTGGTCCTACATAAGGGCAAGAATTACTGCTAAAGATGTGAAAAAGGCTATTCAGTCAAGATCTAGAGAGAAATCCCCGGGTCATGATGGTCTCAGCATCGAGCATCTGTAATATGCTGGTCCTCATATATCAAGATAGTGTTAGTAATATCTTCAAGCGACTTCCAAAAAGGAGGAGATTCTCAATTAGTCTGTATGTTTTTTTTATGTGTGTTACCTCATAACTTTTGACTTGGTGAACCGATTTTTATGATTTTTTTTTATTTGAAAGCCATGTGGTTCCATATTATAAATTTTATAAAAATCGGTGTGGTATTTTATTAGAAAATTAACAAAAACCTAAAATAATAATGCAAAAATTTACTAAGTTGTTGCGATGGAAGTCGGTTTTTTATACGTGTTTTCAATTATACGCAATGTGTATGAGGCACTCGTATCTACCTACAGATCTAATGCGGGTGATTGTAGTACTAAGAGTTAAAAATAAGACTGGAGACATGTCGGCAAAAAGTAATTGTATGTCGGCCAATACCACTAGCGACAATTGTAGCAAAGGTGTTTAACAGTGTGCTTGCGACGAAAATGAAAAAGTACCTACAATTGCACGATAATCTGTGTGGATTCCGATCAAGATTATCCACAGAAAGTGCAATACTGTGCCTTAAGAACACTGTCAAATACTATCTTAACAGAAAAACGCCTGTGATTGCCTGCTTCCTTGATCTATCTAGGGCATTTGATCTGGTTTGCTATAATATCCTGTGAGAGAAGTTAGAAGCAATGAAATTGCCAAGTGAAATTATAAGAGTTTTTAAATATTGGTATGGAAACCAGATCAACTGCGTTAGATGGGCTTATGCTTTGTCCGAACCGTACAAGCTTGTGTGCGGAGTGAGGCAGGGAGGATTAAGCTCGCCTGGTCTTTTTAATATTTCTGTAAATGGGCTAATAGAGGTGCTCAACAGCATACATGTCGGATGTAACATAGTCGGAGTTTGTCTACACAACATAAGTTATGCTGATGACATGGTGCTGCTGAGTACGTCTGTCTGCGAACTGGGACAGTTAATAAAAGTCTGCGAAACGTATGCAACTGAACATGGGCTACAATATAATACCCAAAAAAGTAAGTACATGGTCTTTGAGGTTGGACGTGACAGACTGACTAAAGTACCGTACATATAGTTACATAGTAATTCCCTGGAAAGGGTCTATGATTTTAAATATCTAGGTCACATTGTAGCGCCCGACCTTGAAGACAGTACTGATATAGAAAAGGAACGGACGGCTTTGTCGGTCCGGGCGAATATGATCTCACAGAGGTGTGCGTCTCTGATGTGTCGCGAGTGAGCTAGCCTCAACAGCGTCCTGAGGATGATAGGGGACAGGGATGACTGCCCCTATATACTTCACTGCTGCGGACTTCACATCCCTTGCAGTTAAGCAATATTTTTTGTTCTATGTTAATGATTACTAATACTTTATGAGTACTTTATGAGTCCCAGTAACTATAGTAATTATAGTAATGAAGAGTTACGCGCCAAATCAGATTTTTAAACTACTGAAAAATTTGAATATTTAACCAAAAGATTATTTTATTGCTCCTACGAACGATATAATGAGGATTCAAGTGTAGAAGACAGAAAAAAAATTGATAGCCCTCGCACTGCTAACAGATTTAAATACTAATATTTCAGCAGTGATAAAATCTGTGTAGGCGCGAATCTAAAAAAAAAAACCATTCTTAAGCAGATACTGTTGGGCATTCAATGGGATTAAGCACGGTGAAAAGGGTGTTAAAGGAAGACTTAGGGCTTCAAACTTATCGAAAAAAAAAAACAGGAAATCCTTTATTATACGTTTTTAATAGGCACGAAGGAAAAAAACACCGTTAAATCCTTTTTTTGATAAAAAAAAAATCCGTGGAGGAGAGCTACGATAAACTAAATAATAGAGTGTACGCCCACAACATTAAAGAAACAAGCAGCTGCATTCCAGCCGTGTACAGCGAAGCCATACTCCACAGACACTCATAGTTTGGCTGGGAGTGTCTTGTTAGGGCTTAACTGAGGTATATTTTTGTGAGAAAGGCATAAAAACAAATGCAGTTGTATATCAAAATATAGTCCTCACAAAACTTGTAGACCCTGTTTCTAATACCATGTTCAAAAACAGACCCTGGGTATTCCAGCAAGATTCTTCGCAAGTTCATAGAGAAAAAAGCATGCAAAACTGGCTATCGGCGCGTGAAGTTAACTTCATCCGACACAAAGTCAGTGTGTCAGCTCCGACGCACGACTGGAGTTTACTAATTAAGTATACGATTGTCTAAACAGGCACAAACAGGGCTTGACTGTGGTTTTAATTTCCTTTTGCACAGTTTTTATAACTGATGATTCCAAATTCCGGCCTCTTTTCATATCTGATGTGTCAGGTGTTTTAGCTCCCATGATCGCAGCTACTAATGATCCATCTGGTGTTTGGCAGCTACTAACCTCATATGCTTTGGATGCGCTTATATGAGCATATCTTAGGTCATACCATAAAGGGCTCTTACATTGGTTTCGAGTTGACTTTTCAATTAAATCAAGAGCATTTTTGTTAAGTTTCTCTTGTTATGTTTCTAGTAATTTGTTAACGTCATTCTTTATATCATCACTCGCTTGAATAGCATTTTCGTTAAGTTTCTCTTGTTATGTTTCTAGTAATTTGTTAACGTCATTCTTTATATCATCACTCGCTTGAATAAGGAAATGATGAAGAGAAAACTGTCCAACAAACTGTGTTTATAGTCGTTCTGATAGTTCAACAGTTCGCAATTCATAATTTTCTTCTTTTTTGCTTCTTGAAGAAACTCGTGGAAAAGGTCTGTGCTGGTTTCAGGATGTGGAGCTGTTTTTTTGCAACTTTGATCTACAGTGACGAATTTCATAGTAGTCCCTACTCTCGAGAGGATGGGTTTTTTTCAGTAACATTTAACCTAGGCGCAGGAAGGTTCTTTACGGCGACGATGGGTCCACATTAAAAAAATGACATTGCATGCTTACAACCACCAGCTGAAGCTGCACAGTCCAAGCACTGGCCACTGACGATTTCACCTTTAGTCTCGTCTATCACCATAGTGATTTTTTATGAACTAGCCCTCACTTTGTGCTCGGGGCAGATCTTGCAATTGAGTGTGCAAAGTCCTGATCCACGACGTAGTTGCACGTACCCAATAGCATCGTCACCATAAGATTTTCGTGCAGCCCTGAAAATGCAAACTAATTACTTACTGTAAACAAAATGTATACTTTATAACCTAAAAAGTACTAAAAAATTATTCCTTATAACCTACTACTACTACTTATAAACTACTACTGAAAGAAAGACTTAATAGTCTTCGCGAAATAATTTTCGACTTCGCAGGATTAAGGTTACTTACGTAGGTAGTGTTATATTATCATATAGTACTTACATTGCTGTTTTTACATTTTTCAGCTCTGCAGAATAAAAACGGGGTTATTTTTGAAGAACATTCCAACCATGATTGCGTCCACTTTGGGCAAGTTTCTGTTATCTGCTTTCATAAAATTGACATCCATGATGAAGTGGAATACCAAATTATACAATGAAGATTGTAAAATACCACAAATTTTCACGATAATATTTTAAAATCTTATACAGATCCAAAATCGTAAGACTTCAACAATGACAGATCTGATTACTGTGTTGTGACGTCATCTTAGATTCAGGTGCACACAATAGGTTGCGCGCGAAAAACGTAACGCGATCACTAGATTTTAGTGCTCGCGTACTCTGTCGCGAACACGATGGATTTAACATCTTGTCGCGAATGAACTTCATAAAGATGACCTAACTTAAATTGATTAGTCTATGACGAATCGGTAAACAGCAAAGAGTTTTTATCCTCTTAGTCATTTCACTCGTTTTATATTGGAGCGCCGGGCTTATAATTCATTTCATTTCGATTTCGCGTGTGCTTCGATCAACATCTCTTCGAGCCAACCACGAGGATGGAAGAAGACCTGGACCAGCTGCCGCTGCTGCCGAGCAAAGGACCCAAGTTGAGTATTATAGTTGATTTCATATCTTGTCGAAACCTCTCTTTGCTTCTAACTTGCTCATGTAACTATATCCGATGTAATCTTGATATTTACACAATGCCTGGTGCCGGTATCAGCCTGAAGGCTCCACAATCACCAAACCCCATCGACTTTGCACCATATTTCCACGACACATCATACACGCCACCACAGCTCGCACATAACCTATAATCATCGTGTCCTTTGACACATTGTTTTCCTAACACAGCTAGGTGGAGAGATGACAATTGGACGACGTGGTGCTGACACGGCAAGCGCGTTGCCGATCCTGTTGAGTACACGGAACTGAGAGGAGCCCAATCACCTTGGATGAACCTGAGACTGTTTATGGATACGGAAGACGACATACTCGAGTATGATCTATAAGTTACGGGAAGCCGCAGATCCTTCCAGAGTGCCGACTACCTAGATGTGGATCAATCGACGTGTGAGAATAGCGTGGTACCCGCTGATGCTTCGGTGAACGTGGATAGCCAGATGTCGCCTGGCAATGGGGAAATTAAACCTCTCCCCCGACGAGGGACATGGGGAATGAGTTTCTCCTCCAACGTGGGACATGGGGAACGCTAGCTACTCCCCCAACGGTCCTCAACGACTTGCCAGCCCGGACGCGGGTGGGACGAGGGGACGGATAGCCAGATGTCGCCTGGCAATGGGGAAATTAAACCTCTCCCCCGACGAGGGACATGGGGAATGAGTTTCTCCTCCAACGTGGGACATGGGGAACGTTACTCCCCCAACAGTCCCCAACGACTCGCCAGCCCGGACGCGGGTGAGACGAGGGGACGAGGAGGTTGCTCCTCCAACGAGGGACACGAGGAATGAGTTGCTCCTCCAACGTGGGACATGGCAACAGTCCCCAATGACTCGCCAGCCCGGACGCGGGTGGGACGAGGGGGCGAGGAGAGTGGCTCCTCCAACGTGGAACGTGGCGACGTGATCCCCTTCCCTTACCTTCCTTACCCCGACCTATTAATGATTTATTTCTTTCAGTACTGTTGTTTGACGTGTGACTAACCATTGCCTTACTCATGCTACTGTGTTCATGTATTATGCGATATTCATTTGTATGCACACCTGACATCAAACACACACTCATAGAAAGGCGCCTCATGCAACACTGATTGCTTATTTCATGTGCATCTTCATCCCATGATTTAGCCATGGACTGCAGGTCCATCCCAAGCTAGAACCCCACTCCTCACGACAGATTATGGGATCCGCTATCATACTCATGCCAGTTTAATTACAGGAGTTGGATGAACACCTGGCAGCACGGGTAGTCGGGTGTACCCTGCGGTGGTGAAGGACGAGAATTGTTGTGCAGTATAGCGAGTCACACGTGAGTTTAATCATAAGTGTACGTGACATTCGCGGTGCAGGTACAGACGTGTACACATCGCTCCGCGACATACTCCTCATATTTTTTTCATACCGGGCGCCTTATATGAAAATCGATTCTTAAGGAATAAACTCCAAAAACTGGCCCTCCTCCAGTCAAGACTTAAATCAGTTTGATAGTTAAATATGACAACATTTGGAGGAAAAGACCTGCTCAGACTTTGGACAGGGGCCCTCGTGGTGTTTGGGCAGATCTGGTCCCGGCGTTGTCTGTTATGGTCTACGCCGGGGCGGCTCGGGAATATATTCCGGTACCAAGAGGCTCCCGGATGGCCCAAGGTGTTGGAATGATCAAAAGGATGGTGCCAGTTGCAATGTCCACATTTAAACCGTTCTGCGTATAAAACCTTAAAACTTTTTTATGTTAGGTTAGAATATAGTTTTTAGCTTAGATTCAAGCTATTTACTTAAAATAGGTGCAAATTAAACTCTTTCTAACAGTCATAAAATAATAATAACATAATTTCATTTGTGAAAAATCAAGAAATAAACAATCATTAGTTAATAACGTCAAAATTCAATCTTTGAAATAAACCACATTATGTCATTACAACATGAAAACAATATGACACTAAAATTTATACATAAAAATAATTGAATGTCATTGACACCTTTGAGTAGGCTAGTTCACACGGACAGCACCCGGTCAGGAGTATAACGCGAGAGTCAGCCATCGCTCCCATAATTAGCTCAGAATTTAAACTAAGGCACTCGAAACAAAATATGTCTTTATCCCCTTGTTACACAAATAACTATTTATATGGGCATCTCTTTAGGGAGTAGAGATCAGATTAGAAAAAGTGAATGATAAAGTGAACTTTTTTGCAAAGTATGTTCTTGTAAGTTTTGATAAGCAACGATTGATTTATTTAGCAGTTGAAGTGGTGAAGGGCTACTGGGTACTTGAAGCCACTTATACGATCCCAAGTTCTCTAGGCACAGAGCTAGGGGGGCAGGATCGTGGAAGGGGGGCAACAAGATAGTTGCGAACGGTTTATGGGGCTATTGATTTGTGTTTAATTTTGTTTGTAGGTACCTTTAAGGCTTATACCGCACCAACTTTGTAACCAATTTTTACTTTATTAAGGATTTCTTTAACAAAATTGTTTTGTAATTTACTGGTTATGTGGAGTGATTTTGGTTTCCTCGAATTATATTTTAATACACAGAACTAAAAAAATATCCTAATGCACCCTTCTTAAATGAACCCTTCTAGTTGTAACCATAGAACTGCTGCAATCTAAATCGAAACATTATAATAACTTATTAACTTCTTAACAAAACAAAACAAAATTATTTTGTTTTCTTACTTTTTAGAGATTCTTATTATTATATTAATAATGATATAAAAACCACAAATTTAACGTAACAACCACATTGCAGTACGAGCAGACAAGAATTGATTTCCAAGCTATTTCGTTTAATATTTGAAACATCGTGAATCGAGTGCTAACTTTAGTGACGGAAGCATATCCTTTTAATGGTAATGGTATTCTTTAATACCTTTTGTATTTTTTCCATGAGTACTTTTTCACTGAAATCGCCATGGGTTTGTTTCCCGTTTAATGGAATACCTATTACGAATTTTACAATGAATGTTTTTTTATGTAGGCGCCATATATACAGTCTAAATAAAACGCACATTTACGTTTACTGGTTACTCATAAGATACTTCTTTATTTGAAATATTTAGAGAATTAGATAGTATATCAGACAGTTTTAATATTTACGATGATTTCGTCGCTCGCGTACTAAAGCCTCGCCTCAGGCTAAGAACAAAGCGAACGAAATCTTAATTCATAATAGATTGCCGCTATGAAGACCACGGTCCGAAACAAAGAGGAGAAGAGCTAGATACGTATCTTTTAAGAGGGAGTGAAAAGGGAATAAACGAAATGGAAATTCAAATAATTCACCGCGATATTCCATTATTAAATTGTTTGTGAAAGCAAGATAACCTCGGCTTAAGTTGGAAGTTTGTCCAAGTTCGCGTTAACGAGGCGAGGTAGGTGAGGCGGCTTACCTGTCGCCGGCGGCGCGGGGCACTAGCTGCTTCGCGCTGGGGTTTTTGTTGACATAAGTTGGCGAATGTTCATGACATTCGATAGTTTGGGTCGGGGAGTTCACCCAAACTGGGATGAGAATCGATTTACAGATTGAGAAAGTGATACAGTAATGGAGCAGTATTGTTGAGGGTTATCTATACCTATTTTTTGTCAGATACCAGTAGACACGATGGTATGGAAAATATAATTGATTCCTACAAGCTTGTGTTCTGCTATCTAAACGGAAGTATAGTGTACTCATCATCATCAAATCAACCGAAAATCGTCGACTGCTGGACAAAGGCTTCGCCCAAGGATCGGTAAACTGAAGTGGCAGTGGGCAGGGCACATAGCTCGTAGAACAGATGGCCGTTGGGGCTGTCAAGTTCTCGAGTCGCGATCGCGCACCGGAAAACGTAGTATAGGCAGACCTCCCACGCGGTGGACCAATGACCTGGTGAAGATCGTGGGAAGCCGATGGGTGCGGGCAGCGCAGGACCGGTCGTCGTGAGAATAGTATACTGTTAGACTAATATTATAAAGATTTAAATTTTGTAATGATGTAATTTTGGATGTAAAATTCGCACCGCGCCTTCTCAATATCCACGCACGCTTAAAATTCACGCAAGCAAAATCGCGGGCAATAGCTTGTCTGTATAATATAAACAGAGTCCTGACTGACTCACTCACTGACTGACTCATCCACAGCCCACGCTTCTCTTTTTCATGTAGACAAGCAATAAGCCGGGTTTCACGAAAGTCCAACAGGATAGGGAATAAAGCGGTAACGAAGTCAAGGGTACCTATAAAACTCGTAAGTGCTAGTAATTAAAGAATGGTTCCGAAAATCATCACCTTATCAGTTCATATACGTCCCCACCGAGGGGCTCGAGCCAACCCTGAATTAGGGCTGGCCCTTAGTCGCCTACGCGAGCCCAGTAGTTCAAAAAGAAATAATACTAATAATAATTTTCCATTACAGTGGGGAATCTTGGCAAGCCCGCTTCAATGTTCGGCATCAATACAATACAATATTATTTATTGCATTATCGTCAATATTCCAAAAAGGAAGAGGTTCTCATTTGGACTGTATGTTTTTTTGTATGTTACGCGATATCTTCGCAGACTGTGGCCCTATTTTCGTGATTGTTGAAGTGAAAACATATCCATTCGTGTAATATACCCACGGCCGGTGTCGCCTTTTTCTTTTCGAACTTGGCGGACGCACTGCCGTGTGTCTAGATGTAGGTAATATAAACTTTATTTCAGACTGAGTTAGTCCATAATTGTTCTGGTAACAACTACAAAAACCTTAAAATCTATCGTTAGTATGATGTGAATGCGGCTGTCTGTCTGTCTGTCTATCTGTGCGACATGTATAAGGCTGTACATATTTTATGATGTGTAGTTGGATTGTAATTGAAAACGCTGAACACGTTAAAAACCGACTTCCATCGCAAAAACTTAGTACAATTTAGAATTATTATTTTTGGTTTTTGTTAATTTTCTAATAAAGGACTACACCGATTTTGATAAAACTTATATGGGACCACACGGAAATCACCAGCTTTCAAATAAAAAGAATGATAAAAATCGGTTCACCCAGTCAAAAGTTCTGAGGTTACAAACATAAAAAATACAGTCGAATTGAGAACCTCCTCCTTTTTGGAAGACGGTTGAAAAACCTAATATATACAGGGTGATTTGTAATGTCACGTATTCCCGTTAAGGGGTGATAGATAAGGTCAAAAGCAATCAAGTTTCAGATGGTTAAAATTTGAATAAAAAAAAACTACGTGCCTGATTTTGAGTTTCTTGCTATCGTCGTATAGCGGACATTCCAATAGTTCATAATAAGTGATAAAATCTTGAAAAGCTTTAAACGTTTTCAAATTACGCTTTTTAAATTTATCAGTTTCCTATTTTTTTCTATTTTTTTCGATAAAAAAGGCAATTTTCTGTAAAAAATCTCCTAGTAATTAAATGTGCAAAGTACGTTAATAACATCTTTAACTAACTAGCTTTCATTAGAGGTATTAAACTTAGTAGTATCTCAAGTACATGTAGAGAAAAAACGTTGAGACCCACAGAGGCCGGATTTTTAAAATGAATTTTTATTACCTGTTTTAAGTAGGTAAGTCGTTACTGTCCTCAAAGGACTCGCATTTCATGGAATTTCTTTTTATTTATGGCAATCGGCTCGAATAGGGAGCGAGAGAGAAGAGCTGACTTAGTGAAGGAGTGAGTGAGAGAGAGAGAGAGCTGTTATTATTAATTGTAGTTACGCCGCCGCCGTCCCCACACGCCAAGCGAAAATTAGGTTTAGTTGGTATCAACTACTTCGTACGCGCACACGTATTACGCACTAATTATCATTTACTAGCATTTTTGAGTTAACTTCGAGTTTTTGTTGGTTTATTATCATGGCAGACGCAGAAGATCCGCCAGGACCTTGGCAGCAGAATTTGTGAACTAATAAAAGAGTTTAATTAAAATAAGCCTTTTATTTATCGTACGTAATTATTTTTCGAACATTAATTTCTTTACCTACTCATCATTTTTTTTTTATTTCTGTCTTTGTACTTGGAGTTATTTGTAACTTTTTACCTCAAATGAAAGCTAGTTAGTTAGAGATGTTATTAACGTACTTTGCACATTTAATTACTAGGAGATTTTTTACAGAAAATTGCCTTTTTTATCGATAAAAATAGAAAAAAATAGGAAACTGATAAATTTAAAAAGCGTAATTTGAAAACGTTTGAAGCTTTACAAGATTTTATCACTTATTATGAACTATTGGAATGTCCGCTATACGACGATAGCAAGAAACTCAAAATCAGGCACGTAGTTTTTTTTTATTCAAATTTTAACCATCTGAAACCGGAATTTAAAATAAAAAAAGTAAATTTGAAATAACTAGAAAACGGTTAACTTTCGGATAGCACATTATAGGACAAAATTGATTGCTTTTGACCTTATCTATCACCCCTTAACGGGAATACGTGACATTACAAATCACCCTGTATATATAAGGTCTAACAAAATTAGCTGAAACTATTTTAAGGGCAAGTTCAGTAAACGAAACTGAACAAATTTTTCTTCAGCGACCATACCGAATTCTAAAAAAAAATCGCTACATTCCATTATTGCCTACTTAAATAAATAATATTCTCGTTGTGCGGCCCTGTTTAGTTTACATCGCTGGATTCGTGCCGTGCCGCAACCACCCGCAAAGAAACTGTGCCCAGCCGTTGACCTTTACTAGTTCTCTCAATCAATTCATATTTAAAATACTTAAACCCAACTGTAAGGTTTTAGCTGTAGGTAGTAAAATACAACCTAACAGGTATTTACACTTTACGAAAAAGAAGAAATTGAAATTGAAGGCAGCGGCTCGTTCCTTGAGGCGCTTGAGGTCGTTGAACGAACCACGCGAATTATATGTACCTACGAGCAAGCGCCTACAAGCAACTGTGAATACTGTTATGCGCGAAAAAAATATCTCAGTTACTCTCGCGCACTCATTGAGTTACGTTGCTCAAAGCCTAACGACAGATTGTGTGTGACCTACCTAAGTGCCTAAGTTAAGTGTTTTATTGTGAAATGCCGTACAACAGTATTTGGACATGGCGGTGTGCTATGAAGTTTGTAACCACAAGTTTGGGATGTAAGAAGGAAGGCTGCGGGTAAAGGATCGGAGCGGAGGCTTGTGCTATTATTATCATCTGTGGCGGAGGCGCGTGGGCTGCGGCTTTTACGGTGCGATGGTCAGTGCCGGATTCATTAAGATTTCTTATTTTTTATTGTAGATTTTTTTTCTTAGATTTCAGTATGGTCGCTGAAGAAAAAGTTGTTCAGTTTCGTTTGCTGAACTTGCCCTTAAAATAGTTTCAGCTAATTTTGTTAGACCTTATATATATATATATATATATATTCTGTACTAAATGTTGCATAACAATTGCATTTTTTTTAAATTACCTTTTTATTATTTTAAAAAACTACGGAACTCTTCTATGCGCATGTATCGAAACGCACTTAGCCACTTTTTGGGGCTCCGTACCTCAAAGGGAAATAGGAAGCCTTAAAGGATCACTTTTTGTCTGTCTTTCAAACAAGACCCTTTTGTCTCTAGTAAGCGTGAAGGTCATCATCATCATCATATCAGCCAAAGGACGTCCACTACTGGACATAGGCCTACCCCAAGGATTTCCACGACAACCGGTTCTGCGCTACCCGAATCCAGCGGTTTCCCGCGACCTTCACCAGGTCATCGGTCCACCGCGTGGGAGTTCTGCCTACGGTACGTTTTCCGGTGCGCGGTCGCCACTCGAGAAATTTACTGCCCCAACGGCCATCCGGTCTACGAGCTATGTTCCCCGCCCACTGCCACTTATGTTTAGCAATTCTGAGAGCTATGTCGGTTAAACGTGAAGGTATTAAGCTTAAATTAATATAAAGTACTAATTATTAAAATCCCTTGAAGCTGTGCACCAATCAAGCTTCTAAGTTAACGCAATATAAATTTCAATTCAATTCAATATATTTATACAAAATAGGTGCAAATTACACTCTTTCTAAAAGTGATAAAATAATAATAATAACAATTTCATTTGTGAAGAATCAAGAAATAAACAATAATTAGTTAATTACGTCAAAATTAAATCCTTGATATAAACCAGATTACGTCATTAGAACATGAAAACAATATGACACGAAAAGTTATACATAAAAATCATTGAATGCATTTAACAAGAGTAGGTCAGTTCACACGGACAGCACCCGGTCACGAGTACAACGCGAGAGTCATATAGATACGCCGCATAATTTGACACTCGCAAGTAAATAAAAACGCTGCGGGTACTTTCCGTTGAGCTAGCTAGATCATGAAGTTTGGCAAGAATAAAAGCACTCTCTCGCACAAATAAAAGAAAAATCCGAAAATTATAAATTTGTAGTAAAATCACAAAAAAAAATCGATTACAAACTTAAATATTTTTTTTAATAATAAATAAATTTATTTCACAAAAAGTTTACAAGTTAGAAAACAAAGTCTTAATTTTAGTTGTACATCTTAGATCTACTTATTAGAACTCTGGCTACTAAACTAGGCTAGAAAAAGCCTGTGCCTTAGCAGTCAGCGACCAGAGATAGGAGTAAAATATGCAATGTCAACCGACCATTTTAAGTGAGTATTAAACAAAATGCATGTGCAATGTGTGTTTTTGTGTGTGTGTGTGTGTGTGTGTGTGTGTGTGTGTGCGTGGGGATGTGTGTATGTGGAGACGGTTAGTAAAAAAATAGTATGCCGCAATTAAGTAAAAGGTAGAAGTAACTGTTCAGTTTCTAGTTAATTAAGGTTTTGAATCCAACAATGAACTTTCTTTTTTAATTTATATCTGTTAAGTAGATCTATATTTAAATGTTTATGTAACTTTATTGTAAAGTCTGGAGATAAGAACTTTATAGTGTTTGCTAGCTAGGGTAGTTCTGTGTTTTACAACTGGGTATGGCTCTGTGCACGAGTTCAGCGCCACCTAGCGTCCGCATCTTTGTTGGCTCTGACGTTTTGACATTTAAACATGACATTGTGACAAAATATTATTATTTATAATCCAAAATTATCTATTAATGTATTTCCAAAATACCTTGATTGGGGTGGAGAAAGGGCTGTAAAATATTTTTTTGTCATTCAAATCAAATGAGGTAATTAAATTATAAAGAGTGTTTTATTTTGAATATGTCAGGGTTTGTTTACTTAATTTTTAGTCGTAGTTTTATTGTAAAACAAGAAGATAAAGCTAAGTACTTTAATGGTTCCATTCAGTGATAATAAACATATAATAATATAATTGTTCCTGTATCGCTAGTGATAAATTAAATGTCGTTTTCAGATTGAAATGAGTATTATTTTAAGGATCGGGTTTTATTAAAATTAGGTAAATAAGTCTAAACAGATTGAAGACAGCGCCAACATTATTTTTACTTTTGGCCACTATGAGCGCTGCGATCAATTATATTACCCCCATCTAGTACTTATGCACCCAGCGATTCGGCGTTTGTAGAATGGGCCGTGACGTCATGTCGATATTTGGAAGAATATTTTTCAACTACTGAGTTTTAATTTCATTCTTCTTTCTGATTGTTGTACTCGTGCATGTTCGTTTGTCTGTTATATATCGATGTCTGTACTCAAATGTGTTTCGGTACGGAGTCCTCAGTGCGCGCTGCGCGAGTCTAACTTGCACTTGGCAGGGTTTTCGTTCGTATCCTCGCGAGTCGCGACGGTGACTGTTGCAGGATGCTCGTGCTAACTCGTATGTGTTCGTGCCGATATTAGGTGCAGTTAGTGCTGGATTGCAGCTAGGTACTTATTTGAAAACGCTACCTAGACTTTACGTTACGTAAATGAAAAGAGGAACATAATTGAGATAATTTAGAACAGAAGAGGGAAGATGATAGGACACTTAAGACACGATAATTTTATCAAGAACATAATAGAAGGAAAGATGGAAGGAAAACGCGGGAGAGGAAGACCCAGATTTGCTTATATAGACCAAGTTAAAAAAAAAGTTAAGGTGTAAACGTATAGAGAAATGAAGGAGATAGTGTGGGAGAGAGAGACCTGGAAAGAGCTACACCGACAAGAGCACGGCTCTTAAATTGTAATGATGTGATGACCTAGACTTTAACCACACTTAATATTTACGAGTACCAAGACCTACGAGTACTTCAAGTAAAACGCGGTCAACTGAGGTATTTTATTTGTTTACTAGCTTTTGCCCGCGGCTTCGCCCACGTGGACATAGCTTTTATGACTCTTTTTGAGGGTGAGTGGTGCGCGAGCCGCAATCAGCTCGCAAGCGTGGACATGAGTTTTCTCCAGGTACCTCAGGAATTGTATCGGGCTATTCGGATTAGCAGTCTTTGTCACTTCCCCCCCCCCCCCAACAAATTCTATACAAAAAATAAGTTTAATCCGTTGCTCCGTTGCGACGCCACTGACGTGGTTAGGTTAACCAGTTGTCCCCCGATCCCTCGGGAACTATGTCATATGTCAGGATATACTTATTAGTAAATTATATTTTCCACCTCATCTCTGTGCTAAAAATCACACCAATCCATTTTTTCGTTACGATTTTAAATAAATTTGCGAACAAAGAGTATTGTTTTAGTTTCCTCAGGAACTGCATCGGGCTATGATAATTTCCACAGATAAAAGGTTGACTATTTAATTCCCAGTGATACAGGCTACCTGCATGCCAATTTTCATCAAGATTGGTAGAGGTGTTGAAGTGTGAATAGGTAACAAACAAACAAACACATTTTCACATTTATAACATTAAGTAAGGATTTCTAAATCTTAAATAAAATATAGAGCGACGGTGGCAAAACGGTTAGGGCCACTATCTCCTGTCCGGAAGGCCGTGGTTCGAATCTGCCACTTACCAATATCTATACCAATATCGATTTCATACTGGAATGTACGTTTATCCGACGCTCTTACGGTGTGAAAAACATCGTGAGGAAACCTGCACACGCCTGCGAAGAAATTCGAAGCTTATGTGTGAAGTCAATCAACCCGCAATGGGCCCACGTGATCGTCTAAGGCCAGATCGCCCTAACTCAGGGCAGGTCGAGCCCCTTGGTGGGGACGTATATAAACTGATATGATGAAATAACACATTACCTATATTATCAAAAAACTAATTCAAATCGTTATAGGTATCAATGTAGTAATAAAATTTCCTAACAATATTATTATGGGTCAAATCCTCGAGTCGTACGTATAAGACGCACTTCTCGTTGCCGCGCTGGATAGCAATAGACAACCTTAGCAGCAGGTAGAACCTCACGTCACATCTCCTCTCTCGAAGGCGAAGGCCAATCTCCTTTGTGAAGGCAAGCCCTCTGAGGGTTCAGCAGCCGGTTGTCTCACAGACCAGCGGCACAAATTAGTAATTTGCCTCCAAGACAGAGTACTTATTATGCTTCTTTCTCGCCGCAAATTGAGCAGCAGTACCGTACGGCTGAGGAGTGAGGCAGAAAAAGTGGCTTCCCAAAGCAGACACGTTCCTCTCTGCCATAGCACCTGTTTAAAACCTCCGGCCTTTTGCCATCAGATCGACTAAAGCCCAGCCGGCGGCTGCATCAAAGATGGAATATTCCATCTGGTCGAGACCAGTGCCCTCCGAGTGAGGTCATTAAGGAATTAGTGACGTGGGAATCTTCACAAACACGACTGCAACTCAGTGAGTGATGGACAGTTGCCTCCACCGTGGACCCGCAAATACATTGATGAGGTTCACATATATTGCAGGCGGAGAGCAACTGCCAGAGGCAAATAGTCGCCGTCAGAAGAGTTCCCATATCTGTGCCTCCTGTTAAAAGATGCTAAACTCGATTTATGTGTTTTTATTTTTTTACATGATTGGAATCTGTAAAAAAATACCTCTCTGTTCGTCTATGAAACACATCGCTACGTACCATTGTTCCAGAGTTTAAAGTAGCGTATGCTGAAAAATACATAAAAGAAATCCACTCAAAAGTATGAAAAAATATTTTAATGTTTTAATACAACTTAAGCGCGTTTTATTATCCCTGCAGCGCCATCTATTGAAATTCTGCTACTATGATTATAATGTTTGGTATGTGTAGCTAATAAATAGAAAAAAGTACTCTATTGTTATTATTGTAAGTATCGATAGATAATTTCCCACGGGACCTCTTTAGTTTTCCGGGATAAAGGATGCCCGACTATACAATGATGGTCAAAACACCCCATCATCATCATCATATCAGCCACAAATCGTCCACTGCTGGACAAAGGCCTCCCCCAAGGATTTCCACGACGACCGGTCCTGCGCTGCCCGCATCCATCGGCTTCCCGCGACCTTCACCAGGTCATCGGTCCACCGCGTGGGAGGCCTGCCTACGCTACGTTTTCCGGTGCGCGGTCGCCACTCGAGAACTTTACTGCCCCATCGGCCATCTGTTCTACGAGCTATCATCTGCCGGGGATTCTTCGCACCCCCTACCCCGCCGTTACCATGACTGCTACCGGAGCCAGGAATAGCGGAGCTGCCGGGGACTAGGGGCCGTTTTCTGGGTGTGAGATTCATTGGGGGGTTTTGCCGTAATCGCCACGCTTGGCAGGCGGGTTGGCGATCGCAGTTTGATTGCAGGTGTGTTGCAATGCACGGAAAGACGCTGCTGCCCATCCTCCGGTTTTAAGTCCCTTAGTCGCCTCTTACGACACCCATTGGAAGAGATGGGATGGTCCTATTCTTAGCCGGGAACCATACGGAAATTCGAAGCTTATGTGTGAAGTCAATCAACCCGCAATGGACCCGCGTGATCGTCTAAGGCCAGATCGCCCTAACTCAGGGCAGGTCGAGCCCCTTGGTGTGGATGTATATAAACTAATATGATGAAATAACACATATACCTATATTATCAAAAAACTAATTCAAATCATTATAGGTATCAATGTAGTAATAAAATTTCCTAACAATATTAATATGGGTCAAATCCTCGAGTCGTATCAGCTCCAAAGGAGCCCAAGACGCACTTCTCGTTGCCGCGCTGGATGGCAATAGACAACCTTAGCAGCAGGTAGGACCTCACGTCACATCTCCTCTCTCGAAGGCGAAGGACAATCTCCTTTGTGAGGCAAAGGCCTCTGAGGGTTCAGCAGCCGGTTGTCTCACAGACCAGTGGCACAAAGCAGTAATTTGCCTCCAAGACCGAGTACTTATTATGCTTCTTTCTCACCGCAAATTGAGCAGCAGTACCGTACGGGTGAGGAGTGAGGCAGAAAAAGTGGCTTCCCAAAGCAGACGCGTTCCTCTCTGCCATAGCACCTGTTTAAACCCTCCGGCCTTTTGCCATCAGATCGACTAATGCCCGGCCGGCGGCTGCATCAAAGATGGAATATTCCATTCTGTCTGGAATCAATTCTCAAGTTCTAACCGCCTCCGTAGCTCAGAGGCAAAGTTCACTGACTTTACACAGGAGGTCGCGGGTTCGATTCCCGGCGGGGTCAATTGTAAGACTCGGTTTGGTTGGTGGTAGGGCATTTTCTAAGCCCACCTGGCTAGCTACCACCATCTTATCTAAGTCTTGCCGCCAAATATCAATGTTGATATCATTGATGTGTTTCGGCATGAAGATAAGATAGCCTGTTCCCCATTGCGTTTGGGAATCTTGGTAAGCCCGCTTCCATCTTCGGTAACATCGTCACTTACCACCAGGTGAGATGTTGTCAAGGGTTTACCAATTGTGAATAAAAAAAAATAAAAAAAATTCCATCTGGCCGAGACCAGTGCCCTCCGAGTGAGGTCATTAAGGAATTGGTGACGTGGGAATCTTCACAAACACGACTGCAACTCAGTGAGTGATGGCCAATTGCCTCCGCCGTGGACCCGCAAATACATTGATGAGGTTCACAGATATTGATATTGCAGGCGGAGAGCAACTGCCACACGCAAATAGTCGCCGTCAGAAGAGTTCCCATATCTGTGCCTCCTGTTAAAAGATGCTAAACTCGTATTTATGTGTTTTTATTTTTTTACACGATTGGAATCTGTAAATAAATACCTCTCTGTTCGTCTATGAAACACATCGCTATCGTACCATAGTTCCAGAGTTTAAAGTAGCGTATGCTGAAAAATACTTATAAGAAATCCACTCAAAAGAATGAAATAATATTTTAATGTTTTAATACAACTTTTATTATCCCTGTAAAAGCGCGTTTTATTATCCCTGCAGTGCCATCTGTTGACATTCTGCTACTATGATTATAATGTATCGCATGTGTAGCTAATATATAGAAAAAAGTACTCTAGTGATATTATTGTAAGTATCTATAGATAATTTCCCACGGGACCTCTTTAGTTTTCCGGGATAAAGAATACCCGACTATACAATGATGGTCAAAAACACCCCATCCCTATGTAAAGGTTTCATATTTTTACGTTGAGTCATTCTTAAGATACAATTTTTCGCATTCCTGTAATTTTTTTGGGATTCACAATGTCCCAGTTTTAGTTCGCGATAAGGGTATCAACGTGTAAAATTTGATTGTAATAGGTCAAGCCACATTTGCGTGGTGAGCCATTCTATTAATGAATACTTTTGATTTTCCCACGGGAACTCTTGAATTTTCTGGGATAAAAAATATCCTATATGTTAACCCGGGCTATAAGGAACCACCATACAAAATTTCATCAAAATCGGCCCGGTAGTTTTTGCGTGATGCGCGAACATACAGACAGACAGACAGACAAAAATTCCAAAAGTTGTTGTTTTGGCCTCTGTATCGTTAGTAATGTCCACCACAGTTATTATTTTCCAAAAATATTTCATGTACAGACACGGCCCCGTTACAGTTTTATTATATTACTAGCTGTTTCCCGCGGTTTCACCCGCGTGGACAACGTTTCTATGACTTTCCGAGGGTGCGCAGTGCGCGAGCCGCAAGCGGCTCGCGAGCGTGGTAAAAAGTAGCCTATGTCTGAATCCAGGTCCTAATCTGTCTACCTACCAAATTTCAGCCAAATCCGTTCAGTAGTTTTTGCGGGAAAGCGTAACAGACAGACAGAGTTACTTTCACATTTATAATATTAGTAGGGATAGATAGATAGATAGATTGCCTTCATTCCCAACAGTTTGCATAAACAAACAATTATCGTTTGCGAATCCAATAGCTACACAAATAACCGTTCGAGATCGAACCCAAACTCGATCGCACCCGACCGAGCCGAGTCTAGAACAATAAAATCGAATAAGGAACGAGCTCTATCGCGGTGGCCGTTGAAACATGGCCGACACCACAGAGATACGTACGAGTACTAGGTTTGTCTGAATACAGCGCCCGTCCGCGTCCACTGATTGTGATAGCGCGTTTTCTTTTTTTTTAAGCTATTGCATAGCTTTCATCGCGGGCTTTGAGCGCCGCGACCGAATCAAGAAATTCCGTAACGAATAAAACCTACTACCGCGTTCTAAAAAAACTTACGAGTACAGTGCCATCTATTAGCGATTTGCGGTACTAAAAGGACAGTCAATTTTACTGGCTCGGCCGAGCGTGACGTAAAGTTACCGCGTTCTAAAAAAACTTACAGTGCCATCTATTAGCGATTTGCGGTACTAAAAGGACTTAGTCAATTTTACTGATGTAACTTTCTTAGTGTTAAAAGTTGATAAAAAATGCTTTGCAATAGCTTTACCGTAGCAGTCCCTTGGTGTCACACATCTTTTTTTCACAATTGGTTAGCTTGACAACATCTCACCTGGTAGTAAGTTACAATGATGCCGAATATGGAAGCGGGCTTACCAAGATTCCCCAACGCAATGGAGAATTGGCTATCTTATCTTCAATCCGGAACACATCAATGTTGTTAACACTGATATTAACACTTCGTATTGGTTATCGATGGATTGTCGCTAGTTTCGTGGTTCGTTAGGTATGTCTGTTTAGGCATAGGAGTTATTTTCTACCTCATCGTTCCAGAGGATGAGGTGCAGAAGGACCTGACCAGAGACCCAATTGGCGTGAGGAGACCCAGAATAGGGATGAGTGGCGACTTTTGGTGTTGGAGGCTAAGATCCTCTTTGGGTCGCTGAGCCAGTGTGTGTTATTTTCTATGTCCTCACATAGGATTTATTTGATGAAAAAACTTGTCTGAAATCTGACCATTTTTTTAAATAAATAATTTCCATTCAAAATAGATGATCCCTAACCTAGTCAAATCATATGCTAATTTTATGTCTATCAAACACCCACTAGCTTCTTAAATTAGATAACTTTTGAAGGAGTCGACTTAGCAAAAAATCATCTCAGAGCTTTTTTGTAGATCGTTAAATTCCCTACAAAAATAAGTATTTGTCGTCACTAGAGGATTATTTGTTTAAATGCATTAAAAATCCAAACAAAATAATAATAACATTCCTGTGTTATTTAAATGGGAAATCAAAAATTATGAATCGTCACCTGTTAATATTAAAATTAAGAGCTCATACGTTACCAGAATTTTTTATTCGTCATTTCGGACGATATTTTCATGGTATCTAAGGAAAAAAAAATTAAAATTTTTTTTGGCGCACCCTACTAAATATGAAATCAAGTTGAATAATGTTCGTTGACGCCGAACGAAGAGACTGACGTGGGTTTTATGATTTTATATCGTAACTGCAGTGAAATACATGATAATAATACATGTGTTCGCGTGGTGACTATTCATTATCTCGACTGAAGGTTATTGGAGTTTGTTATGAGGTATCAGTTTTTACTGTATTGATGAAAAATTAAAGAAAGTGGTAGCCCTAGTTTTGATAAGCATTGCTATTTAAACGGAGACGGAGGGTCGAAATGATTCATATTGTTGCAACCATTCCGAGAAAATGGAGTCTCAAAAAAAAACTTGTGTTAATTGTGGCCGAGTCTACGATTTTAGCCCATTTTGGAGGTGGTGCAGAAACTGTGGAATTAATAAATTTATAGAGGAGGAGAAGAAAAAAAAAAATAAGGGTATAAATCTTCGGTTCACTCTTCAGAAATTTCTTGTCTAACATTTTTTTTGGTGTTTGTCTAAACGTACTATCCTCATAGATAGCAGTGAGAAGCCAGTGCTGTCGTTAGCTGGTGAAGATATTGAGTAAGTTAGTATTCTCAAGAACCTGGAAGCTATTATCGATCCGACTCTGCAATGATCTGAGAACAACCGGACTATACGCTGTTATCGCCGATTCCGGGTACATCAATGTACAAGAGCTCTTTTCTTGTCCTTGGAGTTGCTTTCTGGAACTTTGTGCCACCTGCTGTTTCAACTGCTGCTTCCCTGGATGAATTCAAGACGATGCTACAACCACTTACTTGCTATTGAGCAAGCTAAGTCGCGAGTGCATAGTTTCTGGTGTGTGATGTGCTGGTAGGGCTGTCAAGTGTTATATGATACAATACTTTTTGTAAATCGTTTTGTTTCTGTTTTTTTAAATGCCATGAGTTTTATATTATTTTTGTCTTTATTTTAAAAAAAAAGGTTGAGCTAAAGCTTTTGTATTTTGTAATGATAAAGCATACTCGAGGGTAAGCAGGCTAAAATCTTAAAATATTAAAAATTTTAAATACAGAACATAATTATAAAAAGCGTCTGATTATGGAATCTATGTAAATGGAGAGGCATCAAGATTTAATTAATAAAAGGAAAGATACAGAAACCATAGATAAGATCTACCATGATTTAATTAAATTAAAATAATCTTTAAAAAGTACCGTTGTTACACTTTCTTGGTTAATTAGTTGGAAATTTAAATTTGCGTTTGTATTCATGTAATTTCAAAATTTGTAATTGTAAGTGTCTTTTAAACTTTATGATTATATTTATGTAGTTCAAAATTGACAACCCTGGTTATCTGGGTAGGTGATTTGAATGACTGACTGTATAATTTGTAATATTACCAACTGTACATAAGACCAGTGTTAGCACACGGTTTTGGCTGTCAGTTGACCAATAATAAGATTTATGAACGCATTGTTCATGTGACTTTATAATTTCTTAATATTATAGTGTTTTTTAACTAACGTTAAGATAATTAAAGTTAATGAATTAATTAATTAAGTTACACAGTTGGACTCACATGAGTTTATTTATTTTAATATGGTTCCAAATTTAACGGACAAAACAGGTTATAAGTATTCACCGCTATAACCTGTCCTCATAACATTTTTTTTTGTTTAAAGTTTATATACTTAAATAAACGATACATATTTTTATTACTTAAGCTAAGTAAACAAATAAGAAAACCTTATAATCTCTTTTTTAGTTATTTTAATCACAGCCCTGATTAAACAAAATCATTAAAAAGGATTAAAAATGATTTGATTTGTAATCATTTTGAATAATTTTTAATCGTTCAAATCATTTCTAATTCTTATGAGCGTTTAACATGTGATTTACATTCAAATCCTTTTATTATATCAGGGAGGCTGTAGTTATTAGCACTTGAATCCAGTCTATCTCTGTGCTATGTGAAGGAAAAAAAAATGTTCCTTATAGACTCCAAAACGGCTGGACCGATTTCGATGAAATTTTCAGACAATCTTCAGATTCCAAGTAGGTCCTCTCTCTCTCTTATCTTTTCTTTCTCCATTGGCCCGACTGACCTAGGGTGCTTTTTACTTTTAAATTGCATATTTTTAAGACCGTTTTTCAAACAACTATCAAATGTCCACGTAAGTTATTTATCTCTTGTTATTGAAGTCTGGTTTTCCTTAATAAATGCGATGTACCTATGCTGACCACTCTTATCTAAAAAGTTTTATGTTTACCTATTTTTAGTTCGGGAATTCCATTATTAATAATATGTATGTTGCAGTCGTTATCTAACAGGACAAAGTATTATTTTGAGAGTAGGGAAATTCCGACGGAAGTACGGTACTGCTATTGGTATCTGGCAATTGCATGACACCACCTCGTGGTCAAATAATATAAGTAAAATAGTCTTTTTCTTTCTAATTTAGAGGTAAGGGTTAATTTTAAGGGTCTTAGGAAATGAAAATGTAAAAAAAAATACATAAAAGTTATGCAAATTTAAAATATGCGACATTAATACCGTAGATAAGTTTATATAGTTCAGGATCGTGTATAAAGATATGCATAGAGCTACTGTTTCGTAATTAATGTTTTACTTAAGAAGAAATAGGTCATAGATATAATTATAGAGTAATTTAGGTTTCTTCTTTGTTTGCTAGTGAAAACTGCCAATGTTTTTATGTTATTATTTATTATCTCGAGTTGTAAAAGGATGTCTTTGTTTCTGAAACTTTATATGTGTAATTAGACATTATCTTCATTAAGTTTTTATAGAGTGTATAGACTTCCTTTGTGACATTTGATGTGTATTTTCGTTCATTCTCTAAAAAGCTACAAAATTTGCGAACTAGTCACAGATTTGTAAGCTCTCAGATACCATAAAATTCACTATTTATCAACCATTATGATTCAGCATAGAACCATAGCCATCCAACACAATAAATGGTCATTCTTTAGCGCCTACATGTTTTAGAATATCAAAATCCACTGAATATATGTTATGAACCTGATGTGATGTCTTGTTTACGAAAATGCCATTACTCAGCCATAATAAATCATTTCGGATAACATCTGTTTTTCATTTAACGCTCCCTGTACAATTATAAACAGTGCGCATGGTTAAATTTTTTATAAGAATTTTCTAGTTGTTTTCTTCTAATCTTTTGATGCGCACTCACAGAAAATCTCGTCGAGTTTAGTTAAGTCCTTACTTTTGGATCCGAATAAATTCTGAGTCAAATTTTCACAAATGGTACTGACTGAGTTACAAGATTGTGGCGACGCACGATGTTGTACCGACTACAAGGCCGTACGTTCCATGTTGGTGTACTTCCGTGGCGGCGACACACCCGCGTGCGCCGAGACAAACACTCCGTCGGCGGAGCCCAGCGCTGGGCGATAAGCATCCGTTTCGTCGAGACCTTTCTAGAAATTTATTAGGTAGTTCGCCGTATTGGTTTGATAAGGCGAGGTGTTAGGGTTGTTACCGATGTGCGATTCAAGTATAAAAAGATTTTAAGGTTCCTTACCCCCAAAGCACACCCTGGGCACTTCATACAACGGGCCAGAAATGACATTTCGAAAAAGGAATGACGGAACAAACAAAATGGCGGCGAAATCCTATATGTTCGACAATCAAACTGTAACCAATCTGTATCAAACTGGGTGACGAGGGGGTGAGGTCGCAATCTAGAGAGCGCCAGGGAGTGTCCATACTGTATTTCAGTACTAATGTATTATACATATATACTTTGCCCAAAGGGTGACCAACGTCTAGGGTCCCTATTACTAAGCCTAGCGAGCTGTATATGTTGTACCCTACCTAGTAAGTAAACTTGACCTAAATGAAGCGGTTTTAGCTCAATGTAACTTGTGTGATTGGGTCGATCGCGCAGGTTAACTGCCCTGAAGGACGGTCATTATCTGGATGGGTTTGACTGTTAGTAGCATTTTTATTGACTGTTTCTGTGCTTTAATGTTAAGCTGTTGGTGCCGGTTGCTATCAATAGATGCAAGATAAGCCGTGTCAGGTGCTTTATAGGCGGCTGAAAAACTTCTGACAGTAGAGTTCGCCACCAACCTAACTTTCTCTAGTTTGGGAAGAGCCCCGCGCCCCCACGCCCCCGCGCCCTCGCGTCCCCGCGCCCTCGCGCCCCAGTGCTACAGTGGGTCGTGTGTGGGTAGTTATCTATAGGTAGACAGTTGAAATTTTTTCAGTGTGTGTGTGTGTGTTTTTTTTTAATACCGCAGTGTCTTAAGACCAAGGTTGCCAGTGATGACATACGGAACTGAGACATGGTCGCTACCTATGGGACTCATAAGAAGGTCAATCGGACTTTCTCTGCGTGATCGAATCAGAAACGAGAAGATCCGTAGGAGAACCAAAGTAACCGAAATAGCTCTCAGAATTGCTAAAATTAAGTGGCAGTGACATAGCTCTCGCAGAACAGATTTCCGTTGGGCCAGTAAAATTCTCGAGTGGAGACCGCGCACCGGAAAACGTAGCGTAGGTAGGCCTCCCACTCGGTGGACCGATGAATTGGTGAAGGTCGTGGGAAGCCGCTGGATGCGGGCAGCGCAGAACCGGTCGTCATGGAAATCCTTGGGGAAGGCCTATGTCCAGCAGTGGACATCCGTCGTCGGCTGATATGATGATGATGATGATCTAGTTTAATGTTTCTTTGTCCCTATTTCTGTGTACGATAATTTTTTTAATAAATAAATAAAAATGCAATTACAAACAAGCGTAAAACTAACAAAATTATATTTACAGTTGGTAATAGAACATTTTGTATGGAAAATCTATGGACTTTTGTCAAACCCAACTGCACACCTTAAATTGGTCGAATATTACTCCTAAAATAAGAAAGCCTACTTGGCTTTGATAGTTTTCCTTTTGAATCACACTAATATTATAAAGGCGAAAGTTTATGAGTATGTATGTTTGTTAATTCTTCACGCAAAAACTACTGAACGGATCTGGCTGAAATTTGGTAGGTAGACAGTAGGGTTTTCGGATACCCGGACTTTTTTCGTACCCGGGTATCGGGTATTATTTTTTTATAAACCCGGGTATACGGGTATCACATTTTTTCAAGAAAAACAACGCATAATTGGTCGCAGTATGCTTATTTTTATAAGGAATAAAAAAAAATTAACAAAATCAAGTGAAAATATTGAAACCAAAAGAACGAACATAGTTTGGTTATTTGAACCAATATTATATTTTGCTGTGATGTGAGTGGAAAAAACAATAAAAATATAGAACATAACGTACGTTCAATAAAGTAACACTAGAAAATAAATGTCAAATCAAATAGAAAACAAAACATATTCTTGTTAAACTTAAAATAATCTATGAAAAAATTAACAATCAACTTAAAAACAAAATATTTTAAGAACAATAATAATAGGAGATCAAGGTTTCAAATCATATTTTTTTTTCTTCAGTGAAGTGACTGTTATTAAATATTATTTTTTATTTATAAAATAAGTAGTGTTGCCGCGAATAGTCGCTATTATTCGGTATTCGGCATTATTCGTAAATTTTTTGCTATTCGTCGAATACCGAATAATAATGTCTATTATACGACATTCGGCAAATTGTTGTCTTAAATAAACTTTTAATGAAAAAAACTAAAGGCTTAAATAAGCACTTTATTTTAAACTTGATCTTTATTGCAATGCAACTTACTATATGTATGTTGCACATCTTAGTCGCCGACCAAAATTGATAACATAACCTCAATTCGCCAAATCGCCAGCTGATTGACAACTTTTTAATAAAATTTAACGGCACTGGCTACTAGGCTTTTGGGCAACTAATAGTGTTAGGATTTTTTTGCTTTCTAATTAACATCAGGCGTTTTTTTTGTCAATAAAAATGTTTTGTTGTGATACTCGGGTACCCGGGTTTGTCGTCAAATATTACCCGGGTTTAAAAACACTTAAATACCCGGGTAAACCCGACCCGGGAACCCGGTTCCGAAAACCCTAGTAGACAGATTAGGACCTGGATTAACACATAGGCTACTTTTTTTCTAGCGCACTGCGCTCCCTCGAAAAGTAATTGAAGCCGCGGGAAACACCTAGTTGAATATAAATGTCCTACTATTTACAATTTCTTTCAAATACCCCTTAATAGCAGTTTAGTTGGTGGGGGCAGCGCAGGAGAACTAAAGTAACCGACAAAGCTCATAGAATCGCTAAACTGAAGTGGCAGTGGGCAGGGCACATAGCTCGTAGAACAGATGGCCGATGGGCCAGTAAAGTTCTCGAGTGGCGACCGCGCACCGGAAAACGTAGCGTAGGCGGGCCTCCCACGCGGTTGACCGATGATCTGGTGAAGATCGCGGGAAGCCGATGGATGCGGGCAGCGCAGGACCGGTCGTCGTGGAAATCCTTGGGGGAGGCCTTTGTCCAGCAGTGGACGATTTGTGGCTGATATGATGATGATGATTTCACAAACCGATCGCGGAATCAAAAAAATAGTTTTAATTAACTCGTAGTAGTTTTAAAAGACCTATTCAACGATACCCCATACGATAGGGTACGTCAACAAAAAAAACACCCTCTTTTTACATGTACCCTAAAATATTTTATTGTACCACTTTGTCGGCGTGATTAAGTGCCAAATTACAGCTTTCTGGTACTAAGAGTCTCTGAGCTAAGCCGCAGACAGACGCAAAGACAGACAGACATGCCGAAACTATAAGGGTTCGTTGCTCACTTCGGAACCCTAAAAAACTTTTCACTGTCACTCGCGTTGATGTCTTCTGTTTGTAATAAATATCATAGATGTGTGGAGAGGTGTGGTGGTACCCCTTCGGCGGATAATGACCACAACTGAAAAAGACCACAAATAAAAATGTCCACTTCATAGAGCACGAGTCCAACTCGTGTTGTTGACCTAAACCACAGAGTGAAACTGCTTGATGGATTTTGGAGTGAGTCGTGTTGTCAGATTTGTCTTAATTACCTTCCTCACAGATGAGATACTAGTTCTTCGTAACCTTGGTTACAATGGATACTTTTTGAGGTTAAAATTTAGTCGGGCTTTTGATTATATTAAAAACCGGCCAAGTGCGAGTCGGACTCGCGCACGAAGGGTTCCGCACCATTATTTATAATAAAATAAATAACGTATTAAAAAAAAACTACTAACTAGATCTCGTTCAACAAACCAATTTTCGGTGAAAGTTTGCATGGTAATGTACATCATTTTTTTTTTAGTTTTGTCTTTCTCTTATTTTAGAAGTTACAAGGACACACATTTTACCACTTTGGAAGTGTCTCTCGCGCAAACTATTCAGTATATAAAAATGATATTAGAAACCTCAATATCATTTTTGAAGACCTATGAAAAAACATTTTTGAGTTTCAGTTCTAAGTATGGGGAACCCCCAAAATTTATTGTTTTTTTTTTCTATTTTTGTGTGAAAATCTTAATTCGTAACACAGAATGTATAGCTCTTATAGTTTCGGAAAAAAGTGGCTGTGACATACGAACGGACAGACAGACAGACAGACAGACATGACGAATCCATAAGGGTTCCGTTTTTTGCCATTTGGCTACGGAACCCTAAAAATAGTTAGTATTAGTTTGCCTTTAGTTAAATTTTTCGTAACGTTTCACAGTCGGACAGTATGCCAGCGGCTTTATCCTGGAGCCCGAGATCCCCACGGGACTCCCGTTCCCCTTTTACGGGGCTCGTTTAAAATTGGCCAATGATACCCGCCGATGGCGAGGTTCGATAGTTCCGAAAGGCACTTTTAGAGGTCTCTGTCATCAAAATCTAAACGCCTAGGGACTGGGAAGGGTGTAGTGGCAGTGGCAGTACTTCTATACTTACCAAAGTTATATCACTTGGTTCAGAATCACAGTTTTCATTGTTGATTGTGGTGCACAGATCGGGCAGTAACGTGAAGTGTCACACAATCTACCTAAAGAGGCCTACTCGTACAATACACATTAGCTGCACAAAAATTGAGAGATTTTTTTTTACTTATTACACGGTAAGTATCGGTGTCTTTAAATTTTAAATTAATGATGTCAAATGTTGTAACATAAATAAATCACGTATAGGTAATAATCACAATATGTCATCATTTAATTTTTTTTTAATGTAATTTTTATATAAAACTTAAAGATTATAAATATACATATATAGTAGAGAGGTTCTCTATGACAAAGAATGACATACACTAGCGTTGTAACAAACGACGACTTTTCTTGTTAGATTTATATATATATATATATATATATATATATATATATATATATATATATATATATATAAGGTCTAACAAAATTAGCTGAAACTATTTTAACTGGTGCTTCTACCCATGAAACTGAACAACTTTCCCCATGGAACCCATAGTCAAATCTCAAAAAAAAATTTGAACTTCCCATACTAAGTTGGCCGAACAGCTGATCGAGTTAGTATGGGAGAGCCAAATATTTTTTTGCGATTTGACTATGGGTTCCATGGGAAAAGTTGTTCAGTTTCATGGGTAGAAGCACCAGTTAAAATAGTTTCAGCTAATTTTGTTAGACCTTATATATATATATATATATATATATATATATATATATATATATATATATATATATATATATATTTAAAAGCGTCGATGGCTCAACCGGTAACGACTCGGTCCATCTAACCAGAGGTATCGGGTTCAAATCTGGACGGCCAATGTACCAATGAGTTTTTCAAAAACTTACGTACATATACTTACCGATTGCTTTAACGGTGAAGGGAAACATCGTGAGGAAACCTGCACACGCCTGCGAAGAAACTCGAAGGTTGTGTGTGAAGTCGACCAACCCGCACTGGGCCCGCGTGGTCGACTAAGGCATAATCGCCCTGATTCAGGGTAGGCTCGAGCCCCTCGGTGGGGACGTATTTGAGCTGATATAATAATATATATTATATATTTATTATAGTCTTCTGTCTGCCCTCCCAAAGTTAAAAAGAGTGTGTGGTTTTATGAAACCACGGTAAAAGTGAAACTTTTTTTCACATTATAGACATTTACAGAGCACGAAACGATCATGGCTGCTCTCGTCTTGGAGCTACGGTACAGAGGACGAAACGATCATACTGACCACCACGCGACACACAGACGAAAAAATTTGAGACGATGTAATAAAAGTTTCACTAAATTTTATATAAATATATATTTTTAAAAGCGTCGATGGCTCAACCGGTAACGACTCGGTCCATCTAACCAGAGGTATCGGGTTCAAATCTGGACGGCCAATGTACCAATGAGTTTTTCAAAAACTTACGTACATATACTTACCGATTGCTTTAACGGTGAAGGGAAACATCGTGAGGAAACCTGCACACGCCTGCGAAGAAACTCGAAGGTTGTGTGTGAAGTCGACCAACCCGCACTGGGCCCGCGTGGTCGACTAAGGCATAATCGCCCTGATTCAGGGTAGGCTCGAGCCCCTCGGTGGGGACGTATTTGAGCTGATATAATAATATATATTATATATTTATTATAGTCTTCTGTCTGCCCTCCCAAAGTTAAAAAGAGTGTGTGGTTTTATGAAACCACGGTAAAAGTGAAACTTTTTTTCACATTATAGACATTTACAGAGCACGAAACGATCATGGCTGCTCTCGTCTTGGAGCTACGGTACAGAGGACGAAACGATCATACTGACCACCACGCGACACACAGACGAAAAAATTTGAGACGATGTAATAAAAGTTTCACTTTAATAAAGTTTCACTTTAAAAATATACAAAATGAATTTAGTATTCCGTATTGTAGTATTTTTGGATCACAACCGCACAACAGCGACATGAAATATACAAACAAAACTGTTGTTTTTATACTTGAAATCGCATTAGGGGGCCGGTTGCTCTGCGGCGCGCGCGGCGTGGCACACGTGTCCCGAATGGCCCATATTAAGGTATTTATCATTTTGTGCTTTGTTGTAACGTATCCCTGGCAGGCGGTGTCGTTGCCGCGGCTGTCTTGGTGTTTGTGGACGTTGCTTATATCTACTAGGGTGGTGGTGGTCAAGGTTGGTGGTGGGTGGTGGTAGATTTCACATTTTTTTTTATTCTCAATTGGTAAGCCCTTGGCATCATCTCACCTGATGGTAAGTAACGATGATGCCGAAGATGGAAACGGGCTTACCAAGATTTCCCAACGCAATGGGGAATCTTGTCTTCAAGCCGGAACACATAAATGTTGTTAACACTGATGTTTGGCGGCAAGACTTAGATAAGATGGTGGTAAATAGCCAGGCGGGCTTAGAAAATGCCCTACCACCAACCAAACCGAGTCTTACAAGTTGACCCCGCCGGGAATCGAACCCGCGACCTCCTGGTGTGAAGCGAATGGACTGACCATTACGCCATTATTTATATTGGTCTTCCTTAACGAATATGTCACGAAACAAGAAACTTTCTTCAAAAATGAATATCGGTTTAAACGTTTAATTCTGTTTAATTTTCTGACTAGTACCTACCTCAGCCTCACGGCACGACATGGCTATGATATTTTCAAGCGACTTCCAAAAAGGAGGAGGTTGTAACTCAAGACTGTATTTTTTTTATGTGTGTTACCTCATAACTTTTGACTGGGTGAATCGATTTTTATGATTCTTTTTTTATTTGAAAGCTAGTGCTTCCCGTGTGATCCCATATAAATTTTATCAAAATCAGTGAAGTACTTTATTAGAAAACTAGCTTTTGCCCGCGGCTTCGCCCACGTGGATATAGCTTTTATGTCTCTTTTTGAGGGTAAGTGGTGCGCGAGCCGCAATCAGCTCGCAAGCGTGGACATGAGTTTTCTCCAGGTACCTCAGGAACTGTATCGAGCTATTCGGATTAGCAGTCTTTGTCACTTCCCACCCCCTCAACAAATTCTAAACAAAAAAAACACTTTAATCCGTTGCTCCGTTGCGCCGCCACCGACGTGCGCGAGCTTAGAAAACAGTTGTCCCCAGATCCCTCGGGAACTATGTCAGGATATACTTATTAGTAAATTATATCATTTTTCACCTCATCTCTGTGCTAAAAATCACACCAATCCATTTTTTCGTTGCGATTTTAAATAACTTAACGAACAAAGAGTATGGTTTTAGTTTCCTCAGGAACTGCATCGGGATATGATAATTTTCAGAGATAAAAAGTAGCCTATATCATTCCCAGTGATACAGGCTACCTGCATACCAAATTTAATTAAGATTGGTAGAGGTGTTGAAGTGTGAATAGGTAACAAACAAACAAACACATTTTCAATTTATAATATTATAAGTAAGGATTTCTAAATCTTTAATAACATATAGAGCGTCGGTGGCGTAACGGTTAGGGCCACTACCTCCTGTCCGGTAGGTCATGGTTCGAATCCTGCCACTTACCAATATCTATACGAATATCGATTTCATACTCGTTTGTACGTATATCCGACGCTGTTACGGTGAGGGAAAACATCGTGAGGAAACCTAACTCAGGGCAGATCGAGCCCCGTGGTGGGGACGTATATAAACTGATATGATGAAATAACAAATATACCTATATTATCAAAAAACTAATTCATATCATTATATCAATCTAGTAATAAAATTTCCTAAAAATATTAATATGGGTCAAATCTTCGAGTCGTATGAGCTCCAAAGGAGCCCATGACGCACTTGTCGTTGCCGCGCTGGATGGCAATAGACAACCTTAGCACCAGGTAGGACCCGGAGCGGGCGTCACATCTCCTCTCTCGAAGGCGACGGCCAATCTCCTTAATGAAAGCAAAGGCCTCTGAGGGTTCAGCAGCCGGTTGTCTCACAGACCAGCAGCACAAAGCAGTAATTTTCCTCCAAGACCAAGTACTTATTATGCTTCTTTCTCGCCGCAAATTGAGCAGCAGTACCGTACGGGTGAGGTGTGTGGCAGAAAAAGTGGCATCCCAAAGCAGACACGTTCCTCTCTGCCATGGCACCCGTTTAAACCCTCCGGCCTTTTGCCATCAGATGGACTAAAGCCCCGCAGCTGCATCAAAGATGGAATATTTCATCTGGCCGAGACCAGTGCCCTCTGAGTGAGGTCATTAAGGAATTGGTAACGTGGGAATCTTCACAAATTGCCTCCACAGTGGACCCGCAAATACATTGATGAGGTTCACAGATATTGATATTGCAGGCGGAGAGCAACTGCCACACGCAAATTAGTCGCCGTCAGAAGAGTTCCTTATCTTAAAAGATGCTAAACTCGATTTATGTATTTTTATTTTTTTTACACGATTGGAATCTGTAAAAAACCTATCTGTTCGTCTATGAAACACATCGCTACGTGCCATAGTTCCAGAGTTAGAGTTGTGTAAAGTAGCATAAGCTGAAAAATACATAAAAGAAATCCACTCAAAAGTATGAAATAATATTTTAATGTTTTAATACAACTTAAGCGCGTTTTATTATCCCTTCAGTGCCATCTATTGACATTCTGCTGCTATGATTATAATGTGCAGCAAATATGGGGAAAAAAGTACTCTATTTTTATTATTGTAAATATCAATAGATTTACTTTCCCACGGGACCTCTTTAGTTTTCCGGGATAAAGAATACCCGACTATACAATGATGGTCAAAACACCCCATCCCAATGTAAAGGTTTCATATTCTTACGTCGAGCCATTCTAAAGAATTTTTTTTGCATTCCTGCAGGAACCCTTATTTTTTTTGGGATTCACAATGTCCCAGTTTTAGTTCGCGATATAGGGTATCAACGTGTAAAAGTTGATTGTTATAGGTCAAGCCACATTTGCGTCGTGAGCCATTCTATAAATGAATACTTTTGATTTTCCCACGGGAACTCTTGAATTTTCCGGGATAAAAAGTATCCTATATGTTAACCCGGGCTATAAGGAACCACCACACAAAATTTCATCAAAATCGGCCTGGTAGTTTTTGCGTGATGCGCGAACATACAGACAGACAGACAGACAGACAGACAGACAGACAGACAAAAATTCCAAAAGTTGTTGTTTTGGCCTCTGTATCGTTAGTAATGTCCACCACAGTTATTATTTTCCAAAAATATTTCATGTACAGACACGGCCCCGTTACAGTTTTATTATATTATAGATTAACAAAAAAATAATTATGTAAAAATGTACTAAGTTGTTGCGATGGAAGTCGGTTTTTTAACGTGTTTAGCGTTTTCAATTATAAACTGATAACATATGTGTTTAATTGAACCGACATAGTTTTGACTAAACGTTGTGCAACTGGGTGTACACGGCTCGCTGTAACTCCACCATCAGCATTCCGGGCTCGTTCAGCGTTTGACTCACAGCGAGCCGCGTAATAAGGCGTTAATTACGAGAACTGCGGCACGGTGTGGGCGCGGGCAACACTGCGGCAGAACTACTGGAGAATCGGCCAAGTGCGAGTTTGGCTAGTGTGTGCTACGAATTCCGTACCAAATGCTAAATTCATTCAGATGCCGCTTTTATACCATTTGTGTTTATAAAACGGAGGAGGACCTCAAGTTGTCGCACGGCAGGTAATTAGGTGGGTAGGTAGGGAGTGAGTTCTTTTTAAAAATTCCGATGCGACCAATTTAATTTATTATTGAGTTAAGGATGAAATATGAGACCTAAAAAAGAACATAAGAATTAGAAAAAGATACACACTTAAATTTAAAATAGAAATCACAGAAAAAACACAAATATAACCTACCCAAAATGGGTCTTATATAAGAGAGAAAAATTTAATTTATTTTAATTAGTAATTAATATAAGTATGATGAAATTAATTTTGATTTTTAATGATGTTGTCAGATATCTGGCTGTCACCCGCTTATGCGTGAAAAAAAATTGATGGAATGAAAAAAGATCGAATGAAAGAAGATTGAATAGCTGCGCACCGCGCTACAAAGTCGAACCCTATACATGCATCACATTATAGTGTAGGAGCTTGGTTAGACTAAACATACTGTTTTGTTTTTTTGCTTTTCAGTTCCTTGCTTTTTTCATTGGTTTAATTTATAGATAAAACGTTTTTATTAGTTTAATTTGTTAACATTCATTCGCAGGTATTTAAAAATAGGTTTATTAGTGCCGTATACCAATATTATACTGCGCAGATAATAAAAAAAATAAAAAAAGGTAACCGGACAGAACTGTCAGAACATCACGTAATTAAGTAAGTAAATTTGTTTTGTTACACACCAAAAAAGTTACAAAACTTAAGTTAAAATACGTATAGTGCAAAGGCGGCCTTATCGCTTTTTTCGCGATTTCTTCCAGGTAACCTTAGGTATGACGGTTTAACTTTGATAAACAAATTTTAAATTGGGCAAATGGCGAGTCGACCCTGCGCACTAGGGGTTTCTTATTAAGGGAACCCTAATGACTAAAATAAAATAACTTAATTTTTTGATTCTAAGCTATTCATATCAGGATGCATCCCTGTGACGGACAGACAGACAGACTATGCAGTCTTAGTGATAATGTCGCGCATATAGAACCTCATAGTAGCTTAAATTGTATCCATGGGGTAGAGAAAGTAAATAAATGCAGCCCAATCCTTCCCTAGTAACCGTTGCAAATTTGGTGGTACGGTACGACAGACAAGCCAAATAGCCAAATAACCATCATAGAAATTAATATGTTTTTTTTTCTTTAGCTTTGTTGCCCTGGATATCTTAGCAAATTTTGATTTGTTTTCAAGTGCCCAGATTACGAATTTATTCATGAAAGTATTGAATGTGCTCTTTTTTTTATATTACATATCTTATATTTTGATCTTGTTAGTAATAAAATTTATTTTCCCAGTCATGATGAGAGTTCTGCGCAAAAAAAAAAACGAGAGCAAATCTTACAAAATCATTGATAGTTTCGTGAATGGGGAACATAAATATATCCAAAATCGATCTTGTAACTAGGGCAACAAAACCACTGTTGACTAGTGTTATTATTGTACTATAATAAAAGTATATTGCGGAACCTTAGAAATGAGTAAGCACTGCATTCTGGGTCGGTCAGGCTCAAAGTTGGTCGAGGAAAAACATGGCAGGAGCGAGTTCGCTACAACCTCACGCCTCGCGCCTCGCTAACGAGCTCTTCCAGTAATTAACTGTTTGTTCGCGGCTGAGCGCGAGCCGCGAGCGGCGCAATGTCGATGTCGCTTCTCGTCGCGTGTCGTTTCGCAACTACTAACCGCCTCCGTGGCGTAATGGTTAGTCAATTCGCTTTACACTAGGAGCTCGCGGGTTCGATTCCGGCGGGGTCAACTTGTAAGACTCGGTTTAGTTGGTGGTAGGGCATTTTCTAAGCCCGCCTGGCTATAGCTACCACCATCTTATCTAAGTCTTGCCGCCAAACATCAGTGTTAACAAAATTGATGTGCTCCGGCTTGAAGATAAGATAGCTAGTTCTCCATTGCATTGGGGAATCTTAGTAAGCTCGCTTCCATCTTCGGCATAATCGTCACTTACCATCAGGTGAGATGATGCCAAGGGCTTACCAATTGTGAATAATAAAAAAAAACTACGCTGCGCGATGAATCCTCGTAAAGGTTTCATATTAATTTGACTTTAATTCTAATCAAGGGCTAATCACAGGACTTATTGATGATAGCGGACCTACTATTAAGTCTTTAGGCCTACATACTTTTGAAACATAGATTTAAAATACGAGAAGACCTTGGGTCTAAATGATTACTGCAATTTGATCTTGCTAGACCTTATGAGCATAATAATATAAATATATTTTGTAAAAAAATAAAATGCACAGCCACGCTGCGCATACTTTCTCGCGAAGCTTTCACCACACCCCGGACACTGGATATAAACGGTCGTGAAATGACATTTCTAAAAACAAATGACGGAGCAAACAAAATCACGGCGAAATCCTATACGTTCGATTACCAATCTATAACCAATCTGTATCAATCTGGGTGACGCGGGGGTGAGGTCGGAATCTAGAGAGCGTGTCCATACTGTGTGTTAGTACTTATATGTATACTTTGCTTTCACCTTCTGACGCAGTCGGGCACACACATACACAAATTAATAATAAACATTTATACTAACATAATAGCACACCCTGGACACTTCATGAAACGGGCCAGAAATGACATTTCAAAAAAGGAATGACGGAACAAACAAAATGGCGGCGAAATCCTATACGTTCGACAAATAAACTGTAACCAATCTGAATCAATCTATGTGACGAGAGGGTGAGGTCGCAATCTAGAGAGCGGCAGGAAGTGTCCATGCTGTATGTTAGTACTGTTATATATATTTTACTAATAGTAAAGAATAAAGCGAGGTATGTTCCTATGTTATGATAAAGAATAAAATTTGATAAAAAAGTTACAATTAATTTGGGTTTGTATACGAGATAGGTACCTCTCTAGGATTTTTCCTGGAATAATGAAGTACCCAGTGTGCTAGGCCTTATTAAGTCCTAAATATTCACAAAGTTTCATTAAAACTGTTACAGCCATTTTGAGAAAAAGTAACAAACGACCTAGTGATGTATGGGAGGTCATTGGAACAATGGACTACCGTGTACTGTAGGCCATATACAGTAATAGTAACATACCGAATTTCATCAAAATTGTTTGAGCCATTTTTGAGTAAAAAAGTAAGTGATTTTTTACTATGGTGGCAACCCTAAAAAATCAAGATAGGGAAAATTTGAAAAAAAAACGCCTGAAGATCGTCATCTTCATCATATCAGCCGAAAAACGTCCACTGCTGGACAAAGGCCTCCCCCAAGGATTTCCACGACAACCACCGGTTTTCCGTTTGAAGATATAAAAATAATATTGCTCTTACCCGAATTTTACCTAAATCCGTTTAGTAGTCTCGTTCATTCATGTAACAAACAGATGTGTTTGCGATAGTTGATGCTTTTGATTGTAGATTCTTGGTGGAACATTATATCACAAATTTTCGTTTATATTTACACTAATTCAACATAAAACAAATGAAAAATGGAACCAAAAGGCAAAAACGGAACCATTACAGGATCACTCGCGTATCTGTCTGTCTGTCCATCCGTCTGTCACAGCCAATTTGCTCCGAAACTAACTACTAGACCGATTAAGTTAAAATTTAGTACATAAAGTGTGACATAATTATGTTGGTCGGGGACTTAAAGGCGGACTCGTAATAATTAATCAATCAATCAATCAAAACATTTATTTCGGACAACGTAATCCATAGAGTGTTAGTACAAGAAAATATTATAAATAAATTAGGGTTAGTAAGGTTACACAAATTAAAAATTAAAATTACTTCACATGCAGCCGTACCAATTGCCACAAGATAGGGCAGTCGGGTCGGCTAGCCACAACGCTCAGGATGCCGTTGCCGCTGCCACGAACACGGCTTAGCAACGAGGCGGCTCTCTTTCTTAAGATGGCATGAAAGCCATCCGTTCGAGCTTCAGCAAGCATGCCTGATGCGCTGCAGTACCTTGGTAGGCCCAACAGCATCCTGAATTCGTTGTAATACTGAACGCGCAAGGCGTTGATTGTCTTCTGCGTGTAGTTGACCCACAGACTGCACGTATAAAAATATTGGCAGAAAGTTTTAAATAATGTAAATAAAAGATTTTTAAACATGAGGACCACTTTTAGGGGGTAAATTAGACTATTTTTAAAAAAATTTTATTGCGAGAATCTTAAATATAATTTAATTTATAATTTTGAAATAAACAGTTTTGAAGTTATTTAAGAAAATAAGCGAAAATTGACCATTGCCCTTCTTATATCCCAAACTACCGGGCCTTAAATCTTGAAAAAACCTCAGTATATGAGGTTGAATATTTAGAATACAGGAAAACCTATGAGATAATCTAAAGTCATTCCGTTCCCACAAGAAAAATAATATTTCCAAAGTCCAGAATAAGTAGGCAAGGTTTACCTACAGCAAGGTATGTACTGAGAGGTCTTGTTCTGTTTGTAAATAAAATTTTGGTACGGAACCCTGTTTGTGTGACCCCGAGTCGCACTTGGCTGGTATTTTCATAATCTTTGATATTCTGTAATGTAATTACTATTTTATGAATTTAATAAAAAAAAAACAAAAAGAGAGTAATGTGCACCTATCTTGAATAAACATTTTGAATTTGATTTTGAATCTCCGGAGCTAGTCATGCTGTTTCAAAAATGATTTCACCAATATGCTAAACGGAGCTTCAGGATGAACATAGGCTAAAAATATTGAGAGCCGCAAACCGGCTCGCTAACTTGGAAATGCATTTTCTCCAGATCCCACGAGATACACAAATTAGTAGTCCATGTCATTTTCCGACACCCCCCCCCCCCAACTATCTCTGTGCAATAAAATCACATCAATCGTTTGCTTCGTTGCGAAGTGCACAAGCTTGAAAATTAGTTGTTCCTTCGGAAACGACTCGTATGGCGGGCTTTGCCAATATTTAGTAGTCTAGATCCAGCCACTCATCTGTCTCTGTACCAAAAAATCTCGTTAAATATCGTTACTTGAAAAAACAAAAAAATGGTTTAGGCTGTGTTTGGGCACATGGCCGTAAGTTTAACGATAAACGACGTCTATGTTAGCGAGTATCTTTTAGTATTAAAGATAGAGATAATTGAAATAACGATATGTGTACGATGAACGGTTACAGAGATACACGCATAACATTTTTGACCCCCCCAAGCGCCTAGATCTGGTCGAGACAATAATATGAATCTAACGCTAGGGGTCTACGATGGATAGTTACAGAGATATTATCATGTAAAGCTTTGAGGTCAGTGACCTTGCAGGAGGCGTGGCGTAATGGTTAGTCCATTCGCTTCACACCAGGAGGTCGCAGGTTCGATTCCCGGTGGAGTCATCTTGTAAGACTCGGTTTGGTTGGTAGTAGGGTATTTTCTAAGCCCGCCTGGCTATCTACCACCATCTTATCTAAGTCTTGCCGCCAAACATCAGTGTTAACAATATTGATGTGTTCCGGCTTGAAGATAAGATAGCCAGTTCTCCATTGCATCTTGGTAAGCCCGCTTCCATCTTCGGCATCATCGTCACTTATCATCAGGCTAAAAGGAGTTCAGCCTCTGGCCTCGCAGGGAGCACTCTAGGCTTAGCCCTACGAGGGGTTCGGCCTCCGGCTTCGAGGCTTGTTACTTGCTTGTATGGAATTGCTCATTCCAACGATATTTTTAGGTGGTATGGCTATGGAGCCTTAGGCAGAAAAAATATTTTTGTATTCATTTCGGATTCTTTGTCAGGGTTACATTTATCTATTCATAAATCTGATAAATTTTTCAAAGAACCTGTACTATCGTAAACTCAAAAAAAGTTAAGACTTTGTAGCACGACTTGTAGGTAGGTAGGTAGGTTTCAATTAAGATGCGTCCTTCCAGATGAAATTAGTTTAATTTGTGAAATAAAGACCTAGAAAGAAATATATAAGAATTAAAAAAGGATAAGAACACGTTAAATTTTTATCAAAATTAACAAAAACATAATTTTATCTTACCCGAGAACAGTCTTTACGAAAGCAGTAGATTGGTAATTAATTATTTATAAGGAAATTTGAATGATGGATATATCGAGATGAAATGTTGGATGATATAATTTTTGGTTTTTTTAAATTAAATGTCACAAAGATTAACAGTGCATGTGTGGAAAATAAATAGATGGAATGAAAAGAGGATCGGATGTAACAAGAATGAATAACAGCGCACCGCGCTACAACTTCTCGCACTAAACTATGTAAATTGTCACAGTTCTACCGGAAACAAATCTAAGTCTCTTGTTATATCCGTAGCATTTTAGTTTTTTGACCTCCTTTATTAATAGTGAAAACAATGAACTTGTGGGTCTTGGCAACCAACTTACATGAAATGTTTTTCTGTGGCCTATATTTCTTGCACTTCAGCTATTTCTTGCCTCTTATTTGGCCTTGTGGTTAAAGACCATGACTGCAGAGCCAGAGGTTGCGGGTTCAAATGCCGACAGAGGCATAGTTGTATGAACATTTGTACCCGTGTCAGACTGTGGCTCCACAACGCTCTCTTTATGAGGGGTTAGAGGGAGAACGTTTCAAATTTATTAATTTTTATGTTTTTTACATGCAATTCCTATCCTACATCCCAAATTTCAGTCCTCTAGGACTATGACTAGAAGTTTTTATGATCTTCAAGAAATCAGTCACGAAAACGACGTATTTCATATGTCAATAAATCTAAAACTATTAAAGCTAGAATGTTATATTGATAATTAGTAATTTTATCATGAGCATCATCCAGACCGAAGCCAAAGTATATATTATAATAGTACTAACATACAGTATGGACACTCCCTGCCGCTCTCTAGATTCCGACCTTACCCCCTCGTCACCCAGATTAATACAGATTGGTTATAGTTTGTTTTCAAACGTATAGGAATTCGACATTATTTTGTTTGCTCCGTCGTCATTTGTTTTTAGAAATGTCATTTCACGACCGTCGTATGCAGTGTCCGGGTGTCCCGAAGCTATGATGGAATTATTTTGTTTTTAATATGCAACTCTTAGCCTACATACCAAATTTCCCTCTTCTAGGACTTTAGGAAGTACTCTAGAGGTTTTGATGATCGTCCTTGAATGAATCAGTGACTCACGAAATATACGTATTCCAGATATAAATAAATCTGAAATCATAAAAAGCTAGATAATTGATACTCGGTGTGATTGTGAAAGTCTGCAAAGAAAATTTTATCTTGAAAATTGGAATTTTCTAATATAATTCAGACCGAAGCTATGAAGATGCGAAAATACCACGAAACGCTTTGAGAAAAGGTAAGTAGTGCCCCGGTTCATTGCCTCGTCTTGGCGGAGGCACTACCATGTCTTCAGATTGAGGCTGGTTTTTCATAATATTAAGGACTGTACGTCACTATTTACAATTTAAAAAAATATAAAATATTAAACAGTGCATAAGAATATTAATATTAAATTTGTTTTTAGAAATGTCTATATTTAAATTGAAAAAAATACCCTTTTTAACGACGCTAATTTATTATGGAGCTGAGGCACGCACGCCCAACTCCATGAAGTGCAACTGTTTTGTTTTTTGTTTTGTGGAGTTAAAGTAAAAAGCGTACGGAACATACATGATTTTAATCATTGTTTATATAAAAAAACATAGTTAAGTAAAGTAGTGAACCGATTTCGCTGAAGGCGAAAAACAAAAAAAAATATCCCAAAAAGTAAATTAAATAGTTCCTCAAAGCTCTGTGGAAAACAATTCCGAGCACTTAGCACACGTAGCCGCAGGAAAAAGCTAGTTAGGTACTCTATAAATTGAATTGTCCCATGACCAAACGTCTAAATATAATCTCTTTTATTATACCGTACCTTTAATCATGTCCTTCAAACCACAATCGAGGAGCTCACATAAAGCGCGTACCTTTCATTAAATTTGGGCCCAGAATGGTGCCCTGGGGGCGCCGGCGCCCGAGCGAGTGGACCTAGAGCGCAGTGCTTTGGGTCGAGAGTCGAGAACCCTCTCGGGTGAGGTCTGAGTTGAAAACTTGAGCGGAGTAGATCTAGTTTTAAATAAAAAGAGAGAAAATTTTGAATCACATAATTGTTTATATTGCCGAAGCTTGATTAAAGATTGTTGTCACTCATTATTCTTTTTAACCTCCGTTCATAAGAATTAATATTCATAAAAAGATTAATAACTACGTAAGTCAAATTCTCAAATAAACGCGAGAATATTGTCAATTTTATTAAAAGTAAACGTTTTTTTAAAAAAACATTTCTTATGTAAAATTAAGATAAAATTATTACAAAAAGAAGACGGAAATATGCCATTTACTTACAGTGGTATTTATGTAAGCGGAGTTATTTTTGGGGTTCTGTGCCAGGTAACAGGATCCTATTACTAAGCCCACGCTGTCTGTCCGTCTGTTAGACTTTTAAAAAGCTGTTCTGTCTAACCAGTGTGTCAGCTCCGACGCACGACTGGAGTTTACTACTTAAGTACGATTGTCTAAAAAAAAATTCTGATCCACGACGTAGTTGCACGTACCCAATAGCATCGTCACCATAAGATTCTCGTGCAGCCCTGAAAATGCAAACTAATTACTTACTGTAAACAAAAAACTACTACTGAAAGAAATACTATTATTTTGCCTTCGCAGGATTAGGGTTACTTACGTAGGTAGTGTTATATTATTTTATAGTACTTACATTGCTGTTTTTACATTTCTCAGCTTTGCAGAAAAAAAAATCGGGGTTATTTTTGAAGAACTTTCCAACTTGGGCAAGTTTCTGCTATCTGTTTTCACAAAATTGACATCCATGATGGAGTGGAATACCAAATTATACGATGGAGATTGTAAAATATCACAAATTTTCACGATAATATTTTAAAATCTTATTTAAACAGTCAAAAATCGTAAGACTGCAACAATGACAGATCTGATTACTGTGTTGTGACGTCATCTTAGATTCAGACAATGCTGACTGTTTTACTGGAAGTGAAAGGTGCGCACAATAGGTTGCGCGCGAAAAACGTAACGCGATCACTAGATTTTACTCCTTATATTTTTTTCATACCGGGCGCCTTATATGAAAATCGATTCTTAAGGATTCAACTCCAAAAATATGTGGCTCGCATGGATGTCTGTTTTTTGAAATGAATAGTTTATTGTTGTACTTATGTGTGAAGATGTGGTGGTACGGAACCTTCGGTGCGTGGGTCCGACTTAAACTTAGCCGATACTTATTTTTTCATGGAATTTGTAATTAATGTTATATTAACACGGTTTCTAGTGCTTTAGTTGTTGTTATCTGCAGAAGTTTCTTTATCTCAGCAGTCAGTACCTACCTACTGTGTACCGTGTACTGTGTGCTGTGTACTGTGTACGAGTATGTAATAAGTACTCATATTTCGTTGTGCCAGTGATGTAAAATTGCATTATACTAATTGCATGTAATTAAAATTTTCGGTAGGTAATAAAAATTTCAATACTTATTATGATTAGATCAATCACAGACTACTAACTACTTAAAAGATACTAAATGTGATGTAGATGGACTTTTTCCACATCAGCATGCAGTGTCAGTTGTAATCCGCCTTCCTCACACCAAGGTGGCAGGAACTTGCCTAGGGTCAACATCACAATTTAATAGCCGTGCTCTTATCGGTGTAGTTCTTTCCAGGTCTCTCTCTCCCACAAGATCTCCTTCATTTTTTCAGAAAAATAGTGAGTAAAAAACTAAACTAAAATGAAAAGACAAGTTCAAGAACAGACAATCAAAATTTGGATGATGCAAACATTTTGCAATTCACTTTACGGCACGATACTACATTTTATTGTATCGTTACAAGCTCAGATATCTTAATGTCTCTTTGCTGTAACATAGAGTGATCTGCAGTTTTATTATAAACTAGCTTTACCAGCGGCTTCGCTCGAGTGCACATTCTTATATGACTGCCCCTTAGGTTGAGTGGTGGGCGAACTACAAAGCGGCTGACTTACTTAGAAACTAATGTTTTCCAGATCCCACGGGAACTATGTCGGGATTAATAGATAAGAATAAAGGTATTTGTTTTAAATTATTATTTTTTAAAATTTGAGTATTTTTGACTGCATCTCACCTGATGGTAAGTGATGATGCAATCGAGGATGCTACATGCACACTCAAATAATGCCTATACACTCTCGCCCTAAAGGTCCCCAAATTTCAGGAATCGGGAAACACTGGCGCAGGTAATTTTATTTTAAATAAACCATTAGTTTTTCTTTCCATTATAACAAATTATGTTTGGCAATAATATACTATAACTGTCTGTCTCTACAAGTGTACACTTACCTACTTACTGAATAACATTCATTTTTTATTTTATTTCTCATAACTGCCCTATCAGTGCGACACCAGGCAACACCGCTCATAGGGCGCCATCACGGCTCATAAGGTACCATAAGGTTGTATATTTTGAATTCGCAGTTTCCAATAGGAGAGGTGGTTCTATTGCCGATTTCTATTTCCAAATAAATACATTTCTACAAGTATATTAATATTAAAAGACCTCAAAAGCCTATGGTTTGCGTAGCTGGTCACTCTTGATTAGCATCGGGCTGCCCTTGGAGCTCCATTGTTGACCATATCGGGCCTCTGACACTCGATTATGGATTTTATTGCTCATTTCGCTCCGAATTGCCTTCGCAACGATACCATGTGCCCAAAACAAAGGACCCGATAGGCGAGTCTTCTTTGTTTATTATATTAATAACATTATTTAGTCAAAGGTCCAGCCAGTTATGTAAACAGGGCATAGAAATAAGACGGATCATTAAAATTGGCAGCTACAATAAAAAAATATTTAAAATTCTTGACGTACCTATTAGGTACATTTCGGGAAAAAATAAAGAACTTACAAAAATATAAGGCAAGTACGTAAATAATAGATTGGTACTAGCTAAATAGCTTTCTGTTACTATTAATTAGATGTTACGAAAACGTGTTTATATAATGATATCATTTTTAATAGTAGTACTTGCCTGAATATTCATCATCATCATTTCAGCTCATATACGTCCCCACCGAGGGGCTCGAGCCTACCCTGAATTAGGGTGATCGGGCCTTAGTCGACCACGCGGACCCAGTGCGGGTTGGTCGACTTCACATACAACTTACGAGTTTTCTCAGCAGGCTTGTTCAGGTTTCCTCACGATGTTTTCCTTTGCCTTAAGAGGGTCGAATAAACGTACATATGAAATCTAAATTCGAAGTCACATTGGTACCTGGCAGGATTCGAACCACGACCTCCCGGACAGGAGGTGGCGGCCCTAGCCGTTACGCCACCGACGCTCTTACATTACGCCTTAATATTACAGCTGGATATCATCATAAATTTCTATTGCCAATTAATGAGATCACTTCAGCCTAAAACTCATAATATACAGTTTACAGGATACGGAATGTCCTTACATTCGTTTTATCTTTTTCAGCAGTATATCCACTAGTTTATACGGAATAGGGATTACTACATATTTTGGAAAAAAAGTTATCTCTAAGCCGCCTTATAGTTGTAAGAAGGTATTTCTCAACTTTAGCGGGAGTACGCCTTGTACGGCCGTACTATGTCCTCATTGGTTACTTATTCAGGGAAAAAGGTAAATTTAGGTTTGTTTGTTACTACTTTAGGTGATTTTGATTTTGATGTATCAGTTTCAGTTTCGGTTGTCTTAGCTACTGTTGTTGGATGTGTTGTTTTTTTAGTTCCTGTTGTACATTTTGATAAAATTTTCATTTCTGTTTTCTCAATCCCTTCAATCAATTCGTTGTAGGTTTTCTAGTCATGGTAAAGTCATATATTTTTAAATCTGCAGCTACAGTCTTTTCTGTTGTTTTTGTCGTTTGTTTATCAGATTCTATCGTTGGAATTGTTTTTCTGTTGTCTTTTTCCGTTATTTCCTTTAAAAAATAATTTAGAAAATCAGGATAAACAAATGGTACTATCACAAATTTGAAAACCCACTCAACATGTTGCACTATTTACACATTTTGGCACAACATGGTCTCGGATTGTTACACTCCTTGCAAAAGCAATTGCACTCTTCAGATTTTTCCGTTTCTTCACATGAGTCTTCGTCGCTAAGTCTCCTCGGATTACACGAATCTTCGTCCTTGAATCTATTGTGATGGTGTCGGTTTCTAGTTTGTCTATTCGTTACCTGATCACCGCAGTTGCAACAGCTTTTACCACATGATTACACTGAGTAGTAATTGGAAGGAACTGCTAGTTGGTAGAAGGGCTGATATCTGAAGTTGAATTGTGGCGTTATGCTTTGTAAAAAGCAAATTATGTACAGGGAGATAATCTGCAATAAAATAATTAAATTTTGATCAATACTATCACGCAAACAATTATGAATAACTACATAGGAATTAAATTGAGCTAGCAGTAACTAAAAAGTAGTATAAAAAGCTTGAGAACACTAGTTACTAAACTAAGAAAGACAGTAGACACAACAACAGTCCGTACATATTTTCCTTTGGTTAATCTTAAGTCTTAGTAAACTAGAAGTCACTTCACCGTTACCGGCGATAATGATGAAACGGTTATGTTTCCACTTCTTTCTTTTTCAATGATACATTTTTTCTCGTGTTGTTACGTCAAAAACAGGATCACTGTGTTGAGGTTACGCAGAGCGCTGTTTCATAAAACTGTTATTCAGAAAGTGTAATGGGGTTTTTGATTTTTTGCGTTATTCATAAATAAAATTACGTGATAAGGCTAAAACCTTAACGTTTATGTCAAAAAGATTCATGAAAAAAAAAAGTTTTATTTTGTTTATAAATGTTTCTTATAAAGAAAGTTAATCGTTTGTTAGCTCATAGCTTTTGTTTACTTCCCATCTTCGGGACTTCATAAAAACGCGCCGAGGAAAATTAAAGAGAGGGAGTAAATAAAGGTGTGGAACATAAATCGCGCAATCTGAAGGCGCTATAGCGAGTGTGGCGCCGATGAGTTATACGCGGGCGCCTATCGGAGCGCTGCGGGCTACATATCACTACGGACTGCGAGATCTTACCATCTACGTGATAACTTAAGAACGTACTCCACCTCACAGCCTTTTGAACTTTACGCTACTTTATGCGTTTACTATACAATCTATTCAGTAAAATCCGAAGATTTTGGTAAGAGGTACCGTTATGTCTTTAATGCTCCCTATATCATCTGCTCATAAAACAAGCTTCAGACCTATGTTCGTTCACCCTTGTCATGGTTTTTGATTATCATCCTGCTCTGACCCACTTTCCATTTAATTTTTGAACATGTTTTCCGACTATATCTACGAATTCAGTCAAGGCTCCAAACGGACTAAATCGAAGGTCAATCATACCTAATTGGGCACGTACGCGTTATCTGCTTCATAACGGCTCCAGGTACGAGCAACTAAATATTGCTCTAAGCCAACATTCAGTTTCAACTTGGGCGGGTTCGCAGCGGAGCCGATCAATATCAGAGGTGTTTATCGAGATCGGGGAAGAAGCAACCAAAATAATGTTTGGAAATATTGTGGAAATGCTGGGCTGGGAAACCTGTAATAACTTGTGTAAGAGAATGAAAAACATTCGTCAGCTGATCCAAGAAACCGAGACCAAAAGTTGGAATTAAACCGAGAAATTTAAAATTGCAAGTTTTGAGGATTACTTTAACTTATTGGACTTAGCACAAACCAAACAGCAGAACATCTCGTTAAAGACATTACCTATTATTTATACTGACTCGTATAATAAAGCTGTAACGAGGCCGTGTGCTGTGTCTGCACTATAAATATTTTTTTTAAAATAACCCTCCACGGTTATTATATAGATACTAATACAGTTTTTTGTGATTTCTGTCTGTCAGTATATTCACGCATCACTCAAAAATGCCTAAACCGATAAGGTGCAACGTTCTACTATTTTATCGTAGATTCTGTATTAACATCTAATATTCTTTTAACGGAGGAATGACAAAAAACTCATCATCATATCAACCGAAAATCGTCCACTGCTGGACAAAGGCATCCCCCAAGGATTTTCACGACGACCGGTACTGCGCTGCCCGCATCCATCGGCTTCCCGCGATCTTCACCAGGTCGTCGGTCCACCGCGTGGGAGGCCTGCCTACGCTACATTTTCCGGTGCGCGGTTGCCACTCGAGAACTTTACTACCCCAATGGCCATCTTTTCTACGAGCAACGAGTATGTGCTCTGCCCACTGTCACTTCAGTTTAGCGATTCTGTGAGCTATGTCGGTTACTTTGGTTCTCCTGCGGATCTCCTCGTTTCTGATTCGATCACGCAGAGAAACTCCGAGCATAACACACTCCATTGCCCTTTGGGTGACCTTGAGCCTTCTTATTAGGCCCATAGTAAGCGACCATGTCTCAGTTCCGTAAGTCACCACTGGTAAAGACCTTTGTCTTGAGACACTTTGGTATTTGGGACGTGAAGATATTGCGAAGCTTCCCGAACGCTGCCCAGCCTAGTTGGATTCGTCGTGGAGTCATGGACACAAAAATAAGTCTATAAAATTCTTTATCATGCAAAAACTAAGTGATTTTTGTGATATTAAGCATGATAATCTTAGACTATGAGTAAACATCCTTTTTTATTCCGGATGGTCGAAGGATTCCCACTAGACTGGTAGTTATTTCTAACCTTTTTAAGTTCAACGGCATTTTGTGAGCCGTTTTGGCAACATGACTTATATGAAATAAAAAATACTGATGAATCCGATTCTGAATGTTGCCATGCCGAATTTTGGCTCCTTTGCTTAAAATTCAAGATGGCGGACAGAATGGCGCCTTAAAAACCTATTATAACTCGAACCTAGTCAAGTGAGGTGTCCTGGCATGGGTTTTGGGGGTCTCTGAACTCAATTTTGATATCCGGATGTCCGTCCGAGTATCGGAAACGGTCGAAAACAAGATGGCGGCAATTTTGAAAGTATAAAACTATTTTTTGTTCAGCAAAACATTGCGACTCACTCCGAGGTGTCGTTTCCGAGGTTTTCGGGGCTGGACAACTTAAAAATCGACACCGGAAGTACCACCGGCTACCGTAAGTGAAGTAACAGACTCAAAAAGGGTGAAAATTGGAACAAATTATGAAAATAAACAGAATTTTCCCGTCATTTATTAAAAACAGAACATCGTCAAGTCAATAAAAAACATCATCCTCCTCCTTTTTTATTTAGACCATCATTGCTACATGATTTACACATGTTGTTGCATACTTTCTCTGCCCGTCTGTACCTGCACAGGCCTGTGCCACATCGACCTTTGCTATTGCATTATAGGAGTTTGATGCACTCATTGGGTACCGAAGGGATCAATGATGACACGGAAAGGAGTACGGCGTCGACTTCTCTAATCATGATGACACTCACCATGTGCTCCACTCTGTGCACAGCCCCCCACAGAAGACTGGTTATCAGCTCAAGAGAAATCAATGTCTTCTTGCTTATGATTCATTATTGTGACATAATGGAGGAAACATAATGTTTTCTCATGGCAGGCACAAGTAAGTATCTGAAGTTTGTCCCAAGTCACACCCTGGTCGGTACTGTGACTGCTTAAGAGCGTCAGAATATTCTAGCGTTCCACTCGGGTCTCGGGCACTAGCTATGATTCGAACGGCTTTATATCAGGTAATAGAATAATTAAATAAAACGTTTGCGTTAATAAAACCACTCACTAAAGACACTCCTTCTATTGAAATTGTGTCCGTTTTTCATCAGGTATTGGAAAACGTGGAGCATGGACTGTAAATCGGAAACACAGTGAACTACTCAATGAATTGGCATACACTCCTGGAGCGAAAGCAGCATGGCCAAGTCTGACAAGTTCCTGGCTCTGCTCTACAAAACCACGGAACCGACCTGCGACCATGCCCACCATGCCTTACCCGCCATATCACTCAAGCGCCTGAGCTTTTGCCACCCACGTCAGACGCAGCACGTGGGCACATTAAACAGGTGCACTTCCAGACACCTTTTTTTTGTTTTTTATTAAACTTGTTTTGGCGCAGCGCTGTTCAGACTGACCCACCGTTGCCCGATATAACTGATTGTGAGTGCGGCTATCAAGAAGTCGACGGCGTACTCCTTGCCGTGTCATTATTACTCCCCTCGGTACCCAATGAGAGCATCACTCATGCATTCCACTCCTCTAATGCAGGTGTAAAGATCGTTGTGGCAAACGCTTGTGCAGGTAGAGACAGGTTTTAAGTCTATACTTCACTTACGGTAGCCGGTTTTGGTATTGATTTTCGAGTCTCCCAGCCCCGAAAACCTTGGAAACGACACCTCGGTGTGAATCGCAATGTCTTGCTAAACATAAAAGAATTGTATACTTCCGAAATAGCCGCTATCTTGTTTTCATCTATTTCCGGTACCCGGATAAACTTCCGGTTATGAAAATTGAATTCAATGCCAGGATACCCACTAGAATACATTCGAGTCATGGGACTTTTTTTAGTACAGGCTCCTTTTTGGCCGCCATTTTGAATTTTGAGCAAAGGAGGATTTTTAGGATTAACTATCAGTCTACACAGGAAAGTACTGTGATGGGATACCTTAATATATTATTAAGATTAAATCTTATCTGTTAGATTAAACATATCATATACAAAACTTTTTTATTACACGACATCATATTTATTAATCCTGGATAATGAAAAGGTTCCTAAAGGAAAGGAAGAAAACGGTATCCTTGAAATGAATTAATGTAAAACTGTTAGATGAAAAATAATGAAAATTTTAACATAAGATCAGGGTATTCAATATGGTATTACGAAATCGTATTTTGATCCTGGAAAATTGAGAATTCTTGAGAGAATATATTATAATAAATAATATATTCTTTATTCTATCATATAAAGAAAACCTCTTTGATTTTCCTTCGATTGGGCGTATTGAAAATCGTACGTATATCGGAAAGACAATGTATAGGCATTGGGCGATCTAAAAATCCAACATGGTGTGATTGGAGTTTTAGATCGCCCAATGCCATACTTCCCGAGATAACTTACCACAGGTATAAATAAAGTGTTAACCGAGGGAAGCCTACCTTTACGCAAGGACACGGGCACCAGATGAGTCATAATATCAATGATATCCACGCGGGTAAAGCCGCACACAAAAGCCCTAATTACAATAATAACTATGATATCACTTAGTTAAGAGACTAAAGTAGTTCACCAGTGTGCGTTACCTACCAGTGATGACATACGGAATGTACAATGCACCCTGCTATGCTCGGAGTTTTGCTGCATAATCGAACCAAAAACGAGGAAATCCGTAAGAGAACCGAAGTGACTATAACATAGCTCTCAGAATTGCAGATTCAAATAAACTTCAACAATGCAAGAAAGTTCCAACGTATTCCATATATATGTAGCCCGTTCGCAAAAACGAGTTTATATTTCAATTAATTAGCCGGCAGCCGGCGAGTGTTCTGTATTCATGGCAAGGACTTTATAAATGACTCGACTCGAATCACAAAAGCTGCCACGCTAACTTGACTTTTATGAGAATTTCCTGTATGAATGCTCAGCCATAAAAAGCTGTTGACTCTGTCAAGGCTCATAGTAATAAACACTACTAGGTATCTTATCGCTCTGATATCGCCTACCTTAAGAGTACTTACAGAGCCAGAAAATCACAAATAGGGTTGATATTAATTTTTAAGTGAAGGTGACAAAAAAACACATTTTCACATTTATATTATTACTAGATTTTGCCAGAGGCAAAATAGCGGCAGCTCGAGTGAACATAGTTTCTATGACTGACGTCGAGGGTGCGCAGTACGCGAGCAGCGAGCGGCTCGCGAGCGTGGAAAAAAGTGACCTATGTTTTAATCTAGGTCCTAATCTGTCTACTTACCGAACTTCATCCAGATTCGTTCTATAAATTAGTAAGGGGAAAATCAGGAGGTGTACAAAGGTACCATAACAGCGACACCGGGTAGTTCACAGGGGTAGTGACTCGATATTTAAGGATTGTTTTAGGTTTGCTGGTGTAGTGTGTAGAAGAATTTTTTTCAATTAGAATAAAGTAAAACCTGGAACTCTTTTCAGCAGTGAATAAAGTTCAGATTTTGGGAAGCAAGACATACAGATTCGTATTTTTTTTATATTTGAAAGCTACAAAAATCTTGCTGGCTGCATCCATGCTGCTTTAATCGTTGAAATTTAGATTTGCACACCAGTTAACATCGTAATTCGAGGCAGCCACCTTAAACTAGCTCGGCGGCTCGCGGCTCTGCACGTCATTAACTTTCATGATTCGCCGGATTCGCGGGTAACGTTTTATTCTGAGACGGGCTGTACAGTGGCGCCACACCGCATCGGATGCGAAATAAACTACATTCTACCTGGACCCGAGCTCGCGGTTACCCCAAAACGAAACTCCAGAACCTGGAAATATTTAGGTTACTGGTATCATTGAGGCTCAAAATAAGCATTTTAGATCCCATCATCTCCTTTTTTAAGGTCCCTTTTGTGAAATCAATATTTTAGTTATTGTAAACGAAATCAAGAAAAAAACAGTCTACCCTCAAAACAGTGCGCTGATGGCAATAGCTACAAATTATTTATATGAGGGTAGATATTATGTTTATCTCTTACTATTAATAAAACAATTATTAATTTTGTTTAAACTTTCCTAAGATTCCAAAAGTTAAGCGTCGGTGGCTCAACCGGTAACGACTCGGTCCATCTTACCAGAGGTACCGGGTTCAAATCTGGATGGCCAATGTGCCAATGAGTTTTTAAAAAAACTTACGTACATACTTACCGATTGCTTTAACGGTGAAGGAAAACATCGTGAGGAAACCTGCACACGCCTGCGAAGAAACTCGAAGGTTGTGTGTAAAGTCGACCAACCCGCACTGGGCCCGCGTGGTCGACTAAGGCCTAATCGCCCTGATTCAGGGTAGGCTCGAGCCCCTCGGTGGGGACGTATATGAGCTGTAATGATAAAATGATGAAGATTCCAAAGAAGAAAATATTTAGGGTCGGTTAGTATATAAACACACAGGAACCACATCCAGGAAGGAGCTTACAAGATATGGTAGCGGAAGCTACAGCTCACAATACGTGGTCGTGTTTGCCGCCGCCCGCTCGGTATCACGATGCCCGATCTTATCAGTTTCTGCCGCATACCTTTAATCACTAGTGGTTTATTTGGTAGCGGGCTATTACGTTTTACTTTGCTTATCGTATGTATGTATTTAAATTTTATGATTAAGGTGCACAGTTACATAAAATTAATAATTGCCATCTATTGCATATTTACAAATTAATAACCTGATTTGAACATTAGGCTCCGTGTGAATCTGTTCAAACTATCGAATTGGGGAAAAATCGAGGTTACTTTAAGTTTTTATCATGCTGTTGTTACATTTATTATTTATTTATTTTAGGATACAAAGTACAACGTACACACCCATAATATACATATTTATAAACTAAAACAATTATAAAACATAAAATATTATACATAGAATAAAATTATCAATCACTTAAAATAATTAGCACCAGGTGACGTTAGTGATCGGCAAGCTCCCGCGGCATCTCCGAAACAATTAGATAGATAGATAGCTAATTCGTTTATTTCTCATAGCCTTACAGTAGATACATAATGCGTTAACGGTAAACAAAAGAAGATAAGTAAAACAAACAATAAGAACAGTGCAGGGAATAACAAAAAAATAAAAAATAAAAAATTGGTATCAAAGTTGTTCAGAAACAGGCTTGAGAAATTGGTTAGGACTCAGAATGTGCTGTGAGTTCAGTACCCACAACGCTGATGATTCTGCCTAAACCATGAGTGACGCGCACGCCTCGCCTACAGAGCACTACACGAGCACAGCATAAGTTAGTTACAAAAGGAATAACCACCTAATAAGTTTAGTACTAGACATTAATATCATTGTAACACAGAAAATAAAAAGAAAATAAAAAGAAATAAATAACAATCGATAAAGTATTAAGATATTAAAAGTAGTTCTAATAAGTAGGTATTCAAAGTAGGTATTCAAAGTGTGCTACGAAACTGAGATAATTCAGAACGATACAGAATAAAAATAAATTTTACCGCTTTACCTAAAGCGTAATCCACAGCAGTCTCTACACTCCGCTTTTTGTAGTGTTAAATAATAGTTAAGCAAGGCTTTTTTGAAAGTAAATTTTGAAGTAATTGTCCTAATAGATAGTGGAAGATCGTTCCAACATTAAGAAGCGAGATAGTGAAAACTGCCACGGAACAGTGCTGTTCTGTGTTTGGGGATTTGAAAAACACACGAACAAAAGTGAGTCTCATAGCGATGCTGCTCATAACGCCATTTTAACTTTTTACAAAGGTAATCAGGACATTTATTTTTAATTAGCACGAGGTGACGTTAGTGATCGGCAAGCTCCCGCGGAATCTCCGAAACAATTAGCACGAGGTGACGTTAGTGATCGGCAAGCTCCCGCGGAATCTCCGAAACAATTAGCACGAGGTGACGTTAGTGATCAGCAAGCTCCCGCGGAGTGTCCAAAACAATTAGCTCGAGGTGACGTTAGTGATCGGCAAGCTCCCGCGGAATATCCGAAACAATTAGCACGAGGTGACGTTAGTGATCGGCAATCATCGGCGGAATCTCCGAAACAATTAGCACGAGTTGACTTTAGTGATCGGCAAGCTCCCGCGGAGTCTCCGAAATACCACACCAATCTTTAAACGTGATTTTCATATTGAATTAAAGGAAAATTTGACTCGTTTGAAAACCGATAAAAAAACAATAATTAAAAAATCGTAATCGTATCAGCTCATATACGTCCCCGCCGAGGGGCTCGAGCCTACCCTGAATTAGGGTGATCGGGACTTAGTCGACCACGCGGGCCCAGCGCGGGTTGGTCGACTTCACACACAACCTACGAATTTCTTCGCAGGCGTGTGCACGATGTTTTCCTTCACCGTAAGAGCGTCGGATAAACTTACATATGAAATCTAAATTCGAAATCACATTGGTACGTAGCAGGATTCGAACCACGACCGCCCGGATAGGAGGCGGTGGCCCTAGCGGTTAAGCCACCGACGCTCTGATCACTATAAAAAAATAAATACCCAAAAAAGGGCGGGCCGTTTGTTTTGCAATTTTAGTACTTAATTATTTGTAGTTAATTATGAGACAATAGATAAATTTTTAACATAAAATTAAGTACGAGTATGTCTTCAAGTATAGCTCATAGCATATTTTTGGTGTGACAGCTTGTTTACTTTTATGAGAAAAATGGTATCAACTTAAATTATTTTTCAAATATCGCCTTAAACACACAATTTAGGTTGATCGGTAAAATAGTAAATTTTACTTTTTTATATTTTTTTTATTTACCAATTTTAAAGCAAAATACAAAAAAAAATATCATCTAGCACCGTTCAACCTGGATTAAAACTTTATCCTGTTCAACGTCACAAATGGAAACTCTTATTTCACGTTCTAATCCATCCATACTGTTGCATTCTATTTTCAACATATTCATGAGCTGAGTAGGTACCAGTGGAACACTTAACAGAGAAAGTGCAAAAAGAACAACAAAATAAATGGTTTCGAAATGTGAACGGACACAATACTATTCTGTTTCCAATTTCGGTGAAGAACCCAAAAAAGAGTGTGTGGTTTTATGAAACCACGGTAAAAGTGAAACTTTTTTTCACAGTATAGACATTTCATCATTCATTACAGCTCATATACGTCCCCACCGAGGGGCTCGAGCCTACCCTGAATCAGGGTGATTAGGCCTTAGTCGACCACGCGGGCCCAGTGCGGGTTGGTCGACTTCACACACAACCTTCGAGTTTCTTCGCAGGCGTGTGCAGGTTTCCTCACGATGTTTTCCTTCACCGTTAAAGCAATCGGTAAGTATGTACGTAAGTTTTTGAAAAACTCATTGGTACATTGGCCGTCCAGATTTGAACCCGGTACCTCTGGTTAGATGGACCGAGTCGCTACCGGTTGAGCCACCGACGCTTTTTTAGCCAACATAGACATTTACAGAGCACGAAACGATCATGACTGCTCTCATCTTGGAGCTACGGTACAGAGGAAGAAAGAATCAATACCGACCGTCATGCAACACACAGACGAAAAAGATCATGGCTGCTCTCGTCTTGGAGCTACGATACAGAGGACGAAACGATCATACCGACCGTCACGCGACACACAGACGAAAAAAATTGAGACGATGTAATAAAAGTTTCACTTTAAAAAATGCAGTGTCGCGACAACCCCGCGGCACGGGCACGGAACATACAGAGTGGGCGTGGGTGTGCAATTAGTGTATGTAAACACACTGAACGATCTGTCAATGAATGCCATTTTACAAGATGACGTCGTTAGTTCCGATTCCCGCCACGTGCCATAAGATCCCTGTCGCACTGTAGCTGCGGGCGCGCAACTACGCCGACTGTCCAGCAGTTTTGTTCTGTTTCTGTTGCTAACAGAGTTCCCTAACCGAGGCGGTGGCGGTGGAAGTTTTAAATAGCTCACTTATAGAGTTAGCATTAGTTTGTACTGGCAAAATGGATGTAAAGGTCATTGGGCACCTTAGTATAGAAAATTTACCCACGGCTCAGACCCATGGACATGGGCAGGATGCACACACTATGTCTCTAGTTTACGTTGATATGGGTCGTAGTTCTGTGAGTAGTAAGAATATATGGAGAGAGAAGGTAAAGTAAAGGATATAGTGTGTCGTTGCAATTAAATACAAAATGAAAAATTAAATTAAGATAAAATATTAATTATGGTGTAACTTATTATTCCCACTATTTTTTCAATACAATGTTCACTTATACGAAAAGTAGGATATTACTCTATAATTTAAAAGTGATCTGGTTTTTGTCCGCTATATTTGAGTAACCGGGTCTGATTTCGCGCAATGACCTTTGCAAGATATAAACGGACAAAAACTGGAAATAGATGATACAAGCAAAAGGAAACTCTGCAGTCCATAGTTAGATACTTACCTATTCACATAGGTAGGTACCTAATCTACTAACGGACTTACCTAATTTACTAACAAACACTTTCATGAGATATTAAAAACGCTAAACACGTTAAAAACCGACTTCCATCGCAACATTTTCGAACAATTTTTCATGATTATTTTTGGTTTTTGTTAATTTTTTAATAAAGTACTATACCGATTTTGATAAAATGTATATGGGACCACACGGAAAGCACTAGCTTTCAAATAAAAAGAGAAACATCAAAATCGGTTCACCCAGTCAAAAGTTCAGAGGTAACACACATAAAAAAAACATACAATCGAATCGAGAACCTCCTCCTTTTTGGAAGTCGCTCTAAAATTGAATCTTCAAACAGCTGGCGTCGGTGGCGTAACGGCTAGGTACTTCCTGTCCGGGAGGTCGTGGTTCGAACCCTGCCACGTATTAATGTAATTTCGAATTTAGATTTCATATGTACGTTTATCCGACGACGCTCTTACGGTGAAGGAAAACATCCTGAGGAAACCTGCACACGCCTGCAGAGAAACTCGCAGGTTGTTTGCGAAGTCTACCAACCCGCACTGGGCCCGCGTGGTCGACTAAGGCCCGATCGCTCTAATTTAGGGTAGGCTCGAGCCGTATATGAGCTGACATGATGGTGAATCTTCAAACAACTACAACGATAAATATTTTAAAAAAATATTTCTGTAAATCCAATCTACCTCTTATATCGTGCGTCACAAATAAACCGTTATAACGAATGGAATTATGAAACTGATGTGAGCCATAACTCTGATGGCTCCACGCCCCACACTCACACCGCAGACGCGCCCGGAGTACCCAATTTTGGGTCCACTCTAATAATGCTTGTGTTTATGTGTTTGGACAAAGCATGAATCGGATTGGGGTATTTTGTATGGGATAGTGGCTTTTCGCACTTTGTGCACTTTCGTGTAATATTATATTCAAAACATATTGCCTAGTTATTTTAATTTTGATGAGTCTGCCACAAGACACATAAAAGTGTTTAGTTTAGTTTAGTTTAGTTTAGTTTAGTGTGAAAAGAATACGAGTACAGTGCTGCTAGTCAAAACCTTTTTTCAACCAACTTCCAAAAAGGAGGAGGTTCTCAATTCAACTATATGTTTTTTTTTAATTTATTTTATTCGATATTTTCGCAGATTGTGAACCTGTTATCAGGATTATTTTTTTATTCAATAAGTATACTGCTAGGTTAGTCCCATATAAATTTTGTCAAAACTAGTGCAATATTTCAATAATTAGAAAATTCATAAAAACTAAAAGAAACAATGCAAATTGTACTAATTCGTTGCGATGGAAGTCGGTTTTTTAACGTGTTGAGAATATCACACTCATAAAAGCGAAAGTTTGTGAGTGTGTATGTTTGTTACTTTTCACGCAAAACTACTAAACGGATCTGGTTGAAATTTGGTAGGTAGACAGATCATGACCTAGATTAATACATAGGCTACTTTTTCACGCTCGTGAGCCGCTTGCGGCCCGCGCACTGCGCACCCTCGAAAAGTCATAGAAATGTTGTCCACGCGGGTGAAGCCGCGGGAAACAGCTAGTCCAATTATAAATTGTGCATTTGGCTACACCTCACTTGTGACGGTGAGTGCCGATGCAGCCGAAGCAAGCAAGCTCAAATAACATCTTTTTATTACCTTAATTGAATTAAATTATAAAAAAAAACATTACAAATCGGGAAAGATAAATGCTATCGGGGAATTCCACTCTTGGGCCGTCCACATGATGAACAAAACGAAATTATTTAGCAAAATGCATATATGTGATGTGATCCAATCACTGATTGGGCGTTGTTAAGAAATATCAATGAGAACAGTGATTGCTGTTCATCATTGAACGAAAATCCGCTAGATAATAGTTTGTAGTGCTTGTAATTATGGCTAGCAGTAGGCACGAATCTATTTACACCGGAAGTGTGAGGACTTCATTCGGAGCGCGCCGGCGAGGGAAGCACCGGGTTCAAGTTCACAAGAAGGTGTCGCGTCAAGAGTTGTTCTTGACCTAGACAAGTAAAAACTTTGCTACCGATTAATATTTAGTACCTTTGACCAAATATACTGGACCGGCCCTATCAATACATTAATCTGATAAAAAATGCGTCGAATACAGCTACACGCAAACACACACTCACACCACCAGTCTACCGAGTCTCGAACAAATATAAACAATGACAGACATAGAGAGACGTACTTGGAATGTAGCACGAATGAGATAATAAATTTCACTAATTTCGACCTTCAACCCACTTGGGGAATACTGATCGACTACGGCGAAATGCTCTCACTCTGTAGGCTTACGTACTAGCTGTTCGCGTGGGCAGGTCCATAGCCGGCCGAAGTTTAGTAGTATCTTCAGGTTTTCACATTTTAGGAAGAAATAACTTAATACTCTCATTATTATTATTACAACTCTTCCAGAAAAAAAATATATTTTACACTTAAAATTATCTATATTGTAAAATAATTTGTGAGAATGACCTACAATTATATCTATTGCAGGCTTTCTTGCTGCTATAATTTACTTTTCGCTTGCTCGCATCGCTCCACAGCTTCATACAAATAATTATAAAGTGAGTCTGATTCGAGCTGAGCGGAAAGTGGGAAATTCTTCGCCTCACGGGGAGGGGAACTAATTTAATAGATTTTACAATGCGGCCGCGGCAGGTTAATTTGGGGAATCGCTCCGAGCGAGGGACACTTACCTACTAATAGAGTTTTTAAAATTCAATATTCTGTTTTGTAAGCAAAGTTTGAATATATGTGAATATATGGGTTTATTTCATAGGTACTTATAATGGTAATGGAAAAATCACGAAGATAAAAAATTATTTGCGGCGTTGTTTTTGACGTGACAACATCTAATAAATCGATGGACGCCGGCTGTATGCAAGAAAAATGATGACTCAATATCCCGTTACGCTGATTGTAACGTTACGATCAAAGCGAGAGTGCTACTCTTAAACATGTTTCTGTTCGTTAAAGTAATAAACATATTTGAATTAATGAGTGCAAATAAAAGTAAATTTATCAATTCAATTGTAGATTTCATTTCCCTCCTTTGTACAAAATAGTGATAATTCAATAAAAAATATTCAATTTACGCAAAAAAAAGTACGCAATCATTTCATCAATGTTTTGTTATGAAGTTGTCACGTTAAACTATCGTTCGTAAACTGACTTTACAGACAACCAATTTTTTTCTTCCAAAAAAATGCTGTAGATTCTAGTTGGGTTCAAAGAAATGAATATCAAAATAACTGATTCCATTATTGTTTATATTGCATATTATTATATAATAAAAAAATGAGTTACTCATTTCGTCAAAACAATTATAACAAATACAATAAGTATTTCGCTACAAGATAATTACAAAGTAGGTTATGGAATGCTGCAAGTAATCAATAAGCTTGCTTTACATGAGGCAAGATACTAAAGTATGAGGTACTTCAGTAGGAGGTACTTTAGTAGGAGGTACTTTAGTAGTAGGTACTTCAGTAGGAGGTACTTCAACAGGAGATAATTCAGTAGGAGGTACTTTAGCAGGTAGGTACTCTAGAAGGAGGTACTTCAGTGGGTAGGTACTCCAGAAGGAGGTACTTCAGTAGGAGGTACGTCAGTAGGTAGGTACTCTAGAAAGAGGTACCCTAGAAAGAGGTACTCCAGAAGAAGGTACTTCAGTAGGAGGTACTCCAGAGGAGGGAGAATGACGAATAAGAACTCATAAATCTATCTCCTAACGTTAATTATCAGTGTACACTAAATGTATGCTGTTAATAAATAAAATTGTAAGTAATCAATTTCATCAATATCAATTGTATCTTGTATGATTGTATCTTCCTTTTATCCGCAATTATTGGTAAACCCTTGACATCATCTCAACTGACGCTAAATGACGATAATGCCGAAGATGGAAACAGTATCTCCGTGAGAGAAAGAGATCGCTTTGAATTACTAATGTAACGTACGTATGAAGTCGGATCAATATACACATATTGTAGGTACCTACCTAGAGGATTGCACAAAAAATTGGTCAGGTCAGGCTCGCGTGTAGAGGGTTCTTTCATTAATAAATACTGTTTCGAATAAAAACACGAACCTTTAAATTCATTTTGAGAGACTTACTCAGCAACACCCTTATGAGTGGGTGGAATTTTTATTTACTATCCGCCTTTTACACGTATAAATGATAAGATTACTCTAAAAATGACGGTTTTACGTTTTCTATTCTTGTATTTCCTTACAAAATTTTACTAGCATAAGTGGTTGAGTACACTAGTCAACTTTGCATAAGACCCAAACCTTCATTCGAAGATATTTGAAAATCATGAGTTTTAAAAAAAAAACAATGTTATATGAATAAAAGCAGAATTAAATGCCTGGTGAAACAGTGAAATAAAAAAAAAACTTACATCAATACAAAAAATAAGTTTATCGGGATGAGCAAAACAGTACAATATTTAGTAAAAATTTTTTTATTAAAAATTTGAGTACGTTTGACTGCAACTCACCTGATGATGATGCAGTCGAGGATGGTACACGCAAACTCAAATAATGCCTATTCACTGTTGCCTTGAAGATCCCCAAATTATAGGAATCGGGAAACACTGACGCAGGCAAGGAGTTCCACTCCTGCGCTGCACGCATAATAAATGAAGAAGCGTAACGATTCGCGCGAAAAGGTTGAGAGATTAAAGAAAATAAAATCAGATTAGAGCAGGGTTTAGCACAAAAAACAAAAAAAAAGTATCTGTAGATAAAATTAATAGGCAGTTGGACCCCCTGAAGCATTTGCTAACGTTATAATACATCTCCTTGGCATGGTCAGTAACAGGTTGTCAATAGTGGCCTGGGGTATCATGCTCCACGTCCGCGAAAGATGTAAGAAAAGATCTTGTTCTGTTCGTAAGTTCTGAGGAAGCTGTTGAAATGCTATTCTTCCGAGTAAATGTTAGGCATGCTCATTGGGATTCATGTCACAGGACTGTGGAGGCCAGTCTAAGAGGGTATATATCATCTTCACGGAAAACATTTAAAACAGGTCTTGCAGTGTGCGCGCGAGTGCTTGCTTTTGAATTCGGTGCGGAACAATAATCGGTTCTACCACCTCGTGACTGTATTTTTGTGCATGTTGCCCTGTATAAAAACGAGGTTAGTTCTTCCGCCACGACGAGTTCCAGCCCAGACCATTATTGTGCCTCCCTCATAGGGATGCACTTCCTGAGGACAACAAAACCATTCGTGACGTCCAGTAGCTCGCCACACGCATATTCTCCTTGAATCAGGGTGGAAACCGAATAAGGATTCATCAGAAAACCATACACGAGCCCACTCATCTTCTGGCCACTCTAGGTGAACAAGTGCCAATCGTAACCGTAGAGCACGATTGCCTCGCCGGAGAGCTACAACCCGCAACGGCCTACGAGAACGTAAAGCGACTTCATGCAGTCTCCTCCTGGCTGTTTGGGTGCTAACAGCCACGTGGTGTTGAGTTTGCAGCCTTTCAACCAGTTGCCGCGCCGTAGTTTTAGACTCTCGCCTAACGATATTCTGAACAAAGCGGTTTTGTCTCTCAGTTGTAACACATGATCTACCGGGATGTCGTTGGGCCGTATTTCCGGTGAGCCGATAACGTTGCCATAACCTTCGAATTGCCGACTGGTTGGAGTCGATGGCATCCGCAACTTGACGTTGAGTACTTCCGGCTTCCAGCATATCCATAGCGCGTAACCTTTCACCTTGAGTTAAATGACGGCGTGGCATTACCGCTTATAAGCCAATACTTTTTTCAAATAAAAAATAAAACAATTTTCAACACAAAAAAATAAAATTCATGTCAACAAACGAAAAGACTTTATAAGAAGATAAACCAGCTGCTGGCAATTTAATCGAAAGTGATGTAATATAGAAGAATTGTATTGTTTGAATTGGAACATTATTGAGTTTTTATTTCGTTTAAAATTTTATAGGTAGCCAGTTTCTTTTTTCGAAGTGATTAAACAAAAAAGTTCATTTTGATGTTTGAATCTTAGACAAAGTTGACTATTGTATATAGAGTATGAAGTACGAACAGTCAGAGCCTCATAGCCTAACATTATCAACGTTTAAGTTGCGTGTAGACTCGTCCACGAGTTCACTGAGAGAGATATAAATATACCTATATTTAAGTTTCGTTTGGATTCGTCGACAAGTTCACTAAGAATGATGTAGATGTTACCTATATTTAAGTTGCGTGTAGACTCGTCCACGAGTTCACTGAGAAAGATATAAATATAATTACCTATATTTAAGTTGCGTATGGACTCGTCCACAAGTTCACTGAGAATGATATAAGTATACCTATATTTAAGTTGCGTGTGGACTCGTCCACGAATTCACTGAGAAAGATATAAATATACCTATACTTAAGTTGCGTGTGGACTCGTCCACAAGTTCACTAAAAGATATAAATATACCTATATTCAAGTTGCGTGTGGACTCGTCCACGAGTTCACTGAGAAAAATATAAATATACCTATATTTAAGTTGCGTGTGGACTCTTCCACAAGTTCACTAAAAGATATAAATATACCTATATTCAAGTTGCGTGTGGACTCGTCCACAAGTTCACTGAGAATGATATGAGTATACCTATATTTAAGTTGCGTATGTACTCGTCCACAAGTTCACTGAGAATAATATAAATATACCTATAGTTAAGTTGCGTGTGGACTCGTCGACAAGTTCACTGAGGATGATATAAGTATACCTATATTTAAGTTGCGTGTGGACTCGTCCACAAGTTCACTGATAATGATATAAGTATACCTATATTTTAAGTATTTATATACTTTCTATCTGACCGGTCCCTGAACCACACAACCTTAGACAATAACTTGTTTGAGCACACAACTATGCAGATATTCACTCGCTGTACTGAATAAAATTGTGTCTGAGCTCAGTTCAACACATTTTAAAAGTGTTATTATCCGAAATAGCCTCGACAGCGGCGCGCGGGAAATAGTTCTGACGTTGAAGCATTTCTATTGGAATATCGACGGCTTGAGAAACTGCCCTCGATCCGGCTCGAGCCCGAGGCGCCGCCGCCGGGCGCTGCGAAATGATATTTCGTTACATTTCCAGGGAGAAAATAACTAGCTCGCGGTTGCATCCCGATACGTTACACTGAAAACTGATTATTTAAGGCTTTTTATAAAAAGCAGTTTTCATATGAAAAAAAAGCCGGCCAAGTGCTACTCGGGGTCACACAAACAGGTATCGGCACCAAACATTAACTACCAACAGAACAAGAACTCTCAGTACATACTTTGCTCTAGATAAATAGGGGTTAACTTATTTTGAACTACAGAATTTATTTTTCCTGTGAGATGGGAAAGATTTATTTATTTAAGACTAGCTGTCCCGGCGAACTTCGTTCCAACTTACACTACACTACACTGCCCTAACCTACACTACATTACCCTACCCTATCCTACCCTACACTACCCTACCGTACACTACACTACCCATCTCTACACTACCCTACCCTACACTACCCTACCCTACACTACACTACCCTAACCTACCCTACATACACTACTCTACACTACCCTACCGTACACTACCCTACCGTACACTACCCTACCCTACACTACCCTACCCTACACTACACTACCCATCTCTACACTACCCTACCCTACACTACACTACCCTACCCTACACTACCCTACCCTACACTACCCTACCCAACACTACAATACCCTACACTACACTACCCTACCCTACACTACCCTACCAACACTACACTACCCTAACCTACCCTACATACACTACTCTACACTACCCTACCGTACACTACACTACACTACCCCACCCAACCCTACTTTACCCTACACTACCCTACACCTAAACTACACTGCCCTACCCTAAAACTAATTATTTTTTGACTGATTTTTTATTGTTGGTTTTTTTTTTATTTAATTCCGGGCGTTTTCATATTTATTCACCTTTTAAACTTTATCTGGACTTCCACAAATAATTCAATACCAAAATTAGCCAAATCGGTCCTGCCGTTCTCGAGTTTTAGCGAGACAATCGAACAGAAAAAAAAAATACTTAAGTGTATGTATAAAAACTCGAAGGTTGTGTGTGAAGTCAACAAAAATTAATTTTTTTTTATTTAATTCCGAGCGTTTTCATATTTATTCACCTTTTAACCTTCTCTGGACTTCCACAAATAATTCAATACCAAAATTAGCCAAATCGGTCCGGCCGTTCTCGAGTTTTAGCGAGACTAACGAACAGCAATTCATTTTTATATAGATAGATTTTTTTCATAGGTCCAAAATCCTGTCATGCAAGGATTTTCCTGTAATTTATGCAGTGAACCTTAATTCTGTGATTTTTTAATATCCAGTATAGCCGAGTAGTTTCTAAGATAAGGGGAGGGGGATGGTCAATTCTCGCCTGTTCCGGTGTCTGCAATGAAATCTTGCATGTTATATTTGACCCACTTCCCGGTTTCAGATTGGGCTGAAATTTTGCATGCATGTGAATATCGCGTGACAATGCAATATTAAAAGCTTGTACCTAACAGTTTTTTAGGTTTTCGAAATTATTATTAAATATCTTCAAAACTATATTAATCCTAAAATTATATAAAAAAACATATTTTAATTTTATGAAACACACAATATATTTTGGAAAATTTTTTTAAAACATTCTAATTTACTCCCATAAAGTGGCCCCCATGTTTAAAATTAAGTTACAATTCCTTCTTTGGGTCACCCACTTACTCGTACATATGAGTACCAAACTTTAACTTAATCGGTCTAGAAGTTTCCGAGCATATTGGCTATGATAGACGAATGGACAGACACACGAGTGATCCTATAATGGTTCCTTCAGTTTTTATCTTTTGAGATATGGAACCAAAATTTGAAAAATGGAACTTTTGAAATATGGAAAAAAGGGTTGCCTACCTAAGAAGACATGTTCACAAACACCAGTAACTATGTACGACGACTTCCACACAGGATTACACCTGGTTAATTCCAAAATTTAAATAAAGTTTGGATCTAATTTCTACGCACTCAAATTTTTAATCTATATATATAAAAATGAATTGCTGTTCGTTAGTCTCGCTAAATCTCGAGAACGGCTGGACCGATTTGGCTCATTTTGGTATTGAATTATTTGTGGAAGTCCAGAGAAGGTTTAAAAGGTGAATAAATATGAAAACGCTCGGAATTAAATAAAAAAAATATAATTTTGGTTGACTTCACACACAACCTTCGAGTTTTTATACATACACTTAAGTATATTTTTTTGCTGTTCGTTTGTCTCGCTAAAACTCGAGAACGACTGGACCAATTTGACTAATTTTGGTATTGAAGTATTTGTGGAAGTCCAGAGAAGGTTTAAAAGGTGAATAAATATGAAAATGCTCGGAATTAAATAAAAAAAAAACCAAAAATAAAAAATCAGTCAATAAATAATTGGTTTTAGGGTAGGGTAGTGTAGTGTAGGTGTAGGGTAGTGTAGGGTAGGGAAGGGTTAGGTAGTGTAGTTTAGGGTTGGGAAGGGTAGTGTAGTGTAGTGTAGGGTAGTGTACGGTAGGGTAGTGTAGAGTAGTGTATGTAGGGTAGGTTAGGGTAGTGTAGTGTTGGGTAGAGTTGTGTAGGGTAGGGTAGTGTAGTGTAGGGTAGGGTATTGTAGTGATGGGTAGGGTAGTGTAGGGTAGGGTAGTGTAGGGTAGGGTAGTGTAGTGTAGGGTAGGGTATTGTAGTGATGGGTAGGGTAGTGTAGGGTAGGGTAGTGTAGGGTAGGGTAGTGTAGTGTAGTGTAGGGTAGTGTAAAGATGGGTAGTGTAGTGTAGGGTAGTGTACGGTAGGGTAGTGTAGAGTAGTGTATGTAGGGTAGGTTAGGGTAGTGTAGTGTAGGGTAGGGTAGGTTAGGGTAGTGTATTGTAGGGTAGGGTAGTGTAGGGATGGGTAGTGTAGTGTAGGGTAGGGTAGTGTAGGGTAGGGTAGTGTAGGGTAGGGTAGGATAATGTGTAGGTTAGGGCAGTGTAGTGTAGTGTAAGGTGGAACATAGTTCGCCTGGACAGCTAGTATGAAATAAAAATAAAGTCCACAAAATTGTACATATTAATTTTCTTTGATTTTACTTGCGAGCGAAAGAACGCAGCGAGGTAATAAAGAAAGTAAAGTTGGGGAGTCTTGGTAAGCCCCCTTCCATCTCAGGCATCATCGTCACTTACCATCAGGTTATATGATGCCAAGGGCTTACCAATTGTAAATATAAAAACAAAATAAAAAAAGGGCAATCGTTGTGAAAACTTTTTAAAACTTTACAACAAAATTTTCTTTTCAAAACTAATAAAGGGCATCCCATACAACATTAATTTTTGTTTGCGACTTTAAAGAAAGTTTAAAAACAAGTAAAAAAACAAAATAATAAAAAAAAATTAAAAAAAATAATTTAATCAATCCTCTTCCTATTATTGCTTGCGCTGGTTTATAAATTAAGAGGAAACGCGGCTGCCATTTTTTCCATACAAACGTAGTCCCCTGTTTTATCCCTGGATAATGACAATTATTATTACAGCTCATATACGTCCCCACCGAGGGGCTCGAGCCTACCCTGAATCAGGGCGATTAGGCCTTAGTCGACCACGCGGGCCCAGTGCGGGTTGGTCGACTTCACACACAACCTTCGAGTTTCTTCGCAGGCGTGTGCAGGTTTCCTCACGATGTTTTCCTTCACCGTTAAAGCAATCGGTAAGCGTCGGTTGCTCAACCGGTAACGACTCGGTCCATCTAACCAAAGGTACCGGGTTCAAATCTGGACGGCCAATGTACCAATGAGTTTTTCAAAAACTTACGTACATACTTACCGATTGCTTTAACGGATAATGACAATAGAGCAAAAATATTTTTTCCATTAAAACTATATCTACCATGGCCATGTTTTGTTTTTTCCCATATTATAATCATAATAGGAAGTAGGAGCCTTCTAAAACTGAGCAAATTGCCCATATTGAAACGTCATTTTCAGACACCCACCGAAAATATAATACGCATATTAACAACATGTTCCACCTTTTCGCACGAATCGTTACGCTTCTTCATTTATTATGCGTACAGCGCAGTAGTGGAACTCCTTGCCTGCGTCAGTGTTTCCCGATTCCTATAATTTGGGGATCTTCAAGGCAAGAGTGAATAGGCATTATTTGAGTTTGCGTGTACCATCCTCGACTGCATCATCACTTACCATCAGGTGAGTTGCAGTCAAACGCACTCAAATTTTTAATATAAAAAATAAAAAAAAAACAACATGAAAACATAGAGGCATAGGTAAAGCCTTTTTTAAAATTATTTTTGGAATAAAACATTGTTTTTGCTCAAGTTTTGGAGGAGGAAATAGAGGACTACGAAATGCTATTTTTGTCAATTTTAGTGCTTTTTATCGGTCTGCGCTGCAGTTATCCCATTCTTGCTGTATACGGAGAGGTTTGGGAGAGGGAGACAGCAACATTTTATTCAAATACCTATTCTTTAGACCGCGTTTCCTGTTAACGCGTGAAAGCATGTGATATTGACATTAGATCCGCAGAACCCCGCGCCCTGCGCCCCGCGCGCACCTGGTCACAGCAACCGACGGATTGCTGGCAGCGCGGCAGTGCAGCGGTCCCGCGATGATATCGAGGAAATACTTCGAACACACTCGAAGCTACTCGGTCGCGGACTCACTGAACTGATACCTGTGTCTTTAAGATTACAACGTCTTTTTAACCGACTTCAAAAAAAGGAGGAGGTCTCTCAATTCGACCTTATATATTTTTTTTATGAGTGTTCGCGGATAACTTCGTCGTTTATAAACCGATTTTGATAATTCTTTTTTTTAATGGAAAGAAGATATCCCAAAGGATGTTCCATGATAAAGAAACGAGGATCTGATGATGGCATCCACGAGAAATCGAAGGGAACCTTCGAAAATCGTAGAGCGACTAGTGCGTTTGAAGTCGTTTTTTTTTGTTTAAAATTATAATGCTATAATTTTATGATTTGATACTCGATACTATAGATTACTTGTGTCAATGAGTATCAGTCTATAACTCATCATCATCATATCGGACTCGGTGGCTCAGTGGTTAGTGCCCTTGACTACTGATCCGAGGGTTGTGGGTTCGATCCCCACCCGGGGCAAGCATTTGTGTGATGAACAGATTTGTTTGCTCTGTGTCTGGGTGTTAAATATCTATATATGATTGTCTTAAACGTATATAAGTATGTATATCAGTCTCTGGTAACCCATAACACAGGGAACCCTACTTTGGGGCCAGATGACCATGTGTGATTTGTCCCAGAATATTTATTTATTTATTTATAAAGATATACGTTAAAGTATACTTAGACTCAGTTATTTAGATTAATACGGTTCAAGTAAGTTAAAGTAATATTAAGTAGAGTTTATAAGTAATGATACCGCATCATCATCATTATTATCATATCAGCCGAAGGACGTCCACTGCTGCACATAGGCCTCTCCCAAGGATTTCCACTACGACCGGTTCTGCTATACCCGCATCCAGCGGTTTCCCGCGACCTTCACCAGGTCATCGGTCCACCGAGTGGGAGGCCTGCATACGCTACGTTCTCCGGTGCGCGGTAGCTATGTGCCCCGCCTACTGCCACTTAAGTTTAGCAATTCAGAGAGCTATGTCGGTTACTTTGGTTCTCCTGCGGATCTCCTCGTTTCTAAATCGATCACGTAGAGAAATTCCGAGCATAGCACGCTCCATTGCCCTTTGGGTGACCTTGAGCCTTCTTATGAGGCCCATAGTAAGCGACCATGTCTCAGTTCCGTAAGTCATCACTGGCACATACACTAGTCAAAAACCTTAGTCTTGAGATACTGCGGTAGGGACGTAAAGATATTGCGAAGCTTCCCGAACGCTGTCCAGCCGAGTTGGATACGTCGATTGATCTCTTTCTTGAATAATTTTTATGAAGAGACACGGATGGCCTATAACATTTTCTGCATAAGTGTCGGTTCTAGAGGCCCATGTTAAACAGTTTAAGCAATAAATAAAAAAAGTCCTGACTCATCAACGCCCAGTCCAAAAGTTTCCTTTGTGTCCTCGGGATAGGGGATAAAAACGGAAATCAAGTAGGTGCGTAATAATTAGTATTCTTTAATGACGGTCTAAGGATGATGATTATTGTACACTATTAGTCTCATCTGTGATTGCACTCAATACAGGCACAGATGAGAATGATAGTACTCACGTACTAAAGGACACACTGGACTGAGCACCACTTCCGTAGATCTTTACAGCTCAGAGGTAATGTTCTAGTCAATTTAATTTAGAATACTTAAGAAAAACGTTCCATTAAAGTCACATGAATGGTTATTATCACGGATAAGATAAATACGGTTGGATTGGCAATAGTCACACTTTTGTTTAATAACCAGCGTCGCCGCCTGTTTCCCACCCATCAACTCCACTACAAAAGCAATAATAATACATATACACGAATTGCGCGCACTAATAAACATAACACACTGAGAACACAGGGCTGCAATTGTGTCTCACACCATTTCGAGAGTCTGTACGTTACACACAACCACACGCAAATAAAAAGTATGAACGCGATTGTCTAATCATACTTGAGGCGCGCCTGCCCAGCGCACATTTCCAATCCAACCTTATTTATCTGATCCGTGGTTATTATATTAGTGTACCGCGTGCCGCGCGACACAGCCGCTACCGTATCGCGGGTTCGACTCCCGCCCTGAATAGCGGTAATTTTATGACCCTAGTATAGGCGACGCGTCGATTGCCCGTGCACTGTGCAGGTAGATATTATTTGTGTTGTGGGCCGGGGCTATGTTTGTTTATTACTCGCTACTATCTGTAGGTACCTACAATAATGTAGGGATAGAAAGTATTGTTTTGTTTTTCGTACTTGAATACGCGACTCTACCTGTACGGCCGGCTGCCGGTGTTTCAATGGTTTTGCAGTGCTCTGTACCTATGTGCTTCACAATACAACACTAAAATATAGAAATATATAGTGAAATTTCACGCAATGATAAAGATATGATAATGTAACACGCTGTAGTTCATATCAGCTCATACACGTTCCCACCGAGGGGCTCGAGCCTATTACCCTAAATTAGGGCGATCGGGCCTCAGTCGACCACGCGGGCCCAGTACGGGTTAGGCAACTTCACACATAACCTTCGAGTTTCTTCGCAGGCGTATGCAGGTTTATTGTTTATTGTTTGTTGTTGTTTACTGTGGATTAATCCACAGTTGGTATCTTGACATCATCTCACCTGATGATAAATTACAATGTTTTCCTTTACTGCAAGAGCTTCGGTTAAACGTACAATGAAATCGAAATTCGAAAAACACATTAAACGTGGCAAGATTCGAACCAAGACTTCCCGGAAAGGAGGTAGCGGCCCTAACCGTTACAATAGTACTAATACTGAAGTAACACAAAAAATATTAAAAAACGGCCAAGGGTAAGTCTTACTCGCGCTAAGGATTACGAACTGAATGACAAAAAAGCATATTTTTGTCGCTCACGCTGATGTGTATTGTTTGTATCATTGTTATTATACTATGTAGTTGTGTGGAGAGGTGTGGTGGTACGGTGTGGCGTAAGGAGTGAAGCAGGTATTGTGAGGCAAAAAAAAAAATCGAAGTTGTGATTTTGATGGGGATCGATTGTTTTACACTAACAGAATCCAAGAAACGAAAAAAATAAAAAAAATTAGGGTGCGTATCTTTACGTCTGTCTGGTGCTCTAGTTTTAATACTACTGGATGGATTCGGATGAAATTTGGGTAACGGCAATATTATTTTTATATCTCCAGTCGGTTTTTTTTTTCAAATTTCCCCAATCTAATTTTTTAGGGTTGCCACCGTAGTAAAAAACCACTTATTATTTTTTTAAACAAAAATGGCTTCAACAATTTTGGTAGAACTTGGTATGTTAACTGTATATGACCTTATGGTACGTGGTAGTTCGTAGTCCCAAGAAAAATCGAAATAAGGTACATATCCAGGTTGTTTGTTACTTTTTCCCAAAAATGGCTCTAACGATTTTAATGAAATTTGTAAATAGCTAGGACGTATTATGGCCTACTGCATTGGGTACTTTATTATTCCAGGAAAAATTAGAGTAAGGTACCTCCCATAGAAACCCAAAGTAATTGTAAATTTTTAATCATTTCTGATATACGAGTACTTAGTTTAATTCTTTGCTACCAAGCAAGTGTCATGTTTATTGTAGTATGCACAGCAATTAATTTTACTTTTGAGCTCCGAAGGAGTAAAGAAGGTATTGCGAGGCAAAAAATATCGAAGTTGAGATTTGGATGGAGATCGATTGTCTTACACTAATAGTCTAAAAAAAATATAAAAAAATGTGTGTGTAAGTGTGTATGTGTGTGTGTATGTGTGTGTGTGTGTGTATGTGTGTGTGTGTGTTTGTACGTCCGTCTAGTGCTCTAGTTCCCAAACTACTGGACGGATTTGGGTGAAATTCGGGTAAGGGCAATATTATTTAAATATCTCCAGGCTTTGTTTTTTAATTTCCCCTATCATGGTTTTTACTTTCTCTACCCCGCAGAATGCTATTCGTACGTACGTACGTAGGGTAGAGTATGTATTGTAATCACTAAAAAAAGTATTTCACTTTTCAAAAAAAAAGTGTGCTTTATCATTAACACATACCGGAAAACTGAATATCGCAATTCCGCCCGTGCGTGCATCCGTCCGCTCTGGAGGCTATATTTTTAGTCCTATTGGAACCAAATTTAGGGTCTGTTTTAAAATATTACATCCAGGGGATTATAAAAGTTTCTTTTTATCGTCAAACCGAAGAGTAGCTGTCATATAACAAAAACCATTTATTTGGAGTTTACTCCTTAAGAATCGATTTTCATATACATATAAGCCCGGGGTACGAAAGTTTATGGGGCGTAAAATCAAGCGTTTTGCGTTAGTAAGGAGTAAACTCCAGTCGTGTGTTTATATCTGAAAAAGTGTGTGTGTGTCAGCTCCGACGCACGACTGGAGTTTACTCCTTACTAACGATTATAAATGTGCTGGTGGATGGCGGCCAATTTTTTTAATTTTGACAATGGATTCGTGATTAGGGACTTCAGGGACCCTCAGATATCGACTTTGGAAGCAATCGGTCCACTAAGTAATAAGTTCCAAATGGCAGCCCCTTTCTTCAATTCTGACAACCGATTCGTGATAAGGGACTTCAGGGACCTTCAGATATAGATTTTGGAAGCATTCGGTCCAGTAATTAAGAAGTTAAAAATGGCAGCCCCTTTCTTCAATTCTGACAACCGATTCGTGATAAGGGACTTCAGCGACCTTCAGATATAGATTTTGGAAGCATTCGGTCCAGTAATTAAGAAGTTAAAAATGGCGGCCACTTTTTTCAATTCTGACAACGAATTCGTAACTAGGGACTTTAGGGACCCTTAGATATCGACTTTGGAAGCAATCGGTCTAGTAACTAAAAAAATCAAAATGGCGGCCAATTTTGTCAATTCTGACAACGGATTCGTGATTAGGGACTTCAGGGACCCTCAGATATCGATTTTGGAAGCAAGCAGTAAAAAAAGTTCGAAATGGCGGCCACTTTTGTCAATTCTGACATGACAAATCTAACGACACCTCACACTCTAAAATCCATCAAGCCCTTTAGACTACAGGACGTGCCAAAGAAATAGTCATACATACATACACACATGCATGCATGCATACATACACCCAAATAAGTTGCGCACAAAATTAATAACTAGACATACTATACAACTAAAGCAACGCATAACGCATTTTATCATAACAGCTCATAAACGTCCCCACCTAGGGGCTCGAGCCTACCCTATATTAGGGCGATAGGGCCTTAGTCGACCACGCGGGCCCAGTGCGGGTTGGTCGACTTCACACACAACCTGCGAGTTTCTCCGCAGGCGTGTGCAGGTTTCCTCACGATGTTTTCGGAGCGTCGGATAAACGTACATATGAAATCTAAATTCGAAATCACATTGGTACGTGGCAGGATTGGAACCATGACCTCCCGGACAGGTGGCGGCGGCCCTGGCCATTACGCCACCGACACTCTTTTTCGAACTATTATTTAACCAAACATAAATAAAATCAGGCGTTATGCGTTAGACTAATATATATACTGTGGCGTTAGTAAGGTGTTTACGCCTGATTTTATTCAGTCGTGCGTCGGAGCTGACACACACACTCTCTTTTTTCCGCAGAAATGGCTCTAATGATTTTGATAAAACTGCATATCGGAGTTTCTTTTGGTTATCTATTACATATAAAAATTTTGATGAACATTTTTCATACAAAAATTTTGATGAACTCGTACAATAATAATTGTAGAACCAAACATATACTTATTCGTAATACATGATAATTCAATATCTCCAACTATTGTGAGTACATCGCATGTTTCAATTTCATTCGTAGAACCGTACAAACACGATTTTTCCCAGACCAATGGGTATGGGTATACCCATGAAATTGAAACTTGCGATGTACTCACAATTGTTGGAGATATTGAATTGTCATGTATTACGAATAAGTATATGTTTGGTCATACAATTATTATTGTTTGAGTTCATCAAAATTTTTGTATAAAAAATGTTATGAAAAAAAATGACGAGAACATTTAGTGCGTGCTGCTGTACAATTTATTTACGTTTGCAATCATATTAAAAAATCTTATATATTATTTTTAAAACAAAAATGGCTTTAACGATTTTGATGAAACTTGGTATGTTACTATAACTGTATCTAGTTAGACGGCAGTGTGTCCGCCAAATTCGAAAAGAAAAAGGCGACACCGGCACACAATATTACACTAACCATTTCGGGCTACTGTCGACCTACCTGTAACTTAAAATCTATTTGACTTACATACTTGCGATTTTGTCTGTCTAGTAAGACCCCCTCAATCACCTAGAATCCTAATTTTTCTATATTTATCTTTTACCACTTCTGAGATATTGACGTCCAAAAATCACTATTTTTATGACTAACTCACTCACTGACTCATCAAAATTATAGACCACTTCCAGGTGACTTAGAAACTTGAAATTTGGCGCCGAGGTAGATAATTGGACGTTTACTAAGGGAAAAATAAAAACGGCCAAGTGTGAGTTGCACTCCCGCACAAAGGGTTTCGTATCATCAAAATATGTAGACCACTTCCAGGTGACTTAGAAACTTGAAATTTGGCGCCGAGGTAGATAATTGGACGTTTACTAAGGGAAAAATAAAAACGGCCAAGTGTGAGTTGCACTCCCGCACAAAGGGTTTCGTATCATCAAAATATGTAGACCACTTCCAGGTGACTTAGAAACTTGAAATTTGGCGCCGAGGTAGATAATTGGACGTTTACTAAGGGAAAAATAAAAACGGCCAAGTGTGAGTTGCACTCCCGCACAAAGGGTTTCGTATCATCAAAATATGTAGACCACTTCCAGGTGACTTAGAAACTTGAAATTTGGCGCCGAGGTAGATAATTGGACGTTTACTAAGGGAAAAATAAAAACGGCCAAGTGTGAGTTGCACTCCCGCACAAAGGGTTTCGTATCATCAAAATATGTAGACCACTTCCAGGTGACTTAGAAACTTGAAATTTGGCGCCGAGGTAGATAATTGGACGTTTACTAAGGGAAAAATAAAAACGGCCAAGTGTGAGTTGCACTCCCGCACAAAGGGTTTCGTATCATCAAAATATGTAGACCACTTCCAGGTGACTTAGAAACTTGAAATTTGGCGCCGAGGTAGATAATTGGACGTTTACTAAGAGAAAAATAAAAACGGCCAAGTGTGAGTTGCACTCCCGCACAAAGGGTTTCGTATCATCAAAATATGTAGACCACTTCCAGGTGACTTAGAAACTTGAAATTTGGCGCCGAGGTAGATAATTGGACGTTTACTAAGGGAAAAATAAAAACGGCCAAGTGTGAGTTGCACTCCCGCACAAAGGGTTTCGTATCATCAAAATATGTAGACCACTTCCAGGTGACTTAGAAACTTGAAATTTGGCGCCGAGGTAGATAATTGGACGTTTACTAAGGGAAAAATAAAAACGGCCAAGTGTGAGTTGCACTCCCGCACAAAGGGTTTCGTATCATCAAAATATGTAGACCACTTCCAGGTGACTTAGAAACTTGAAATTTGGCGCCGAGGTAGATAATTGGACGTTTACTAAGGGAAAAATAAAAACGGCCAAGTGTGAGTTGCACTCCCGCACAAAGGGTTTCGTATCATCAAAATATGTAGACCACTTCCAGGTGACTTAGAAACTTGAAATTTGACAGCGAGATAAGTAATTAGTGGACGTTTAGAAAGAGAAAATTAGAAAAATGATCAAGTGTGAGTCGTACTGGCGCACTGAAGGTTTCGTATCACCACTACTTAGCAAAACATGTAGACCACCTGCCAGGTTACTTATAAACTTGAAATTTGCCATCGAGGTAGGTTATTGGACGTATATAAAGGAAAAAGAAAAACCGGCCAAGTGCGAGACGGACCCACAGAATTTGGGTTCCGTACCACAACTTCTAGGTGACTTTTTAATTTGAGTTTTGGAATCGAAATAGGTCGTCTTTGCTACTAACTATGTGTTAATGTTTATTGTTAATTTGTGTATGCTCGACTGCGACAGACGGTGAAGGCTTCGCGAGAAAGTATACACAGCGTAGCTGTACAATTTAATTGTTTTACTGATATGAAATCATTGGAGCCACCACCTGTTTTTAAAAGACAATGACTAATAATTAGCTTCACGCACGTCGGCATCGCAACGTCACAATCAACGGATTGACGTGATTTTTTGCACATATATGGTTGAGGGCTGAGGGAGTGAAAAAAGACAATGACTAATAATTAGCTTTGCGCACGTCAGCATCGCAACGTCACAATCAACGGATTGACGTGATTTTTTGCACAGAGATGGTTGGGGCTGAGGAAGTGAGAAAAAACAATGACTAATAATTAGCTTCGCGCACGTCGGCATCGCAACGTCACAATCAAAGGATTGACGTGATTTTTTGCACAAAGATGGTTGAAGGCTGAGGGAGTGAGAAATAACAATGACTAATAATTAGCTTCGCGCACGTCGGCATTGCAACGTTACAATCAACGGATTGACGTGATTTTTTGCACAGATATGGTTGAGGGCTGAGGGAGTGAGAAAATACAATAACTAATAATTAGCTTTGCGCACGTCGGCATCGCAACGTCACAATCAACAGATTGACGTGATTTTTTGCATAGCGATAGTTGAAGGCTGATGGAGTGAGAAAATACAATGACTAATGAGGCGTCGCAACGTCACAATTAACGGATTGACGTGATTTTTTGCACAGAGTTCGTTGAGGGCTGAGGGAGTGAGAAAAGACAATGGCTAATAATTAGCTTCGCGCACGTCGGCATCGCAACCACACAATCAACGGATTGACGTGATTTTTTGCACAGAGGTGGTTGAGGGGGTGGGAAGTGACATAGACTACAAATTAGAATAGCCCGATATAGTTCCAGAGGGATCAGGAGTAACTTCGTGTCTTAGCTCGCGAGCCGCTTGTGGAAAAATCTGGTGATAAATATATTTTGCAAAAGGTAAACCTGATAAAATTACGTTCTGATGAAATTCCAATAGACAACACGAGGAGGTGCACTCGAAGAAAAATTGTATCCCCTTTTAAGGCAGGTGTCCCTAAAAATAAAATTAAATATTTTTTTTATTATTGACAATGAAGGTCTATATTTAAACTACATTTGTAACAAATTTAATGCAATGTAAAATTAATAAAGTTGTGCTCATGACCGGATGGAAGGATTCCTCGTACGGACTATGGAACCCTAAAAACATTTGGAAAACGTGTGAGGATTTTGAGTCAACGACCGGTCAATGAAACACCGATTCATGAAGATGGAGTTGTACCAATGGGCTGAACCTCGAGTCCCGACTCAGACTAAACACCTCGATATCAGTGAGGCAATGAGTGCAAGAGCTCTGCCGGGTGGCGAGGGCGCATCCATCTGCTGATAGCATCGCTTGCATGCCCACGGCTGAACTAGCGCTTCGGTTCACTGTATATACCTAAGTAAGGCATTTTGCCTACCTACCTGGTACCGAAAAAGTTCTTCAAACTAGTTGCGAACTCCAAGTGTATCCCCGCCTCCGTAGCCCAGAGGCAAAGTTCACTGGCTTTACACAGGAGGTCGTGGGTTCGATTCCCGGTGGGTTCAATTGTAAGACTCGGTTTGGTTTGTCGCAGGGCATTTTCTAAGCCCGCCTGGCTAGCTACCACCATCTTATCTAAGTCTTGCCGCCAAATATCAATGATGATATATGTCACTTACCACCAGGTGAGATGTTGTCAAGCGTTTACCAATTGTGAATAAAAAAAAAAGTTGTGTTTGGGAACTGAAGACAGGATGTAAAACAAAACAGTGATAAGTCTACTTTGAATGGAATATCCATTTTTAGCGGTTTTGACTATTAGGACTTAGATAAAGTTTTTTAGTTGACCTCATAATGTAATGTAATTATCTTAGTCAGTTGTTGTTTCTTCAAGTTTTACTCCACGAAAACCTTATGTTGCTTACTAGACTCGGTTAGCTCAAGTTAGACTTGAGCTAACCGAGTCTAGTAAGCAACATAAGTTAGACTTGAGCTAACCGAGTCTAGTAAGCAACATAAGGTTTTCGTGTAGAATCACAATAAAAACAAAACCCTAGTATTCCTCCGTGATTCCTCCACTTCCGTTTCCCCGGAAGGCTCTATATTTATCCATGGGAGGGCTAATGAGTGCGATTAGCCGCGCAGCCAGTCATTTGCCAGCGAGATACCGGCTGATAGCATTAATGCCTGCGGACGCTAACTGGGCCTGCTCATGCGATCGAGCGGAATAATTTGAAGTATTTACTTCACTTGGAGGAGCAAACGGAGCTACAACTGACTGCGTTTTGAGAGACGGTTAGCTTTCCCATAAGTCGCGGGGCCCGCGGGTCTATTAAGACCCGAAATAATCAAATAAATACTACATTAATCGTCCATGTACTAAAAAAGACGTGTGGCACTCGGGGACTGCAGCGGTAAAGCTATTGCATAGCATTTTTCATCAACTTTTATCACTAAGAAAGGTACACAAGTAAAATTGACTAAGTCCTTTTAGTACCGCAAATCGCTAATAGATGGCACTGTAAGTTTTTTTAGAACACGGTAGTTTTAGGTTTTTTTCGTTACGGAATTTCTTGATTAGGTCGCCGCGCTCAAAGCCCGCGATAAAAGCTATGGACAATAACTTGTAACTTGCAAATCATTTGGTCGGCAATGGTCGAATCATATAAAACTATGATTGATATATTTTATGTTTTTCTTTACCATTTTGGTTCAGACAGACCTATGACTTGGTTCAAATTTGATTATTTATGACTAGATTTTGCCTTCGGCTTCGCCCGCGTGGACATCGTTTTATGATTGTCTTTGAGGGTAGGTGGTGCGCGAGCACGTGCGGCTCGCGAGCGTGGACATGTGTTCTTCAGATCCCTATCCCATCAGATCGGGCATTTGTATTAGCAGTCTATATCACTTCCCACCCGTTCAACCAATTCTATACAAAAAAATCACTTCAATCCGTTGCTCCGTTGTGACGCCTATGTGCGCGAGCTTGAAAATGAGTTTTCCCCATTTCCCTTGTAATTATATGCTAATTAGTAAATTATTTGATGTCCCACCCCCTCAATCATCGCTGTGCGACAAATCACAACAATCCATTGTTCCGTTGTAATGTTAAAGAAATTAACCAAAAAAGAGTATTTTTCAGTTCCCTCAGGAACGGAACTGCATCGGACTATGCTATTTTAACCGGGATAAAAAGTAGCTTGCATGCCAAATTTCATTAAGATTGGTGAAGGTGCTGAAGCATGAAAAGGAAACAGACAAACAAATACACATTTTCACATTTATAATATTAGTAAGGATTAGTGATATTTGCTTCCCTCGAAAAAATAAAGGGTTTACATAGTACTTTAAAGGATTTTACCGCCTCCGTAGCTCAGAGGCAAAGTTCACTGGCTTTACACAGGAGGTCGCGGGTTCGGTTCCCGGCGGGGTCAATTGTAAGACTCGGTTTGGTTGGTGGTAGGGCATTTTCTAAGCCCGCCTGGCTAGCTACCACCATCTTATCTAAGTCTTGCCGCCAAATATCAATGTTGATATCATTGGTGTGTTCCGGCTTGAAGACAAGTTAGCCAGTTCCCCATTGCGTTGGGGATTCTTGGTAAGCCCGTTTCATCTTCGGCAACATTGTAACTTACCACCAGGTGAGACGTTGTCAAGGGTTTACCAATAGTGAATAAAAAAAAATACCGGTTTTCGCGTAGTTTCACTCACGTAGTCAGAGATCTCCAGCTGTATTGCGGAAACTCACAAAATTTGGAGATCGAGGTTGATGACATACAGTTAGCGATGGTCTTAGAGAAAATAACAACTAAACAAAAAATATTAAGACTTCTTGATTTTTTCTTACGTATCTACATAATCTTCGACCAGTGTGTGTTGCCAGTGATGACATACGGAATTGAGACATGGTCGCTTACTATGGGCCTCGTAAGAAGGCTCAAGGTCACCCAAAGGGCAATGGAGCGTGCTATGCTCGGAGCTTCTTTGCGTGATCGAATCAGAAACGAGGAGATCCGTAGGAGAACCAAAGTAACAGACATAGCTCTCAAAATTGCTAAACTAAAGTGGCAGTGGGCGGGGCACATTGCTCGTAGAACAGATGGCCGTTGGGGCAGTAAAGTTCTCGAGTGGCGACCATGCACCGGAAAACGTAGTGTAGGCAGGCCTCCCACTCGGTGGACCGATGACTTGTTTAAGGTCGCGGGAAGCCGCTGGATGCGGGCAGCGCAGAACCGGTCGTCGTGGAAATCCTTGGGGGAGGCCTCAGTCCAGCAGTGGACGTCCTTCGGCTGATATGAAGATGATCTGCATAATTATACAATAGTTTAACAGATCGGCACTCGTTTATGAATAATATAATTAAAAAACTTGAATACTCGTGACTTGATTAACTGCTTCATAGTCAATTAACGACTTGAAAACATATCAATAAGTTAATTTAATATGAGTATAAAAAAGTCGAGAGAATTTCAGCAAATTTATCTTAAAACATTGGAGAGTAGGGGAATCGGACTATTATCTCAATGTCCTGCCCGACCTTCAAAGGAGAATGCCCCGTTCTGTAAGCCCTCTAATAGCAATATAAAGACGTCGAAAATTGCACTCGTAAAGCCCTTGGGTTGGCATTGATAGGGAATAGGGCTGTCAACTTACAATAAGTAGATAGTTGATAAACGTCCATAAAATGCTTATGTAGCTGATGAATAATTTTGTACGCCTACATACACTGTAAAAAAAACAGAATTTTGATTAATGTTAGAAAAATAGAAGAGTCAGTAGCTATAAATGAAATAAAAAGCAAAGTTTTTTTAATCTAAGTGGTTACAACCGTGTTCACCATCACTTGACCTCTGCCATACACGCGATCCCACTAGCCCTACATCTCAAGTTGTTCATAAACCCTTTGATTCGGGTAATTTCCATACAGAGAAGCGAGTAGCAACCCCGTCGGCGCGAGCGCGGCGGGGGCGGGGGCAGGGGCGGGGCGGGGCGAGGGATCGGACGACGGTACGTACGGCGCATCTTTTATTCATGAAAGAATCGGTGTTTGTCTAAATTTGACGCGGGCCGGCGGCGTGGGCGCGGGGCGAGCCGGAACCGATTGAAATTCTGCCAAAAAACTTAGACTATCTCCACTCGCGCGCGCTCCCTCTCTGCTGATAGATATGTATTTGTTACTGTCGCTTTATTTACGATCCTCGTACTGATATTTATCTTTTCATTTGGCTTCGTTTTCGAGATGTTGGAATGGAAGAGATACGCTGCCAAGTAATTTGACAGTTATTGGTTTCGGATTTAGAACACTGAATTTAATATTATTAAGGTGTTTGACCGTATCGAAAATAGTTCACAAAATATTATTTAAGTGATTTTTTTTAGGCGAGTTGGACATTTTTGAGATGGGAAAAACCATTGAACTCGCGTCACTGTAATGTAATGTAACCGCCACCGTACCAGGAACACTCGGAGGGTCAAAAATTATGAACGCATTTTTGAGAAGGGAAAAACCATTGTACTTGCGACATTCAAGTGAAACCTTATTTAGACGCAATGGGCATTTTTGCGATGGGAAAAACTATTGAACTCGCGACACTGTATTGTAATGTAATGTAACTGCCACCGTACCAGAAACACTCGGAGGGTCAAAACTTATAAAACTGTAAAAAGTTTTTACTTCTGTCGGCACAAAAACAAAAACACAAAAATTTACAAACTTAAAATTTCAATATAATTATTATTTAAATATTTTAAAAAATAAAAATAATTATTTCGTCAAATACAATGAAATAGATGCGGTAGCGCAGGACCGGTCATCATGGAAATCCTCGGAGGAGACATTTGTCCAGCAGTGGACGTCTTTCGGCTGATATGATGATGATGGCAACGACGTCATATGCCTGTAACACGGACATTCAGAACAATTATCGTTTTTGATGGTTGATAAAAAATAACTTAAATGACTAGAAATTAAATACCGGATCGACAGTTTGTTTTTATGACACTTTAAACTTTCACGATTATTCATACTGACAAATAGTCGTGACCCTAACTTATTAAGTATAATGTGTGGGGACCCTAACTATTCACAAAATTAAGTGAGGGTAGATGGAGGTGTTCCTGCGATGCGCCGGCGGCGATGAAACCGCGGCTTCAGTCTACTCGCGACCATGGCTATCGAAGCATAGTCGAAACGTTGAGGTAAAAACAACATCAATTATACAAAATCACGTCAAGTCCCGTTTTCAATTTGTCAGTTCGTATTTAGATTTATAGTTCAGCCGTCGAGAGAATACTGATTTGACACTTCAAGCCTCTTATAGAATGTAACATTTTAATCTTCGAAATTGTAAAAAAATCAATCTTTGGTTTCTAAGCTTAAAAACATGAAAAAACATTTTTTTACTAAATAATAGTAACAGTACACATATTTAGTTTTATGTTTACAAATAAGGACAACAGAATGTGTATTTTGTAATTATATGAAACGTTAGTGAAACGTTTACGTTCTATGGTCATTTCATCTTAATAATAGTGATGTTACCACATGTAAGCACTGATAACGTATTTGTTACGTATAGATTTGTTAATTTTTTTATAAATTCATTACCAAACAAACAATTATTTCTTGTTTTGTTTCTTATGGTCAAATCAACCAACCATAAAAGTTTCAGGCATAAAAGTGATATGTTTAAGTAATAACAATAGTAGATTGTACACTGTATAGCTAAAGCATAAAACAAGCCATTTTACCCGCGACGTTCTTTTAGCCACCCGGGCCAGTACGGCGAGGTTGCATAGTCACGTCGAGGGTAAACTGGGTTTCATGCTCGAGTTTTACACTCTGCTTTTCTCTTAGATTGCAAGGAAATAACAAATATTCAACTGCAATACAACAAATTTGGCTATTTTTGACGAATAAATAGTTTCTCGCCACACAATTTTTCTAATTTTCCACCCCCTTCACCCATTACCAACCCTAAAATCGACGGTCCACAAAGTACACTTTAGCCGGGGGTTTGGCAACATTATTTTGGCAAAGGCTATTTTATTTCGTTATATGTTAAATTTTCATGATAGTTACATAGTATTTACTATGGATGTCTTTAAGCACATCACTAGTTACGTCAAACTAGCATATGTTAAATCAGCATTCTCTCGACGTCTCCACTATAGAAGAGGACGCAACTCAGTGCGAGTTGCGCAGTCAGGTCGCTCACGCAGGTTCACTGACCTGAACAGTCATTACCTGGATGTTTTTTATTGCAAATAAATAATTTCAATTTAATTCATTTGAATTTTAATTTCTTAGTGACATTTTTCTTGACCGTTTCCTTGTTTTGCAAGACACGTTAAGCCATTGGTTCCGGTTGCTAACACAAGATGGCAGTCGTTAGCTATGTCAGATACCTTAAAGGTACAAAGCTTGAAAAACTTCTGACCTTCTGACAATGGATTCACTAGGAGTCCTCCTCCGACACGGATTTAGAGTATGCCCTGTCCGTAGGGTTAAAAGATTTTGCTCCCCTTGATAGAGTACTAATATTTTGGTTTCACTAGTAGGGGCAAGTCTGGGGTACGGCTGCGGAAATCTTTTTAATTGGCTGCAACTTTTTGAATTCAGGAAGACACATTTAAATGACGTCTAATCACGGAAAAGCTGAAGTGACGTATAATTTATTATTATTATTATAACAGCTCATATACGTCCCCACCGAGGGGCTCGAGCCTACCCTGAATCAGGGCGATTAGGCCTTAGTCGACCACGCGGGCCCAGTGCGGGTTGGTCGACTTCACACACAACCTTCGAGTTTCTTCGCAGGCGTGTGCAGGTTTCCTCACGATGTTTTCCTTCACCGTTAAAGCAATCGGTAAGTATGTACGTAAGTTTTTGAAAAACTCATTGGTACATTGGCCGTCCAGATTTGAACCCGGTACCTCTGGTTAGATGGACCGAGTCGTTACCGGTTGAGCCACCGACGTATAATATTATTCAATAAATAGCAATAAAGTAAATAACGCTCTCAAAATAAGAATAATTATCCAACTAATAGGATTAATTATTTGCTTAGTACATACAATCACAAAAATAAAGAAAGATAAAATAAAAGTAAAAAAACAAAAACCCGACTACGGACAATCTTTACTGAAAAGTATAAAAACGAGAGTTTCCCGCCTGAAATCATAGCCATTTTCCCCTTCATCTGGGGTAATAAATAGCCTTAGCCGTGTGGTCGCAAGCCCTATCGTAATGATAATCGTATCGTATCATACCTATCATTATGCTGAACATATTGAGCCATCTCATATTGTCGTTTGTAAGACCATTTGTTATGAAACTAAAAACATTTTAGAATAAATATAAAATATAAAAATGAATATATAAAAAAATATGATGAATGAATAAAAAAAGATATGATATGAATATCAAATTTTTTTTTTGAGTTGTTTAATTCACCTATGAAATACGCTATGTTGACTTGCAAAATGCTATATATTCAATGACCTACGGAGCAATGCACGAACCCAGACACCACATATGTCAAAATCGGTTAAGTGGTTTAGGAAATACGGGGGAACAGATGAACATACACACATATATACATACAAATACTTACATACATTGACTATCAATATCAAAAACATAACTATCCTTTTTCGTAGTCAGATAATAGGCAAAAAGAACCCTCTAAGTATTCTCTTCAGGGCTTACTAAACTGGGTAGTTCCTTTGTTATTTGCTACTAAGTGAATAGTGTTTATTCTTGACTAGTATTCCCGGCGAACTTCGTACCACCTTACACTACACTACACTACCCTACCTTACCCTACACTACCCTACACTACACTACACTACACTATCCTACCCTACACTACACTACACTACATTACACTACACTACACTACACTAAACTACCCTACCCTTCCCTACCCTACCCTACCCCTACACTACACTACACTACACTACATTAAACTACCCTACCCTACCCTATCCTACATAAGAACCTTCTCCTGACAATAACGAACTCGACAAAAAAATAATAAGCGAAATCGGTCCAGCCGTTCACGCGTGATGCCGTGACCAAGGGAAATAGGGATTCATTTTTATATATATAGGGTGACTTATAATTAGTTTTTGATAGCAAAGGATATGAATGTACTCGTGATTACAAACAACTTTCCCAAAGAAACTATATGTCAAATATGAAAAAAAAAATTTGGTCCTTGATACATTTTTGCCGATTTGATAACTTATTATGTATCGAGGGCGAAATTTTTTTTTTCATATTTCACATATAGTTTCCTTGGGAAAGTTGTTTGTAATCACGAGTACATTCATATCCTTTGCTATCAAGAACTAATTTGAGGTCACCCTGTATATAGATTTGTCTGTACATTTACATTTCGTGTTGGTATCTGTAGGTACGAATATGGAATATTTTCATTAAATCACATATAATTTATACATTACTCTCTTTCAATTGTTTCGTGCAACGGAGTGCAGCGAAAAGAAAGTAAGCTATTTATTGTCGTCGTGAAAAAACCTTTGTTTTATTTTATACCCAAAATGTGTATTAAGAATTATCTTTCACTTTTTAGTTTGCTGTGCTTTAAAAGCGTGTTTTTTCATTTTTTTGGTAGAAACTAAAAACATGTTTGCCAATCAAATCCGTTTTTCGGTTCGTTCGCCATGCTTTTGCTAGCGGTTCAACCATTAGCCTAACTGACATCTAATATTTTAAAATTAAATGTTTTATGATAATTTGTCTAAGAATTCTAAACAGATTCTGGCCAAGGGAAAAATGCAAATATCTCAGAAATGGCTGTTATGGTTTTGAAGAAAATTTGCAAGTAGTAATTGTTAATAGTATGCCTATTAAGTGGCATTATTGTCATTATTCGTTAAACATCCCAAGATGGACGTTTGTCGCTAGAAGGGTTATTGGATATATTGATAACTAAAGTTTTCTAACAACTCTATTAAACAATCCCCACAATTATTTATAAACTAGCTTTTGCCCGCGGCTTCGCCCACGTGGACATAGCTTTTATGACTCTTTTTGAGGGTGAGTGGTGCGCGAGCCGCAATCAGCTCGCAAGCGTGGACATGAGTTTTCTCCAGGTACCTCAGGAACTGTATCGGGCTATTCGGATTAGCAGTCTTTGTCACTTCCCCCCCCCCCAACAAATTCTATACAAAAAATAACTTTAATCCGTTGCTCCGTTGCGACGCCACTGACGTGGTTAGGTTAACCAGTTGTCCTTCGATCCCTCGGGAACTATGTCAGGATATACTTATTAGTAAATTATATTTTCCACCTCATCTCTGTGCTAAAAATCACACCAATCCATTTTTTCGTTACGATTTTAAATAATTTTGCGAACAAAGAGTATTGTTTTAGTTTCCTCAGGAACTGCATCGGGCTATGATAATTTCCACAGATAAAAGGTTGACTATTTAATTTCCAGTGATACAGGCTACCTGCATGCCAAATTTCAAAGATTGGTAGAGGTGTTGAAGTGTGAATAGGTAACAAACAAACAAACACATTTTCACATTTATAATATTAAGTAAAGATTTCTAAATCTTAAATAAAATATAGAGCGTCGGTAGCAAAACGGTTAGGGCCACTACCTCCTGTCCGGAAGGCCGTGGTTCGAATCTGCCACTTACCAATATCTATACGAATATCGATTTCATACTGGAATGTACGTTTATTCGACGCTCTTACGGTGAGAAAAACATCGTGAGGAAACCTGCACACGCCTGCGAAGAAATTCGAAGCTTATGTGTGAAGTCAATCAACCCGCAATGGGCCCACGTGATCGTCTAAGGCCAGATCGCCCTAACTCAGGGCAGGTCGAGCCCCTTGGTGGGGACGTATATAAACTGATATGATGAAATAACACATTACCTATATTATCAAAAAACTAATTCAAATCGTTATAGGTATCAATCTAGTAATAAAATTTCCTAACAATATTATTATGGGTCAAATCCTCGAGTCGTACGTATAAGACGCACTTCTCGTTGCCGCGATGGATAGCAATAGACAACCTTAGCAGCAGGTAGAACCTCACGTCACATCTCCTCTCTCGAAGGCGAAGGCCAATCTCCTTTGTGAAGGCAAAGCCCTCTTTCAAAGGTTCAGCAGCCGGTTGTCTCACAGACCAGCGGCACAAATTAGTAATTTGCCTCCAAGACAGAGTACTTATTATGCTTCTTTCTCGCCGCAAATTGAGCAGCAGTACCGTACGGCTGAGGAGTGAGGCAGAAAAAGTGGCTTCCCAAAGCAGACACGTTCCTCTCTGCCATAGCACCTGTTTAAAACCTCCGGCCTTTTGCTATCAGATCGACTAAAGCCCGGCCGGCGGCTGCATCAAAGATGGAATATTCCATCTGGCCGAGACCAGTGCCCTCCGAGTGAGGTCATTAAGGAATTAGTGACGTGGGAATCTTCACAAACACGACTGCAACTCAGTGAGTGATGGACAGTTGCCTCCACCGTGGACCCGCAAATACATTGATGAGGTTCACAGATATTGATATTGCAGGCTGAGAGCAACTGCCACACGCAAATAGTCGCCGTCAGAAGAGTTCCCATATCTGTGCCTCCTGTTAAAAGATGCTAAACTCGATTTATGTGTTTTTATTTTTTTACATGATTGGAATCTGTAAAAAAATACCTCTCTGTTCGTCTATGAAACACATCGCTACGTACCATAGTTCCAGAGTTTAAAGTAGCGTATGCTGAAAAATACATAAAAGAAATCCACTCAAAAGTATGAAAAAATATTTTAATGTTTTAATACAACTTAAGCGCGTTTTATTATCCCTGCAGCGCCATCTATTGAAATTCTGCTACTATGATTATAATGTTTGTTATGTGTAGCTAATATATAGAAAAAAGTACTCTATTGTTATTATTGTAAGTATCGATAGATAATTTCCCACGGGACCTCTTTAGTTTTCCGGGATAAAGGATGCCCGACTATACAATGATGGTCAAAACACCCCATCTCAATGTAAAGGTTTCATATTGTTACGTTGAGTCATTCTATAGATAAAATTTTTTTGCATTCCTGTAGGAACCCTAATTTTTTTGGGATTCACAATGTCCCATTTTTAGTTCGCGATAAAGGTATTAACGTGTAAAATTTGATTGTAATGGGTCAAGCCACATTTGCGTGGTGAGCCACTCTATAAATGAATACTTTTGATTTTCCCACGGGAACTCTTGAATTTTCTGGGATAAAAAGTATCCTATATGTTAACCCGGGCTATAAGGAACCACCATACAAAATTTCATCAAAATCAGCCTGGTAGTTTTTGCGTGATGCGCGAACATACAGACAGACAGACAGACAGACAAAAATTCCAAAAGTTGTTGTTTTGGCCTCTGTATCGTTAGTAATGTCCACCACAGTTATTATTTTCCAAAAATATTTCATGTACAGACACGGCCCCGTTACAGTTTTATTATATTATAGATTAGAAATGGACGGAAAATGTGATTAAGAATGATCCAAAATTGTAGATATGGATGCCTTGATCAGCCTTATTATCACGCTTAAGAATTCTAAACAGATTCTGGCTAAGGGAAAAATGCAAATATCCCAGAAATGGCTGTTATGGTTTTGAAGAAAATTTGCAAGTAGTAATTGTGAATAGTGTGCCTATTATTGTCATTATTGGATATAGTGATAGATAACTAAAGTTTTCTAACAACTCTATTAAACAATCCCCACAATTATTTATAAATTAGAAATGGACGGAAAATGTGATTAAGAATGATCCACAATGGTAGATATGGATGCCTTGATCAGCCTTATTATCACGCTTAAGAATTCTAAACAGATTCTGGCTAAGGGAAAAATGCTAATATCTCAGAAATGGCTGTTATGGTTTTGAAGAAAATTTGCAAGTAGTAATTGTGAATAGTGTGCCTATTATTGTCATTATTGGATATAGTGATAGATAACTAAAGTTTTCTCACAACTCTATTAAACAATCCTCACATTTATTTAAAAATTTGAAATGAACGGAAAATGTGGTTAAGAATGATCCACAAAGGGAGATATGGATACCTTGATCAGCCTTATTATCACGCTTTTATTAGCTTCACCTGTATGTATGTTTGTATGTTTGTAACCGACTTCTTTGCACTTGATTTTGACCCACTTTGAAAGGACAGATTTAATTCAAACTTTGTACATTTATCAATAATCAGTGACAATACAATAATTTCATAGGTCTATCTCATTATCCTGATCAGGATCACCAGGATCGCCAGGGTGAAATGCACATCAAACTAAAAAAAATAAATATAGTTTAAACATACTAAAAAACGCGGTTTTAAAGCACATTAAACTTAAAAGTGAAAAATAATTCATAGTATCAGCTGAAAAAAATAATGAACGAAAAATACTAGTATTATTGTGAAAAAGCCATATTTTTCCTATCGATTTACGAATATTTATATTATTTGCTCGATAGCAACGCACGCTTTTTTCACAATATTGCTAGTAGTTTCGTTCATTATTGTTTTCTGCTTATATTAAGGATTATTTTTAATTTTTAGTTTGATGTGCTTTAAAAGCTTGTTTGTTAGTTTTTTTTAAACTATATTTATATTTCACTAAAACTCATGCAGAAAAGTACCCTTTAGGTGTTATAATTATGTTCTCCTCTACAGGTCGTATTTCTCAACCGATTCTCGTAAAATTTCGTGAGCAAGTTTGATAATTGTATAAATTCCAGACAACTATCACCCCAGCTCACAAAATTTTTTTGATTCAATTGTTGGATTTTTTTTAAACGGCGGAGCCATGGGGGTTATAAACGGAAAAAAAATACATATTTCAGCCATTTCCAAAAACTCGCGAGGGCTAGAGCTTAGAGAGCCACTATAGTAAAAGAAAGAAGATGATAATTTCATTAGGATATTTAAAATGTTTAATGCACGTGTAGGCATAAAGACATACTGTATGTAACTGCCTATTTCCTTAGTTTTAGACATATAACTCGTATAGGATTCAAGGTGTGATGGAATGACCGTTCGAGGTGTGCACGACGCAACCACTGGTACTGACAGAATATCAGCGTTGTGGAGCTGTGGGAACACAATCCACAATATTTATGCTGAATCAGCGCCGTTTCATTGGCAGTACTTCGTTCGTCCTGTTTGTATTTAAACTTAGTTTTTAATTTTGCATTATTATTTCTTTTATTATAATCTTGTTTTTGGTGTAATTAAAATAAGCGTATTAGTATCTACCTTAATTCTTTGTTCTATGTAAACTGTCAATGAATAAATGAATTATCTATCTATCTATCTAGTACAATGACCTCTATATTTATGTACAGTTTGGGAGTACTTCCCGGAGCCAGAGCTCATAACATATGTAAGCCCGGGCTACTGCAAGAGACAAACGCAAAAGCTCTGTTTGGTCTGATTCGGAAACGATCGACGTATTTTGTTTTATTTATCTTGGGCGGCGCGGGCGCTGAGTTTTCCGGCTGGTTGTGCCGTCTCCGCGGCTAGAAGGGCCGGTTTACATGCTGTTGGGTGTAGCTACCTAACGGGTTGGATACATTCAGGGCCACCAGGAGGCTCGAGTTTCCATACAAACGTATTTCTGCTTTAATACAAAAACTACATGCCAGATTGAATCCAAACTTTGCAAATATATTGAGGAGACACATATCAATGTTTGTAATTAGTTTTAGAAGTACTAATATGAAACAAAAAAAAAATAAGAGCAGTTTCAAAATTTCAGTACAAAACTAAATTAAGCCTTCGTTTAGTTACGTTGAAATTTACTACGATGAAAACTAATAACAAGCATCGATATATGTTTACTTAATATATTTACAAAGTTTGGATTCAATCTGGCACATAGTTTTTCTATTAAAGCAGTACTACGTTTGTATGTATACGTCTTTGTGTCTCTCTTTAACACAGAGTGTAAAAACACTTAAACCACAGAGGTTCTATCTACATAACTGAACTATTTTCCTTAAAGATAAACTGAGTTCACGAAAAAAAATCGGACCTTTGGAACTGGACATTGTTATTGGACTTTTATAATTAATAATTTTCACATTTGTCTGTGATAGGTTATTATATATTTTTTTTTTATAACATTTTTATATTTAGGAAACACGAGGAAATAGATGAAAATATACACATACGAATGATACATACAAACATAAATAGACTGTCAAAAATATAACCCTTCTTTTTCCATAGTCGGGTAATTAATCGACCTTTCGAATAGCTGCAGTCTTTGTAGATATTGCGTAACCAGTCATTTATTAGTAGGACAATCCACTTGTCTGTCGATTTCCGGGACCCGGAAAAAAACAAATTCCCTATCTGTCGACCTACCGGGAGCCGGAAAAATTACAACGGGTCAAATTAGAGCCAATAATATCAATTATTATAATATAAAAGTAAAAACAATGAAAAGAAATAAGTAAAACACCCTATTTAGAATAATATTTTAAATGGAAATACACAATATTTTATTCAGATTCACAGAAAACCCATTAAACGCGTCCAGAACCCTGTCTGTCAAATCCGGCTGCCGGAAAAAATCCTGTCTGTCGAACTTCCAGCTCCCGGGTGCGACAGACAATAGGGTGTGGCCTAATAACAGCGTGACAGCTAAGAGGCTATGGCATTCGCTTACCATTGGCCACTGCAAAAGTGTTCATTATAGTGATTCGTTTTATGGCAATACGCAAGACAAGACGCTCTATGTAAACCCAGCGCTTGTCCAGAGCCACGCCATTGCTCGGAAAGTGAATTTTGATGCGACCTCTTTTATGTGTTTCAATAAAACGTTTACTGGGCGCATTTTGTTTGCGCCCTCCGAGTCGTCACGCAGGAGAAACGGCTGCAGACAAGCTTTTTGTAGGTATGTATTTTCAATTTTTGGCGTTTTGTTCTTTAGAAGCAGATTAAACGCACAGTTGTAAATATGTTGAGCAGTATAAAACATAAATCGAATAATAACGAATATCATTTAAGAACATATGAACGATTTTAGTACGACCAGTTTACGGCAACTTAATTTTTTTTCAGCATACTTTGAGATGTTTAAAATTATATAATAATTGAATATCATCATTATTCACAATACATCAAGATTTAAAATAAATTTTTTTTACTTAATATTTTATTACAAGACCATCCCCTCTCGTAGATACGCTAGACTACCAGGTTTATGATATAGCGTCCCCACTTACCTACCCTAGGGCATAACAGTGGGGGCCGCTATTCCTGCCAACACCATAAGGTGAAGACAAGTACCAGTTACGGTAGGTCTTGCCGCCAAGACGCTTGTCCTGGTACTCTGCAAGGCGAGTGCCTCGTGGAAGAGAACCACTACCTACTGTCCAGCTAGGTCCCGGAGCTGTAGGCGCGCTCACCTCCCGCGGCTTTCGCTGCTGGCGGTTGGATCCCCGCTCGGGACGCCAGATAAGTTGGCTCCCACATATCCGGTGTGGTACCGGAGCTATATAGGACAGGATTATAATCCTTGAATGATATTTATTTCCATCTAGTGAAATTGTAAAAAATATGTTACTGTTCACAATCTTTCGAAAGTTCATAATCTCGTGAAATAAATCCCGTTAGATTATAATCAAACGAAATTTACAATATTACGTTGACATTTAAACAGATACTAATCATCAACGATTGGTCCACGGCTGGACCCTAGGCACACCACCTCGCCTGGCGGAGATATCTCCATATGCCTTCGTCAAATAGGAACGCACCGTGTCTAAAAAAAGTATTTCTAGACATTATATTATCACTTATGGCATATTTTCAGTGTTAATGAGTGTAGTCGATGAAAAAATTTAAAAACATCTTTAGCGTTATTTTTGAATTTTTTAATTATTTTTCATGTAAGGGATTCCCCTAAATATTTTAAAAATAAAAAAGCAATAAACCACACTCAGCACTGTATACTAGTAATTAGAAAATTGGATTACACTAGTGTATGTAGTCTAGACAATTATGGACACACATTTCGACACTTTGATAATTACTATGCCCCAAATACTTTAAGAGTAATCGCCATGTCACACTTTTTCTGAGAAAAGTACCGGAGCGGGTTAAAACGTTTCTAAAGAATTTTTTTTTATGATTATCGATTTCGAGCGAGCGTCTAAGAAGCGAGCACTAGCGGCAAAGGAGTGAATAAGGTATTGTTGTAACAAAAAAAATCGATGTTGTCTTCAAACCCCTACAAAAATTCTTTACAAAGTAAAAAATAATACGTATTGGACCTTTAAGTTTAATATAAGTAGTAGTATTTTGATACAAGAGTGGTCGCGTTGGGCGTCCGGCGACCGCGACTGCTAACTTGTGAAATTATTAATACCTTATCATAATAGTCGCAGTGAAGCAAGTAATTGTAAAATTAGTAGTTATTAGTTGTGGTAAAGTTAATCAGTTGTCATAGTCATATCAGCTTATATACATCCCCACCGAGGTGCTCGAGCCTACCCTGAATTAAGGCGATCGGGCCTTAGTCGACCACGCGGGCCCAGTGCGGGTTGGTCGACTTCACACACAACATTCGAGTTTCTTCGCAGGTGTGTGCAGGTTTCCTCACGATGTTTTCCTTCACCGTTAAAGCAATCAGTGAGTATATGTATTTAAGTTTTGAAAAACTCATTGGTACATTGGCCGTCCGGATTTGAACCCGGCACCTCTGGTTAGAAGGACCGAGTCGTTACCGGTTGAGCCACCGACGCTTTTCACCGACGAATCAGTTGTATTATGTTTTTATTTGATTTGCCGGCCCGCCTACGTGACGACTCTTGAATCAAAATATTACTAGTTGTATTAAACTTAAAGAGAAAATAAATATAATTTTTTACTTAAGATATTTTTTTGGGGTTCCTTTTAATTTTTATAAAATAAATAAATAAAAATAAAATAAAAATAAAATAAAATTCTTTTATTTCAGACAGAGTCCATATTTGGTTAGTAACACAAAACTTAATATCTATTGTTAGTTTAGGTAGGTAAATTAAATGTATTTGAGCCACTGGGCAAGCAATCCACTCAGCGAGTGTAGTTAGCAACCGCTGAGTGCATCCCAAGCCAGCCCCTCACAATACCCCCATCCAGCCTAGTTTCCAAGACAGTCAAGATGCTGTTGGTGCTGCAACGCAGCCTGCCGAGCGCCGCAGCGCACCGTTTGCGAATCACGGCTTGGAAGCCGTCTACCTGCGCGTCCGCAAACATCCCCGACGCACTGCACCAGCGCGGCAGCCCCAACAGCGCCCTGAACGCATTATTATATTGGACGCGCAGGGCGCCGATCGTCCTTCGCGAATACACAGCCCACAGGCTACAAGTATATAGAGATGTACAGTAGGCTCTAAACAATGTTATCTTTACCTGAGCTGTACATCTACGGAACCTGTGTGCTATCATATTAGCTCTGGTCGAAAGGGCCCTACGCTCTCGATCTATATCAGCATCATCATTCAAACATTCGTTAACCAAGTGGCCCAGATATTTGAAAGCAGAAACTCTTTTTAAAGGTGTTCCATTTAGTAACACAGGGGGAACATGATATGGACACTTGTTGCCTGCCTTAAAAATCAGTAGCTCACTTTTTGTTTCGTTATACCTAAGGCCGTGTTGTGCAGCATAATTTTCACATACACTTAACAATTGTTTCAATCCACCAATCGAAGGGCTCAGCAGCACCATATCGTCGGCATAGCTAATGTTGTTTATGCAAACATCATCTATATGACATCCGACATGCATGCTGCTGAGCTCCTCGATCAGGGCATTGACATATAAGTTAAACAATTTTGGAGAGCTTAAGCCACCTTGTCTTACCCCACATTGCAACACATATTCATCCGATATTGAATCCCCCCACTTTACAAAGTTTATCTGACCAGAATACCAAAATTTAAAGAGACATATCAACTCTCTGGGCATTTCAGTTTTTTCCAGCTTGCTCCAAAGCATATTGTAATTAACCAAATCAAATGCCTTAGATAGATCTAGGAAGCACGCATAGATAGGTGTTTTCTTTTGTGTATAGTACTCAACAGTCTGCTTAAGGCTGAGAATTGCGCTTTCTGTAGACAGTCCTGGTCGAAACCCGAACTGAGCGTCATGAAGTTTAATATATTTATCAAGCTCAGCATTAAGCAGACCGTCGAGCACCTTTGCAATAACTGTTGCTAAGGATATTGGTCTGTAATTGGTTCCGGTCGAGATATCCCCCGTTCTGTTTTTTATGATCGGTACAACAATGGTTCTGGTCAAGTCTGCTGGTAGGTAAGAATGACCTATACAAAAACCAAACAGAAGGGCCAGCACCCTGGGTAAATGAGGCCCTGCGTTTTGCAAATGCTCAATGCTGAGGCCATCATGTCCTGGGGATTTTCCTTTCTTCATATCTTTTATGATTTTTGCAATTTGTTTTGCAGAGAACCTGACTTCAGTATTCCCAGGAGATGATAGCCCAGCATCACATTCAACATTTGTATATGGTAGATTTGACTTAACAACAAAGTGCTCTCTAAACATATTAGCTATTTTTTCAGGATCCGTGACATTGTCGACGCTCACTGGCAGACCAGGCTTTTTATCAAACTTTTTTGTATTTTTCCAAAAACCCTTGAAGTCATTTTTAGTATGCTGAGCAGCAATCCTATCCATCATAATTTGCTCTTGGTTTTGCTGGCACCACTTAAGTTTAGACTTAAAAGCTTTTCTGCTCAACACCATCTCCTCAAACACCCGGCCTAATTTTGGTGCACCACATTCCTTCCATTGAAAAAATTTTTGTCTGGCCTCCCTGTGAGCCCCGGCAACATACCTGTTCCATCCCATGACCTGGTTTTTGGCTCTAGTTTGATGATGATGATTTTTAGACGTGGACTGTGAGGCAGTACTGATTGAATTCACAATATCAAAATATAATTTATCAATGTTTTTTCTATGTTCTAAATTCCTACAGCAATTATCACAACAATCAGAGAGTTCCCGTGGAAAGTGAATATCTCTAAGAAGCTTATTACATTCATATCTGTATTTGTCAACCTGGATTTGTGATCTTTCCCCCCATATAACTTTGTTTTTAGACATATTACATTTTAAATTCTTCTGTTTAATCAATTTTAAATTACACGATACAAACAAGGGATAATGATCGGACCAATAAACATCATAATATTTAACTTTTACATCAACAATAGTTTCAAATGCCGCCTTAGTTACAATTGAATGGTCTAACCATCTTTTGCTACCATGAGCTTCACTCACATAAGTATATGTTCCCGAACTAATACCCAATATCTCAAAATCGGCGCACACCCAGTTGTGGTCTTGGCACAAACTCATTAGCTCATCGCAGAACGGTTCATTTGGGTGCGCATTAAAATCACCCAGCATGTATACACACTCAACATTGTTCTCTTCAATAATTGCATTTAAAGTACTTACGCACTGCGTAAACTCGCCAAGGTTCACTGCACAGTCAGTTGGCATATAAACACTGAATATCAGGACTGGCTTATCACTTAGAAACACTTTTATGCCACACAAACGGGGGTTGCCACAATCTATCACTGAAACTGAAGGGAATTCACTTTTCTTTCATAGTAAAGCTGTTCCCCCGTGGGGTCTACCTCGCAGTACTCCTACCTCTGGATCGATTGCAGAGATTCCAGTCCACGAAAAGTCCTTACAGATGGTACTGAGGAATGTCAGATCGTGTGAATGTAGCCATGTTTCTTGGAGTGCAATTACTTGTGCAAGTTTACACAGTTCTCTTATATGCTCAACAGACCGTTTCACATTTTTACAGTTGAAGCTGGCAAAGGTACATATTTTAGGTGGGTTTATATCCATTAAAGTTTGGTGTGACTTCGACGTCGGCTTCACCTCCAGCACTAGATGGCTTGTGAGGCATAAATCTTCGGAAGATTATTCCATGTGGCCACAGATTTTCAGTGAGAAACACAGACAATTTGCGTTCACTTACATACATCTTGTAGGCGTTGTGATGTTTCCTAGTGTTCTTACTGTTTATTTGCTGTAGAGATACGTCCTCCATGGTCTTTTTGCGGATATATTGCACTATATCTTCCTTTGAAGTGTCTTTGTGCACATTAGTTATGAATATAGGTACCTTAACATCAGCCGCCCTGAACTTTTCTTCTGGCGCAGAGCTGGCTGTTCCCGTTTTACCCATAGTCCAGTTTATACTTTTACTTGGTTTTCGTCTGTTCACAAGTCTCCACTCGCCTTCTTGTACTATTTCCGCTAGGGATTTTTGTTGTTGTTTACGTGGGGTTTGACATTTCGTTTTTGGTTTTGATTTGGTAGGAGACTTCATGTTTACCTGCATCTCGGTGGTTTTTGCCCAGTCTGATCCAAAAGAATGCGATTGCGACGATTCCTTTCTTAATGAAATGGAAGAATTACAATTCTGGTTATTCTGTTTACATTGCGGGGAAATGGCGTTAACAACAGAGACCGAACTAGGTGAGTGCTTGGATTGTGAATGTGAATGAGTTTGCAGGTGAACGGACTGAACGGTATCTTTTAATGACTCTTCGCCTCCCCGTGTCGAGAGTGACGGCGACAAAGCTAATGTGCCTTCCTGATTACATTGGCGCGAGCAGGACAGCGCCTGGCGCATGCTTGGGTGTGACCCTACTAAAGATGGCGCTGGTGGCGACAGCGCAGACGATTCTCGTGTCAGTTGAATGTCCCGGTATTGAGGCACGTTTCCCGCGTCCAGCAGGTCATCTTTGCTCCCGCTCTGATCCTGTTTGCGTGAGAGAGAAGGTGCACATGTTACCGACCCGTAGCGTTGCTGCTGTGTTCCTTCTGTTTCGTCCAATGAGAACTCATTATGCTTTGGTGACATTCCATAATGCGAGAGGGCTATTGGTCCACTGTCTCTGCCGGCACCTCGTTTAAAATAATTAACGTTGGCGAAGGGCGAAGAAAATGTAGGTTTTTGATGATTTTCTAGCGAGATAAGTTTCATTCTTATATCTTTTACCTGATCCTGAGTCGCACAAGAAGCCTTAATTTCATCCAAATCGACTCGCAATGCGTTGATTTTCTTTAAGATAGCGGTTACATCCAGATGATCGAACGTGATCGGCGGTAAAAGATGAAGATCACGAGCGACGAAAACAGGAATTGATTCAGGATCAGTTGACTTATACAGCGCAATGATGTCCTCGATGTCTTTTTGTTTTTTGCCTTGATTGCCTGCTCTCTTCTTTCGCCTTATCATTCTTTTATCTGTCGTAATAGATTCAAATAGTAACTCTTTCGACTTCACTATCACTTCCTCAGGGAACGCGGATACACAAATACGACTCATAGTCAGATCGTCCATGACGTCTATTTTATTTTGTATAAACGCTAACAGTTCGTCAACTACGATATTGCACGTATTACACTTTAGTACATTATTCGCCATGACTGCGCACAAGTCGCACATCTCACGACGATCGAAAATTAAACTTGAGCTGCGTACACACAACCGTTACCGATCGCGGCGGCGCGCTGACTTTTAATTCATGTTTTATTTTATACATGTCGAAGAGGGAGTGTGGTGGTTAGGTTATGGATGGCCTGGTGGTTCACGTCCTTAACTATTTCGGTCGTGGGCGTTGAAATACCAATGCAGCTATATCTCAGAGGTCCTTCTTCAATAGTCTTAATCATTCGGCAATCGAAATTGTACAGGATGTCTTGGATTACAATGGATGCAAACGCGGTGATCACAGCGATGGCGTGACACGTCCATTTTGCTCACAGATCACCACTATTTGTGTTCTGCTCGACGCTCCGTCAAAAAGTGTCTGCTCCGAGACTGACGTCCAGCTAATATGGCTTCTCCACAGATCTAATAAATTCTCAACTTAGTGTTGATCACATCACAAACAGCCTTCCGTTAACACCTCATCTTTGCTACCACAAACGATCGTCTCACGAGTAGAAGCGATTGTCACGCCACCACCGGTTTCACCCAGGTACTAATACCTGACGTTTGATCCAAACAAAGTGTAACTATGTAAACTTATCTCGAGCTGGTATTGGTCGTGTTTTCAATGACGCTCCGACATATATTACTAGTAGACACGCTACAATGAAAGTTCTATAAAACAATTCACACAAATATTTTCCGGGACGAATAAAATTATGACACGAAATCTTAACTATTTCGAATCTATCAGACCTGTGGAAATTTCTCACCTCCCTTGTTTGAAGCTATAATTAAATGAATGTATGTTAGGTATAACTGTTAACTTTAGCTCAATTGTTTGTATGTCATCATCATCATCATATCAGCCGAAAGAAGTCCACTGCTGGACATAGGCCTCCCCCAAGGATCTCCACGACGACCGGTTCTGCGCTGCCCGCATCCAGCGGCTTCCCGCGACCTTCACCAGGTCATCGGTCCACCGAGTGGGAGGCCTGCCTACACTACGCTTTCCGGTGCGTGGTCGCCACTCGAGAACTTTACCGCCCCAACGGCCATCTGTTCTACGAGCAATGTGCCCCGCCCACTGCCACTTAAGTTTAGCAATTCTGAGAGCTATGTCGGTCACTTTGGTTCTCTTACGGATTTCCTCGTTTCTGATTCGATCACGCAGAGAAACTCCGAGCATAGCACGCTCCATTGCCCTTTGGGTGACCTTGAGCCTTCTTATGAGGCCCATAGTAAGCGACCATGTCTCAGTTCCGTACGTCATCACTGGCAACACACATTGGTCGAAGACCTTGGTCTTAAGACACTGCGGTATCTGGGACGTAAAGATATTGCGAAGCTTCCCGAACGCTGCCCAGCCGAGTTGGATTCGACGATTGATCTCTTTCTCGAAGTTGGACCTACCTAACTGGACTGTTTGTCCCAGGTATACATATTCGGTAACAACTTCGAGTGCAGAGCCTCCAACCTTCAGAGGAGTAGGTATGACACGGACGTTTGACATAATTTTCGTCTTGTCCATGTTCATTCTAAGACCCACTTGTTGAGAGGCTCTACTGAGGCCATCGAGCATTGTGCCTAAGTCGTCCATAGTCTCAGCCATGACCACGATATCGTCAGCGAATCGAAGGTGGGTGATGTACTCGCCGTTGATATTGATGCCGAGTCCACCCCAGTCCAAAAGCTTGAAAACATCTTCCAGGGCGGCGGTGAACAGTTTCGGAGATATAACGTCTCCCTGTCTCACCCCTCGCTGCAGCTGGATAGGTTCCGAGTTTTGATCCTGGAGGCGAACCGACATGGTGGCGTTTTCATACAAACACTTCAGCACTTCGATATATCGATAGTCAATTTGGCACCTCTGGAGAGACTGTAACACAGCCCAGGTTTCGACCGAATCGAAGGCTTTCTCATAGTCCACGAACGCCAAGCATAGTGGCTGATTGTACTCTTCGGTCTTCTGTATAATCTGCCGTAGCGTATGTATGTGGTCTATGGTACTAAATCCTTTTCGGAAACCGGCTTGTTCGGGAGGCTGGTAGTCGTCAAACCTGCGTGCGAGACGATTCGTAATGACCCTCGAAAACAGTTTGTAGACATGGCTCAGAAGTGAGATGGGTCTGTAGTTCTTCAGCAGGGTATTGTCGCCCTTTTTGAAGAAAAGCACGACCACACTTCTGTGCCATGCCTTAGGCGTTTGTCCCTCAAGTATAACGGAATTAAATAATTTCTGAAGAGCTTTAAGTATGTTTGTATGTATGTATAAATTATTTATTGCACACAAGGAATAATCACAAAATGGTTTTATCAGACTTAAGTGTACAAAGGCGGTCTTATCGCTAAAAGCGATATCTTCCAGACAACCCTTGGCAGATGATGTACCTGTGGAAGTTTCTGATATTTCTTAAAAACTAGAAAGAGACCTGACAATATTAACTTTTCTTAACTCTGCCTATACGTCTGCTGTAAGTTGGTGAGTAGTTGGTTATCCTGCAGATTCCAGAAGATGCTGCAGCATCTAGTCACGGTAACCATGTTATATCTCACATCTATTCCTTGAGACTATTTCAATGAGCCCAAACACGATACCTCTGCTGTAAGTTGCATCCTGCAGATTCCTGTATATGCTGCAGTATCAGGTCAAGGTTACCATGTTCCATTTAACACCTATTCATTTAGACTATTCCAATAAGCCCAAACACCTCTGCTGTAAGTTGGTGAGGAGTTGGGTATCATACAGATTCCAGGATAAACTGCAGAATCTGGGTAGTTGGTTATTTCCATAAATAATACAAATAAGGTACTACCCATACAAACCCAGATTATTAGTAAGTTTCTCATCAAGTACTTGATACATATTTTTGATGTGTAACATCTTTTCTCTCGCTTTCCTGCAATTTGTGCGAGTGATTTCGTTAAATGGGACGGAAATGTATAACATGGGACGGAAATGTGTAACAGGAAGTTGCGAAAGCGCGCGCTATTCGATCTGACGAATGAGCTTTGCTCTTGCTTTCCTGCAATTTGTGGGAGTGATTTCGTGAAATGGGACGGAAATGTGTAACAGTGATTTCGTGAAATGGGACGGAAATGTGTAACAGGAAGTCGCGAGAGCGCGGAATTCTACTTTACGAGAGTCCGACTCGCACTTGGTCGGTTTTTTTCGTTACTGTCAGATCCGCCACCCAGGTACAATATCGTCATCAAATCTAACTAACCTAAAGTATTTTGTCACATGTTACACATCATATGCGAGTACTGTAGGTCTCGTTTTTTTTCTTTGCTACCAGTATACCAGTGTTGATTTTTGTATGCTAGATGGTGAAGACTACGCGAAAATGAATATGCAGCGTGGCAGCACTATTTATTTTATTTCGAGTGCATTATTCAAATAATTGAAAACGCTAAACACGTTAAAAACCGACTTTCATCGCAACAAATTAGTACATTTTTGCATTATTATTTTTGGTTTTTTGTTAATTTTCTACTAAAGTACTACACCGATTTTGATAAAATTTATATGGGACCACACGGGAAGCACTAACTTTCAAATAAAAAAAGAATCATAAAAATCGGTTCACCCAGTCAAAAGTTCCGAGGTAACAAATATAAAAAAAAAACAGACGAATTGAGAACCTCCTCCTTTTTGGAAGTCGCTTGGAAATTGGAGTAAACTACTTCCAATACCGACCCAGGTTTTATGTTATAATGTATCAAAAATGGCTCTTACGATTTTGATGAAACCTCAGGAGTAGGTAAGCCCTATTATACTCGGTAATTAACAATTCCTCCAATATCTGCTAACTTAGACTATCAGTAAATTTTACATCAAGTCTGATACCTCTTTGCTACTAGGTAACGTATTTTTGAATGTTGAGTTCCATACGCCAGACGGTGAAGGCTACGCGAAAAAGTATGCACAAAGTATCTGTATAATTTATTTTCTATTTATACACCTTGCCTTACAGTACACGCAACATGAAAGGAAGTTAATGAAATGTTTGAATACCAAAGAGTGCTTTTCTCATCTAAGGAGACAATTTGTATCCGTTTTTGTCAGTAAAGGTGTCGGTAGATCGTGTTGTGCAAACGAAATAAACAAGTTGCTATTTATTTTCACATTTCATACCGTGGCTGAGGGATTTCCCAGATTTTTATGAACACCAATCTTAACCTCGCCGTAATCCGGAGGGATCGGAGCACCAACTAAATTGTGATTCCGCCTGCATCCCTAATCAAAGCATAAAGTCCTTATTTTTTGTCCGCACCGGGGCCAGGGGCCGTTCCTAGGGAATTTAATTTCGATATTTTTTGGCGGTAGAGCAGGAATCATCGCTATTTAGGTCACGTTTAAGGCGAGACGATTCCATTTTATATCGAAGCTTGTTTAATCGAGTATTTCTGTATAGGTAGGTATTTCATTTATTTTGAATTGAATAATGGAGAGTTCATCGCTTTATTTTTTGTTCTTATACGATTATTTTTTTTGTCAATTGGATATTGAGATTATTTATTTCATGAATCAATTTAAATAAACAAAACAGAAGAACGCAGAAAGTCAAATGTATCAACGAATTAAACTTTGATTAATTTCTGTCCTTTTGCTTGGTTGGCGAGGCACCAGCCCTTCGCAAGGCCGATCCCCTCGTCAGTCTCGCACAGCATTCACCGAATGCAATGTAACCTATTAGTCTTCATTGCCAAGCGCTTTACACTTATAGGGGAACATTCCTTGTGCGAGGAGCGTCACGGAGCCCCGCACTCGGACTCAGCTAAGGAATAAGGTAAAATAATTGGCAGCATTTATTATAGCAGAACGAATTCTATTCTTTGTGCCTCGCAGCCCCGTTCGTATTTCATCCCTCTCTCGAGGGAATTTCGAGTTACCTATCACTAGTTAATAACAGTTATCGTTAATATCTAACTTATTTTTATCCACGATTGGTAAGCCCTTGGCATCTTACCTGATAATAAGTGAAGATACTGTCGAAGAAACTCGCTATTTTATCTTCAAGTTGTTAGCAATAATAAGATAAGATGGTGGTAGCTAAGTGGTAGCTAGACAGACGCGCTTAGAAATGCCCTAACATCAACAGTTTTTTTATATTAGAAACTGAAGTAAGTTTGGCTGCACTTCACTTGATGGTAAGTGCCAATGCAGTCGAAGATGTAACAAGCAAGCTCAAATAGTGACTATTCACTCTCGCCCTAAAAATCCTAAATTATACAAATTCTTCTCCTTGGCCGTTCGTACAATGGACGATGAATCAAAACGCTTCGTGCATAAGGTGGAACATAGGGATGAAACTGCCTCCCACCATACTGACCGTCACTCTGGACATAGTCTTCTAGGTATGCTCTGTAAGTTACTTTCAACAAGTCCCTGTAAATTCAGCATCAAACCATTGGCAAGCTTTGTAGTCTAGAGCAATGTCGGACAATATAATATGGTATTCTATTGCTAAAAAGCTAAAAAGCGTCGGTGGCTCAACCGGTAACGACTCGATCCATCTAACCAGAGGTACCGGGTTCAAATCTGGACGGCCAATGTACCAATGAGTTTTTCAAAAAAACTTTCGTATATAATTAGCGATTGCTTTAACGATGAAGGAAAACATCGCGAGGAAACCTGCACATGCCTGCGAAGAAACTCGAAGGTTGTGTGTGAAGTCGACCAACCCGCACTGGAATATGAATTAATTCCAAGTAGTAAACTCCAAAAATCATTCGCGCTCCCGAATAGCTGTAGGGAAATTCAAGGCGACATTGAATAGATTTAATTTGGGTTTTCCTTAAATTATATTAAAGTAAGATACTAGCGGATAAATATAAAAATAAGTTAATTTTAAAAAGCCACAAAAACAATACATTAAACTTAACTTGTAAGAGTTACCGCAAATTTTCAATTTGAATCATTTTTTATTGTTCTACTAACATTATCTTTCCAAGTTTGTAGACACAGAAGATAATAATCTCTAGTGACTCTCTCTAGACACGTCTTGAAGATTTATTTGTAAGTCGTCGCCGAGGCACGCCGAGGTCCAAAGTCAATGAATTACAAAGTTAGGGAGCGCCGCCGCCGCGCCGCGCGATTGAATGATTGATCAATCACAGCCTTTAATGATGGATCCGACCTATTTTAAACGCCTCGTGTAAAGTAAGAGGTGAACAGTCTGAGAAAGCAACTTAAAGTTATCGGTTTAGTATAACGTTTCTATCTATTTTTTATTCAAATATAGAGGCTCCCACTAGATAAATATATTTATACTTCTCGTTCAAACTGATCTGTAGATTTTGCTACATCCCAGTGTTTAGTTTTTCGCGGTTGTTAAACAAATTCTGTAAGTATATTTAATCACATAACAATAAAAAAAATAAAAAAAAACAAATAACATAACAAATTAAAAATTAAAAAACCAAATTTACGTTAGGTCGTTTATTGGAAAAGGTTAGCTTTAACCTTCCATCCATAATCTTTCATGTGGACCCCGACCCCGACAGGCTCAAAATAGGAACCATATAATTCCGAATTCAAATCGCCTGAACCTCAAACGGCGGCTAGGAACCGTCTCATCAAAGGTCAAACTACTTTGCATATGTATGTGTGTAGTTTGACCGTTAAACAAAATAACGGGACTGAGAGACGCGGGATGGGTGGGGCAGGAAGGGGGTGGTAACGAAGAGACCGGAACGGACTCTGTTTGTTGGGCTTATTCAACTGTGTACTACGACATGGTTCCACTGCGTGCCACCATATTGTACAAGTAGGTATAGAGTAACGTGTATTTCGTACCAAACCACATTCCACTTATGGCAACCATGAGGTAATTACAAGATAAGATAACAAAATATCTCTTCCACAGAAATTGGAATAAATATCTTCATATAATGGTGTTGTTATAAACTTAAACTTTCCTATAATGTGGATTATCTTTGGATCGGCCTTTAAATGATACTGAGGTATTGCTAGAATATTTTTTAGGAAATGGTTCGTTTACTAAGTATAAAGTTTTTAAGTGGTCATTTTTGTAATGCATGCATATCCCCCTACCAGCCAAATCTCTGTTTAAGGTAATCTGAAAAGTTTTAAAAATAGTAGGGCATGTAATCAATTTTAAACTTATAAAAAAGAAGCTTTGGAAACTTTGCTCGCAGGGATCTCGATTTTTCTCAGCAATTACAAAACATATGAAAGTTATGTTTTGTAGTCCGATTCTTCATTTCAATGACTTCATTTTGTCAGTTGCTGAAACATGATTTGTTAACTTATACTTATATAACATAAGAAAATATATCAAAAAAAACCTTTTAAAACAGAGATTTGCATTCTACAGGCAAATCAGACCGATTTTACTCCTCTAAAGTCCTTTCTTAGTCAATTAATCCAAACACACACTTCAATATGCCAGTTGGATTTTTTAAAAATTAATTATAGTTTTTAATTGAAACGAAAAAAACATGGTAGAAGCGAAGTATATAAATTAGTACTGTAAAAGTGCAAAAGTGTGGTTATTTTCTTTACTCTTTACACGTAAAGAAAAAGACAGAGACAACTGTAAATGCCTTATTACGGCTGAGAAGGTTTTCTTAGATTTGGAGTAATAGTCGACCAACTTAAGATGTGCAGTTGGATTTGTAAAATATTAACCGATTTGAAATGTCTTATATTAACTTCAAAAATAAATGTGTTTTGTGTTAAATAATACATTTTTTTATTTAAATGACTAACCCCAATACGCACTTCGTTACTTTTTAACCGTCTCGAATATGAAAAAAGAAGGCTTATATTTTAGACAGTCTATGAATGTATATATGTATGTCTGTATGTATGCTTCCTCGTATTTCCTAAACCACTGAACCGATCATAACATATGTGGTGTCTCTGGATTCGTTCCATCACTGCACGCGTCATAGGTTAAATAGCATTAAAAAAATCAACATGAGGGATTTTATAGGTGCTTAAATATTTTTTTTTATATATTCATATCATGTTTAGTATCAAAAGAAAGGTCTTGACGATCACATTCTAAATAAATATATTACATATTTTGCATTTTTTTAAAATTTCTTATCAAATGGTCCCACAAGCGATATTATGAGACGGCTCAATGTACGAGCGCTACAATCAAGCGACACGACACTCGGCCGCGGGTAGCGAGGTGGGGTGTAGTTGTATTCTGAGCACATATAACATGGATATAAAATAAAACTTAAAAAACCTTTAAACCGACTACAAAAAGTATGAAAACGAGAGTTTCCCGCCTGTAATTATAGCCTTTATTTTCGCTTCATCTGGAGTACTTGATAGCCGTGTTCGCAAGCCCTATCGTCATTGACTTAGAAATATTGACTTGGAAATACATGGAATTCGAGTCCTTACCCCAAAAATTGCTAAGCCATAAATATTAAAAAGAGTATTTAATTTTATTTTAAGTCTCGACTAAGTAGACTCTCTGAGATGGCACCGCAGCAACAAACCATCATTTCACCGCCGAACCCCAAAAAAATTTGCTTCAGTTTTTTTAAACTGACGCCTGTATTAACTTACATAAATGTTTCTGTGTAATAATAATGCTGCTTGTCTGAAAGCTCTGAGATATGGCCAAACTTATGCTTTTGTCGATTGAAATGGAAAGCTAGTTAGCCTGACGCGAGTAGAACTAGCAACGTTACATAAGTTAATAGAGGAGCAAAGAGATATGAATACTCAAGTTGTGTGAGTGAGACGGAAAATATCGATGTAACTGATGCGTTATGCGTATGCGCAGAGGGATGGGATGTTTGATGTTTCTAGTGCAGAGCAGACTGGTCGTTTTACTAAAGAGATTTTTTTCAAGTGCTAAGTGGAAGTTGTGAGTGCTGAATAAGACGCCAGGTTGCAGTCTTGACGAAAGGGTATGTCAAATACTTGCTATGCTTGATTTTAGAGCAATTTCCACAAAATCGCCGCAATAAGATTTTACTCGTCAAAAACCCCTACGTAAGTATTGCATAACCAAAATCATTCACCATCTCTAAAGTTTGGGAGTATTGTACGTACAGATTCTGTCGGATTAGCTCAGTTAACTTTATTAACAAACTTTAATGTTTAAGACAAAACCTTTCAAATAATATAGAGCGCCATTGGTTGTGTAAATCCCGAAATCTTGTTGATTTAGTTTAAAGCAAATAGATATCTTTGGTTTAAAGTGTCAAACGGGCAGTAACACTGGCTTACGATTTTTCTGTAAAGTATTTTTTTAAATGGACACATATTGGTTAAATAAAAAAAAATAACTTAAATAAAACTTCGAAGCACAAAGGCTTTCTTTTGATACATATTATATCTGTACTTACTCAATGATTTCATGTAGTATATAAGTATTTTATTTGTTTCTTGTGTACATATTAGAAGTAAATCACAGACATGTATTCATAAAGGCGCCTATCTTTGCAAAAGTTCCCTTGTGTAGAAGAAATATTGTAATAGAATAAAATTAAATATAGTCATCATCATATCAGCTTAAAAACGTCCACTGCTGGACTAAGGCCTCCCAAGGATTTCCACGACGACCGGTCATGCGCTGCCCGCATCCTCGGCTTCCAGCAATCTTTACCAGGTCGTCGGTCCACTGCGTGGGAGGCCTGCCTACGCTACGTTTTCCAGTGCGCGGTTCCCACTCGAGAACTTTACTACCACATCGGCCATCTGTTCTACGAGCTATGGGCCCTGCCCACTGCCATTTCAGTTTAGCGATTTTGTGAGATATGTCGGGTACTTTGGTTCTCCTGCGGATCTCTTCGTTTCTTATTCGATCACGCAGAGAAACTCCGAGCATAGTCTTCTTATGAGGCCCACATGTCTCAGTTCCGTAGGTCATCAGTGGCAATACACACTGGTCAAAGACCTTACTCTTCAGACACTGCGGTATTTGGGACGTGAAGATATTGCGAAGCTTCCCGAACGCTGCCCAGCCGAGATGGATACGTCGATTGATCTCTTTCTTGAAGTTGGACCTACTTAGCTGGACCACAGTATATATATTCTGTTTGTCCCAGGTATACATATTCGTCAACAACTTCCAGTGTAGAGTCTCCAACATTATTTTTGTCTTGACATGTTCATTTTAAGACCCACTTGTTAAGAGACCTAAATATATAGAAATATAGTGTAATTAAAGAAATATAGTATGTTTTACATAATAATCATATAAACTGAATGTAATACGCATATGTGAGGTTTTTCACCTGCAAAAATTGTTCCTCACAATTTGAGCCGATTCAAATTTATATTTACACGACTCAACCAAGGTTTTTCATTTATTCTATACAACACGTACATCCCTAATCTTCCTTAAGAAACTTAAATTGTTTTCTCTTTTAATTCTATTTTTGCTCACTTGCTGAATTTCTCCGAAACCACTTAAATATTCTAGACGATTTAGGCCTTCCATGTCATAAGTATTTTCATCAGTAAGTATGTTAGATCATCTAGACTACCTCTAGGCGATCGAGCCGGCACTTGGGTCACACTTAGGTTACTTAGGTATACCATCCATCACTACGCTAGGTCGATGACCGCACGTAACTCATTGGAATGCAGATTGTATGGAGTAGCTTTACATACCTATTTATTTTATTTTTGATGCGGTACATCTAAAAAAGTATCTGTCATCTATCAAAACATATCAGACTTGGTTTGCGGAATTAGGTTTAAAGATACTTTATTCTCATAAAAGACGAAACGTCACTTACATGAGAAGAAGACTTAAATATAAGTAATTTGGTTATAGTCATTCACACTAAACAGAACACAAAAATATGATTCACATAGTCATGATTATTATTAAAAAATTACTACAAACTGGCTTTCCACAACAAACAAATGAGAAAATAGTATTCTTTTTAGCTAGATAGGATATGTTGAGCTAATTTGCGCTTAAATCGATTAAATGAGTCAATCTCTTTGATGGATGAGGGTAACCTATTATAAAGTTGCACTCCCTCGTACGTAAACATTAATTAATTGAAAATTAATTATATATAACATTCGTTTAAAATAGCTGTGAGCTGCAGATCTGGCAAATCTGTTACTAGTGGCTCTGTGAGCTGCAGATCTGGCTGGATTTTTGGATAGCACATTTTTCATAATGGCTGAAACATGATACTTTTTTACGTCTTCAACCCCCATGGCACCGCCATTTTGAAAAATTTCCAAAAACTGAATTGACAAAACAATCCATTTAAATATCAAACCTGCTCACGAAATTTCACGAGAATCAGTAGAGACACATGTTAATTTAAATAAAACAAATTGCATTCAGTTTAATACAAGAGAAAATAAACAAATTAAATTTGACATTAAATATACAAATCATTCACTAATGTTGACAATATATCATTTTTATTTCTCTACTATATAAAAATAAGTCGGGTTTTCCTTCCTGACGCTATAACTCCAGAACGCACGAACCGATTTGGCTAATTCTTTTTTTGTCGAGTTCGTTATTGTCAGGAGAAGGTTTTTATGTAGGGTAGGGTAGTGTAGTGTATGTAGGGTAGGGTAGGGTAGTGTAGTGTAGGGTAGGGTAGGGTAGTGTAGTGTAGGGTAGTGTAGAGTAGTGTAGGGTAGAGTAGTGTAGGGTAGGGTAGGGTAGTGTAGTGTAGGGTAGGGTAGTGTAGTGTAGGGTAGGGTAGTGTAGGGTAGGGTAGGGTAGTGTAATGTAAGGCGGTACGTAGTTCGCCGGGACAGCTAGTTAGGAATAATTTTCGATAAGTACTTAACATGGAATAACCGAGTAGAAAAAGTGTGCAATATATTAAACAGATATGTATATTCTTTCTAGATTATGAAAGGTTACATCTCAAAAGACAGATTTGTTAGCTTACCATGGCTGTGTATTATCTGTTTTGAGATAGACATTTGCTTTGGAGAAATAGCTCTCTAATGGGTAAAGCTTTTACAGCATAAAAAAAATGTATTTGTGCACTGTGTGGTGCCCATCTTTTAGACAGTTACTTTCCTTCCCTTCTAATATGGTTGATGGGAGCGATGGCTGACTCTCGCGTTATACTCGTGACCGGGTGCTGTCCGTGTGAACTGGCCTACTCTTGTTAAATGCATTCAATGATTTTTATGTATAACTTTTCGTGTCATATTGTTTTCATGTTCTAATGATATAATCTGGTTTATATCAAGGATTTAATTTTGACGTTATTAACTAATTATTGTTTATTTTTTGATTCTTCACAAATGACATCGTTATTAATATTTTATGACTATCAGAAAGAGTGTAATTTGCACCTATTTTGAATAAATATATTGAATTGAATTAAATTAGAACCAAAAAAAACCCGTATAGAGAAATAAAACTATGAAACATTATTAGAGTATTACCTGAGAAGGGAAAGTTTTGTGATTTCTAGTGTTTGATGACAAATCTGTGTAACAATGCCTTTCATAAACAAATTGGTTGGATAGAATGGCCCGACGGACTCTTTATAGATCTTATTTTTAGGGTTCCGAAGTCAACAAGGAACCCTTGTAGTTTCGGCATGTCTGTCTGTCTTTCCATCTGTCCGTGGCTTAGCTCACAGACTATTAGTACCAGAAAGCTGTAATTGAACATGGGTGTACATATTAGTCACGCTGAAAAGGTCATAAAATCTTGAAAAAAAATTTTTTGGGTACATCTCCTACATGTTAAGAGTACCCTATCGTGTGGGGTATCGTTGAATAGGTGTTTCAAAACTTCTTAGGGTTTGCCAAAACCATTTTTCCATTTAGGGATTGGTTTGCGAAATATTAAGCTTTAAGTACAAATTTTTGTAAGAGTCCAACTCGCACTTTGCCGTTTTTTTTTAATTTAAGTAGATTATTAAGAAATAATACTTTACCTGGGTACCTAAAGGTATCGGCAGAGGAGTACGAGAGGGACCATTTGTATGTATAAAAGGTACACCTGATTCCACTGAACGGATTTCGTTGAAATTTGGAATACAGATAGAAATTAGGACGAAGGCATCCGCTAAGAAAGGATTTTGGGAAATTCCCACGGAAACGGCAAAAAACGGGATCTGCGGGCACCCACTAGTACTCCATCAATCTTTAATAGAACTCTTTGATTTAAAAAAGTTATTAAAGGAAATATATTGAGTATTTTTCATCGCTCACCGCTCACCGACCCTCTAAACAACTCTGAAACGTAATTTGTACTCTCAGTAAATAATTATTTAATTTTTAAGCTCTCCATAAAATGCTTTGCTATTTGTAATCAAAAATTTATTATACACAGAGATATTGAAAATTATGTTAATTTTTTCTTCCAAAACTCAAAGAAAGAAAAGTAGACATGGAGCTCAGTGGTACGCGTATACGCCATTTGCTTTAACTCGTGAGGACACAGGACACAGGCCGGGAGCCGGGAGCCGGGAGCCGAGAGCCGAGAGCCGGGAGCCGGCCGCGGTTGTACTCACTTTTTTATGAAAAGCTACCTTTGGACGGTGGGTGGGCCTTTGTTCTCTAAGCTAGTGTCTAATGACAGGTTAAAGTTCCTGCGGTTAGGGCCAATTCATTACAAAAGCCAAAACGTAAATATCATTATATTTGTCGAAGGACATCCACTACTGGACAAAGACCTCTCCCAAGGATATTCACAATGACCGGTCCTGCACTGCCCTCTTCCAACAGCTTCTCGCGACCTTTACCCGAGTGGGAGGCCTATCTTCACTACGCACGATCGCTACTCGAGAAATTTACTGCCCCAACGGCCATCTGTTCTACGATCTATGTTCCCTGCCCACTGCTACTTAAGTTTAGAGATTCTAAAGTTGGCAGTGGGCTAAGTTCCTGCGTACGTGTGTGTGTGTTACAATTTTCCTCGAAAACTACTAGACCGATTTCGTTGCGGTTTTTTACCATTTAGAAGGTATCATTTCGGAACAGATCTCCGCTGCATAAACCAGGAAGGTTGGTGATTAAGTACTTCTTAGAAGCTATTCAACCGACTCTGATGTGATTTTTAATTTTTTTTAGGTGTAATTTTTCGGAACAGGTCGAAGTAGTAGATCAAGGAAGCTGCAGCTCAGTAAAAATTCATCATCACCATCATATCAGCCGAAAATCGTCCAATGCTGGACAAAGGCCTCCCCCAAGGATTTCCACGACGACCAGTCCTGCGCTCCCCGCGATCTTCACAAGGTCGTCGGTCCACCACGTGGGATGTCTGCCTACTCTACGTTTTCTGGTGCGCGGTCGCGTGCTATGCTCGGAGTTTCTCTGCGTGATTGAATCGGAAACGAGGAGATCCGCAGGAGAAACAAAGTAACTGACATAGCTCACAGAATCGCAAAACTGAAGTGGCAGTGGGCAGGCACATAGCTCGTAGAAAAAAATGGCCGATGGGGCAGTAAAGTTCTCGAGTGGCGACCGCGCACAGTAAAAATTCATAAAGCATGTATATTTAACGAATGATCATGACTTTGCTGAAATTGCACAAAAACAATTAAACTATTCACAGATATCGATCACTGATCGACCAATTTTTTGAATTTTTGTTTGAAGGCTCCAATTTTTTTTGAGAATAGTTCCCATAGTTCCTGGGGAAAAGTTTTTCAGCACGATGAGTAGAAGCCCCAGTTAACGGGCCCTACCCCAATTTTGTTACAGCCTGTATATGTTTTCGCTGTGTACCTATATAATTATTTTATTCTTTTTTGTGCGTTTTTTTGCCATTGAAGTCGGTTTATTTCTTGTTAGAAAACAATTGTTTTACCCAATTGCCTAATAAAAAGCAAAATTAAAAATTTTGAAAAAACCCACAACGTTTAAAATGAAATTGAAAAAGGATAAAATAATTAAAAACCCCGACTTAAAGAAATTATGTGACTAGTGATAATAAACGTAAAATAAAGCTTTTATAAGAAGATTTGATATCTCGCAGAGTCGAACATAATTATGAACAACAGAGTATCAGTTTTCATAGCACTTCCCTACGTACCTATTTGGTTCCCAAAGATGTAGATGTGGCAATCAAATATTCAACTCGCTATGAACTTAATATAAAAACCCAAGAAAATCCGTCCGGGGCTGCCATTAAATGAACTGGTTTTGTAGTTTTATAGTAACGTGAATAATTTGGAGATATTTTATTGCTCTACTTATTTATATTTATGTTAAAATTTAAAAGAGTGATCGTAGCCCCCGGCGGATTTTCTTGGGTTTTTATATTAAGTTCATGGGGAGTTGAATATTTGATTGCCACATCTACATCTTCGGCATCCAAATAGGTGCGTAGAGAAGTGCTATGCAAACTGATACTCTGTTGTTCATATGTCCGACTCTGCGAGAGATCAAATCTTCTTAAAAAGCGTTAAATCTGTCTGTCTCACTTTCACACCTAAACGATTTTAAACAATTTGTCGGTAAGATTTCACATAGTCAAGTGTGTTTATCATACAAGTTCGTAAATTCAAAATAATGTAAATTTAAAAATGTTTTTTTATGGAAATGTTGATATCGACAACCACTGTGCATACTCCACATTGAGCAATGAAGGAAAATATTTTCCCCACTACACAATGCTATTGGTTTACAAAACAAACAAAAAAATAATAATTAAGAACCTTCACTAATCAACCACAAACCCTATACTGAATACCGCATCGAAATCGGACTAGATATTACTACAGTGCCACCTACTACCGTAACACCTATTTAACAATCCTCACATGTCAACCAAAAACCCATTATTGAAAACCGCATCCAAAACGGACTAGTAGTTTTGGTTTTCCACAAAAAATGTTAACTGCAGCGCCTCCTGATGAGTTTCATCGTAACACCTATCTAAGAACATGCACCCATCAAATCCGAACCCATCACTGAAAACCGTATCAAAATCGGACTAGTAGTTTAGGAGAAAATAGAAACATTCTTTTGCACAAACACCCTCTCACCCCAAACGCATATACCATCTCCGTTCCGTCGCGGGTAAAAAGGACCTGCTTAATGTTAGTATTTATCGAGTGTATGTATATGTATCTTTGGCTGAGCATGTAGTCGTGTAGTCTTGATCCCGAGAGTTACATAAGATGAGGGCTGCCTAATGATTTTATGCAGCTGGGTTTTTAATTTATCCGACTGCACAAAAAGAAGAAAGTTTTTAATTAAATTGGTTAGGTTATTTGCTTTTCAATGTATCTTAGGCTAACTTACGTCGGCCTGCAAATAAATTCAATCAATAAATCAAATATCAAATATGCTTTATTATACAATTACAAAAATTTATACAGATAATAAGTAGTACAGAATAAAATTCTTCTCACACGAGTAAATTGTAACGAGATGTAACAGAAGATGAGCTCCCGGCGGTAACGAGATGTAACAGAAGATGAGATCCCGCCGGTAATGAGATGTACCAGAAGATGAGCTCCCGTCGGTAACGAGATGTAACAGAACATGAGCTCCCGTCGGTAACGAGATGTAAAACTTCTGTCAGTGGCGTCCGTCACTAGGCCTACCCCTACCACCTCCACCAATCCGTACTTTGACCCTAATGAAGAGTATAACTTATCCTTCCCGAGTTCGAGAGACAGCGTCCCGGCAGTGAGCACGTTGTTGATTTTAGTGACAAGAATTAACCTGCACTGAAAATTCATGGTCAGATCTGAGAAAATTTACTCGAACCGAGCCTAGCTTTTCACGTAATTGTACTCATTAATTACAATATATTTAGAAATATACACTGTTGAGGAGTTCTGTGGAGAATCCTGCCTTATTTTAGCTTATCTACTACTTAAAGATACCCACAAAATTGGTCATAGTGCTTGGCGCGCCTAGTCGCGGAAACAAGGCTTATCGTTCAGGCATTTTGTGAATTATCTACAAAACTAGCTTACGCTCGCGGCTTCGTCCGCGTGGATATAGTTTTTGTGACTATATAGCTGGTGCCAGCGACTTTGGGTGATGTACGATTTATTTCTAATAGTTTTTGCCGCGGCTTCGCTCGCGTGAACGTAGTTTCTATGACCCAAGAATACTAAATATTACCTATGACTATCTTCGAGAGTGCGCAGTGCGCGAGCCGCAAGCAAATTAAGTTTCATGTAGATCCCTCGGAAACTATGTCGAGGTGTACTAATTAGTAGTTTGAGTCACTTTCCAAACCCATTACTGTCAAACAGCACGTCAATCCTCCGCTTCATTGCGACGTGATAGGAATTAACAAAAAAGTAAAGAGTTAACAGCTATCCCACGGGAACCACTTAAGAAATCGGAATAAAAAGTAGACTGTACAAGCAGGTCTTAATCTGTCTACCCACTAAATATAGACTTTACGAGCAGGTCCTAATCTGTCTACCCACTAAATGTAGACAATACGAGCAGTTCCTAATCTGTCTACCCTTTAAATGTAGACTATACGAACAGGTCCTTATCTGTCTACCCACTAAATGTAGACTATACGAGCAGGTCCTAATCTGTCTACCCACTAAATTTCATACAAATCAGATCAGCGGTCCTGGCGTGATTGAATAACAAACAGCCATCCACGCAACTTCCACATTTATAATATTAGTAGGATTCAATAGTCTTTTTGCGCAACCAAACAAGAAACATCTAAATCAGCTTACCAAAGACATGCGACATATATAAAAAAGAAGTAAAGAATATACAAACGAATTATTGTGAGGCATCTCCTTTATTGTGAAGTCGGCTGAAACACCTTTATTAACATTTTGAATTACATTATACGAGTATAACGTCTCGCTCTGCTGTACTATCAGCACCTCAATGTTTTTCTTCTTTTTTATAAAGTGTATACTCTGAATGAGATTCAATACTATTTCTAATTCAAACAAGATAATGGAATGGCGGAGTCGAGCCGAGTCCACAGGACAGCAAGATGTACGAGTACACGCAGGGCGCAGGGAATCAATCGGACAGCGGGAAGCTGTTTTCTTTTTCAATCAGTGTCCGTCGCGTCCGCGTCCCCTGAGACTGAGCACTCCATCTGTATTGCGATCTCGCTCCGAGGCTACAGAGTAGAGAATCCTCCAAATATTTCTAACTTGCTGGCAGTTCAGAGTGGGTTTAGTAGGGCACATGGTTATTCTGTGGCAAGGCGGGTTGGTGTTTGGACAGAAACCAGGCGGTAGATAGGGACTAGATTGAATATCGGGGGCTCGCCACAGTGGGCGCAATCTACGGGATGATATTATTGCTTTAAGAGTCATTCCCTTCAACTGAGGCTTTGTAAGTCTACACTGATTGATAAAAATTATATGACAAATTGAAAGCGCGACTTGACGTGATTTTAGAGAACATAGGTAGGTCTGCTCTTGACCACGGCTATCGAAGCATAGCCGAAACGTTGAGGTAAAAACAACATCAATACCTATGTTCTATAAAATCACGTCAAGTCCCGCTTTCAATTTTTCACAATGAATAATCGTGAAAATTTAAAGAGAAATTATATGATTGATATTTAACCTACTTATTTACGACAGATTCACTGATAATGTATTCTTCAGCATCCTGCCCACTAGGCTAATGCAAAATATTTAAATCGTTTTTTTTTCTTTAAGTTGCTGCAGATTGAGCAGATCGTTCACGGCTGGACAAAGGCCTCCCCAAAGGATTTCCACGACGACCAGTCCTGCGCTGCCCGCATCCATCGGCTTCCCGCGATCTTCACCAGGTCGTCGGTCCATCGCGTGGGAGGCCTGCCTACGCTACATTTTTCGGTGCGCGGTCGCCACTCGAGAACTTTACTGCCCTATCGGTCATCTGTTCTACGAGCTATGTGTCCTGCCCACTGCCACTTCAGTTTAGCGGTTCTGTGAGCTATGTCGGTTACTTTAGTTCTTCTGCGGATCTCCTCGTTTATGATTCGATTACGCAGAGAAACTCTTACCATAGCACGCTCCATTGCCCTTTGGGTGACCTTGAGCCTTCTTATGAGGCCCATAGTAAGCGACAATGTCTCAGGTTCCGTAAGTCATCACTGGCAACACACACTGGTCAAAGAACTTAGTCTTTTAGACACTGCGGTATTTGGGACGTGAAGATATTGCGAAGATTCACGAACCCTGCCCAGCCGAGTTGGATTCGTCGATTGATCTCTTTCTTGAAGTTGGACCTGCCTAGCTGGACTGTTTGTCACAGGTTCGTCAACAACTTCCAGTGTTGAGTCTCCAAAGTAGAGGGGTGGGTGCGAAAAAGACATTCAACATTATTTTCGTCTTGTCCATGTTCATTTTAAGACCCACTTGTTGAGAGACCTTACTGAGGCCATCGAGCCTTGTGCTTAGGTCTTCCATAGTTTCAGCCATGACCACGATATCGTCAGCAAATCGGAGGTGGGATATGTACTCGCCGTTGATATTGATGCCGAGTCCACCCCAGTCCAGAAGCTTAAAAACATCTTCTAGGGCGGCGGTGAACAGTTTCGGAGATATAACGTCTCTCTATCTCACCCCTCACTGCAACTGGATAGTTTTCGAGTTCTGATCCTGGAGGCGAACCGACATGGTGGCGTTTTCATACAGACACTTCAACACCTCGAAGTATCGATTGTCAATTTGGCACCGCTGGAGAGACTGTAGCACAGCCCAGGTTTCGACTGAATCAAAGGCCTTCTCATAGTCCACAAACGCCAAGCATAGTGGCTGATTGTACTCTTCGGTCTTCTGTATAATCTGCCGCAGCGTATGTATGTGGTCTATGGTACTAAAACCTTTTCGGAAACCGGCTTCTTCGGGAGGCTGGAAGTCGTCAAACCTGCGTGCGAGACGATTGGTAATGACTCTCTAAAACAGCTTGTAGACATGGCTCAGAATTGAGATGGGTATGTAGTTCTTAAGCAGGGTGTTGTCACCCTTTTTGAAGAAAAGCACGACCATACTTCTGTGCCATGCCTTAGGCGTTTGTCCCTCGAGTATAACGGAATTAAATAACTTCTGAAGAGCTTTTAGTACCATTGATCCACCTGCTTTCAGAAGTTCAGCCGTAATTCCATCATCACCCGGTGCCTTGTTGTTCTTGAGCTGTTTATTATTTATTTATTTATTTTAGGAAGACTAACAGCAAAATATTAGATAGTATATAAAACTTATAAATAAATACATTGCTATATTTAAGTCTCCGCTCGTTTAAAAGCCATTCTAATCTCGTACAGGCTGACGTCCGGTATATAACTTAAAACAACTATACAAGCATCAAGTCAAAATGATACACTCATAATGCAGGTAAGCTAGGCAATACCAACACCCCGTGGATAGAATGTCGGAGTCCGCTGTGAGTAGACGGAGTGCGCGGAGCGTGGGGATGGCCGCGAGTATCGTGACGAGCGTTATATCACCCATCTATATACAGGTAATTATTACCCGACTAAGAAAAAAGGAGAGTCATGTTTATAACTGACAGCGAAAAAAAGAGGGTTATGGTTTTGACAGTCTATGTATGTATGTTCCCTCGTATTACCTAAACCACTTAACCGTTCTTGATAAATGTGGTATCTTTGGATTCGTGCCATTACTCCGCGTCTCAGAGGTTACATTATAGCTGTGGGCGACAGACACTAGTCACTAGTTTGTTTACATTTAGAACAGAATATGTTTTTATACTCTTTATGTAAAAATAAATAAAATCAGTTTACAGGTACATATACAGGTGCTTCCCTGTCTCGTGCCCAGAAATTTCGAGATTGGAGACTTGGTACTTATCGTTAACAGGTCACTACCCAGATAATCTTGGCCACGAAGCAGGGTAGTCAGGACTTTTCCGGGCAATGATTTAAAGGTAAGGACAGTCGATGTAGTTACGTAGAAATGTAAATAAATGTTTTTATTTTTTTAACAAATGGTCTCACAAGCGATATTATGAGACGGCTCAATGTACGCACGTTACAATCAAGCGACACGACACGCGGCTGTGATAAGTACCTATCATTATGACTTGCGACCACGGCTTTTACGCCAGATGGAGGGAAAAATAAAGGTTATGATTTTTAGGCAAGAAATTCTTACTCGTATTTTCATACTTTTCCGTAGTCGTTTTTAGTTTTTTTTACCATTTTAACAGTCTATCTTAGTATGTATATGATGTATATAAGTCCGATCTTGTATGGAGTACTGTTCTCACCAATGGGATGGATCAGCCCGCTATCAGCTGGATACCTTGGACGCTATCGACCAACGCGCCCGGAGACTCATTGGCGACGATGAGCTTGTCAAAAACAAGATTCAAAGCCTTGAGCATCACCGCAAAGTTGCCTGACTTTCTCTTTTCTATCGAATTCATTTCGGAGAGTGTGCTCAGGAACTTCACGACCTCATTCCCTCAGCTCCATTCCACCTTCGGTTAACGAGGCGCAGGGGGAGGTTCCACTCCTTTTTTGTTGATATTCAGCCTATACGCACGAAGCTTTACGCTTCCTTCTCTATTATGCGGACAGCGATTGAGTGGAACTCCTTGCCTGCGTCTGTATTTCCCGACTCCTATAATTTGGGGATCTTCAAGGCGAGAGTGAATAGGCATTATTTGAGTTTGCGTGTACCATCCTCGACTACATCGTCACTTACCATCAGGTAAGATATAGTCAAACGCACTCAAAATTTAATTTAAAAAAAGTAAGTTATGCATGTGTGCATGTTCATCTACTTAGTCGTATTTCCTAAACCACTGAACCGATTTTGACAAATGTGCTGTCTTTAGATACGAGCCGTCACTCCGTGTGTCGTAAGATACATTGCATTAAAATAATCAACATGGGGGATTTTATAATTGGATAACACAACTCAACATTTTTTTAGAAAATCGTGCATAGGCTCCAAGTTACACCCTATTAAAAAATCAACATGGTGGATTTTACACGTGAATTACAGCATAAAAAATGTGCGTGTCAGCTCCGACACGCGACAGGAGGTTACTCATGAAACAACTTTTTTTTCGGCCTCCGGCCTTCGGCCTCGCAGGGCACGCTCTACGAGAAATATGGCCTATAATGGCCTCGCGCGGAAAGCTCCGGGCTTCAGCCTACGCGGAACTCAGCCTACGGCCTCACATTAGGTGGCATGGCCATGTTTACTTGGCCTTCGTGAGTGAAAAAACGTAATGAAATAAAAGGTAAGGAGCTATCATTGCAGCTTGTCATCCTATATCATAGTTTATAAGGTTGAATGCCTAGATTACAGGAAAATTAAAATTTCTAAAGTCCAGAATAAGTAGACCCCATTTTACCATGAGAGCAAAGTATGCACTGAGGAGTCTTGTTCTGTTGGAAGTTAAAGTTTTAGTGCCTGTTTGAGTGCCCCCGAGTCGCACTTGGCCGGTTTATTAAAATGTTCGTAAAAGTCTAATTAAGGTTTAAGGGAACGGAAATCGGAAACGTAGCCTAGAAATTTGGAAAATTCAGGAAAAACTAAAGTTCCTTTTACATGGCATTTTTGTATGAAGGTCGCGAGAAGCCGCTGGATGCGGGCAGTGCAGGACCTTCAATCAATGGCACCTGGGCGACCTGGGCGACCCGGAACCTTATTCTTAACTACTCATGAAACTGAATAACTTTCCCTAATAAACCCATGGTCAATTTTCCATGCAAATCGATCAGCTGGCGGGCAAACTTTGTATTAAAGTAAAAAAAATGCGAATTGACCACGGGTTTCAGGGAAAAATGGTTAGTTTCATGAGTACAAGCTCCAGTTAAGAATAAGTGCATACCTTTGTTAAGACCCTATATACTGTTATGTTTTTGGATTTTTGTTTAATTCTATTATCTAAACACAATATACAAGAATTGTTCGTTTAAAGTAATAGGATTATCTGATTTAAAAATGCAACCTCAATTAAAGATTTTGTGGTAACCACTCCTAACCTTTGGTGTGGTAATGGTTACCAATATGAAAATATATTCAAATTAAAATTAATGATAAATAATATACCCACTGCACTACCATATGCACTGGGCCCGCGTGGTCGACTGAGGCCCGATCGCCCTAATTCAGGATACGCTCGAGCCCCTCGATGGGGACGTATATGAGCTGATAAGAAGAAACATAATATCGTAGCCACCACATTCATCATTACAGCTCATATACGTCCCCACCGAGGGGCTCGAGCCTACCCTGAATCAGGGCGATTAGGCCTTAGTCGACCACGCGGGCCCAGTGCGGGTTGGTCGACTTCACACACAACCTTTGAGTTTCTTCGCAGGCGTGTGCAGGTTTCCTCACGATGTTTTCCTTCACCGTTGAAGCAATCGGTAATTATGTACGTAAGTTTTAAAAAAACTCATTGGTACATTGGCCGTCCAGATTTGAACCCGGTACCTCTGGTTAGATGGACCGAGTCGTTATCGGTTGAGCCACCGACGCTTTTATAACCAAATACCACTAGTAAATACCTACGACTTTCTTTATCAAGATTTTGAGCGCGTTGTCATGGAAACTGTTTACTGGCGTCGCAAGGTTGGCGAGAGGGTCGCGACACACTGATCGGTGAAGGGCGACGTTTAGCCCGGATTTTGTTTTAACACTTAGGGTCCACCAGACCCAGCCTTCCGATTTTTGTTTGTAACTTTTTTAGTTTAAAAATTGAAATATTGCCGTTTATGGTACCTTCCAACAATTAAAAGTCACAGCAGGTGATGCATTCACAAGTACGACTAAGTTCTCGCGCTGCGCTTGAGCGCTACGGATAGCTACGGACGTCACAGTTAATTGCATGAGCATCCTAATCACCTGCGGGTTTCGTTAAAGGAACGACAAAGTCATCAGCGACAAAAAATAATAAACAAATTAGTTATTTGTAATTTAGGCAATTTGGAAAAAAAATCTTCATAATTGTAAAACAATTTTTCATGCAACCAGTCTTTCAAAGTTTTTTTAAACGCATTTGTGAAAGCTGACGTTTCGGAGATATAACGTCTCCCTGTCTCACTCCTCGCGTTTCGTGCTTTTCTTAAAAAAGGGTGACAACACCCTGCTGAAGAACTACAGACCCATCTCACTTCTGGGCCATGTTTACAAGCTGTTTTCGAGAGTCATTACGAATCGTCTCGCACGCAGGTTTGACGATTTCCAGCCTCCCGAACAAGCCGGTTTCCGAAAAGGCTTTAGTACCATAAACCACATACATACGCTGCGGCAGATTATACAGAAGACCGAAGAGTACAATCAGCCACTATGCTTGGCGTTTGTGGACTATGAGAAGGTCTTTGATTCAGTCGAAACCTGGGCTGTGCTACAGTCTCTCCAGCGGTGCCAAATTGACCATCGATACATCGAGGTGTTGAAGTGTTTGTATGAAAACGCCACCATGTCGGTTCGCCTCCAGGATCAGAACTCGAAGCCTATCCAGTTGCAAAGGGTCTGCTTAACCAAACTACACTGAGCTCTGGTTAGATCAGTGGTTGCAGACTACGAAATTCTGCGTGTGCCCTTTTGCATTAAGATTTGCTTTAAGCTAAAATTGCTCGTTAATTAATTTTGCATTAGCTTTATATTTTCAATCACTAAAATAATGTAGTACTAACGTCACTTATGTATTACATTATTCTAAATTATCGGGGCATCGGGGGCAGGATTTTCTCTACAGTGGGGGGGGGGGGGGGGGGAAATCTCCTGAAGAGACCATTATGTTAGAAAAACTAGGGTATCGCGCGAAATACCTCAATATTCTAGGTTGGACGTTCTTTCAAACCTAACGTTATAAAAATTAAACTCTGCAAGTTACTACGATCACAAATTATAGTTCTCTAGACGATCTGGCTAAATGTTTAATTGTATTTTTCAATGCAATAAAATTTAGGTATAGTTTGTATCATTTACATAATATTTTGTAAGTAGTAGGTTGTAAGGTTGTATGGTTGTATGTTTGTATGTTTGTATGTACGTACGCATATTTATAGGTATGCTAGGTTAAGGTTCGTTACAGGTGCCACATACAGACACATAGATACACAAATACACAGGTAAACACGTTAAACTTAGAACACCCCTATTTTTGCGTCGGGGGTTGAAAATAGTAAGCCAGAATATTTTAATTACCTCATACAATTTATATAACAGTTTTACTAGATCCCATATTGATCTGTTTAGTATGTTGGTAGACAGCAAATGTAACTGTTCTCGTTTTTGCGCGCTGTAGTACATAACCTATGGAAAACATTTTTGTCGTCGTCGTTATGATCCTGAAAATAACATCTGTTGTAAATTCTGTGTTTAACTGCTCAATCTCCCTGAAGCAACCTGAAGTGAAGATAAATTGGGTGCCTCAGTAGTTAATATCAGACATTTCAGCAAAGCTTTACCGATTATATTAATTTTTCTAAATATTTTTTTTTAGAAAGGGACATACTGAGGAAGAGACTTTTTGAGAAAGAGGCATTTTGGGAAAGGGATTTTTTGAGGAAGAGACTTTTTGAGTTAGAGACTTTTTGAGAAAGAGGCATTTTGAGAAAGGGACTTTTTCCCGAAGGAAAGTTTTGCGAACGGGTCTTTACATACATGAACTCCTATTTTTTAGATTTGGTCTTGACCTTACCAAGCGTAAACAAAGTTCTTTGCCATATTTCAATATAACTAATCACGACAAGACAAATGTAATCTGTTTCTAGTAATGACATGTCAGACATCACTGATAGCGTCACAGAATAGAAGAATTAGCATCAGATAAACGTACTTCGTGAATTTCGAAAACACATTGGTACGTGGTACGGTTCCATACACGACCTCCGTGGCAGAAGGAGTGGTCCCGACCGTCACGCCACCGACGTTCTTGTAGAACACGCTTATGTGGTTACTATTATCTAATGGATGATAAAATTTTGCATTCTACAGGCAAACCAGACCGATTCAGTACCTCTAAATTTTCTTAGTCGATTTGTCTTAACACCCAATTCAATATGCCAGTTGAATTTTTAAAAAATAATTGTAGTTTTAATTGAAATAAAAAATATTCAAAAAGTGCAAAAGTGAGGTTGTTTTTTTTACTCTTTACACTTAAAAAAAGACAGAGACAACTGTACTAATCAATGGCTCGCCTTAAAGTCTAATTTATAGATTCTCTCAAAGCACTAACGATTCACCTACTAATTGATGAATAACGAGATTTTAAGTAATTACGCGGTCCTGTGATGACATACATTTTGTAAAATAAAATTACATGTTAACTGGATAGGTAGGTACCTGTATAAATCTTATGTAGGTACCTAATTAGTTTGAATTTCTTTTACAGAACAACTTATTTCTAATCAAATAAATACGATTAGATTGCTTTTACCGATAAAAGTACGTACATTACATACCTACTTACGTAGGTACCTATCTACTTGAGACTTATTTTGTTTCTATGTAGGTACACCACAGAATTTAGAATAATATATAAGGCACGTAAGTACATAGTTTTAACATACACGATCGGCCTCTCTGTTACATATCTACTTTGTGGTAGAGTGTCGGTGGCGTAAAGGTTACGGTGAAGGAAAAACATCGTGAGGAAACCTGCACATTCAATCAATCAATCAATCAAATATGCTTTATTGTACAATTACAAAATATACAATATACAAGTACAAAATAAATAGAAAAATTTTAAATTGTACAATGCAGGCGGCCTTATTGCTTAAAGCAATTTCTTCCAGGCAACCCAGAGCGATATAGGGTAGGCTCGAGCCCCTCGGTGGGATGTTTATCAGCTGATGTGAAAAGAGAACAGTATTATTCATTTACATTTCACCTAATGACAGAACATTAACATTTAAGTATGTCACACCCAGCCACATTCTGCGTGTAACATTTCTGAAGAACCACATACTCTCCGGGTTAATGTGTCTTGGCCCTACGGAATATTGACAGATGCGACGCCATAGCTTATCACGACGCCCGATGCCCTGTCTGGAGTCTTGGCACTGCAAGGTCACCGAGGGTAAATAAGGGCATTTTGTATTTTAAATAGCTTTTTTCACATTACTCCTCGGTGGCCGAGATCAAGTTTTTATTCACTTTTTGCGTTGGTGTTGAAAAGGTGCCCGCTGGATGAGTAAGAATACACGTATATTCGTATGTGTCTAAAAAGTTGTTTTTTTTTAACTCGATGTTATCTGTAAATTCGGTGAGATAACTACTTGACACTTATGTGCTCCTGGTACATTTTAAAACTACAACATATCTCACAGTTGGAACACCTCTTGTAAGCTCCTGGAAGGGTAACACAAACAGTATCAAAACAGGCTGCTCTAACTGCTTATCATGCATATGTAAACTCAATTTTAAGATATGGTATTATGATATGGGGAAATTCTTGCGACATATCTTCATTGTGCAAAAACGTTGCTTAAGGGCTATATTTGGACTAGAACAGACAGATTCATGCCAACCTCATTTTAGAAAACACAAACTACTGACATTGCCATGCTTGTATATATTAGACACATGTATATTTGTTCATAAACATAGAAATTTGTTCCAAAGTAACCAAGACATGAATAAAAGGAATTTAAGATCGCAATATAAAAATAAACTATACGTGCCAACTACAAAATTGACAATGGTTGCGAAAAATAGTAATATAATGAGCATAAAGATATACAATAAGCTACCAGACATTTTTAAAGAATTAAGATTATATACCTTTAAAAAATCTGTAAAAAATTGGTTGACTGAATGTAGTTTTTATAGTATTCATGAATTTTTCTTATTTGATGACACAACAAATAGTATTAGACATTAAAAAAATAAATTTTAGTATATTTTGTGCAATTGACATATTACAATTTTTTGACTTTTACTTTTAGTACTATATCATTTTGACATTATTATTATTCTTAAATTGACTAGTTTTGCTTACTTATTGAAATTATTTTAAATTAAGAACATAAGTCATTATTTTTATTGAATGAGGTTTATTGATTATTTTTTGTTTATTAATCAAGTATTTTAATATTTTTTTAGACCTATCTAATGTTAAATACGACTGTGTATATGCCTTCAATGGTAGAATTAAATGAATCTAGTTTAAATGTATACCACCTGCAAATATTTGTACTTTGATTCTATACACAATAAAGAATACTGAATACTGAATACTGGAAGCCAAGTACTTTTAATCCATTGACACACTGATGTTAGGTATAAGAAACGTTTCTTTTTTGTATGACGGTTTTCCTCACAGAGAATCGACCGCATTGGAACACCTCTTGTATGCTCCTGGAAGCCTCGTACTTTTAATCCATTGACATACTTGTTTGACAGTTCGTCCGTACGTCCGTCCGTCCAAGTCCAAGTACAAGCACAACTCTCGTATGCACGCTCGGCTCAGGCGTAACGTGACAATAGACGTTACACTGGCGTAACGCGACAATGGTCGTAACGTGACGTTTTTGTAAATGCAGCCCCTGTCATCAATTTATAAGACGTTATCGCATCAAAAATGTGTTGAAGTGAATTTTGTTTGGGCTCGGCATGTCTTGTCACTCCACGAAAGGTGTTTCGCTTTTTTGATACTTTTACTAGCAGGTCAGCGGTGCGGGGAACTATGCACCTATCGTGAATAACTCCATCTATTGATAAAATCCGTATGGAAATACCTTCGGTAGTTTTTGAGCTTCTGCGGCGGAGGGAGTTTGTTTTATAAAATGTTGTTTTCTTATATTTGTCGAAGGTGTGGGTGATGAGGTTATGGTTGGCCTCGTGGTTCACGTCCTTAACTATTTCGGTATTGGGCGTCGAAATAAAAATGCAGCTATATCACAGAGGTCCTTCTTCAATAGTCTTGATCATTTGGTAATCGAAATTGTACAGGATGCCTTGGATAACAATGGATGCAAACGCGGTGATCACAGCGATGGCGTGACACGTCCATTTTGCTCACAGATCACCACTACTTGTGTTCTGCTCGACGCTCCGTCAAAAAGTGTCTGCTCCGAGACTGACGTCCAGCTAATGTGGCTTCTCCACAGATCTAATAAATTCTCAACTCAGTGTGGCAGCACAAACAGCCTTCCGTTAATACATCATCTTTGCTACCACAAACGATCGTCTCACGAGTACAAGCGATCGTCACGCCACCACCGGTTTCACCCAGGTACTAATACCTGACGTTTGATCCAAACTAAGTGTAACTATGTAAACTTATCTCGAGCTGGTATTGGTCGCGTTTTCAATGACCCTCCGACATATTAATAACATTTAATATGAATATTTCCACTGTATATGTTCAACGCTGCTTCCGGTCGTTGTGGAAATTAGGAGAATGACTGCATTAAAAATATATTATGGACTATTAATTACTAAATTCACTTCCTACTGAAATTTCAATAAACCTTACTCTGTTTGTTTTCTATTCATTCTTCAATTTACATTTCATCTAAATCCCAAAATGAATACACACATGACGCTGAAAACTGTGACGTTACTTTTTAGTGTTTCAAACTGTGACGCCACTTCTCAGTGATTCAAACTGTGACGCCACGTCTCCGTGATTCAAACTGTGACGCCACTTCTCAGTGATTCAAACTGTGACGCCAAGTCTTAGTGATTCGAACTGTGACGCCACTTTTCAGTGTTTCAAACTGTGAAGCCACTTCTCAGTGATTCAAATTGTGACGCCACTTTTCAGTATTTCAAACTGTGACGCCACTTCTCAGTGATTCAAACTGTGATGCCACTTCTCAGTGATTCAAACATTTTAACAACAAAATGTAGTTTTTGACAAATGATAAAAAGTAACTCAAATGAGAAACAGTTATAATTCCTATTCTTGGGGGAAGCCTTTGTCCAGCCGTGGACGTCTTTCGGCTAATATAATGAATATGTAGACAAAAAAAACTGACGACCCATCAGATTAGATGTGGGCGCCACGTAAGTATCCGTAACGCTAACTTTGCTAACTAGCGGTGCCTTGGCGATCCTTGAGGGCTCAGCACCCCCGCACCTGTTTTTCAGCTGGTTAGTCTCCCCACCCGCTAGAAGGCAGCATGTTACCTGGCAGCACTGCAAAGCGGGCAGTGGTACTCCCTAGTCAGATTTTGTATAATAAAATCCTAACAAAACATAATATATGTGAAAGGAAGCCAAGTTCTACACAAAAAAATTACAGAGACCTACATTACCAAGTAGTTGTTTTCTATATAGCTACGGAAAATATTTATTTCAGAATTAATAATAGAGACTGTACAACAACATTCAGTTGCTTAAAAGAAAATTTGTTGTGTTCCGTGCTACTGATGGTGTAACTTGGCAAGTTTTCACTAACCAATTTAATATTGGCGTCTATTTTTAAAAAGTAAGCTTTGTTTGCCTGGAGGTTTGGCTGTTTTGAACTCTCTAAGTTACCTGCATCATTTCCTACTACTACTTGGCAAGCTTTCACTAACTAATAATATTTTATCCCTGCTTTTGCCCGCAGTTTCGCCCGTGTGGACATCATTTTTACGACTGTATTTAAGGTTGAGTGGTGTGCTAGCTGCAAGCGGCTTGCGAGGGTGGAAATGAACTTTCTCCAGATCCTCCGGGAACTAATTTGCAATATCCAATTTACTTTTTGTTTCATGCGATTTGCAGATCTTATTTTTTTTTAATTATTATTCTCAATTGGTAAGGCTTTGGCATCATCTCACCTGATGGTAAGCGACGATGATGCCGAAGATGGAAGCGGGCTTACAAGATTTCCCAACGCAATGGGGGATCTGGCTATCTTATCATCAAGCCGGAACACATCAATGTTGTTAGCACTGATGTTTGGCGGCGAAACTTAGATAAGATGGTGGTAGCTAGCCAGGCGGGCTTAGAAAATGCCCTACCACCAACCAAACCGAGTCTTATATGTTGAACCCAGCGGGAATCGAACCCGCGACCTCCTTTTGTGAAGTGAATCGACTAACCATTACAAATATTATATACAGTAGATCATTAGCGCACAAACCCTGCAAGGACACTACAATGTAACTTTACTTAAATTCATGTGATGCAGGAAGTACAATGATAATATCTAAGTATTAGATTTAATAAAATTTAAAAAATATTGCATTTCATTATAAAAAATTGTATAAAACTTTAAACTGTAAATAAAGCCCAACATTTCAAAATCAGAATTCATAAAATAAAATGTGAAATCCATAGTAATAAGTATATTATTTAATTTAAAACACAACATAAAAGTCTTACTTCCAAAAAAGTCGTTCAGCGTGTAAAAACATTAATGTAATCATGTTTTCATACTTATATATGTGTTTACTTCAGATACTCGGGAACTATCTTTGGCTATGCTTATTAATAATCTATTTTATTTACCACCCTTTCAACCATCATTGTGCAAAAAATCACAAAAATCCGTTACTCCTTTGCGATGTTAAAGAAATAACCAAAAAGGAGTATTTTTTAAGTTCCTTCAGGAACTGTATCGGACTATGCTATTTTCACGCGATAAAAAGTATGTCCTTCCCCTTGACATAGTTAAGGTGTTCAAGCGTAAAGGGGTAACAAACAAACAAACTCATTCTCACACTTGTAAATAAGGATTCTAAAGAACATAATTGGTATACTCATGAATTTACCAACTACAGTTCTGTAATAGGTAAAGCTAGATAATATGTCCCTGTGCCTTAGGTTCTAGGTCTTGGATTTTTTTTCCTGAGAACATAGATTTAAATTTCTTCTGACAAATTTATTAATTTGAAGGATGTATATCGAAGTAAGACTAAATAATTTATGTTCTTTATATGAGGGCCGACGCTATCTATTTAATCTAGGTATAACAATTATCCTTAGACACATTTTCGAAGTATGACTAGATGTCTTACATTTGGATGCCCACAAAATGATCCTGTAAGATAACCATGAATGAACAAAAGCAAAGAAAACTCATTTTGAATTAGTGGATATTTTAATTACGCAGCCTTCGAGGCAACGTATTTTTTGCCTTTGAAAGGGCCGGTCTCTGGGGCTTAGAGGCAAAGGCTTTTATTTGTGATGGGGTCGTTTAGGTCAGGTTGAGGGACAGTGGTGAAGACCCGCGATCTAGATCCTTCCTGGTCCAGCACCTCTCGGTGGCTATCCAACGCGGCAATGCCGCTAGTGTGATGGGGTCATTTGGGTCAGGTTGAGGGACAGTGACGGAAACTCATGCCCTAAAACTTTCCTGGTCCAACGCCTCTCGATGGCTATCCAACGTGGCAATAACGCCAGTGTGATGGGGTCGTTTGAGTCAGGTTGAGGAACAGTGATGGAGACCCGCGCTCTAGATCCTTTCTGGTCCAACGCCTCTCGGTGGCTATCCAACGCGGAAATGCCGCCAGTGTAATGGGGTCGTTTGGGTCATGTTGAGGGACAGTGGTGGAGATCCGCGCTCTAGATCCTTCCTGGTCCAATGCCTCCCGGTGGCTATCCAACGCGGCAATGCCGCTAGTGTGATGGGTTCGTTTGGATCAGGTTGAGGGACAGAGATGGAAACCCACGCTATAGAACTTTCCTGGTGTAACGCCTCCGGGTGTCTATCCAACGTGGTAATGCCGCCAGTGTGATGGGGTCGTTTGGCTCAGGAAGTAAAAAGTTGCATTTCTTGTAAATATTTGCTATAATAAAATTATTATTATTTTATGTCTTTCTCTTTGATTGTAAATATTATAATGACAAGTTGACATTATATCTGTATATATCGTTCAGCCTCATTATTCTGAGTATTGAAAAAAGTTCGAAAAAAGCATTAAAAAAAACGATAGTTTTGTCTCTGTCGCAGGCATTTAGTAACGTTTATTCGTCATTTAACAAATGGTCAGGTAAATTGTTAAATGCCGTAACGGAGATTTCTACTATTGGCTGTATTATCAATGAAACCTAACCGAACCTAACATCGCTCGCTTTGCTTGCTCATTTTACAATCTGCGTACGACATTTTACAATTTGCCTGGCCGTTTATATACAGACGAATTATACAATTTGCCTGACCATTTGTAAAATGACTAATCATACAATATGCCTGCCACATGTCTATGTCGGGCTATGCTAATTAGTAGTCAATGTCACTTTCTAACATCTCCATTACTCTGTGCAAATTATCACAAAGCATGGAAATTAGTTTTTTTCAATTCCTTGGGAACTAAAATCTATTTGTTTGGAAAAGGACAAACATGCAAACAAAAAGAATTTGCATTTTATTTAAATCACTTATATTTCGACATCGAGCATATTGTTACTAGCATTTTATTTACTTTTATCAACTCTGTTTGTCCATTGAAACTGGTTTATATTTAAGAAAACACTTCACGTTTTGTTTACATGTTTAGCCATTTTCAAAAAAATATACTTTACATCGGTCTATACTGATTATCTATATATGTCACTTTCCACGCCCTAACCATTCGTGTGTAAAAACCCCCTGACAAAAACCTCTAAAAAGGATAAAATAATATGTTTTGGCCCTTAAAGTTTAATGTAAGTAGGTATGTTGTGAAATTATTAGTAATCAGATGTTGTAAAGTAAAACAGTTGTATTGTTTTTTAATTTATAGTGTTCCTGCAGATTCGAGAAGATGCTGCAGCATCAGGTCAAGGTTACTATGTTCTATCTAATACCTATTCATTGAGACGATTCCAATGAGCCCAATACGATACCTGTGTTGTAAGTTGGTGAGTAATTGAATATCCTCCAGATTCCAAGAGATTCTGCAATATTATTACAGTTACAGGGCACCAAAGTTCGAATCGATCAGACCGGTACAAGTTGCCCACATCCCTTCATCAACTAGATAAGAGCGACTCAACAGAAAAGAAAGAAATATAGAAAAGAAAGCTAGAAATCACCTCGATGACGTCAAGTTACAAACAAAAAAATAAATAAATTAGACATTTAAGTAATTTTTATAACACAATGACAGTGTTACGGTACTATCGGTGTGCGTGTCCGACACGTACTTGGCCAGTTTTCTATTTATTTCTTTATAAACACCCAAATTTGCCAAATTTCAAATTTCTAAGTCACCTGAAAGTGGTCTATAATATTGATGAACGGGTGTGTCAAGTCACTCAGTCAGTCAGTTATTCATTAATATAGTGATTTTCGGAAGTCAATCTCACTTTTGCTAAAAATAATTATGGAAATCGGGAGTTTAGGTGATCGGAAGGGTCTTACTAGACACATAAAATCACAAGTGTGTAGGTCAAACAGATTTTAATCGACGGGTTTCCCGAACGTGGCCCGAAATGGTTCATGTAATTTAACCCACGGCCGGTATTACCTTTTTTTCCTTTACGAACTTGGCTGACACACTGCAGTGTGTCTAGAAGATAACACCTCTAACAAAATCTTGTTTAAAAGTAAATAAAAATCTAGGTAAAACAACAATGTTTAGCCTAAAATATATTCATTGAGCGGGTAGTACCGTAGCCCACCACGCCCCGCGGCCGCTATGAACACACGCCGACTATTACTGTCGGCATGAATAAGATTCTGAAGAATGTATTATGCCCCGCGGCACGTGACGCGAATACGCGCGGTACAGGCTGCGCCCCGCCGAGTCCTGCACGGTGACATCACGAACCACCGCTCTGGTAGTCCGAACTTACGAACTACATAAGTCGAGGCATTGATTGGAACAGTTGTCTCTGTTTTTTTCTTTACGTGTAAAGAGTAAAGAAAATAACCACACTTTTGCACTTTTTCAATGTTTTTTCGTTTAGTTTAATGAAACTATTACTATTACTGTCGGCATGAATAAGATCCTGAAGAATGTATTATGCCCCGCGGCACGAGATGCGAATACGCGCGGTACAGGCCGCGCCCCGCCGCGCCCCGCCGCGCCCCGCCGAGTCCTGCACGGTGACATCACGAACCACCGCTCTGGTAGTCCGAACTTACGAACTACATAAGTCGAGGCATTGATTGGAACAGTTGTCTCTGTTTTTTTATTTACGTGTAAAGAGTAAAGAAAATAACCACACTTTTGCACTTTTTCAATGTTTTTTCGTTTAGTTTAATGAAACTATTACTATTACTGTCGGCATGAATAAGATCCTGAAGAATGTATTATGCCCCGCGGCACGAGATGCGAATACAATAAACTGTTTCTGAATGAAAGTATAAAAAATAATATCTTTTCTTACTTTGTGTTGTCATAAATAATATTGATGTATATTTTTTAAATTTATACTTCAAAATATTAGTCATAACTAGAGTTGAAAGTAACGGTGTGGACCTATCTTTGGGATTTTTTTCTATCGAGCCAAAACTCCTCAATCGTGTTTCTAATAGATTTTGACTTTAAGGAACATCATCAACAATAAGGGTATTTTGTTCAACCTTGGGTTTTCTATCTTTTAGGAGTAGTTGATGTCAATAATAATGAAAATCTCTAATATTATCGCTTTAACTACAACACTTCATTTCAACAGAAAAGTGTATGACAAAGTGTATAACAGAGTGTATGACAAAGACTTAGTTCGAACAGGAAATACATATAATATAGAACCGATCATAGTAGATAATAGTATTGGGTGGGACGCGACTACAAGCAGCTGAGATTATAATAAACGTGTATAAAACCTACGTTCTTTTAATAATAGGTACCGCTGACGACGCTTGCCATTGAGCCAAGTGGAGAAAGGAGATAAGGGAGGCAGACCCCACCACTATATGTGATTAAATGCATAGGACAGATAGTGTCCATGGCATTTTAATAACTACTTTCAGTTGTTTTGCCCGCGGCTTTCCCGCGACGTCATTTTTTTGTAACTTTTTTTGGACGTGAGCGGTGCACGAGCCGCGAGCGGCCTTGTGAGTGGTTTTTATGAATTTCTTTGAGGGTTACGGTGCACAAGACGCAAGCGGCTCGCGAATGGCTTTTACAATTCTCAAAAATCCTTCATGCTCGCTCACCTTCGTTAGTCGTTACATAAGGAACTCCTTTGTAAACGTGAACGCTCCTAGCTTAGGCTATGCATCGTGCGTCAGTTAGTGTCAGTAAGTTCGTATCTTTTTTAGTATTAAGTTGTTTTTTAACGCGGTGTGTTTGGTAATCAATAAAGCCCAAATTTAGTAGATATACATAATAGTAGTTTACGAAACTGTTGCATAATAAGGGTTCTTAAAATACAAGTGCAAGTGCAAGTTATAGCATTACACGAGTGTTTTAAGACCAAATTATGTGCAGTTTCATACACTACTTTATCTAATCTCAAAAATTGGGAATGAATCAACTAAAATACAAAGATCAAAGTTAAGAGTAAGAAAAAAATCCCACGAAATTCAGTAAGTTCCTACAACAAAACGTATCATAGCGCTGAATCCCAGCGCATCAACGCACTTGCACTGCAGCGGACGGTGTCACAGACAAGTAAAAAAAATGCTTTTACTGATCTCAGACATTTTTAAACAAGAATGAAAATTATCTACGAAATTCAGTATCTACAACAAAATTCAATGAAAAACCAACACATCACCGCGCATGCGTTAAAGCGGGCGCTGTCACAGACAAGTAAAAATTGGAATGAAAACTTTTTGTATTGCTGTAAAAATGGCGCGAACCGCATGTGCGTTCCAATAAAAAAAAAATATATGAAACTTCGTTGGTAATATTATCTCTTTGGTTTAACTTGTATCGTAATGGAAATAAAATTACATTATAACATTATTTCTCTAACAAAATAATGTTATAATGTATTTTTTTTTAAATTACGGTATTGTGTTTATAAAGTATGCCAATATAAAATCGTTTTGAAGTTGATAATGCGAACTTTACGATATGAGAGTAGATAAATGTAATTATAGACATCGACTGTACGCGCTGAGATCTATAACCCCACTTGGTACCTTAATAAATAAATGGTGGATTTACATATTAATGTATTCTTTGTGATGAACTGCACACCAGAGCAGTTGCAGGACAAAGTTGTGTCTAGAGAACTTGATTCTAATTTCACTATTTTCGGGACATTTTAAATGTTTAAGATTTGAGTAATTATAACTTGAAAAAAAATGCAACGCCAAAATATAACACTTTCCTTTCTTCCACCCCGCTCAACGCAATCTGCCAAACCGTAAAAATCCTTTCAAATAACGCGAACGTGTCCTTTGTCATCCTGCGTTAAAAAAGATTTAGCAAATTAACATGTTCGCCCAGAAATGAAATAAAAAATAACTCTCTCACAAAGCGAAACGACGCGACGCGAGCCCGCTCAGCCCCTATAACATTAATAAACACGGCAGAAACCGTCGCGTGGCCCCGAAAAAGTAAACAGGAAATCCGGTTTCAAAACAATGTGCAATTGTGAAGCAAACGAGACAAAACGCACAAAACGAGAAAAAAAAACCACAAATTAGTTTTTGTAATTTCGTTCAGCGCAAACGAAGTTTTCGAACGAAACCAGCCGGAAGTGTACGCATGCAAACGCACGGAGCAGGCGACACATGGGCTTCCAACGAGGCGACGAGGTAAAGATGTCAGTACATTTTGCGGGCACGCATTTATATGATTTGAGGTTCAATGAAATGAAATATAGCGGAAATTTAGGGACAAAAAAATCTGGCGTTACTTCCTATTCGTATTATGGGGTAATTTCGTATTATCGGGGATCCCTTTACTGTGGTCTTGTTGCAATTAACCAATATGACACATTCATGACAAACGTAACACACGACCCGTGCACCGTAGTGTCGTTCCGTTTGCACGCCGCAGTAGTTCTGCCTCACTCCGACGATAACTGGGGCGCGATACGAGCCAATTACAACGAACACTTATCATAATGTAGGATGTAAATAAAAGTTAGTTGGGAATTTGAGGATCTGGAATTTTGACCGCCTCCGTGACGAAATGGTTGAGTCCACATCAGGAGGTCGTGAGTTCGAATCCCGACGGAGTCTAACATTGTAAGACTCGGTTTAGTTGGAGGAAGGGAATTTTCTTGCCGTTTACAACATTAATGTCTTCCAGTTTGAAGATAAGATAGCCAATTACGATTGCATTGGAGAATCTTGCGTTTACATCTTCGGCATCATCGCCGCTTACCATCCTACGAAGAACTTATGTAAAGTTCTTCGTAGTTACCATCAGCTGAAATCCTGCTAAGGGCTGACGGATTGTGGATAGCAAAAAAGATAAAGACGAAATGGTAAAAGAAGGTTTTGGTGATCGTCCAAAAATCGACTTAGATATTTACGAAAATGCAGTTTTGTACCTTAAGTGATATGCCACTTTTGTGTGTGTTCATTAAGTACACTAAAAAGTTTTCCAGATTTTTTTTTCTGTGCGTGCATTTTCTCGGCATTATGTTCTGTAGCAAAAATAATATAAAATGGGCAATAATACCCTAGAAAGGCCATGTTATATCACACGTAGAATTTTAAGTTGAGACCGGCAAATGGTAGTGTCGTGGAAAAAAAGGAGGTAAGTAATAAGTAAAGAATATAATTTAAAATTAAATCAAATATAAAAAAAGAGCTTTTAAGTAAGGGAAATGGTCACCACAGAGTGTTTGTTGGATTCAGTTAAAAAAATATTGAAATCAAAAGGATGCGACCCTTTCACTTATTTGAACTAAAAGTGCATATGTGAAATTACGTCTTTTAGTTTTTAAAATCTAATCAGCTGAACTAGGAACAATCCATACGTATAAGTTGTTGCGCTGTACTTTTGTGATAATACTTAAAATAACACGTGAATAACACACATGAAATCACACAGCACAATTTTAAAAGTTTATGTAGTTCAAAAAAGTATCTTGACGAGGGAATAGGGAAACGTAGATAAATAAGTGTTTACTTTCCTGCGCTAACGGCACGATGAACGATGGACAGGCTGATGAAATGTGCCCCAGGTTATAAGCTTAGTCTCAATCTTGGAAGTTAGGTTAGACGCCGGTACTAGACGTAGGCTAGCGGACTGCAAATGTTACCTAGTTGAAAACATAGAACCCGGAAAAACCTGAAAATACAATAGGGTACACCTTTTTAGCATAGCCTCAAACTAAATAAAGCATAGCATGAAGCGTGTAGTGAATCGAGCAAGAAAGTAGAAAGTAGGTACCTCAAAATATCGGCGAGGGAACTTTATTACTTTACTAAACAGCACAACAAAAACAAATATAGGGCAGAAGAATATTAATAAAAAAAAATTGAATATTTCACAGGTGACCACATCAGTTGTTTTTCTCAATCACAAAATTAGTCTCCTTGACAACCAAAATTTTAAATCTTCCAAACAATTCGATACGGATAAACTATTTTCAATTGAAAAAAACCTAATAGCAAGTAGACCGGAATTAAGTAGCAAGGAGACTTGCTACAGTTCGTATTATGGACTTGCAAAGAAACTACAATCGGTGCAGATTTTGAATAAATTTTGTACACAGTGTAGTGACATATACGCATCAGCTCGTAGCGTTACTAGTGTGTAAAATAATAAAACAATAACAGATCTAACGCCAGCAGCCGCTAATTGCATTGTTTAATTTACTTAACTCAACAAAATGACAATTAATTTCCACTTCTAACCTGTAAGCAATTGAAATAACAACAGTCGCGTCCCACGACAAAATTCCCGCCATCTTATTATTAAAAGCAAAGTGGAGCGACAGTCGCGTAAAAAGATGGAGGGCCAAGGTAACGAGTGTATGCAAATTTTATTAAGTGTGGCCAGCTCTGCTGTGCCGTTGATTATTCACTCCCTGGCGGAGAGGAGATGCACAGAATTTTTGTCAACGCCGTTTTGTTTGGGAATAAGAGAGAGTGAGTGCGATCAGTTGTTCTTTCATTATTATTGATAAAAGTTAATTTTCCATAAAGTCTTATTTTTTTAAGTACTGCGCACGCAAGTGTATGATAGCTGTAAAACATAGAGACCACTTACTGTTACACTGTTTAAAATGTTTTTTTAATAAAATAAAAGTTTCAAAAACATAAAAACCGACTTCAAAAAGAAATTTACTCAAAAATATGAAATAATATTTTAATATACCAAAAATACACGAATTTAACCAGCAAAAACGTTATCTGTCTTTGATTTGATTGTACCTATCTGGAAAAAACCTTACTAGGGGCCTACTATTTGTCTGTACCTATCTGGTACAAATCATATTAAGGGCCTACTATTTGACTGTACCTATCTGGTACAAATCATATTAAGGGCCTACTATTTGACTGTACCTATCTGGTACAAATCATATTAAGGGCCTACTATTAGACTGTACCTATCTGGCACAAATTATATTAAGGGCCTACTATTTGACTGTACCTATCTGGTACAAATCATATTAGGGGCCTACTATTTGACTGTACCTATCTGGTACAAATCATATTAACGGCCTACTATTTGACTGTACCTATCTGGTACAAATCATATTCAGGGCCTACTATTTGACTGTACCTATCTGGTACAAATCATATTCAGGGCCTACTATTTGACTGTACCTATCTGGTACAAATCATATTAGGGGCCTACTATTTGACTGTACCTATCTGGTACAAATCAAATTAAGGGCCTACTATTTGACTGTACCTTTCTGGTAAAAATCATATTAAGGGCCTACTATTAGACTGTACCTATCTGGCACAAATTATTTTAAGGGCCTACTATTTGACTGTACCTATCTGGTACAAATCATATTTAGGGCCTACTATTTGACTGTACCTATCTGGTACAAATCATATTAAGGGCCTACTATTTGACTGTACCTATCTGGTACAAATCATATTAAGGGCCTACTATTAGACTGTACCTATCTGGCACAAATTATATTAAGGGCCTACTATTTGACTGTACCTATCTGGTACAAATCATATTAGGGACCTACTATTTGACTGTACCTATCTGGTACAAATCATATGAACGGCCTACTATTTGACTGTACCTATCTGGTACAAATCATATTCAGGGCCTACTATTTGACTGTACCTATCTGGTACAAATCATATTCAGGGCCTACTATTTGACTGTACCTATCTGGTACAAATCATATTAAGGGCCTACTATTTGACTGTACCTATCTGGTACAAATCATATTAAGGGCCTACTATTTGACTGTACCTATCTGGTACAAATCATATTCAGGGCCTACTATTTGACTGTACCTATCTGGTACAAATCATATTAGGGGCCTACTATTTGACTGTACCTATCTGGTACAAATCATATTAAGGGCCTACTATTTGACTGTACCTTTCTGGTAAAAATCATATTAAGGGCCTACTATTAGACTGTACCTATCTGGCACAAATTATATTAAGGGCCTACTATTTGACTGTACCTATCTGGTACAAATCATATTTAGGGCCTACTATTTGACTGTACCTATCTGGTACAAATCATATTAAGGGCCTACTATTTGACTGTACCTATCTGGTACAAATCATATTAAGGGCCTACTATTAGACTGTACCTATCTGGCACAAATTATATTAAGGACCTACTATTTGACTGTACCTATCTGGTACAAATCATATTAGGGGCCTACTATTTGACTGTACCTATCTGGTACAAATCACATTAACGGCCTACTATTTGACTGCACCTATCTGGTACAAATCATATTCAGGGCCTACTATTTGACTGTACCTATCTGGTACAAATCATATTCAGGGCCTACTATTTGACTGTACCTATCTGGTACAAATCATATTAAGGGCCTACTATTTGACTGTACCTATCTGGTACAAATCATATTAAGGGCCTACTATTTGACTGTACCTATCTGGTACAAATCATATTAAGGGCCTACTATTAGACTGTACCTATCTGGCACAAATCATATTAAGGGCCTACTATTTGACTGAACCTATCTAGTACAAATCATATTAAGGGCCTACTATTTGACTGTACCTATCTGGTACAAATCATATTAAGGGTCTACTATTTGACTGTACCTATCTGGTACAAATCATATTAAGGGCCTACTATTAGACTGTACCTATCTGGTACAAATCATATTAAGGGCCTACTATTTGACTGAACCTATCTGGTACAAATCATATTAAGGGCATACTATTTGACTGTACCTATCTGGTACAAATCATATTAAGGGCCTACTATTTGACTGAACCTATCTGGTACAAATCATATTAAGGGCCTACTATTTGACTGTACCTATCTGGTACAAATCATATTAAGGGCCTACTATTAGACTGTACCTATCTGGCACAAATCATATTAAGGGCCTACTATTTGACTGAACCTATCTGGTACAAATCATATTAAGGGCCTACTATTTGACTGAACCTATCTGGTACAAATCATATTAAGGGCCTACTATTTGACTGTACCTATCTGGTACAAATCATATTAAGGGCCTACTATTAGACTGTACCTATCTGGCACAAATCATATTAAGGGCCTACTATTTGACTGAACCTATCTGGTACAAATCATATTAAGGGCCTACTATTTGACTGTACCTATCTGGCACAAATCATATTAAGGGCCTACTATTTGACTGAACCTATCTGGTACAAATCATATTAAGGGCCTACTATTTGACTGTACCTATCTGGTACAAATCATATTAAGGGCCTACTATTTGACTGTACCTATCTGGTACAAATCATATTAAGGGCCTACTATTTGACTGTACCTATCTGGTACAAATCATATTAAGGGCCTACTATTTGTCTGTACCTATCTGGTACAAATCATATTAAGGGCCTACTATTTGACTGTACCTATCTGGTACAAATCATATTAAGGGCCTACTATTAGACTGTACCTATCTGGCACAAATCATATTAAGGGCCTACTATTTAACTGTACCTATCTGGTACAAATCATATTCAGGGCCTACTATTTGACTGTACCTATCTGGCACAATTCATATTAAGGGCCTACTATTTAACTGTACCTATCTGGTACAAATCATATTAAGGGCCTACTATTTGACTGTACCTATCTGGTACAAATCATATTAAGGGCCTACTATTTGACTGTACCTATCTGGTACAAATCATATTAAGGGTCTACTATTTAACTGTATCCATCTGGTAAAAATCATATTAACTTCGTTACTTCGTTATTGTTGGTTAGTTGCTTGCATTATGTTTATGGTATAAAAATGTTATATCATACTTTTAAGTGAATTTCTGTTTGAAATCGGTTTTTATGTTTTTAAGCTTTTTTTATATATTTTTAGTCATAAAGCTATATAACTAACAACGTTACACCCAATCACCTACTCACCAATATGAATTATCAAATTACAATGCATGTGTTTTATTAACCGATACAGAGTCCTGTGGCTTCCATCATCATCTCAGCAGAATAAAAGTAAAGGAGTTAAACCTTCCATCATCAGCTCACCTAAATAACCTGAAAGAAGAATACAACTATCGATTCATACGTACCTACTGTAGCAAAAAATAAATAAAACGGCTTTAAATGTCACCATTGACTTTGCCACGTAGAATTTGGAAGGTCTGCCTAAAAGAGGAAATTGGCAAAGAAACAAATTTTGGGTAAAACCGAATACTTTTAATACATGAAAAATTTTAAAGATAAGAGGGTTAAAAAGAGATGACGGCGGTGATAAAAAACAGTAAATAATATAAAAACTTGTCACATCCTGAAAATAACCTAAATTTACAAATATTTCAAATTAAAAAAAAACCGAATTACCCAATTTTAAATAGATTGCCTGTTTAGCAACAATCTTTGCTCCGCCCTAATTTAAATATTGCTCATAATATTAAAATATTAAAACTTAATATTTAAACGTCTTCTTAAAAGGTAACAGTTATTTCAAAATAAGTACTTCGGAATCAAAAAGATGTAATATGAAGCGTGAAGTTGGACTTTTCATCATCAGCTTATCGACATGAGATGATGACTACCGGACGCAAATACTTCAATAGCTTTAGAAAATACATAAAACACTAAGGAATAAATATAATGTAACTGCATAATAAACATTCAGTCCGCAAAATAACTACTTGAGCGGCAAGATTTCATGATTGAGCGGCAGAAAAACATGTCTATAAGCAGCAACTCAACACTGTAGGAAGAGTGTGGTACGGGGAGTTCTAAATGGAAGCGGGAGCGAGCGAAGCGAGCTCGGACTTGCGGAGCACCCCGACTCGGATCCGTTAGGTTCAAGATTTGATTTTTACATACTTTACACTGGCCGTGGTCTATAAAATGGTCCCAAGCCACACTACTTCCTTTTGGAGGCATAATTTAAGTAGCTAAGTAAAGTTCGGTCACTCGGTTCGGTCACAGTAGGTACTTAATAAGTTATTCTGTCACTGTGGTACAATGCGAACTTTCTTTCATTCCGTAAGATACCCGCACGCCGCACGCCCGTACTCAATACCATAGACTAGTATTGTATATAGCTCAATACTCGCTCGATACTATACACTACTAGTCGGTACTTGATCTCTGAAACTCGACGCAACGTGTGAGCAAGAAGGTGAGACACCGGCGGCGAAGAATGGAGCGAGCGAGCGCTAACCTTCCGCGAAATCTGCGATGACTCATTGCGTGAGTGAGATGGGAAAACAACGTGGCATTTTTGACGTGAATACGTCTTTAAAATTACCTCCATAGGGATGCAATCCAAAAAAAACGAATGATAACAAAATCGGGGGATACAGTTTAGTGTTGTAGCTACATATCTATCATCTCCATCCAAATTTCGTTTACACCACTTGATAGCTAAAGAATCAAAGAATTTATTACGCTTAAGGACTGTAACATATCGCGCGCGGGGGAGGGGGCAGCCCCGCCATTTTGAAGGTCATTTTGCTGCGTATCGAGATTTCCATTTAGTATAACTTTCGACTCGGTGAAGCTACGACGTTCATTCAAGTTTCAATCGTCAGCTCGCATCAAAATCTATCGATTATATATAAAACATAAGTGTAAAATTGTATCTGTGATTATAATAAGGTGTTTAAATAAAAAAATAATATCAAAAAATATATAATGTCGGCCTATACGCGTCGAAAAGCCAAATCGAAATACAGAGATCGTATACGGTTGGAAAGGGAATCTTAACAGCAATCAAATGGTACCAATAAAACACCATATGATCGAGTCAAGCAGTGCCGGCAACGTAAAGTAATGAATGCGGCCGAGCGGATCAACGACGGTGCCAGTACATCTGCAGCTGGGACGGTTGAAATTACGTAGATAATAATATTAATAATAATAATATTTTATATAGAAACTACATATTACCCGTTACGAGACGTATTCACGTTAAAACTAACGGCCGTGTGCCCCGACACAGCCCCACCCGTTTTTTAAGGACTAGGTGGATCGAGTATAAGTTGCATTGGTACAGGTGCCGCCTATTATCGTAAAATACCTGTTCCCCGGATCTATTCTAGTGTATACGCCTCGCCTCTACGAGATGGCGAGACACCGGCGTCGAAGAACAGAGCAAGCGAGCGCTAACCTTCCGTAAAATCCGCGATGACTCATTGCGTGAGCGAGATGTGAAAACAACGTGGTATTTTTTATTACTGATGGATCGAGTATTAGTTGCTTTGGAACAGGTGCCGCCTAGTATCGTAAAATACCTGTTCCCCGTACCTGTTCTAGTGTATACGCCTCACCTCTAGTCATGTCCATTTAATACTTCACTCAAACGCAGTCATGTCCATGCTACAGCTTTTTATTTCGCTTTTAAAGCACTTCAAAGGTTTCATGATACTGCGGTGCATGGACAGCGGTATTTTATTTTTTATGTTCCCAGTGTGTTTTTACATTTACAGGACAATACTGAGTTAGGTAATGCTTCTAGTCATGAAACTGTGAACAATTTTTTGCAAGCCTTGTTATGAGCTTTGCCGAAAGCTCCACATTTTTTTGAACTACTCATGATTTATAATTTTGTATAAAAAGTCCAAACTTATAGAATTAAAGTTATTCAGTTGCGTCGGAAGAATTATACCACCTAAGAGGTTTCAGATTAATTGAAAACAAACCTGTATAAAAATGCTTTTGTGTCTTTTCAACAATTCGTTTGTTTGGACTTGTTTCTCGTCAAAAATAAAGTTTACAACTTCAAATAGCACAGAAATGTGACAATCCGCGGGACCGGAGTTGCCAGCGAGACGACTGCAAATAATGCGCCATTTGTACCGGGTTTATTCGCTCATTTATTATTTGCGAGGGCTCAATGGACTGTTATTATTTTATCGTGCCTCTGAATTATGATATTTAAAGTCCGCGACACTTAGTGTCACTGTAGAGGGTCCTTCACTTCTATCATAACAAAGTGTGAACACTTAATAGTAATAGCCTAAAATGTTTTCTTCCGGCTTTGGGGATACTTTTTGAAATGGTATCCTTTTGTCTAATAAATTCTATAATGTTTGTCTGTTACTGTTTCACGCTAAAACTACTAAACCAATATAACTGAAATTGGGCGTAGACCAAAATCCGCTTGCGGCTCGCGTAGCGTGAACCCTTGAATACATAATAAAAACAAGATGCGGGTAAATCCACAGATAAGAAAAAATCTCTGGTAAAACTGTGAGTAAAAGCTAATGTTTTTTTAATATATTTTGTGGCGGGTAGGGTCCAAAATAGAAAGTCCCTCTTACTAAGTTTAAAACAGTTTAATTTTACTCAGTAGTTATTATTACAGGTTTGTATAACATGTTAGCGTTGCGCGAGAGCCCGAGCGATACGGACATCTCGTAGGAAGCGCGGCGACCGACTCACTAGCCTGCGCAAGCATGCGCAGTAGAAAGAAAGTTAGATGCGCGAATGAACGGACGTTCAAGAGCGCATTCACTCTCGCGCTATTATTTAAATTACGGCGACAGACGCCGTGGCGGTATGCCTCTATTATGTCTCAGGGGTAGTCTGTTATCACACGCTACATCCTCCCCCTCGAGTTCATCAGAACGTACAAGTTCATGAACTCGCACAACAGGTTCACTAACATTTGGGGCTGATTTAACAACATTCCGAACACGAGGACGACCCCTCTTCTTTTTAGTTATCACGGGACGAGGAGGCGAGCTGTCTATGCGAGCATGGAACCGGGTAAGCTGAGATACGTGAAACTTACCCAACACATCGTCAGGTTCACTCACATTCGAGACAAGGTAGGTTGTAGGACTGACCTTTTTCGCGACGCGATACGGCCCATCTCTCTTTGGAACCAGCTTCGAAGTAACGTTCTTTGCTGCGTTGCTGAGAACGTGAGACTTGAGAAGAACTTGATCACCTACCTCAAATGCCTCTCCTGGTTTACGTGACATATCTGCGTAATCCTTCCTGCGGTCCTGTTGAGATTCCACTCTGTCCCTTATGGACACCAAAGAACCTAAGAACCTTTTAAGATATGGTGTGGCTTGTGGTACGAAATTATCCTTGTTCAGGACAGCCCTAATATCATATTCTGCTTCTAGAGGCGATCGAAGCTCGCGAGCGAAAGTGAGATAAGCTGGCGAGACACCTGTTGTCTGGCAAAGAACCGAATTCATGGCAAACCTTATTGACGGCAAGTGTTTTGGCCACGATGTGTGCTCCTTGTCTACCAACTCAGCTAATTGGACTTTTAGATCTCTGTTTTTACGCTCGGCAGGATTTGCCTCGGGGTGATACAGGGGCAACAGATCCTGACTAACACCGAGAATGTACATGCACTGTTGCATGACCGCTGATGTGAATTGAACTCCGTTGTCGCACACTACACGTCGTGGAAATCCATAGCGAAGAAAATACTCCTCTATAAGGATGTGAGCACAGGCTTCGGATGTAGCCTCTTTCAGCGGGAATAACTCCACCCATCGAGTCGCTGTATCTTCGACCAGAAAAATCCACCTCTCCCCCTTGTCCCCAGGTGGAAGTGGGCCGAACAAGTCCATCGCCAACACCTCACCTCTTTGGTTGAGTACAGGTGTTTGTAACAGACCTGAAGGTTTTTCATTGGGCGGTTTGTATCTTTGACATGTAGCGCACGTCTTGACGTAATCTGCAATGATGCGACGCATACCCGGAAAGTAGAACCGCTGAGAGAACCTGTGAAACGTCCTATCTATACCGTGGTGACCCGCCAACGGTGAGTCGTGGCACTCCTTGAGTATCTCCATACGAAGACTTGTAGGAACGACCAGTTGAGGCTCCTCACTATCGACGTCAGGGTTATACCTATACAAAACACCTTGTTGGGTGAAATAGCCTCTGTCAGCCCAACGTTTTTCATCTACAGACATCGGTGTATCAGACTCCAAACCACATATGATCTTCTCGACCTCTGGGTCGTCAAGCTGAGCTTGTCGTAACTCCTCAGGAGACCTCGTTGGCATATCGAGGACGGAACACAACCCACACTGGTCCTTAGTGTTATCCTGGCAGGAAGGGCGACTAAGAGTGTCAGCGACGACATTCAGTTTACCTGGTGTATATGTTATTTCAATATCATAAGCTTGCAGTTTTAGAGCGAAGCGGACCAACCTTCCCGATGGTGATTTTAACGTAAGAAGCCACTTGAGTGGTTGATGATCAGTACTCACTATTACACGATGCCCCTCTATGTAACCTCTAAAACGTTCTACAGCCCAGATTACAGCGAGCGCTTCCCGTTCTGTGGTGCTGTAGTTGCGCTCTGCGGACGTGAGCAATCGGCTGGCATACTCTATGGGACGCTCATCCTTACCTTCACCTTGAAGCAACACGGCACCAAGAGCATAATTGCTTGCATCCGTACGCACGATAAAAGGCTTAGAGTAATCCGCCTGAACCAGAATCGGCGCCGATGTTAAGAGACTCTTCAGTTCCTTAAACGCCTTGTCCTGTTCAGGGCCCCAACCCCAAACTGCATCCTTTTTTAGCAATCTCGTCAAAGGTTCAGCGACAGAGGAGAAATTCGGTACGAATTTCCTGAACCACGAGCAGGTTTGTTGGAACGTTCTCAAATGACGCAGATTAGAAGGTGGCTTCATTTCCACAACAGCTCGGACCTTATCGTCATCAGGAGACACACCATCCTGGGTAATAACATGACCCAGATACTTAACTTTTTCACGCGCGAAAACACACTTTTCGCGATTAGCGCGTAACTTATACATGCGCAACCTTTCGAACACGGCGCGAAGGTCAGCAACGTGCTTGTCAAACCCCTCAGAGACCACCAGCAGGTCATCTTGGTACGCCAAAAGGGTGACGTCCTTCAAAGAAGCGCCGGAACGGAGTCTGTCGATGAGACGCTGGAAGGTGGATGGCGCGTTCTTTAAGCCAAAAGGCATTCGCCTGAAGCGATACGTACCTCCAAAAGGCGAAAGAAACGCAGTTTTGTCTCGGTCCTCTTCCCGGACAGACACCTGCCAAAATCCACTCCTCATATCAAACGTGCTCATATAACAGTTGCGTTTGGTCGACTGTACCAACTCGTCTATCAAGGGCATCGGATAGACATCAGCCTTCGTGACTGCGTTGAGCCTACGGTAGTCGACACAGAATCTAAACTTACCATTGTTTTTAGGTACTAGCAATGCAGGAGAGCCCCATGCGGACTCGCATTCTTCGATAATATCATCGGCTAGCATCTTCTCTATTTCAGCGCGCATTACCTCTTTTTTAGCCGGCGGTACACGGTAGGGCGGTACAGCAATCGGTGGGTGATCGCCTGTATCAATTCTGTGTTCTGCGAAAGGAGTTGGTTCTCCCCCTGGCTCAAATATGTCCTGGTTCTCCATGAGGAGACGAGCAAGAATCTCGCGTTGTTCTTCGCTAAGCGAGGTCGCCTCATCATCCCGAAGAAGACTCATGGCGGCGTACGAAGGTTGAGGTGACACGTTCTCAAAGTTCAAATTAAACCTCTGCTTAATATTTTCCGCAAAATGCCAAGTCTTTTTACCGAAATCGACGTTCACATTGAAATCAACTAAGAAATCTATGCCTAATAGCGACTCATTATTATCAGCTTCCGGAAAAATCAAAAAGTTTACCATTTTTGTTTTACTTTCTAAAGTCACCTCTACCTTGGTAGTTAAAACCTCCATAGACCTACATACTCCATCAGCTAACTTTACATCTTTTGTAGCTCGCGATAAGGGGTGTCCTTTCTCTATGAGCAGAGCATGCAGCGTGTGACCAGCAACACTAGTTTTCGCACCAGAATCTAACAATGCACTACCATTTTCACCCAAAATATTTATATTTAAAATGGGGCGGCGCGAGACACGATTATTCTATAAAGAACACATATCGTATTGTTCAGAGCAAAAAACATTATCAGACCTTACCATAAGACCGGACGTTTTTGACCGGTCCGAATTATCTTCATAAGCACCGAAAGGGTTAACTACACTTTTTTTGCGAATTTTGCAAAACAGACTCCCCCTGCTTATGACTAGGAATAATACATTCTTTTATATTGCTTTTACACATGGGAACATTTTTATCAACATTATTTTGCATATTAACGTTTTCATGTAAACAATCGAAATTTTCATGACATATGCACATAAACAAACACTTATCTATACATATGGAGCACAAATTTGAGTTTTTAAAGTCACTTAAAAGGTTACAACAAACCCTCACGGGTTCCGCGAGGTTACCTTGCTTGGACGAAACGACAGAGGCGATGGCAGGACGCTCCCGTGGCCCATCTACCTCATCACACGACGGCGGCAACGGCGTTGAAGCATGCAAAGGCGGGGGCGGAGCCCCCTCACGGCTCACGCATGTTCGACCGCAAGTCGACTCGATGCCCGTAGCGGCGGCAGCGGCGGCGGCGGCGGTGGTGGTGGTGCTCGCGTCTCCCACACGGAACGATGGCGGCGCCGGCGACGGCGCGCCCGCAGAAGGCAATGCAGAGCGGTTACTGCGCAGTAATTTTATCGTATGACGACGAGGCACTGAGTCATCTACCGAATAGAACGCTTGGCTCACAGGACTACACTTTGGGCATTTTGCTTTAATCACATTAGGAGCACCGCAACCGTAACACCTAATCGCATTTTCCTCATTTTTAGCAACATTTTTGGACTTTAGTTTTTCACACTCGTCTTTATTGTGCCCGCTACGTTTGCAATAAATACAAAATATTTTTCTTTGCTTTGATGAAGACGAATCTGAGCGAGGACCGAATGGCTGCGGCGAGTCGATCAGGCGCGGGGGCGCCGCTGGAGCGACGGCAGCAACACGCGGAGGCGGCAGTGCGGGCGTTGAGCCCGCAAGTACTTTTTGCGTAGAAATCTCTCGCCTGCTCTCCTCGACGTCTCTCGCTTTTTTCAGCAGGTCGTCGAAACTTTTTACTTCCTCTCTGTCTATTCTTTTCCTTATTTTTTTATCTAGAAGGCCATAAACCATGTCTAACTCGACTTTTTCACATAGATCGCCCACTGGTAACTTTGACAGCAAGGCACGAGCTTTTGAAATAAATAAATCAGTGTGTTCTAAACCCTGCACCAAGGCAAACAATTCTCTGTAGATTCGGTGAGGCGGCCGGCGTTCTCCAAAGGCACTCTGCAGCCTGGTGATAGCCTCTGTCCAAGATTTCGTTGAGCCTTTTACACCTTGCCACCACACTGCCGCGGGGCCTGTCAGCAGCATAGAGAGACCGCGGAGCGCGTTCTCATCACTGACGTTGACACACGATTTATAAGTTTCCATGGCGTCCATAAAATTTTCCAGCGACTCTTCTGGTTTGCCACTGTATTTTGACTGACACTTCGCAAAATTTCCTCCATGGCTAACAGCAACGGACGCGTCCATGGCTACATTGCCAGGCATTGAAGGAGTGGACGAACGAAAATCTCGTAGAAGCTGTGAAGTCAGCTCAGCCTGCGATCGCTGCAGGTTAGCCAGAATGCCTTCCAAAGTTTCTTGAGACATCGTGACAGTATTATTCATACTGTCTATCTCCTCCGAAACATCCGCAAGTTGTCGTTGGCGGTTTTTACGCGCCGGAGCCATATTGAAAAATAGGTAGGTACCTCTTGAGCCGGTACGACGCTAACGAAAAACACAATTTTCACTATAACACACGTTGGGCAGCCAATGTGGCGGGTAGGGTCCAAAATAGAAAGTCCCTCTTACTAAGTTTAAAACAGTTTAATTTTACTCAGTAGTTATTATTACAGGTTTGTATAACATGTTAGCGTTGCGCGAGAGCCCGAGCGATACGGACATCTCGTAGGAAGCGCGGCGACCGACTCACTAGCCTGCGCAAGCATGCGCAGTAGAAAGAAAGTTAGATGCGCGAATGAACGGACGTTCAAGAGCGCATTCACTCTCGCGCTATTATTTAAATTACGGCGACAGACGCCGTGGCGGTATGCCTCTATTATGTCTCAGGGGTAGTCTGTTATCACACGCTACAATTTGAAGTAAATTCCTACAAATCTGATGGACTGAGAAGCGAGCGTTAGTGAGACTACACTAACAAAAATAAAAAAAAGATGTGTGTGTGTATTGTGTCTGTGCGTCCTTCCATTGCTCCAGTTCCCAAACTATTAGACGAATTTGGGTAAAATTTGAGCTAGGGCTATAGGTATAATTTTTATATCACCAGCCGTTTTTTTAACTTTCCTTATCTTGATTTTAGGAAAACATCGCTTTTTATTTTTTTTTCTGAAAAATGGCTTTATCGATTTTAATGAAACTTTGTGGACTTAATAAGGCCTTCTGCACAAGGTATTTAAATATTCCAGAAAAAATCTGTTCTAGTAAGGTCTACACTAAACAAACTCAAATTATCTATTTATAAATTTTTCTTTCATCAAGTCTGATATACCTAACTTTATTCTATGCAACTAAGTAAGTGTTATGTTTATTGTTGACTAGCTTTAGCCCGCGGCTTCGATCGCGTAGATTTCGCTTAATGACTGTATAGTTGGTGCCAGCGTTCGTGGTTTCCTAGTATTCAGTTATTGTAACAATATAGAGCTTTGTCCATGGCCGCCACTACGTGTGATATGTATTTAACAAAAGTTGAGGTAGATACCGTCCTCTTAAATGTTTCTTTATAAAGAATTCTCGACATGAGAGGCATCAGGTCGGATCTGTTCATACGACCAAATACATTTATCAAGTTTTTGTTATTATTATTATTTTCTCTTTCTAATTTTGTTTTTCTATCTCAATTACTTATTTCCAAAGATATCTAACTGCATAAGTTCGGATGTAAAGATATTTTAACAAAGTAGTGACGTATAAAGTTTTATTTATATTTACACCTTTAAGCTCAAATATAATTAACAATAGAAATGGCGTATTAAAACTTGCGCCATTATGTTTCTCAAATATTTGTCTAGCCGCCTAGCTTCAAAAATAACGGACTTCCATACTAACTTTTAATCATTTTCAAGCGTAGAATTTTTAAAAATAATTTCTTATTTCTCGTCCACATCTTAAGAACAACCCCTACTGAAAGTTTCAGCTTTCTTGGTCTAAGGGTTTAGGCTGGGCGTTGATGAGTCAGTCAGTGAATGAGTCAGGACTTTTCTATTTATATGTATAGAAGATTTGTGTATCCCGACTAGGACAGACAGTTAAGGCAAAGTATGTATATTAGTATTAACGTAGTTAAGGCTTCGGAAAAAGTATGCACAGTGTGGCTGTCCAATTTATCTATATATATATATATATATATATATATATATATATATATATATATATATATATATATATATATATATATATATATATATATATATAAAAATGAATCCCTATTTCCCTTGGTCACGGCATCACGCGTGAACGGCTGGACCGATTTCGCTAATTCTTTTTTGTCGAGTTCATTATTGCCAGGAGAAGATTCTTATGTAGGGTAGGGCAGGGTAGTGTAGGGTAGGATAGGGTAGTGTAGTGTAGTGTAAGGTGGTACGAAGTTCGCCGGGACAGCTAGTTTTTAAAAAAATATTCTTGAGTTTCGTGCTAAGCAGCAGCTTCTCTGACAAAAATACAATGCCAAGCTAGTCCAGTTAGCCTAATTCAAACAAAGCGTCCGCTCGATCGATTTCATTCGCATGTCGAACTAACAGCAACTACACCAGACATAAACCGGTGTCACTGCCTCACTGCCTCACTGGCGCAAATCGAACTGCATCTTGTTCGCCGAAACGCGGGCGTGTCAACGCGGAACCGGGCACGGAAAAAAGCGGAAAAGAGGAAAAACAGAGAGGGTGCGGGGTTGTTTTTTTTTTTTTTTTTTTTTTTTTTTATTCACAATTGCAGGTAAGTGCAAACGATTTTAATGATACAAAAGAATATATACTTATATACGGTTTTAATCGATCCATTGCCCTTTGGGTGACCTTGAGCCTTCTAATGAGGCCCATAGTAAGCGACCATATCTCAGTTCCGTAAGTCATCCATCAGTGGCAACACACACTGGTCAAAGACCTTATTCTTGAGACACTGCGGTATTTGGGACGTGAAGATATTGCGAAGCTTCCCGAACGCTGCCCAGCCGAGTTCGATTCGTCGATTGATCTCTTTCTTGAAGTTGGACCTACCTAGCTGGACTGTTTGTCCCAGGTATACATATTCGTCAACAGCTTCCAGTGTAGAGTCTCCAACCTTTAGAGTAGTGGGTGCGACACGGACATTTAACATTATTTTCGTCTTGTCCATGTTCATTTTAAGACCCACTTGTTGAGAAACTTTACTGAGGCCATCGAGCCGACGTAGCTCGCAGAATCGCTAAACTGAATTGGCAGTGGGCAGGGCACATAGCTCGTAGAACAGATGGCCGATGGGGCAGTAAATGAGGCGCACCGGAAAACGTAGCGTAGGCAGGTGGACCGACGACCTGGTGAAGATCGCGGGAAGCCGATGGATGCGGGCAGCGCAGGACCGGTCGTCGTGGAAATGAGGAGGCCTTTTTCCAGCAGTAAACGATTTTCGGATGATATGATGATGGTTTTAATCCCTGGTAACAGTTGAGCATTTTTTTTAAGTTTTTGATCTGTATTTAAAAATTGTTGTAGAGGCATGCAAAGACACAACAATATTGATAATATTATGTTCTCTTGCGTGATGGAGACATTTTGGTAGTTGGCCCCGACTGGCGCAGCGTTCGCAGCGCAGAACTCTCGTAGTGTGCGTGCTCACTACGTGTGCCTACTGGCGCGCACACAAACAAACCGCACAAGGTACCATTGTAAGAAGATATCCTACTATTCTGTTTGTACTATAGAGAAGTTTTGTTTGGTTTTTGTTTAATCGGTAAGAATACAAAAAGGCATGACCTGAATCCTAAAATGACGAGCCTTAAAATTTTTATTTTTGTATTTTTACAATAAGTATCATTATCTCAGCCGACGGACGTCCACTGCTGGACATAAGCCTCCCTCAAGGATTTCCATGACGACCGGTTTTTCGCTGCCCGCATCCAGCGGCTTTCCGCGACCTTCACCAGGTCATCAGTCCACCGATACAATAAGTATAGATCGTCATCATATCAGCCGAAGGACGTCCACTGCTGGACATAGGCCTCCCCCAAGGATCTCCACGACGACCGGTTCTGCGCTGCCCGCATCCAGCGGCTTCCCGCGACCTTCACCAGGTCAGCGGTCCACCGAGTGGGAGGCCTGCCTACACTACGCTTTCCGATGCGTGGTCGCCACTCTAGAACTTTACTTTACGAGCAATGTGCCCCGCCCACTGCCACTTAAGTTTAGCAATTCTGAGAGCTATGTCGGTTACTTTGGTTCTCCTACGGATCTCCTTGTTTCTGATTCGATCACGATAAGTATAGATAGATCTTAATTTTCCCATCCCAGCTCTTACAAATGTGAGTCCACTCTGCTAATTCCTTAGCACTTTTTACGGCCAACTCCAGTACTAGGTGCTCAATTACGGCAGACAGCAGCTCCGTCAACGTCCGGCGCAGTTTAATAACTACACCACACCCCTACGACGGCGCCACTACACACGACGTCACTAAGATCCTGCGCTGCGCTGATAGAGGGATGAAAACTCCACGCTTTGTAATTATTAGTAGAGAGGATATAACACTAGTCTACAGTGGTTTTGTTGCCCTAGATATAAGATCGATTTTGAATATATTTATGCTCACAATACACACAGTTCCATGTAACACAGCCCTGCTCCACAAAAGTGTCTTTACATTAGGTCCTAAAATATATAATTAAGTACCTCGGGAAATCCGTGAGTTTGACGACATTACGAGTTTTAAAAACAAGTTACGTGAACTGTTACTAGAAAAGACATACTATGATATATACGAATATTTAAATGATGACATATTGTGAAATTACTTGATTTATTTATATTCGACATTATACATTAAATTTATGTTCTTGAGTACAACATTTGACATCAATAATTTAAAATTTAAAGGTATTATGTAATTTTTAATTATTTTTTTCTATTTTTACCCACGACGGAACGGAGCAGGTATATGCGTTTAGGGTGAGAGATGTTTGTTTGTGTGTGTGTGCGTTTGTGCAAAGTAATGTTCCCATCTATCTTCTAAACTAATGATCCGATTTTGATGCGGTTTTCAATAACGGGTTTGTATTTGATGAGTTCATGTTCTTAGACAGGTGTCATGGCTGTAACTCACTAGGGGGCGCTACAATATTAGTGCAAAACAATGTTGCAATATAATTAAAACGAAATGTCCGATTATAATTCTGTTTTCAGCAATGTGTACGTGGTAGCTTAATGCATGTTTCCAAATAATAAAAACTAGAGGGCGCTACAATATTAGTGCAAAATAATATTGCAATAATATTAAAACGAATTGTCCGATTTCAATGCGGTTTTCAGCAATGGGTTCGTAGTTTATTGGTGCATGGTCTAAGATAAGTCTTATGATACTAACTCACTAGGGGGCGCTGCTATATTAGTGTGAAACGATTATATTGCAATATTATTAAAATTAAAACGTATTGTCTGATTTCAATGCGGATTTCAGGAATGAGTTCGTGTGTGATTGGTGCATGCTCTCAGATGAGTGTTATAGAGGTAACTTATAACAATGTTTAATGTAATAGTCTGAGTAAAATTTCAAAATTATACCTAGACGGCGTATTTGTAATGGATTTTAGAGCCCTTACGAGCTTTCTTCTATTTTATCATCACTTTGCGATCGGCGTAATAAAATAAATCAAATTATAATGATGGGAAAATAATATTGAGCAATATTATTCCACTTAAAAAAACTAACTTACACTATTTACAAAATTATAATTGAAAAGTAAAATAATGTTGTATCAAACTTATTGATGAAATTAGAATTCGTAAGTTATAAAACAATAAGATCAATATGTACCTTCTCTTTATTTGGTCTCAATAAAGAAACAAAAGCACTCGGCGTCACTGGAAGCTAGGTCTCTCCAGGTCTGTAAATCGTATCCAATTCGCATTTAATTCGCATTCAAAGCGCATTCGAAAACACATTATAACAACATAATCCCGAAGGCATCGACATTCATAGTGTTTTAGGGAGTTTTAGGCAGTATTAGGAAATGTTTCCGCCTTCACCGCGTGGAGGTACTCCCAGCTTATGTCATCATTGAATTCAGAGTTCAAACACAAATATTATAGTCTCAAGAGCATTGACACCAATTCTGAACAAAAACCAACAGAAAGCAACTGTATAATATTTAATAAGGAACTTAATATTATGTGGTAGGATGAATCACACTTATTGTTTTGCGAGATCTTACCTACACATTATATAGATTATAATTCGTATATGCTCTCTAAAAAGTCTGAAATTAAAATAAAGCAAAATTAAAAATTTTGAAAAAACTTACGACGGTAAAAATCTCATTGAAAAAGAATAAAATAACTCAAAACCCCCGACTTAACCCAATTATTATGTAACGAAATATTATAAAAGACGTAAAAATACTTTCTAAAAAAGAGTTGATATCTCGAGAAATCGGTAATAGATATACTTAAGTACCTAAACAATGAATATCGATGTTTACAGTTTTTTCCTAACGTGTCTGTTTCTCGAAGATATACTTAGATGTAGCGATAATAATTTTACCATAATACATAACCGAGGAATATCCGTCGGGGGCTGCCTTTCCTATATGAAATTTCAACAAAAATTTAATCATACTCATAAGTGTATTTTATCAAAGATAATTATAGTTTCTAAAATTTTATGTCGTCGTTAAACATCTACAATTCTTCAATAATTGTATTCACGTCACTTAAAAAACTTTAGCTGGTTTAATGGCTGGTTTAATGACATTATACATTAAATTTATGTTCTTGAGTACAACATTTGACATCAATAATTTAAAATTTAAAGGTATTATGTAATTTTTAATTATTTTTTAATATTTTTTTATGTATTTTTTGTGTAAGCTGAAATATATTGTATGCCTCTTTAGGCAGATTATGTGAAACTTTATATTACTTTAAGATCTTTGTACCATAATCAACAATAAAAACTCTGATTCTGATTCCGATTCTGAACTATCAATGATTTTGTAAGATTTGCTCTCGTTTTTTTGCGCAGAACTCTAACGACGACTGGAAACTAAATTTTATTACTAACAAGCCGATAATTGATCAAAATATAAGATATGCAATAATCATAAAAACAAGAGCACATTCAATACTTTCATGAATAAATTCGTAATCTGGGCACAGGAAACCATGAAAATTTGCTAAAATATCCAGGGCAACAAAAAGTTTTTATTTTTTTGTAGAGCTGTGTAGTACCTGCTCTCTTATAACTTTGAATCTAGAATAAATGAACTATCTCCATAACGGTATTTCTTTTTTGCGTCTCCATGGCGTAATATTTAATCCATTGGCTTCAAACCAGGAGGTCGTGGGTTCAGTTCCCGGTGGGTCCAACTTTGTAAGTCTCTGTTTGGCTGGTGGCAGGGCATTTTCTTAGCTCCCCTGGCTAGCTACGATCATGTTATCTAAGTCTTACCGCCAAACATCAATGTTAACAGCATTGATGTTTTACGGCATAGAGATAAGATAGCCAGTTCCTCATTGCGCTGGGGAATCTTGGTATGGCGACTTCCAAGGACTTATAAAATGTGGATAAAATAAAGGAAACGCTAAATACGTTAAAAAAATCGACTTCCATCGCAACAAAGTATAATTTTCTAAGAAGTCACTACACCAATTTCCATAAAATTTATATAGCAGAAACCTGGAATACACCCTATCAAATAAGAAAAAAACCATGAAAATCGGTTTTTAATCTCCAAAGATATCGCGTAACAAATATACAAAAAACATACAGTGGAATTGTGACCTTCCTCCTTCTAGGAAATTTGTCAAGAGCTCGCTGGAGTTCATAAATCCCATAAAAACGTAGTATTTGATTCATTTGTTAACCAAACAACAGATTTTGAAATAATTTTATATCGATAATCGGGTGACGTATACCTGTGTCTGTACCGCATAACTTTTTTGAGAAACGAAACAGGAATCCATTATTAATCAATAAACTTGTTTTTAAGGTAAAAGACGGAAAACAAGTTTATCCGTATTAAATGGATTCCTGTTTCGTTTTTTAAAAAAGTAATGCGGTACAGACATACGTCATCCGATTATCGATATAAAATTATTTCAAAATCGGTTGTTTGGATAACAAATGAATCAAATACCTACTACGTTTGTATGGGATTTATGGACTCCAGCAGGCTCTTAAAAAAAATAACATAAGCAGGGATTGCACAAGCAACACGGGCCACTTGTTATTTAGACAGATGTTGTTTACGGTACAATCCAGCGCGTGAGCAAACAAAAAGCCGTAACTGCCGCTCGTCCGCCACGTGACGGAGCGCCGCCATATTTCCTCGCGTCTCCCTCGCCCACCATAAATGACGCCGAGATCCGCTCGACTCATTACAAATTGAGAGTCATTCGAATCTGTCAAATCAGTATTCAGCGCGCGCGCGGCGCTATCCCGAGATTACCCGCCGCTGCCCCGAGTTACGCCGACGTCGCCGCTCTAGCCTCGAACACCCGATTTATGCGCGCTTACCCCAATGATAGTACACAGGATGAAGTTGGAATTGTCGTCTAAATTTAAAACCTCATCTACTCGTCTACTCATCAACCTGAACAACGCTCGCCGCTAACTTTTTTGACTCGTATTGGATTAGGTGATTTTATCGAACTTAGTATAATGACAAGTCAAAATTTTTTTCGCTCCTTGGGGAAAGGGAAAGTTTTTGAATGACTACAGTTTCACCCGTAGATAGTGGGTGTTTCGGTGACTATGAACTAATTTGCATCACTCGCAGTTTTTGCCGCGCTACGAGTATATCGCAGTAATCAACCAGGCTTTTCACCATCAGTTTGGATACAACCAGGCTTTCCACCATCAGTTTGGATACAATCAGACTTTACAGCATCAGTTTGGATACAACCAGGGTTTCCACCATCAGTTTGGATACAATCAGGCTTTTCACTATCAGTTTGGATACAACCAGGCTTTCCACCATCAGTTTGGATACAACCAGGCTTTTAACCATCAATTTGTATACAACCAGACTTTCCACCATCAGTTTGGATACAACTAGACTCTTCACCATCAGTTTGGATACAACCAGGCTTTCCACCATCAGTTTGGATACAAACAGGATTTCCACCATCAGTTTGGATACAACCAGGCTTTCTAACATCAGTTTGGATACAACCAGGCTTTCCACCATCAGTTTAGACAACAAGCGAGGTTGATAAACCTAATTAAATAATCAACTCTAATTGTTATGTTGTAATATTTAAATTTCGCGCCTTTTATGTTACCTTTTTTTTTTGCACTGTCCTTACTCTGTGGACATTACTACTAGCCGGTGTATTGTATTTTTTCTTAATAAAGTATTAGTTATTTTCGCATACAAAACTAGTCATTTCATTAAATATTTAACAGGTTTTGGGCCCAGATTGTCCGATTAGTTAAAATCAGTGAACAAAAGTAAATAAACTCAGTGTTAAAAACGTTTTCAAAACACATAACCTCAACCGCAGCGTGCTCAGATAAATTAACAACATGTCGTCGTCAAATCACTCATTGGCATTAATAGAAAAATTAACCGGCCGTGATAACTACGCAACTTGGCGATTTGCTGTAAAAACGTACTTGGAACACGAAGAACTATGGGACTGTGTCGAACCTTCTAATCCATCATTGGAAATTGATAAGAAGAGTGACACCAAGGCCAGATCTAAGATAATTCTTCTTGTGGATCCCGTGAATTATATTCATATCCAATAATCCAGCACTGCAAAGGAGGTTTGGGACAACTTATCCCGTGCTTTTGATGATTCAGGACTAACACGCCGGGTTGGCCTGCTGCGAGACTTATGCAATACTACACTAGCAGGATGTTCTAATGTAGAAGAATATGTCAGTAAAATAATGACAACAGCCCATAAATTAAGAAACATTGGCTTTCATGTAGACGACGAGTGGCTTGGTACACTGCTATTGTCCGGTCTCCCCGAGAGTTACAAGCCTATGATAATTGCGATTGAAAGCTCATGAATGAAGATTAGCTCCGACTCAATCAAATCTAAAATTCTACAAGATGTCAAACAGAATGAATCAGATTCAAGTGCTTTCGCTTCAAGTCAAAAGTTTCATAATAAAAACAAATATATTTCAAAAGGTCCTCGCTGTTATACTTGTAACAAATGTGGTCACAAAAGCCCTGAGTGTAAATCAAAACCTAATAAGCACCAGAAGAATAAAGAAAGTAAACAGAACCAATCGTCCTATGCAGCAGTATTTATTGCCTCTTCTGGTTACTCTGATGTCTGGTATATTGATTCCGGTGCCTCAGTACATATGACCAAGCACAAGAATTTGTTTATAGAAGAAACAATTCCAGATATAAAAACTATTAAAGTTGCAAATAACTAATCATTACCGGTTCAAAGCTCTGGAAAAATAAGCTTATGTGTTCATAATGAGAGAGGTCAACAAAATGAAATATTATTTACAAATGTGCTGTTTGTGCCTGAACTAGTTACAAACCTGCTGTCAGTTAGTCAAATAATAAAGAATGGTGGCCAAGTAAAGTTTAACAAGAATGGTTGTGATATACTAAACAAAAACAATGTCATAGTAGCAACAGCAAGCTTGATAAATAATATGTATCGCTTGAACATGCCTGCAGCTCATGCATGCATATCAGATGTTATCGAGCAAGACACTTACTTGTGGCACCAAAGGATGGGTCATCTAAACTTTCAAAGCTTGAACAAGTTGACTGAAAATACTGCTGATTTAAAGCTTGGTATACATGTAAGTAATGTGAAGTGTAGAACGTGTCAGGAAGGAAAACAAACACGTTTACCATTCAAAAGCCAAGAATCTCCGAGAAAAGACCTGCTTGAATTAATTCACTCCGACATATGTGGGCCAATGGAAACCCAGTCATTCGGCAAAGCTAGATATTTTGTGACATTCTTAGATGATTACTCAAAGAAGATATTTGTATATGTACTGCATAACAAATCAGAAGTTCTGGAAAAATTTATTGAATTTCAGAAGTTAGTTGCACAATTAAAATTAAAATTTGAAAAATTTCTGTTTACATATTCAAGTCCATTATCAGTTCGGACAATTAAAATTCTCCGAACTGATAATGGACTTGAATATGTAAACAGAAATTTTTCAAACTTTCTTAAAGATGCTGGAATAGTACATCAGACGACCACACCTTACACACCAGAACAAAATGGCACAGCTGAGCGAATGAACAGAACCTTGATAGAAAGAGCAAAATGTATGATGTTGAATGCCAAACTACCTAAAGTCTATTGGGCTGAAGCAATACATACAGCTGCATACATTATTAATCGCTCTCCAACTAAATCAGTGTGCTATAAAACTCCAGAAGAAATGTGGACTGGACAAAAACCCAATGTCAGTCATATGAGGACATTTGGATGTGAGGCGATGGTTCATTTACCAAAAGAGAAAAGAAAGAAATTGGATTCAAAATCTCAAAAACTGATTTTCATTGGATACTGCGAAAACACCAAAGGGTACCGATTTTTAATACCTAACTCAAGAAAAGCAATAAAAAGTAGAGATGCAATATTTCTAGAGTCTACAGTCAAAAGGAACTATGTGCCCATTGAATTAACCACAAATGGATGCAGTATTCAAAATAAGGATTGTGAAGAACTTTCAAGTGATGACTCATTTAATACTGTAACAGAAAATAAATCTCAGTCAAACAGTGAGTACTTCCCCGATGAAAGCATAGAATCTTCACCAGAAAGGAATGTTACACTTAGAACACGAAGACAATGTAAGTTAGCCTCTCAAGAAAAAGAAGAAAGCTCTTACCTGTGTTTTGATGAACAATTATTGAATTATGAAGTTCCTGATAACTATGAAAAAGCAATAAAGTCAGCTGATGCTTCAAGATGGATCAGTTCAATAAAAGAGGAGCTTGAAGCTCATCAACAAAATAAAGCGTGGACATTAGTCGATAAAACTCCTGATATGCGAATAATTGGATGTAAATGGGTATTTCGCATCAAAGAAGAATCTTCTGGACCAAGATACAAGTCTCGGCTTTGTGCGAAAGGGTACTCACAAACTAAAGGTATTAACTATCAAGAAACATTTGCACCAACTGTCAGGTATGATTCTATCCGCCTATTACTATCAGAAGCTGCCCAACATAACCTTCAAATAATACAATTAGACATAAAAACAGCTTTTCTGTATGGTGAGCTTGAAGAGGACATATACATGACTGTACCTGAAGGCTTAGCCTGCAAGTCTAATAAGGTATGTAAGCTCAATAAATCATTATATGGCTTAAAACAATCTCCCAGATGCTGGAACTCTAAATTTGATTCGGTTTTAAAGAAGTTTGGGCTAGTTAATAGCAAAGCAGATCAGTGTGTGTATGTAGGCACTATTAATGGAGAAAAATGTTATCTGTGCTTATATGTAGATGATGGACTGATATTTTCCAAGGATAGATCAACCATAAAGGAGTTAATTAACGATTTACAGTCAATATTTGAAGTAAAAACATTTCCACTCAGAAATTTTGTTGGTATGGAAATAATAAAGTCTGACAATTATATCTTCATACACCAGTCAACCTACATTGAGAAACTATTAAATAAATTTAATTTAACTAATTGTAAACCTAACAGCATTCCAGCTGATCCACACACAATATTGGAAAAAGGAGAAGGAGAAACAGAAAAGAACATTCCATATCGGGAAGCAGTTGGATCATTGATGCACCTTGCTACAGTAAGCCGACCAGACATCTCTTTTGCTGTTAGCCTGGTGAGTAGATTTTTAAATTCTTACAATGAGAATCATTGGAATGCTGTAAAGAGAATTTTCAAGTATCTAAAGGAAACCAAAGTGTATGGTATATACTACACAATATCAGCTGAGCCCAATGTTGTAATGGGGTATAGTGATGGAGATTTTGCCAATGACCCTAACACAAGACGTTCCGTCACTGGATATGTCTTTGTAAAAACTGGAGGAGCAGTAACATGGGCCTGTCAAAGACAACAGACAGTGGCTCTGTCAACCACTGAAGCAGAATTCATGGCAGCCTGTGCTGCTACGAAAGAAGTCATGTGGATTAAACAATTGCTATCTGATATTGGTGCATTCAAACAAAAGTCAGTGTGTCTAAATTTAGACAATCAAAGTGCTATCAGTGTAATCAAAAATACAAATTTTCACAAACGATGCAAACATTATAGACATTAAGTTTCATTTCATTAAAGAAAAATACTATGATAAAATTATCGAATTAAACTATGTGTGTAGCGATGAACAATATGCTGACATTTTCACCAAGCCTTTGTGTAAAAATAAATTTTGTTATATAAGAGATAAAATAGGAATTAAATCCAGCGATGTAATTGCTAACAGTTAGTTTTGTTTCAGTGTAAATTCATTCTGTCAATGCTTAAAATTAATTATTTTTATGAAGGCTCAAATTTAGGGAGAGTGTTGTAATATTTAAATTTCGCGCCTTTTATGTTACCTTTTTTTTTGCACTGTCCCTACTCTGTGGACATTACTACTAGCCGGTGTATTGTATTTTTTCTTAATAAAGTATTAGTTATTTTCGCATACAAAACTAGTCATTTCATTAAATATTTAACATGTTAATATTGTAGTTTAGTTATTAATTACCTAACTACGGCGAATCAAAAACATGGGTTATGATTTTGACCGGTACGTATTTAGCTATGTATGTCTGTTCATCTGTTTCTTCATAACTTCTACACTACTTATCATAATTTGATAAGTTAGGTATCGTTGGAGTCTCCTTGGTCATCCGCTGGTTATAGGCTATGTGACATCCATCACATTAAATTGAATATGGCGCCCTCTAAAGGATATAAAAGAACGAAACATTTCTTTAACGGTACCGCGTCAGGTATCAAATGAAAAGGCTTAATAAGCACATATCAAAAATATATATCTTGTTAGCTGTTGCTCGCGGCTTTGCTTGCATGCATCCGATAATTTTTCTTATTTTCGAGTCGACGGAAAAGTCACTTAGTTCCTAATAAATTTCTAAAATATTTAATTTCAACCGCGTTGCAGATGTGGGCCAAAAATATTTTCTCTCAAAAACTATTCAAAATACATAAATAACAAATAAGAATTTTATTATATAACTCCAAAACAATAAAAAGTATGTTCAAAAACTAAAATCCGACTAATGAAATAAATAAATAAAATAAATAAATATTCTGGGACAAATCACACATGGTCATCTGGCCCCTAAGTACATACATATAGATATATTTTAACACCCAGACACAGAGCAAACAAATCTGCTCATTACATAAAAAGCTTGCCCTGGGTGGGGATCGAACCCACAACCCTCGGATCAGTAGTCAAGAGCACTAACCACTGAGCCACCGAGTCAGTCATGAAAGATCACGCTCTAAAACGTATGAAACAAGAAAATATTATATTCACCTAAAATTATCGTCTAATAAACAACTTACAGGTAATTAATTTTAATATACAGTGTAAACTTAGTAAAACGTCACTCGATATAACGATTCACTCTTTGAAACGTCAACATTTTCTGGCTCCAGTTGGTTTACTTTGACGCTCATTTCTCTCTGTATAACGAAAACTGTCAATAACGTCACAAAATGCCCGGTCCATTGAGTGTCGCTATATAGAGTTTACAATGTATTTGATAAATATTCATAGTGATGTTTTGAGGATACCTTTGGTGACGTGCCGTGTGTCGTGTGCCGTGTGCCACCTACTCTAATCATCATCATCATCATCATATCAGCCGAAGGACGTCCACTGCTGGACATAGGCCTCCTCTAACAATACAATACAATTCTTTAGTGATAACTTTCTTGTTACACGTCAAAGTTTATATTATAAACTAATATATGTCGTCGTGGAGATCCTTGGGGGATGCCTATGTCCAGCAGTGGACTTCCTTCGGCTGATATGATGATAAGCTTAAAAAAATAAAAATATATTTAATCAATATATGAATTAGATTTCAAAACATTCAACATTACAACAATATATTCGAACAGTAGTGAGGGTCATAATCTTCAGTTAGCTTTTGTTGGGTATCTATTTAGATAATAGACACCTAGCCCAGCAGATGCCAGTAGGCTAGAGCGCTGGCCGCTGGACCCACGAGACATTCCAGTCACTTACGTTATTTAACATAAAAAGCCTATGAATACTCGTATAATAGAGTAGGCACCTACTATCCACCTTCTAAGCGCAAATTTCTTCTGTCTCTAAAACATGACTTGTGATTCGGGGATTTACGACAAATCTATTCGGACCGATTCAATCGTTCCGCGCGGCTGTATAGCGGTGTGAGCTGTGTACTTACTTTTTTATTGGCTATCATAAATTTTGCCAGTACCTATAAATTCGGATTTTTCTTTGATAAGATGTAAAAGAAAGTAAGTATTGAATTCTTCCACAAAACTGAAGGGGATATTATTATTATTTTTAATCTGAACGTCTTGCTGACTGACGCAAAGTATTCATGCCATTTGTACATTTAGTTTGTAAGCAATTGTTTACCTCAACTGTGTGTGTACAATGAATATATAAATAAATAAAATAAAGAACAAGAAAAGCTACTGTGTTTGGAAATATAGAACTACTCATTCAGTTCACTTGTTCGTTATACATTTCATCGTGTCTCAAATCATTCATGAGCTTCCATGATTTTGCTTAAAAAATAAAGCCAACATAAGTTATTAAAAGTCATACATATTACAGTCGCCGGAGAATTTTCCATTTCCTTAGAAATTGGTAATTTTCTGAGGTAATTATAAATTATGTTGGATAATTTAAAACTAATGTGTCTTTTTAAATAAATATATTACAATACTCGTAAATCCTTATTCGGATCGGTGTTATAAGTTATAAATTTCATTTTGATCCGTTTAAAAATAAATTTTATTAACCTAGTTTTATTGTTGCAGTCGGATAAAAAGAGAGTGATTCTCAGCAGTTTAGTTCGCAGCGTCATGAAGTGGCCCGTTTATGGCGGAGAACGAAAGTTTTATTGGTTACGAGACCGAAACTATAAAATTTATTTTCCTGTCTGTCAGCAACCGGGTCTGCGAGATTAAAAAATTAAAATATATAAGTATATATATATCAATAGAGAGAACTTAACTGTTCTTAGTAACACTTGTAAACACCCTTAAGCATTAATTTCTAATTGAAATAGCTTTTGCCGGCGGCTTCGCCTGTGTTGACATAGTTTCTATAACTTTACTGTCTTCGATAGTGGAATGGGTTTTCTCTAGATCTCTCGAGAACTATGTCGGGCTAGTCTTTTAACTTTGCACCCCTCAACTATTTTTTGCATCACGTCAATCCTTCGCTTCATTGCGACGTGAAAGAATTTAACAGAAACAGCTGCGCCACGGGAACCATTAATTAAAAACCACAATAAAAGATAACCTATGTCCTTCCTAAAAGCTTTTGTTTTGTATGTTTGCTCTATATTAAAAACTGTAATGGATACAACCCTGGAATTTAATGTGACTATAGCACTAATCCTAAAATAAAATAATAAATACCTACCGAAAACCGGCCAAATGTGAGCGTCTCGCGCTAAACTATCCAAATTGAACAAAAAGCATTTTTCTGTCGTTCGCGTTCATGTCTTTTCTTTTAGGTATCATTGTTGTACTTGTGTGGAGAGGTTTAGTGGAACGCCACCCGACGTGCGAGCCCAAGTTGCAGCAGCTGGATTGAACGCCACCCGACGTGCGAGCCCGAGTTGCACCTGGTGGTGAAACGCCACCCAACGTGCGAGCCCGAGTTGCATCTGGTGGTGGAACGCCGCCCGACGTGCGAGCCCGAGTTGCACCTGGTGGTGGAACGCCACCCGACGTGCGTGCCCGAGTTGCACCTGGTGGTGGAACGCTACCCAACGTGCGAGCCCGAGTTGCATCTGGTGGTGGAACGCCACCCGACGTGCGAGCCCGAGTTGCACCTGGTGGTGGAACGCTACCCAACGTGCGAGCCCGAGTTGCATCTGGTGGTGGAACGCCACCCGACGTGCGAGCCCGAGTTGCACCTGGCCGGTTTTTCTCAGAGTGTGATATCTTAGTTTTCAACTGTGTCACTTTAGGCAGCGTATATGGGTGGGTGTTCCTGAAATGTTGAAATAGTTATTTTCAATACGTTGCTCGAAAAGTGGAAATTTATTTGCTAATTTACTGTGTGCAAAATTGATTTTACCGCACGCGTGCTTTTTACTTTGCCACTTTTTTTTCATTTGTATCCCTGAGAAACAAGACATTTCTAGTTAATAAAAAAATATAATACAAAGATACAGAATCGTCTTAAAGACTTTTGAAAGAAGAATTTTAAAAGAGATTGGTTGTTACTCCGTGAGGTTAGAACATAACGACAGCTAATTAGATTCTCTTTGGGTTAGATCTTTGTGAAGAAAAGAGAATAAATATGCATGAAGCGCATAGGTTACAGGAAGGAATAAGTCATATTTTCCAAGGCGGTTTTAATGCTTAAATTAATATTATTAAAAGCCTTACTGTAAATTTATGGTAATATAAAAAGTCATACGAATTTTTATATTTTTAATTTCCTAGAAATTTTCTCTGAGCTAAAAATTAAAAAAGTGGCAAATTAAAAAGCACATGTGCGGTAAAATCAACTTTGCGCAAAGTAAACTAGCATTATAAAGTACCACTTTTCGAACAACTGTATTGAAAAGGTATTGTTCAGTCGTTTCACTGTTCGTTACGTTTCCAACTCCACATACGATCCTTCAGCCCTGTCTCTCCGTTTATAAATCACAATTTTAAAAATAAAACGCAAAGCACAAAGCTCTGCCAAGAAAGCTTTCACCGCGACCGTTTCCGACCGAACATGTTCAAATCGTGCCTCGGAGACGCACCGGAGGGAATGTGAGGCGGTCGGAATGCGACCTTCCCCCGCAGGGATATGACTTGTTACGACTTGTTAGACCTGGGTTTCTCAGGGCTGTCTCTAGTAGTCCACACAGTTGACAAGCGACATGTCAGTGACCAAAGCAGTTGAATATCATACACGTTACTCGTACATTTGAGCGACACCGCCAGAGCCGGTAGATACGAGTACGTTGCGCTGCGCAATATTACCAGATATTGTGTATCACCATAAAAAGGCACTTTGTTACTCTTGCATTGGGTAGGCTGGACGTTTTAATAGAATATGCTGTTGCATTGTGTACAGGTATTTTTAGGGAGATCTTCTTAAGATTACAGGACTCCTCCAAGGCCTAGCATAGTGGGGATTTTAGACAGTTAGAACCTTATATTATAATCTTTCTACTCCCTCGTTATCAAGAAATTCAAAAGCCTACTTTTCGAACAAAATTCCTAACTCTTTTATGGTTCACAGATTTATATTAAGCACTAGCTTTTGCCTGCGGCTTCGGCCGCGTGGACATCGTTTTTATGACTGTCTTTTAGGGTGAGTGGTGCGCGAGCCGCAAGCGCCTCGCGAGCGCGGACATGAGTTTTTCTCAGATCCCTCAGGAACGATATCGGGCTATTCTGATTAGAAGTCTATATCACTTTTCAACCCCTCAACCAATTATATACAAAAAACACTTCAGTCCGTAGCTCCGTTGCGACACTGACGTGCGCGAGCGCGGAAATGAGTTTTCCCCAGATCCCTCGGGAACCATGTCAGAAAATACTAATTAGTAAAGCATTTCCTACCCCCTCAGTCATCTCTGTGCAAAAAATCATATCAATCCATTGTTCCGTTGCAATATTAAATAAACTAACCAAAAAAAGAGTATATTTTCAGTTCCCTCAGGAACTGCATCGGATTTTTCTATTTTCACGGGATAAAAAGTAGCCTTTGTCCTTCCCAATGACACAGGCTACATGCATGCCAAATTTTATCAAGATTGATTAATGTGTTGAAGCGTGAAAAGGTAACAAACAAACATATTTTCTAATATTGGTAAGGATTATGCCATTAATACCAGTTCTGTAAATTATACCATAATTCCATTAAATAGCTATCTAATCATCACTGTCTACATAACAAAGGTTCATCAAAAACATCTCGGCAAATCGTGATATTATGACCCAGAAATTGAAAACCCTTTGTAATGCGGCAACCCTACAGCGCATTATAGTGGCAACTTTACGAGCAAGGTGTACACTGTGCACAAGTTAGGACTGTATGTCGGGGCTAAGTAATGCGTTTCGAAGATTGCGGTCCGAGTGTACCGCCGCGCCGGCCAACGCGGGTTGTTTTGCAACTCGAGTAGTTTTAGTTCCAGCTTGTTTAAAGATGATAAAGGCGGTTCGCAAACAACTGTCTTGGTACACTCACTGATGGTCTGATTGTGAGTAATAGAGTACAAAGAAGTATTACATATTATCTAGAATTCTTTGCGAGATACTCGTATATATGTGTATACAGGTAGTAAGTACGAAATAACAACACATATCTAGATATAAAATTTCGCCATATAAGAAGACTTCTCCTTTTTCAAGTGTCTTCGAGTTTATTATCATTAGAACACAAACTTTTATCTCTGATTTAGTTTATCTTTTTCTATCCTAAACTCTCATATCTCTTAAAATACATAAAATTAAAGAATATTCACAAACCTACTAAAAACTTTTGGGTTGTGTTACTTAATAAGTATACAGCCCAACACGAGTAACCCAAAACACGAGAGTTCATCTTGCATAGATCAGTTGATAGTAACGGAAAAGACATGACAACTGAGGTACAAGACCATCATCTGTCTGACCGTGGGACTCTTGACATATCCCATTGCATGTTAGTGTAAAACAAAATTAGACATACAAAACAAAGAAATGCATATTTAACAAAGATAATGTGACTAATTTTAAAAACTAAATTAGGGAAAATAAAATAGTTTAACATTTTATCCTCTGAAAATATAACAGTAATTACAAGAAGCAATCTTGTATACAAAGATTAAAAAGCTATTAAATACTAGATAAACTATAATTATTATTGTACACAACAACAGAAAAACAAGATAGATTAAAGCCAGAAATCACCGAAAAACATAAGAAAACAAAAAATCTTATCGCAAGAAATGAAGATTCCCGCTAGGACTCTATCGCGTGAATTAATGAAACAAGACCTGGCGCTCGGCGCTTATCATCGATATACAGGACATGCCCTAAATCAATCCCCACAGTTAAAGAGAGTGGATCGATCAAAACTTCTTCTGTCCCGATACGCAGGTGAAAGCCACAGAAATATCATCTATACTGATGAAAAAATTTTCACGATTGAAGAGCGCTACAACAAGAAACATTAAGGCATGGAACAGAAGTGTGGTTGTGCTATTCTTCAAAAAGGGTGACAACACCATGCTGAAGAATTACAGACCCATCTCACTTCTGAGTCATATCTACAAGCTGTTTCCGAGAGTCATTACGAATGGTCTCGCACGCAGGTTTGACGACTTCCAGCCTCCCGAACAAGCCAGTTTCCAAAAAGGCTTTAGTACCATATACCACATACATACGCTGCGGCAGATTATACAGAAGACCGAAGAGTAAAATCAGCCACTAAACTTGGCGTTTGTGGACTATGAGAAGGCATTTGATTCAGTCGAAATCTGGGCTGTGCTACAGTCTCTCCAGCGGTGCCAAATTGACCATCGATACATCGAGGTGTTGAAGTGTCTGTATAAAATGCCACCATGTCGGTTCGCCTCCAGAAATCATCCACTGCTGGACAAAGAACTCGAAACCTATCCAGTTGCAGCGAGGGGTGAGACAGGGAGACGTTATATCTCCGAAACTTTTCACCGCCGCCCTGGAAGATGTTTTTAAGCTTCTGGACTGGGGTGGAATCGGTATCAATATCAACAGCGAGTACATATCCCACCTCCGATTCGCTGACGATATCATGGTCATGGCTGAGACTATGGAAGACCTAAGCACAATGCTCGATGGCCTCAGTAAAGTCTCTAAAAAAGTGGGCCTTAAAATGAACATGGTCAAGACGAAACTAATGTTAAATGTCCGTGTCGCACCCACCCCTCTAAAGGTTGGAGAGTCTACACTGGAAGTTGTTGACGAATATGTATACCTGGGACAAACAGTCCAGCTAGGCAGTTCCAACTTCAAGAAAGAGATCAATCGACGAATCCAACTCGGCTGGGCAGCGTTCGGGAAGCTTCGCAATATCTTTACGTCCCAAATACCGTAGTGTCTCAAGACTAAGGTCTTTGACCAGTGTGTGTTGCCGGTGATGACTAACGGAACTGAGACATGGTCGCTTACTATGGGCCTCATAAGAAGGCTCAAGGTCATTCAAAGGGCAATGGAGCGTGCTATGCTCGGAGTTTCTCTGCGTGATTGAATCGGAAACGAGGAGATCCGCAGGAGAACCAAAGTAACTGACATAGCTCACAAAATCGCTAAACTGAAGTGGCAGTGGGCAGGGCACATAGCTCGTAGAGAAAAAATTGCCAATGGGGCAGTAAAGTTCTCGAGTGGCGACCGTGCACTGGAAAACGTAGCGTAGGCAGGCCTCCCACGCGGTGGACCGACGATCTGGTGAAGATCGCGGGAAGCCGATGGATGCGGGCAGCGCAGGACCGGTCGTCGTGGAAATCCTTAGGGGAGGCCTTTGTCCAGCAGTGGACGATTTTTGGCTGATATGATGACAACAAGAAAAACGACTAAGTGTACTCTCACAGTTCTAAAGAAGCTGCGCAAGTGGTCGGAAAGGTACAACGTGGTCATCATTCTGCGTCAGTGACATTTTTTTTCTCCCTTGGACTGCGGAGGAGGGAGGGAGGAGAATGCGTTTATGTGTACCAATACAGCCGGCTGTACTGGTTATGTGGGACTCACAGCCCTGCGCCTATATGCATACATACCCATTATATACATAAGGTATCCTTCCTTATATTATAATTGTGCAAATGTGTCGGTTCTTTGTTTATTACCTTTTCACGCTTCATCGCCTTGACCAATTTTAATGAAATTTGGCATGTAGGTAGCCTGTGTTACAAGGAAGAACATAGGCTACTTTTTATCCCGTGAAAATAGCATAGCCAGATGCAATTCCCGAGGGAACTGAAAATATACTCTTTTTTGGTTAATTAGCATCGCAACGGAACAATAGAATAGAATAGAATAATTTTTATTTCTAATCATAAGAAATTCATAAACAATGGATTGTGTGATTTTTTACACCGAGATGGTTGAGGGGGTGGGAAATGACACGATTTACTAATAAGCATATCCTGACATAGTTCCCGAGGGATCTGGAAAAAATTCATGGCCACGCTCGCGAGCCGCTTGCGGCTCGCGCTCCGCGCTCCCTATAAGTCAGTCACAAAAACGATGTCCACGCGGGCGAAGCCGTGGGCAAAAGCTAGTTTATAAATAAATATGCACAGGCCCAAGACCACACTACCCACTTATCTCCCCCTAAGATTTGGCAGCTAGGCCATCTTAAAAGCTCATCGGAGCGACGCCCCCCCCCCCAGGAAGGGGGGGGGGAGGTGTGAAAAAATTTAGGCCTGATGGGAGCGGCCGCTTGGTGAATCACATTAATGTGTTAGTGATGGGGACTGTGTCATTCCAGAAGTGACAGGAGGCATTTCAGGTCGGCTGAAATTTGATCGTGAGGATAAGACAATACGTGTCTTGGTTTATGGACCATATAACTAGATAGTTAGAGAGGCGGGGAATAGTCCGCTGCCTCTCGAATTAACGGATTGGGATGCGTCTCCGAGGACTTAAAAACGTTCTCGGAGAGGCCTTTGATAAATTGTTGATAGTCTGTATGTCCATGTCTCGGTGTAGGTCGGCGTTTCATATGTACCATGGGGCGTTAAATGCTCTACGGCAGAATATAATTTGTACGAATTGGATCATGTCCATGGTATTTGGGAGCGTGTGCGCAAAGACTGGGGCCGCGTATGTCATTACCGGTCGGATGCAAACCTTAAAGAGTGTTCGCTTGTTGGAGGGGGACATTTTGCTGTGCCTTCCTATCATGCTGTTTAGCCTACCTAGGTAGAAACGGGCGTTACGGGCCACGTTTGTGATGTAGGGTTTAAAAGTGAGTTGGGGGTCGAGGGTGACTATTTGGCTGTGGCTTGCCAAATTGCTTGCTTGTTTCTTGCCTAGCATGCGGATTGATTCATCTGGAAAATGGATCATGCAACGGAAACTGAAGCGGACCGTGGAGCTTTTGCTCGGGTTCAATTCAGTTCTCCATTTTCTGAACCATTTGCCTAGCTCGTTAACTGAGCTTTGTAGTTTGCCTATTAGTGGTGACATTTGCCCCCCCCCCCCCCCCCCTTACGTAGAGGTCAGTGTCGTCCGCAAAGAGAGCAAGCTGTACAGATTGCCCTGATCTAATTTTCTTTGGTATAGGGATGTCGTTTGTGTACAAAGTGTACAAGGTCGCGGAGAGTACGGATCCTTGAGGGACCCCGGCTTTGATAGGACGCGGAGAGGAAAGTACCCCTTCGTGTCTGAAGCGGAAAGTGCGGTCTTGGAGGTAGCACTCCACTATACGTACGAGTCGGTCGGGTAGGTCCAGGTGGTAGAGTTTATAAATGAGTCCCGCATGCCAGACCTTGTCAAAGGCTTTGGCTACGTCGAAGAAGACAGCGACTGTCTTCTCGCGTTTGGGATAAAATCCGTTCAGTATGTATTCGACTGTGTGGTGGACTTGTTGTGGGCATGAATGCTTGGCTCGAAACCCAAACTGGTGGTTAATTATAAGCGGGGGTTTATCGGGCGGAAAGACATGCCTGTTAATTCGAAAAAGTATAACTCTTTCGAGTACTTTCCCCCATGGCCTTGAGTAGGCTTATGGGGCGGTGGTTAGACGGGATGTTAAGGGGTTTGCCTGGCTTTGGGATGCCTATCGCTATTGCTTCCTTCCATGCTGTCGGCAGGCGTTAAAAATTATGGCTAGTAAAGCGAGTAACTACTCTGGGAAGTGTTTCAAGGCTTGGTTAGATATTCTATCTGCGCTGGGGGCTTTCTTAGGTTTAAGACGTCGGATTATTGTTTGTAGTTTGTCTGGCGATACTGAGATGGGGTCCGCGTTTAGAGGGAGTGAGTTCCTGTTACGGACCTTCTTCTCTACTTTTTGAATATGGCCTGGTTCACACTCTTGTGTACTAGGTGTGCATTGGGAGGCAATGCTGTCCGCGAAGCATTCCGCTTTCTCATCGTCTTCGTAGGCTATCGTGTTATCGGGTCGCGGGTCAGTATGTGAGGGGGCAATGTCCTCCATGAGTTTACTCCAGTTGGAGTTCCTCATTTCGGAAAGGTGCTTTCTAAGCTTTCGTTGGAGTTTGTTGGCTTCCCGCCTATTATCGGGTGTGGGGTATTTCGCGGCTCTACGGAGAGCTGCTCTTTTGGCTGCGATTAAGAGTTTTGTCTCGCACGGGAGTTTGTGGTCTTTGATCTTAATGGCCTATTCGTTCTCCTTAGTCGCAGCCTGAACTATGTGGGTAATTGCATTAACTGCGCTATCTATCTTGTCAGTGCTGTCAAAGTAGTCGGATGAGAAAGCGTATGCGGAGTCGGGGGCGTCAATGGCTTTGGTCAGTGAGTCGGTAACGCCTTCCCAATTGGTGAATTTAGTTGTTTTTGGGGCGGGAGTGGTATTCTGGGGTCCTAGCTTCAAGGAGACTGGGCGGTGGTCTAAACCTAGATCGTCGAGTGTGTCAATTGCGCATAAGTTAAGGGAAACTTCCTTAACTATGGCAAAGTCGAGTATGTCAGGGTCGTGGTCCGGATTGTCTGGGTAATGCATGGGGGAGAATATACAGTTGGATCAAGAGTTTTAGTGATTTCGAGGAGCTTTATGCCGCTTGTGTTGGTTTTCAGGCACGTCTATTCAGTATGTTTGGAGTTGGAGTCTCTAAACATAATGGTGGACCCACCTAGAGCTAGGATAGCCTCGAAATAATTTTGCAGCGAAGGTGTACCACTCGGGATGTAGACTGATGCTATAAACACTGACTAGTGACCCGTCATGGCTAGTTTGACTATAGTGGCTTCCATGTTAACGAGTGGGGGGGGTGGGAATATGAGAGCAATGGATTGCTCTCTTATAGTACAGGTCTGTCCCTCCACCGGGTCTGTCAAGTCTGTCATTCCAAATGAGTTGGTATTGGGGGAGATTAAGGGTTTGAGAAACACGTTTTTTCTCGGCAATGTGACTGAGTCTGAGGTAAGAAAACCAATTTTAAAACTTGAGCGTAAAAGTTCCTGCGGTCATTACGTGATTCTGAAGACTCTACTAGTTGATTGTGTGGATGAATTTGTGTCACCTCTAATCTTATTGAACCACTCCTACGAGAGAGGCAAATTTACTGAAATCTTAACTAGCTATCGTAAAACCTATTTTTAAAACGGGATATAAAAGTCGTTATTACGCATATTTTAAGCCGGTGGTTTTTAATTTTTAATAAATAGGTTAGCAGTTATAAGCAAATTACCGTCTTATTGTCCTCTTGCCTATAATTTCTTAAGTGTGTAAAATAATGTAGTTTCTTAAAAAAAAACAGTGTTTTAACTTAACATCAGCACGGTTTCTGTAAAAACCACTCCATAACAACTGCCTTTCTTGATTCATCATATCAGCTGATTTACTTCCCCACCGAGGGGCTCGAGCCTATCCTGAATTAGAGCGATTCTCGTTTTTTGATAGTTGCTTTGATATTTGTAATGCTCTAAGGATATGTCAAAGACATATGATCGGGTTTCTCATTATATACTACTGCGAAAGCTGGACTTGTTGACAATGTAAAATAAAATAAAATAAAATAAAAAATGTGTGGAAAAGCCAAAAATTGGTTAACTACGTACCTGTCTGAGCGAAAACGATTAAAACAGGTGGCGCACTTAAACGAAGCAACCAGAGAACTTAAACAGATAAACTCTTCTATCAAAACTGTATCCGGGTTAATGCCGTGGGGTAGTGTGATAGGATGCCTATTATTCTTTTTTTTTTTACAGCTCATATATGTCCCCACCGAGGGGCTCGAGCCTACCCTGAATCAGGGCGATTAGGCCTTAGTCGACCACGCGGGCCCAGTGCGGGTTGGTCGACTTCACAAACAACCTTCGAGTTTCTTCGCAGGCGTGTGCAGGTTTCCTCACGATGTTTTCCTTCACCGTTAAAGCAATCGGTAAGTATGTACGTAAGTTTTTGAAAAACTCATTGAAAAATTCATTGGTACTATTATTCTTATCACATATAAATGATCTTCCTTCTGTTGTTCCACATAATATAGTGATAAATGACAATAATAATAATGACTTTCCCTGCAAGGAATATTTTTCAAATATTTACATTTACATTTTCAACCGTTTCATGTTCAGTTTTTTTCTTTTAACCATACTTTCCTCTAAGATCTTGGAGGCATATCGTTACCATTTTAGGACTCAACTATTTCTTCCATTGGAATATTCTAACTTAACTATTTCTTGCATTGGTTTAGTTGGACTTGACTAATTTTAACTCTTAAAGAATTTGTTCATATGTAGAGCTCAATATGACAATATCCATTCCACCGTCGGTCAACGAGACGCAGGGAGGGGTTGCACCCCTTTGTTGTTGATGTTCCACCTTTTCGCACGAATCGTTACGTTTCTTCATTTATTATGCGTACAGCGCAGGAGTGGAACTCCTTGCCTGCGTCAGTGTTTCCCGATTCCTATAATTTGGGGATCTTCAAGGCAAGAGTGAATAGGCATTATTTGAGTTTGCGTGTACCATCCTCGACTGCATCATCACTTACCATCAGGTGAGTTGCAGTCAAACGCACTCAAATTTTTAATAAAAAAAACAAAAAAAAAACAATATATGAGTGTGAAAATGTTGATCGGTAACGCGTTATCGTTACTTTTAGTGTAATTACGTTTTTTAAAATTATGTTTTATGTTTTTTAAAAGGCTAAAGAAACATGGCCATGTCGCCTAATGCGAGGCCGCAGGTCGCGAGCTTCGCGCAGGGCAGAGCCCTAGCGTTGCGTACGAGGCCGGAGGCTGAGCACTGCATAGGGCGGAGCCCGGAGCGTTCCAAGCGAGGCCGGAGGCTGAGTTCCGAATAGGGCGGAGCACGGAGCGTTCTGAGCGAGGCCAGAGGCCGAAAAATAAAATAGTTTCATGAGTAAACTCCTATCGCACGTCGGAGCTGACATGCACACTTTTTTGCGTATGTCGATCCTGAGGTCCATTCTAAATATTGATAAAATAAATTTTGAAATCAGTTAAGGTGTTTCAGAGATTACCTCTTTATCCAAACTAACGTACAAAATTTACCTCTTTATAATAATAATTACTAGTTGATGCCCGCGGCTCCACCCGTGTGGACACTGAGGGTTCACGGTGCGCAAGCTGGAAGTGGCTTGGCATCGATGTTGCGCCGTGCAGGAGCGACATGCGGATCTTAGAGCTGGTTTTTAAAAACCTTTCTTGCAGTGAGCACAACCATTCACCAAAGTTTCACCGTAATCAGTCGAGCCCATTTCGACTTCTAGCGATACTAATTAGCAGTAACTTATTTTTATATGTAAGGCTAGCTGGTACGCGGTGAGCGAGCCAAAAGCAGCTCGCGTGAATACGTAAAACTACCTCGTTTATATAGCTCTTTCTATTAGTGAAAACCTTTTCAAAATCCGTTGCATTGTTTACTTAGGATATAGCGGATAAACAGACAGAAAGACACGGAGGGCGATTTTATTTTCCACTATGTAGACAAGAAGAACAAGATTAGTATAGACACAAGTAACTAATGAGCGCTAGCTGTGTTGTGCTTGTTACTAACAAATCGATAACAAAGGTACCGACGATGCAGTGTCATTTAGACTACGGACTACGCGCGAAAATTAACAGCAATTAACGGCACGTTAATATAATAAGCGATAACAAAAGTACTTACCAATCATGCAGTCTCATGCAGACTACGGACTCTGCAAAACTAATCAGCAGTTGACGTGCCTATAAAATTACTTGGGAACTTAATCCTCTCCCATTATTCTTCTCACTTTGCTCAAATTTCCCAAAACCTTTATTTTTGTACCAGACATAATAAAATAACACAGCATCAACACCAAACTAAACTGAGGTTAGCTGCAGTGTGAGCTATGTATAAACGTGTCCGTAGCGCGCTAGAATTCCCCGAAACACCTTCATAGCACAATTTATACACTTACTAAAATTTTATCTCGCCGTGTCTGGGGTGATATTACGCTGCTATTTTTAATCTCCCATTCCAGCGCTGAAACTTGGTGCTAGAGAACATCTTTATTATGCGGAGTTGTAGTGTTGTCTTCTTTTTCATTTATTTTTATAAAAATACTTCGGTATTTCGTAACGGAGATATCTCATGTTCATGGCGAGATAATAATGTAGTTTTTTGTAAAACATGGACTAGATTAAAGATGAGATGGTGAGCAAGTAAATTAGCCACCTACTCTTGATATTTTTAAAGTGAATTCCAAGAATAAATTTTACAAAATCTGGCAAGTGAACTAAGAATTTCCACCAATCACTACCATTAGGTATAAGTGGATTTTGATTTTAGGGATAAATTGATAGTGATATCTTGGTAGGAATAAGTAGGTATACCAGTTAACAAATAAATAAAGTAAAAATTTCATTTTGTCATATTTAACTTTCGTTTGTAGGATACAATTCTCTTACGGTTCGTAGAAAAATCCTATATGCTATCAAAATAATATATCTCTCCACCATAGACTAGGTTTTGGAAACTGGTCGAAAAGTTCACAATAATCCAAGGCCAGCAGTGGTGTCAGCCGCCATTATTACTGCAAAATGGCAAATAGTGAAAAGGTGTTTTTTTTTAAATTCCGTATTAATAATTTAACTTTATACTTACCACTTGATATCGTGGTACACAGTACGTACTCGTATTAAGGAATCCCAATACGTATGTCAAATCATATAGGTTATCAATCAAACAGTAATTATATAGGTGTCAAATCATAATTATTGCACAGTGGGGTAAAGATGGATACATAGTAGTCAGAACGACACGCAAGACGCAAACAGAGCTGCAATAGCTGGGTCGAGCTGGCAAACTGTGAAATAAAGCCCGTCAGAACAGCGAGCGCGATTACGGGACCATTAGCGGGACGCTGATTTATGTGCTGCGAGATGTGTGCGAGAGAGATAGCTGTATCAAGAGTGGATAGTTACGAGTAGTTAGGTACCTACCCTAGTTTATTGTATGTGCAGGCATTTTACACGGTCTTGTACCATCAGCGAAGTTCCATATACGGTCAATCGGACGCAGGGCGGGCTTCCATCCATAAGTGGTAGATATTCCACCTTTGCGCACGAAGCGATTCTCTTTTATCTTCATTATGTAAACCGCTAAGAAAAGGAATTATTTGACAGCGTGTGTGTTTCCCGAGTCCTTATTGGTTCTTCAAGGCGGGAGTGGATAGGCATTATTTAGGATTGCGTGTTCCACCTTTAAATCCACCATCCCTTAGCATCACTGGAGATTGAAGTCAAAAGCTCCCAATTAATAAGCAATAAATAAACTGAACTTCCCGTAGAGAACATATCTTCTCGAAGGAGCGTCTAACATACTCGTACATTCTTGCAGGAGCGTCTAACATACTCGTAAACTCTTGCAGGAGCGTCTAACATACTCGTACCTTCTCGCAGGAGCGTCTAACATACTCGTACCTTCTCGCAGGAGCGTCTAACATATTCGTACCTTCTCGCAGGAGCATCTAACATACTCGTACCTTCTCGCAGGAGCGTCTAACATATTCGTAACTTCTCGCAGGAGCATCTAACATACTCGTACCTTCTCGCAGGAGCGTCTAACATACTCGTACCTTCTTGCAGGAGCGTCTTACATACTCGTACCTTCTCGCAGATGCATCTAACATACTCGTACCTTCTCGCAGGTGTGTCTAACATACTCGTACATTCTCGCAGGAGCGTATAACATACTCGTACATTGTCGCAAGAGCGTCTAACATACTCGTACCTTCTCGCAGGAGCCTAACATACTCGTACCTTTTTGCAGGTGTGTCTAACATACTCGTACTTTCTCGCAGGTGCATCTAACATACTCGAACCTTCTCGCAGGAGCATCTTACATACTCGTGTCTTCTCGCAGGTGCGTCTAACATACTCGAACCTTCTCGCAGGTGCGTCTAACATACTCGAACCTTCTCGCAGGTGCGTCTCACATACTCGAACCTTCTCGCAGGTGCGTCTAACATACTCGTGCCTTGTCGCAGGTGCGTCTAACATACTCGTGCCTTGTCGCAGGTGCGTCTGTCGAAAATATCTTGTAGACATGGCTCAGAAGTGAGATGGGTCTGTATTTCTCCAAAAGGGTGTTGTCAACCTTTTTCAAGAAAAGCATGGCTACACTTCTGTGCCATGCCTAAGGCGTTTTTCCCTCAAGTGTTACCAAACTAAATAACTTTTGAAGAGCTTTAATTACCGGTAATCCAACTGCTTTAAGAAGTTCAGCCGTGATTCCATCATCACCCGGTGCCTTGCTGTTCTTGAGCTGTTTGAGAGCCATTATAATCTTGTACAGGCTGACGTCTGGGATATCTTCGGTACTTACAAAAATTAATAAGATCCCAACAAAACATAAATGTGAAAAGGAGCCAAGTTCGATACAAAAAAATACAAAGATATAAATGGTTCTAAGTTCTGTAGTGATTTCTTAAATATTCATATTCAATTTATTCATAATATATTTAAACATTATAATTTGTCAAAGTGTTGTAAAGTTATTATTATAATTATATTTATATAAAAAAAAATAAAAACAACAGATTCAGCAATGAAAAATTAAAAGAATAATAATAGAATGACAAATGTCACAGAAAATAAAATAATTAAATTGTATTTATTAGCAGTAAATATTTTAAGTCGATTAATAATTAACAAACTCTGGACAGCTATAGAAGGCGTGCTCGAGTAGCCAGCCTATAAGTCTACTGTTGAAGCTGCTTAGAGAAGGGGCTGCGGTGATGCGCTCGGGCAGCTTGTTGTAGACGGGTAGGGCCTATCACGTGGACATAATTACGTGGACCAGCTTGTCTGATTTAGCGAGCCGGCGGCGCGGCACGGGCAGGAGTTTATCTACGTTGCAAAGATTACGCCCATGAACTGGTGGTCTATAATTTTCATAAATGGTAGTAGTAAGGAACCCTTCTTTCGCAAGTCCGACTCGCACTTGGCCGGTTTTTGAGTTTTAATTACCTATTAGCCTTATTACCTATCTCTATGCCAAATTTTAAGTTTATAAGCTACCTGGAAGTGGTCTAGTTGTGATACGGAACATTTCGTGCACGGGTACGGCTCACACTTGGCCGTTTTTTGATAACCTATATCGGAGCCATTTTTAGAGTTTCTAAGTCACCTGTAAGTGGTCTATAATTTTTGTAAATGGTAGTAGTATGAAACACTAATTTTGCAAGTCCGACTCGTACTTGGCTGGTTTTTCGATTTTTTATCTTTGTGTACGCCTAATTACTAATCTAGATGCCAAATTTCAAGTCTATATATATATAGACTTAAAACTTGAAATATTTATATATTTTGGTAAGTAGTGGTGATACGGAACCCTTGGTACGCAAGTAAGACTCACACAGAGCCTTTTTTGTATACGTATAATAACATACCTGAATACCAAATTTTAAGTTTCCAAGTCACCGAGAAGTGGTCTATAACTTTGATGAGTGAGTGAATGAGTCATAAAAATAGTCATTAAAAATAGGACGTCAATATCTGGAATGGTAAAAGATATATTTATGAAAATTGGGACTCTAGGTGATCAAGGGGGTCTTACTGACACCCAAAATCGCAAGTATGTAACAGATTTAAACAGATTTTTAGTTACGTGGAGGTCGAAAGTGGCACGAAATGGTTCGTGTAATATAACCCACGGCTGGTGTCGCCTTTTTCTTTTTGAACTTGGCTGACACACTGCCGTGTGTCTTAATTGAGTTCTTTTAGTTGTGAATACAAAGAAAAATAAAGAATAGTTACTAAAATTATATGTGATAAAAAATAAACTTGAGTGTATCTATAGGAAAAACAATGTGAGATTACTTCCCAGGACATTTAAAATGAGCCACAAGTCGCGTAAAATGAACTTTGGTTGCCGAAACCTTGTTAGGTCTGGACTCATGTATTTTGTTTTTATGTAACAGTCCCTTATATTAACCGACTACGAAAAAAGGAGGGTTATGGTTTCGACAGTCTATGTATATTGTGTATATGTGGGTATGTGTATGTTCATCTGTTTCCTCGTATTTCCTAAACCACAGAACCGATTTTGAAAAATTTGGTGTCTTTGGATTCGTGCTATCACTCCGCGTGTCATAAGGATAAATAATTATAGATATATAATAAAAAACACATGACGGATTATATTTTTCTCATCGGGCTTTGCCCTACGCTGAGCTCCGAGCTCCTACGCCCCGGTCTTCGCCCTATTCAAAAACAATATAGTGGATTTTATATGTGAATTATACAACTTGAAAAAAATCTGGCTTAAGGAGTTAACTCATACAAACAATTTTTTTAGCTTCCGGCTTTCGGACTGTTGCCTTGCATGAAATGCTCCGGGTTTTGCCTATGCGGAGCCCCTACGCTCCGACCTCCGGCCTTCGGACTTCTGCCTCGTACGAAATGCTCCGGGTTTCGCCCTACGCAGAGCTCCTTCGCTCTGGGTTTCGCCCTACGCGGAGCTCCTACGCTGTGGGCTTCGCCCTACGTGGAACTCGGCTTCTGGCCGCGCAGGGCACGTTCCGGGTGTCAGCGGAACGCCGGAATTGCCCTGAGGCCTCGCGCGGAACGCTCTGGGCTTCGCTCTACGCGGAGCTCGGCCTAGGGCCACGCAATGGCAACAACGTTTCGTTAGCATTCGTGATTGAAAAAACGTAATGGCATAAAAAGATACAATAACGCGTTTCCGATCAATACTCGATTTGATATCTTATCTTTGTGATTGGAGGCTGCGGTCGCAGCGACACTTCGACCCAATGGGATCTTTTGTGTCTTTCTCTATAACCTTTTCACTTTAGCCTACTCGAAGATGTGCTGCATCAATGCAACAATTCCGCTCAGTGGAAATTGCTTGTAGTCCTCAAGTTTTGGGTAGCCATCACCAAGGAGGCACATACGCTTACTAAACAAGACATCGCAGTTACACAATAGGTGTTCCATTGATTCTGCATCTTCACCACAGGCCCTGCAGGTCGGGTCATTCGTCATTTTTCCTAAGTGCGTTTTTTGTAGCGAAAATTAATTTGAAATAGAAATAAAATCCTAGAAAGGTCTCGCTACATCACACGTTAAATTTTGAACGAGTCCGGAAATAGGTAATCTAATGAAAAGTAAAAAAAGGTTGTGAATTGTAAGGGTATAATTTAAATAATATAATATCTAAAAAAAAGGGAATGACTATCGCTTAAGATGATTATGTGTTACTTTACAGTCATTAATTAAACATAATAAAATTTTAAATTATGAGACCAGTTGAAGTCAAAGAGTGGACTTTCATCATATCAGCCACAAATCGTCCACTGCTGGACAAAGGCCTCCCCCAAGGATTTCCACGACGACCGGTCCTGCGCTGCCCGCATCCATCGGCTTCCCGCGACCTTCACCAGGTCATCGGTCCACCGCGTGGGAGGCCTGCCTACGCTACGTTTTCCGGTGCGCGGTCGCCACTCGAGAACTTTACTGCCCCATCGGCCATCTGTTCTACGAGCTATGTGCCCTGCCCACTGCCACTTCAGTTTAGCGATTCTGTGAGCTATGTCGGTTACTTTAGTTCTCCTGCGGATCTCCTCGTTTCTGATTCGATCACGCAGAGAAACTCCGAGCATAGCACGCTCCATTGCCCTTTGGGTGACCTTGAGCCTTCTTATGAGGCCCATAGTAAGCGACCATGTCTCAGTTCCGTAAGTCATCACTGGCAACACACACTGGTCAAAGACCTTAGTCTTGAGACACTGCGGTATTTGGGACGTGAAGATATTGCGAAGCTTCCCGAACGCTGCCCAGCCGAGTTGGATTCGTCGATTGATCTCTTTCTTGAAGTTGGAACTACCTAGCTGGACTGTTTGTCCCAGGTATACATATTCGTCAACAACTTCCAGTGTAGAGTCTCCAACCTTTAGAGGAGTGGGTGCGACACGGACATTTAACATTATTTTCGTCTTGTCCATGTTCATTTTAAGACCCACTTGTTGAGAGACCTTACTGAGGCCATCGAGCATTGTGCTTAGGTCTTCCATAGTCTCAGCCATGACCACGATATCGTCAGCGAATCGGAGGTGGGATATGTACTCGCCGTTGATATTGATGCCGAGTCCACCCCAGTCCAGAAGCTTAAAAACATCTTCCAGGGCGGCGGTGAACAGTTTCGGAGATATAACGTCTCCCTGTCTCACCCCTCGCTGCAACTGGATAGGTTTCGAGTTCTGGTCCTGGAGGCGAACCGACATGGTGGCGTTTTCATACAGACACTTCAACACCTCGATGTATCGATGGTCAATTTGGCACCGCTGGAGAGACTGTAGCACAGCCCATGTTTCGACTGAATCAAAGGCCTTCTCATAGTCCACAAACGCCAAGCATAGTGGCTGATTGTACTCTTCGGTCTTCTGTATAATCTGCCGCAGCGTATGTATGTGGTCTATGGTACTAAAGCCTTTTCGAAAACCTGCTTGTTCGGGAGGCTGGAAGTCGTCAAACCTGCGTGCGAGACGATTCGTAATGACTCTCGAAAACAGCTTGTAGACATGGCTCAGAAGTGAGATGGGTCTGTAGTTCTTCAGCAGGGTGTTGTCACCCTTTTTGAAGAAAAGCACGACCACACTTCTGTGCCATGCCTTAGGCGTTTGTCCCTCGAGTATAACGGAATTAAATAACTTCTGAAGAGCTTTTAGTACCGGTGATCCACCTGCTTTCAGAAGTTCAGCCGTAATTCCATCACTTTGATTACACCTTAATGTAGTAATTTCTTTAACAAATCGTTTTAGTCATGGAATTTAACATCCAATTACGTAATGGTTGTTATATTGCCCTTAAATCCTTAAAATTAACACATAAAACACCAAAATAACACAGAAATAATTTAAAAGTTCATAGTGTCCGGAAAGTAACTTCAAACGGGGTTGGGACAGGAAGGATAAAAATAAATTGTACTTCCCTGAGCTGCTTCGGTGGCACTGGAGTATTGACTTTGCTACAAAAGCTGGGTTGTCCTTTGGTCCTTTTAGTTGGACTTATAGTCCATGACGTCAAATCGTAGTATTGAATACGGAAAACGGAAAAACGAGAAGCAGGAAATAGGATACTGGAAACTGAATTTAGGAACCCTAAAAATAAAAAAATAACACTATTTAGGTCAGCGCAAAGCGTAACGGGAAATGACCAAGGAATAAACATAAACGTACCTCAAAAATTTTAGGCGAGGGACCTTTAGTATCATCTTAACACGAAACGAAAAACAATAAAAAATTCTGAACGGTGAAATGCAATAAAAAATTTGGAATATTAAAACAGCGTTGAAAAATATGAGGAGCGATATGGGAGCGATAACCTTAATACTTTTTTACAGTCAATAAAGTCTGTCCCCTTGACGACCAAAAGTATAGTAATTAAAAACTGAAAAGACCTAATAACAAATAGTTCGGAATTAAGTAGCAAGGAGACTCGCTACAGTTTGTAGCGTAGTGATCCATCAACGCTCCTGTTGCAGCTCTGACACATGTCCTGCTATTTCTTTTGCAGTTTGTTTTTTTCCTTTGTTTTTTTCTGTTTCTTTCTTTCTTTTATTCTTTCTTTTTTTCTTGGTACTTGGTTGCACCTGTGGTTACCATACCGATAAAAAGCTTAGAGTATTTGAGTCCATCCGTAGATAGCCATGTCAGTCTATGTCTTCTTTCAGCCTGTTTCTTTTTGTTTCCTTTGATTCCTTCTGTTTCTTTATTTTTTCTTAGTACTTGGTTGTACCTTTGGTTACCATACCGATAAAAAGCTTAGAATATTTGAGTCCATCCGTAGCTAGCCATGTCAGTCTATATCTTCTTTCAGCCTGTTCCTGTTTTGTTTCCTTTGTTTCCTTCTGTTTCTTTCTTTCTTTTATTCTTTCTTTTTTTCTTAATACTTGGTTGCACCTGTGGTTACCTCAGAGCTCAGAGTATTTAAGTCCATTCGTAGATAGCCATGTCAGTCTATGTCTTCTTTCGGCCTGTTCCTTTATTGCCTTGATTATAGCGCCACAGACGAGATACTAGTTACTTCGATAGCGCTCCAGCTATTGAGCCCTATCCCTGGCTCTGGACCTCACATTGTTGACTATGATCCCATCCTAACCAGTTTGTCTGCTTCAGACCAGTTGCAGTTTGTTGTGTCGGCTCACTTAATGAGGACTTTTATATAATTTAGCACTAACCCAGGCCCCAGAGTCGACTTCGGAGTCAAGAGATTTAAGTGAAGCGTAGCTATCGTTTAGTCTAAGCGATAGCCAAGCTGCACTTAAAGCCTAAGCCTGAAGAGTCTCCAGGAGGCTCGAGTTTCCATACAAACGTAGTTCCGCTTTAATACAAAAACTACATGCAGGATTGAATCCAAACTTTGTAAATATATTGAGTAGACAAACATCGATGTTTGCAATTAGGTTTCATCGTAGTAAATTTTAACGTAACTAAAGGAAGGCTTAAATTAGTTTTGTACTGAAAGTTAGAAACTTCTCTTATTTTTTACGTTTAATATTAGTACATCGAAAACTAATTACAAACATCGATACGTGTCTCCTCAATATATTTGCAAAGTTTGGGTTCAATCTGGCATGTAGTTTTTGTATTAAAGCAGAACTACGTTTGTATGGAAACTCGAGCCTCCCGGCGGCCATAATGTATCGGTGTTGTACTCTGAGCACAAAAAACTATGGAAATAAACGTCAATTTTAATAATTGAAAACGCTTAACACGTTAAAAAACCGACTTCCATCGCAACAAATTAGTACATTTTTGCATTATTATTTTTGGTTTTTGTTAATTTTCTACTAAAGTACTACACCGATTTTGATAAAATTTTTAACGGACCACACGGAAAGCACTAGCTTTCAAATTAAAGAAGAATCATAAAAATCGGTTCACCCAGTCAAAAGTTCTGAGGTAACAAACATAAAAAAAAACATACAGACGAATTGAGAACCTTCTCCTTTTTGGAAGTCGCTTAAAAAGCTAAAACACGACTACGAAAAAAATTTTATGAAATGCATGAAAACAAGAGTTTTCTGCCTGAAATCATAGCCTTTATTTTTCCCTACATTAGGGTAACAGCCATAGTCGCAGTTGAGTTACCCTGAAAATCAAGATAGAGCAATTGAACAAGACGTCTGGAGATATAAAAAAAAGTTATTTATTTATATACTAAAATATAATTTTATATATTAAAAGTTATATACATGGGTGTTATGAATTGCGCACCACTCACCTTCAAAGACAGACATAAAAACTATGCCGACGCGAGCGAAGTAACGGGCAAAAGATAGTTTATTATCATAGTATCTCTTGTTTCCGTAATACAAACCCACCGTGCCCAACAAATTAAACTATACACTCTATGAAACACTTAATAGGCTTCCAGGCTTCTGAGGGCCCGTTAATAACTCAGCCCAAATCCGGCCCTGCGTAATGCCACTTGATATTGTGCTCCAACTAGCGATTAGAGCGCTTCGCAGCGATTACACGTGTAGCCACACGAAGCCTAACATGGGCCAGGGATGGCGACAGGGCTCCATCAGTTTAACACTTTGAGTTTGATTTGAGTTTTAATGGACACTCACTTTGGTTTTTCATAATTACAGTGAGAAACCAAGGTAAATCTAGTTTAGATGTTTGTTCCTTGGGATGTGAAGGTTAACAGTGCCTACTTAATTATTATACACTGTCTACTTAACCTTAACAAAAATAGAAGAGAATATATTATAAGTGTTATAGATGATCATGAAATTAGACACTGAAACTTTAGTTTCATAAGTTAATAATTTTTTTTTACTTATTAAGAAGATTTTGTTCATTATGATTTGTTCATTATTGATCCCGTCGAATTGGGGTGGGAGGTTTAATGCTCAAAACAAATTAATGGTCAATGACTCACCCTTACTACGACCCTGGCTGAGTTAGGAGAAATGGTCGGCAGTCGGCTTCTTGCCGCGTAAATAAATTTGGAGCATCTCAGTTACCGTGACGTAGTGCGGCCGAGATCCAAGCAGCGGTTGCGGCTCACTAGCGGCCGCACGCGACGTCACTGTACCTACATGCACTGGAACTACGTGATCAAGACAAAGTGTACGTCATCTCAGTTACCGTGGCGTAGTGCGGCCGAGATTCAATCAGGCGTTGCGGCTCACTAGCAGCCGCACGCAGCGTCACTGTACCTATGTGCACCGGAACTACGTGGTCAAGACAATGTGTACGTCATTTCAGTTACCGTGACTTAGTGCGGCCGTGATTCAATCAGGCGTTGCAGCTCACTAGCAGCCGCACGCAGCGTCACTATACCTACGTGCACCGGAACTACGTGGTCAAGACAATATGTACGTCATCTCAGTTACCGTGACGTAGTGCGGCCGAGATTCAATCAGGCGTTGCGGCTCACTAGCAGCCGCACGCAGCGTCACTGTACCTACGTGCACCGGAACTACGTGGTCAAGACAATATGTACGTCATCTCAGTTACCGTGACGTAGTGCGGCCGAGATTCAATCAGGCGTTGCGGCTCACTAGCAGCCGCACGCAGCGTCACTGTACCTACGTGCACCGGAACTACGTGGTCAAGACAATGTTTACGTCATCTCAGTTACCATGACGTAGTGCGGCCGAGATTCAATCAGGCGTTGCGACTCACTAGCGGCCGCACGCAGCGTCACTTAGTAGGCTTATAGTGCCCTCATAATTGTTTTGGAACATGCCATGCTCCTATATTAGTCTCAGACAAGAAGGTATGGGCTTAAGAACGCTCGGTCTTATTAACTAGTCTCATATATGCATATAAGAGCATATAACAATGCTATTGTAAGCCACTTACTCTTAAAATAGTATTTACTAAGACCAATTGAACTTGAGAAAGTTTGCTCTCATATATATATATTTTCTAAGCTCATTTGAATTTATGATAGACTTATAAATGCTATTCTTAGAATATTATATTAATATCAGCATTGAATAAAACGACTGTACGTACGGGCTTTTCTGATTTTATTCAAAACTATTATTAGACCAGCACCAGCGGATAAGTTAGATAAGAGTGATATATTAAGATTAAAGTACTTATAATACAAAAGACAAGACTTGGAGTGAATTTATTTCAACATTGAGTGATCTTTAGTACATATTTCTAATGCTAATAGATATTTCAAATTATTCAGGTATAATATAAATTTCATGCGAATGTTATACATAAAAAAGAAAAACACTAAATTATTTTTTAATTATTACGTAAACTATCTTACGTAGTCAGATTTAGCGCTTAAAAATGCATTTTTATACCAATGGCGTCACTATCAATACAAATTATCAAATAAAATAATTAAACGAGAATGAGATGACGAGGCGCATGAAATTTGAAGTGTTTTTAAGGTCTATTTTACAATAAATAATACGAAAACTTAGCGTAAAACATAAATGTACACAATTTAAAATATAAATTTACACTTTTTAACCAATCCTTTATTATTCTTTAATATGTTATGAACTTTGAAATAAGCATACGACAGATTGGTATAACTTTGATTTTTCGTGCAACCGTTAGACTAATAATAAGCGATATTAGCCTAAATCGGCTTAAATCAGTTTCGGCAAGGTTACTGTAAGGGCAAACTGCATTCAATTAAACCGATATTAGAATGGTATAAGACTAAATACGCTTATAATTGGTGCCAAAATCCAGGCTTATACGACGATATATAGGAGTTATATAAGAGCGCAAAAATAATAGTCTTGAGACTATTAAAAGCCTAATTTTTGCTGGTTGGATATAGTCATGTTAGAAACTACACGTGCTTCCGGGTAATGGGCTAAGACTAAATACGCTTACAATTGGTGCCAAAATCCAGGCTTATACGACGATATAGGAGTGATATAAGAGCGCAAAAATAATAGTCTTGAGACTATTATAAGCCTAATTTTTGCTGGTTGGGTATAGTCATGTTAGAAACTACACGTGCTTCCGGGTAATGGGCTAATACAGTGTATTTTTAAGTCAGTTTGCAGGCTTCATTTGAAAGTTTGACAGCCGGTCGTTGTCGACATTGTAATAAAGAAACTAAATATAAAATAAGTTTATTTATTATCATTAAAGAAAACGAATGTGATGATTCTAAAATTATTCAATAATTTTATTTTATTTCACTTTAATGAGGTGGTTTACATGTTGACTACTTCATTAGGTAGGTTACATATTTCTTTATAACTTTATAACTAGATTTTGCCAGCGGCGTCCCTCGCGTGAACATAGTTTCTATGACTGTCTACGAGGTTGCGCAGTGTACTAGCCTTAAGCGGCTCGCGAGCGTGGTAAAAAATAGCCTGTGTATTAATCGAGGTCCGAATCTATCTACCTACCAAATTCCAACCAGATACGTTCAGTAGTTTTTGCGCGAAAGAGTAACAAACATCCATACATACATCCATAAATACAAACTTACACATTTATATTACAACATAACTGAATTAATTTACCGTGTTTCAAACTTCAATAAAATTGACCAATTATTAACTTGCATCTAACTACAATTTTGTCTAAACTAAATACATAAATAAAACGTTAGTGACGTAAAACAATAATTCAGAGAGTTCAACAACAAAACGTCGTAAAAAGCGTAACTGTCGCTACAACGAGCGCATTACGAGCGAGTATGACTCTGCCAGCGGACCCGAGCGCGACACGTCACGGCATGTCGCGCCGCGTGTACTAGGAGGGGGGGGGGGGGGGGAACGCACTAACAGTAACAACTACCGTCAACTCGTAAAAACTCCACGAGGAATTGTCCACGTCCAGCTCACTGTCAATGTTGGCCGAACTGTTAATAATAAGACCTTTTCACTTAGTACACATACCTATAGAAGCGGTGATTTGTGATTTGCGGGGTTGGTTTGATCACGCAGTTTAACTGAAATGAAGCACGGTCATTACCTAGATGCATTTGAAATTTACTGGGTACGGTAGGGTTCAAATAAAGATAAATAATAATGAAGCGAACTTCGTCACAACTGTTAGTGGAATTTTTCTCCACCTTTTCCGTGCTTCACAAGTTACGTTAAGCCGTTGGTGCTGGTTGCTATTACTGAACAGCAGTCGTCAAGCTGTGTCAGCTTATAGGCGGCTTAAAAACTTGTGACAGTGGAGTTCGCCACTAGCCCCACAACCTCCGCGAAACCGGACTTGGCCTCTGTGGGTGGAGTATGGCTTAACCTTCCTAAACTTGGAAATAGTCCCATTCCCCACCAGTGGGGACTAAATTAAAAAAAATAGTGGGTAACTAACATACTTGCAGATAGATTACAGTCACAACACAAGGTCGAATTGAAATCCTGCGCCTCTCGAACTCGAGATCTACACATGAAACTGAATAATTTCCTCAACACACTGTTTGCTACCAGTACATACGACGGTTGCCTTGTCTAGATGTGTCTATTGGTCGACTGCATGGATTCTTTAGACTAAGCTACCAGTACATAGGACAATTACTGACAAGAATACTGCGCCTACGTACTGGTAGCACAGTACTTGTCGTATGAACTGGTAGCTTAGTCTAAAGAATCCATACAGTCGACCAATGGATACATCTAGACAAGGCAACCGTCCGGGGCGGTGAAGGGCTAGACGGGAAGATTGAGCCCGAACTGCCATAGTGAACGATGTTCAGCAGTTTAGGACAATTCATTGTAGGAGGCGAAGGACGACGAGGACGTTACCATGAGTAGTGATCAGTCAGCGACGAAATCGGCGTATTTTACAGTATTAATTAATCCTAAGAATAAAAGCGTATTTTAGGTAGAAATGTAACTTAATAGTTTATTTAATTAGTCTGCTAATCAAATCTTATACGGGGAATTTGAGCACTCTAGTAATTATCTAGACAGAAGCGATGGGGTTTCGAAAATTCGACGAAACGAAAAGGTAGGTAATGCTCAGATATTTGTTGCAAATAATAATAATGCGAGAAAGTACAAATTATTTAAAGAAAAAGTATACACACTGTGGCTGTACAACCTATTTTAAATGAAGCCTGAACCGTTTTTCGCTTGATATAACCCGGTGACGCCAAAATTAAAGACAAAGTTTAATAATCAAAGACACTGACAAAAAAAATTCTCTTCTTTTTAAAAAAGAGAGGTGATCCTTTGATAATTATGGAAGTTTTCCAATAAGAGTCAGCGGAAGGCGCCGTCAAAGGGCGTCGGGTCGCCGGCAAGTTAAATTGATACATTTTTTATACAAGTTTTCGGGGATTCCGCTTGACTCTGTGTGTTCCAAGTCAAAAGTCTCTTAATGCTGTCGGTGTATTTTATGTACAATCTCATCTCTAATCCCAGTTGTAGTACCAAAGAGTTTTTTGAAGCTTAATCAAAACATCCCTCTTCCCAACAGATATTGCCTCGCGACATTACACGAGTACGCCGTATTACCGCATGCTTCGCGTAGTTACTGTTTTTCATTATTAAATCGAGTTTGGCCTCTCGTATCACACAACTCACGAAGCTGCAATATGTTGCCGGCAATCTGTCAAATGCGGGGATTTTATAGAATGCCTAGAGAAAAATTCAAGATTCAACATATCTTTTCAAAATAGGTGCATGTTACTCTCTTTCTGGTGTGAAATAATGATAAACAAACAATAACCAGTTAATAATGTCAATAAAATAATTGATAAAAAACAACTAATGTTATTTGAACCTGAAAACAACATGACATGAGAAGTAATAAGTACATGAAAATTATTGAATTTGTTAATGCCTTTGACATGAGTAGGGCAGTTCACACGGACAGCACCCGTTCACGAGTATAACGCCAGAGTCAGCCATCGCTCCCATGATCCATATTAGAGGGAAAGGAACGACCCGGCTCCCGATGCGCCACCATCCGCACGAACATTAAAGCGTGCATGCACCACTCATGTCAATAATAAGATAAAAATATTAATTAAAAGAAGTACTAGACTTGTCATGTCTTGTCGCTTCCACGTCAACTCTTAGGTTGTTCATCATTTTATTACTATTAAATACGATTAGTACCGTTGATAGACACTGTCTACCCATACATTTTTGTCATTTAAATATTCGGATGTCGTATAATATTTTTTTTACAAAGAGTTCTTTTGACACAATTTTTAATCTGTTTTTCTGACAAAATTAAGACATCATCGAGTAATTTGTTATAGATGAGTGAGGATTGTCCCACAAAGGACTTATTGATTTTGCTAAGTCTGGTATAAGTTATTTTGAAGTTTATTCCTATTTGATATGAGATGATGCCAAGGGCTTACCAATTGTAAAAAAAAAAAAAAAAATATTCCGAAGATTACGACTGTGCCTGTCACTATTCAGTAAAAAGAGATGCAGATTTTTACGTGCATACATTATATTTTCGTAAATGTACTGACACAGGAAAGTCATTATTAATATCTTTGAACTTATATCGGAGCGACTCACGAGAACGCATTCCATAAATCGCGCGAACCGCCCTTTTTGCATAGAACCCGTATTGTACAGCCGCCAACGTATAGAGTTATGGATCAGAGCTTAAATACATTGTTATTTCTGGTTACAGTAAGGCCGGTATAACCAGTTCTTCTTTCCCGAGAAGAAGGGCATACACGGATTAAAATATCATTCCAAGTAAAAAAAGTTTAAAAAAATGGTCCCGTGAAAGTAGTATAGTCCGTGACGGTCATTGAGGGATCTAGGGAAAACTCATTTCCAGGTTCGCGCACGTTGGCGTCGCAACGGACGGATTGACGTGGTTTTTTGCGCGTACCACTCACCCTCAAAGACAGTCATAAAAGCAATGTCCACGCGAGCGAAGCCACAAGCAAAAGCTAGTGTCACAACAATATTCTAACATACATTGACCAGCCTTAGACCCACGTCTTGTCGCTACAACAGCGCAATACAAAGTGTCATGGCGGCTACCCTATGCAATACGTCACACCTCTCCTTTGTTTTTAACAAATTTCTTTATTAACATATAGTTATACTGATTTTATTTGACAAATAATTAATATACTTAATAATGATTAGTATTGATAATTATAAGTATTGATGGCAGATCTAAAAAATACCCTAATTTCTGTAAATATCGCGTTTACTACTCAAAATTCTTACTAAATTCTTCTTATTCTCTTAGCTAAAGGAATTTTATAATAATTTGTTTTTTTATTGATTTACAAAAACATTTAAAATGTTTTTTGAGATAATACTGTATTAGTGAATTAATTCAAATATTTTTTTATTGGCGGATGAAGAAGGGTCGGGGACTATTGTTGCTAAAAAAGCAATGAAAGTAACTACAAAAGAAGCCGTTTCAATTACGAAATAAATCAGAATGGAAATTTGTGCTGAAATGAAGCGAAACTTCAAATGCATCATCAGCTCTCGAGGTATCACCTACTGAAGCATCAACTCTTGAGTTATCACCTGCTGTGGCATCAGCTCTCACCGTATCACCTGCTGTGGCATCAGCACTCGAGGTGTCACTTGCTGTAACATCAAAAATCAAGGTATCACGTGCTGCGGCATCAGCACTCAAGGTATCACCTGCTGCGGCATCAGCTCTCGCGGTATCACCTTCTGCAGAATCAACTCTCGCGGTATCACCTGGTATGGCATCAGCACTCGTGGTATCACCTAGTGAAGCTTCAAAAGCTTCTTTGACTCCTGTCAGAGTAATGAAAGTGATTTCATACATGATTCTGATGCGGATTCTATTTTTACTAGGCCTAAAAAACAAAAATTCCCGCCATCTGTAATACCTAGACGCAGCAGTAATGTCACTTATATTTCTTAGATTCCTTTAGGTGGGTAAGTAAGCCATTTAAATGAGACTAGTTAAACTTAAAAAACTGGTTATAGTAAGTTGTAGGTTAGGCATGCTTTTAGAGTTCTATGTACCTGGTACAAGTTAAGTTAAATTTTTTAGTAGACATTTTTAACAGTTGTTATGTTTCTATTATGCCAACTTTTTCTTGCAATAATGTGCAGTCCAGTACTTGGATTACTTAAGAAGGGTAGATAAGCCATTGTCGCAGTCATGTTCATGAGTGTAACCAAAGTATTGGTAGCACCTAGAAACAAGTTATAAGTAAGTAAATAGTTAAAGTTTGTGCATCCTTTTATAATGACTTTCGAATCTTTGTTTATTTTTTGGTTATAGATTGTGTTTTTTTGTTTTGATCTATTGGTCCCAAATGACCAGAGACGTTAAGGAAGACTGTTTTCATTCAAACCTTAGCTGATGATACTGCAGTAGCGAGTAATAAAAGTTCGTTCTTAAATATTGCTGTTTTATTTGAGTTTTTTCCATGTATTAAGAAGCGTCGGTGGCTCAACCGGTAACGACTCGGTCCATCTAACCAGAGATACTGGGTTCAAATCTGGACGGCCAATGTACCAATGAGTTTTTCAAAAACTTACGTACATATCATTACCGATTGCTTTAACGGTGAAGGAAAACATCGTGAGGAAACCTGCACAGCCCTGCGAAGAAACTCGAAGGTTGTGTGTGAAGTCGACCAACCCGCACTGGGCCCGCGTGGTCGACTAAGGCCTAATCGCCCTGATTCAGGGTAGGCTCGAGCCCCTCAGTGGGGACGTATATGAGCTGATATAATAATAATAATAAAATAAACATGTATTATTGAAATTGAAACAAATTAGTCTTTTTTGAATATTTACAATAAACCATTATATGATAGGATAACACTGAATTATGTCAGAATCAATCAATAAAAACCGAATAAATCGAAATATTTTTTTCATATTAGTTGAATAATTTTACAACAGTGAATTAACTTGAAAAGTCAGTATTACTTGCTTTGTAAACTTTATGTAGTAATTTACTTATGTTCATAAAGATAAGCATTTGATTCATCACATAATCTAAAGAGCTTAGTAATTAATTTACAATAACATAAGATAATGGTTTTTCGTCGATTCTAAAATAAGTGCTATTTTGACTTAGTGCAGTGTTGATCTGGGTGTGCGATATATACAACCGAAAATGGGAAAAATGACACTTATACAAAGCAACAATCCGCAGCGGAATCGGTTGAATAGTTCCTGAGAAGCCATCCACTGTTAATCATCCTGGCTGGTCTACAGCTGTAAAGCATATCTTAAAACCTGCTCTGAAATGACACCTATTTATTGCCAAAACTACATCGGAGTCGACTGAATAGTTTCTAAGAAATCCTCAAACGCTAACCATCCTGGCTGCTGTAGCGCTCCCTGGTAGTATGCCGTCATAAACAATGTCTAAGGACCTGCTCTGAAATGATACCTTTTAAATGCTTACAAATCGCAAGGAAAGGGGCCCACTAGTTTTCAAGATAAATAGTAACATTAGCGCCAACTATCCCGGGTGCTCCAGTGCTCTGTGATGGTCTACCGCCATAAAAAAATGCCTATGAACAGAATCTGAAACAAAACTTTTTAAATGCAAATAACCGCAATAAAATCAGTCCAGCAGTTTTCGAGGTAAATGGCAACATTCGTTTGCACACACAAACAACCTCTCACCCTACAAGCATACCCCTTCTCCGTTTCGTCGTGGCAAAAATAAAATAATCGTGTAAAATTAATAATCAATTTTCTCTGAATCAACCAAGCACTTTCATTTTTTTTCATAAGTTAATTAATTGGTAATTTCCTTTTGTTTTCCCTGGGACTTTTTGATGTGTAACATCTTTGCTCTCGCTTTCCTGCAATTTGTGGGAGTGATTTCGTGAAATGGGACGGAAATGTGTAACATGGGACGGGAATGTGTAACAGGAAGTCGCGAAAGCGCGCGCTATTCGATCTGACGAATGAGCTTTGCTCTCGCTTTCCTGCAATTTGTGGGAGTGATTTCGTGAAATGGGACGGAAATGTGTAACAGTGATTTGTTACACATCATATGCGAGTACTGTAGGTCTCGTTTTTTTTTATTCTACCTTGGCGTATCTTGCTAAGGTCAAAGTATATGTATTAGTACTGCTAGGGTACTCCAAAAATAGCTACGTATTCTAGTTGATTTAGGCATCATAGGAGACGTAAGTATCATCCAGTGCGTAGGCTATGCATATAGGCAATCCAGAACCCATTACAAACTTATTTAAGTGCATTAGTTACTTTTTAATGTCGTTTATTTATAATTTTGTTAGTCGTTTGTTTATTTGAGGGCGAATGCTGCGCGAGCCGCTGTGGCTTGCGAGCATAGACGCGGAGTGTACTATAGATACCTCGGTAACTATATCAGGCTGTTCTGGTTAACAGTATATATCACTTCCCACCCCCAAAAGTATTTCCATCTAAAAAATCGTTCCGACGCTGACGTGCGCGAGCTTGTAAATGAGTTTTACTTAGATCCCTCGGGAACTCTCTTAAACTATGCTTGTTAGTAGTCGATGTCATTTCTCATCTTTTCAAACATCTTTGTACAAAATATCACGACCATCCGTTGATCCGCTGCGATTTCGAAGAAATATTTTTTCTGTTCTCTCAGGAATTGTATCGGAATATCCTATTTTCACGGTATAAATAGTCTATGTCCTTTTCCACGAAACACGCTATCTTTGTACAAATTTTCATCAAAATTGGTTAAGGCGTTGAAGCGTGAAAATGTAACAAACACGTTTTTACATTTATAAATTACTAAGTTATGTTTATCCACTAACTCCTTCTAAGCCACGCAACGGATTTTCAGACGGTTTTCACTAAATAAACAATAAACTAGCCACTGGCGGCTTGCGCACCGCGCACCAGCTGTTATATTAATATTCAGATAAGTATAACAAAATTATTGTAAAACACATTGACCGCCTTACAATCCACTTCTTATCGCTACAACAGCGCAATACAAAGTGTCATGGCGGATATGCAATACGTCGCCGTCCTAGGTAATTTAGGGATTCTATACGTAAGGGTGCACTAAAATTTTCAGGAATAGAATCTTCATCGTAGGTATTTGTTATTCGAACACCATTTTTTTTGGAAAGGGAATGTGATCACTGCATTATGATTCTAATTTGACAAGTTTGAATAAAAATGGAATTAATAGTCCGGCAATAACGGTAAAGGAAAAAATCGTGAGGAAACCTGCACACGCCTGCGAAGAAACTCGAAGGTTGTGTGTAAAGTCGACCAACCCGCACTGGGCCCGCATGTTATATATCGTGAAATACACACTTCTTTGGACGTTTGGGTGAGTCAAATAGAAACAATCTTGCCTGAAGAGTTACGTGTAAAAAACCGTTTTCCCGCTGGAGGGATTCATTTGCTGTCAGAAATCCACTCGTGTTTCTTGGTGCTCTAGTAAGGTTCCACGGAGGCACTTCAAACGCTGTGTATAAAATAGTATCAGGTGATGAATATATACGTTCGAGCCTGAAACGAAAAACCAATCCCACGTATGGGAGTATGAAAATAAGTTAAAGCCGATAAAAAAAAATAGTTTTTGGAGCTTTGCAAACCACTTTTACCACGTTTATCTCCGCATCGGGTCATGTTGAAACTATTCCTCTTGAGGAACAAAGACCAGTAAATTTAAACTGGTATACTACCATTTGTTTGCCTCAAATCATCGCTGAACTCCGGCAAGACAACTCCAACCATCGCATCATCCTCCACCACGACAATACAAGTTCCCATACCGCCCGAGGAAGAAATGAACTTATAAAGCAGCAAAACATTGAATTACTTGACCATCCGCCATACAGCCCAGACCTAAGCCCCAAAAATTTTGTCCCGTTCCCCAGAATTAAAAATAAATTGCGTGGTCACATTTTTAGATACCCGCAGAAGCCGTCAACGCCTTCAAAACAGGCATTTTGACTACTTCGACTTCCGAGTGGAATGTATGTTATAAAAACTGATTCCATCGAATGGAAAAAAATATCAAATTTGGCGGAGAATACTTCAAAAAACAATAAATTACTTTATAACTTAATATTTTGTATGACTTCCTAGATTCCTGAAATATTTAGTGCAGCCTACATGCCCAAGCCATTCTAAAAAAATCCTATATTATACAGATTGCCAGTTACATTACACGCATACAATATGCTCAGCTTGGCACAAAGAATGTCTTGGAAAAACAATGTTAATATTCTCCTCATTATTTCTCCACTGTTATTAGTTTTGTGATGGAGTTTTACGCTATGCATGTTGTTATTTTGTTGGAAAGACATTCCATTCGGTGCACTTTAATGAAATTGACGGCTCTTGTTGACGTGAATACGTCTTTAAATTTGCTTCTATACTGGGCTCATTCCTATTGATTTTAACGCTACAATGGGTTTAGAGTTTTGTGGTGTAGCATCGTAACTATAAGCATTATGCTAAATTTAACTGTGTCATTTAATTGCAAAAAAAATCAAAATATTTTTCACACCTAGCAAGAACTTGTTGCGTCGCCGTTTTGTTAAAATTTCGCTGCATTTCGTGATTTTAAGTCACGCTAACTTTGGATTTGTAAATGTTATGACTTTTATAGAGTTCTATTGATGTGTATATAAAAACTTCATTATTAAGCACCAAGTAATTTAAACAGTAACATTGAACATATACGGCGAAGAAAAAAATGAGTCGTTAACAGTTCATAATTTAAAAAAAAACCGACATCAAACAGTAAACCAAGGTTCCCCTCAATTTCTCTGGGATGCCATCTTCAGGTCCTGGTTTTCATGGGATATCTCCTTTCCAACAAAAAAAGAATAATTGAAATCGGTTCATAAACGACGAAGTTATCCGCGAACTTCTTTTTTAAAATCGGTTAAAAATTTCGGGAGGGCATTTCAAGAGGAACCCAACGATAAAATGAGTAAAGCGGTGACGGGATCGCAAAAGACCAAAAGCGGCGGAGCGGATCACCGACACATTGTTTTATTGTTCTCCCAGAAAGAGCCATCGAAGGCACATATAAGTAACAGTAGAAGGTAAAAGTAATGTATAACAACTTAAAGGCGTGAGTCAGTGAGTACAGGAAAATTTTCAGACCTTTAAAACCTACTGCTTATAAAACGAAATTGTAACAGCCAGATCATACATTGCAAACAAAGTTTTGTCTACACCTTGGTCTTATATGAAAAGGGATTTAAAAAATTCAAAATGGCAGAAAAACAAAATGGCCGCCATACAAACTACTCTTTTTCATACAACTAAGTGACAAACCGCGAGATCGCATGCCGGGCTTCGCGTAGAACGAAGCCCGGAGTGTTCTTCCTGAATGTCAGGGACGTATAGATCCCAGGTTAATCAATAGTTTTGAGAAATGATAGATTGACCATATCTTCATTTCGGATGACATTTGTAAAATTTAAAACAGTAATAACTCGGAAACTATTTATCCGGGACTAATAGTTTCTTGAGAGAAATCATAAATCTAGACCAGATCTAGACAAACGGTGTGTCAGCCAAGTTCGAAAAATAGGGCCGACTCCAGCCGTGCGTAGGTTATATTGCACAAACCATTTCGGGCCAATTGACACCTGCCCGTAACATAAAGTCTGTTTGAACTACATACTTGCGATTTTGTGTATCTAGTAAGACCCCTCGATCACCTAGAATCCCAATTTTCATAAATATATTTCGGATCATCAGAAGGGTTTTGGCCGGATCTAAGAAATAAACTCGTCTTTGAGAAGTTTTGGAGTGTACAATCAATATTCACACACGTTTGCAACACGAGCTTCACGATGATTCGGATGAAAACCGATTATTTTATAGACTGCGATGAGTTCGGTACGGGGCTGGCTTCCCAAGTTGACAGTTCAGCTGCTCGATCAAAAGTGCTCGTAAAATAATTGGCGTCTCTGTCGTAGCCTCTGTAGGTTGGCTGCATTGTCATTTAATGGTTCGATAATCATAACGATTCTGATTGGCTAACAAACAAGTGCCAACACTACCAACTAAATCTGGGTTCCGGTCTCGCACCGACCACGCCTTGGCCAAAGATGACTATTATTACTACCCTAGCTAACCGCTTGATGTTTCAAGATAAAACACACGGTGCTTCGATGCATGCATAGGTGGCGCTACGTCCTTGCGCTTCGACACGGCCATCCTGACGGCGATGCGTGCCCAGCAGCTGCCATAATCAATAATAGTGGATGTGTGTTTAAGCTAGGTATTCAGATTACCTAATTTATCATAAATCCACTACAGATAAGTAGTAGGCCTGTGGTGTGGCCCTAGAATAGTACCACCCCATCTCTTCCCGAGGGTGTGGTAAGAGGTGACTAATGGATCAAAGACCGGAGGATGGGCAGCAGCACCTTTTCTGCGTACCGTGCCACACACCGCGATTGCGCCTTTGTACAGCAGTGAACGTTGCCTGGCTGATGTGATGACGATGAGATGTGTAGTATTTGAACTCCCCTTCCACAGGGCAAAGCTCACGAAAAAAATGTAGGTACTTGAACTCTCCTTCCACAAGGCAAAGCTCATAAAAATAAAGGGAATACGTAGAGGTCGATGCTGTGTGACACACAGAGGCTCTAAAATGACAAAGGTCAGGTCGATGCTGTGCTCTAGGCGCATATGTCCATATGAGCCGTGGTACACAGGGGCACTAAAAAAAAAGGAAAGGTCGATGCTGTGCTCTGGGCGGTCTTGTACGCCGTGGTACACAGGGGAAAAGGAATGACGGTAAAAATGTGAAATAGTTTGCAGTCTTCACTACAAGTATCATCAGGAAACCTGACCAAACAACACTGGCTGGAAGGCCCGCGCCTCCAGATACGTGCAATTAGAATTTCGGTGTGTTTTAGTGTAAAAATTATGACAAAACCGCGTGAATTGTGTCAGACAAGCGGCTACATGTGTGTTCTGTGACTTAGTACCTACCACAGACCCAGCTTTCTGACCACGTATTGAGTTTTAGCGGATAGTGAACAAATGTTTGTACTTTGTGGTTAACTTGACTATCGAGTTATTGTGAGTTTGCCGACCGGCCCACGGTGTCCCGAATTGGAGATTGCTGCACCATCGGAGTGAAAATAAGGTCTTGTGGCATACATTCATACACATTCAGTTTCACTACACAAGCATTTGACACCTACCTACTTATTGCCACCTATCTGATTAACGACCTAAGATGAGTTCAGGATTGCTTGATACTCGATAGGTGAGTAGCTAGATGTAAATGTTTTGATTGTGTTTTTATTTTAGTTATAGATTGTTTGTACCTAGTACCAGCAACAGCCCACGGGGGCTGCCTTTAGATATAAAACCCCCATTTAGTGCTTAAGGCTGCGAATAACGCCGGAAGGCGACGCCGTTTCCCCTGTGTTACGGTGACTTTGCGTCCCCTGTATTACCAAACCGAGCTTGTGTCTCCGTCTGCGGAACCTAGGCTTGAGCTTGTATTCGCTTAGCGGCTTTAAACTTCGCGCTGCATATCGCAACCGAGTTCACTTCCCCACCTGAGGGCCTGAGACACACAAAAATCAATGGGTCCAGCACGCGTATTTATTTAGGCCTGCGGGTATCGAGCGGCGTTGTTAACATACACCATTAGTAGCACAGAACAAATTCTCTTATCAGAACATAACAATGGAAAACCGTTGTTCATTCTTTATTAATTGGAGAAGTCTTTCTTTTGTCTAAATATTTAATTTATTTGTTTTAAATGCAATAAAGAGTTTACAAACAAACAAATATACACTTACCATCAGGTGAGGTGCAGCCAAACGCACTCAAATTTTTAATAAAAAAAACAAGTCCAAGATAAATATTTATAAACCACTATAGAAATTGGTACCTACCTATATAGATATCTGGAATTTTTTTGTATAAAACTTGGCCCCCTTTTACATTCATGTTTTGTTGGAATACCTTTTACCATTTCTGAGATATCGATGTCCGAAATGCACTATTTTTTATGACTGACTGACTGACTCATCAAAATTATAGACCACTTCCAGGAGACTTGGAAATTTGTAAATTTGGCATCGAGGTGGGTTATTGGTGGAATATTAGGAAAAATTCAAAAAACGGCCAAGTGTGAATCGTATTCGCACACCAAGGGTTCCGTACCACCACTACCATTAATATATGTAGACCACCTCCAGGTGACTTAGAAACTTGAAATTTGGTAACAAAGTTCGTATAAAAGAAAAATTCAAAAAACAGCCAAGTGTGAGTCGTGCTTGCGCACCAAGAGTTCCGTATCACCCTTTCTACCAACAAAGTAATTGGCATTGAGAAGAGTATAAATAAGCCTATACTAAAAAAAAACTATTGCATAGCTTTTATCGCTGGCTTTGAGCGCGGCGACCGAATCAAGAAATTCCGTAACGAAAAAACCTAACACCCCACACTCCGCCTACCATATAGCTCGGCCGAGCGTGACGTAACGCTACCGCGTTCTAAAAAAACTTACAGTGCCATCTATTTGCGATTTGCTGTACTAAAAGGACTCCCCGAGTGCCACACGTTGCCGCGGTAAAGCTATTTCATAGCAATTTTTATCAACACTAAGAAAGTTACACCAGTAAAATTAACTTAGTCCCTTTAGTACCGCAAATCGCTAATAGATGGCACAGTAAGTTTTTTTAGAACGCGGTAACGTTACGTCACGCTCGGCTGAGCCAGTAAAATTGACGAAGTCCTTTTAGTACCGCAAATCGCTAATAGATGTCACTGTAAGTTTTTTTTGAACGCGGTAACGTTACGTCACACTTGGCCGAGCTACGTGGTAGGCGGAGTGTGGGGTGTTAGGTTCTTTCGTTACGGAGTTTCTTGATTCGGTCGCCGCGCTCAAAGCCCGCGATAAAAGCTATGCAATAGCTTAAAAATCTAAAAACCGGCCAAGTGTGAGTCAGACTTGAGAAATTAGGATTCCTTACCACTACGATTCATCAAAATCTTAGATCACTCCCAGGTAACGTAAAGTGAAATCATGGCAGCGGAAAGCGCGGCGACGGCGACGTGACTTTGCTAGAAATTGCCGAACGTTCCTTTTGTTTGTTTGGCGCCGACTCAAAATGATTTAGGTATTTATATTAATGTTGGAGCTTAGTTAGACAAGGTCCTTTTTATTTTTTTAGTTCCTTTCCATTTTTGTCGGTTTAATTTTTTGTTAAAAAGTTTTTTTGTGGCTTAAATGTTATAAACTTATTTTTTGATCTTACTTTGAAGTAAGATTGAAGTAAGATTTAATTGAAGTATCCAGCAAAAAAATAATTATCAAAATTGGACTGCCATGTAAAAAGATACGCGTGATCATACATAAAAAAATATATAGGGGGGATGACTTGAGATCCTCCTCCGTTTCTTACTCGGTAAGTAACCAATACTGGGGTAAGATATTATTATTAAAGAATCGACTGGGTGCTGCATTCCGGGGCGTGGAGTTATCAATAATATGAGTGAATAATCCTGAACATAAGCTCATAGTTTTATTAGAACTAATTATTAATATTCATTTATTCTTACTGTGTGCCAAGTTACAACAGAATAGGTTCACAGATGAAAATTCAATCGGTGAACAATCAATTATTTCCTATTTTTCTAAAGAGAAAATTTTGATTTAAAATTTTAATGAGACCAACTACTTTGAAGTATTGAAATATCCAGTAAAAAAATAATTATCAAAATAGGACTGCCCTGTAAAAAGATACGCGTGATCATACATAAAAAAATATATAGGGGTCGACTTGAGATCCTCCTCCGTTTCTTACTCGGTACGTAACCAATACTGGGGTAAGATCTTATTATTAAAGAATCGACTGGGTGCTGCATTCCGGGGCGTGGAGTGAGATACTCTGTGATTACTGGCATACTCCACCTTAGCCCTCCAGATCGCAAAGCATTGAAAATAACCCTGGAGTAACAAATGGCGACCCTGGCTACTTCCTGCCAAGTGACCTATCAATAAGCCTTTTGCGCACTCATATAATAAAAACTTGTTAGATCTGACATATTTTAGTCCAAAATAATTAAAGGCTTCCTCAGACTTAAAGGTATCTAACTGTACACGACAAAATCATCTTAAAGTCGCAGTAGGATCGTACAATCAGCTGTTTTACAAACCAGTTAGAAGCTTCGTAAAGTACTGAGTTTTACTCAGTATCCGTATAAAACCGGATTCGAACTCAGTACTTTACAAACCAGCTGGTTTGTTAAACAACTGATTCTACAATCCTTGAAGTATTAGTACAACTTAAGATTTTAGTTATCAGAAGATTTCAACACAAAAGCAGAATTGAGTACCAAAACATACTGCCCCAACCCAACCAACCCGACCGCCAGCCCTCAAATTCCTGTCTGACACAACTCTTCAAAGGCTCTTCTATTGTTTCCAAAAGGCAAAAGATTTACCTAACGAGCAACATAACCGTAATGAGACCCGTAATTATTATTATTGGGGGGTTAGAAGGGGAATGGGGGGACCAAAAACCAGTTATTTTATTTAAGGATGAGGCCCTTTACTTCAGTATTTTAGACTAATAATAATTATTATAAAATAAATTATAAAATTGAAAAGATATGAGTGTATAGATAGGTAACCTATCTTCTTAAAGAAGTACCTAAATTTTCATTTTATAACTTATTTCTTAACCATACGTAGGTACGTATAGACCGATAGACTTGTATTCTTTCAGGTTATTCAGGTGAGCTAAAGATGGAAGTTTTGACTCCTTAACTTTCATGCTGCTGAGATTATGATGAAAGCTACAGGACTCCTAGATGATGGAACATATGATATGATGATTCCTATTGTGGAGTAGGTGATTCGGTTTAACGTTGTTATGTAGATAGCATTGGCTACAACAGCCACATGCGGGCGCACGAGGAGGCGGAGCAGCGGGACGCTTGCAGCTGAGCCGGACAACTCTGCGGTCGCTGTAGCCGAAAACGGCTAGGACCATCATCATCATCATCATAGATAGCATTATCATTTAAAACTTAAAATTAAAATAAAAGTTTTAAAAAACTAATAACTGACTTCAAGAGAAATTCACTCAAAAGTAGCTCGCGAGCGTGAAAAAAAGTAGCCTATGTGTTAATCCAGGTCCTAATCTGTCTACCTACCAAATTTCAGCCAGATCCGTTCAGTAGTTTTTGTGTGAAAGAGTAACAATCATACATCCATACATTCTTACAAACTTTCGCGTTTATAATATTAGTAGGATATATGAATACATGAAATTAACCAACACTATCGAAATCAAAAGTAGGTACAAATCAAATCAGGCTATCGAATCTAAAACACTTGATAGGTTAAGTAGCTGTATATGAAACACGAAATACGTGCCTATAAAATTTTAAAAATGCCCTCGATTTCCCTGTGATCCCATGATCAGATCCTGACTAGGTGAAAACGGGACCAACTATGATACCGTTTCAAATAAAAATTGATTTTCCAAATCGGTCCAGTCGTTTTCGAGGAAGGAACTCTTGGATGGCACGGTTAATTGTGCCACACGATAAGAAGGAGAAGTAGCTGTGTGCTGGTACCGACCTCAAAAAATTGTAGGCCCCTTATTTGATTCGTACCTACCTTTGATTTCGTTATTGTTGGTTAATTTCGTGCATCCATATATGTATAAGAATATTATTTCATAAAATTGAATTAATTTCTTTTCAACCGACTTTAAAAAAGAAGGAGATTCTCAATTCGTCGAAATCTAATATTATTATTTTTTATTGTTTTTTATGTATGTTCCTTCCTCAAAAACGACTAGACCGATTTGGAAAATTATTTTTTTGTTTGAAACGGTATCACAGTTGGTCCCGTTTTCACCTAGTCAGGATCTGATGATGGGATCCCAAGGAAATCGAGGGCATTTTTCAAATTTGATTGGCACGTATTTAGTGTTTCATATATTTTCTAAAGCTATTCAAGTATTTAACCATTCGGGCACTCCCAACTCTTTGAGGTCTTTGGCGACTTCATCTTTCCAGCGATACCTTGGTCGACCCACCGGGCGGTGCCCGGAGGGTTTTCCAAGATATGCTCTTTTGACTGCTCGATCCTCTCCCATAAAAAAAAGAAAACTTGGCACAAAATAGGATAGAGTGGCGCACTTTAATGTCGGAGGCCAAGATGCACTTCGGGTCGCTGAACCAGCGAAGCAAGTATTTGCGTCTGGTAGTAAACTAGTCATCATCTCACATTAATGATCTGGTGATGAAAGGTACAAATCTTACCCGGTTAAGAGTTGGAGAATAATTCTTTAAATATTATAGGTACAAATAGAAGTTCTCGAGTAGTGACCGCTCACCGGAAGATTTAGCTTAGGCAGGCCTCCAACATGGTTGTCCGACGACCTGGTGAAGGTCGATAGAAGCCACTGAATGCGGGCAGCGCAGGACCGTTCGTCGTGGAAATTTTTGGAGGAGGCCTTGGTCCAGCAGTGTTTCATATATTTCTCAAAGCTATTCAAGTATTTGCGTCACGTAGTCATATCTCATGTTCATGAGCTGGATGGAAGGTACAACTCCTTAACGGTTAGAAGATGAAGGATAATTAATTAAATATTATAGGAACGTATAGACCGCTAAACTTAAGTGGCAGTGGGAAGGTTAAATAACTCGTAGTACAGATAGCCGTTGGGGCAGTAAAGTTCTCGAGTGGCGACCGCGCAACGGAAGACGTAGCTTAAGAAGAACACACATTGGACTGACGACCTGTGAAGGTCGCGCGAAACCGCTGGATGCGGGCAGCGCAGGACCGCTCGTCGTGGAAACCTTGGGCGAGGCTTTTGTCCAGCTGTGGACGTCTTCCGGTTGATATGATGTATAACCCGATAGTTGTATTCTTTCAAGTTATTCAGATGTGCTGATAATGGAAGGAACTTTCATGCAGCTGAGATGATGATGGAAGTTACAAGACTGTGTATCGGCTAATGAAACACATTCATTACGATTTAATGATATCCTATTAGCGAGTGGGTGTTAGGGTTTATAGCATTATCACTAAAAATAAAATAAATAAATAAAAGGTTTATAAAAACTAAAAACCGAAATTCTCTCAAAAGTATGAAATAATATTGAATACATGAAATCAACCAACAATAACGAAATCAAAGGTAGGCAAGAAACAAATTAGGGGCCCACAATTTTTGTTTGAGGTCGGTGCCAGCAAAGCCAACGAAAAAAACTGTGGGCCCCTAATTCGTTTTGTACCTACCTTTTACTTCGTTTTTGATGGTTGATTCTGAGTATTTTTAAAAATATTATTTGATGATTTTGAGTGAATTTCTTTTTGAAGTCAGTTTTAAATTTTTTTAAACCTTTATTTTTATTGAAGTAAGTTTTAGTTTTTATAACTTAACCTCATGTCCACCCACGTTATGTAAACCCAATGTTTATTATTTATTTATTTATACTCAGCCTTGTCCATAAAAAGTAACAGCTAAGGTCTTTGGAGACGACTTTATCCTTCATTAGTCAAAGGCAGCTGCACCCCATGGTTCCGGAAAATGAAATTAAAAAAGTAATTTTAAGATTGATGTAACGCGACTTTGGGCTCTGATGGATGAAGAGATGGAACGCAGTGATGGGTCAGATTGGTGGGAGTCATTACTGTGCTTCGTCGGTAATTGATCTGCAAATGTACCTTTCGTTGTGGCTACGGTGATAAAAATAAGGGCACGGTGGGTAAATAGGTACTATGTACTAGTGGTTGCTAAAAATAAAGTTGCTCAGTTTCAGAAATAGGATAGATGAAGCACTGACTGACGTTTAAAATAACTCAATTTAAAATCAGGAACGGCCATCTCGATCAACATTAAAATCTTAGTGTATAAGTAATTTACGTTCTTAGAACTAGGTACTTACTCGTACGTCGTAAGTTACTTTTTAGATAACAACAGAAATTACGACAAAAACGAAAAAAAATAAATAGAAGGTATTTCCTCGTTTCTTGATAAACTTGACTCTTGAGAGATTAATATGGTGAAGTCTCGTTTTACCCTCTTGCGAGAGTATTACGATATAAAGTCATTTTATAGAAAATACATACATATTTTTATAAATAGCTACAAGTTAAAGTGGAGCTCAGAAGGTTGAGTATTATTAGCTCCGTATTTAATAAAATGCCGCTAGGATTTCACGGTGCTCTCCACATTGCAATATATCTAGTATATTTCACGGTGCTCTCCACATTGCAATATAATATCTATTGTATTTCACGATGCTCTCCACATTGCAATATATCTAGTATATTTCACGGTGCTCTCCACATTGCAATATATCTAGTATATTTCACGGTGCTCTCCACATTGCAATATAATATCTATTGTATTTCACGATGCTCTCCACATTGCCATATATCTAGTATATAACGGTGCTCTCCACATTGCAATATATCTAGTATATTTCACGGTACCCTCCACATTGCAATATATCTAGTATATTTCACGGTGCCCTCCACATTGCAATATATCTAGTTCATTTCACGTTGCCCTCCACATTGCAATATATCTAGTATATTTCACGGTGCTCTCCACATTGCAATATATCTAGTATATTTCACGGTACCCTCCACATTGCAATATATCTAGTATATTTCACGGTGCCCTCCACATTGCAATATATCTAGTTCATTTCACGTTGCCCTCCACATTGCAATAAATCAAGTATATTTCACGGTGTCCTCCACATTGCAATAAATCTAGTTTATTAAAAAAATACACTTTGCTTCACATTACATGAAAGTCATTCATATTGTTAGTTTCTAAATAATTATCGGACGCGAGTTTTAATAGGTAGCGCGTGTGTTAAATACTTTGTTATACAGGTGAAATAGAGCACAATTGTAAGTGGGTGTTCTACTTATGAAACTGAACAACTTTTGTCCCAATCCTTAGTCAGTTAGGGGCGAGCTGATTTCCGCAACCAGACGACCGCTGCGTCTATTTTGCGTGATTAGCTGGCATCACTGCCAGCTCAGCTCCTCCAAGAAGCCCAGTAGCCCCCGTAGGTTGCCGACCACGTGGACACTTCAATCAACAGGCCAGAAATGACATTTCAATAAAGGAATAACGGAACAAACAAAATGGCGGCGAAATCCTATACGTTCGACAACCAAACTGTAACCAATCTGTAACAATCTGGGTGACGAGGGGGTGAGGTCGTGTCCATACTATATATTAGTACTAATATATATATACTTTGACGAGGTGCACGACCCTGTACCAAAGTATATATATTAGTACTAACGTACGTATACTGTGCCAGCCCTCCGCAATCCAGCAGGATGTGGGCAGCAGTCTCCTCAGCCTCCATACACGCTCTGCATAAGGGACTGTGGGTGATACCTAGAGCGAATGGGGGATTATTAAAATGGCCATGTCCAGTGATAGCGGCTGTTACCTTGCGGAGCTGAGCTCTCCCAAGTCTCAAAAGCCTCCTGGAAAGACCAGGGTTAGCTGCAGGAAGGGCCGACCTTGCTTGCGCATTGTGCGTTGCCTCAGGGTGGACCGTAGCCAACCATATGGGAGGGGTATTATAGGTTCTGGTCCCACAGCCATTAGGTCTGACCCTCCCCTGGCAAGCTCATCCGCCGCATCGTTGCCGCGTGAGTTGCTGTGCCCTTTAATCCATTCAATAGTTACGCCGCCGCGGTTACATACCTCTGTCAATTTTTGTTGGCACTCCAGTATGAGCCCCAATGTGATCATACTGCTCTGCAGAGCCTGTAGTATGGCTCTGCTGTCAAAAAGGACGCGGATGGGGTAATCACGTACCTCCCTGGCAGCAATCACCTCAGCTGCCTTGATGATGCCCATACACTCAGCCTGAAAGACCGTGTTATGCGCACCCAGGGGAATGGCTATCCTGATGCTCAGATCCTTGGAGAATACCCTATATGTGGTACCAGAGCCTGTTTTGGAACCATCGGTAAATACTCGAAGTTCATTCAGGTTCTGACCCACTCAGGGCTCTTCATGAATCTGTACCTTGTATTTCTTGTCAAAGACATAACGTTTAGGGATTCTGTCGTTCGTCGTTGCAAACTATGGCTCCTCTGCTATGATATCGTGCAAGAGTTCAGTGTGCGGGATCCTGTTTGTGTTCCAAAGGGACAGCAGTTTTAGACGGGCTGCAGCACTAACTGCTTCCTGTTGGATAAACAGGTGCAGAGGCGGCAGGTCCAAGATGGTCTCGAGGGCTGCAGTGGAAGTTGTCCGCATGCAGCCTGTCACCGCCATGCATGCTATTCTTTGAAAGCGTTGCAGTTTACTCACGACCGTAGATAGCTTGGTTCGTGGCCACCAGACTACTGCACAGTAGCTTATCATTGGACGTATCACTGCTGTGTAGAGCCATAGCATTATTTTTGGGGTAAAACCCCATTCCCTACCTACCGTTCTACGGCACTGCCACAGGGCAATAGTTGCCTTGTCTATTTTCTTGCTGAGATGGCTGCTCCAGTTTAACTTGCTGTCAAGTGTGACACCTAAGTACTTGACCTCCGTTGACAGGCGGAGTTCTGTTTTGAAAAGCTTAGGTAGTAGGTAGTTACCTAAGTTGCGTTTGTTGGTGAACAGTACTAGTTCAGTTTTCTTTGGGTACTATAGTTCGTACTCGGTGCTCTAGTGTTCCACGATTCGCAGAGTAAGTTGAATTGCGTCGCAGATAAAATTGGTAAAGTTACCTGATACAAGTATAACCAAGTCGTCCGCATACCCGATTGTATAGAAGGGCTTACCGTTTAGGTTGATAATCAGGTCATTTACCACCAGGTTCCACAGTAACAGTGATAGAACTCCTCTTTTGGGGTATCCCTTAGCTACCATTACCGCATGCCCTGAGGACCCTGGCCACAGGTACTACCACTGCGTCACCCCTCCCCCCCAATGTAGTAGTGCTGGGAAGACGCCATCGCAGCCCGCTGACTTAAAGGGTTTAAAGCTGTTTAGCGCCCATCTTACCTTGTCTTTGGAGACCACCCTGTCTGCGACAAGCCAGTCCTCCTCAGTTGCTAGTGTCGGATAATTATAATTATTCCAGCTTAACGTCGATAAAATACAACAGTCGGTGAAGTGTTTCCGCAGTAATACCTCTTCCACCTCATCTGGCGTGCTGGTGAGAGTACCGTCGGGTTTTTTAAGCAAACCCAAGCCTTGGCTGGGCCCGTTAGAAAGGACTTTTTAGCCTGTTTGCTTGCTGATACGATTCAACTCCATCGCAGAAACTTATCCACGATGCAGTGCTACGGTATCGTATCCTTTTCTTGTATTTGGACCTGGCGACTTTGTAGTTATCCCAGTCCTGTTCATCATTTGTATAATTAACTCTGTTAAATAGTTTTCTGACCTTTTTCCTGAGCCTCCTTATGAGACCCATAGTAAGCGATTATGTCTTATTTCCGTATTTCATCACTGGCAACACACACACACACACTGCGGTATTTGGGACGTGAAGATATTGCGAAGCTTCCCAAATGCTGCCCAGTCGAGTGGGATTCGTCAATTGATCCCTTTCTTGAAGTTTGATCTACCTAGCTGGACTGTTTGTCCCAGGTATACATATTCGTAAACAACTTCGAGTGTAGAGTCTCAAACCTTCAGAGGAGTGGGTGCGACACGGACATTTAACATGATTTTCATCGTGTACATGGTCTTTTAAGAACCACTTGTTGAGAGGTAATACTGAGGTCATCAAGCATTGCCTTGGTTTTCCATAATCTCATCAATGACCGCTGTATCGTCAGTGAATCTAAGCTGTGTGATGTACTCACTGTTTATATGAATTCCGAGTCCACCCCAGTCCAGAAACTTGAAAACATCTTCCAAGGCGGCGGCGAACAGTTTCGGAGTTATAACGTCTCTCTTTCTCGCCCCTCGCTGCAGCCGGATAGGTTTCGAGTTCTGGTCTTGCAGGCGAACCGACATGGTGGTGTGAAATATTTAGGCTTAAGATTTTAGAAAAGTTTTAAGACAAAACATGTTCAGTTTTATAATTAGAAGCTTCCCATAAAAATCTTCTAGAATTTACCTAACACCCTGTGGCATATAGTGGTGTTAAATATAACATCCTGTGTTGTCAGTATTTATATTAATGTCGTTAGGCACCAGAACGTGAAAACTGTTTCCCCAGAGATTCTAAGCAAAGCGAAGAAAAGCAATTGGATTAAAAAAAAAGTGTGTGTGTCAGCTCCGACGCACGACGGGAGTTTACTACTTAAGTACGATTGTCTAAACAGGCACAAAATAGGGCTCGACTGTGGTTTTAAGTTTACTCTGCACAGTTTTTATAACTGATGATTCCAATTTCTGGCCTCCTTTCATAGCTGATGTGTCAGGTTTTTAGCTCCCATGATCGCAGCTACTAATGATCTATCTGGTGTTTGGCAGCGACTAACCTCATATGCTTTGCATGCGGTTATACGAGCATATCTTAGGTCATAGCATAAAGGGCTCTTACATTGGTTTTGAGTTGACTTTTCAATTAAATCAATAGCATTTTTGTTAAGTTTCTCTTGTAATGTTTCTAGTATTTTGTTGACATCATTCTTTATATCATCACTTGCTTGAGTAAGGAAATAATGAAGTGAAAACTGTCGAAAATCACTGTGTTTTAAGTCGTTCTGATACTTCAACAGTTCACAATTTATAATTTTCTTGTTTTTTGCTTCTCGAAGAAACTCGTGGAAAAGGTCTGTGTTGGTTTCATGATGTGGAGCTGTTTTTTTGCAAACTTGATCTACAGTGACGTATTTCATAGTAGTCCCTACTCTCGAGAGGATGGGTTTTTTCCAGTAACATTCAACCTCGGTGCAGGAAGGTTCTTCACTGCGACGATGGGTCCACATTAAAAATTTTCGTCTATCACCATAGTAACTTTATATGAACTAGCCCTCACTCTGTGCTCGGGCAGATCTTGCAATTGATGTGCAAAGTCCTGATCCACGACGTAGTTGCACGTACCCAATAGCATCGTCACCATAAGATTCTCGTGCAGCCCTGTAAATGCAAACTAATTACTTACTGTAAACACAATTTATTCTTTATACTTAACCTAAAAAACTACTACGGAAAGAAAGTATTTCACAGGATTAAGGTTACTTACGTAGGTAGTGTTATATTATTTTATAGTACTTGCATTGCTGTTTTTACATTTCTCAGCTTTGCAGAATAAAAATCGGGGTTATTTTTGAAGAACATTCCAACCACGATTGCGTCCACTTTGGGCAAGTTTATGCTATCTGCTTTCACAAAATTGACATCCACAATGGAGTGGAATATCAAATTATAGGATGGAGATTGTAAAATATCACAAATTTTTTCGATAATATTTTAAAATCTTATTTAAACAGATCAAAAATCGCAAGACTGCAAATTGTCATTGGACAGATCTGATTACTGTGTTGAGACGTCATCTTAGATTCAGCCAATCCTGACTGTTTTTGTATCATGTGACATATTTTAGAGGTGTGCACAATATCGTAACGTGATCACTAGATTTTACTCCTCATATTTTTTTCATACCGGGCACCATAAATAAAAACCGTTTCTTAAGGAGTAAACTCCAAAAAAACCGGTCTTAACCTCTTAATTGTGAATGATCTATCAAAAATGTTATAAGCTAATTGATGATCATATTTTCATTTCACGATAGCCTAAATTCATTCATACATGACAGGATGATTTGAACGACGATGAATAAATTGACAGACGAAATATCCTAAAAACTTACTAATCAGCTGATCAAGTTGTATGAAGAGTTCAATTTGCTTCTTGAGCAAAGCCGTGCACTATGATGAGGAAGCCCCAGTAAACGGCTCCTGCAACAATTTTATTACACTTCGTTCCACCGTCAGCCTGTAAGTATTTGCCAAAATACCTATAATAAGCACCTCCTGAAAATAAAATGCTCAATCCATAATACACCTTTCCATCCAAGCAGCAGATAACATTCACAGTGGGCGCCCCACTTCACTCGCTAACGGCAAACGGAAAATGCAGATGGAGCCATCAGAGAGCATGCCCATTATATCAGCCGATGACTGAAAAAGTCACTGCGGCGCCTCAAAGCGGCGGCGGATCAAAGGCAGCGCTGGCGCCACAGAGCAGCGCAATGGACTAACTGTACAGATGGGACATTATTTTTGTTGTAGATCTCGTTATTTTATTAATTATTATATATTTTGTTTTTTGTAATGAAGTGTTGATGGCTCCAGCAACAAAGTTATACCAAAAGAACGTAGCAGCGTATTTTCACATTGTTCCAAAAAAAAAAAACGAAAAACGGACGTGAAATGTGAGTCCATGTGCATCGTTAACTCAAACAGGCATCAGCCATCCTCAGAGAATGACACTAGTGTCGTTCCACACAAATAGTTCCAAACCATATTACGAGAAAGAAAACACGTAAGTGTATGGTATAAATCCATTATATTAATATTTGTTTTATTTTCATTACTTGTTATCACAGCGGCAAAGGAAATACATACTCTGTGATAATTTCAAATGTCTCTATAATGGTTTATGAAATACACCGCGCTGAATAGGATCCCGTTGATCACCTTTTGAGTGTACATAATCCTTTATCGTCTGCAATAAAGTCAATAAATTTGTTTACGCTTTAAGGACAGTTAAAAATAAAACAAATGTAAAAACGGCCATTATGTCTTAACGTACATATCTATTAATCCTCATTTCACTATGGACTAATATTATGGGGGAACAGCACTGACTGAAAAAGAGCCTTCATTACCCAAAAGAAAAGTATCCTGGCCATCTATAGGATTCCACCTGACGAATCCTGTAGGCCTTTATTTAATGGCACGGCACTACCCTCACTGTACATTTACGAAATATGTATGTTTGTCACGACTCCCGAGGCACAGATATTTTTTTTAAATAGCGCATGACGTGAATCCACGATTTAAGAGAGACGTTCAAAGGCTTGTATTAAGATGAAACTCCTTAATCAACTTAATATAATAAAAGCTGCCTTGCCATGTGTGTAATTTTTATTAATAAGATACCTGCAGAATTTAAAGAATTAAATAATGCAATTCTTAAGAAAAATTGTATAAATGGCTAACTGACAAATACTTTTTAGTATTGACGATTGACTGTCATTTGCATGTAGTGTCTTTAATTATCTCTTGTATTTTATACATATTTTATCATAATTGACATTTGCTTGCTGAAACTGAATAAAAAACATTAGCATGCCATCTCTACTTTAGCTGAACATGAGAGCAATTAATTTTTTGTACACCTTCTTACACCATGTTTAAGAGCAAATAAAGAATCATTACTTATTACTTATTAAAACCAGTTGAATTACGGATCTAATTGGCAGTCCATCTGCACTTGCCTGCCCTGTGTCATGCGCTGGCCGCCTTTGTCCGCCGGGGCGCTATTTGATGCCGAGATATAAAGCGATCGCTAATTTTGATAATTTCATTGTGCGAGAAGCGGCGGCGGCGCGGGCGGCGCGCTCCGGGGGTTGAAATGAAAACGTTAGTGGAAGGGACAGTCAGAGGTTAATTCTGGTCTGAAACGGAATATTTTATGAAGAACGCTTGTTTAAAAGAGTAATTACGAAAAGCTTTTAAAGGCTTTTACTTAAATAGAAATAAATGTAGTTCAAATACTATTTAACATCAGTTTCAACACAGGGTGTTTATGATGTGTACGTGGGCTGATCCAAAAATAGTTAGTTAAATAAAAAATTGTTAGAATATGAAGGAAGTTTATTTAGTTGCTTCACCAAAGCAACTGTATGCGGGCAGCGCAGGATCGGTCGTCGTGGAAATTCTTGGGCAGTGGACATTTTTAGGCTCAGATGATGATCTTATTTCAATTAAGGTCATATAAAGCTACGAAAGCTAAAGCAGAAAATCGCAAAGTTCTAAGGAGATAAAGAAGAGACCATCATCACATCAGCCGTAAGACTTCTATTGCTGGACATAGGCCTCCCCCGAGGTGGTGGGTTTTGCCGTAATCGCCACGCTTGGTAGACGGGTTGGCAATAGAAGCATGTGATGTGGTGGCACAGTACGCGGAAATACTTTGTGTGGAGTTGTCATCAACGCTAGAGAAAAAATCGCATGGAGCTAAATCAGCGGGTAAAAAAAGAGTCGTGCATCCGAATTCCAAAGGTGTAACGCGTTACGCCTGTTCGTGCTAAAACTCGCCCTCTAGCGTTGATGACAACTCCACACATAGTATTTCCGCGTACTGTGCCACCACATCACATGCTTGCTTCGATTGCCAACCCGTCTACCAAGCGTGGCGATTACGGCAAAACCCACCACCTGGGGGGAGGCCTATGTCCAGCAATGGACGTCTTACGGCTGATGTGATGATGGTCTCTTCTTTATATCCTTAAAACTCTGCGATTTTCTACTTTATCTTTCGTAGCTTTATATGACCTAAATTGATATAAGATCATCATATGAGCCTAAAAATGTCCACTGTCCAAGAATTTTCTCGACGACCGGTCCTGCGCTGCCCGCATACAGTTGCTTCCGCGATCTTCGATTAATATAAAACAAATGACCACAATTTTTTGGTTAGATCATCATAGCAGCCGAAAGATGTCCACTGCTGGACAAAAGCTTCCCTCAAATTTTTCCACACTGGTCCTGCGCCGCCGGTGGCGACCGTGCACGTGTGCAGGCCTCCCACTTGGTGGATCGACGACCTGGTTGAGAGTCACTGGATGTGGGCAGCGCAGGGCAGGTCATCAAGGTCAGATACTAAAACGATTTTCAGACTGTAACTGAGACTTTATAACGCTTTTGTGAGATCCTTAAAACACACCGATGAAGTCGGTTCGCCGTAAATGGGTAGTTGGGTTTGTCGTTAGGAACGTCGGCACGAGGTGGCAAACTTCTTAAATAGCAACCTTGTGACTTCAGTAATTGCATTTAAATAAAAAGTGACAATTCAGATAAGATTTTAGGTTGCAATCAAACACACTAAAATGGCGTCTACAACTAAAGCTTTACATTTGGATAGGAGACTTATTAAGTACGCACAAAAAATGACATTTAGCATAATGTCCTTATACGTTACGTCGCTGAAATAATTTAACGTAAAGAAATAAATGAAAACAATTCTGCAGTTTCATGACAAATTATCTCTGGTGACGTTTAAGAACATAACGAGTATGCTAAATAACATTTTTTGTTTGTCTAAGTATACGTTCCGTATATTTTTTATGTGACACAATAAAAATACCGGCATGGAGTGTAATAACTTTCAAAGGGATAGGCAAAATAGTGTGCTCTGCATATACAACTACGTCCAAGGACGGCCACTGCTGGACATAGGCCTTCCCCAAGGATTTCCACAACGACCGGTTCTGCGCTGCCCGCATCCAGCGGCTTTCCGCCACCTTCACCAGCTCATCGGTTCACCGAGTGGGAGGCCTGCCTACGCTACGTTTTCCGGTGCGCGGTCGCCACTCAAGAACTTTACTGCCCAAACGACCATCTGTTATTTGGCTATGTGCCCCGCCCACGTTTAGCAATTCTGAAAGCTATGTCGGTTACTTTGGTTCTCCTACGGATCTTCTCGGTTCTGATTCGATCACGCAGAGAAACTCCGAGAGCTTAGCACGCTCCATTGCCCTTTGGGTAACAATGAGCCTCCTTATGAGGCCCATAGTAAGTGACAATGTCTCAGTTCCGTATGTCATCACTGGCAACACACACTGGTCGAAGACAGAAGTATTAGAGACGTGAAGATACGGACCGTTAATTTATTGTGTCATTATCAACACATTGCGTCCATAAAGCTGGGGCACGCGCCACTTTTCTCTTTCGGGTAGGTCAGCCTAGTGTACTGTTACTGGTGGGCAACGAGGGTACGAGGTTAGTAAAGGGAATGAGTTTGTCACTTGGGTCGCTTAAACAGCACTTAGTACTAATATATATACTTTGACAGCACGGAACGTTGCGTGCAGATGTATCTGCGGGGCTACAGCAGGTATTTGTTTGCCCTACAAAATTTAATATTTTATTAATATTCATATACAGGGTGTCAAAAATTGGTGCAGGACCCGTTAACTGACACCTACTCATCATACTGAACAATTTCCCTTAAGAAACCCATAGTCAATACGCAAAAAAATCGACACTCCATACAAAAATGCGAAAAATTGGTCAGTCTGCTGATTTTTTTGTATAAAGAGTTCAATTTTTTTTACGATTTCAGCATACTTGTAGAACATAAGTTGTTCAGTTTGATGAGTAGATGCCCTCAGTTAAAAACACCAATTTTGTTACACCCTGTATATGATAAAATGTCATTGATTTATAGGTAACTGATTCCGTACCGTAATGTTTAGTCCATTGAATTTACACCAGGAGGTCGCGGGTTCAATGACCGATGGAGTCTAACTTTGTAAGACTCAGTTTTGTTGGTGGAAATGTATGTGACAAAGTTATTCGTTTTTGTTTCTTTTTTTCGGTCTGTTTCATACAAACAGGATAATTTATTAAAAATATTTTTTATCTTTAAAAATAAATATACGACGATACTTATTATTTTTATTTTCCTTTATATTTGTTTTTGTTAAATGGTCTATTTTTTGACTTTTTCATAGCTGTCACGACATGTTTATATCTGTATTGTTTTATTTCCTATTTTTCGCTTAATTTTTTTTAATACATCAGTCTGGTGGTAACATTTTTCTCATTAATTAAACCCTCCTCTAGCCCCTCAAGTCCTTATTTTTACTTGTGCTGGATCAGATGCGATTGAGGGGTGCGTCAAGGCCACAGATATTTTCCAAGCCCGCCTGGCTAGCAATCAAAGTTAACTGCATTGATGTGTTCCAACTTGAAGATGCGTTAGCCAGTTTCCCATTGCGTCGGGGAATCTTGGTAGCTCACTTCCGTCTTCCGCATCATTGTCACTTACCATCAGGTGAAATAATGCCGAGGGCTTATAACTTGTTGATTAAAAAGAAATAGGATTAAAGTGGGTGGCTATTACTGCCCAGCAACAGCGTTGCACGTTCTGGCGGTTGGGTTGGGGCGTGTTACAAAATTGGCCATAAAGTGCCCTTAACCGGAGTCGTAAAACATAAATCACACAGATGATGATGACCATGATAACAACACAATGTCATCCTCAATAACTTTGAATCAGAGCCGTCAGGGATCTGCAAAGCACTGCCGATTATAGTTGCATTTAAATGACAGTAGCTGACTTTCCGTCAGGTGGGCCGTCAGCGTTTTTCCACTCTGCATCTACCATTAAAATAATATTTTCTGCATTGTAAGTGTACTTCACCTCGATTTCCTAACAAACATAAGGTTTTACTGTAAATGAGTACCTTCATTTTTTAATCATGTTGCTGGTTTTACCCACACAACTTCCCCGATTGGTATAATTTAGGAATCTTTAAGACGAGAGTGAATAGACACTATTTGAGCTTGCGTGTCACATCCTCGGCTGCATCGCCACTTACCATCAGGACAGGTGTAGCTTTTTAATAAAAATAAAAAATAAAACTTTAGTGTTTGAAGTTGTAAATTTTCCCTGCTATCCATCCATCATCCATGTCCTGCTTCATCAATCTATCTTTGCTATGGTCTCCCACTTCTGATTCAAATTAGGTAGTAGGTACGTAGCTCCTGGAGAGCTAGCTCTCGGTCTATAAATTCTCTTATTATTCTATTCACTGACCTTTCCTCGCCACTTATTCATGTTGCTCGCAAACTGTTATATTATTATACTTACACTAGGAGCTCCCCGCGACTTCATACGCTTTCTACGCCTCACCACTTTAAAATATTTGTCCCAGATAACACTGTACTTCGATATTGTAAGGAAGCAATACATTCTTGCGTCTCTACACAGTTAGGGCCGTTCCTTTCCTTCCAATATGGTTGATGGGAGCGATGGCTGACTTTCGTATTATACTCGTGACCGGGTGCTGTCCGTGTGAACTGGCCTACTCTTGTCAAATGTATCAATGACATTCTATTATTTATGTATAACTTTTCGTGTCATATTGTTTTCATGTCCTTATGACATATACACTGGTTTATTTCTAGGATTTAATTTTGACATTATTATCCAATGATTGTTTATTTCTTGATTTTTCACAAAAGAAATTATTTTATTATTAATTTTTTTATATTTTTTATTATTTTTATACTTTTAATCTTGAATCTTAGTAATAGTGAAGTATCAGGTGACAAGAGCCGCTCCAACAAAAGCACAGTCGGCTGGCTACTCAGAGCGTAGTCAAAGAGAAGTGATTCCTGCATTATTGGCCTTTTGATTAACCCGTACTCCAAGCACAAACACATAAACGCAACCTTCCCAAATACCGCAGTGTCTCAAGACTAAGGTTTTTAACCAGTGTGTGTTGCCAGTGATGACTTACGGAACTGAGACATGTTCGCTTACTATGGGCCTCATGAGAAGGCTCAAGGTCACTTAAAGGGCAATAGAGCGAGCTAAGCTCGGAAGTTCGCTACGCGATCGAATCAGAAATGAGGAGATCCGCAGGAGAACCGAAGTAACCGACATAGCTCACAGTAATGCGTCGCCTTGGACATAGCTAAGGAAACGCGCAGGAGCTGCGTCACCCTCTGGGCCTCACAGACTGAACCGGCAAGCACGACGACTCGACACGTGCGGAGCCAGCTCGGCTGGTAGGAGTCCGCCCCATTATTATTTTTATTTTTTTAATCATAATTGGTAAGCCCTTGGCATCATCTCGCCTGATGGTAAGTGACGTTGATGCCGAAGATGGAAGCGAGCTTACAAGATTCTGCAACGCAATGGAGAACTGGCTATCTTATCTTCAAGCCGGAAGACATCAATGTTGCTAACACTGATGTTTGGCGGCAAGACTTAGATAAGACAAGATGTATGTGGTAGCTAGCCAGGCGGGCTCAGAAAATGCCCTAACACCAACCAAACCGATTCTTTCAAGTTGACCCCACCTGGAATCGAACCCGCGACCTCCTGGTGTGAAGCGAATGTGGTAACCATTACGCTACGGAGGCGGTTAATCATTTTCAGATTAAAGCCTGCTGATGTGTAACGTAGAGTCCATGCCGTTAAGAATACATTTTTTTGGACTTACAACCAGGCGCACACAAAAACATAAGTGTAATAAATTGTACAGCCACGATGTGCATACTTTCTCGCGAAGCCTTAACCATCTGTCGTAGTCGAGCACACACAAATCAACTATAAACATTACACATACTTCATATCAGCCGAAGGAAGTCCACTGCTAGTCATAGGCCTCCCCCAAGGATCTCCACGACGACCGGTTCTGCGCTGCCCGCATCCAGCGGCTTCCCGCGACCTTCACCAGGTCATCGGTTCACCGAGTGGGAGGCCTGCCTACACTACGCTCTCCGGTGCGTGGTCGCCACTCGATAACTTTACTGCCCCAACGGCCATCTGTTCTACGAGCAACTACTTAGTTGCAAAGAATACAGTAAAGGATTTTCTTTTAAATTGATTCCGGAAATTGCATTGTAACTTAGCAGTTTAAAATACCATAACATTACAAAGAAAGTCAACGGTTAATAACAAAATTCAACTCGTACATTAAGAACTCGGTTTCAGTCATTCAATTACTATCTTACACTCTTCAACTCTTTCACTATATCAGACTTGATGAAATATTACAAAATAATGTAGGTTTGAATGGCAGGTCATTTAATTCGATTTTTCTGGAATAATTAAGTACTCAGTGCAGTAGGACTTTTCAAGTCCTAGTTATTCACAAAGTGTCATTAAAATCGTTAGAGTCATTTTTGAGAAAAAGTAACATACTACCTGCATATTTGTATGAGAGGTACCTTATTCCTATTTTCCTGGAGTAAAGAACTACGGCATAAAGTAGATCATACAAAGTTACATTAACGTACAGAGTTCGTCCAGTAGTAGGGCACTAAAGCGCCGGACGGACAAGTAGACACACATACATAAAGTAGATCATACAATGTTATATTAAAGGACATAGTACATCCAGTAGTGGGGCACTAAAGCGCCGGACGGACACATAGACACACATACATAAAGTAAATCATACAAAGTTACATTAAAGGACAGAGTCCGTCCAGTAGTGGGGTACTGATGCACCGGAGGGACACATAGACACACATACATAAAGTAGATCATACAAAGTTTCACCGTTAACAACAAACCAAAGTTAACCGCCTCCGTGGCGTAATGTTTACTTCATTAGCTTCACACCAGGAGGTCACGGGTTTGATTCCCGGTGGAGTAAACTTGTTAGACTCGGTTTGGTTGGTGGTAGGGCATTTTGTAAGCCCACCTAGCTAGCTACCACCATCTTATCTAAGTCTTGCTGCCAAAAATCACTGTTAACAATATTGATGTGTTCCGGCTTGAAGGTAAGATAGCCAGTTCTCCATTGCGTTGGGGAATCTTGGTAAGCCCGCTTCCATCTTCGCCATCATCGTCACTTACCATCAGGTAAGATTATGCCAAGGGCTTACAGTACAGATTCCGTCCAGTAGTGGGGCACTGAAGCGCCGAACGGACACATACACACACACACATAAAGTAGATCATACAAAGTTACATTAACGTACAGAGTCCGTCCAGTAGTGGGGCGCTAAAGCGCCGGACGGACACATAGACACACACACATAAAGTAGATCATACAAAATTTACATTAACGTACAGAGTACGTCCAGTATTGGGGCACTAAAGGGCCCAACGGACACATAGATACACATAAATAAAGTAGATCATACAAAGTTACATTAACGTACAGAGTCCGTCCAGTAGCGGGGCACTAAAGCGCCGGACGGACAGGTAGATACATATACATATAGTATATCATACAAAGTTACATTAACGCACAAAGTCCGTTCAGTAGTGTGGCACAAAAGTGCCGGACGGACACATAGACACACATACATATAGAAGATCATACAAAGTTACATTAACGTACAGGGTCCGTCCAGTTGTGGGGCACTGAAGCGCCGTGTGGACACATAGACACGCATACATATTTTTAAAAGTTTTTTAGACTATAAATATTCGTGTAAGACAATCAATCTCCATCAAAACCTCAACTTAGATTTTGTACCAGCACAATACCATCTTCAATCCTTCGTCGCTCGCTAACGCCCGCTCCTCAGTTGCTCGAAAGTTAAAAGGCATATCAAACAAACTCTCCTTCGCATTTATATGTATATTCCTAGTTGGCGAGGATATCATAATTTATTTGTACGCTCAACTTGGTGCGGACTAACAAAGTGGGGGATTGTATTTCCACAAATCCAGTTCAGATGGCATAACAATAGGATTTAGTAGTTCTCATAGTCTGTTCTAGCCGCAGACGCAGGTTGGTGTACTTGTAGTACGATGGTGGGTATTCTTTGTGTAGTTATAATCTTCATTTTGATTCATGAAATAATTGGTACTTAAGTAAATAAATCGTATATATTTGATGCTTTTACGCATCTATCGCACGTTATCTCAGGAGGATTTCACACGGACAACTACAATATAATGTTGCTTGCTCGCGGGTCACTAGCTCAGATAATTTGTTTGTAATGGCTTCTACGAGTATCATGTGGGTAGAACATTAAATGTTGTATAGTATAAAAAATATTTTTATTACTATATATAACTATGAAAAAGGATGGTTATGATTGGACAATTGTTTTAACGTTGAAGGAAAACATCGTGAGGAAACCTGCACACGCCTGCGAAGAAACTCGAAGGTTGTGTGTGAAGTCGACCAACCCGCACTGGGCCCGCGTGGTCGACTAAGGCCTGATCGCCCATATTCAGGTTAGGCTCGAGCCCCTCGGTGGGGATGTATATGCGCTGATATGATGATGATTGGACAATCTATACATGTAAGAATGTGTGTATATATGTTGTTTGTATGTATGTGTGTATCTTCATCTGTTCCCTCGTATTTTCTAAACAAATGACACAATTTAAAAAAATGTGATCTCATTGGATTTGTGCCTTCACTCCGCGTATCATAGGATGCGCAGCCTTTAAAAAAATCAACATGGAGGATTTTATAGGAAAATTGCACCACTCAAAAAAAATATATTTGATATCCATGTCATGTTTGGTATCAAAAGAAAGATCTTGATGAGTATATTATCATTTTGTATGTATGTACTAGCTTTTACCCACTGCTTCGCCCTCGTAGATATTCTTTTTATGACTGTCTTTGAGGGTGAGTGGTGCGCGAAACGTAAGCGGCTAATCTGATTAACAGTTTATATCACGTCCCACCCCCTCAGTCTGTGCTAGAACGAAAAACCGATACTGGCCACGTCGTCAGCGTACATGTAGATGTCGCCAGCTGGTACCGCTTCAGATAAATTGTTCAAAAGTAACGAGAATAAACTGTTCGATACTGATGACCCTTGGGCTACACCCATCGCAGTAGTCAAAGGGTCTGACCTTACTTTTCGCCCGTCACTAACCACGACCTGAGACCGGTCACTAAGGATGTCGGAAAATAGGTCAGCAGCACGACCACCGATTCCATAGTGGTGCTTCTTAGCGGCGAGTACAGTGTAATCCGCTACGTCAAACTCTTTAGACAGGTCGCAGCACAGCACGGCCACCTGCAGGCACTGCTCACGCACCGTACCACCAGCTACGCCAGCGCACTCGTTGTGCGGTCCACGAGATACGCAAACTGCCGCTCCGATAGAGTGCCCGTCGCGTCAAAATGACTAAAGGACAACTAGCCAAGTCGTTGATTGTAACTTTCAACGACTTTGCTGAACGTCATTTAGCCAAATCGTTGAATGGTATATTCGGAATATACTCCAAATAAAAAACGGATGATTTTTTTGCTGCGAAGCATTCTGCTACCCATGGAGGGGGGCCTAGGCACTTTAACAGTATAATCAATGAAACCCGACCGAATCTAATGTAGCTCGCTTCGCTCGCTCATTTACAGTTTAAAAAAAAATATTTGCCAACTCCCTTTTCGTTTTATGGAATTTTACGTCCGCCATGTTCAAAGGGCTAGCTTACAATCAGCCAACTAGTTGAACGTTAAGTGATGCATATTCAACCAACGTTCGGCCTAGCTTACTATCAGCCAACTAATTGAACGTTGAGTGACGCTTGTTCAATCAGCGTTCGGCCTAATCATTCAATTGAAAGTCGCCACTCAATAAACGAGCTAACCTTTCAATCAAAATGAATATTTAACCAGATGGCTGCGATACCTACAAGCTATTTTAGAGAGACATTACGAATTGTCTCGCACGCAGGTTTGACGACTTTCAGCCTCCCGAATAAGCCGGTTTCCGGAAAGGCTTTACTAGCATAGACCAGATACATACGTGACAGCTTATACAGAACACCGAAGAGTCTCAACCACAATTCTTGAAGTTTGTGGACTATGAGCAAGAATTTAATTCTGCCAAAACCTGGGCTGTGAAACAGTCTCTCCAGCGGTGCCGAATTGACCGATTGAGCCGATCGAGGTATTGAAGCATTTGTATAAAAACGCTACCATGTCGGTTCGCCACCAGGACCAGAATTCCACACATGTGCTGCAATGAGGGCTGTGAAAGGGAGAAGTTTATCTCCGTAACAATTTAACGCCGGCCTGGAAATGTTTTCAAGCTTCTGGACTGCGTTAGACTTGGCATTAATATCAACATCGATTACATCAACCACCTTCAATTTGCTGACGATATTCTGATATGGCTGAGACCATGGAAGGCATAGGCATAATGCTTAATGGCCTCAGTAGAGCTTCTCAACAAGTGAATCTTAAAATTAACATGGACAAAATGAAAATAATGTCAAATGTCAGTTTCGCATCCACTCCTCTGGAAGTTGGAGACTCACACTCAAATTTATAGTCGAATTCTACGTAAGAAAACATGCGTAACTTGGCTGTGCAATTTATTCTCCTTCCCAGTCCTCGCAGGTCCCCATGGCTTAACAGTCACGCGATCCGTCGATCTACATTTCGCCTTTTGTTTTACTTGTGCCCCAATTAGCGCCTGACAGCTGACACCTACATCTAGCGGCGGAGGAACCTTTACGTGACTATTTATGACAGTTGCACTTGAGTGCTGCCCAAAATGTTTTTAATCAAGATTTGAAGTGCTGCTACTCGAGGGGTAATAAGTATTCATAAAACATGAGACATTTATTGATTTATTGGCACCAAACACACACACATCATCATTACAGCTCATATACTTCCCCACCGAGGGGCTCGAGCCTACCCTGAATCAGGGCGATTAGGCCTTAGTCGACCACGCGGGCCCAGTGCGGGTTGGTCGACTTCACACACAACCTTCGAGTTTCTTCGCAGGCGTGTGCAGGTTTCCTCACGATGTTTTCCTTCACCGTTAAAGCAATCGGTAAGTATGTACGTAAGTTTTTGAAAAACTCATTGGTACATTGGCCATCCAGATTTGAACCCGGTACCTCTGGTTAGATGGACCGAGTCGTTACCGGCGAAACACACACACACATACACATAATATCGGAACAAATCAGACAAATAGAGAAGGGAAATTGACAAATTAACAGTAAGTTAGAAGTGAAAAAATATACCGATCTAAAAGTTACGCTATGCGTATGTAAAACGAGTACTCATCACCAATTCTCAACAAAGATTCGTTTCATATAATGGCTGCCATAACTTTTAAAATCTCTAATTTGACAGAGGAGTTTAGAGCTCTATAAAACGATTGCATAATCAACATTTTTTATTTAGGTTATGGAACCTAACTAGAGAAGCCTCTAGTCGAGGAAAAATCGATTTTTTTGAGTGTAGTTGTGTAGTACGAGTATCATCACGAATTTAAGCGCTTTTTGGTTTGTAGGCTTCTAGTTTTGTCACAGGAATTATGTGTAGCAAGCATTATAGTCTAATCGAATTGAATTATTGTATTCACTACTTCCTGTTTCAAAACTAAGCACATAATTAATTTACCTAAATCCGAAAATGATCTGTTTACACAAAGATCGGATCTAACGACGCACTGATAATCCGACTTCCATCTCTGAGGCTTCACAAATCTCCCACACAAAAGCTAGGTATAATATGTGTTTGCGTATCATGGAAAATAATAAGCAAAAGGAAACGCAGTAACTCATAAACCGGTTTCACTTTTAAACCGGTTTTTTATTTAAGAATTTAGAATGTTTTCATTTGTTTTTTTTTATTCACAATAGGTTAGCTCTTGGCATCATCTCACCTAATACTACTAATATTATAAATGTGAAAGTTTGTATTATGGTAGTATGGATGTCCAGATCCGTCCAGTGGTTGAAGCGTGAAATGGTAAAAAACATCCATACATATGTTTGTTACCATTTCACGCTTCAACCACTGGACGGATCGGGATGAAACTTGGCACACATATAGGTTAGGTCCTGGAATAGAAAATAAGATATACTTACTCCGGGAAAACGTTTTATTCCCTCGGGAAAATCGTAAACAACGCGGGCGTAGCCGCGGGCGGACGGCTAGTGTTTAATTATTTATCTCAAACTTAAACTAAACATCTACTCGATACTTAATCATGTATTACATCATATGAATATTGAAAATAAGTATATCATGGACCCTTTTGGACACAACAGCTACTAACTATACAAGTATGATGATGATGATGATGATACAAGTATACTAGCTTTCTGCGTGAACATAGTTTCGTTGATTGTCTTCGAGGGTGCGCAGAGCGTAGAAAAAAGTAGACTATGTGTTAATCCAGGACCTAATCTGTCTACCTACCAAATTTACTCCAGATCCGTTTATGTGTTGGGCGTGAAAGAGTAACAAACATCTTTACATACAAACATTCGCGTTTATAATATTAGTAAGGATGGTTAGTAGTTAATGGTTCAGTATGAAACTGAATAAAATTTCCAAATAGCCTATAGAATCGAAGCAAAAAAAAATTGAACTTTCCATATGAAGTTGCTCGATCTGATTAGTATGAAAAGTCTAAAAGTTTTTTTTCTCCGATTATAAAGGTTGTTTAGGAAAATTAATTAGTAAGTTTCATGAGTAAATCCTTAGTTTAAAATTTGGATAACAATTCCAATTTTACCATGTGTTGACCGGTTTTTCGAAATGCTTGTATGTCTATAAACCGGTTTCCGTGAGTTTCCTTTCAAATTGGCGCTAAAACTTAACTGTTGCGGGTTCAACAAAAATACTATATTATATGATAGATAATATAGCATCTAGGGATTTATTCATCATCATTATTATCAGCCAAAAGACTTCCAATACTGGACAAAGGTCTCTCCAAGCACTGCCTGCACTGCTCGAATCCAGTGGTTTCGCACTACCTTCAACAGGTCTTTGTTTAAAATATTCGCACATCATCTCGCTATCCTGCGTGATAATTCGAAAATTAACAATGGGCACTTTTGAGTCAAAATGTGTGTAGGGCTTGAAGGTTCATGGTGTAGGTGTAGGTTCATGGTGTAGGTGTAGGGATAGAGGTAAATAGTAATAATAAACAAATAAAAAAGTTGACAAAAGTTTCCACATGTAGCAAGAGTACAGATCTTAGTTACTAAAGTAAGCACAAGAAAAGCCCAAGTTAGGCAAAAGCCTTTGTTATAGGTACTGAAGTAACGGTTAATTAATAAAAAGTATAATAATAAAAATCCTAAACTGTCAAGCAAGCATGCAATGCGTGTATGTTGTGAGTGTTAGTTTTTGACTTAGGTTTTTCTTAGGGCCGTTTTGTTTGTACGAGTATTGTTTTATTTTAATCCGTTTATAAATAATACATAAAAATACTAAAAACTGAATAAACGGTTTGAAACGGTTTTTAACCGTTTCTCTCAAAACCGTTTGCGAGCCCTGCACGCGATGACTGAGCGAATCTCGCGCGAAAATCGCGGCAAAGCGCAAATTGTTTCGTTAACTCGGCGAGATGGCTTTGCCCGTGATAAGAACCGTTCGGAGGTTTATCGGCTTTCGGGGTCATTACGGAGGCCTCTTATCTGCGGGGATTGAACTTTGGTCAAATAGTTTTTGTACACAGTGGCTCTTATTTATATTCCAGCTGGGAGAAAAATATCTTCGCTATATTTGATTGCGTTGTAAACCTAATACTTTTGTGAAAAATATACTTATTATCATAAAGAGAATCCACCCTCAAAGTGTTTTCTATTTATGCTAACACCCTGTTTAACAACAACGTTTTTTTATAACTTGCTTTTCCAGTGAACGTATTAAAAATCGTATTACCTACTTCCCTCTAGCTATTCTTTCTATCCTAACAATTTTAATTCCCGGCTGGTACTCTGCTGTCTCGGCGAGGCGGAACAAATTCTAGGTGCGCCTCGCCAGTCGCCATGTTGTAGGGAGTGCTCCTACGACACGTAGATCACGGGTTGAGAGAGGAATATTGTTCTTAGGAATAGAGCAGAAACAACGGACTCAGATTTAAATGAAAATAAAGAAATTACCGTATATCTAGTTGCGATTGATGAACCTCCTATTTATCTGGTATGTTCTCTCCTTAGTGTTTACCCCGAATGTGTCCTTAGCCTTATTATAATATAATATTAGCTGTGCCCGCGACTTTATCGGCGTGCAGGTTTTGAATTTTACCACGGGAACTCTTAAATTTTCCGGGATAAAAGTATCCTATATGTTAACCTGGGTTATAAGTAACCACCATATACAATTTTATCAAAATAGGCTTGGTAGTTTTTGCGTGATGCGCGAACATGCAAACCCTAATAGTACTCTTTGAATTTATTTTGTTAATTTGCAAATAAATTATTTTGATTCTGACAGACAGACAGAGACAGTAATATAGACAGATAGATAGACAAAAATACCAAAAATTGATATATCGTTAGTAATGTCCACCACAGTTATTATTTCCCAAAAATATTTCATGTACAGACACGGACCCGTAACAGTTTTATTGTATGTATAGAAATAGTAATTATTGATCCGTGCCAGACAGACGTCCCTTGGATATAATATTGTAAGTGACGGAACATATAGTTCTAATAAGAAACTATTGTGTAATGCACCTTTCTGTGCGGGTTTTTTTTAAAATTTTGTTTTCGGGCGAAAACTGCCCCGTTGTTTAACAAACTATCGGTCGTGTATTATGCTATCTAAGTACTTGTAAACCCAAGGCTCCAGACTTCGGCTCGTTCACCTCTCGAACGCAAAATAGGAATACAAATAGTGGGTTGGAAGGCTCGACACTGAGCGAGCGCGCCTTTTGTGTACGCCATCGCCGTAGTGAGGTGGAGCACAACTATCGATGGTATATTTCTCTCTCTTTTATCGAATGCTATACTAGGAATACGCAGCCTCACCTGGACTGTTTGCACTTGACATTACCTGTAGTTACTTCCAGGGCACTTGGAGTTATACCTACGGAATACGGGTGTATGATGAGATCACATTAATTACACTCTGAAATCGGACGTGCAGTTTTCCTACGATGTTTTCCTTCACTGTTAAAATAAACAGTAATCAAAAATAGTAATGGAAAAAACACAAAGCAATAAAATTAAACTGTAATCAATAAATTAACAAAATAAATGCAAATAGTAGTAGTAGGTACTAAGCAGTGTTAAGGCTATTAATTGGTCGTCCGGAGCAAAGTTGCGAGTATTTAAAGTGAAATAAAAATATATGTTTTATTTGTTTATTTATTGCATATACTACAGTATCTACTATCTACTTCTGTAACACGATGCCACCGTTTTGGCAGTTTCCTGGCTGCCAGATACTTGCTTTTTTATTACCCATCCTGATTTCATCATCGATTGCAGTTTTTAAGGAATGAAGGTCAGGTTGTGACCCTCCACTCAATGCTCTAATGATCAAAAGAAAAGTCAGTAGCAGCACACGTGAAAAATTTAAATTGAAATTCCTGACCTTCATTACCCAAAAACTGCAATCTATGATGAAATCAACAAGTATCTTGCACTCAGGGACCTATCAGAACGGTGGCGGCATGATACAGACTCAGATGAAGAATACTTAAAGTACATGAATTAAAAAAAAAACCCTGAACACTTTTACTTTAATTTCACTTTTAATACGCAGCTTTGCTCCGGACGACCCATTAATTTTATCCCCATCTTAAATAGCTATAAGATTAGTTACTAACCAAAATTATCGACAGGCGTCTTAGATGTCAACTGGAATACGTCAGAAAATTATCGACAGCGTAGGAAACTAAACGTATTCACTATCTACAGTGTCCATTTTTAAATACACTTAAAATAAATATTGATCTCTTTGCCTGAATAGAGTTTAATAGAGAGGAGAGTGTCTGAAAAAGCTGAGTGAATAACAAATGAATTTCAAAACGTCAAAAAAGTTATCTATTGGTAAAGATGACAAGAGTGATTGCCTTATTTGCTCTATCGTCAGAGAGCGAAGTGATGTTCAAAACACGAACTCCATCGACAAACTATTCACACCACTATTGCGTACTTCCTCTAGTCATTTATATGGTGCCCGTCTTGATAACACCCGAGGCGGAATTCTTATTCTTGTGCTGTCTTTTGGGTCCTTTTTCACCTCTAGCTACTGTTTACAATGCTGCTTACCTACATGCGTAAATTAACCGAAACACATACGTACACACTCAAAAAGTAGTTTTTGCTCGTAGTCCTACTGTGTTAGGCAATTAGAAATGCCACGAGAAAAAATATTTTGCCCTTGTTACTGGTAGGTATCCTGCTCAGTAAAATTAAAAAAAACTAATTAAATTAAGAAATGCATAAAATTTAGCCCGGCTCGTTACCACTGGCCATCAAATAGAATAACCCAAACACTCACATATTGTTTGTTTCCTCGTCAAAATTTAATTAACTATGTTAAACCTATCAGGTGAGTAAGGAGGCACATTCTAATAATTGTCTCATCTTTAATCGCATCAGTCGGATCACTTCCCCTTAGCACAGTTTTGACACACCACATAATGATGACTACAAAAACCCAAATGTTTTACCGTTTTTTTATTGAAACTGAAAGGGGGTCTAACCTTTCCTCATTGATAGCGATACTCTTAAAAAAGTAACTATCGTATCTCATCCAACCGTCAATTCAATTGCTATTGCAACCAATCATCGTATTTATTTCTTTCTTTCAATTATTTCACAATAAGGTAAGTACATTTGGAAACTTTAGTTGTCATTTAATAATACTGAGTCACTCGTCATTCTAATATTAAAAAACCCTGAACAATTTCGAAGATATTACTTTTCCACGAATAAAAAATACCCGTCTCCGACTCTTTGAAGTCGTACCAATCTCTGGGATTGTGTTTCCTGCGTAATCCGCTAAGTATACAATATTTTCGTTTAGGGGAATAAAGCAAGCTCTGAGACTCGTGCACGTGACGTCACGTGAGGGGGCATGGAGGTATCCATGTGAGAACAATGAACGGATGTGTCATAGTTATACAATATTTGAACTAGTCAAATAGATTTAAACTCTGCTTGATAAAAAGTCTAAAAAGTTAGGTTTAACAATGTCTTTGATAATGTAATCAATTTATTTTTAAGATTATTTGCTCCGAAACTACTGGACCGATTGAGTTGAAATTTGGTAAACATATGCAAGTCGGTAAACAAAAGACGGATGTGCAACGTAAATAAATGAAGTTTCAACATAGGGGTCACTTTAGGAGAGCAAATAAAAAAAAAAAAAAAATATATCGTGTGACTTATCAATGAGAGTGTTTTTTTTTATTAAGTATGAATACTATTCAATACCTATTGTACGAGCAATATTCTAAGTACATATTTGATTTTAAAATTTATTATAAGTTTGAGATATGAATGTCATTATCACTAAAAACTTTATGTAGAAACAAAAAACCGGTCAAATGCTAGTCGGACTATCACTCCGAGGGTTCCGTACCACCACACCTGTCCATAAAACTACATAGTATAATGACAATGACCTATTCACATTAACAATAAAAGACATCAACGCTAGCGACAAAAAATGTTTTTTTGTCGTTAAGTTTGTACCTCTTAGCGCCAATATGACTAACACTTGGCTCATTTTTGTTATTTATTGTTTTAATTCAGTATTAGTTCTATAATTAAACCAAATTTCACGCTTGCATGTGTTTCTTGGATTAATATGCCCATCGAGTTTATATATCTATTAACAAAGGGTTTTTTAACTATGGTAAGGGACCGGAGGTAAACTAAATCAAACCCAGCTATATTTTCAAATGTTTATTTTTACTTCCATCTCTCTCAGTATAATTTATTTACAAAATACAAAACGTAACTTAAACAATCCCGAGACCGATAATCCCTAACAGATGTTGAAGATTGTACAAATAGTCACCAAATTACATATAATATAACATCTTCTACACGTTGTTATAAGGAACATATCTAGTACATTCGCCTACTATAATAATTATTTCAAATATTAATTATTATTAATGGGCGCGATTCTAATCTACAGACCTTCTCTAAATTAAAAACTCAGATTAAAACTACATTTTTTAGGTATTCGAGCTTTTTTGGTCAAATCAAACATATTTCCCAACAGTAAGATGTACGTATATAAACACGTACAACAGTAAGATATACGTATTTAAATACGTACAACAGTAAGATATACGTATTTAAATACAAACAACAGTAAGATATACGTATTTAAATACAAACAACAGTAAGATATACGTATTTAAATACAAACAACAGTAAGATATACGTATTTAAATACGTACAACAGTAAGAAATACGTATTTAAACACGTACAACAGTAAGATATACGTATTTAAACACGTACAACAGTAAGATATACGTATTTAAACACTTACAACGGTAAGATAGAAAGTTTTTCAACTTTGTTTTACAGATGGTCTGATATTTTTATAGATCGCAGTCATTAAAATATTATGTTCTACTATACAAAATGTTTTATAAAATTAGGAAGAAGTCAACAGTACATAGTTTGTGGTAATTTACACAGATGTATTTAGTGACAACTTAAATTACACGAATTACTATTTTGATTATCACTCAGTTAACACATTCAACAACACAGCAACAGAATCAACTTAAAAATAGAACAGCCATACATTATACAGCTTTGTTTTTTTAATATAAAAATAAAAATAACTATTGTTAGCTCATCAAAATATTTTTTTATTCTTCGTGAGAATTCAATGGTAACGATACAAGCAGGTGGTCAGGAGCATTGAACATACAGTGTGATTCAAAATGGGTCCGATGCCCGTTAACTGGGGCTTTTACTTATTATATTAAACATTTTTCCCAAAAACTCTTAGTAACAATATCTCAAAAAAAAAAACATTTGACGCTCCATACGAAATGCACAAAATTGGTCACTCAGTAGATCAATTCTTAAGAACAGTTAAATTTTTTTGGGAATTGACTAGATCTCTTGGGAAAAGTTGTTCACTATAATGAGTAGAAGCTACACCGGCAAATAACGGCTCCTACACCAATTTTGTGGCATCCTGTACAATTACAATTTCAAAAATTCACGACGCGAGTCAAATATCGTTTGTAATGTAGTTATCCTTGACTTAGTCGATTGTTCTGTGGGATACAACTCACATATTAATTACTCCAAGCACTGCTTGTTAAAACATTAAATTGTTGGTAGTGTACCGAGACCGCGCCCCGAGTGGCCCCGAATTTGCCCCGAGTTGCCCCGAGCATCCTCGTCATTCATACACACTGACGTGACGTTCGGTAGTCGTAACGAGTTCCGTTCGTTGTTGGAAAGGGCGAATGGGTGAAACACATAGATTTACCTTTCCCTAACTTTGTGTAAACTTATATTTGATATTTAGGCTGACGCAGCAGGTAAGTTTGCCTGGCTGCTATCCACTGTGCGAGCGATGCGATATGATCGAAATATGAGGCCAGGTTTACGCTCAAAGATTCAAATGCCAATAATAAATATTCAATGTCAAAAATTGGAACTGGTATCGTTATTTTTAAAAGGCATGAAAATAAATAAAACAATGTTTGATGATACGAGTATAACTATTCATACTATACCAACATCAGTATCAGTATCAGCCGCAAAACGTCCACTGCTGGACAAAGCCCTGTACATATACAAAAGGACAATTTTGTACACAGGCTGTAACAAAATTGGTGCAGGTCCCGTTAACTGGGGGTTCTACTCGTTATACTGTACAACTTTTCCAAGCAACCCATAGTCAATTCTCAAAAAAAAATTTGACCCTCCATACTAAAATGCACAAAATCGGTCGATCAGCTGATCGATTTGTATGAAGACTAAACACATTTTTTTACGTTTTCAGCAAAGTCGTAGAACAAAAGTTGTTCAGTGTGATGAGTAGAAGCCCCAGTTAACAGGACCTCCACCAATTTTGTTACACCCTGTATAATGTATTACTAAATTAATTTAGTTATTGTTCATTAAAATTAACACTTTGGCTGTATTTTCTATAGTGTTTGAGTCTTTGCAGTCATCAGTTAACGAACTGAAAAAAAAACACAAAAATAACCAGTGATTAAAAAAATAGCAGCCAAATTAATTTCTTAAATATTCTAAATTTTCTTTAAGAATACCTTTTTTTAAAAAAATGCCAATTGCATGACTCGATCATGAATTCTTCGCCTGCTGTTTTTGTTAACATTTGTGGTCATTTTGAATCGAAAGGAATGAAAAAGTCATGTAGATAACTTAGTGATATCAAACTAGGTCTCGCTACGAATAGCATAGCGTGGCACAGCTGTGTGTGGAAGGCGAGGCGCGTAACCCCTACGTGCCTGGGTGGCGCGCGCGCGGTCTGGCTCGGCGTGGCGTTTCTAACCGCTGTCTAACTTTCCTCTCCACGCCAATTTTATACGTGTCTACAGGTTTTAACCATTCAATATGTTTCACAAGTATCACAAGTAGGTGTACACTCGGCGAGAAATACCTATAACTTAATATTTCGCTACTATTGAAATGTCTCAGTTCCGTATGTCATCACTGGCAAAACACACTGGTCGAAGAACTTGGTCTTAAGATACATAACTATAGGCCTCATAAGAAGGCTCATCATATCAGCCGAAAATCGTCCATTGCTGAACAAAGGCCTCCCCCAAGGATTTCCACGACGACCGGTCCTGCGCTGCCCTCATCCATCGGCCTCCTACGATCTTCACCAGGTCGTTCGTCCACCGCATGGGAGCCTGCCTACGCTACGTTTTCCGGTGCGCGGTCGCCACTCGAGAAGTTTACTTCCCTATCGGCCATCTGAGCTATGTCGGTTACTTTGGTTCTCCTGCGGATGTCCTCGTTTCTGATTCAGGTCGCGGGCAGCCGCAGGATGTGGGTAGCGCAGAACCGGTCGTCGTGGAAATCCTTGGGCGAGGCCTATGTCCAGCAGCGGACGTCCTTCGGCTGATATGATGGATGACTATTGAATTAGATAATTATGCCACTGCCAAGTAATAAGAGCCATTATAACATGAGTGCTAGTTTGTGCCACGAAGCGAAACTGAGTGGCACAATGTACAGCACGAGTTTTACAATCGCTAATTGCCTGCAGTAGCATATAATACTTTTTGTACGACCATGAAATAAATAAAAATTTCAACGTAATTTTGTCATAATCATATATTGAATTTTTGAGCCAAAGCCATAAAATTTTTTGTAATGATCATTGTAACACGACTTGTACGAATGATTACTTTTGTGATATGATTTGAGGTTACGTAATAATAAAATTACCAAATGGAAGTAGAAAAACATATTTTTATTTTATATAAGTACTAGCTTTTGCCCGCGGCTTCGCACGCGTGGACATCGTTTTTATGACTGTGTTTTAGGGTGAGTGGTGCGCGAGCCGCATGCGGCTCGCGAGTTCGGACATGAGTTTTCCTCAGATCCCTCAGGAATGATATCGGGCTATTATTCTGATTAGAAGTTTATGTCACTTCCCACCCCCTCAACCAATTCTATACAAAAAACCACTTCAGTCCGTAGCTCCGTTGCGACGCTGACGTGCGCGAGCGCGGAAATGAGTTTTCCCCAGATCCCTCGGGAACCGTGTGAGAATATGCTAATTAGTAAATTATGTCATTTCCCACCCCCTCAGCCATCTCTCTCAATCACAGCATCCATTGTTCCGGTGCAATGTTAAAGAAATTAACCAAAAAAAAGAGATATTTTCAGTTCCCTCAGGAACTGCATCGGACTTTGCTATTTTCACGGGTTAAAAAGTAGCCTATGTCCTTTCCAGTGACACAGGCTACCTGTGTGCCAAATTTCATCAAGATTGGTTAAGGTGTTGAAGCGTGAAAGGTAACAAACATACAAACACATTTTCACATTTATAATATTATAAGGATGATGACTATTGACCATTTCCTAACGGAATTAGGTTTTTTTGGAGTTACTCTTTTAGAACTGATTTATATATAGAGCCCGATATGAAAGATATTATGAGGAGTGAAATCGAGCGTAGGACGGTGACGCGTTACCAAAATGAATACTAACGTTTAGTGTCATTAATTTTTTTTTAGTCACGCACGCTAAGAAAACATGGCCATGCAGCTTAATTTGAGGCCGGAGACCAAGCTTTGCGTAGGGCTAAGCCCGGACCGTTCCATGATAGGCCGAATGACGGAAACTGGAAGCTAAAATACGAGTGTGCTTTAGACTGGAGTAAAACTTCTATATGTATGAAAGTAAATACTTAGTCTTCAGAAAATATTCAAATCTTTTTTGTCATATGGAGGTATAGACAGTTTTTGAAAAGAGTTTTATAGTCCTCTGAAAATGATCAAATCTTATACATCTTTTATGTTTGTTTTGTTGGTAAACAAAAATAAATAGTATCTCTCTTTCTATCTTCACTAATTTATATATCTCCCTCAACTTCCGTTCGCCTCGCCCGAACACACTTCCGTAACGCTCTCGTCACGAATCCACCAGCTTACTCCCCAAGTCAAGCGTGCGTAAAGAAGTTTTACTTTACAAACTTTTTTTCATGAGTAAACTCCTATCGCGCGTCAGAGCTGTTTACTTTCTCGACCCCGTAGTACGTAGGGTAGAGGAAACATTGTTTTGAATGGATTAGTATCTGCAACAGCTGTGTTCATTTTGATAAATTAAATTATATATATTTACCCTTATAACACTTACAGTAATATTTTCAGACATTCGTGGAATGTATTTTGATAATAAAAAATATGTACTTATGACACAGATTACTAAATAGTTACTTTGCTTCTGATAGCCACCCAAAAATTAAAAAAGTTATAGGTATCTTTATTTCGTTAATAGCTTCTGTCCTGGACTTCGCCTGCGTGAACATAGTTCTTCAAGGGCGTGTAGTGCGCGAGCCACCGGCTCGCAAGCGTGAAAATGGGTGTTTTATAGATCCCTAGCAAACTACTTCGGGCTATGCTGTCATTATATTTTTTTTTAACTATCTGTGTGAGAAAAATCAAGTCTAATCGTTGCTCCGTTGCGGCGTGAAAGAATGACAAACATTAAAAGTTTTTATGCAGAACCGAAGAGAATAACGTCGCGCTTTGCAAATTCTACTGAATAAAAAGTAGCCTACAACACTTCCCAACCTACTAAATTTCCCTATGCAATAAACCTCGTTACTCCTTTGCAACGTGAAGTAAGGACAAACAAACAAACACACGTGTACATATATAATATTAGTAAGAATACCAGAGAATATCAATCCTTCACTTGGAGAGCGTGCTCTATCTGCCTCCGCATAACAACTACACAATGTTCTAGGAACAAAACAAAATACAGTTTTTTACCACACAAGTGGTACTCCAACTAGGGTTTATTTATTTAAATTTATCTTAACATTGTCAAATATTATTTACACCATTTCAAAATTATTTACAGCGCCGTCTGATATAAATTTATTCTACAGTTACGTATAATTAATATGTAATACCTGCTTAATAATTAACTATGTTATGTACAAAACCGTTTTACAGCTTATCATGTTAATTGTACTGCAAATTATGAATGCAATAGTAATCACTAGTCACTAGTCACTAGCTGCAGCGCTGGGTGAGGTCGTGTTCTCATTGGTTACATCAACTGGTGTATCTTCTGTACGTTTTTAAATTATAATTTGAAAGTCTGGAATTGATGATCAAGAATCGATTTGTAGAGTAAATTTTTAGGGTTCCATACTCATAATGTGCCAACGGGACCTTATTACTAAGCCTACGCAGACTGTCTTTCTGTATGTCTGACCTTTAAAGGTTGTCTGTCTGTCTTTCTGAGTTTCAAAGAGTGTCTGTCTGTGCGACCTTTAAAGGGTTGTAGCTTATGAACCGTTATATGTATCCGGTAGAAATTTTTATTTTCCATTTCCCAACAAATAATACATAAAGCGATTGTAGCTCAGTGCGACTAACGTAGTTGTTCGATTACGAAAGTTAACTGATTTGAAGCATGGTTATTACGCTTGGATGGGTTAGTGGCATTTCTCGACCGTTTCAGTGCTGCGCAAGGCATGTTGTCAGATGTCTTATAGGCGGTTTGAAAAACTAATGACATTGGGATTTGCCACTAGCCATAAAATCTCCACCAAAAAATAACAAATAATAAAAACCAGCCAATTGTAAGTCGGACTCACGCTAAGAATTCCGGACTGAGTGAAAGAAAAACATTTTTAATGTCGCTCTCTTTCATGTTTTTAGGGTAACGTAGTCAACAAGTTTTAGATGAACCTCTGATTTTTTATCATTGAATTTAAAAAAAGTGGTATTATTCTCCACCAGAGTTTCTAAATTCAATGTTGCCATATTTAAAGTGAAACTTTTATTACATCGTCTCATTTTTTTTGTCTGTGTGTTGCATCGTGATGGTCTTTTTCGTCTGACGGTATGATCGTTTCGTCCTCTGTACCGTAGCGAGAGCTGCCATGATCGTTTCGTCCTTTGTAAAGTTTCACTTTTACCGTGGTTTCATAAACACACACACACACTTACTTTTTTTAAATTCAGTGGTTTAAATGATATTATTGTTATACTATACTAAGGCCTAATCGCCCTGATTCAGGGTAAGCTCGAGCCCCTCGGTGGGGACGTATATGAGCTGTATTGATGATAATGATGATTGTATACATTTATGTTTTCAACCGACTTAAAACAGGAGGAAGTTCTCAATTGGACAGTATGGTTTTCTTTATTGTGCGTATGTTACGCGATTACTTTGCCGATTGTAAAGCTATTTAAATGTTTTTTAATGGATAGGTTATCGGTAAAGAACTTGTTTAGAAAATTAAAATAAGTAAAATCAATTAGCAAAATTGCGTTGCAAAGTTGCCATTGAAGTCTGTTGTTTATCGTGTTCAGTGAGGTTAACTTTTATCCAGAAGTGAGGTGGTGGACGTCTTTAGGCTGATATGATGAGGTGGTATGGAACCCTCATTGCGTGAGTCCGACACGCACTTGGTTGTTTTTTTAAGCAAATGCGTGAAGTGTCGGTGGCGTAATGGCATGGGCCGCTACCTTCTGTCCGGGAGGTCGTGGTTCGAATCCTGCTACGTATTTATGTGTTTTCGAATTTAAATTTTATACGTACGTTTATCCGACGCTCTTACGGTGAAGAAAAACATCGCGAGAAAACCTGCACACGTCTGCGAAGAAACTCGAAGGTTGTGTGTGAAATCGACCAATCCGCACTGGGCCCGCGTGTGCGACTAAGTAAGGCCCGATTGCCCTAATTCAGGGTAGGCTGGAGCCCCTCGGTGGGGACTTACATGAGCTGATATATGAATAAGCAAATGAGAACACGACTTCATCAAAAATTATTACAATGTAAAAAAGAGATTAATTTATTTTAATGAATTATCTAAAATACCTGACAAATTTTGTAGAGCTCCAAATTTATTTACGAAATAATATGCTTCCTTTTCTTATAGAAATCTATTTTTTTATTCAAACACTACACCAATAAAATTTGAGCTATCATTTACCTATACAAACATCACATAGAAACAATTCTCCGTAAGCGTCGTGCGTTATTTTAAAATTGAATTATATTACCGGTAATACTGCTTCCTTCATATTCAAGAAATTTCCCTGAGGCCAGTTTATACAATTTATTTATGAAATTTCCTCGGTAGGGAAATTTTACGTTTTCGTACAAACACAATTGATTATTTTTTGTCTCGAACGCGGTTAGAACATTCACTTTTCATAATGTTTTTATTCAATATTTTCGTTCATTCATTCATTTTTTCCACTTTTTCGTTTCATTAATAATTAAATAATAATTGTAAGGGCCATTGCACAGTGGCATAACTTCTAAAACTTGCTGAATTTCTTTAAGTTCATCAATTGTTTTCCAACTGTGTGCGGCCCTCAAATGTTTTGCAATAGCTTTATCCCTTTAATTTCATATATCTTAATATAACTCTCTTACTCCTTAGCGCTACAACCAGAATAATTTTTAATATCAATTTAATCATTAATACAGGTCGAGGCTTTCGTCGAACCCACACCACTGTTGCATACAATCACTTTTTTTCATTGCTGCAATTCCGAACTCAAAAGTAACGTTTCGATGCATACTGCTAATCCAACCACATAAAAATGTAAATTTTTAAACAGTGAAATTTACATACAGTCTGGCTCTGGTAGCATGCCAGTGCTCTTGCCACCATCTCAAACAAACCTCTGTTTATGAGCAACTCAATATTATTCTCTGCACGTTATTCTATGTACTCGTAATTGTCCAAGTTTATCAGTGATCAAATTTGCAGTAACCCTTTTCTACATGTAACGCTGTACTTTTGTGCTATATCCCAGCTAATCAGTAACCATGTGTCCGTTAACCCTACCGCGCCGAAACCCTCGCCTGGTATTATGGGACGCTTAGGCCGATCACCTGCAGGCCATGGAGGAGAGCAGGTAGGTGACGATTGCGCAGCCCAACTGCGACGTCAGGTACGACGAGGCTCGGTTGCTTGTCTGCATGGCTGCCGGATGCTCGCCTGGAAACCACGCTATAGTTAGAAGTACTTTAAAAAAAATAAGTTTAGTATTTGCAATATCTAACAATAACAATCATTTCGTTCTGTTGTGGTTTAAACAAACGGTCCGCTTAAAGGAGACTCGAGCAACGGTTGGTAATATCCTTGGCCCACGTCTGTCAGCTCACCATCCCGCATGAGAGTAGAGGTCATACCAATCGTTGAAGCTAAAACTGATATTATCTTACAACTGCGCTGTGCAAATGGTTTCCTTTCGAGACTTAGACCGAACTACCTTTGGAGATTTTAATAAACTATGTTATTCTTCAAGTACTTAGTAAATTGTTTAGTTTCTTGCGTCTGTAAAAAGTTGTCTTTACCAGTAACTTGCTACCCACAGTCGATATGACATAACAAAGAAACCCACTAGGGCCGGATGTGAATTTTTGGCACTCAGGTTCAGTAAGTCTGCCTTTATTAGTAGCAGCTGCTATTATTGATAGATCTTCCAATTTGTTTTTTTTATAGGAGAAAATTGCCATGATAAGAAAAATCGCCATTCAGCACATGCACGGACTTCTAGGCCGAATGCACGTTGTTTAGCACAAAGGTATAATTCCCGAAACTTGTCAAACCAGCCGGCCTTTGTGATTAGCAGCTTTTACCATCGCCAGGGAATTTTAGGTCCGTGACTTTTAAAGGAGAACCTTGTCATGACAACCAAACTCACCGTTCAGCACATGGACGGATACCGAGGCCGGGTGCGCGTTGTTCGGCACACAGGTGTAGTTCCCGGAGTCTGTCAGTGCTGCCTTCGTGACGAGCAGCTTACTGGTGGTGCCTCCCTCGGTCTTCTCCGTCTCGAGGCTGATGCCGCCGCGCGGGGAGTCAAAGTCCACGACTGCGGTGCCATGGTACCTAGGTCAAAGGGCGATGTAAGTTTATGTGATGTTGCTGGGAGGACTTTGAATAAGACTATTCAATGAATAAGAGGCGCCAAGAAACTGTCTACATCTGTGGTATGGCAATTAACTGTGATATTCCAAAAGATAGTACGAAAGCTACCTAGCCTCAGACGTCTGCAGTGATTCTTAGTACTATGTATCAATTTGACACTTCCGTCAACAAAAATTAGTACCGACATCTAACGAAGAATCAAAGTTCTGCGATGATGTGTTTTTTTTTATTTTTTTTAGGCGGCGCTTCTACGCTACCAGGCCCGAATTCAAATCAATTATTCTTAATATGTTTTGATCTTATAAATAAATAATAAGGAGAACAATTTACTACCATAAAACAGATGCGCTTGATGGTGGCGAGCTGTGCACGTTGACAGAGCAGGTCAGGGATATCGTGCTGCCCTTCTTCACGTACACATCTTGCGAGCCCCAGATAGTTGCCGCGGCCGCTGCAACAGAAGAGAACAAACTTAGCAATATGACAAAAAGCCTTCTAAAATGAACCTACACGAACGAACACTCGTCCCAACGTGTGTAACCACCAGTACAGTGAAAGTCTTACAATCAAACAACCTGCTACCCAAGTTCTTACTCTCACATTCACCTAGTGCTTCACACAAAACTTGGAGGAGGCGTAATTGTTAGTCTATTTGCTTCACACCAAGAGGTCGCGCGTTCGATTCCCAATGGGTTCAACTTATGAGAATCGGTTTGGTTGGTGGTAGGGCATTTTCGAAGCCTGGCTGGCTAGCTACTACCATCTTATTTGAGTCTTGCCGCCATACATCAGCGTTAACAACATTGATGTATTCCGGCTTGAAAATAAGATAGTCAGTTCTCCATTGCGTTGGGGAACGTTGGTAAGCCTGCTTCCATCTTCGGCATCATCGTCACTTACCATCAGCTGAGATGATGCCAAAGGCTTACCAATTTGAACAACAAAAAAAGAAAAGTTTTAATACATCAATTAAGTTTTTAATCTGTTCCCTGTGTCGCGCTCAACACAGAATTGCCCTAGATTCCTAGAGGACACTAACAATTACTTTGCACCTGTCAAACTTGCACAAACGGTATACAAACACAGACTCAAATTGGCTGAATCTTCGCAGCAAATTGGTCTGGATAACCGATTGTCTGCCTGCCCCCTTTACTTTAAAGGTTAAACCATTGCAAGACTAGCGAGATCCCAGGTCTCGCTATTGATTAAGACTTGACGTCTTTATAGACGGGCGAAGTTTGACGGAGCGCGCGCGCGGCTGAGCGAGTTTGCGGAGATAATGTGTGGTAATTTCAGTTTGAACGCGGAGCGAGTTTTGGAAATTGGCGTAAGTTCGTTCGTTGGAGTTGATCTTTTAGCACGGCGCTAGGTGTACATAATACTGAACTCGACGCGTTCTTTTGGTCACGTACAAAACTTTCGGTTATTTTAAAAGTTCAATATAAGATATTAATATAAATATGTTTTGTACTACTGCAACGTACACACCAACACACACATCTTTTTGTCTTTTTTTTTAAACGACTTCAAAAAAGGAGGAGGTTTCTCAATTTGACCGTATATATTTTTTAAGTGTGTTCGCGGATAACTTCGTCATTTATGAACCGATTTTGATGATTCTTTTTTTGTTGGAAAGGAGATATTCTAAGGGTGGTACCATGATAAGAAAACCAGGATCTGATGATGGTATGCCAGAGGAATCGAGAGGAATCTTAGTTTCCTGATTGAAGTCGTTTTTTTTTTGTTTAAAATTATTACTCTTTTTAATTTTTTCAGTTTTTGGATTTTACTCCTTAAGAATTGATTTTCATGTGTATAATGTTATGCGTTATGCTCCGTTATGCTTTATGCGATATTTGTATAGTATATTTATTTGTTTTACTATGTAGGTACTAGAGTAATAATGTGTGTGATTGTAGAAACAAATAAACGTTTATTTAATACTTTGACCGTCCTTAAGTCAGCGTACTTTATTTACTCACAGTAACATTACTTAAAAGTTTCGAGCTATCGACCGAGGATCGAGCTTTAGCGAGTGACCAATGATTGAAGAATGTCTTGTGATGAAAAAATTAACTGCTGGACGGATTTAGATACAATTTGGTATGGGGAAACAACATTTTAATATCTCCACTCGTTTCTTATTTTTTCCTTGACTTAACTTGACTTTTAAGGTTGTCACCATAATAAAAAAACCGGCCAAGTGCGACTTAACTCATCATCGTTTTCATCATATCAGCAGAAGGACGTCCACTGCTGGACATAAGCCTCCCCCAAGGATTTCCATGACGACCAGTTCTGCGCTGCCTGCATCCAGCGGCTTCCCGCGACCTTCACTAGGTCATCGGTCCACCGAGTGGGAGGGCTTCCTACGCTACGTTCTCCGGTGCGCGGTCGCTACTCGAGAACTTTATTGCCACAGCGGCCATCTGTTCTTCGAGCTTTGTGCCCCGCCCACTGCCACTTAAGTTAAGCAATTCTGAGAGCTATGTCGGTTTCTTTGGTTCTCCTATGGATCTCCTCGTTTCTGATTCGATCACCCAGAGAAACTCCGAGCATAGCACGCTCCATTGCCCTTTGGGTGACCTTGAGACTTCTTATGAGACCCATAGTAAGCGATCATGTCTCAGTTGACAACATCTCACCTAGTGATAAGTGACAATATTGCCGAAAATGGAAGCGGGCTTACCAAGATTCCCCAACGCAATGGGGAACTGGCTATCTTATCTTCATGCCGGAACACACCAATGATATCATTGATATTTGGCGGCAAGACTTAGATAAGATGGTGGTAGCTAGCCAGGCGGGCTTAGAAAATGCCCTACCACCAACCAAACCGAGTCTTACAATTGACCCCGCCGGGAATCGAACCCGCGACCTCCTGTGTAAAGCCAGTGAACTTTGCCTCTGAGCTACGAAGGCGGTTAAAGATAAGAAAAATTGCAGAAAAGTTGCAGGATTATTATCATTTTGTACACATTTCTATAGATTTTTTTTCTCAGGGTTTTGTGGGTAATGAGTCTCCCGCAGTAAAACTCACTCTAGCTAGACTAGGTACATTAATTATTCCAGTCAATGAATGAAAAGACAACAAGCAAGCTTTGTCTTCGTTCCTACTCTATAAAAGCTACTGAGTCGGGTTACGACTGGTCAGTTTCCAACACTCTCGATTTCATGTAATTCGTCAGTTTCCCCAACTCGTCAGAACAGTCAGAACCCGACCGAAGCTACTCTACAACAGCTCTCTATGATAACACAAAACACAACAGAAAGCCACATAGAATCAACCTAATTAGCTGCAGATCATGAATGATGTCTCACTGGCAAAGCAAATGACGTAGTTAATGAATTTTGAGAATGTCTATTATTAGATGACAAAATGGCGGCTACAATTCAAATAATTCGAAAAATCTTGTAAACTGTGGTACATTGTATGACCGCGTAAATATTAGTAGTAATTTATATATTTTTTTGCTAAATTTTATGGTAACAGATTAAAAACAAATATTACCACAACGATTTATTGAATAGCTTAACACATGAAATAGAGAAAAAAACATGTAGATGTTATGTATGAAACTACTTTTTAATTCGATATAACAGAATATATCATAACTATTAGTTTTTTTTAACGATTTTTCATAACTTGAGCCGGCATTTTATCATTGCTATAAGGCAATGAAGTTGAGTTATTAATGAAGCGTGGCTGTACCTGAGGAGCGGGGCGGGGCCGGGGTCGCGGGGGGGTTCGACTCATCTGGAATGCACAAGACAACAGCTTAGGGAAGGGCTCCATGAAACCACATCGCAGTGTAAGGGTTGGGCTCCAGCTACGAGTACACTAAACTTGTAATGGTATCAAATTCTACGTAAGAGCATTAATCGTTAGCTGTTATCCTTCTGTTAGAGATTCTATATGTGATTCTAAAAAACTTTCCTCAAAGAGGCAGAGGCCAATAACAGAAAAATAATTTTGGACTTCCCATACAAACTTGGCCTGTCAGTCGGTCGGCTCTTACGGCTAGGAGCCCTGTACAAAATACCAATTACAACTTATATTTTACAGTCATTCATTAGTTTTTAAAAAATTGTGCATCAAAACTTGTAAGGCTTTCTCTTTTTGTTTCCTCTGGATAAACAGCGATGTAGGAAAAGGGTCTCATACATAAACAGTATCATTTCTGGACCTTTAACAGTCAAGAAATTGAACAACATTCCCCAAGAGAGATATGATCAGTTTGTTAGAAAATGAACTTCTTTTGAAATACATCGCTCCGGGATCCAAATTGTGGAAGCAGATGAGTCGACTTTGTGTAGAAAAATTACCTTGAAAAGATCTGGTGGGGCTGAGTCGGGGCACAATGCTGTTGGTTTAACGTGAAACGTCTAGTTTTGATGTCCTCATTTTTTCATTATTAATTCTTTTGTTTTTTATATTATTTTTTTGGTTCCAGCCTAGCAGGGAGCATTACGGGATTCATTCATCGTGGAGCTCAGCCTGCAGCTTAGACTGGATGGCCATGGAGCTTTAGCCTTCCTTATATAAAAGTGACTGACTTGGTTGCTATGGATCTGTGATTTGTTATTTAGTTGCTATACGCTCACGTACGCCCATAGACGATTTCAAAAACGTTTGACGTAAAAAAGTGGGCCAGTTTCATCAGTAGAAGTCCAAATAAAATTTTGGCATATGGTCCAAAAATAATACTGTATTATACTCGTACTGACCGTTGAGAGTAATTCGAAATAATTTACTATTCCGTTCAGTCATCGAGTTTTGCGACCAGAGTGAATGAGATAGCGAGAGACTGGTCCATACACAGACGCATGGAGCCCAACCTTTAGGATAGGATAGAGTTGGTTGGGAATTTAAAACAGCTGGCTTTAATAGCGGTGCACAGAAATGGCTAATAAAAGTAAACACTAACTAAGTTTCGTAAGAAAAGTTTAAAAGTATTCTTTAAAGATTTACACAAACTCGTAACTGGAAGGTTATGGAACTAAACTGTTCCTACGTCAATTAACTTTTTGTAACATAGAGAGAGACACTAAGTATATTATCTAAATGAGCAAAAAAACAATAAACATTACACATAATAATTTGATAAAAGATAAAAAAACAAATGTTGCAGCTCCGCCTGGCCTGAAAAGAATCAGGAAAGTCCATTATTCAAATTACATTGCTTAGGTATCGATTTTTAACAACCTTCCTGCGAAACAAAGCACAAACACCAAGGTATGTACATTGTAATAGCATAAGTTTTAAAACAATCTGAAATTTAGGAAAATCGTGGCGTACTGTTTATACTTTTAAAAGTCGCATTAACATTCCGTTTGACGACACGTTTGAATAGAGAAACAATACTTTGGCGGCTCTAAGAGATTCTAATGGCCGCCGGCCGCGCTGGAGTTGGGGCGTGGACCTGCTTCCGAACATCTTGGAGCCGTTAGATAAAAGAGAAATTACCAAATTATGCTAAGTGAAGACAGTTTCATTCATACTTTGTTTTATGTTTTACATTTTTATAATTTATCTGTTGGTGCGGAAAATTGATTTTTGAAGTTTACGGAGTACATAAAGTTTTGAGAAAATAAATATATCGTGAACTTGTGAGGTATGCCAGACACACAGCATTTAGGTGTTTCTATTATTATTTTTAGCAAGACGACAAGGTTGGGGCAGGAAGTTTACTGATATGTTATTACGGATGTTGTTTGAATCGACGACGCCCTTTGCAGTAAGGCTTTTACTCATGAAACTGAACAACTTTTGTTCTACAACATTGCTAAAATCGCAAAGACAATTGACTTTTCATGCAAGTCGACCAGCTGGTTGACCAATTTTGTATCGAGACCAATTTTTTTTTAAAGAATTGGCTATGTATTCCTTGGGGATAGTTGTTTAGTTTCATGAGTAGGAGCTCTCTTGAAAAGGGCATTGGCGAACAAAACAACACCCTGTAAAATGTAAGAACGTCGAACTTTAGGTAAATTTTCTTGCGTGAAATTGAGGCGCTCTAACCCTACGACACTAATTCATCGGCCGCTCGGGCAGCGTCCTAGCGAGGAACTCACTTCATGACTAATAATTCATCATCATCATTACAGCTCATATACGTCCCCACCGAGGGGCTCGAGCCTACCCTGAATCAGGGCGATAATTAACGGGTACTAATTCTAACAAGAGTTTTAGAGATTTTACAGTGTCTTCAAGTAAATTAAGTCTCGATGAAGTCTTTCAACAAATCTTCAGAAATGCTTCATTTACGGCACTGGGTCACTTCTTTCTACGAACGAACCCACTTGAACGATAAACTACTGAATACCAAAGTAGGTTACTGTTGAAATTCGCAAAAAATATGTCCTGCTGTCGGTTTGAAACAAAATTATTATCTCTGAAACGCTGGCAACATTAAAATTCATCCGGGCATTCGCGAAATGAGGCGAACAAAATTCTCTGAGGAAAAATTCAATGAAAATGGAAAGAGTTGCCGCAATTTATAGTGCCAAGGCTGCTGAATTAATCAACTTTTACAAATATGGAGAATGCCAAAAAACCATAAGCGAAATAACTCTATTTATTTTAGGGTTATTTCTGTGCGTTTGAACAATGGCTCTGCTTGATAAAATAGGGAATTTTTAAACCAAACTATTCTCCAGTTAGAATTCTACGAATTTTTTTTTAATTGGTAAGCCCTTGGAATCATCTCACCTGATGGTAAGCCCTTGGCATCATCTCACCTAATGGTAAGTGAGTTTCACGCCATGTATACAAGGACAAATTCACACAGCAATCCTAACAGTGTACCTGTTAGGTACTTTTTCATGACTTAATTTTTGTAAGTACGAGTTCCTCGTTATCGTCAAAGATTTGACCGCAATAAACACAAAGGATCTCAGTCTGTAGGGTCGAAAACATAATTAATTCGAGTAAGTAATAATTTATTTATCTAAATAGTTTTACGAACTTTTGCATTATAACCCCAAAGAAAAACGCATCGGCGCAGGCACGGGGATTCCTTCTTCATTGCGTCTATGGTTTCAGGATTTTCGTACGAGGTAACGGGATCCTATTACTAAGCCTAAGCTGTCCATCCATCCACTTTCCTACCCCTTGGGCATACAGTGAGGGCCGCTATTCCTGCCAACACCATAAGGTGAAGACAAGGACCAGTTACGGTAGGTCTTGTCGCCAAGACGCTTGTCCCGGTACTCTGCAAGGCGAGTGCCCCGTGGAAGAGAACCACTACCTACGCTATAACATGAACCTGGTAGTTTTAGCGTATCTGGTAGATATACGAGAGGGAATGTCCATCCATCCGTCTGACCTTCAGACTTTTAAAAGGCTGTATTTTTTCAAACAGGATAGGCAACTGGCTAATTTTTTTACTGAATAGGTTATTACAAGGAAATTACTAACAGGTAATAAAAATTACGAATAAATGGGAAAAAATAAATTAATTTACTAAAAACTTAATGTATAGAAACGTGTATTTATGATGGGGTTTTTTTGCACTATCACAAAAATGGTAATACATAAAAGCGTTAAACTTGGTGTAAACATATAACTAATCCTAAATTAAAACAAAAAGTAATAAAAACCAGCCAAGTGTGTGTTGTACTCGCGCTAAGGAGTCTGCACTGAATGAAAAAAAAAACTGCTTTTTCTGTTGATGTCTTTTGTCCTACTACTCATACTAATATTATAAACGAGAAAGTTTGTAAGAATGTATGGATGTATTTGTTACTCTTTTACGAAAAATCTGCTGAACGGATCTGGCTGAAATTTGGTAGGTAGACAGATTAGGACTCGGATTAACACATATAGGCTACTTTTTGTCACGCTCGCACTGCGCACACCCGAAAAGTCATAGAAACATTGTCCAAGCGAGTAAAGCCGCGGGAAGCAGCTAGTTTGAAATAAATAGATATCATTGTTATACTGTCTTGTAGTGGACAGGTGTAGTTGTACAAAATCCTGGTGTGTGAGTCCGACTCGCGCTTGGGTAGATTTTTCAGCATAACTAGCGCTGTAATTGGTCGCAGAGGCCGTGCGTGCGTGGCCTGTTAGCGCATCTACCGGATGCGTGATAGATGTGCGCCGTGATGCCACGTGATCACGTAATGCCATTCATTTTATTAAAGGTACATTTACATAGGTACAATTTAACATGAATGACATACTACCTATGAAATTGTTAATTGAATAACAAGTTTAAGAAGAAAACTAGTATCAGTAATATTTAATAATTGAAACAAAATTTATTCTTAAACAGTTCTAGACTTGTCTTTCAGAGGTAAGGAGGAAAGTGTTCTTTCTTAAGAATAAGAGACGCAGCAAAAATTATTTGACATTCCTTACTAATTACTGTTCTCTCTCTTATCGTGTGGCATAATTAACCGTGCTATCCAAGGGATAGACGACAGTTTCCTGGTGTTACACTAGGCATCACCCGCGGTTGTAACTAGATTTACACATACAGACGTGTGCAACGCGACCTTTCATACACATCTGGAAGCAGATGAGCAGGTTTCCTCAGTTTTCCTTCACAGTTAAAGCAATCGTTTAATATATGTAAAGAAGGTTCGAAAAACTAATTAGCACGTTGGCCATCCAGATTTAAACCCGGAACCTCTATTAATATTTCGTCACTCTATAAACAAATTTTGTGTAGAAATTCTTAAAAAACTAGTCGCCCCAATCGTATATTTTCCTTTGGGGAAAGTTAGTCATTTTATAATAAGTAGTATGTACCATTAACTGCTCTTTAGCTAATAACAAGTCACCAGGCTATTGTTAACAACAAATTAACGTGCCTACTGCTGGGGCACGGGCAAAGTATTTATATTAGTACTGACATACAGTATGGACACTCCCTGCCGCTCTCTAGATTGCGACCTCACCCCTCGTCACCCATATTGAAACAAATTGGTTACAGATTGGTTGTCGAACCTATAGGATTTCGCCGCCATTTTGTTTGTTCCGTCGTTCGTATTTTGAAATGTCATTTCTGGCCCGTTGTATGAAGTGTCCAGGGTGTGGCACAGGGCTCTTCTAAAATTCGGGAAGGATAGCCCGTACTCCACACGTGGGGCCAAGTCCGAGTTGTAGGGCTAGTAGCGAGCCCGACTGTTCAAGTTTTTCCAGCCGCCTAGTGAAGCATCTGACACGGCTATACGAGCGCCAACTAGTCATAGCGACCGGTACCAACGGCTTGACCCGCCTTGCAAAGCACAGAAACTATCACTTACAGTCAAATCCACCCAGGTAATGACCGTGCTTCAGGTGAGTTAACTTGCGTGTTTGACGCAACAGCTGCGACCGCTCCGCCGTGTTATACCTACCTAAAAGTAAATCGTTCTCAACCGTTTAAGTTGTCACCGAGCCACACTCGGAGTTTGTAGCAGGAGGTTGGTACCGACTACCAGAGTTTAACCTCCAATTAAATATTCTCTATCTGAGTATCTGAGCTACCTGCCAATATTAAATTTGCAAACATTAAACTATGTACCGATATCCCAAGTTTCATGTCTATTGTAAAATCTGTTTTGATCCGTCATAATTTATGTATGTTTCGGCACAAGTATAGAACCATGGGTGATTATAGGTGCTTCAAAATACACTCACAGTACGGCGGCATATAGCGCACGCAGTAGGTGAAAAGGACTGATCCATGTAGACAAGTAGTTGTGGCGCGATGGGTAGGTAGGTATGGTAAGGGCGTGGGTTAAAGAAAGATGCTTGCTCACAAATATTTATAATAGAAATAAATGACCTAAAAAGTAAATAAATAAGGATTAGAAAAGAATATAACACACATTAAATTTACATTATACCCAACAAAAACATAATTATATCTTACCCGAGATGGTTCTAAGAAAATATCAGGTTTCTCATATGCAAACAGATATGTACAGTATTTAATTTTATTATGATAGCGAAAGTTTGATGTAAAATATTGATAGATCGGATTTTGGTTTTTGAATCTTATTGTCAGATAGATGACAGTGCATGCGTGAAAGAACAAATAGATGGAATGAAAAAAAGATTGAATAAAAGAAGAACTAATAACAGCGTTACCGCACTACATACTACGCCTAATTTATGATCACTTTTTAGGTTAATAACTGCCACGGAATTCCACTCTTAGAGGGCTTTTAGCCAAGCGTTTGAGCTTTCGGTATGTTTGTTAAGAACATTTTACTTAAAATTTAGTGACCGAGATAGTTCGGAGTCTCCTAAGTGAAAAAGAATATTCTCAGGAACGACACCTATCTAGATATACTCAGAATGTAAATTATTACCTAACTAAAACAAAGTATTATAGCCATTTTATTTTGTATTTTCGAGCCATTTCCGAGAAACTATTTATATACAGATCTACATACTCGTACATACAAGAATTTATTACTTAAAGAAATAAGATGTAAGTAAAAATTATAATAAAGCAGAGAGCCAGATTATCTAAACTCAACACATTGAGGAACTTTACATTTTAAACTAGTTAGGGCTGCCTCACTGGGGAAAAGTTACACGATTACAGCAAAAATCTAGTTCGCATCAAAAATTTGCAAACAAATTCATCTTTCTTCTTCCTAGCGATCTTCCCGCCTGGACAAGTGACCTGCTTTTCTGTTCTTTTTTTTCCACTTTGCCCTATCCTGGACGTGTTCTAAATATACCGAAAAAGTATTTTTACTAATATCAACCTGTGCAGTGCAGTGCAAAATGGTTCATAATATTCGCTTGTTAGCAGAGTGCATCTGTGTACTAATCAGACTTTTTTATGTCTGTTGCAGATGATCATAATGACTCAAGATTCAAGGTATTTATTCTAAATAGGTGCACATTACACTCTTTCTGATAGTCATAAAATAATAATAACATAATGTCATTTGTGAATAATCAAGAAATAAACAATCATTAGATATTATCGTCAACATTCAATGCTTGAAATAAACCAGATTATTTCATTACAACATGAAAACAATATGACACGAAAAGTTATACATAAAAATCATTGAATGTCATTAATGCCTTTGACAAGAGTAGGCCAGTTCACACGGGCAGCACCCGGTCAGGAGTATAACAAAAGCTTGATTCAAGGTGTTCGCTAACAAGAGAGGCAAAAGCGCTAACAGGAGATCACTGACATATGTGTGTTCACGTACCTATGCTGCAATGTAGACTCTGGTGTGGAGCTGATTCACTGCTTCACTCCACTGTGACGTCATTGAATATTCACGAGCCGACCCTTGGGAACCTTTGTGTACATCTGTATTTAATCCCCGGCCGTTTCTTTGATCGTTCATCGGTCCTTCTCCTTCAATAGCACGCTAATCAATTTTGGATTAAATAACGTTTTGATATTATTATGTTTGTAGAGAATTTCATTAGCGTTCTCATAAATCTCTACATTCCCCATTCAGTGCGGTTAAATGTCCTTTTATGGTTTGATTGCTATCTTGGAAATCATTAAAGTTATATTATTAGAGGCAGTACGCCATTATGAATATAAATAAAGATACGATGGCGCTTATTTAACAGAATCATTTTTAAGGTCTGTAGCTGAAATAGGTATGCATCTTGTGAACAATTAAAAGTTTCGTGGAAGCTGGTGTTTAATCATGTCCACAGATTTGAGTGATTTAAAATTATAAGGGATTTCAACGGGCACTACTGGCTAGGATAAATACTAGCTTCTTAGTTTAGACGTACGTAACTTGTTCTATAAAAAAGTTAGTTAGATGTTTTGTTATGAATAACAGTTTATTTAACCGTTTAAATATTTTTAGCAAAATACGCAAGCTTTTAAAGATTTAAACAACGCTCTATGCAATTAAAGGCAAAATGCCAAATCATAAATTAAAATCTTTTCAAATATATTTTAGCGAAATGGAACCAAAATTATTAAAATTAGCTTTTAAATTCATTACGATAAAGCTGTTTGAAGCTCCATCGTCGTTAAGATGATTTAGTCCAATAAAAAGTTTATATTAAACTCCATTTAGCTTGCCGTACTTTTGCAATCATTTCATTATTTCTTGCTTTATTTGAAATTTGCATGAAATAAGTGGCCAGAATGGCTAATTTGGAAAGGTTTCCTGTTGAAATAAAACTTAATAAGTGAAATATAATTAAATAATATATATACATTAAATCTTGTGTCACAGTGTTTGTGTTCGTACTCCTCCGAAACGGCTCGACCGATTTTCATGAAATGTGTATTTGGTATGTATGGAAATAGGTCACCTGGCACGCCTCCAGCAGTTGGTCGCACGTAAACTGGCGCTGCCAGCTGCGCCATTTTGTTTCAAGTGGCGGGGCCATTCGTGGGTGGTCGCCATTATTGTCAAGGGTTAGAAAAACAAATATTTCGCAATGTTTTTGTATGGGAACTATATATATAAAACTTATATCGATGAAATCGTCTTTAACTGACTGCCTGACTAAAATATTTGTGTATGAAATTATGTGAGAAAAAATTCAACAGTCTAAGCTAAAGATAGGGTAAGTAGGTATTGCACTTAAACCTTAAAAAAATGTCAAATATGAATGCTACAATAACAATTCTTAATACAATAACATTGTATTGCTTACCCGGTTTATTGGAAATTTCAACAACACAGAGTTTTCTATGCAAAACAACAAAACAATCACTAAACAATCACTTTTAACACCACGTACGCGCACCGCCCGAGCGCAGCGGAAAGCACTGACTGATTCGAAGGAGATTTCTATCGAAAATCATTCACCGTTGGCTTTTTACTCATTCCTAACTCTATCCTAGTCTTACCAAGGAGCTTTAGCAAACGTTAGACGCACGCAGCGATAGTTTTCGCTCCATAATCAGGTATGAAGTGAGTCACTTCCCGCGAACAGGGCCCCGTCCAGCAGCCGGACGCTGCCAGATGCGCAAATTCCCGCGCGACCGACTATCGGTTGCTTGCCAGTTGCGAAAAGAGCAAAAATTAGTCCGTGCCAGGCGAGTGGGTAATATGTATTTCATATCTCAAAACAACGTTTGCCGGGTCATTTGGTTTTATTATAATTATTATAGTTTAGTTTATTGGATTTTTGAATAGTTAAATATTTTTTTGACTATTTAATTTAGACCTAACTCAAAAGTCGAATGCCCATCACGCTACCAGCATGACAAATTAACCTTAGTACACATTGTTTCGTTGTTTCCACTGTAACCAAGACAACCATGTAGTCTGCCACTAGCAGACGCAGTCGATGCGCAGATTCCAGTATCTCTTGTCTGCATACTTGCTTCCTGCGTTAACAAACTAATAGATATACCTTCAACAGTGAGCATGACGGCCATGTTGATCTTGAGCTCGGTGTTGATCTGGCACTCACAAACTATTGTAACTCCCGTAGTCGATGCGCAGATTTCAGTATTCCTTGTCTGCATACTTACATTTTGCCAACTTAATAAAACTAATGTGTAGCTTCGACAGTAAGCATGACGGCCATGTTGATCTTGAGCTCGGTGTTGATCTAGCACTCACAAACGATTGTAACTCCCGTAGTCGATGCGCAGATTTCAGTATTCCTTGTCTGTATACTAACATATTGCCAACTTAATAGAACTTAATAAACGAAATAGCCTCCCACGCGGTGGACCGATGATCTGGTGAAGGTCGCGGGAAGCCGATGGATGCGGGCAGCGCAGGACCGGTCGTCGTGGAAATCCTTGGGGGAGGCCTTTGTCCAGCAGTGGACGATTTGTGGCTGATATGATGATGATGAATAGAACTAATAGATACCTTCGACAGTGAGCATGACGGCCATGTTGATCTTGGGCTCGGTGTTGATCTGGCACTCACAAACGATTGTAACTCCCGTAGTTGATGCGCAGATTTCAGTATTCCTTGTCTGTATACTAACATATTGCCAACTTAATAGAACTAATAGATACCTTCGACAGTGAGCATGACGGCCATGTTGATCTTGGGCTCGGTGTTGATCTGGCACTGAAAAACGATTGTAACTACCGTAGTTGATGCGCAGATTTCAGTATTCCTTGTCTGCATATTTACATATTGCCAACTTAATAAAACTAATGAATAGCTTCGACAGTAAGCATGACAGTCATGTTGATCTTGAGCTCGGTGTTGATCTGGCACTCACAAACTATTGTAACTCCCGTAGTCGATGCGCAGATTTCAGTTTCCTTTGTCTGTATACTTACATATTGCCAACATAACAGAACTAATAGATACCTTCAACAGTGAGCATGACGGCCATGTTGATCTTGGGCTCGGTGTTGATCTGGCACTCGTAGACGCCGGCGTCGCGTGGCTGTACGTAGTCGACGCGCAGGTCCCAGTCGTCCGAGGGCTCCGGGTGCAGCACGCTGAACCGCGCGTCGCCGGTGTACGTGAATATATGCGACGTCAGGATGTGCAGGTCACGCTTGCGCATCCACGATACCTGCCCAGAAAAGATCATTTGAAGTGAAGATATAATTTTACAACTACAACAAAGCCAGAAGAAAGGGTCATAAATCTCAAAGTATTTAAGAGCGGCGAAATTTTTTCACTGGCTATGTACGTATGTGAAATTTGTTTTTTAAGAAAAATTTGAATATTGCAAAATATTTTCAAAAGTTACGGAAGTTAAATCCACAGAATAGAAGAATTCTATAGAACGCTGAAGATGGTTTCCAAGTACCAGCATCGAGCGGGTCATTACACGTACACCATACTACGAACAGGCTGATTCTATTGGGTATTTTTATAAAATAACCTCCCCCAAAAACAAAAAACAAACCTATAAAATCAATAATTAAAAAATAGACTCAAAACTTTATAACATAAGGTTGAGTTTATTAAAATTGATAGAATGACAATGGTAAAGTGATACCAGGATAGTAAAACTGCCCTGTTCAATTGTTGAGCATTAACAATTTTAAAAATAATAATATGATTATCAAGAACTAGAGAAATAATATGTAATGTTGTGCAATTCATTAAAAAGCATTTATTTCGATTAAATTTCAGATCGTCAGATTAGAAGTTAAGTTATTCAATTTAAACTTTCAGTGCAATTTTTTTTTCCAATAATGGTCTCATTCCCATAGTGTTGTAGTTATAGTTAGGCATTTTTTAATATCGATAGATTACGTGAGGTGTGCGAGGTATGGTAGTTACTGCGCCTATTGCTTTGAAAGTTATAACGGATTCGTGATCTTAGACCTCAAGGACCTTTAAATATCGATTAGGTGTTTATTAAAATTTCATTCTCATAACTTTTTTTGTTGATTTCGAATTTTCGGTTTTTACGAATGGGTAACAAATTATTACGTTTTTTTTCCGCCACATACCTGTATGTTTTGTATGTTTTGTGTGTTTTCTTAACCCTGGAAATACTTTGTTGCTTGCCTGTACTAATGATTCATTTCATTCAAGGAAAACTAAACTAAAACTCTATTAAAACTATAATTTTTACTACTTATAGATACGTACTTGATACTTACCTACTTACAGAAAAATATTCATGGACAAATCACACACGGTTACCTAGCCTCAAACTATGTTTCCCAGTACCCATTGTAAATAGGTAAAAAGTAAATAAAATACTAAAACGACCGAAACGTACTGAAATTTTATGCATTTCTTGTGTGGTGTAACCATAAAGTCATCATCGTTGAAATGCTTTGAGTAAACAGTGCTTGATTTTGTGAAAACAATTTGTTACGTTTTGTAGTTCTGGTCTACTTTTCCTTTCAATTCGTGATTTTTTGAAAAACTGAATGTTAAAATAAAAAAAAATATCGTTGAAAAATATCGACAACACCCTCGCACTAAATAACAAGAAACCAAAAATAAAAAATAATATTTTTATTTAATTATTGATTTAAAAAAAGTTTTTATCTTACACATAGTAATAAAGTCCTCTTTTTATTAAATTTAGTTTGCCAGTTGCATTTTTGCACCTTATTATTGACCATCTCGGCAATTTTGACACCAAAACAAACGGAGCTCTGCCTGCCATGAAATTGTGCAATTTCTGCGCAGTACAATCATTTACGAATGACAGCAACATATCTCGTTGTATAAGAAGCTAACGTACGGCAAGTGCGTCTCCTTAAGCAATCTATCGGAGCGGCAATTTTTTTTCTTATTTGTGGTTAAATCTTAACATTACGAAATTCGTAGTAAGAGCCCACTTACTGAAGTAATAGTACCCGGGTGACCAAACTTCGCTCATGTCATGTAAGTTATCTAAAAAGGTGTCGTCCCTGAAAAACTCCGTTTTCATTCAAAAACCACAAATGGAGCTACATTCATCTGTGGTGTCGTACCTTTTTAGATAACTTAAAAACTAAAACAATATATAAATACAAAATTTTATCGGAGTCATTTCCTAGAAACCAATTTTACATAATATGTACAAGAACTTCTTTCTTAAATTATAGGATTAGGTGACTACATACCGGGCTCAATATTGTCTAGGGATATTTTAAGATTTTACATAAAAGAACACAGTTTTTGAAAAGCTATAAAACTGCTAATAATATGTGTAAGGTAGAAACTTTTAAGATAGGCAAGTGCTCTCTCATTTTTTACAAGAGAATTTCATTTAAAGTGGTTGAAAGAGAGATGTTCCTACTCTTCAGGAGCAAAGGGAGATATCTCTGCCAGGCGAGTTGGTATGCCTGGGGACCAGCTGTTGGTCCGACCGTTGATGGATGGTACTTGTATTTATACTCAATGCTGATAAAATGTTAATAGCGCGTTCTAGGTGTCGTATTTCTTTTGCCCTCTCGTTGCTTGTTTTAAGGTCCAGTGGCGGGTTACTGCAGTTGCCACCACATAACTCCCCTCTGAGACCACCAAATTTGAGCTGGCAGTCTAAACTCGCAGGTTCCGTCATCCTCGGTAAGTTAGGTCGATATGAATGTGCCAGGCCGATGTCCACGGTAAGTCGGGTTGGAGGCAGGCATCAGGCGTCATGGCAAAGAAAGCAGATGATACACGCAGAGTTAGCGTGTGGCTGCCGACAACTTGCTGCTGCCTGAAGGTGAAATATCAGGACAGAAAACTCGAATGATTAAACTTCGGTGCCATGCGACTGTTGTGTTTCTGAGTCTTGCTGGCTGGAAGCTTGATGTTGGAGTATTGCGTTGCTGGTTGAATTAGGGAGCAGTGATTGTGTTGAGCTCGGGGTCAACACTGTAGGAACGGTGTGTGCGTACTCTTCGAGAACAAAAGGAGATATCTCCTCCAGGCGAGGTGTTATGCCTGGGGTCCGGCTGTGGACCAACCGTTGAGTTGATGGTCGGTACTTCTATTTATTATCATCATATCAGAGCTCCTATATACGTCCCCACCGACGGTCTCGAGCCTACCCTGAATTAGGGCGATCGGACCTTAGTCGACTACACGGGCCCAGTGCCGTTTGGGCAAATTCACACACAACCTTCGAGTTTCTTCGCAGGTATGTGCAGGTTTCCTCATGATATTTTCCTTCACCGTAAGAGCGTCAGATAAACGTACATATGAAAGCGAAAATCGAAAACACATTGGTAAGTGGCAGGACCCGAACCACGACCCCCAGATAGGAGGTAGCGGCCCTTGCCGTTGTACCAATGATGCTTTCATCCCGTGGTATTCTTCTCGTTGTCCTCGAAGGGGGCGACGGGGAAACGTTCCCGACGCGAGCCTCCTTAGCGTGGCTGCTTCCGCCGCCCATCACGATGAGCGGGTCTTTGGGTGGGCGCAGGGCCCTTGGCAGCCCTTCCAGCCCCGGTTGGGGCGAGCAACTGCTAGATTACTCCCAGAGCTTGCAGGAGGTCGCTCTGGGAGGGCACGGTGGTGGTGTTGGCGGCAGTGGGGGTGACGGAAGCGGGGGCTAAGGGCCTCTTCCTCCTCCAGCGGGTTCTTCGTTTATTCTGGCGGGGCACGGGTGCATCTGCCGAGCCGCTCATCACGGTGGGCACTGCCGGTGGGGCGCGCTCAGCAGTGGCGGCGGGTGCTACGGGGCGGCGGTTGTCCGGGCGACTGTCCCGGCCCTTTTGTTCCGGAGCTCCCTTTGGAACACCGGGCACGAGATATGGTTGGCGGGATGCGGGCTCGCGTAGTTGGCGCAGGTTGGAAGGTCCTCCGGTGGCTGTAAGCAGTTCTTGGCGGCGTGGGGATCGCCGCAGCGGACGCAGGCCAACGGGCGGTGGCAGCCATGGGATGAGTGCCGGAATGCCTGGCACCGGTGGCAATGTGCGGGTCCACGCTTGCCACAATAGTGATGCCCACCATGTGCAGGAGCTCCGCGATGGCGTAGAGGGCGGCGATGTTGGAAGTCCGCCGGATCTGCACGTAAAAGAGGCATCCAGGGCATCCTGCGCGCTCGGATGGCCTTAACGTGCTCCGCCTCAAAGCCGTGTTCGGCTAAGGTGGTGATGATCTCGGCGGGCTCGATGGTAGGTAGAAAGACCTCTGATGGCCACCTTGAGGGACCTCTCAGCCGGCAGCGAGTAGGAGAACCTCGAGATCCCCTGCAGTGATGTCAAGTACCGCTGCACCGTGCGGTACCCGTCGCCGTCTTCAAGAGAGAAGCTTACTCCGTTGCCGTAGGGGCGGGCGTTGGGAGCTCGGCAAGCTTCCGGAAATGGGTCGACCAGTTTGGAAGGGACTCCACTACCAGAGGCGGGTAGCGGGCCTTCCTGGATGCTCTCATCTCATGACTTCTAATTATACTCATCATCATCATCATCATCATCATATCAGCCACAAATCGTCCACTGCTGGACAAAGGCCTCCCCCAAGGATTTCCACGACGACCGGTCCTGCGCTGCCCGCATCCAATTATACTCAGTGCTAAAAAAATGTTAACAGCGCGTTCTAAATGTCGTATTTCTTTTGTCATCTCGTCAGTTTGTGTTAAGGTTCAGTGGCGGATTACAGCAGTTGTCGCCACATGGTTTTTGTACAAACGCATGAAAAATGGAAATTAAGTTCTTATAATTTCATACAATCTTCTCTCCTATGAAAACAGTAAAACACAATTTTCAGTATCGATGCGTTTGTACAAAAACCAATCCAAACCAAATTTATTTATAATAACTGCGAGGGTAAATATAGCACTTGCCAAATGAGCTACCAAGTTAGCATATTATGTTACTTCCGCTATGTCCACCTCCCTGGTGCTGCGAGGCAAGTGAGTGGCAGCGAATGTGCTGACACACGTCGCATCCTACACAGCGCACTTTCCCTTCTTCTATGGCACCAAGGTTATGCTTTCTGGAAACTTTCCGTCCACACGGCTCAACCCAGGGGATTTCAACATTCCTTTGGAAACCAGAGCCCGTCTTATTATTTCGTTAATTTAGTTAGAAGATCGGTATTGATAAGCTCTTGACATCATCTCACCTAATGGTAATTGATGATGATGCCAAAGAGGGAAGCGGGCTTACCAACATTAAATATGCAAATTATACAGAATTAAAAAATATATTATTTATATTTAAAATAATTTTATATCATACATATTATTTAAAATAAATAAAAATATATGTATTCACACTACTCCTTTTAAAACATTCTCTCAAAAATAAATCGGATGACAAGACTGATAGCCTATATACCCACTTCGAAATGCCAGCAACAATAGAACGTTGCGTGTTATACTTTTAATGCGAGGCCGACTTTGAGAAATTAGAAGATAAATTCCTCGCTTTTGTCGAGTTTTTGTTTTTGTACGTAATTAGAATAAGCCTCGTCTGAGCCGCGTAAGCCTGCGCTGTAATTATACAAGACGGAGCCTCCCGCCGCGCGCTCGGACTTAGCGTAATAAAATTAAGTAATAGCCACGAGACCATGGCGTTTAAAAAATAGAATTCCCTGGCGCACTCCCAGGTCCAACGAACTCACTCGTGACATAAAAAAAGTGTTTTACTTTTATTCTTTACGACTTGCTGGAATTCGTAGGGAAAATATCTTATTTTATGTACGTAATCTAAATATATAAAAATCAATGCCACTTTTCGTTGTAATTTTATAACTCAAGAACTGCTGGACCGATTTCGCTAATTCTTTTTTTGTCGAGTTCGTTATTGTCAGGAGAAGGTTCTTATGTAGGGTAGGGTAGTTTAGTGTAGTGTAGTGTAGGGTAGGGTAGGGCAGTATAGTGTAGGGTAGTGTAGTGTAGGGTAGGGTAGGGTAGGGTAGGGTAGGGTAGTTTAGTCTAGTGTAGGGTGTAGGGTAGGGTAGGGTAGTGTAGTGTAGGGTAGTGTAGTTTAGGAGAGGGTAGGGTAGGATATGGTAGTTTAGGGTAGGGTAGGGTAGGGCAGTGTAGTGTAGTGTAAGGCGGAACGTAGTTCGCCGGGACAGCTAGTAGATTGTGAAAAAAACATCTTTTGGCAATACTCGAAAAATGTCACCTATAAATAAATCGGGGGAAGTACCCAAAAAGCAAGTCTGTTTACTGTACCAAAATACTCAAGTTGGATTATTATTGAATTGCGAACGAAACGATTAATTAGCAATGTAATCTTTTAATCTTCCGAATGTTTTTATGAGAGGATCTGGACATAAGATCAAAAAAAAATTCGCTATCGAAATCTGCTTTGTTTGCGTATTTCAAAGCGTATTTTTTTCTAGAATACGCTTTGTAATACGCAAACAAAGCATTCTTATGAATAAAACCCTTTTCCCCAATCTATTAATGAATCTAATTTTAAATAGTGGGTTGGTACCTACCTCTACCTAGATACTCTTAAATAATTGATCTTAAGTATAGACAATAATTGATAAAAGAGCGTCGGTGGCGTAACGCTAGGACCGCCGCCTCCTATCCGGGAGGTAGTGGTTCGAATCCTGCCACGTACCAATGTGATGTCGAATTTAGATTTCATATGTACGTTTATCCGACGCTCTTACGGTGAAGGAAAACATCGCGAGGAAACCTGCACACGCCTGCGGAGAAACTCGCAGGTTGTGTGTTAAGTCGACCAACCCGCACTGGGCCCGCGTGTTTGACTAAGGCCCGATCGCCCTAATTCAGGGTAGGCTCGCGCTGACATCATCGTAGACAATAATACGATTAAGTGATAATATGTTTAAAGGAGCGAAAAAGGAATATTAAAAATGAAATAGAACATTTCTCTACATTATTTACATTATTCTACATTATTGAGTAAAGCCAGTGAACTTTGCCTCTGAGCTACGGAGGCGGTTAAAATATTATTATTATTTGTATGTATCTATATATGTATGTATGTATATATATATATATATATATACATACATACATACATATATATATATATATATATGTGTGTGTGTGTGTATATATATGTATGTTTGTTTCGTTCAAATCTTGCGATCGATTTTAGAGATCCTATTGAGCTGAAATTTGGGATTAAGCCATATACCCGGTAACAATAGACCCCTTTGGTATTTTGAAGTTGATCTGGTGAAGAAATTAGTAGGTGAAATCAAGGCCCCAATTTCGTATTTTATGTTCAATAGAATCGTAGGAAAAACAATCTCATTGTGTAAAAATGGCCAATGATGTAAACAAGTCACGAAATGTTTTCTTAAAAATAAACTATTTTCAGTTGGTATTTCAGTCTTAAATGAACTACACATGATAATTGTATGAATAAAGTGCTCGTAAACACTGCTGGATGTCTTAAATATAACACGATTAAGATAAAATTTAATTAATGATAAACTACTTTGTTTACATGTTCGACCGTTTCCAAACAACAAGAATTTGCTGTGCTAACCTTTTTTAAATTGGAATCGGTTATTTAAATTAATCTGTGCATTTGGCTTTTTGAGCATAAAAACTCTTTTCAAATGAAAGCTTGAACATAAAAGCTTATAGCTTTTTCGAAAACTATTACCACTGTCTTCAAGGATGAGTGGTGTGCGACTTGCAATAGGTTGTGACCGTGAAAACAAGTGATTACAGATTTTTCGGGAACAATGTCAGTTCAATCTGCTTTTTAGAAAAAAATAGCCAATGTGTCACTGTGCACCGTGTCAACTATCTGTGTAAATCAAGTCAATCAGTGGCTACGCTGCGACGTGAAATAAGCAGAAACAAACACACTTTCGCAGTTATGATTTCATCATTACAGCTCATATACGTCCCCACCGAGGGGCTCGAGCCTACCCTGAATCAGGGCGATTAGGCCTTAGTCGATCACGCGGGCCCAGTGCGGGTTGGTCGACTTCACACACAACCTTCGAGTTTCTTCGCAGGCGTGTGCAGGTTTCCTCACGATGTTTTCCTTCACCGTTAAAGCAATCGGTAAGTCGTATGTACGTAAGTTTTTGAAAAACTCATTGGTACATTGGCCGTCCAGATTTGAACCCGGTACCTCTGGTTAGATGGACCGAGTCGTTACCGGTTGAGCCACCGACGCTTTATTTAATTAGTTATGATTTAATTAAGGTTTAAACCTGGTAAGGGGTGCGGGAAACTGGTAACGGTGAAGGAAAACATCGTGAGGAAACCTACACACGCCTGCGAAGAAACTCGAAGGTTGTGTGTGAAGTCGACCAACCCGCACTGGGCCCGCGTGGTCGACTAAGGCCTAATCGCCCTGATTCAGGGTAGGCTCGAGCCCCTCGGTGGGGACGTATATGAGCTGTTATAATAAGGGGTGCGGGATGCCGTTGTATGCGGGCAGCTCAGAATTGGTTTTCATGGAAATTTTCATGGACGTCTTTCGGCTGATATAGTGAAGGTTGTAACAAGTACGAAAAGAACTGGCAGTCCACCGGGTGGGAAGTGAATACCGTTGCCTAAAGACGTCTGTGTTATTAAAGTTACTCTTATCAATTTCTTGAAAAGTGACATTAGCTTATGGTGAGACTTTTGGAAGACTAGTAATTTCATACTATCCTGTTAAAATTTCAATGATTGGAATGTCGATGTATTTTCTAAATTACGTTTAATTTCCAGATATTTAAAAGTGTTGTCGCCTCTCGCCCATAAGGCGCACCGTGAAGTCTCACAGACCAAATCTACCGAAAGCAATTTCCTCAGCCTACCCACTCCAGAAAACGACGGCAGATAATCCTCACCGAACGATATATTATAATGCATCGCGGGACACGTCAGAGGGCTATTTATTTTCTGGAATGGGCGGAGGAATGGGTTAGACCATTAATATGGCGACCAGTCGACCGCGGCCGAGAAGGATATCGAGGGGCCGCGCCCGCGTCGTTCGACAGTGAAAAATGATATCTCACGCAGGTGGCGCGCGCCTGATAACTCGTGTAATGATATTGTCGTCGTGCCGAGTCGCTAACTTAGCGGGTATATTGAAAGCGATGGACGGGTTACCGCGCTAATGGATCCGAGTTGTTTGCTGTTGAAGACCGCTTTTTAAAATCTGACTAGCGAAAAAGCGAATTTGACAAGCAGTTTGCTTCTAATATGGTTGATGGGAGCGATGGCTGACTCTCGCGTTATATTCGTGACCGAGTGTTGTCCGTGTGAACTGGCCTACTCTTGTTAAATGCATTCAATGATTTTTATGTATAACTTTTCGTGTCATATTGTTTTCATGTTCTAATGACAATCTGATTTATATCAAGTATTTAATTTTGATGTTATTAACTAATATTTGTTTATTTCTTGATTCTTCACGAATGACATTATTATTATTATTTTATGACTATCAGAAAGAGTGTAATTTGCACCTATTTTGAATAAATATATTGAGTTGAATTGAATTTTCAGGTAATTACTTCTACGGTTATGCATTGTTCACGTTCAGTCAGTGTCAGTTCAGTTACGTATATTTGTCATCATATCATCCGATAAACGTCCACTGCTGGACAAAGCCGTATATTTGTATTTTTTTAAATTAACATGTATTCATAGCCGTTTATGCGGTATACCGTTTTAGGGTCACCGCATAAAAGTGTTTAATTGCAAAAATTATGTTTTGCACACAAAAAGATTAAGAATACTTTTGATACAACAAATTATAATATCTATTTTGACGTAATCATATTGTACCCATATAGGATCATTTTTTTTAACGCAAAAGCTACAGGTTCCGCGTAGGAACCATAAACGAATTTTCAACAACTATCATTACATTGCGATCAAATATGACGATCACGGGACCACCAAAAGGCCTTAACAACATTTTGATCGCTCTGTAATAATATCAATCACAAAAGTCACAGGCGGTGTTGGCCGCTAATTCGCGGGCGGCTCATAATGCACGTAATCATGTCATTAATTGACCCCTCGGCCGCGTAATAACCGTGATGTATGGGGGCTCCCGGTGATAGAGCGTGCGGTACGTAACGCTCCGTGCGTATATGTCACTGGATTACTCCGGGATTAGTGGAAAAATGCGAGGTAAATTAATTTCGTGATGAAATAATTTGGTGGTTTTTGTTAGGCCACTAGATCAACATAAGTTTGGTGTACCTACATGTGTACGAAAAAACGATGACCAATTACACAGGGTGTAACAAAATTGGTGTAGGTCCCGTTAACTGGGGCTTCTACTCATCATACTGAACAACTATTGTTCTACGACTTTGCTGAAATCGTAAAAAAAAAGTTTACTCTTTATACAAATCGATCAGTTGATCGACCAATTTTGTGCATTTTAGTACGGATGGAGGGCCCAATTTTTTTTTTGAGAATTGACTATGGGTTCCTTGGGGAAAGTTTTTAAGTATGATGAGTAAGACCCCAGTTAAAGGGTCCCACATCAATTTTTTTGCTGATTGCGTTATATATACAGGATATATCACGCAATCTCAACGTAAAGCAAGGAATAACATCCCAAGTGGGATAAAGTTGTTTAAAACTCCCGATGGATATATGATTTGAATTTTTGAACGTTAAATTTCGTATAAAAACTCTAAGCATACGGGCATTGTAACTCAGATCAAGAAAATACTTTTAATCTGAGTATTGTATAGACAGTTTTATCGAAAATCGAGCCGACTGGTGGTCCGGCAGACAAAAAACAACAAAAAGGCACGACTGCAAAAAATTGAAACAAAAGAAGGTGTTTGGTATTATTTATCTAGCCCTGGCTTTTTATTGGCTCGCAGTATGTAGGTGTGAAAAGTGGAGTATTCATCTCTGGAATAAAGTCTGTCTTCGTCTTGGGCGGCTTGATCCCCTCGCGTCACTCAGGACTCTGCATAACCACGCTCGCTTGCTACGCTCGGGAGTTGGGTCTCTCGTTTCGCTCAGGGTCCAATATGCCGTCCGTGACATAAGGCACGGCTTTATTCCCTTAGTGCATAATATACTATTAAAGAAATACCATTATGATAATATACGCTTCTGTCTCGTTTATCTCATGGATATAATATTAATCCCAAAAAAATTTGTAACGTTTTCTTAAAGTATGGTTGCTCCTTTATCACGTGATATTTACTAATATACAGGGTGTTGGATGCATCGTGACCCAAATTGAATTGTCCGATAGGATAGGCCAGTAGCTATCCCTTCAGATCTCATAATCTTCCCTATGCCCTGCGCATTTTTAAAAAAACAAATTTTTTGTCAATTTTGAAAGAAAATCCAAAATTCTGCATTTAATCTTGAATTAAAAAAAAAACTACTGGGTGTAGCCTCAAAGCTTATATTTTATTTAGATGTGCACTGCAGTATGATGCTACTAAATTTAAAATTACTGTCAGTTAATATTTAGTTTTTTTTTTATAAACTCTCAAAGTTTCCGGAAGAGGTAAAGATAAACATTAAAATAAATTTTACATGAGTATAAAAGGGAAGTGATGTAGTAAAAAAAAAAACTAAAAGCGATCGGGATCTTTCAACTCTCTCAAAATAGCTAAGCAAAGCGAGTAGCGGATACTATGGCGAAAATAAAATAAAAATTAAATAAAACGAATATAAACTAAAACCATAACTAACACTTTTTAACAATCTTACTCAACTTTTACGTGTTCTTGATATTCAGTTATTATTTAATTGACTGTGCAACACTCACTCATGTTACCTTCTAATTATAAATATATCGGGCTTTATACTTACCAACTTGCCTTATTGATACATATATACCTTGATATGATATTCTTCTTGTATGACTTGAGTTGTTTCACAGAGGTGCGCACATTTTACCTCTCTTCGCTGGTCTTGGCTACAAAACAGCGTTGTGCATGTCCACCTTGCATGTACAACATTACGCTGAGCCCGGGCCTTTTTTGGCCAGGCAGTTAACTTTTTGTTTTATGGTGTGTTCTATAAAAGTGTACTCATTTATGAATTACTTACTTATAATGTTCTATCTTTATTGCTTGTTTGCTCTTTGGTGCTGTTTTGCTACTATTACCTAGATAACAACATGAAAGATTAGATTTAATGATGATTTCAAATTAAACTATTAAAAAAATAAATGTTTCTATATTTAATTTTAAGTAAATTTCCGTTAAAGACGAAGATATGAGACAGATTTTATTTTTTAAAGGTGAGATAACAGTTTAAATGTGTTCACACGTGTTATTGACGCAAAAAATGGTTTTCACCTGAATTTTGAATATCTGCCTGATTTTGTCCGATGCACAAATTTTGCGAGTTAGTGAACTTCTCTTATGGCATGTGGCATACCGTCATTGGAAAGAGAATTGACTAGAGAATAGAGAATTTTAAGGGAGTTGGAAGATACCTATCGCTTTTAGTTTTTTTATACTCATGTAAAATTTACTTTAAAGTTCATCTTTACTTCTTCCGAAAACTTTGAGAGTCATTACAAAAAACTGCTAGTAATTACAATTTTAGTAGCACCATACTACAGTGTACATCAAAATAAAATTTAAACTTTGAGGCTACACCTAATAGTTGTTTTAAAATCAAAATTAAATGCAAAATTTAATTTTCTTTAAAATTTGCCAAAAAAAATATTTAAAAAATCCGTAAGGCATAGAAAAGAATATGAGAGCTGAAGGGATAGCTATTAACCTCTCCTATCGGCTAATTTAATTTGGCACACGATGCACCAAACACCCTGTATAATACGGCCTTCCATTCAACTAATGTCAGGTAATTACAAAGTATATGGAAATCACATAATTTAATTACCTATATTCAAGCCATGCCGACTACGGTTCGTCCAGTTCAAAAGTCAAGAAAGGTCCGTCTGGACGTATAATGCATAAATAATGTCAGTAATTACTATGGAGATGCATCGAACACAGGTTGATCTCGCGTAGCACACGTAGCACGCGTAGCGCGTAGCAAGCTTGTTCCTGCTTTGTAGCGCGTAGGCTTATAATTCGGGTAACGTTTGGCATCGTTTGGGTAAAGAACAGAGGCCAGGTTCTTCTTCTTTCACAGTTCCTTAGGGATGAGGTTCACGACCTCAAGTGACCAAGCTGCAGTGGATGGATGTAGGTGCTATGGACCATCTCAATTTCTCAGTCCTCAATTTCTGCACAGCGTCTGTCGTTCAGTAAGACGCATTGATATAACTGAGATTAAAAACTACTGTGGCTCCTAAGTAAGCTAACGTTAGGAAGGATCACTTACAGTCCTGTTCCCTATGTGCTTGGCGCGACACCGCAGCACGGCGGACTGGCCCACGACGGCGGTCACGTTGCGCGGCGATACGTCGTCGAAGTAGGGCCGCTCGGGCCGCCCCTCCCCACCACCGCTGGCCCCGCTGCCCCCGCTCACACCCGGAAGAGCAGTAAGGCCTGAAACAAACAAAAAGATGGGTTAATTTAAGGTTAACCCTTACAATTATTGCAATAAGGACGCGCCTTTAGTTTTGTTTTTGTACCATGTAGACATATTGCAGTTATTTCAACTTTTTGAATATGAGGAATTATTCGTGTCTTAAACGGTTTATTTTAACTTTACGTTCCATACATTCGTTTTGTTTTATCTGCTTGAAATATTGCAAAAGATTTTTCTGTTACTTTTGCTTCACCAGTTATTACGTTCGCATATGAATTCAGTCATGGAGACAGACAAACAATATTATTATAATATTAACCTTTAACTTTCAACAGATCTTACACACGTAAAACCTTTTGCAACCTAAACCATGAATTTAATTCAATAGATCGTTTTAGATTACTGTTGTGGTTGTCAAGAGGTGTTGAAAAAAAGCTTTAATTATTTTAGATTGATTTCACTTGTTTTTTCTATGAAATGCAAAAAAAGCTGACACTCTTTCTGAATGTAGAGCCTGAAAATCCTACAAAGAATATGGTTCCTTGAGGGAAACCTTAGAAGAGGTGGTCGTGCACATACTTAATGCACAGGTATCTTGAGGGTTCTTGGAAGTAAACACTTCTAAAATCGGGCGTTCTTAGATCAATCTTAATTGTAAAATTAACAGTTAAAAGTGTGCAAGAAATTGATTCAAAATTATTAGACTAGATCTTGTTTCTTGTAAACTGCAGAGGAGGAGCGTATAGGAGCTAAGTTGCTTGCCTTTCAGAGTTTTATAGCCTGAATTTTGGAGAGGGTGTGTAGGAATTGCATGAACTGATTCCATCAGCTCCATTCCAACTTCGGTCAACCAGAAGCAGGGAAGGCTTCCACCCCTAGATTAAATAGTTAAATTGATTATCATTTACAAATATAAAATTAGAGCCTCTCTGCTCACTTGGCACGAGGCGAAGTGGCAGGAGCACCCCCAGCGGAAGCACAGTCGGCTGAAGTTCAGTGCGACGGGGAGAGAAAGCGTCGAACTATCCGGGCATTATCGAGGAGGACTGCTTTTTGCATTGCTGCAATTATTGGTCTGCCTCGGAGATCCAGCCGCCTTAGGTGACGTTCAAGGTCGGCTGGAATTAGCCCGTTCACGGACAGGACTATGGGGATGATTTCGGTTGATTCCACTCGCCACATATCAGTAACCTCGTGTGCCAGGTCCAGGTACTTGGTCCTTTTATCGGCATCATTATTATTATTTATTTTAGTACTTTTTGATATACCGTGTAATGTACAGTAATTTAATTTATTGGATTTATGTACTGAATATGAACTGCAAAGGTGTGAAATTCCTTGTCTGCGTGTGTGTTACCTGAGCTTTGATCTAGGGGTAGGCATTTCCAAGGCTAGATTACATGGGTTTTATTTGGGTTTGATTCACTTAATATCAAGTGAAGTTTGGGTAAAATGCTCCATAAGTCCTCTGGAGGTGAACTGCACGAATTTAAACACAAATACGGAAAAACGATACAAAGGATTAAATGGTGAAACGTATTTGGGATATTGAAATTGAAATTCAAGTTATGTAATCGTGCTTTTCACGAATCAACACTTAGCAAAATTAACATTTCGTCATAGTTAATGTCACACGGCGTTCGTACCTACGTGCCAATAAAGTTAAACATTTTAACCACATTTCCAGTTCAATGCCGGATCCTAACCCGCCAGGAAACACCTCTCAATCTCTCTAACCTCGCCCTCGCACCAATTGGGTGCGCATACGTCTCGCTAACAACAGTCTATTTGTATTCACCGACTCCACACAATCCCATTATAATTATTACATGCCATTAAATATAACGAGAGTACATTGTAAATTGTAAACCGGCGAATTTGAGCACGTCGCGTCGTGCGTGAGACGCGGAGCTACTCAGTGGAGCGATGATACATGGTAGCGTAAAGGAATTTAAATAAGGTGTATAGGTAGTTATGTAAATTTTTCTTGAAAATATTACTTATACCGGATTGTCTAGAAAAAACGTTTTAAGCGATAAGACCGTCCAAATCGTACTACTAATAGTGCTTATGATTTTTTTTATTAGGGTTTCGTACCCAAAGGGTAAAAACGGGACCCTATAATTAAGACTCCGCTGTCCGTCCGTCTGTCTGTCTGTATGTCTGTCCGTCTAACACAAGACTGTATTTCATGAACCGTGACAGCTAGACAGTTGAAATTTTCACAGATGATGTATTTCTGTTGCCGCTATAACAACAAATACTAATAAACATAAATACAAAAAAAAAACGTAAAACAACCGCCATCTAGTATGATGGTACGGAATCCTTTGTGCGCGGTTCTTACTCGCACTTTACCGGTTTTTTTATATATCTACTAGCTTTCTTTTTGTGCCAGAAACCTTCCCTGGCTTTGTGTGCCCAAAATTGTACTAAATTTCATCGTAATTAGTGATAAACTTTCAGACTAATAACATTTTGCACAAACACATATATATTTTAATATATAGATGGTGTAAGTATAAATATATAAATTGGTTTTATTCTTCTGCAATACGTGGAATATTGTTTCGAGATTTTGGCGGTAATTTCGGTCCTACAGCCATAACACTCAATGATGCACCAATGCCACTAGCTCGGTTCATTCATACAGTGCGATGGTAATATAGACCGGAAAGTTAAGCACCAATTAGCTCACGATAAATGACAAACGGCGACAGTTTACAGGAATAACACGTAGCCCTTGAATGCCCCTTGGTAATGGTAATGGTAAGGACGGGCTGGTTTCCGCAACCAGGCGCCCGATGCGCCCATTTTGCGTGGTTAGCTGGCATCACTGCCAGCTCAGCTCCTCCAGGAAGTCCAGTAGCCCCCGCAGGTTGCCGATGACTTCCGGGAGTGTCCTCAGGTCACCGAGATACTCGGCCCTGTATGCTGCCACCTATTTGCAATCCAGAAGGATATGGGCAGCTGTCTCTTCGGCCTCCATTCACGCGCGGTACAGTGGGCTGTCCGTAATTTCTAGGGTGAAAAGATGTTTGTTAAAGTAACCGTGGCTAGTGATGACTGCTGTTACCAGTCGGAGATGGAGTCTACCCAACATAAGGACCTTCCTGGCAAGTCTCGCCTGACCACAGGTTTGAATGCCTCTTGACATAAATAGGAAAATCTCTAAACTACTATATGACCTTTCATCTTCTGTGGATCTGAGTGTTGGGATACTAAAGGGATATATGAGAGACGACAGCATGCAGCGGAAATGAGAACGTAAAGATGAATGTGTGGACAAGATCAGGAATTAATACATAAGGGGAATTTTGAAAATGAGAATGAATGTGGATGAGTATAAAGGCAGAAGAAGACAAAAGAAATGGATGGTCTGTGTGAAAGATGATTTAAATAAGAAATAGGTGAATGTAGAAATGACTGAAAATAGAGAAAAATGTAAGAAAAAAACATGTTCCGCTTACCCTAGATAATAATAAGGAAATGAAATGATGATGGTGTATGCAATACTGAGTATTTTTCTCATCTTAAACATACATATAAGAGCGTCAGTTGCGAACGGTTAGGGCCGCTACCTCCTTTCCGGAAGGTCGTGGTTCAAATCCTGCCACGTAACAATGTGTTTCCGAATTTCGATTTCATGTGTACGTTTATCCTACGCTCTTACGGTAAAGGAAAATATAGTGAGGAAACCTGCACACGCCTGCGAAAAAACTCGAAGTTTGTATGTGAAGTCGACCAACCTGCACTGGGCCCGCGTGGTCAACTAAGGCCCGATCGCCCTAATTCAGGGTAGGCTCGAGCCCTTCGGTGGGATATATGAGCTGATATGATGATACAAACATATATTTATAGAACTTTAATATCGACTTAAAAAGCTGAAAGATTCGTTTGAAATCGAAAGGTTGAGTCTCCCACTAAAATCCTGTACTTTTTATCCGACTTCAAAAAAGGAGGAGGTTCTATGTTCAATGTATGTTCACCGATTTTTCTGTCAATTGTGGACCGATTTTCAAAATTCTTTTTTGTTCGAAAGAGTATACTCCCGAGGGGGACCCATTGTCGCCAAGTCAAGATCCGATGATGGCATCCCATGGAAAATGAGGGCAACCCTCAAATTACTTATTATGTAGGCACTTATTACGTGATTCATATGTTTTCTAAAGCTTTAAAAACACTTGCGTCTATTAGTCATCATCTCATGTTGATAAGCTGATGAAGGAAGGTACAACTCCTTAACGGTTAAGAGTTGGAGGAAAATTCCTTCAATATTATATCTAGATGTATACGTAGGTATGCATAGACCGATAGTTTGTATTCTTTCAGGTTATTCAGATGCGTTGATGATGGACGATTTAACTTTATAACTTTCATGCTGATGAGATGATGATGGAAGCCACAGGACTTTGTATCTGTTAATGAAACACATGTATTATGATTTGATAATTCCTATTGATGAGTAGTTGATTGGGTTTAACGTTGTTAGATAGATAGCATTATCACTAAAAATAAAGAAAATAAAAATAAAAGTTTTAAAAAACTAAAAACCGACTTCAAAATGAAATTCACTCAAAAGTATGAAATAATATTATTTTACTTAAATACACAACATTAACCAACAATAACGAAATCAAAGGTGGGTACGAATTAAATTAGGGGCTTAATTTTTTTTTGAGGTCGGTGTCAGCACACAGTTACTTACGTATCAAATGTTTTACATTCGGTGGTTTCCTGCAATAGATGCAGGAACCTGTCTACGAGTACGCGTAGTGAGTCGATCACAAAGCTAAAGTTATTAATCAGGCGATTGAATATTTTGACCAAATGCGGCCAAAAAAGTTAAAAATTATTGTATTTTTATTGAGAATTAAAATATAAAAATCAAATTTTTACTTCAAATTTCATGTCAAAACTTCCATCGACGGGTTAACACGCATACCAAATGAGGCACGAACACGTCAGCATCAGCAGTCATTGAATGGAGCGACACTTTAACTGCTAACGGTCATTTGTTACAAATGAAACCTATTTGGACCGAATTTAACATGAAATGAAAATGTGATTGTCATTGTGTATACGTGCAGCGTCATCATACATATCAGCTCATATAGTGGATCGACTTCACACACGCCCTTCGAGTTTCTCCGCAGGCGTGTGCAGGTTTCTCACGATGTTTTCCTTCACTGCAAGATACGGATAAACGTACATATAAAATTGAAATTCGAAAAACATTGGTACCTGACATGATACTAACCATACTCTCCTGGACAGGAGGTAGCGGTCCCAGCCATGACGTCACCGACGCTCTACGTACGTGCACCGTAAAAATATTAAATTTTACTTTTATCAATCCCGACCTATGTCGTTTATCTTCGGGCTATCATATATCCGCTGTTTTTGATCTAGTCATCGTGAGATGTTATTATAGTGCGCTCTTGGAATTATGATTGTCACCGGTTTTTTCTGGTTAAAACCGATTTTAAACTTCACACGCCCCCAACACACATCCATATCCATACACTGAAGCGATGGCACAATCGGTCCGGACTCCAGACTAATGAGTTCTTCAACCTTTTGCAAGTCCTCGCTTTACAAAACATATTTGTTTCCATGTTATATTTTGGCATACACCTCATCTAATATGCAGACAGGGGCGGCCATTACCGGAGTGTGTTGCCGGGGCCGGGAGCCGCAGTGACGCTGCATCCGCCAGCCCGGAAATAAGGACGCAGCTCGCAGTCTTAGCTTAGCCCACCCCGCGTGCCGTCCGTGTGCGGCGCGCGAGATTGCGTGGGGCCACGAGACGGCGCATTCACTCGCTTGTCGCGTTTGTTGATATTAGTGTATGCTTGTTCGTATCACCTCACTTGATCTACCTTATGTCACATCCCGGACACTGCATACAACGGTCGTGAAATGACATTTCTAAAAACAAATGACGGAGTAAACAAAATCACGGCGAAATCCTATACGTTTGAGAACCAAACTATAACCATCTGTATCAATCTGGTGGACACGGGGATGGTGTCGGAATCTAGAGATCGGCAGGGAGTGGAACACACCGTTGCTCTTTTCTTTCTATGGCCCTTTGCCTACCACTTTTACGCTGTCAGGAATGATTAAATAGAGCAAGATCGAATCTTGCGTGACATCTACGTACTCGGGCATTGTCCCATTTTAGTTGTTTTTCTATATGAAAAATAAGACCAGACAGACTTTATACCAGAGGTTCCCAAACTTTTTCAGTCGCCTTACACTGTGTAGGTTAAGAAATTTTTCACGGCACTCTGGTCACCACATTTTTGACGATGTCGTCAATACCACTACGGGAACCCCTGCTCTATAAAGGGTGGAAAAGGTAAAATTGAACTTATTTTTAGGGAGCTACTACTACTTCTACTCATTAAACTAAACAAATTTGTTCTGCAACTCTGCTGAAATCACAAAAAATGACTTCTCATAGAGAATTGGCGAATCAGCTGATCAATTCTTATGAGAATCCAATTTATTTTTGATATTTTAGGAAAATTGTGACACAAAAGTTGTTCAGTTTCATGAGCAGAAAGTCCCGTGAAAATGTGTTCTATTTTACCTAACTCCGTGTACATCGTACGATGACGTATTGACTTTAAAACGGAATGAGGTTGGCAGAAAAATAACGATTTTCTCACGAACGAAAACTCATGCGGTTGTTGGTTATGTAAATTGAAATATTGAAATTGAAATAGTAATTAATCGTAACAGTTCTGCAAGACGACGAATATCCTAATTTTTATTTTCTGTAGGCATTTATTTAACGGAAACAAGTATATTAATGTTCAAAAACAAAACGATGTAACTCGCTTGGTTTGCTCTCAATTTTCCCATGCAAATTTCGTACCTCTCAGCTATGATATTAATGACTCCATGAATGGTTTAAATTGGAAACTGTATGCTAGCAGATTAGTGTTACGTGAAGTACTGCGTATAAACTATAAAAACAACTTTAAAAAGAATTATGCACAAAATGACATCAGCCAGTGCAGTCAGAACGTTTTGAAGAAGGAAAATGTTGGGCAACGAAAAATCACGCACTATTTCAAAAATATAGAAAAAGATGAAAAAATTGTAGTGAATAACTCACCAGCTGTCCCCACCCCCATAAAGAAACAATCTGTTAAAAGCTTGATAATTGACATGAATGAAAATACAAAAGACTCAGATGTTTCACAAACTCAAGGGGACTTTTTTCGTGACCAAAAGTAAAAATATAAGTAATTTTATTATTTTGCATGCTAATGTACAAAGTTTAAAGTCTAAGCAGGACGAACTGGAAATTTTGGCAAATGAACGTAAAATTGACGTTTGTTGCTTTAGTGAGACTTTTTTAAAAGATGACCAAGTAGATACGTTACAGATTGAGGGTTACATTAGGGGTGCTCATTTTTGTAGAAAGAGGAAGAGTTGTGGAGGTGTTGCTATTTATATTCGCAATTCTATAAACTTTCGTAGGGTAGATTGTATCTCTGAGGTCGCAATTGAAAGTCATTTTGAATGTTGTGGTATTGAGATATGTGATCTGAATTTTCTGATTCTTTCCGTCTACAGGTCCCCTAAGAGCTCACTTGATTTATTTCTGACCAAAATGGAAACTTTACTTAATAAGATAGCGGTAAGGACTAGAAATCGTTTCAGGAAAATCTTTATTTTGGGAGACTTTAATGTTAATATTTTGGTTAAAAGCCGTGAAAGTGAATCTTTTTTGAACTTGCTCCACTCTTTTAAAATTCACCCAACTATAAATGAACCGACTAGAATTACTCCTCACTCAAAAACCTGCATCGATAATATTCTAACAAATATTAAAAAATACAATGCTGAAGTACTAAATATTGGACTATCAGACCACACATCTCAACTTATATCAATTCCATGTAGCTTGAGCTTTAACGAAAAATTTTGGTTTAATTTAAAAAGAATTCCTGAAAATTATATAGAAATATTTTTAAAATACATATCACAAGTTAATTTTTCTGAAGTTTATGATCAAACCAATGCAAATACGGCATATAAATCATTTATAGCTTTATTTTCACTTATTTACAAATTATGTGTTCCAATTATGAGGATTAAAGTTACATACAACAAAAGACTTCAATGGAAAACAAAAGGAATAGTCATATCTAGCAAAAATAAAAGACGAATTTATTCTCTTACTCAAAAAAGCAATGGCCTAAATACTGGTAATGTATATAATAAATATTGCAAAATCATGAAAAGAGTAACAAAGCATTCTAAAAGAATCACGAATATAAATTTTATAAACAAAAGTTCAAATAGAAGTAAAGCATCATGGGCAGTAATAAAAAGAAATACAACACAGACCAATACTTTAAAGGAAACTGTAAACATGATTCTAAAGAATGACATTTTGATTGAAAATCCCCTAGATATAGCGAATACTTTCAATGACCATTTCATAGATCTCAATGCCCCTTTGCAGTACAATAGGCTCAATACGTTTAAGCTAATTTCACAGTCAAATGTTAACAGTATGTTTATAACTCCAGTAACTATAGAGGAAATAAAGAAAACGATCCTTAAACTAAATAATAAAAAGAGTACTGGTTACGACGAAATTCCCATGCTTTTTATTAAAAGTAGCATTGAATATATAGCGCAACCGCTTGAGTTCATAATTAATTTGTCCCTTGAGACTGGAATTTTTCCGAATAACTTAAAAAAGGCATTAATTAAGCCATTGCATAAAAAGGGATCCAGAACTGACATAAATAACTACAGACCCATTGCGCTTTTGTCAAATTTTTCCAAAATTATTGAAAAAATCATACATAATAGGTTAATGTCTTTTCTGAATAAACATTCTATACTTAGCAATAATCAGTTTGGATTTCAAAAGAGTAAAAACACAACGTTGGCTATTTTTAAAGTTTTGAAACAAATTTGGACTGAGGTGGAAAACAGAAATACATGTGTTGGGCTGTTTATGGATTTATCAAAAGCTTTTGACTGTGTTGTACATGAAATCTTGCTTAAACAACTAGAAAATATTGGGTTACGGGGTAATGCCTTGAAATTAATGGAGTCTTATCTTTCTAACAGAGTGCAAGCTACAATTGTTGAAAAGTATAATTCAAATACAAAGACGCTAGAGCAAATTCAATCTGACTTTAGAAAAATACGATTAGGTGTCCCACAGGGAAGTGTTCTTGGACCTCTACTATTCCTTATCTATTTAAATGAGCTACCTTTGGTGATCAATCATCTCTGTGTTTTGTTTGCTGATGATGCTACTATTTTTATACCGAAGGATAATTTGAGTAATCACGAATATATCAATGAAATATGTAACACTATTGACATGGCTACAGAATGGTTGACATCAATTAATTTGAAATTAAATCTAGATAAGACTAAAATTATAGAATTTAGGAATTATAAAAAGGAACCACATTATTTAAATATCATTATTTGTGGTAAAGCAGTAGAATTAGTTAATGACATTAAATTTTTAGGAATTACAATTGATACTCATTTGAATTGGAAATCTCATATTGAAACGATCAACAAGAAGATATCAAGTAAATGTTATGCTTTGTCTATACTAAGTAATGTGACTTCAACAGAAGTTAGTCGAAATGCATATTATGGCTACGTTTATCCACTTTTGACATATGGCATCATATATTGGGGTAACTCTGTAAATGTTAACTCTACTTTTATATTACAAAAACGATGTCTAAGGATCATCTACAAAATACCTAGCACTGAGTCTCTAAGGTCTGTATTCAAAGAACAAAAATATCTTACAGTAATTAGTATATATATACTGGAAATGTGTGTGTTTGTAAAAAATCATAGAGAACATTTTACTAGAAAAAATGAAATCTATCATAGAAATGTTCTACGCAGCCAATATAAATATGACATGTGCGTTGTGTTAGCTAAAAGCTACATATTTAATAAAAGTGCTGTAGTTGTAGGTGCTAAAATTTTTAATCACTTACCAATGTATATCAAGTCATTAGATGGTACTAAATTTAAAAAAACACTAAAAGATTGGTTGACAGACAAGGTATTTTATACTTTAGAAGAATATTTTTCAAATTAATTTATACTTGCTTTTTATGTTTTAATTTTTGAATAAAATTATGACTGTACTTTAAATGTTAAACCATGACTATTGTATGCCCGAAATGGGTAAACTGATGATACTAATTAATTGTAACAACTATATTACTCAGTTTTGACAATAAATATTATCTTATCTTATCTTATCTTATTTACCTACTTTATTGTCATACCGTCAGACAGCACGACTTTGGTTTGTGTTCATTTCCCGCGGTTCTAGGGGCCCCCGAAATGATCTCCACAGCGGCGGTGGCGGCGCGGCTGATAGCACTCTTTGTTCGACGTCTGCGAGGTGACTGACACACTCGGCGCCTTTGTTCACCAGCACCCGGCACCAGGTGGGGCGTATTGTTGCTTTCGCCTCCTTCCGGCATCATTTGTGATTGGGATTGTACAGTGTTTGTGTGTTCGTGTCTAGTCTAGTTATTGTACCTGTACTTTATAAAGATCGGTTTAACCAAAGAATACTATCTGCTTACTAAGATATTAACATAGGTGTGAAGGCTGATTTACACACCGATAAGAACAGTACAGTTGAGTAAGTAATAAGCAGAAGTACATCTGATGGCTACTATATTTGTAGTGCGCTCTAGTACTCTAGTCAAAATACGCAATGTTTCATCATCATATCAGCTCTACTGTTTTTGGTAGGTATCCAATTTTGGTCCATCCCGAATGTTGGTACCTACCTACCCATTTTCGCTTTTGCGCTGGATCTTTTGGAAAACTAAAAATAAAATTGAATATTTAAAAGCTGACGACCTGATTTTATGTTATTTTTATCTACTAAGGTCGCAACACTAAAAATCAATAATACATAATTTCAAGTAAAATTTGAAAATGAAAATTGTGTAAATCATGCGTTTTAATACTTAACAGAGAAATGTGACCAGAAAGTTTTGTAGTTGCTTGCGGCACGATTCCTTAATTGTTACAACTTTCATTATATTTATAAAATTTTATACCGGAGCAACATCAATTTCACATGCCGTGGACGACTATTTATACAGAATAGTGTAAGTGTGTGTGTAAGAACCGAATTTGGTACTCAGACAGCACTCATAGTTTCTTTTGATAACTACTACAAGTCATAATACTATAAGGCGCTGCAAGTTTTTTTTTTCCTGTATGGTTTTATACTTAATAAATATTAAATATGAGTAATATCATACGAGCGAGCGGTTTGCCGAAGAATTTCGGCGAATTTGGTAGCAGAAGGAGGTGTTCGTAGTGCTCCTCTTTTTTTTCCAAAACCGGTGTTATTTTGAAGAGACTGTCGGAAAGCCTAGCAAAACTAGCCTTGTCGACGGGCCTTCCGAACAAAATGAAAGCTATAATACTACGGACGACTGCTATCGTGGACTGGCACTAGATAGTGTGCTGCCCCAAAGGCTTACATTTAAAAAAAAAACTGTAAAACGGGAATAATAATAACAATAATTGTATTTGTTTCTAACACCTTCAACACTTGGAAGCACATCCCTCGCAACTCTCATAAGATTTGTTCCATTTACGGCACCATCCATTACCGCATTACAATCGTAATACTTGACGTAAGTGGGATTGGACCCGAGGGGCCGAAGCAAAGGACTTAACCCTTTATTACAGCAATCACATTAATATAACTCGTAAAAGAGAGTAAGATGGGACGTAAAACCATCATAAAATGGTGGTTTTCTTGCCAAAGTAACACCGATATTATTAAAATCAAATCTTCATAAGATAGACAGTTTAATGAGGGTTGCAGAAGGTCTATCTTCTCCAAAAACACTACGCCGCCTGGGACTTGGGACACGAGGAAACGCAGTGCTGCCCAGGGCCCAGGAGTTGCGTCGCTCTGTCAACCTAACTGGCTAAATTCTTAGGAATAAACGAGTGTGCGAAGCCAGGGCGGCTGCAGGAGCCTTCAGGTCCAAAAAGTAAAGTTAAATTTCTGAAAGGAGACCGCCGCATTTTAAGATTGAACCCTACTTGCGTCTAACGAGGATCCTATGCCGGTTACATTTTATTTGAGACGAGCAGTTGCCCGCGGTTTGCCCGCGTGGATAACGAAGGTGCGAGAGCTATTTTAATCTCGAGCGACGAGGGAGTGAAGAAGTTATTGTGATGGAAAAAAAAACGAACTTTAGATTTTGATGGAGATAAGATAAAGATAAGTTAAATACTCTTTATTTTATACACTAGTTAAAAAAAATCTTACACTAACAGAGTCTAAAAAACAAAAAAAATGTGTGAGTGAGTGTGTGTGTCTGTAAGTTCGTCCGGTGCTCTAGTTCTCAAACTACTGGACGGATTTGGATGAAATTTTGGTAAAGAAAATACTATTTTTATATTTCTTTCGCCTTTCTTTCGAATTTCCCCTATCTTGATTTTGTAAATCAAAAACGGCTCTAACGGTTTTGTTGAAACTCGGTATATTATTATAACTGTCTATGGCTTACGCTTACGAAGCGTCGGTGGCTCAACCGGTAACGACTCGGTCCATCTAACCAGAGGTACCGGGTTCAAATCTGGACGGCCAATGTACCAATGAGTTTTTCAAAACTTACGTACATACTTACCGATTGCTTTAACGGTGAAGGAAAACATCGTGAGGAAACCTGCACACGCCTGCGAAGGAACTCGAAGGTTGTGTGTGAAGTCGACCAACCCGCACTGGGCCCGCGTGGTCGACTAAGGCCTAATCGCCCTGATTCAGGGTAGGCTCGAGCCCCTCGGTGGGGACGTATATGAGCTGTAATGATGATGGCTTACGCGGTAGTTTGTTATTCCAAGAAAAATCGGAATAAGGTACCTCTCATACAAATCCAGATTGTTAATTACTTTTCCCACAAATGGCTATAACGGTTTTAATGAAACTTTGTGAAATATAAGAAATTAATAAGTCATACCCCACTGAATACTTTATTATTTCAGGAATAATCTGAGTAAGGTACCTCCCATACAAACCAAAATTATTTTAATTTTTTTCATAAAGTCTTGATACACCTATCTTTATTCTTTGCTACTAAGTAAGTGTAATGTTCATTGTTGATTGGTGTATGCCCGACTATGACAGACGATAAAGGCTCCGCGTGATAGTATGTACAGCGTGGCTGTACAAGTGTAATGTTTATTGTTGATTGGTGTATGCCCGACTATGACAGACGATAAAGGCTCCGCGTGATAGTATGTACAGCGTGGCTGTACAAGTGTAATGTTTATTGTTGATTGGTGTATGCCCGACTATGACAGACGATAAAGGCTCCGCGTGATAGTATGTACAGCGTGGCTGTACAAGTGTAATGTTCATTGTTGATTGGTGTATGCCCGACTATGACAGACGATAAAGGCTCCGCGTGATAGTATGTACAGCGTGGCTGTACAAGTGTAATGTTCATTGTTGATTGGTGTATGCCCGACTATGACAGACGATAAAGGCTCCGCGTGATAGTATGTACAGCGTGGCTGTACAAGTGTAATGTTCATTGTTGATTGGTGTATGCCCGACTATGACAGACGATAAAGGCTCCGCGTGATAGTATGTACAGCGTGGCTGTACAAGTGTAATGTTCATTGTTGATTGGTGTATGCCCGACTATGACAGACGATAAAGGCTCCGCGTGATAGTATGTACAGCGTGGCTGTACAAGTGTAATGTTCATTGTTGATTGGTGTATGCCCGACTATGACAGACGATAAAGGCTCCGCGTGACAGTATGTACAGCGTGGCTGTACAATTTATTTTGTCCCACGATTATGGTGAGGGTCCATTATACATATTAGTGAAATAATTTTTGAATTCGGATGAGTATAGTTCTGGAGATTACCTCCTGCATGCTAATTTTACCTTTTTATAATATTACAACATACCTATATGCATAGATAGGTGTTTACACACTTTTATATAGTCATAAAACCTTTAATACCTATTATAGAGATAAGTCCACCTTTGTACATGTCCTCTCTAAGTTCTTGTCATTTAAATGTTTGTGTACAATAAAGGATATAATATATATATAAAAAATACTACGAATAATGTAGTTACCTTTCACGTAGCCAAGGATCCAGGCGCAACCAATGTCCCCTCGTTATAGTTGGTTCAGTAGTTTACAGGTGAAGGGAACTAGTTAGTTGGTAGATGAAAGTTATATACAGTAAATATATGATTTTTATATTTTTAATAGCAGATGCCCAGCGGCGTTGCCCGTGCAGATTCCGTTTTTTGCCGTTCCCGTAAGAATTTCCCAAAATATTTTATTAACAGATGCCTACGTCATAATTGCTATCGTGTAGTGTAGGGTAGGGTATCGTTGACTAGGTTGACCGTTTTTCGGTTCAGAGATCAGTTTGCAAAATTATAAGATTTAAAGTGCTAATTTTCGTTATAGTCAAACCACTATTTCAGGAAATCTGAAAAAAAATATAAATAGTAGGACATAATATATCTAATTTAAAAGGAAATCTCTTGGAAAGGCTGTGTTAGTTCAGGAGTAATAGTCGAACAACTTATCTGTTTCAGTCCAAGTGGTTAGCAGCGCTAACCAGCTAATATCTACCTTTTTTATTGTATTATTTTAAAATAAAATGAAATCATTGAATTTAAATCTAAACTTCAGATGTTAAAAATAGACCAAATTATGACATTATCACTGTTAATATAAATCCGTGACGCAAAAAGTTTACAGTATATGCAGTTGGATTTGTAAAAAAAAAATCATAGATTTTCTTTATGAAATGTTCTATTCATCATAATCATAACAGCTCATATACGTCCCCACCGAGGGGCTCGAGCCTACCCTGAATTAGGGCGATCAGGCCTTAGTCGACCACGCGGGCCCAGTGCGGGTTGGTCAACTTCACACACAACCTTCGAGTTTCATCGCAGGTGTGTGCAGGTTTCCTCACGATGTTTTCCTTCACCGTTAAAGCAATCGGTAAGTTTTTGAAAAACTCATTGGTACATTGGCCGTCCAGATTTGAACCCGCTACCTCTGGTTAGAAGAACCGAGTCGTTACCGGCTGAGCCACCGACGCTTTTTCTATTCTATTACCAACTACAAATATACTTTGTTTTCTAAAATAATCATAAAAAGACTAAGGAACCCTACTTTGCGCGAGACCGACTTGCACTAAGCCAGTTTTTTAAAAGCCGTTCACACAATTAAATGTTTTCTATGAGATTCTAATAACTGTTACTAGATGGCACTGTCATTACTTAGAACAAAAATGACAATAATTGTAATTAATCGTATATAAAATAATTAAATTTATAATTTAAATTTTTGAAGAAGTAACTTTAGACTTAACACTTACAAACTTAGCTATTCAAACGAGATTGGAATAATAAAATCCTCTTTCCAAGCCAAGCCATGCAAATAATCGCATACAATTATCACAACTATTCAAGAACTTCTCACAAGAAAAATAAACTCCCTCGCTTTATCGCCCCATTGAATATCGACGAGCGCTCGCTGCAAGAGCTCCAAAGACAGGACACTATATTGCCGCCATACGGAAGGCGCTTATTCCCGATGGCCTAGAACAAAGGAGCGAGAGCCATTTAGCAGGCGCCTGCCTCAACTCACCGCTGAATACCTGCCCTGCTGGTGCTACTGCTAGATGCCATTTAGATAATGGGAAGAAATATCAGGGAGAATGCTGTCGTTTACTGTTCGGACTTTATAACAGTCCTGAATAGGTATTGGACTTAAAAGTTTTTATAATTTTACTACAGCTGGTCTTCGTGACTTCGTGCAATATGATTTTTTATGTACTACTAGATTTTGCTATCGGCTTCGTTCGCTTGAACATAGTTTTATGACTGTCTTCGAGGGTGCGCAAGCCGCGAGCGTGGTAAAAGTAGCTTATATGTTAATCCAGGACCTAAGCTGTCAGCCAGATATGTTCAGTAGTTAGTTAGTTTTCGCGTGAACATAGTTTTTATGTCTGTCGTGCAGTCGAGCGTGAGAACTGAGTTAACTCTAGATCCCTTGGGAACTATGTCGAGCTATGCTAATTAGTAGTGAATTCGATAATCAGTATTAATTAGCACGTCAATCCTTCGCTTCATTGCGAAGTGACAGAAATTACCAAAAAAAAAAGAGTTAACGGCTATCCCACGGGAACTACTTAAGAAATATGGATAAAAAGTAGCCTATATGTTAATCCAGCACCTAACCTATATGTGTACCAAGTTTCATCCCGATCCGCCCAGTGGTTGAAGCGTGAAAGAAAAACAAATATCCATCCATATAATACAAACTTTCGCCTTTATAATATTATAGTAGGATTTCTCATATGTCATTTCGAGTATGCGTCATTTCACGTAAACATCATTATGCGTAGATATATCATTATGCGTGTAATCCTTTTAAAAAAATACGCACCTAAATTAAATACAATCACTTGTTGGATGTGTAATCGGTGATAATCGACCATTTCCTTATTTAAAAGGTAAAAAACTATATCTGTTGGTAAATATATACAAAGAAAAGTAAAGAGGATAAATATTTTTTTCTTACATTAAATACTTTTTCTGGTACGATGTTTTTTGTTAGCTTTTTACATAAAGAAAACAATGAACGTCATTCCTAGAACCTGACAAAGATAATAATATCAAAAAATATCCTCGCAGAATTGCCGTAAATATTTATCAAAATGGCATTTAGAGTAACACGAGTTCTGTTTAGTGGTAAGTTAAAAACGGTTTAAAATCTTTTTCAATCCTATTGTGTCCCATGCGAGTGTTCATGTGAAGTTGAAATACAATCGTCTTGCTCGTTTAGAAACGACATTAAGAATAGTGACCCGCTAATCAATGTTTTCAGGAGGAAAAATGCAAAGGTGGGCTTACAACTACGCAGGCTTCAACAGATACGGTAAAGATGTTTTAACGTACAAGTATGAAAATAGTAATAACGTTTAAAGTGGTTGATTTCACCGTCTCTACAGTAGCACGCACAGACTCTTAACGTAACGATACGAACATCTTGTGAGGCGTGACCCGCGCGAGCGCCGCCTAGGGCATAGGCGCGCGTTTCTGTAAAACAAAACTTTAAGCGCTTACCAAAACGATGTTTGCTTGAACGCTTGCAGTGTAGGAAAGTCAAAAGTGAACAGTGAAGGGAATTACTATGCTAAAAAGAGCGAGTATGTTACAAAAAGACATTCTGTACAGATATTTTGAACAGTAGGCAGTTTGGGCAGTAAATTTATTGAGTGATCACTGCGTATCGGGTGACGTAGCGTAGGCAGGCTTCGCACTCGTTGGACCAAATACCACTGAAAGTCGCGGGAAGCCGCTGTGCGGCTCAGCACCGATCGTTGTAGAAAGGAAGGCCTTCGTTCAGCAGTGGAAGTCTTTCGGCTGATATAATGATAATTATTTTGAGCAGATCAGAGCGTGGCCTTTTCTGCACCCCAGAAAACAAAATATAAAAACTTATACATTTTTTTTATGAAAAATTTGAGTGCGTTTGACTATATCTCACCTGATGGTAAGTGACGATGTAGTCGAAGATGGTACACGCAAACTCAAATACTGCCTATATATTCACTCTCGCCTTGAAGATCCCCAAATTGTAGAAGTCGGGAAACAAAGACGCAGGCAAGGAGTTCCACTCCTTTAGCGACATTCCAGGTCTGCTCCGTGACGACTGCCTGTACGAAGACGCTGACGTGACGGAAGCTTTGCGCCGCCTCCCCAAGCACATCATGGATGAGCGTCAGTTCCGCATGATGCGCGCCATCCAGCTCAGTGGTCAGAAGCGGATCCTACCCAAGGAGGAGTGGACCAAGCTTGAGGAAGATTACCGCTACTTGTGGCCTATCGTGGAACAGGTTAGTAATATTAAAGATGAGGATCGATCAGTTCTATAGTCAGAAGTGAATCCCGCCGTTGAAGAATTATATTTATTCGTATAACGTAAAATTACTAATAATTTTTCCTAAGTACGTAGGTATATGAATTATTTATAAGTATATACCTATAAATAATCCATGCGTATATATGTCTATATATTAGGTATACATTATGCCTGTTACAGCGTCCGTTGCGTAATAGCAAGGGCTGCTACCTCCTGTCCGGGAGGTCGTGGTTCGATCCTGCCACGTACCAATGTGTTTTCGAATTTTGATTTCATATGTACGTTTATCCGACGCTCATATAAGGTGAAAAAAAACATCGCGAGGAAACCTGCATATGCCTGCGAAAAGACTCGAAGGTTGTGTGTGAAGTTGACCAACCCGCACTGGGCCCGCTTGGTCGACTAAGGCCCGATCGCCCTAATTCAGGGTAGGCTCGAGCCCCTCGGTGGGGACGTATATGAGCTGACATCATGATGTCTGTTATATATTGTTTAATTATCCGTGTACACGCCAATTTAACCCTCACATCTCATTCTTCATCGCTTATGGTAGAGAGGAAGAAAACTCTTACAGAGTTGTAATGTCATTTGTACCTTTAGTTTGTTAGCGACTGTTTACCTCAACCATGTGTGTACAACAAATGTATAAATAAAAATAATGAACATTTGAGAATTGCAATAATAAACCCAGTCTAGCGTTGGCCAAATCAAAGAGCGAAGTAAAAATTCGTAGACACAAGCTAGTTTGCAGCTGCAAAGTTTATGCATTTCCTTTTTTTCCAGGTGATCAAGGAACGCAAGGAGAGGGAAGCCTGGGAAAGCGAATATTGAGACAATGAATCTAAATAGAAATTTGTTTAATTTCTGTATTATAAAGATTCTTCTTAAAGTAATTCATCATGTAGATATATCTAACTTAAACTTTTCTAATAAATGTGGATAATGCCCGTGTGTGTTGTCTTCTCTTGTTAGTCATATTAATACCTACTGCTCTCATACTCGTGATCATCATGTACCAGGTGAAATTATGACAAAAGCTTACCAACAGATGCTAAAAAGTATCTCTTAAAACATTTTAAAAACCACATTACCGTTGTTGTTGGGCAGTCTGGTAAGAAATTAAAAAGAAGTCACATAATATTATTTACCTATTAGTAAGCCTTGTTTGTGAAGTTGACCAACCCGCACTGGGCCTGCGTAGTCGACTAAGGCCCGATCGCCCTTATTCAGGGTAAGCTCGAGCCCCTCGGTGGGGACGTATATATGAGCTGATATGATGAAGCCACATCCTATACCTACCTATCAGTAAGCGACATAATATACTTACCTAAGAGTAAGGCACATTATATACTTACTTAATAGTATATACCTACCTAATAGTAATCCACATGATGTAACTACCTAATAGTAAGCCACATAATATACCTACCTAATAGTTAGCCACGTGATGTGCATACCTAACAGTAAGCCACATAATATATCTACCTAATAGTAAGCCACAAAATATACCTACCTAATAGTAAGCCACATGATGTACCTACCTAATAGTAAGCCACATAATATACCTACCTAATAGTCATCATCATCATCATATCAGCTGAAGGATGTCCACTGCTGGACATAGGCCTCCCTCAAGGATTTCCACGACGACCGTTTCTGCACTGCCCGCATCCAGCGATTTCCCGCGACCTTTACCAGGTTATCGGGCCACCTAGTGGGAGTCCTGCCTACACTACGTTTCTCCGGTGTACGGTCACCACTCGCGAACTTTACTGCTCCAACGGCCATCTGTTCAAACTTGTTCCCGAAGTAACCACATACTCGTAGTTACTTAAAAAACGAGCTCTTAAAGGCAAGTATCAGAATTAAGTGAACTGCTCCCGTGTGGATGCCGCAGCGATATACAGTTGTAGAGGGTCATATCGGGAACGGTAAGTATCACGAGAACAGAACTGCACTATTATGCGCTGCACAGATGGTACCTATCGTGTACAGCGGCCATCATGCAAGCTGCAGCTTAGAACTGCTTAGTGCTTGTCCAGGGTGTATATTATGATGAGATAGCTTCGCGGAGGGACTTCCTTAATTTCGTGTAAACGAGTGCAGCGGTGAAGTAAATAAATTTCACAAATGTCCTTAGTGTCATTTTGTTGATGTTGTAAAATAAAAAAATGAAAGTTTAAAAAACTAAAATTGAACTCCAAAAATAAAATTCACTGACAATTATGAAGTAATATTTTGATATGTAAAAACACGAAATTCACTAACAATAACGAAATCAAAGGTAGGCACTAAACAACTTTGGGGCCCACATTTTTTTGACTTCGGTACCAGCACTTGAGAAAAGTATACTTACCTATCAAATGTTTTAGATTCGATGCCTTTGCTGGCATCGACCTCAAAAAAATCTAGGCCTCTAATTTGGTTCATACCTAGTTTTGATTTCCAAAAAACGTCAGTGCTTCCGTTCGTCCATCCATCACACTTTCCATAGCGGATAAACCAATGGTCCGATGTCGATGAATTCTGAGCACCTTCTGGCTCTGTTGCCATCTAAAGGTTGGCTGGCATACCACAAAAAAATTAAAATATCAAAAACTGCTATTTTTTTTATAAAATTTCGTAAATAGTAACTATTAAAATAATAGTACTATCAGGTGGAAGTATTGATTGTTATGGCAAAATTCGTAAAGGGTGGGCCCCCTAACTACGGCAATTTTTGTTTGCGATTTTATTTTACTAGTTTTCACTGTAGTTTAGCTACGCGTTTTGCCTTTGTACACGTCCTCTCTAAGTTCTTGTCATTTAAATGTTTGTGTACAATAAAGGATATATTATATAATATTTATTGTTGTTTTTTGTATACCAGATGATGAAGGCTGGGCGAGAAAGTACACACAGCGTGGCTGTAACATTTATTGGCGGAGAGATGTGCGTCAGCTACGCTGCCGGGGTGGGCCTGTCCATCTATCTTATCTGTTATTTCAACCGCCTCCGTGGCGTAATGGTTAGTCCATTCGCTTCACCATTCTGGTTTGATTCCCGGTGGGGTCATCTTGTAAGACTCGGTTTGGTTGGTGGTAGGGCATTTTCTAAACCCGCCTGGCTAGCTACCACCATCTTATCTAAGTCTTGCCGCCAAACATCAGTGTTAACATTGATGTGTTCCGGCTTGAAGATAAGATAGCCAGTTCTCCATTGCGTTGAGGAATCTAGGTAAGCCCGCTTCCATCTTCGGCATTATCGTCACTTACAATCAGGTGAGATGATGCCAAGAGCTTACCAATTGTGACTGAAAAAAAATCTGTGTTAGATTTTTCTAGTCAGAGCGAAGAGAGAGGAGATTTAGTTTAAACATCATAATTGTTATACAGAATCACGCGGAACAATGTTTTCTTTACATATTTCTCATTTTTTGTATAAAATAATTGAGCTAATCCAGTAATTATTACTGGATCGACCCAAAAGAAAAATATTACATTTTATAGTAACATCAAACCACAACTTTTATATAGCTTCAATACAGCAAAATATCGTCGAAATTATTGAGAAATTTTTCCAGCTAACTACGTTTCATGTTCGTTGCGACCACAACACCGCGCGGTATGTCCGGAGCAGGTTCGACATCGACTAGACACGCAAATTCTATGTTGTACGTGACTTGGGAATGCTGTTCAAAAACATTACCCTGGCTTACTTTCGCGCTACCTGGTAGAAACATAAGAATGCTGTTTTCATTCAGTTAAAATAATATCCTACTTTTAACTTGACTTTTCATTCTTCAACAACCCATAACGTCCGCGCCACTGGAGATCTTTCCCCGTACTAAACTCTAGCAGGTTAGACTATAATCCACACGCGGAGCCAAGTCCGGATTGATGGGGGTTGTAGAGCTAGTGGTGAACCCTACAATCAGCTAATTTCGAGCCGCCTACAATAGTTCTGCCACGGCCTAACGACTGCCATCTAGTGATAGCTCCCGGGCTAACGGCTTGCGCTTACCGGGCCTTGCAAACGGCTTACTAAGCCTTGCAAACATGGAAGCGGTAGAGATCAATGCTGCTCTCACTGATACCCATCCTGGTGATGACCGCCGATCAAAACGACCACGCAAGTCACGCTGAGCTACGACAGCTTCAACCATTTCCTTACTAATGTTGGGATTACAATAAAAGAGGTATATAGATAGTTATGTGCAGTAAAACATTATAAACAAAAAAGTTCTGTTACAAGCTTTTCATTAAATTGAACAATTTTCTACAGGAAATCATACACTCTAGGAAATTTCTAAACGCTGTGACAAAAAACCTTTAACTGATGGGAGTCGTCTAAAGAACTCGAACCCAGCGACACAGCCAATTTAGACGCTTGCAGATCTACAAACGTTGTCACCTCGTATAAGTTCTTCAAAATTAATATTTAAACGCAGTGACAACAAAACATTAACAGATGGGAGTCGTCTAAAGAACTTGAACCCAGCTACAAAGCTAATTTAAACGCTTCCAAAACCCGGCGATTGTCGACACGTCTACGGTGGTATGTCCCTATCACAAAGTGACTTTATCGCTGCGTTTAAGGTGGTATGTCCCTTTCACAAAGGTACCTTGTCGCTTTGTTTCAGGTGATATGTCTCTATCACAAAGTGACTTTATCGATGCGTTTAAGGTGGTATGTCCCTTTCACAAAGGTACCTTGTCGCTTTGTTTCAGGTGATATGTCCCTATCACAAAGGTACCTTGTCGCTGCATCTAAGGTGATATTGCCCTATCACAAAGGTGCCTTCTCACTGCGTCTCCCCGAAGTTTGTCGTAGCGACAACGTGAAACACAACCCTGGGTACGCCGGTGCTGTGCACTATGCTCTTCCTCAAAACCTTAAACATGCATAGACTGTTGCAGGCTTCAAAGAGGAGCGTGGCACTTCGCACCTGTTGCGCATCTCACGAGGTTGTGTTACAGTTGTGTCACTAAAACCATGATATTGATAATACATGGCGATAATGGCACAGCAGTTAGTCAACTTCCTGGGATGAGTAGTTGGAGCAAAGCGCCTTACTTTTCTTTGAAGCCTTTATAAAATCTATATGTAACGAAGGTTTCAAAGAGTAGCGTAGTGCTAAGCATCTGCGTATCCAAGGGTTGAGGTTTACTCACGCTGCCGGCCTCCACGACAAACTTTGTGAAGAAGCAATGACAAGACCTGTAAAAAAAAACAGAAATACGTTTACGCAATTTATTAAAATTAAATATACTGTTACAATAATAGCGCACAAATCTTCACATCTACACGGCTTTTTGTCTTGTAAAGGGCCAATTTCTTGAATAAAGTTCCACTTTTCTGCTGACCACTCGCTCCTGAAAATTAAAAAAAAATCAGTAAGACAAATATTTCGTATAATTACTTTCTGTAATTATTTACAGGATACAGCAAAAGTAGAGGAGCGATCACTAAAGGGGTGAAATGGGGTCTTAAAGTATTGAAAATCAAAATTTTGATGGAGCTGTCTGTATCCAAAATCCATGCGAACGAAGTTACGTGAAACTCCACTATTTAAGATATATTTATAAAATGTACCATGGGCTAATTTGGTTAAAATACATGTGTTATCGTAAAGAATAAAAACATAATGAAAATTCTTTACTTACCAACAAAAGGGACTTGTCAGTTGTCGCCCACGGGTAGGCTTCCACTATCAGGTTCACTGCCTGCCTCTGACTGGTCAATGTTCTTTCCCTAATAAAAAAAATATACATTATAATATAATACAGTAAAACTGCAGTTGCAGAGGAGCACCAAGATATATTTTTCAAAATCGATCTCAAAAGATGAGAAATGGGGTCCCAAAGTATAAGAAATAGAATTTCTAAAATTATTACTAGCTCTATCATATCATCATTATATCAGCCGAAGGACGTCCACTGCTGGACATAGGCCTCCCCCAAGGATTTCCACGATGACCGGTGCTGCGCTACCCGCATCCAGCGTCATCCATCGTAAACACATAGCCGTTGGAGCAGTAAAGTTCTCGAGTGGCTACCGCGAACTGGAAAGCGTAGCGTAGGCAGACCTCCCACTCGGTGGACCGATGACCTGGAGAAGGTCGCGGGAAGCCACTGGATCACTAGCTTACTAGCTCATTTTATAGAAATGTCATCGTCATCATATTAGTCGACATACGTCCACTGCTGGACAAAGACCTTTCTAAAGGATTTCCACAACAAGTGTTCCTGGACCACTAGCATCCAGCGGCTTCCTTGCCCTTTAACAAGTCATAAAATGTACCGTAACTGCTTTATCTGGTGTAAATGTGACAAATGTTAGTAAAAAAAACCAAAATTTAAATAAGTTAGTATAATAGATGGTTGTGTTGTTGGAATGCACTGATATACGGATATTGTACTTACATGTTAGATGTTGATAGGTGCGGCAAATTTGCACCATGGAGATCCATCTGTGAACTTTCCTACATACTCGCTATTTTCTTTTTCTTCGTAACACTAAAATAACTAGTACAACAAATAGTTGTTTGAGGGATGACTAACGAGTAACGATAGCTTGCTCACGCCCAAAGACAATGTGCCATGAGCTACACACGCCACTGTAAATATGTGTAAGCAGTGTTGCCACCACTGGTCGTCTATTTAGATTGAATTTCAAATAAAATGTAATAAAAAATGTGTTTAAGTAGATTAATAGATAAGTAAGTAAGTAGATAAGTAAATATGCTTATATAAGTAAATAACAAGCATCATTTACAAAATCGATTGAAATAAGGAAAACTATAACTAAATAATATAACTATATAAAATTAGGTATACCTACAACAGTGACTATGGAATAATAATTATGATCCTTTAACATATTATAACTTTCTGTCGAAAAATTATAACAGAGTATTCTATTCAAATCTTTCAAAACAAAGATTTCATGAGTATTTTTTCAGCACTTATAACAACAGATAGTCTATTTAATTCTCTGAACCAAAGATTACATGAGCGTTTTTTCAGCACTTTTTAGCACTACAAGATAGTGCCTCGGTTAGTATTAACTAATTTGAGATGATGAGATGATGCCAAGGGCTTGACAATTGTGAATTTAAATAAAATATACTAGGGAGATTTTTCCTTTTTTTAATGACGTACACTTTCATTTTTGGATTTAAATAAAACCACGTAGGTATTTAAATAATATAAGAAAACCGCTCATTGCTAAATCACAAACGATGATGAGGTGAGGACGTGAAGCTAATTTGAATACAGTGAATTTTTCGATGTTTTTTTACTGATTCACTGGCGTAGTGGTTAGCACCCCTTACTTCTAGATCAAGGTTCAAGCACATATCATGTACATTTATACATAAATTTTGAGCATAATTTGTTCAAGCAATCATCATTCCAAATCTTAGAATTATGTTCCATTACACTTTTCGGGATACACGTTAGCTTAAAGGTTTTTTTGCTGGATAGATCTGATACTGGCCCTGATGCTTTGTTGTGTTCCTCCCCGTGGTCTATATTGTATATTGTTCGGAGACTTGGAAATGAAGCTGTCATACAGCTTAGGCCCGCATGCAACGGTTTATCAGGCGGAGATGTACGCGATAGTAAAATGCGCACAAGAAAACCTTCTTAGGTCCTATAAAAATAGAAACATAGTCATATGTTCGGATAGTCAGGGGGCCCTTGTGGCACTGAAATCCCATGAAATTGATTAACCCTTGAGTGCGCTGCTGCCCTCGACCAGCTGGGGAGACTAAACAAGGTCACCTTATACTGGGTGCCGGGACATAGCGGCGTCATGGGTAACGAAATAGCAGATGAGCTTGCAAGAACCAGAGCAGAGACACCAGCTATTGGACCTGAACCAATAGTGGAAGTGTCACGTTGCACGGGAAAAATAATGCTGAAGGAATGGGCAAATGAACAGAGTAAAGCACTCTGGGCAAATTCTCCAGGCCAAAAGCATTCGAAAATGCTCATTTCTGGTTTCTCTCGGGGTTATACGTCTAGAGCACTGCAATTGCTAAAGCCTGGACTTCGAGCTCTCGTCAGAACACTGACTAGCCACTGCAAGCTTAATAAACACCTGAATCAAATGAAGCTTGCAGTCTCAGACGAGTGCCGATTTTGCCTCGAAGAAGAGGAGATACCTCTTCACTTACTGTGTGAGTGCGAGGCACTCGTCCAAGCCAGAAGTCGCTCCCTGGGTGGGTCAATGGTAGCATCAGAGAGCTTGATCCCAAGTGCATCGTCCAGTTCATCAGAACTATTGGCCTTGAGGAAATTATATAACAGGGTCAGTGATCACAATAGATCTTGTAGGTCGCGGTGATCCATTAGGACCCTCCCTTGGTCCTATTCCCCTCTTACTCAATAATAATAATGGGCTATATTGTACAATTTTTAAATTAAAAAATAATTAAAAATTGACAGTGTATGTTATTCAAACAAAAATCATAGTCTATATACTAACTATGCTGCTATCTAGTGGTGCAATGGAGAAGTGCTGAAAATAACAATCATCCAACTTTGCAAGCAGAAATTTATATGCAGACTGTTGTTGTCCTTTATTATTCAGTTTCATATTTCTAAATCTTTATATTTATCTTTATTTATCTTTAAAATGTATTATTCAGTTTCAATTTTCGAAAAAATGCTTTTCACACATAATAAATACAATTTTGAGGTACGGAACCCTATATATAGGTGGAGAACAAAATATTTTCTGATTTCATTAATTTCAATTATTTTTTTGACATACAAAATTTTATTTTTGATACAACAAAATGCATTTATAAAACAACTTACACAAAAATAAATTAAATTATAACAATATATAAATTAATACAATAACAAAATAACTGGTGTGCCAATACATACAAAATTGTTGACGACAAGGGTCAAAACAAATGGTTATCTACTAAACAGCCACCGCAGGATAAAAAAAATCCTAAATTAGTCCAAAGAGGCTGAACTGGTAACACTAAAAAGCAAATCTTAATAATAAAAGCGCAGGCGTTCGTAGCTATAATAGCTATATATAACATTGCGACAAAGGACTTTGTAAAATGCTCAATGTTGATTTAACGTAGTCACAAAGGTCTTGTAACGCTTTGTTTTAGTATGTTTAAAGCTCAGTCATGTACCTATGTAAAAAACAAAGGCCTTTGTGGATTATAATATTGACTGAGTATCAATGTAGCATTAACGAATTGTTTAAACCTACCTTGTCGACAGTACAAAACTTTGTGACACTACGTACAAGGGAACATAGACGCTATGTAAAAAGAGTTTCGACAAAGTGGATTCCAACGTAAACTTTGTGGTAAACAAACGCAAGGCTTGAAGGTAACATCTGACTTATGTTCGCATTGATGGATTGTTAACCTCCTTTTGTCGAGATGACTAAATCAGAATAAAATTCAACGCTGCGTACACAGAAAACTGGTCACATTGTTAAAGTTCGTAAAAAAATGATTCGACAAAAAAGATTGTTACGTCACGTTCGATTTTACCGAAATACACCGTTTAAAAGATATGTCAGGGTCACAAAAAATTTTCGACAAAGGGATTTACGAACTTAAACGGCTCTTTTTTTTTTGAGTGTACTAAATTTGGTTTAGTAAGTTTTCGGTTACGTGAGATCAATTTTCACAAAAATATACTTCGTGTGAAAAATTTGCTATCAGCAGATCTGTTTTATTGCCATGTTTAAAAATCTGCTAATTGAATGGAGGCTAAAAATGATAAAGTTTAGTTTAGTTTTTCGAGCTGCAGCCCGGATTATCTTTTTAACCTCCCATCCCATATTTGTGGTGAGAACGCGTTATTTATAATACAATCTAAAAAATCTTTATTAGGGACTAAATAAACTTGTCGCTTTGCGTTTACTTGATCAAGATACAAAAATGCAAACTCGTCTCATTTAAAATAAGGTTTATGTGGCGTAGTTTGCCATTTTACGCGATTGCTCACTTACAAAAAAGAAAAATACATTATTCCGATACTAAAATTTAATTACGCCCCGTGCTTTATCCGCGAAACAGCAATTGAGCAAGGACGTACCCAAGGGGGGGGTCCTAGGGGTCCGGACCCCCCCCGAAATTATAGAAGTATAAAAAAAATAATTCCTAAAAACAGATATTCCGATCTAAGGGGCGGGCAGGTAGTGGTGGGGCGTCTTTAAAGAATGTAACACAAAAGAATACTTTGATATTATCGCACGCAGTAAGTTGTTTCCACGCGCAACAAAGCTTTACACCACCCCTGCAACCCCGCCCCGTCTCGCTCGGTCGCTCGCCTCGCGCCACGCACGCCGCCGCCCGCCGCCGCGCCGGGCTGGTTGGTCCGAGCGAAACCGAGAAGAACCAGTTGAATCAGGTCAAGTGTTGCCATAAATACGAAATTGGTCATATCCATACGGAATTTTAATGTTCGAACCGGACAATGAATGCATTTTTTTATCATTTGCCTGGATGGACCCCCCCCGACCAACGAAGCTGGGTACGTGCTTGCAATTGAGGGTGGTGCGAACGGCGCGCCCGCGCTGGTCGGGGCGATAATGTTTTAACTGCGCCATTATCCATTATGGGCCGAAAAAGGTAATTTCGATGCGCCATTGCATGTTCTGCGTTCAAATGCAGGAAAATAGGAACAAAAACCTTATCAATGTTCAAATGCAACCGGAAATGAAAAATTGTTTGTAACTGCAGCATGGTAGAGTAGAGACTGGTTGTCTGGCGATTAGCAAGCAAGCTCCCCCCTCCCGCCGCTGGGCGAGTTGACCGAGTTCTCTTTTTTTTTTTTACAAAAAACGCGAATCTATTTTTAGTAGATCTGTGCTTGATACAGGCCACCGTGGTATTTAATATACTTTCTTCAAGGAGACTATAACTTATGTCTTTTAAAAAGGAACTATAAAATGACTGAAATAAGATGTATTGTTGGCCATAATTTACTACACATAAAAAAAAGAGTGTGTGGTTTTATGAAACCATGGTAAAAGCGAAACTTTTTTTCACATTATAGACATTTCCAGAGCACGAAACGATCATGGCTGCTCTCGTCTTGGAGCTACGGTACGGAAAACGAAACGATCATGGCTGCTCTCGTCTTGGAACTACGGTACAGAGGAAAAAACGATCATGGCTGCTCTGACGAAAAAGTTTGGGACAATGTAATAATCTCTTTGCCGTTACGCAACACACAGACGAAAAAGCGACGATGTAATAAAAGTTTCACTTTAAAAGTAGCGAATAAAAATCAATTATTCGCACAATAAATTTAAAGTACCACTTTTTGAGCAATTGTATTATAAAATATGTATTTCGCGCATTGCGATGAATTTGACCTTTCACTATTAATAATTATATTCTAGGTATCTATCTCGCTGAATTAATCGTACTTTCATTCCTTGGAAATTTAATCAAACGACAAATTCCGTGAAACAAGATTCTAGTTAATATATTTACTTTGCAATCATTAGTATTAAGTACGAAAAGTCTCATTTAAAATGTTTTACGAATTTATGTTCTTCGCTGAAACATTAATTTTGTGCAGTAACGGCAACTGGTGAAATATTAAAGAGGTCACTTTACAGTCACAACGGATCTGAGGGAATCCATTAGCTGGGAATTAGTAAGCCTTTCTACCTTACTTTCTACCTTTCTGCCTTACGGAGCACTAATATATATACTGTGCTTACGGCATGCGATGTGAAGATACCTACGAAAGAAAAACGAGCTTTAGAAAACAGAATACTTCTCGGTAAAAGATTTGGACAACAAATTCTTGAATGTCAGATTTATTAGAACTTAAAGGTCAGTCAGTAGCGTAACTAAACGAACCTTTTACTCAAGAATTACCTTTTATTGTAAGAGTGGTTTATTTTACTCAAGATTTTTAGAAAGTAAACATTTGTAAAATTGTTTTATTACTATCGCCAAAGTCACCTTATGTTGATGGTTATCCTAGATAAATATAAAAAAGGACAAGTGCGAGTCGGACAACGTAGGGTTCCCTAGTCTCTAAAAAATGAATGTATATAAAAAAAAAAAAACAGAATTATATTTGCAGTTGGTAATATAACATTTTGTATGGAAAATCTATGAATTTTTGTACAAATCCAACAGCACATCTTAGTTTTCCTTTTAAACTGATTATATAATGTCCTACTATTGAAAATTCAAATATCCTGAAATAGCGGTTTAGCTGGTAATGAGATGGGGGAAGGAGGGGAGGGGAGAGGGAAGGGTTCTTGAATCTCGGGAAATCGAAAAATGGTTTTAGGAAACCTTCAGTAGTTTTGAAAGTCCTAAAGTCCTTATCAACGATACCCCAGAAGATAGGGTACATCAACGAAAAAAATCACCCCCTCTTTAGACGCATATAGTTTTTTTTTTAAAATTTTATTGTACCACTTTGTTGGCGTTATTAATATGTATACCCATGACAAATTACAGCTTTCTAGTACTCAGTTCTCGGGGCTAAGCCGCGGACGTACGGACAGACAGACGGGCAGACATGGCGAAACTATAAGGGTTCCTTGTTGACATCGGAACCCTAAAAAGGAATATCGACGTACAGGCTAAACACCTGGGTCTAGAAACTTGAAACTGTGCACAAGGGTTCCTTACATAACGCAGAGATCTACTAAGGAAGGTTTTTACAAAATTCATCCCTTAAAAGCGGCGGAAGTGTTGTCGAAAGCAGGAGTGGGAGCGGAATGAGGTTGAAAAAGGAAGTGGAAGCGGAAGCAGAATGGGGATCGGGAGCGGGTGGGGTAAGAAACCGGAGTTGTAGTGGAAGTAGAGTGGTGTCGAAAGCAAGAGTGGGAGCGGATTGAGGTCGAAAAAGGAAGTGGACGCGGAAGCAGAAACGGGATCGGGATCGGGAGCGGAGTGGGGTAAGAAACAGGAGTGGTATTGGAAGTGAAGTGGTGTCGAAAGCAAGAGTGGGAGCGGAGTGACGTGGAAAGTAGGAGTAGGACCAGAAGCGGAAGCTTTCAAAAGCAAGAGTGGGAGCGGAATAGAAACGGGAGCAGAAGCGACAAGGGAAATGGGAAAAATGTAAACTTATCAATGTATATAGTATCATAATCATAATCAGTGGGAGGCCTGCCTACGCTACGCTTTCCGGTGCAATATAGTAAAGGTTTTGGAAATGAGGACCAATATCATTATAATATCTACCAATTATGAACTTTCAAGAATTTGCATGCAGTAATGGAAAATAAAGATATGCGAATCCTAACTATGTTAAAAATACAAAAGTAAGTCTGTTTGTTTGTTAAACTTTCAGTCTAAAACTATTAAATCGTTTTCGCTAAAATTTTGCACAGAGATAAAATATAGGGCGGAAAACAAAAAAGAAATTTTCATTACGGAAAGTTGCAAAGTTCTTGAGGTATCTGGAAAAAGATATGTTTCTTGCTCTTCTACTCTAAAATTACAGAACTGGTTTCGCTGACATTTGGCAAATAGTGGAAAACAACAAATGATACTTTTTATCTAAAAAAATCTGGAAAAAATAACACACCATATACTCTCATCATAATCGAATGTAGTTATAAATGATATCCATGCGGACGTTGCCGCAGGCAAAAGCTAGTTTACCCATAAAAAACACGGAACAACTTTTGTCCTTATACTTATTAGGAACTTTTTTCTACTTTATAGCTATATATATATAAAAAATTCTCGTGTCACAGTGTTAGTTGCCATACTCCTCCACAACGGCTGGAAAAATTTCCATGAAATTTTCTGTGTATATTCGGTGCGTCTGAGGATAATTATAGAATTTTTTTCACCGGGATCTGGGCGGGCGAAGCTGCGGTAAACATATGTATACAAATTGATAATTCCTAATGGCGAGTAGGTGATAAATAGAGATGATTTATTACTACTTAAAAGATGTATAAATTTATAAAATAAAAAAACTAATTTAAAACCTTACTTAATAAATTATATTAATGTAATAAAAAAAATATTATTTAGTTCCATATAATGGATTTTCCATATATTAATTTGAATACAAATTGATAATTCCTAATGGCGAGTAGGTGATAAATAGAGATGATTTATTATTACTTAAAAGATGTTTAAATTTATAAAATAAAAAACTAATTTAAAACCTCACTTAATAAATTATATTAAATAATCTAATAAAAAATCTATATATATAAAAATGAATTGCTGTTCGTTAGTCTCGCTTAAACTCAAGAACGGCTGGACCGATTTGGATAATTTTGGTATTGAATTATTTGTGGAAGTCCAGAGAAGGTTTAAAAGGTGAATAAATATGAAAATGCTCGGAATTAAATAAAAAAAAATAAAAAATAAAAAAGCTGTCAAAAAATAATTGGTTTTAGGGTAGGGTAGTGTAGTGTAGGTGTAGGTTAGTGTAGGGTAGTGTAGGGTAGGGTAGGGTTGGGTAGTGTAGTGTAGGGTAGGGTAGTGTAGTGTAGTGTAGGGTAGTGTACGGTAGGGTAGTGTAGGGTAGGGTAGTGTAGGGTAGGGTAGTGTATGGTAGGGTAGTGTAGGGTAGGGTAGTATAGTGTAGGGTAGGGTAGTGTAGTGTAGGGTTGTGTAGGGTAGGGTAGTGTAGTGTAGGGTAGGGTAGTGTAGAGATGGGTAGTGTAGGGTAGGGTTGTGTAGGGTAGGGTAGTGTAGTGTAGGGTAGGGTAGTGTAGAGATGGGTAGTGTAGGGTAGGGTAGTGTAGGGTAGTGCAGGGTAGTGTAGTGTAGGGTAGGGTAGTGTAGGGTAGCGTAGTGTAGGTTAGGGTAGTGTAGGGTAGGGTAGGGTAATGTAGTGTAGGTTAGGGCAGTGTAGTATAGTGTAAGGTGGAACGAAGTTCGCCGGGACAGCTAGTATATTAATAAAGATCGAACCAGCCGCAAAGGAGCCCATGACACACATCGCGTTGCCGCGCTGGATGGCAATAGACAACCTTTGCAGTACGAGTAGGTAGGACCCGAAGCGAGCGTCACACTCCCTCTCTCGAAGGCGACGGCCAATCTCCTTTATGAAGGCCAAGGCCTCTAATCCCCAGCAGCCCATTATGTCACAAGCCAGCGGCACAAGCAGTAACTGCCTCCAAAACCGAGTATTTATAATGCTTCTTGGTCACAGCGAATTACTTATAATTTAACAAGTTAGCGGTCCCCTACGCGAGGACTCTTAGCTCAAAATGTAATTACATTATATTGAACTTAATTTAATTTAATAAGACATATTATTATCTACTTAGCGGCTTTTTTGTCAGGGTTTTTTAAATTTTTAATTTAAGTTTTTAGACTATTAGTGTTAGACGAACGATCCCCATCTAAATCACAACTTCGATTTTTTCTATCACAATACTTTCTTTACTATTTCGAAACGCTCGAAAGTAAAAATAATATTGAGATCTGAACAACCATTTTTGAGATGGATTTATGAAATCAGGAATGAATAACGAAACATAGAGCTATGTTTGCGAAATAAAATAAAATAAATTGAATAGATTTGCAATGGACACTTTCAAAAAGGATGTCAGTGATTTACTACGAACGTGTTTAAATGCTTTGCGCCCGAGGTTCGTTATATACACGTTCTAACCAAATTATAATGGAATACAAAATAAATGTGATTAAAAAGACCACCAGCGTAAGCTTTACAAATAAATACTTAATTTACTTAAAAATTTGCGAGTCCATAAATAAGAGGAGGTCCCTCAGACCTTGGAGCGGCTCAACTGTCCCCGCGGCGGTAATTACAAAAATGAATATTAACAAGGGAGGAAGCGAGCGGAGAGACGGGCTAGTGGCTCTTGGTACCCAGCGACTTTCTGCATCACTCATTATAAAAAAAAAATCTTACCTATTTATAAGATCACTCAACCAATTTAGTTAAAAAATAAAAGTTTAAAAACCATAAAAACCGACTACTTCAAGAAGAAATTCACTCAAAAGTATGAAATAATATTTTTATAAACGAATACACGAAATTAACCAACAACAATGAAATCAAAGGTGGGAACGAATCAAATTAGGGGCCTAAAATTTTTTTTGAGGTCTGTACCAGCACACAGCTACTTACCTATGAAATGTTTTAGATTCGATAGCTTTGCTGGAACCGACCTCAAAAAAAATTTTAGGTCCCTAATTTGATTCGTATTTACCTTTGGTTTCGTTAGTGTTAGTTAATATCGTGTATTCGTTTATAGAAATATTATTTCATAGTTTTGAGTGATTTTTGTTTAAGTCAGTTTTTAGGTTTTTAAAACTTTTTTTAAAATTTTTTAGTGGTTATGCTATGTAACAACATTAAACCCAATCACCTACTCTCTAATAGGAATCATATCATATCACAATGCATGTGTCTTATTAACCGATACAGAGTGCTGTGGCTTTCATCATCATCTCAGCAGCATGAAAGTTAAGGAGTCAAACCTTCCATCATCAGCTCACCCGAATAATCTGAAACAATACAACTATCGGTCTATACGATTCGTACCTACGTATCTAAGTAAAATATTTAAAGAATTATCCTCCAACTCCTAACCGTTAAGGAGATGTACCTTCTATCATCAGGTTATCAACATGAGATGATGAATATCAGACGTAACTACCCCAATGGCTTTTGAAAATACATGAAACTTGTATCACGTGCCTATGAAATTTGAGAGTTGCCCTCAATTTCGCTGGGATCCCGTCATCAGGTCCTGACTTGGTGACAATTAGACCACTTCGGAAGTATACTGTTTCAACAAAAAAAGAATTTTAAAAATCGGTCTACATTTGACGGAGAAATCGGTGAACATTCATAAAAAAAAATATACAGTCGAAAATAGAACCACCTCCTTTTTTGAAGTCGGTTAATAACTGGTCAAATTGACAGCTTAAAATATACTCTATGCTACTCAGGTTATCAAGAATCAAGACGAATTAAATGTATATCCAGCCGTTTGGATCATCATAACAGTCTCCACCGAGGGGCTCGAACCTACTCTGAATTAGGGCGATTGTGTCTTAGTCGACCAGTGCGGGTTGGTTAACTTCACACACAACCTTCGAGTTTCTTCACAGCCGTTTGGATGCAACGAGGGAATAAAGAATCCCACATACAAAGATAAGCATGCGACACTTTATAATCTTACCATTCAGTCGGGTTAAAAAAATAATTATTCTAAAAATTTAAGCTACAACGAGACGAGTGATGAAAATATTTTAAAAATTTATGTTAATCTTATGTTTTTGAACAATAAAGGACTCAGAGGAAGTGGCAAATTGAGGTGGTCGACCCTACATACAGCACAAAAAAGTTTTAGAATCAACGGTGTTTAAACAAGCAGTCGTCTTTCGTCTGAGATGATGAAACAAGCAGCAATACGCAACTTTCAAACAATTTGGTTCAATATTACCACAACGACGGTCTTTTTTAGGTAACTTAATAGTATTTATCATATATGGAAATAGGTAAGTAATAAATACATGTACCGCAAATGCCGCATGACGACAACCCTTTGGTTGGAACAATGCAAAAATGAGATTTTTTATTTTATTATTTTATTACGCTTAAATGTTCGTGCGGATGGTGGCGCTCAGGAGTCGGTTCGTTCCTTTCCCTCTAATATGGTTAAGGGAATCTATGGCTGTCTCTCACGTTATACTCGTGAACGGGTGCTGTCGGTGTGAACTGGCCTACTCTTGTCAAAGGAATTAATTACATTATTTTTAAACCGCCTCCGTGGCGTAATGGTTAGCCCATTCGCTTCACACCAGGAGGTCGCGGTTTCGATTCCCGGTGGGGTCAACTTGTAAGACTCGGTTTGGTTGGTGGTAGGGCATTTTCAAAGCCCACCTCGCTAGCTACCACCATCTTATTGCCACCAAACATCAGTGTTAACAGCATTGATGTGTTCTGGCTTGAAGATAAGATAGCCAGATCCCTATTGAGTTGGGGAATCTCGGTAAGCCCGCTTCCATCTTCGGCATCATCGTCACTTACCATCAGGTGAGATGATGCTTACTAATTGTAAATAAAATAAAAACTTTATTATTGTTTAACTTCTCGTGTCATATTTTTATTATGTTGTAATGTAATGGCATAATTTGTTTTATATCAATGATTAAAAATAACAATACAATAAAAATACAATTTGACGTTATTAACTAATGATTGTTAATTTTTAATGTTTCACAAATGACATTACGTATGTGTAATTTCTATTTATTGAAATTTTAATGTTTAGTCTGTTAGTTATGTTTAGAATTTTATAATAATAGGGGTCGAAAATACACTTGGACGGAATCCCACCGACTTCATTCGACTCGCCTCTCTTGCGCTTAAAATTCATAAAATGACATTACGCTTTACATAATTCTTTAATGAACGGCCCACATTAATCATGGGATAGTGAAACGCTGAACCATTACCCGTCGTCAACGGGAATTTAAATATTGTAAAGTAAAGGGTTTCATTTTAACTACGTATCATATAAAGAATATTCTGTGAAAGTGTGCGACGCTCGATTCGGAACTAGTGTCACAATTTCTAGTACTAAATCAGTATCTTTAAATTTTTCCTACTTTATTTTTACACTAGCTGTTGCCCGCGACTTCGTACGTGTGGAGAACTAAATATGACAAATTACGACTAGACTAATGCACTTAGTAACGTAGATAGTAGGTATTTTTTTAACATATTTATATTTTTCAATAAGTGCAATCAAAATTATATTATGTTCCCTAGGTAGTTTTGGTTTCTCTCTTCTGATTGTTCCGCGTTCGAGTTGGAGTTTGAGCTATCTCTCTTCTGATTGTTCCGCGTTCGAGCTTGAGTTTGAGCTATCTCTCTTTTGATTGTTCCGCGTTCGAGTTGGAGTTTGAGCTATCTTTCTTCTGATTGTTCCGCGTTCGCGTTGGAGTTTGAGCTATCTCTCTTCTGATTGTTTCGCGTTCAAGCTTAAGTTTGAGCTATCTCTCTTTTGATTGTTCCGCGTTCGAGTTGGAGTTAAAGCTATCTCTCTTCTGGTTGTTCCGCGTTCGAATTTGATTTTTAGCTATCTCTCTTTTGATTGTTCCGCGTTCGAGCTGGGGTTTAAGCTATCTCTGGTCTGATTTTTCCGCGTTTGAGCTGGAGTTTAAGCTATCTCTCTTCTGCTTGATCCGCGTTCGTACTTCTCCTGTGTGTTACTTGGCGCCAAAATATGTTATTTTCGGGCGACGTCTATTAAATGCCTCGTTAAGCTCAGAATTTTACTTTAGAATACTTGTTTTAGCTCAAAATTCAAACTACCGCTCTCGGGACAAAACATTACTTTGTCCCATTGTAACACAAATAACTATTGAACGGTAGCTGGTACGACTAAGAAAATTTAGAGGTACCTACTAAATCGCTCTGGGTTGCCTGTAGAATGCAAATCTCTTTTTTAAAGAGGTTTCTTTGGTATATTTTTTATGTTACAAAAGTTAAAGAGGCTTATCTTTGCAACTGACAAAATGAAGTCATTGAAATGAAGAATCAGGTTACAAAATAAAACTTTCATATGTTTTGTAATTGACGAAAAAAATCGAACCCTGTGACCAAAGATTCCAATGCGTCACTTGAAATCTTTCAATTGTATTCAATAAATATGCTCACATCAACAAATTAAAGATTCTCGGTAACATTGGTACATTTCATTCCACCTGTTTATTTATTATTTGAAGGAAAGCCCTCAAAAGAAAGAACATTTTGTTAAATACCATAAGCATCTGCTACATAGCGTCCCCCCGCCGAACAATGATTTTGATCGCCGAATCCGAATCCGTTTTGGGGTGCAATGAAAGCCGATTAAGCGCTTAATGATTGCGGTGTAACCCGCGCTATAAAACTAGGCCTAATCCGTGCGCTGGATGAAAACATAAAAAGCGCGTTTTCGCTGACGGCGGCGTTTCGGCCGCGTCGACGTGACGGGAATCGCGATTCAAAGGTCTCTTTCCATTTTCTCTGCATTAGTATGTTGGTATACCTCTATTCATTTGTTACACGTTGTTTGTTTTCTAGGTTACAGCCACGCAACATCTGCTAACCAAATAAATACACAATCATCATATCAGCCGAAGGAAGTCCACTGCTGGACATAGGCCTCCCCCAAGGATCTCCACGACGACCGGTTCTGCGCTGCCCGCATCCAGCGGCTTCCCGCGACCTTCACCAGGTCATCGGTCCACTGAGTGGGAGGCCTGCCTACACTACGCTTTCCGGTGCGTGGTCGCCACTCGAGAACTTTACTGCCCCAACGGCCATCTGTTCTACGAGCAATGTGCCCCGCCCACTGCCACTTAAGTTTAGCAATTCTGAGAGCTATGTCGGTTACTTTGGTTCTCTTACGGATCTCCTTGTTTCTGATTCGATCACGCAGAGTAACTCACAAGAGAAATACACAATACATAGAGCAATAACTTGAAAGCTTATTTTGTAACTATTGTTTAAAGTTGCAAGTAAGTTTTACCTCTATAGGGTTAGCGTACTGAAGGGTGAGGGTTTTGAATAATATTATAAAATACCTCATTTCCAGGCTTTATTCGAAGCTGAGATCCGAAGGGGTTTTGTAATTTCGCAAGACTGGAAATTATTTACATAGAACTATCAAAATGACAAAAAACGGTAGCCTTTAAGGGCCGCCAGGAGGCTCGACTTTCCATACAAACGTAGTTCCACTTTAATACAAAAACTACACGCCAGATTGAATGCAAACTTTGCAAATATATTGAGGAGACACATATCAATGTTTGTAATTATTTTTTTATGTACTAATATAAAACGAAAAAAAATAAGAGCAGTTTCAAACTTTCAGTACAAAACTAATTTAATCTTTCGTTTAGTTACGTTAAAATGTACTACGATGAAAACTAATTACAAACATCGATATGACGTGTCTACTCAATATATTTAAAAAGTTTGGATTCAATCCGGCATGTAGTTTTTGTATCAAAGCGGAACTACGTTTGTATATTATATATCCTTTATTGTATGTAAAGTCGAGCCTCCTGGAGACTCTTAATAACTAATTGTCATACAGAAAATAGCAATACAGCTGACTTAGGAATTGGTTTTCGATCAATGGGTTCCAGTGATACCCAGATAGATGAATCTTGGCCGCTATCGAAGATTTCGCTGTGGTAATTGTCGGCGCTAACGGGAAGAACCCATCCAGAGTACAATAGCGTATTGAAAATAAAAACGGGAATGCGCCACAGATGGCTCCCGGACCGAATTTGTTTTCATTTTATTGCGGTTTTACGGCATCCGAGATAAGTTCGCTCCAGCCAGCCAGGTGTCTTCGGGCCTTCATTGAAGTTTGGTTACAGCCTCTTTGTTCGACGTCTTCGTTTTGATGTTTTTTCTTTATTTTTTCATTGGCTGGGGTGCGGGCTGATTGTTTCTGAGGCTTGTGCTGTGTGTTTTCGTATTTATCAGTATTGAGAGTATTGGGCGTTTTTATTATTTTTAGGGTTCCGTACCAAAAGTGTAAAAACGGGACCCTATTGAACAAAATCTCGTTTTTTACAGTCCATAAAAAGTAAGTCAGATGACAAATAGCCATTTTTCTCGTAAGTTGTACTAGATGTCGCTATTGTTGTTTTTTTAAATTGTATACCAGAATGTACTTAAAACAAAAACTTTTTTTTGGCATAGGCTAAAAACAATCTTAGAAAACCATTATTTAACAATAATTTTTTTTAACAGCTTGGAACATAAATGAAGTAACGACCGTTTTACCATTCCTTAGCTTAGTAGAGAAACAATTAAAAAAACCGGCCAAGAGGGACTCGAGGTTCCACAACTTACAACTTGATTTACAACTTTTTGCAGATGTCCTGAAATAGCAGTTTCGCTTGTAGGGAGCGGGCAGGACACCTGACTCGAACAAAAATTACTAATTAGCTTTTAAGGCTAAATATTTCGCAAAACGATCCATGAATCAAAAAAACCGGCCAAGTGCGAGTCGGACTAGCGCAAAGTAGGTTTGCGTAGTCTTTTCAAAAAATAAATGTATATTTTAGAAAACAATTTATATTCGCAGTTGGTAATAAAACATTTTGTATGAAAAATCTATGAACTTTTTTCAAATCCATCTGCATACCTTCAGTTGGTCGAATTTTACTGCTAAACTAAGAAAACATACTTAGCCATGATTATTTTTCTTGTAAATTGATAATAATTCCTACTATTTTTTTTCAGATGTCCTGAAATAGTGGTTTAACTTGTAGGAAGGGACGACGACACTTGACTCGATGAAAAATTAGCACTTTAAAGCTTTATATAACCCTAGTAAAGCAGTTTTGAAAGACCTATTCAACGATACCCGACACGATAGGGTACATCACCAAAAAATAATAATATCCCCTCTTAACATAACCCAATATTGTAACCCCAAATTTTTTTTTTCAAGATTTTGTTGTACGACTTTGTCGTCGTGATTAATATGTATAACCAATACCCTTGCCAAATTTAAGTTTTCTAGTACTAATAGTCTGTGAGCTAAGCCGCGGAAAGACAGACAGAAACATACGGACATACAGACATGGCGAGTTCGGAACCCTAATAAAGAAGAAAAACGCTCATTGAGAAACTTTTCCTTTTTTGATGACGATTGAAACATTTTTTTTCCACGGCACTGTTAATAATAATCTTCATAAAGGAGATTAGATTTCTATTACTTTACCGTAATAATATAAAACTGTTTATTCTGATATAAAAAGTACGGCCAAGTGCGAGTCGGACTCGCGCTCCGAGGGTTCCGTACCACTACACATCTATGACAATGATACCTATTCACATTACAAACAAAAGACATCAATGCGAGCGACAGCAATATGCATTATTTTGTATTTAGTTCGCTTAGCGCGAGTACTACTATTATTTGTTGTTTTACTTCAGATTTAGTGCAATAATAACACCAAGTTTTATACTTATGTGTATTAACGTTTTTAAGAATCAAAAGTCTTCTGAAATACCTATTAATAATTAAAAACGCTAAACACGTTAAAAAACCGACTTCCATTTCAACAATTTAGTACAATTTTCAATTATTATTTTTGGTTTTTGTAAATTTTCTAGTACAGATTTTGATAAAATTTATATACAGTCGAATTAAGCACCTCCTCCTTTTTGGAAGTCGGTTGAAAACACGAGTCACTTAAATATTTTCCTTTTTTTATTGTTTAATATTTTTTGTTTTAGCGACGATAAAAACATTGTATGCTTGCGATAGTAGGTTCCTGATGGAACACTGAATTGAACATTTTTAGGAGTTTACTCTTCCATCATCAACTCATCTGAATAACCTGAAAGAATGCAACTATCGGTCTATGCGTACCTACGTATCTATCTACGTATAAAATCGAAAGAATAATCCTCCAACTCCTAACCGTTAGGGAGTTGTACCTTCCTTCATCAGCTCATCAACATACGATGATGAATACCAGACGCAAATACTTTAATAGCTTTAGAAAACATATAAAAAACGTAATACGTGCCTATAAAATTTGAGGGTTGCCCTCGATTTCTCTAAAATCCCATCATCAGATCCTGCCTTGGTGACAATGGGACTTCCTCAGGAGTATGTTCTTTCGATAAAAAAATTGGTTCACAATCTGCTGAGATATCGCGTAACAAACATACTAAAAAAACATACAGTCGAATGGAGAACCTTTTCCTTTTTTGAAGTCGGTTAAATAACCGGCTAAGTGCGAGTCAAAACCGCACACTTAGGGTTCCATACCATCGTACTAGTTGGCGCTAGTTTCGTGTTTAAAAAACCATCATACTAGATGGCGCTAGTTTCTTTACATTTCAAAAAAAAAACACGTTTTTTGTATGGAGACTTTCACTTTTTCAAATTTTGTAATAGCGATAATATAAATACATGAACTGTGAAAATTTCAGGTGTCTTGCTATCACGGTTCATAAAATACAGCCTAGTGACAGACGGACGGATGGACAGCGAAGGCTTAGTAATAGGGTCCCGTTTTTTTAACCTTAAAAATGTACAATAAAAATTCACACTCTATGAAAATTTCAACTGTCTATCTACTAAGGTTCATGAAATACAGCCCGCTCACAGACAGACGGACAACGGAGGCTTAGTAATAGGGTCACGTTGGTCTCCCTAAAATAATAATCTTAATAGTAGTCTATGTAAGTACTCTTCTTTCATTTGCGGCTCTACCAAATGAATAATAAGAATATAAGGATTTAATAGCTACGAGTATTTATGGTTTTACGTAGCATCCAACACGACTTCTTTTTTCTGTAAGAAATTTTAATACTATTATTTGCGTAGTGTCTCGCTAAGCCAATGAGTGGGTATATATGCCTTTTCTTGTAGCACCAGTGATATGTTTGTTTTTTATTAATTTGCTTGATCTCTGCGTAGCACAAAAGTTAGTAACCATTTCAATAAACGGCCAAGTGCGAGTCGAACTCACGTGGAGAGGGTTCTTAACATTCGTTATCCATTAGAACGTTAAGTCGTAGTATTTTCGTTAAATTTTTCCTGTAAACTACCCTATATTCTCTTTGTTTTTTTTGCCTTAGTATTAAGAGATAAGAGTAGGGGGGGGGGGCTAAGTAATCGTACATTTTTATCAATATCTTCGAAACTATACACTTTAACCCGCCGGCACTTCTGCCTCATTTTGTGACATGCTACTTCTTCTGGTGCACAGTTGCTACTCTAGAACTTCACTACCCCAACGGTCATCTGTTTTACGAGCTATTTGACCTGCTCACTGCCACCTAAGTTTTGCTATTATGTGAGATATGTCGGATACTTTGGTTTTCCTGCGGATTTCCTCATTTCTGATTAAATGTGATTTAAAAAGTAATGGAAGAAAAAGAAAAAGATCTAGGTCCTTTTGACCCATAAACGACTGAGTAGTGTGTGGGTTAAAATTATATTTGTAATAAAAATAATTCAAATTGTCGAAATGAGCGCTTCTGACGGACGGACAGTCTGACACATAATTCTTCGTATTTTATTCAATTTTTCCGGTAATCTTTAAATGAGGCTCAAGGTTTCCTTACAATTTACTAAAGCAAGTTCTTTTTTTTTGCAATTTAACGGCAGATTTTTAGGTAAAAAATATTTCAAAATGCCACGTATGGGTACCTTAAACTAGCATCTATAGAAATGGAAGTAGCGCGCCGGACACGAAAGTATTAATTTTTGCAGCGATACCAAAAAGGAAGCCCAAAGAGCTAAATTTTGTACGTACTGCACTCGAGCGCCCGAGGAAGTTATAAAATTGATTAACAGCTACAACTAACCCCCCATTTCCAGTTTATGCTGTATTTCAGCACTTGGTTACACGAGCTACGAGTATCACCGACCCCTTTGTGAGTCGGTCTCCAACTGATGATTTGGTGATGCAGGTACGGTGCCTTATAAACGCCGAAATAAACGCTTTTTCCTCGTGGTCATACTAGTTTGTCATACCAGTATGACCACCCGGACTTAAATGTCCTCGTGGTCATACTATACAAATTTCTGTTTACATAAATACTTTTTTCATGAATAGACTGCATAAACTAATTGAATTGACAATAAAAAAAGGCATTGTCTTTACATAGTGTCATTTCATTTTAATTTTTTTATTTGCGTCACATTGTAAAACTAATTAAAAAATGAAGTAACAAATCATTTTCCTAAAACCTAAAAACTTTTAGGTACAAGCTTTTAACATTTCATTGTCACGCGATATACATATGCATGCAAAATTTCAGCTCAATCGGAAACCGGGAAGTGGGTCAATATTAACTAGCAAGATTTCACCCGAACAAACATACATACATTGCAAGTTAATTAAAAGATTTTAAAAAGGGGAACCGTCTTGTTGTTCAATGGACGCCAGCATTACATACAGCATTCTTACAGAAATGGGAACTCAATTTGGAATTGCAGTCTTGTTAAAAAGGATAAGTTTTAACCGCTTCCGTGGCGTAATGGTGAGTCCATTCACTTCACACCAGAAGGTCGCGGGTTCAATTCCCGGGGGGTCAACATTGTAAGACTCGGTTTGGTTGGTGGTAGGGCATTTTCATAGCCCGCCTGGCTATCTACCACCATTTTATCTCAGTCTTACCGCCGTGAACATCAGTGATACAGTATTGATGTTTTCCGGCTTGAAGATAAGATAGCCAGATCCCCATTGCGTTGGGGAATCTTGGTAAACCCGCTTCCGTCTTCGTCACTTGCAGTCAGGTGAGATGATGCCAAGGGATTATCAATTGTGGATTTTTTTTAAACCGGTTGTCTGTAAAGTCGGTTTTCGGACGATGAATTTACGTGATATTAATAAATACACTGATAAATGTATAATATTCAAGTATTTACGTGCGTATTTTAACTCGAAGATTGCCTTCTAAATTAATATGTATAGCGTGAAAATAACATTTTGCTACAACGCGTAATTCATGGAGCATAGTTTCGTGTTAAAGTACTAATAATAATCCTTACTAATATTAAATGCGCGAAAGTTTGTATGTAAGGATATATGTATGTTTGTTACTCTTTCACGCCACAACAGATAAACGGATCGGGATAACATTAGGTGGGTAGACAGATTAGGACCTGGATTAACATATATGCTACTTTTTTCCACGCTCGCGGGCCGCTTGCGGCTTGCGCACTGCGCATCCTCTAATACAGTCATATAAACTATGTTCACACGGGTGAAGGCGCTGGCAAGAGCTTGTTAAGGTCATAAAACTTTAACATACGAAATGTCTCTTTTTACTTTACAGCTATAATAGATTTTTATAAGGTAAAAAAAAAATTTTTTTTTAATCATAACATATATGCTACTTTTTTCCACGCTCGCGGGCCGCTTGCGGCTTGCGCACTGCGAATCCTCGAATACAGTCATAGAAACTATGTTCACACGGGCAAAGGCGCTGGCAAGAGCTTGTTAAGGTCATAAAACTTTATCATACGAAATGCCTCTTTTTACTTTATAGCTATAATAGATTTTTATAAGGTAAAAAAAAAAAAATTTTTTAATTGTTTTTTAATCATAACCCTTCTGTCTGGCTTAACCATAGTGAGGTAAAAACTTAGATTAACACGGTTATCTAAAGTTAGAACTAGTTTTTTCTGATTCCTTTGACCAGTTGGCTGTACACCCAAATCAAGGCAGCGTGTGTGTCCGTGAGCGCGTCCCGTCCTGCTGCACAATACACAACTATGTAGCTGGAGCGGGATTAGGAGCGAGATATTTTACATTTACGAGGCTGTATATTTTATTCGCGCGCTCGGAGCTTGACGAGGACGATGCGCGCTGTCTCAGCAAGAATGGTCGTTTGCGATTGGTTTTATAGAATTTATGTAGAAAGTTTGTTACAATTTTAAATAAAATGAACTCCCAAACTGAGAGAATTTTTGTAAGTTCTACTTATAGCATATTATATTTAAAAAGCGTCGGTGGCTCAACTGGTAACGACTCGGTCCATCTAACCAGAGGTACCGGGTTCAAATCTGGACGGCCAATGTACCAATGAGTTTTTCAAAAACTTACGTACATACTTACCGATTGCTTTAACGGTGAAGGAAAACATCGTGAGGAAACCTGCACACACCTGCGAAAAAAAAAAAAAAACTCGAAGGTTGTGTGTGAAGTCGACCAACCCGCACTGGGCCCGCGTGGTCGACTAAGGCCTAATCGCCCTGATTCAGGGTAGGCTCGAGCCCCTCGGTGGGGACGTATATGAGCTGTAATGATGATATTTAAAGTTATTTTGTGTTTTTAATAGTGAAAATTAATGGTGTGCCACACGATTAGAAGAAGAAATATAGTGAAAATGTGCAAAATTCTATCAAATCTGGTCCAGTAGGTTTACCGCAAAACAGATGGATAGACGTGGATAAGTAAACAAATGGTAAGAAAACACCAAAAAGTACTTCATTTACACGGTAAACACCACAGATAATACCGTAAAATAAAGCGCGCTCGCTAGCTCCGCAATTTTTTTTTGATCCACTCATTTTGGTCAGGCTAAGGATTCAAAGTTCATACAGCCTAATCTTCTGTACACAGACTTAAAACTTTTCTAAGCCAGCCGGCTACGGGGCGTCGGTATGGTATTAAGTCCGCTTTACTTTTAAATTGATTTTAGGTCCTACTATTATTTTTTTATTCAGATATCCTAAAATAGCGGGTAAGCTGGTAGGGTCATTTGACTCTTAACAAAAATTAGCGCTTTAAAGCCTAATATTAACAACAAACTACCCTCACATGTAAAAAATGCGGAGTCATTCAACACATTTAAAGGTAAACTTTACCAATATATATTGGAAGATATTATACATTATTAGCCAAATATCGATGTGATGAATGACCCTGCAAACACACAAATCTTAATATATATATAGACTAGCTGTCCCGGCGAACTTCGTACCGCCTTACATTACATTACACTGCCCTGCCCTACCCTACACTACCCTACACTACCCTACACTACACTACACTACCCTACCCTACATTACCCTACCCTACCCTACATACACTACCCTACCCTACACTACTCTACACTACCCTACACTACACTACCCTACCCTACCCTACACTACCCTACCCTACACTACTCTACCCTACCCTATCCTATCTCTCAAGTTGGATCGAACTGCACATGGTGTGCGAATTTTATTATAATCGGTTAAGTGGTTTAGGAGTCCATTGAGGACAAACATTGTGACACGAGATTTATATATATTAAGATTATATATATTTCATTTTTTATGTTTCCATAACGAGCGAACACCAACTTACAAATTGTACTTTATTAAGTATAATATTTATATTTTTCTCATGTAAGTGACTGCTGTCTTTATGGGAATAAATATATTTAAACTCATATTTAGCAAACGGAGCCCTGAATCGAAAAATAGTTTTAACAAACCCTCAGTACTTTTAAAATAGCTATACAACATCATCATCATCATCATATCAGCCACAAATCGTCCACTGCTGGACAAAGGCCTCCCCCAAGGATTTCCACGACGACCGGTCCTGCGCTGCCCGCATCCATCGGCTTCCCGCGACCTTCACCAGGTCATCGGTCCACCGCGTGGGAGGCCTGCCTACGCTACGTTTTCCGGTGCGCGGTCGCCACTCGAGAACTTTACTGCCCCATCGGCCATCTGTTCTACGAGCTATGTGCCCTGCCCACTGCCACTTCAGTTTAGCGATTCTGTGAGCTATGTCGGGTATACAACAATACCCAATTATTATTTACATTTAATTGTGCTTATTTGTCGGCGTGACCAAAATGTATACCCAATACCCATGTCAAATTAAAGCTTTCTGGTTCTAAAGCCTCTGAGCTAAGAAGCGGACAGACGGACAAACAGACAGGCAAACAGAAAGACAGACATGGAGAAACTATAGGGTTCTACGTTGACTACTGAAGCCCTAATTAAATAGTCAATGTATTAATTCAATGTTTGATCTATTTACCTACTAAATTTTATCCAAATTTGTTCAGCTACTTAGGCGTGAAAGTGAAACAAACAAACGCACAAAATATAATATAATTACTTTCTTGTTTACAATATGAGTGAGATTTTTTAAGTTTTGTATAGAAATAAGAAATACAAAAATGTTTCCCGCGGATATTAAATACTTAGGACGTGGTTCTTTTTAATTTGGTATAACATTGACTCAAATCAAAGAACACTTGGCTTTCGAACGAATAAGTACCAATATGATACTGAAATCTTTGATATATTTTATTCTCCAGAAAACTTTGAATCCTTTTAAAAGTGGCAATTCCAACTTGTTCAATAAACTCACGTCAAAGTTAAGGAGTACATTGAAATATGAGGTCTGGAGCCGCCCGAGTGCCAGCAGACCCAGAGCAAAGATTTAAATACTTTGTGGAGCCACACCTGGCTCCGGCAAACGTCACACGGTAGCGGGACTTGCGGGCTGCTTGAGACCTCCTTATTGCATTCATTTGAACTCGCTACGGGCCAGGGAGAAAAAAGCAATTTTGCCGAGTCTAGGTTTGGATATGAGATCCGAAAGTCATGAGTGGACTGGATATGGATGGAAATATGACTAGGAACATATTTATTAGATAATTGTAACAAATGTATGCGTCTGTTAGGAAGATTCTAACATTGACAAGGTATTCTAAGTTACGTAGGTATGTCGCAAACACGATAATATATCGTCGCGAGTGAACTTTACAAAGATGACCTAACTTAAATCAATTACTCTATGACATAAAAAAACCGTGAATCGGCAAGACAGTGATTGCATCCTCTTCGTCATTGTCTTCATTTCCTCGATCGGAGCATTGAGCTCCCGATAATAATTTCACTTTAAATTCGCGTGTGTATCAATCAACGTCCACAAGCCAACCACGAGGAAGGAGGGAGACCTGGACCAGCTGCCGCTGCTGCCGAGCCAAAGGACCCAAGTTGAGTATCATAGTTGATTTCATATCTTGTCGAAATCTCTCTTTGCTTCAAATTTGCTCAAGTAACTATATCCGATGTAATCTTGATATTTACACAATGCCTGGTGCCGGTATCAGCCTGAAGGCTCCACAATCACCAAACCCCATCGAACTTGCACCATATTTCCACTATACATCATACACGCCACCACAGCTCACACATAACCTATAATCATCGTGTCCTTTGACACATTGTTTTTTCTCCCCCAACGAGGGATATGGGGAAGGTGTTGCTCCTCCAACGTGGGAACCCCCCAACGACTCGCCAGCCCGGACGCGGGGGGAGTAGGGGATGAACTGGGGAAGGTAGTGCTCCTCCAACGTTGGACATGGGGAACGTTACTCCCCCAACAGTCCCCAACGACTCGCCAGCCCGGACGCGGGTGGGACGAGGGACAAAGAGATGTTTACGAGGAATGTGTTTCTCCTCCAACGTGGGACATGGGAATGTGACTCCCCAACAGCCCCCGACGACTCATGGCCCAGACACGGGAGTGACGAGGGGATGAGGAAGTGACGCTGACGTGGCCGAAGAGCCAACTCATGTAAGAGGCCGTGAACCAGACCGTGGTGCCAACCGGGCAGCCACAGCACATACGAATTCTCCCCCATTCCTTTCCTTACCACTGACCTATTAATGATTTATTTCTTTCAGCACTGTTGTTGTTTGATGTGTAACTAATCATCGCTTTACTCATGCTACTGTGGTCATGTATTATGTGATATTCATTTGTGTGCACACCTGACATCAAACACACTCTCATAGAAAGGCGCCACATGTGACACCGATTGCTAATTTCATACGCATCCTCGTCCCGTAATTTGACCCTGGACTGCACGTCCATCCCAAGGTAGAACCCCACTCCTCACGACAGATTATGGGATCCGCTATCATACTCATACCAGTTTAATTACAGGAGTTGGACGAATACCTGACAGCCCGGGTCACCCTTCGATGGTGAAGAGCATGAATTCCTATGCGGCACAGCGAGTTACATGTGAGTTTAGTTATAAGTGCATTATTAATAATCGCGGTGTATACAGAAGTATTAAGCCATCGCGACAAGGTAACAGAAATGAGTGTTGTAAAAAAATCTCATGTTTCTATAGACTAACATTGTATGTCAGTACGTACCTTCATAATTCCCAGCGCGTAACGAATGGGAAATCGCGGAAAGCCGATGGATGCGGGCAGCGCAGGACCAGTCGTCGTGGAAATCCTTGGGGGAGGCCTTTGTCCAGCAGTGGACGATTTTCGGCTGATATGACGATGATGAACGAATGGGATTTCAATTCCAATTAAAATCAACATAGTCGAAGTAATGGCGACCCCATTTTTATACAGTTTAGAGACATATGAAAATTGGTAAATTGATACATATACAGGATGTAACAAAAGTGGTGTAAATCCCGTTAACTGTGGCTTCTGCTCATCATACTGAACAACTTTTGTTCCACGAGTTTTTTGAAATAGCAAAAAAAAATTTACTCTTCACACAAATCGACTATTTAAAAGTGTGTGTAAACACCTATTTGAAATAAATTGTTTTTGATTTTGATTTTGATCGATCAGCTGATTGACCAATTTTGTGCATTATAGTATGGAGGGTCCAAATCTTTTTTTAGAATGACTATGGGTTCCTTGGGGAAAGTTTTTCAGTATGATGAGTGGAACCCCTGGTCAGCGGGTCCTTCACTAATTTTATTACATCCTGTATATAGACTTACTGTAATACTCAGAAATGGTTTTCTAGATATTTGATAAAGTAGAGGCTATACGATGCCATTTATCTCTCTCGTTATTTGCGCCTGATGTCACTTATATCGTGAGGTACATTATACATATTTGTGCAACATAATGGTATGTAACCTTATACGGCCTGATAAAAATTTCAACACATTCTCTACATCATCATTACAGCTCATATGCGTCCCCACCGAGGGGCTCGAGCCTACCCTGAATCAGGGCGATTAGGCCTTAGTCGACCACGCGGGCCCAGTGCGGGTTGGTCGACTTCACACACAACCTTCGAGTTTCTTCCAGGCGTGTGCAGGTTTCCTCACGATGTTTTCCTTCACCGTTAAAGCAATCGGTAAGTAATGTACGTAAGTTTTTGAAAAACTCATTGGTACATTGGCCGTCCAGATTTGAACCCGGTACCTCTGGTTAGATGGACCGAGTCGTTACCGGTTGAGCCACCGACGCTTTTTTAGCCTTTTTTATTCTCTACATATTCGCCAATAATTACAAACACATCTGTCGTAAGCAAGTCGGACTCAATAAATAACCAACAAGTAAGTTTTGATAAGGTGATGGCGCGCAAAATGCTCCAATCACGCGCTCCGTCGCCTCGCACCGACCAATCAGATGCAGTCATTAGCACGCAGCAGCCAATCAGAAGCGCAAATTTGCGCTAGGTCACGCCGCACTCCACAAAAGTTTCTTGTTAACTCGCTTTAGCGGCTGACTAATGACTGTTTCATTGCGGTTGTATAGGAGCAATCGATTTAGTGTAAGTAGGTGCCGCATGAGGCCTCACTAAAGTGATAAAGATGGACACTCTACGGTTCAGCTGGAGAATAGTCCCTTCTAAAGAGAACCACTAATCCGACTATTGTAAGTAGGTGCCGCATGAGGCCTCACTAAAGTGATAAAAATTGACACTCTACGGTTCAGCTGGAGAATAGTCCCTTCTAAAGAGAACCACTAATCCGATCTAGTGTAAGTAGGTGCCGCATGAGTCCTCACTAAAGTGATAAAGATGGACACTCTACGGTTCAGCTGGAGAATAGTCCCTTCTAAAGAGAACCACTAATCCGATCTAGTGTAAGTAGGTGTCGCATGAGACCTCACTAAAGTGATAAAGATGGACACTCTACGGTTCAGCTGGAGAATAGTCCCTTCTAAAGAGAACCACTAATCCGATCTAGTGTAAGTAGGTGTCGCATGAGACCTCACTAAAGTGATAAAGATGGACACTCTACGGTTCAGCTGAAGAATAGTCCCTTCTAAAGAGAACCACTAATCCGATTAGGTCTACGAGTAGATACTTTTTTAGAGTTCCGTACCTCAAAAGGTAAAAACAAAACACTTATAGGATCGCTCTTGTGTCTGTCTCTCCGTCCGTCTGTCACAGCCAATTTTCTCAGAAACTACTGAACCGAATGAGTTGAAATTCTGTACACATATGTAAATCGGTGACACAAAGAGGAACGTGTAACGCAAGTTAATAATTTTAAGCATGGGCTTATGGGCCGTAAATTAGAAAATAAAAAAAAAGTTTTTCTAACTATGCCGTGTGATATATCAAATTTGTAAGAATCTTAAATATATTTTATTTATAATATTTAGATAAATAGTTATGTTACTTAAGAAAATAGGAGAAAATTGACCAAACCCCCTCTTCCCCTTATCTCCAAAACTACTGGGCCTAAAATATTGAAATACCACAGTATATGAGCTTGAATGCATAGATAACAGGAAAATCTATGAGAAAATTTAAAGTCCTTTCATTCCCATAGGAAAAATAAAATTTCCAAAATCCAGAATAAGTAGACGCCTATTTACCTAGGGATTAGTATGTGCTGAGAGGTCTTATTCTGTTGGTAATTTAAGTTTTGGTGCGGAACCCTGTTTGTGTGACCCCGAGTCGCCCTTGGCCGGTTTTTAGGTACCTAATTAAAATTCGCTTTATCCTGTATCTGCTGTACCGATTAGTTGTCCATCCCAAAACACTTCCTCTCCACGTCGCAATTACTACTAGCTTACTGTGCTTCTGCTGAAATGAACCCTGTTGCTTCGACTTAAGCACCTGTTTTTTTTTTATTTGTGTGGGCTCTGAATAAATGCTTATCTTATCTTAACGTTACACCCGGGCTGTGCCAGGGTCCACATACCGGCTTAATATCAATCGCTTTTTCCGATTGACTATGTACGTACAAAAAAATATTATACTTCTCAGTGAGATCGTTGCTCTCTGCTTTGTTCACCCTAACTTCGTCTAGCCAGCGCTCCCTGGGCCTTCCACGGAATCTAGAGCCTTCGGCGATTAGCTGTGTCTTATTACCTATTATAAATAATAATAAAAAAGACGTGTGGCACTCGGGCACTGCCGCGGTTAAGCTATTGCATAGCATTTTTATCAACTTTTAACACTAAGAAAGTTACACCAGTAAAATTGACTAAGTCCTTTTAGTACCGCACATCGCTAATAGATGGGACTGTAAGTTTTTTTAGAACGCGGTAACGTTACGTCACTCACGGCCGAGCTACATGGTAGGCGGAGTGTGGGGTGTTAGGTTTTTTCGTTACAGAATTTCTTGATTCGGTCGCCGCGCTTAAACCCCGCGATAAAAGCTATGCAATAGCTTAAAAAATAGGTATTGTCTATGCAAATCCTAGAAACTGCAAGAACGATGGCTCCCCGAGCGTGTAGAACAAGTAGCAAGTTAAGCGCCGAGTCAGCGCGCCGCCCGCGCGACGACGGTCGAACTCCGTAATTACGCTTATTATCAGCACGCTGATTGCGGCCGCTGATTTGTTCCTCGAACTTTCACATTTGTGGATTTTGGATGCACATGACGTCTATTGAAGCCCTAATTATCAAGGTAACAATAATAATTCTTTAATGCGTATTGACGAAGAGTAACTATTTTACAAGCTTTTAATTAACTTACAATGTATGTATGTATGTTTGTTTGGGTGAAATCTTGCAATTTAAATTTGACCCACATCCCGGTTTCCGATTAAGCTAAAATTTGGCATGCATATGTATATCGGGTGACAATGCAATATCAAAAGCTTGTACCTAAAAGTTTTTATATTTTTTGAAAATTATTTTCACAGTATGCCATGAATTTTTGACTAGGAGCCGTTATTTTATTCTCTTTATTTTACCTGCTGACTAATATGATATACAAAGATTGTGAGGATCATGAAAGCATTTTTTTGCGGTGCCCCATTCATGAACGATTTTTTTCTTCATAACAAGGAATCTTTATGTATTCCATAGTTAAGTTATGATACTTATCAGACGGTCATACATATACATTAGGTACCTATTGACTATGAATCTAAAAGGTGATGTTCACGGGAATAATTAACATGATGTAATGAATATAAACGGTATTTTCATTATGACGTAAAACGTCTATAAAATTACACCGGTGCATATGAGTACCGGGTCAAAAAATGGATCATCACGAATTGATGTATATCATCATACCTTTCTAATAACTAAATAACTATTAGTTGTATAAACATAAATCTATTCAGAATTCCAGGGCTGGGTGGGACTGGGGGAGGGGGGGAAATGAGTAAATAAGTAAAATGACCGAAACCGTTGCACTCGATCCTTTCTTTTTTAATGACTCCCGATGTGTTTACAAAGCTTAGTTAGACCAATCGAAAAAACCCGTCAAGTGGGAGTCGGACTCGCCCAACGAGGGTTCCGTACAAATTTGTAGGTAGGTTAAAAAACCGACTTCCATCGCAACAACTTAGAACAATTTTGAACTATTATTTTGGTTTTTGTTAATTTTCTAATAAAGTACTGCACCGCTTTTGATAAAATTTATATGGGACCACAAAAGAAGCATTAGCTTTTGAATAAAAAAGAATCATCAAAATAGGTTTACCCAGACAAAAGTTCTGGAGGTAATACACATAAAAAACATACAGTCGAATTGAGAACCTCCTCCTTTTTGGAAGTCGCTTGATAAAGTAGATACAAGATGTATGATCCTAGTCACACACTTATAATGTTAACTGTTAAATACACACTTGAGCATGTATTTGGTGAACATTTCAAGCTGTCATTATGAACAATCAGTCCCATTACTGTTTGTTGAGCTACATTTCGCAACTGTTCGCTCGCAGCCCGCGTCGGTACAACAAAAGAGCTTCAATTATTTTCGCCCCTTATTCCCGCTAATTTGGTTCACCGCAAATTGCTCATTATCTTGTTTTGCAACACCGCGCAGTTGCTCTAGTGCTGCTCATACATCGATACAGAGTTATTGATTATTGAGCTGGCAGCTGTCTATATTTTGGTCAATCATAGCGCAAATTAAAAGATAATAAAAAATACCGTACACGGATCAGATAAAGATAAATAAGGTTGGATTGGAAATGTGCGCTGGGCAGGCGCGCCTCAAGTATGATTAGACAAATATACTTAACCGAAGCACGCGTTCATACTTTTTATTTGCGTGTGGTCGTGTGTAACGTACAGACTCTCGAAATGGTGTGAGACACAATTGCAGCCCTGTGTTCTTAGTGTGTTTTGTTTATTAGTGCGCGCAATTCATATATATGTGTTATTATTGCTTGTGTAGTGGAGTTGATGGGTGGGAGACGGGCGGCGACGCTGGTTTTCAAACAAAAATGTGACTATTGCCAATCCAACCTTATTTATCTTATCCGTGATACTGTATCTAAAAAGGATATGTATACTTTGACAGTAACAAAATTACACATACATATATTCTTTATAAAATTAACACTTTTTCGATAGGTGACGAAAACTTCTGAATTGCGAGATTACTTGCACTTTTTGAATACGATAATAAATCCCGAAACTGACCAATATCAGTTCCCATGAATCCACAACATTTACTATAAAGTACAATTTCAATTAAAACTTTCCAACAATGTTAACAAGACTCTTTTTCATCACACTGCCTCATCATCAATCATCATATCAGCCGAAAAACGTCCAAAAAGGCCTCCCCCAAGGATTTTCATGACGACCGATCCTGCGCTGTCTACCTACGATTATTCTACGACTGTAATTGAAGGTTATAAAAGGGTATGTGGGGCGACCGAGCGGGAAACTCCCGGTTGGATGACCCAGATAACGCTGGAAAGATGAAGTCGAAAATGACCTCAAAGTCTTCCAGATAGCCAACTATCAAGAAGTAGTGCAGGATCGTGACGGTTAGCATCAAAAAAGTGTCGGAGGCCAAGATCCTCTTCGGGTCGCTGAGCCGGCGATGATAGTGGATGACCCACATACCGCTGGAAAATCGAAAAAGACCTCAACGTTATCCATATAGCCAACTAGCAAGAAGTGGTGCAAGATCGTGACGGTTGGCGTCAAAAAGTGTCGGAGGCCAAAATCTTCTTCGGGTCGCTGAGCCGGCGATGATAGTGGATGACCCAGATACCTCTGGAAAATCGAAAAAGACCTCGACGTCCTCCAGATAGCCAACTGGCAAGAAGTGGTGCAAGATCGTGACGGCTGGCGTCAAAAAGTGTCGGAGGCCAAGATACTCTTCGGGTCGCTGAGCCGGCGATGATAGTGGATGACCCACATACCGCTAGAAAATCTAAAAAGACCTCAAAGTGCTATTTTTTGCTATTACACTGTAGGTAGGTACAGGACCTTGATATTTTTTGATTTTACACTGTAGGTAGGTACAGGATCTTGATATTTTTTGTAGGTAGGTAGGTACAGGATCTTGATATTTTATGCTATTACACTGTAGGTAGGTAGGGACAGGACCTTGATATTTTTTGCTATTACACTGCAGGCAGGTGCAGGTGTGCAATCATAAAAAAGATAAAATACAGTTTAAAATAATTAAAACTGTATCACTATGACAAAGCACTGCTTGCTTTATTTGGTAAAGTAATGCAAGAATGAAATCAAATGATAGGTATTTATGATAAAAAAAATATCACGATAGGGCGGGCTCGTGACTATGGTTATTATCCCAGATGAAGCGAAAAATATAGGCTATAATTTCAGGCTAGAAAATCTTGTTTCATACTTTTCCGTAGTCGGGTTTAAGTTTTCTTTACTTTTATTTAATTTTTACATCCATATTTTTGTGCTCAGAGTTTAAAGCCACCCCACCTCGCTTTCCGCGGCCCCGTATCGTGTCGTTTGATTGAAGCGCGCGTACATTGAGGCGTCTCATAATATCGCTTGTGAGCCAATCCTAAGTAGGATATTTGTTTACGTTGTTGGAAAATTCTAATGAAAGATACTTTAGATAGTAATGTCATCGACAAAATGCGCAACACTATTTATGCCCCTATACTAGTAATGGCACTAGTTACTCTTCAATAATAGCGACAATCAGATAGCTGTTTCACTTCACAGTACCTATTTCGCTTAGTATTTTTATTACAAGCTTATTTAACTTGCAATGTATGTATGTTTGTTCGGGTGGAATCTTGTAAGTTGAATTTGACAAACTTCCCGGATTCCGATTGAGCTAAAATTTTGCATGCATATGTATATCACGTGACAATGCAATATAAAAAGCTTGTACCTAAAAGTTTTTAAGTTTTTCGTTTTTTAAAAAAAATAAGCACTTGTATTGAAATCCTCTGCGCTGCTACTCGATTTCAAAAGCATTGCTTGTTTATTGTAGGTTCGCATCTATCGAATATAATACTTCTTTCGACATTAAGGAATGTGAAGGTTCCTTATCGTTTCAAATATTGTACTGTCGCTACCCTGAAGGCAATAAACCTCGCTACTCGCTAGCGTAGCGCCCGCTTGGTTTTCTCTCTGCTACGGCGCAGCGCCCGCCTCCGCGCGCCGGTAACGAATGCGTTTGGAAAAAAAGTGTTCATAATGAAAATAATGTATGTAATTTTTTTTTATTCACAATTGGTAAACCCTTGACAACATCTCACCTGGTGGTAAGTGACGATGTTGCCGAAGATGGAAGCGGGCTTACCAAGATTCCCCAACGCAATGGGAAACTGGCTATCTTATCTTTATGCCGGAACACACCAATGATATCAACATTGATATTTGGCGGCAAGACTTAGATAAAATAGTGGTAGCTAGCCAGGCGGGCTTAGAAAATGCCCTATTACCAACCAAACCGAGTCTTACAATTGACCCCTCTGATGGGAATCGAACCCGCGACCTCCTGTGTAAAGCCAGTGAACTTTGCCTCTGAGCTACGGAGGCGGTTAAAATTTAAATTTACTTAAAAACCAATCAGGTAAAAACTTAATACTGTATGCGGAGCTCGGATCAAACAAGCGTTTGAAGTAAACAGAAACGACGTCGTACATCCAAACTCGCAAGTAATCGTGCCAAGCACCATTGAAAATAAAAACGTAATTACAATTTGATAACACTCTTTGTAGTTCGCTTTATTTAGACATAAAATAAAAATCAGGTAAGAATCGCCCCCTGATGTGGCGATAAGTGCCGCCCCATTTCGCGTTAATGGGGCGCAAATTAAGTTATACTCGAGCAGGGGGCGCCGGGGCGCCGGGAATGTATTTTTATTGTAATGGGAATTAGTAGAGCCATTCCATTGTTAGAGGATAAGCGAAGTTTATCCAAAAGTTGTACGGACAGGTACTATACACCTGCATACAAGATCGGCCCTACATTTAGGGACAAATATATATTTTTTATTACCAATCTTGAAACGCTCGCAAGTATGGCTTTCGATAGTTTACTATCATTAAAAATATAAATTTTGAAAGCACATTTTTGTAACGTTAAGAACAACCGACTTTAATTACAAAATTGCGGCGGTTACCCGACAACGTGTTTTTCTAGCGATTCGTATACAAAAAAGTCGATTGAAAGCTACTAAACTGATTTTGATGAAACTTGCACTCTTCCCTATGTCGAAAAATGCTCAATTCAATAAATAATATTGCTTTCAAATTTCAAGTTTCTGATAAATACATAGACAAACACATACTTTACACCTAAACAATTATGAAATTTGGACATCTGTAAAGAAGCCCATATAGACTAACATACGAATATTTAGTAATTTGTAGGATTGCGTACACCCAACGGGTGACCAACGGGACCCTATTATTGAGCCTCCGCAGTCTGTCCGTCTGCCCGTTCCTCAGCGGGCTGTATTTCATGAACCGTAATAGGTAGACAGTTGAAATTTTCGCAGAATATGTATTTCTGTTGCCACTATAACAATAATTACTAAAAGTTAGAAAAATTGAAAAAATCGTCCTCATAAAAAAACGTATCTTAAATGGTCTTTAGAAATATTATTTATTTAATTCTATCGTTAAAATGCTATTACATACAAACGCGAAACTTGGTGTGAGTATAGTAATAATACTGAAATAAAACAAAAAATTATAAAAATTGTTCAAGTGTGAGTCGTACGCGCGCTAAGGAGTCCGAAAAGCATATTTTAAAATTTTTATAATATTAGTAGGATGTAACATGCAATGACTGAATATGTTTTTGTAATAGCGATGGGTGAATGAACTCCCTTGAACAGTATTCACATTGAAGACTTCTCGATTTATCGTGGCGAGCAGAATGCACTTGGAGCGACTCGATGTTCTGGAAGAGGGCGCCGCACTCGTGGCAGGTGTTTATTTATGAGTTTTCACGTATCGCTGGATTACTGTCTGTTGGTGGCCATTTAGCAGTGGTCATAAGTGTACTCGGTGCCGACCGACGTGTGCCATATAGCGTGGTGCTCCAGCAAGTGTTGTTATAGACGGATGTCACCACACACCTTGCATCTGTATCTTGTAGTGTGTGATTTCAAATGTCCTTAAAGAGATACCATGCTTGGGCAGTACTGAGTGCAGATATCACATTGATATTCACCTTTTTTCTTTGTAATGCCCCTTCATCTGGTCACTAAACATCCTTTCACACACTTATCACGTTTTCACGGAGCTCTGATATATTTCCCACTGGTAAATTTTTAGTTGATTTCTTCTGAAACCAGTTTTTTAGTAATCTAAATGACGACATATTGACCGGTCTCCTGCACCATTTGAGAGCTTAACCCATCTTTTACTGTTTTCTTTGTCATCTTTTGTTTTATTTAATCTATTATTGCTTCGATCAGACATGACTCTTCTTTAATATATGATTAAATTTTAGCTTCTATTCAGTTTCTTCGTGATTTTTCACAGTATTCTTCTTTCTACTCCTTTTTCTGATTTTATATTCTGTCTAACTCTTACTCAATATCACTATTCATCTTCTGACGTACCATCATCACCCTCTATCCACACCATCATAAACATTCCGAATGACTTTCTGTTCTTTCTTTGATAAGTGGGTTTTGGGTGAAGTTCTAATGAAGTAATGAGTGTTTATTGGCATGATAGGTTGCGAAACTGAATCTCCACACTCCATTTGGTTAAACCACAAGTCAGCTTTCCGGCATTTATCTGCGAATCTCAAGCACTTCGTCAGTTGGTGTCTGCAGATAGCAGAAATGTGGAGCTTCCTCTAATTGTTTAGAATTTGTAGCAAAACACTTGATACCAACGGACTTCTAAAGGCGATATTGAATGTAGATCTTCCATTTCAAGGCATATTCTCCATTAGATCTTTATTCTTAAGTTTATCTGGTTCATTCATTTTTGTTGATATTTCCCAAGAAAGCAATCGACAATCGTACAAAAACAAACAAACGTCCCAATGTCGAATTGACAACCTCCTTTTTTAGTCATTTAAAAAAAACGCAACTACACTTATTAACACTTTCATACCAAGATCGCATCGCATCAGCTCATATATACGTCCCCACCAAGGGGCTCGAGCCTACCCTAAATTAGGGCGACAAACAAGGGCTAATTTGTTGTAAGACATACGAAGGTACTTGTATTAATTTTATTAACCAAATACCAGCACGAGTGCCTGTACTTGCGAAACAAATACCATACTAATATCTGTCATGAATTTCACGGAATTCTCGCGTGTGATATTAGTGATAAATGATCCACATAATATTTGAATGGTACCCAATAGAAATAGATTTATCCCACACGTGTACTGATACGAATCTTCGAGTAAATCAATCAACCTTGTAACTTGTAGCTATGTGTTGCTCAATATGTGGTTGGAACTTCCATATTAACTCCTCTCAAGGTGAAGCCGGTTACTGTACGACGTAGTTATAAATAAGCTTACCTCCAGACGCTTATTGAGCTGGTAATTATTAAACCCATTTTCTGTCTTAACCTAACACATGCATCACTTACATCATAGAAACAGATAGACATAGAAGAATATGTCTACGCGTCGTAACGAGTCGGCCACAAAAATGTTAATGCCTATATTTTTTTGAAGACTGTTCCTAAATTTAGTAACAGAATTTCCGATAAAGATCAACACAGAAGATGATTCCATAAAGCCCTTCCAAAAATAACGGAATTCTCAATATCCCTAATCACTTTGAACAACTAATAAAAACAAAATTATTCATCGAGATTGCGATCTTCAGGACAAAACAAAAAACTTAATCAACCCCCTTAATCGTCTTCAGTGGAGGAAGATAAACAAGGGCGTATCTTTATGGGCCATAAAGTGGCTAAATAGTTTTTTATCGTGCAACTTTATCGGTGACGTCATCCATCACGCGGCGAGGCGCGGTGGACTTGTTTCGTACAGACAAGTACCCCAAACTATCCCTATATTTTTTTAAAAAAAGTTGTCGAGTTTTATGAGTTGAAGCCCCTCTGAAAATGACGTGTTCTATTTTACCTAATACCCTGTATAACATGTAAGATTTATGGATCTCACTCAAATTCAGATGCTTTTCTTCGGCTTTGCCAGAGTCGGAGAACCAGAAAAAGCGCAAAGACAAAACAGACTTCTGAATATGTGTAGCGCCAGCCCACCACGAAGAGTCTCTAGTCTGGATCAAGACAAAGTCATTGACACATTGTTTGTTATCATCAGTATATTGTTCAGTTTATATTGCCGAGGGATCAAAATTATTTATTTTCATATTATTTTTGGTGCTTACTAAAGAAATAGCCGAAAAAATTAAGAATTGCAGTTAAAATATATATTTAAAAACAGCGTTGGACTGAATATTCAATAGCAATAACTTTATGCCTTTTGTCTGAATATTTTTAAAGCACGGTGGCTTTTAATGCGGGAAATCGGATTCTTATCCAAAAACATCCTATTTTAGGCAAATATACTTATATTCAATTTTAAATATCTAGGTAGAGGGATCTAAAAGGTAGTAAGTGGTAAGAAGAGCTCACTTCTACCAGTTAAGCCTTTATGTGAGTTGACGCCGAATCAGCAGTCATCAATTTCGATTCGATACTTATTAACAAATGATGAAGCTATCACTTTTAATCTGGTGTTAGTGAATAAATAACTCACGAAAACCAATATGTCTTTCTTACAACCTTGTGAATAGCATAACAGGAAAATGAAAACCAAAGATTAAAGAACCATAAATCACCTTTTAACAACCCTAAAAAAGCGTAATAAAAGACCTCGTCGCTTCTATGACCTCATTAGAGTGAACGAAAATGAACCGTAAGTAGGTGGTGTAAGGTGTAATTAATCAAAGCCTGTATCAATCAATCAGGTCATTGAGGTGTTCAGGAAAGGAGATCGTTAAGGTTGTCACTACCTCATTTGTATTAGTGCTGGATTTTGGTAGCTCGGCGAAAAAGGCATGAATAGGTCATTTGTGGGACATGGTTAGGTCAATGAGGGTACGCGTAGAATTGATGGAATGAGTTCAGGGAATTTCCTGAGTACAAAGGGGTATTGGTTTTCTTATTTTTGAGTTCGTTACAATAGTTTCTTTTGTTTTTCCCACACATTGTAGCACGTCGTAGGGGTGGATGAGGTAGGGCGTGGGTCGATGATGTTTTCCCTTCACCGTAAGAGCGTCGATAAACGTACATATGAAATCGAAATTCGAAAACACATTGTTACGTGGTAGAATTCGAACCACGACCTCCCGGACAGGAGGCAGCGGCCCTAGCCTTTACGCCACCGACGCTCTTAAGAAAGGAAAATTTGATTAACCACTGAATAATAATTACAGACAGGACCCTACCAACACTATCAGGTTGGTCACTGGAGTGAGGCGCAAGGGATTGTCGTTGAGAACTTTACTGTCTCAATGGGGCCATCGCTGCTAATTGAAACGTACCTATAGCGTGCATCATATAGATACTAACAATGCATGCATTTATTTACTAAACTTATTTTTATATTAACTATTATTTGTATAATGTTTATTATATTTATATTATACTTGCTGTGTGTGAAGAAAAAAAATATCTATCTATCTATTATTGCAATGTCTTTAATGTACTTATTACATACTTCATACTAAAGATTTTTTTTTATCTGAAGCCACCTTATTTGGCCTTTTTACCTATCAATTCCTATCGGTTACTTTAAGGTTGCCTGGAATAAATCGCTAGAAGCGATAAAGCCACCTTTGCACATATTTTTATTCAGGCTTTTATAATTATTTATAATCAACACACTGAGTCACGGCCCTTTTGTACTACTGCAACACACATATGTTTTTGTATTATTATTATTTTTTGCTCTTTTTAATTTGTTATGTTTTGTTTTATACTATGTATGATTGTAATAATATGTGTGTGATTGCAGTTACAAATAAACGTGTTATCTATCTATCTATCTATCTATCTATTTTTCTGTTGTGCAATAAAGGATATTTACTTAATTACTTACAAGAAAAACCTTGCAATGATTCCACAGTCTTAGTTTTTTGCTTCGATAGTGTTATACAATATGGGTTCCTTGGGGAAAGTTGATTATCTTTATAAGTTTATAAACAATCGGACTATGGAAATTTTATTTTTCTTGTGAGAACCGAAGAATTTTAGATTTTCTGATAGATTTCTATGCAATCAGTGCATTTAACTTCATATACAGTGATTTTTTAAAAACTTTTGGCTGGGTAGTTTTGGAAATAAGGGGAGGAATGGTCAATTCTCACTATTTTCTTAAACAACATTAAAACTCTTTATCAAAGAAATATAAATTTAATTACATAAATAATTTAAATTCTCACAATAAGCCCTTTCATTTTATATATCAGATGATGCAATTTGCAAGAATTTTCTAATTTACCCCCCAAAAGTGGCCCCCATGTTTAAAATTAATTTCTTTACGTTACATGTTCGTCTTTAGATTACCAACATACATATGTGTACCAAATTTCAACTCAATTGGTCTAGTAGTTTCTGAGAAAATTTCCTGTGAAAGACACACACGAGTGATCCTACAAGGGTTTCGTTTTTTTATGAGGCACGGAACCCTAAAAAGCATTTTTCTGTCCCTCACGTTGATGTATTTTGTTTGTAATAAATAGCTATCATTGTTATACTTATGTTAGAGGAGTGGTGGTACGGGTCTCTCGCGCAATTGTTCAGTTTTTATCCTTACTAATATTATAAATGTGAAAATGTGTTTGTTTGTTTGTTTGTTAGTTTGTTTGTTACCTTTTCACGCTTCAACGCCTTGACAAATCTTAATGAAATTTGGCATTCAGGTAGCCTGTGTCACAAGGAAGGAAATAGGCTACTTTTTACCCTGTGAAAATAGCATAGCCCGATGCAATTCCCGAGGGAACTGAAAAAAAATTCTTTTTTGGTTTATTAACATCGCAACGGAACAATGGATTGTGTGATTTTTTGCACCGAGATGGTTTAGGGGTTGGGAAACGACACGATTTACTAATAAGCATATCCTGACATAGTTCCCGAGGGATCTGGAGAAAATTCACGCACCGCGCGCCCTCTGAGTCAGACACAAAAACGATGTCCACGCGGGCGAAGCCGCGGGCAAAAGCTAGTATTTATATAAAGATGGACTTATTCTAATTAAAGAAAAACCTCCATACTTAAAAGAAGGTACGTTCAGTGAGGTCCATGAGTAGGTAAGTAAGGGAATGTCGTCGAAACGAGGAGTCCGGTAGCCGGCTCTATGGGGCCATTACTGTTGATTTATCGGCCGGCGGCGAGTGCCCGCCATTGTCCGATGAGAGCCGCCTGTCCGGCTCTGTTCGGCTCTGTTCGGCTCGGCCCGGGCTAGGTGGGCCGGGTACAGTCGGCACATTACCTTTCTTACTAGGCACTTATACTAATTATTGCTAAGCTGTATCAGGATTTAAGACCTTTAAGGTAATGGCTTTACAGCTTTTAAGGATTCATAAAATTACTTTCAGTTTGCCTTCCTGTTTTGGAAGCGAATACGTGATTTACGTAACGAACTACTGCGTGTGGTGAGCACGGACCTTTTCAGCAATGGGTTCTTGACATACTCTTCGATGTTACACCATAGTAAATAATTTGCTGATTCTATGTTTTTGCAAAATGTAACAATTGATTGCCATAATATGGTTTTAACCTATAATAAATATTTATTTATTAAGCAGTTATAAGTTAAATACAGAAGCTGTAGTTGTACATATCAAGGCACAGACAATTTTAATCCCCCCCCCCCCTCTGACTCCTCGGCTCGGACGCCTCTATTTGTCCAGATACCTTCCCTGGGGTGCTCAACAATGTTTCATCAATCTGATGAAGCGGTTGTAGCTCGGTGCCACTTGCGTGGTTGGGTTGATCACGCAGGTTAACTGACTAGTAGTTACGTGAATGAGTTTAACGAGTTATTACCATTTATCTCAAGCATTTTCGTGCTTCTTGAGGTACGTTGAACTGTCAATGCTGGTTATGCTATCACTATAAGGCAGTCGTTAAGCCTTATATATTTAGGCCAGAGGCCTTATAGGCTTGGAAACTTCTGAGAGTGGAGTCCGCGACTAACCCTACACCCTCCACGAATCCCGACTTGGTGGCCCCCTTGTGTGGAGTATAGCCTCACCTTCCCGCATTTGGGAAGAGATCCATGCCCAGTAGTGAGAACGTTATGTGTTGTTAACATCGAAATATACGCAATATTGCTATGAAATAAATGAAAACTAATTGAAATGAAACAATCAGATGAACACTGTAGGAGGCATATAAGACGAACGAACGACCATTATTTAACGATCACATTAGATTTTCACAACCAGGGATAAAAATCGAAACGAAGCTTCTATAAAGTTCAATTTCATATGGCAGCATGACAATAACAAGTTTCTATTGTAGTGTGAATGTTCCCATAGCGACAAGGGGCTTCCGCCCGTAATGCCCGGCTATGATTGTGATCACAACTACACATAGTTCACAAATACATACTACTCAAGTGCTTTTATATGTAATCACTGTAAGTGGGATGGAAAAGTGTTATAAAAAAAGGAAGTTATATCTGATTGATTGAGTGCCATAAGGACAGGAAATACCTTCACAAGAGTGAGTTTAGCAGCCATGCCGCTACGCAGCAAGCCGGCAACAGGAAATAGCGAAAGGTTATGGACGACCCAGGCACTTAATATAGACCTAATATAACCATTAGAAATCAAGATAAGAATATATTGATTTAATTGAGTGATAATCATTACACAACAACCGATAATCATATATTTAACCGATGAAAAAACGGAGGAGGTTCTCAATTCGACGCGTATATTTTTTTTTATGTATGATCAGGCATAACGTTTTACAGATTAGTCTAATTTTGATAATTCTTTTTTTATTGGAAAGGCCCCCGGAATTGGTCCAATATAAATTTGGAAAAATTTGAAAATAAAACACGGGTGATTAATTGTTCTTTCACTGTAATGTATGACCACGCATAACTTTTTACAGAGTAGTCTAATTTTGATGATTATTTTTTTTATTTAGAAGACAAAAGTGTTTTTAATGGCGCACCCATTAGTATATTTTAGTCACAAAAAATTAAAAAGTAAAAAACTTTTTAACTAAAAATTAAACCTACGAAAAAAGAAAGGAACTGAAAAGCGAAAAATAAAAGTCTAACTTAGCTCCTACACTTATGTAAACACCTAAATAATTTTGAATCGGTGCCAATAAATAATTAGGTCCTGCTCAGAGACTATAAATGTTCTTTTTATTTTTCGCTTTTCAGTTCCTTTCTTTTTTCATCGGTTTAATTTATTGTTTATTTTTTTTTATCTAACTACATTGATGTACGTAAATTTTAAATATGCCAAAAAAATATCATAGAAATTTAAGCACAAAATCCTATCAAGGTTGAAAATGGTATCATAATAGAGGTGGCCTAGCTTTTTGTTAGCTTGTTTGGATAGATTAGCACCTGCCAGTCATATAACGTAGAACGTCTCCCTCTGTAGGAGCTTGGGCGGATGTGCAGGGTTGGCATAACAAAGGTTGGCGCATCCGGGACAGTTTTCACCCCCAAAATAAATAAACAAACAACCAAGGACGTGGTCAGAAATTTTCGTACGGATATGACCTATGTCCAGCAGTGGACGTCCTTCGGTTGATATGATGATGATGCAGCTCGTGAGGGTATACTTTCTTCAAGGAACATGAACATTTAAATTTGGAATTTGTAGAGCCTCAACGTACATTAAAAATAATACATTTGCGAAAAGTTGCAAAGGTAAAAAAAAACTGGATAAGTAAGGTATTTGACTGAAAATGTTCAAAGCTTAGTGTACGTCTCTAAGTTAGAATTTTATATAACCATTATCCAGAATTTCTCCTAAATGTAAAGCGGTGGGCCTGTCGTCCAATAACCATGCGTCTTGCGCTAAGCCCTGTATTTTATGGCCCTAGGTCTAGGATATCCGTAAATCCAGCGATTTCTTAGTGACACTTTTTATTATTGAGATGTTTTTTCCTGGTCTCCAAAATTCTTGTAATCAATTTAAGTATTCCTAATGTTAATTCATATAGTATCCTTCACCTTAATTAATACTTTGTTCTCATATATAATGAGAGTGCCTACAAGTGAGGTTTTAACCACCATTATGGCGTAATGGTAAGTCCATTAGCTTCACATCAGGAGGTCGCGGGTTCGATTCCCGGCGGAGACTTACTTTGGTTGAGTCGGTATGGTTAGTGGAAGGGCATTTTCTAAGCCGGCCTGGCTAGCTACCATCTTCTTATCTAAGCCTTGCTGCCAAACATCAATGTTAACAGTATTGATGTGTTCTGGTTTGAAGATAAGATAGCCAGTTCCCCATTGCGTTGGGACATCATCGTTACTTACCATCAGGGGGGATGATGCCAAGAGCTTACCAATTGTGGATAAGAAAAAGAGTGCGAATAGGCATTATTTGAGTGTGCGTGTATCATCGTCGACTATATCAGCACTTTCCATTAGGTGATATGCAGTCAAACGCACTTAATTTTTTATCATTTAAAAAAACTAACAAAAAGTCGCTTCATAAACGATACCGTTTTATTATTTAGCAAAAACCAAGAGGTTTTGTAGATAAGTCCAATAATATTGATTTATACTAAGAATACAAAACAAAAACATTTTAAAATCTTAATAACTTTCAGCAGAACGTAAAGTTCACTAAGTGTAACTTCTGCTACAAATGTACTCTCAACTTTTATCTTATCTGTGCCTTCCTGCCCATACTGTAGGTAGTGGAGCATCATATGACACGTTATTAGATGCTAGTTTAGTGCCGCGACACCGCCTTAGCACGGTGATGCCTCCATAACGCTTCCGTAGCCGCGGATCGCAGCAAAACCCTCAGAGTTACGTAAAGTAAAGGTCATAGAGGAACCTTATTTTATTATTTGTTGAAGTGAAAACTTCTTTAGCGGCGTTGTGCACTTTTTTGTAATGGGTAAAAAATGTTAAACTCGCGTCAGGACACGTGACCTGATCAAAAATTCGTAAGACGGATGGAGTTGATTTTTTGTTGATTTTTCTGAGATATAAACTTTTTAATGTAATATAAATGTAATATAAATTGTCATGTACGATAGCGCAATAAATAAATATTGTATTCTACCACATAAATGATAGTACTTTTATACTGATAATCAAAGCAATTCATGAAAAATTATTCCCTAACCATTCCAAAATATCAAAAATACATAACGTTGATATTCAAGTTTTCACTTCTGCCGGCACTCCCGGAGTGCAACCCGTCGTTTTTTTCGAACTGCGAGTATGGAGCGGCCAAAAGATCAAATTTGAACAAGCCTTATAGGTACCAGACTAGTTCGTTGATTACCTCATCATCATCATATCAGCCACAAATCGTCCACTGCTGGACAAAGGCCTCCCCCAAGGATTTCCACGACGACCGGTCCTGCGCTGCCCGCATCCATCCGCTTCCCGCGACCTTCACCAGGTCATCGGTCCACCGCGTGGGAGGCCTGCCTACGCTACGTTTTCCGGTGCGCGGTCGCCACTCGAGAACTTTACTGCCCCATCGGCCATCTGTTCTACGAGCTATGTGCCCTGCCCACTGCCACTTCAGTTTAGCGATTCTGTGAGCTATGTCGGTTACTTTAGTTCTCCTGCGGATCTCCTCGTTTCTGATTCGATCACGCAGAGAAACTCCGAGCATAGCACGCTCCATTGCCCTTTGGGTGACCTTGAGCCTTCTTATGAGGCCCATAGTAAGCGACCATGTCTCAGTTCCGTAAGTCATCACTGGCAACACACACTGGTCAAAGACCTTAGTCTTGAGACACTGCGGTATTTGGGACGTGAAGATATTGCGAAGCTTCCCGAACGCTGCCCAGCCGAGTTGGATTCGTCGATTGATCTCTTTCTTGAAGTTGGAACTACCTAGCTGGACTGTTTGTCCCAGGTATACATATTCGTCAACAACTTCCAGTGTAGAGTCTCCAACCTTTAGAGGAGTGGGTGCGACACGGACATTTAACATTATTTTCGTCTTGTCCATGTTCATTTTAAGACCCACTTGTTGAGAGACCTTACTGAGGCCATCGAGCATTGTGCTTAGGTCTTCCATAGTCTCAGCCATGACCACGATATCGTCAGCAAATCGGAGGTGGGATATGTACTCGCCGTTGATATTGATGCCGACTCCACCCCAGTCCAGAAGCTTAAAAACATCTTCCAGGGCGGCGGTGAACAGTTTCGGAGATATAACGTCTCCCTGTCTCACCCCTCGCTGCAACTGGATAGGTTTTGAGTTCTGGTCCTGGAGGCGAACCGACATGGTGGCGTTTTCATACAGACACTTCAACACCTCGATGTATCGATGGTCAATTTGGCACCGCTGGAGAGACTGTAGCACAGCCCAGGTTTCGACTGAATCAAAGGCCTTCTCATAGTCCACAAACCTTGTTGATTACCTATTTTTTTGTATTTGGAAAACTTACTGCTATAAACAACCTTTAGGTAACATATTAAAGTATCTAGAAAATGATAAAAAAATTGTGCTGAGTTAAGGACTCCTAAATCCAAGTAGGATGGACGGAGAGACGGCAAGGCTAATGCAGCATATCTGGTAACTGGTATCACTGTAAAAAGGGTACCCCTCAAAGCTCCGTTGACTCGTTTTTCAGAGCTCTGAACACTGTAGGACTTGGCAGCCTAGCCTCCTAATTAAACGGTTAGTGTAACTATTTGGCTGTATACTCTGGGTTGTTGTAGTTCTTAAAATCAGTTAATATACGCCCTACCGAGAGGCCCGAGCATACCCTGAATTAGACCGATCGGGCTTTGGTCGACTTCATACGCAACCTTCGAGTTTCTTCGCAGGCGTGTGCAGGTTTCCTCACGATGTTTTCCTTCACCGTTAAAGCAATCGGTAATGATATGTACGTAAGTTTTAAAAAACTCATTGGTACATTGGCCGTCCAGATTTGAACCCGGTATACCTCTGGTTAGATGGACCGAGTCGTTACCGGTTGAGCCACCGACGCTATAATAAAGAGAATACACCTATACAAAGGCGGCCTTATCTCTTACAAGGATCTCTTCCAGCTTACCTTATGAGCTAGTTAGTTAAAGCTAGCTAAGTTAAAAGTTATGATAATTTCTAAATCTGTGGTTTACTGTACATTGCATTTATTTATGACGACATTAAACTTTTATGAGAAGGTATGAGTTTTATTTATGAGCCATGAATAAGTTAAGTTAAATATCACTTATTCGCTAAATTGTTGTGGGATTGTGGATATTGAATACAACTATGTTATGAAAACATACAAGAAAGGTCACTGTTAGGGTCCCGTACATAAAAGTAACGAGACTCTATTACCAAGGTTACGTTGTCCGTGCGTCCGACCTATGAAAGGGCTGTATCTTTTGAATCATAATAGGTAGCCAGTTTTTTTTACAGAATATATGTTTTATGGCAAAAACAAAGAATAAAATAAGAAAACACAAAAAATAAGGAAGGGGAATTTTGTAACGTGTTCCTATATACCTTCCGGAAATATTACTGCTTGAGTACTGGAGAGGAAATATATAACAATTAATCCGTAAATTTTCAAGCGCAATTTCTATCACGTAGTAATACTACAAGGAATGCTGCCAATACGACTACTAGCCATGTATCAACTGCGGAACTGGATCCTGTGAATCATTCTGCTTATTTTTACTTTAGAAAACCTATATTAGTTTATGGTTTATCAAATTTTGCCAAAAAGATGTACTAAAATCATTTATTTCACATCTGCCGAGCCAGATAATATCACCTGTTGTCATTACAAAATGTGCACAGAGTTTGTCATTTACGTTAGTTTTTTTATAGGTGGATTTGCTTGCGTTGACATCGTTTTTATGACTGTCTCTGAGGGTGAGCGATGCGCTTTCGCTTTCTTTATATTTATTTATTTTTAATCTTCTTCTTTCTTTTTCTCTTAAGGGAATTCAAAAATTCAGGGCAATCGACCCTACCATTTAATAGTTTTAAAGAGATATATTTTATCTATCAGCTCCCTGCGCTTGTGTTGCCAAGCAAGCACTTGCTTACATATATGTCTAAGTAGTCAATGTCACGTCCACCACATTTGTATGGGTTATTTTGTATTGGGTCAGCCAAAGAAATCACACTTTTATAAAGAAGTGTGATTTCTTTAGCTCATTTAAGTTTAATCTTTGTGTTATAAAAAATGCAGGAAAAATGCATTTTAACTATAATTAGGTCTGTGTATAATTTATATTTTAAAAAATAATTATTCGAGATTCCCACAACAAGCCTTTTCACTAGTTTGAAGATACTGAGAGGTTCTGTGAGGTCTTGATCTGTTGGTAGTTAAAGTTTTGGTGCGAAACCCTGCTCGTGTGACCCCGAGTCGCACTTGACCAGTTTTTTCTTCTTCATGTTTGTTGTACTGTAATTTTTCACTTTACTGTACTGTGTCTGTTCGAAACTGTTATTTCGTTTACTAAAGGCGGAAACTATGTAATATCATATGCTTTTCACTATTATGTAACCGTATCCTTAAAAAAAATAAAGTTTTTTGTATTTGCTCGACTGCCCAACAAGGAGGGTATGGTTTTTGTGTACAGGCTTAGTGAGAGAAACAGACATACATGCAGTATGTCTGTTTCTTTCACTAAGCCTATAGACTAAACAGCTTGATGGATTTTGGCTAAGCCTGTAGGCTAAGCAGCTTGATGAATTTTGGCTAAGCCTGTAGGCTAAACAGCTTGATGGATTTTGGCTAAGCCTGTAGGTTAAGCAGCTTGATGAATTTTGGCTAAGCCTGTAGGCTATACAGCTTGATAGATTTGCTAAGCCTGTAGGCTAAACAGCTTGATGAATTTTGACTAAGCCTCTAGGCTAAACAGCTTGATAGATTTCGGTTAAGCCTGTAGGCTAAACAGCTTGATGAATTTTGACTAAGCCTGTAGGCTAAACAGCTTGATAGATTTCGGTTAAGCCTGTAGGCTAAACAGCTTGATGGATTTTGGCTAAGCCTGTAGGCTAAACAGCTTGATGAATTTTGACTAAGCCTGTAGGCTAAACAGCTTGATAGATTTCGGTTAAGCCTGTAGGCTAAACAGCTTGATGGATTTTGGCTAAGCCTGTAGGCTAAACAGCTTGATGAATTTTGGCTAAGCCCGTAGGCTAAACACAGCTTGATGGATTTTGTAATGCGATCATCATTAGATTCGTCTTTATCCCATGGGTGACATATAATTTATTTTTATCCGACAAGAAGGGGAATGTTTTTATGCAGTCGGGTATTTAATGTTTAATAAAATAGGTTAGGTTATTCCTGTCTCGCGAATAAGGTAAAACACACAAGCTTGAACTTGGTGTAATTATGTGATTACAGTGCAAACTGAGTATAACAATAAACGAAAAAAAAACCGGCCAAGTGTGAATCGCACTGAAAATGAAAATTTAATATCTATTGATCTTGTCGATATCTTTGGCAGATATGAAATTGGTATAATTTTGTACTCGTTGATGTTGTAAGGTTCCTTATCCAGAGCTTTGGTGGTACGGAATCTCTGATCGTGAGTGCGACTGGCACTTGACTGGTTTATTTTATTCGGCGTGCCCCATAAGTAGGGTTGCTATGGGATTTTCTAAATTTTATAGTGTTTATTTCAAATAGATGTAATTCTTTCTGGTCGTCATAAAATAGTAATTTTACAATAATGTAAAATTATGTAAAAAAAATTAAAAACTACATAATCATTTGTCATTAGGACATGAAAACAATATGATATGAGAAGTAAAACATTAAAATTCTTGAATTTATTTTTAATATCTTTAACAAGAGTAGGTCAGTTCACACGGACAGCACCCCGTCACGAGTATAACGCGAGAGTCAGCCATTGCTCCTCTTAAGCGTATTAGAAGGAAAGTAACGATTCGGCTCCCTCTTGTATTATAATCATAATTATTTTTATATTATAATTATTTATCAATGTAATTTTTAATAAAAATGGAAAAATTTCATTAAGAATATCATTATCATTTCAGCTGAATGACGGCCACTGTTTGACAAAGGCCACCCCCAAGAATTAGGTCGTCAGTCTATCGAGTGGAAGGCCCGCCAGCCTACTAAGTCCAATACTTAAAAAGAAATCAGCGGGTTGTGTCCAAGATACAATTGTAACGTAAGTGAATACTTCTTATCCTTCCTCCTCAATAGGGCTAGATTTAATAGCCATAATATAATTTTAAAAAGGGGGTCAGATAATTATGGTCTAGTCCATTTTATTGTTTTGTCAAAATTGTGTCTTACGTTGAAACCTGAATATTTGGATATGGGATAAATAAAAAAACGAAAAAAAAAATCATTAAACTTAAGGTCCCAAAACGTCATATTACAGAGATAACTGAACATACAATTGCAGAATGACTCGAAATATTTTTTTTTCTCGAAGTCCAATTATTTCCGTAACGTGATGTTTTAGGACATTATGCTAAATGTTTTTTTTTGTTTTTCTAAATGTTCGCTGTTCAAATATTCAGGTACGACGCTGTTTAGAAAATAGTACTTTCCCAGCCTCCACACAAAAATTTTCAGAACCCTAAGTTTTATTATTCCCATCAATTAAGCACTTACATGAATGATAACTAATGAAAAATCACGATTCATTAAAAACCAAAAAACTATTATTAGAAATCAAATACTCCTGTGTTAAAAAAGTACAAAATTCTAAATCAAGTTAGCTAATCCGTTGACCATTTCCTTCTGAGAGTAAAAAAATGGGCATGTTCATGTTTCTTTAGTAAATAAACCGTTTTACAAAGAATTAGCCGTTTTACAAAACGACACGCCGCTTCGTAAAAAACTCCGAAACAAACCGATTCGGACGAAGCCCTGCTTCGCGGTGCTCCTTTTCATTCTAAAACAAGACATGCTAATCTAACCATTTTATTAGGATTTTTTTACTCAGTAATTTACAAAGCTGGGCGTCCTTTCGTAAAACGGCTAATTCTACAATTTGGCTGCGACTTAAACGTATGGTAACATGCCATTCGCCTTTAAGTTAAATTTTGTCCAGGGCTCCATAAACACTATATAACAATAATTACTTATTACATAAGTTACTCTAAGTCGTTCCTAAGTCTTGTTAGAGTTAGTGCAATAACTCGCACCTACGAGCTACGCCACACTACGACTTACAGCTACGGGCTACGTAGGTGCTACGCGCTACGAGCGGTAACTGCTAGGTACGGCGGCGCGGCGCGAAACGCAATAACTGTCTTGCAGCCAGTTCTCAGAGGCTGCAAGGAAGTTTTATTTGAAATAGTTACAGTTAATATAGTGTTGTGTGTAACTTTACGTGTTAAGACCTTCACTGATTCATGTCTTTTTATATTTGATTTTTTATTGCGAATTCGTTCATGTGAAAATAGTTTTTTATTAAACACGGGTGGTAAATCGGTAAACAGTAAACGAGTGACATTAGTAAGCCCGAGTCGTAGGCGATGGTTTTCTATCGTCATGAGTTTGCCAATTACCTTTTACATTTACTTTTTATGATTTTACTTTTTATGATTCCGTAGTCAACAAGGAACCTTTAGTTTCGCCATGTCTGTCTGTCTGCTGGTCCGCGGCTTAGCTCACAGACTATTAGGACTAGAAAGCTGTAATTTGTCATGGATATACATTTTAATCACTGCGACAAAGTGGTATATATTTTTTTATTAACAATTTGTAAGTCTTTGGCATCATCTCACCTGGTGGTAAATGACGATGATTCCGAAGATGGAAGCGGGTTTACCAAGATTCCTCAACTCAACGGGGATCTGGTTATCTTATCTTCAAGCCGAAACACATCAATGCTGTTAACACCGATGTTTGGTGGCAATACTTAGATAAGATGGTGGTAGCTAGCGAGGTGGGCTTTTAAAATGCCCTACCACCAATCAAACCGAGTCTAACAAAGTTGACCCCGAAGGAAACGAACCCGCGACCTTTGGATGTGAAGCGAATGGACTAACCATCACGCCGTGGAGGCGGTTAACAATAAAATCTTGAAAACAATTTTTTTTTAGGGTACCTCCCCTACATCTAAAGAGGGGGTGATGTGCAGTTGAATTTGTAAAAAGTTTATAAATTTTTCATACAAAATGTTATATTACTATCTCTCATGTAGCACAATTAATCATGCTATCTAAGGGATAGACGACAGTTGCCTGGTGTTGCACTTAGCATCACCCGGGTCACGTGTAGGGCAATTAGATTTACGCACCTACGGACGTGTGCAACGCGACCCTCATCTGGAATCAGATCAGCAGGTTTTTTCACGACCTCCTCGCTTAAGTTAGTTTTGGAAAACTCTTTGGTACACTGGCCGTCCGGATTTAACCTGTCAAGCACCTTACTATGTTAGCAAATACTCCCTCAGGCACCGCCGGCCCGCGCGCGCCGACCCTTCTTTGATACGTATTTATGCACCGTGAAGGCTTCAAGTGGCGTGCACCCTTCGGGAGCCAATGGGTTCCGTTAGGCCCCGAGGTTAGCATTTACCTCGCAGCCATTAGGTTCCGTTATGGCCTGACAGGCCATTAATAAATAATTAAACAACCACAAAACAACTAATAAACCCAATGCAGTTTTAGTAAAATGACGCCCAAAATAGGCACTGCATACGCACACGTGTCGCGTGCGTAAGTTTCTTAATGTGACCATAATTAAATTTAGTATGTTATGGAAGTGTGCAACTTCCTTGGAAAAATGACCTTTTCCTGGTGCGCTTTATGCGTCAGCAAAAAATCTATGTGCTGCTCTGCACAGGGTGGCACTTTTCAAGGTCTTTTCTTCGTGAAGATATAAACTATCTATTTTTAAATTTTACTTTCAAAAGTCTGAAAGAAGAAGGCTACCTATATTTTGGATGTTGTATTTTTTAATTTAACTATGGATAAAAACGTGAGTAAGTGCGTGTCGGAGCACGCGCACAGCGGGGTTACGTAGTATTTTTAAAAGACCAATGAATATTTGAAACAGCAAAATAAATTTTACAGTTGATATACAACATTTTTATGGGAAACCGTAAACTTTTTTTCAAATCCAACTGCAAATCTTGAGTTGGTCAATTCCTTCTAAACTATTATGCTCTACTTATTACATTTTTTTAATTTTCTGAGATAGCGGTTTAAAATTTAGGTGGTTGGGACATGTTATTCTAACAAAAAAAAACGGTCAAGTGCGAGTCAGAATCGTGCACTAAGGATTCCGTACCAAAACACATTAAGGCACGATACCCTACAAACATAAACGAGTACTACAATCGTATTGAAAACAAACTTAACTTTTTAGTTGAACAAAATGTTCTCCTATACATTGTTATAATTCACAATCTATTCGCCAACTGCAAATGTTAGCTTGTTATCGAAAAAAAATATTTTTAAGTGTTTTCGCTAGAAGTGTTCTATTTTCAGAGTTTCTTCTTTACTTGTGCTGTAAAACTTTGCTTCTTGCTCAATATCATGATCCTAGGTCAACGGGAAGTACCCCATCCTTATTCAGGTAGTCTAAAATAGACAAAAGTAACAAATGATTTGGTAGTACTTCGTGTAAGTAATATTTAAGATACTGATTATGGGCTCGATTCCTGCCTTTTTTCGTTATTTGATTCTGAGATATTAGGATAGATTCAGATAGTTGAAAACTTTCACACTGTAAGCATGACATAGACCCACATCAAAACAACCCCCTCACCTTACTCGATCGCTAAATCCCATAACCGAAGCGTCACAAACACAATAACAAAATGAACGCGGATAAAAAATCACCGATCATTGTGTAATGCGATCATAATTCTGGAGATGCTCGGACAGTGGAGTGACCACCCGTCACACTTTTATAGGGAAACTTCAGTAGTAATTGTTTTATAGAGCCGTTTAGTGGGACATTACTGACGCTCTAGGAGAAGACGAGAAGAGAATAAAATAAAAATTATTTGGTGCTTGAAGAGGATTTAATACTTTTGCTACGGATTACGACATAAAGCTTTTTAGTCCATTTGGAATACGTATTAAGATTTTCAAATCTTTATCATCATCATCATCACCATTCCAGTCGTAAAACGTTCATTCTTGAGCATAGGCCTCATCCGTAGACTACAACTTAGATCCAGATCATCAGTCCACCTGGCAGAAAGGCCGTCCTTCACAACGTTTTCTGGACAGTAGTCGCCACTCGAAAACCTTTCTTTTCCATCGGATATACGATTTATAAGATTAAAACGCCATACTATTGAATTAAAGAATAAGTTCTACGAGCTATAAGGCTTGCTCCTTGCCAGCTTATCCTGCATATTCTATGAGATATTATGTCAGTGACCTTATTTCTTCTACGGATTTTTTCTTTTCGGATTTGATCACGTAAACAAACCCCTTAATCGGCTAAAATATACTTACCATCAAAAGATATAAACCAAAAAATGTGATGTGTCAACACTCCAACTTAAATGATAAAGATAATAACACTTTCAGACATTTCTTTATAATTGTTTCAAGACCACAAAAACTAAAAATCAATTGTATTCTCACAAAAAATAAGAGAAAAATTGGATTTTAATTTACCGTTTGTGAAGTGATATTGCGTTCGCGTGACAAAAACACGTTATCAGAATTTTAAGTGGCCGATCTAAATCTAACAAGTTATGTTCACACGGAAACAGTCTCAGGAAAGTTAAATCACTATTAATATTAATTCAGATTCGTATTAATTAACTTGCTTACGTAACGTTTGAAGCAATGAGCTTGTGGGGCATATGGGTTAAGTTTCGGTAGTAAGGATTTTTCGAGGAATAAGTTAAGACTCATAGTCGTATTTTGTATTTATGTAATTTGAACATATTACAGGATTATTTGTAAATAATCAAAACCTGTGTGATCTTTCTACCCATAAAACTAAACAATTTTGTTCTTGAACTTTGTTAAGAATCCTTGTTTTCGTCTTCACAAAGCTGTAAAGCAAAAGTTGTTCAATTTTGTTATTAGAATTGTTAAGAAGTTTTTAGATTTATATTGAAAACCCGGTTCACTACTTAAATGTAGGACGTTTATTGTGAATACGAGTATTAGGTTTCTTTAAAGGAGTTATCAAAATCGAAAAATATAATTCTTACATCTTTTCTATCAAATATATTTTGATACTTCTAATAAATACAATATAATTCTAAAACAAAAATAATTTAAAGAAATATTCTTTTTGTTTCTTTTTACTTCCTAAAGAACAAAACTAATTTCAAAATTCTACGTCTCCGTCTTCTGTGTTGTAGTGCGTTACAAGTCAGTCAGTCACGCACGCACGAAGGAAATACGCGATAGTTTCCCTCTTATATCAAGAGCAATAAAGTTGAGACACTTGAAAGAAAAGTTAATAATACACCCTCTTTCGATGCTCTTATTTATTTACGACAAAGCAATGAGTTTTCATTCTTTCTCTCTCCATAACAAATGCACCCCACCTCTCGAAATGAGTTAAGTGTTGCTAACGTGAACCGCCGCCCCCCATTTAGGGGTAATATATATTCCGGCCGGGAATATATATCGTTAACAGCCTTATTTACGGATAGATTTATTTTTCTCTCCTCCAGCAAGACCTCCTTATCACAGATTGGACTTTATAGCTTTGTGACGATTTATATTTTTATCGTTTATGGCGCGGCCGCCGCTACAAGGGAAATGATTCGTTGCTCTATTTTTAAAGAAAACAGTTTGTTTGTTCTACCCGCGCCCGCGTAATCATTTGCTAGACAACTTTTAGGGTTCCGTAGTACAACAAGGAACCCTTATAGTTTCGTCATCTCTGTCTGTCCGTTTGTCCGACTGTCCGTCTATCTGTCTGCGGCCTAGCTCCTAGACTATTAGTGATTAGGTGCTGAAATTTGGCAAATATATAATATAATAATAACGCGGAGAGAATTGTAAAAAAAAATTGAAAAATCTTTTTAAGGGTACAAGCAAAGTGGGAATGATTTATTTTCTCGTCAAACCCAATCCTGTGGGATATCGTTGGTTGGAACTTAAAAAATAGTTGGGAGTCTTCTAAGACAATTTTATAATTAAGGGTTCCGTTTCCGAAAAAATAGGCTTGAAAGTGCTAAATTTTGTTGCAGACGAGTGTCCCCACCCCCTAACAAATAAACCGCTGTATTTGGAAATTTAAAAATTAGATATGGACGCGATAATGGCAACTACGGAACCCTACATTGCACGTGGGCCGACACGCACTTGGCCGGTTTTTTGATTAAGCACGTATTTAATGTACGATAGGTGCGTTCTAAATATTTTGGGTTACATAAAAAACATCGTGCACTTGATGAACATCCTAAATTCATTTTAAACACCTGAAAATGTCTTTTACAACTTTAACAGCGCCCATAAATCTCCTAGAAACACCCTTCGGGAAATGAATAAATATTACAAGCAAATTAGGAAAATTTTAAATAAACCAATAAAAAATGAAATCCGATAAAAATGCAAATAACAAATAGCCAAGTACTTTTCGGAATTATTATAAAAAGATAATAGAAAAGGAGAGGCTCAGCGAAAGGTATTCCAAAACTTCCGTCGTGGACTAAATAAATTCGCGGAATAACGGGGCTCATTTCAAATATTAAAAAGCGGGTAGCGCGGGTATTCCCAGCGAGAGGCAAACAAGAAAAATGGTCAAGTATACTTCATAATAATTTTAAAAGGTTCCGTAGCCACTGAAAGCCCAGTTTTCGTGGAGTGCTCCAAGTTTAATTACATTAAAATTTCTTGTCATAAGTTTTTGTTTTGTTTCGCTTTCAAACATTACTTTATCTAGAGTTTTAATAAAACAGCACCGCTTTTAAAATGAAGTTATTGGAAATTATATGCCTGCGAAATTTATTTAAATTAAGAAAAAACGTGTGCGGCCAGCTCCGAGGCGCGACAGTTTAGTCATCCTGAATGTTTCTCTTTCTACGCGGAGCTTGGCCTCCGACTTCGCAGGGAGCGCTCCTGATTTAGTCCTACGCAGAGCTCAGCCTCAGGCCTCACAGCTAAGGCTTTGTGGCTATGGGGTCTTAGCTTTCTTGATAAAAAAGGTGACTGACATAAAACGTGAGTAAACAATGTGATGTAAATAACGTGAGTAAACAAATTTACTCTGATTTTTTTATTTATTTTTATAATTGCCTGTGATTAGTTATCTTTTTCTAGACTTGAAAAACAATTTTTAAATGAAAAAAAATCAAGCAATTTTGATAGTTTTTACGTGCAGCAGGGAAATCTGGCTTAGGGAGTAAACTCCAAAAAAATATCAATCCCGTCCTACAAATCAACAACCACATTGCCAACCCCAAAAAATAAACTGAGCAACAGAAGAAAATAAGTCAGAAGGTATTATGGAAAGTTAGATTCCTTCCCTGCAGCTAATGTCCATAATCCGGCAACTTTTAATGGGAGGCCGAATTTGACGGTCATTATTCAAGAAGTAGCTCCCCACTCCGGCGCAGCGCCATCTGTGGAACTTTATTTCAACTTTATTTCGTTCAAATTATGTCGTCGCCGAGCCTTTGTGTCCCTTTCAGACTGCGGCTCGAGATACGAAGAGAATGAGGCTTTGAAAAGTTAAGTTTCTGTCTCGTTTCAATGAATACGAAAATGTTTTATTTTTGAATGACAGAATGACAGACGGGTCTTGTCGGGGGAAAAGTAATCTGTCGCCTACGACGTTATAAATTAGACAAACACGTTAATATTCTACCTAAGTGGTACCTAAATATGTATTTAGGTTCCAGATTTCAAGGAATAAAAACTATGTAGTTTTTATTCCTTGAAACGCACAAAATTACAAATGAGTAGTTTTTTAATTTAATTTTTATATTTTGTGGTAATCTATAAAGGCTTCCTCACAGTGCATACTTAGAAATAAAGTATACAAATATAAAGTAGCTTTTGAATTCCTTAAGAAATAATTATAAAATGAAATAAGTTAAATTAAATTGAAACTAGACACACGGCAGTGTGAAAGCCAAGTTCGTAAAGGGACCAGCCGTGAGAAATTTAATAAATACACGAAACATTTCGGGCCACTTTTGACCTACCCTTAACTAAAAATCTGTCTTACCTTTACTAGTGGTAAGACCCCCTCAATCAGCTAGAAACCCAATTTTCCTAAATACTTTTCTTACCGTTTCCGAGATATTGACGTCCGAAATCACAATTTTTATTACTCACTCACTCAACTACTTTCAGGTGACAAAAAAACTTTAAATTTGGCGTCGAGGTAGGCTATTCAATGTATCTATGGAAAAAAATAAAAAAATGGCCAAGTGTGAGTCGAGCGCGAGAACGCACCGAGGGTTCTGTATCATCAATACTCATCAAAATATATAAAATATATAGACCACTTCCAGGTTAATTATAAACTTGAAATTTGGTATCTTGATATGTTACTTTGCGCGTACAAAGAAGAACATCAAAAAATTGTCACTCATAAAAATTACAGACCACTTCCAGTTGACTTAGCAACTTGTTTGGCATTGAGGTAGGTTATTGCGCGTATCACATCAGCCGAAAGACGTCCACTGCTGGACAAAGGTCTTCTTCAAGGAGTTTCACGACGACTGGTCCTACGCTGCCCATATCCAATGGCTTCCCACAAAATTCACCAGGTCGTGGCTCCACCGTGTGGGAGGTCTGACTACACTATGTCTTCTAGTACGCGATCGCCACTCGAGAACTTTACTACCCTAACGCCATCTGTTCTACGAGCTTTGTGCCCTGCCTAATGCCACTTAAGTTTAGCGATTCTATGAGTTGTTTGGTTTTTTAAATCCACAATTGATAAACCCTTGGCATCAACTCATCTGATGGTAATTGACGATGATGCCGAAGAAGGAAGTGGGCTTATCAAGATTCTCCATCGCAATGTAATGATATCTTCATATATAATAAGATGGTGGCAGCTAGCCAGGCAGGCTATGTAAATACCCTACCACCAACCAAACCGAGTCTTACAAAGTTGACCCCGCCGGGAATCAAACCCGCGACCTCCTGTTGTGAATTGAATGGACTAACCATTACGCCAAGGAGGCGGTTAAAAAGTTAGTTACTTTGGTTTTCCTACGGATCCCGTTATTTCTAATTCCGAACATAACTCGCTCTATCGCCCTTTGGGTGACCTTGAGCCTTCTTATGAGGCCCATAGTAAGCGACCATGTCTCAGTTCCGTACGTCATCACTGGGAACACACACAGGTCAACTTACTCAACCTAACTTAGTTTTAAAACACTGCGATATTTGAGACGTGAAGATATTGAGAAGCTTCCCGAAAGCTGCCCAACCGAGTTGGATTCGTGATTGATCTCTTTCTGGAAGTGAGACCTACCTAACTGGACTGTGTGTCCCACTTATTGGGCGTATACAAAAGGAAAATCCGAAAAAACGGACATACGAAATCAGGGCTTTCTACCACGACTTCTCATCAAACCACTTAAAGAACTAGAAGTTTGAGATCGAGATAGGTATGGACGTACAAAGGAAAAATTTGAAAAACCGGCCATATATCTATAAGTTGAATATATAGATGATGTGAAAACTATTAATTAACAAAAAATATGATAGCCCAACAAAACATATATGTGATAATTTTAAGAATCTATTAAAAATTTAAAACCCAACTGCATTAAAACTTTACACCTATTTTTTGGCCAGTTGGATAAATTTTTTTTCTATGTCACTTACAAGATTGAGACGAATAAAACGACACCTCGAACTCCAAAATCCATCAAGCCGTTTAGGCTACAGAGCGTGCCAAAGAAATAAATAACCTATTTTTTGGCTAGTCTGGATAAATGTATCCTATGTCACAGAATCAAGACGAATCTAACAACACCTAGCACTCTTAAATACATAAAGCTGCTAAGGCTACAGGACGTGCCAAAGAAATAAACATGTACACATACACGAAAAACATAACCCTCCTTCTGGCGCAATCGGGTAAAAAGTAGCCAAGTTCGGTACAAAGAAAGTGCAGAGATCTATATGGGTAGGAGGTACAAAATATATTGTGGTTTCTTAAATGAAATATTTATTTCAGACTTCTCCAAATAGTAGCGAATGTACAAACGGTTTTCAAATGCTTAAAAATGTATTTAATGTTTTGTGCCATAAATGGTGTTACTTGGCAAGTTTACATTGTCAAGGCGCCAAGAAAGCAAAGCTTACTTTTTAAAATATACGCCAATACGTATAGAACATAATTGGCTTGTGAACACTTGCAAAGTTACACCATTAGTAGCTTAAATTTTTTTTTATTTTATTTTAATCAACTAGAAACCAATGTACATTCTATTTTGTGTAAAAACGTATAAATATTTAACGATATAAGAAACCATTTTAGAACTTGGTACCTACCTACCCAATTTTCTGTCGAACTTGGCTCCCTTTCATATTTGTGTTTTGTTAGGATAGGTACATATTACACTTGGCCATATACTTTACTGTTTAAGGAAATAACTTTTGTATGTATAATATGCTAGATACGAAGTATGTACTTATTGTAAAGTAATAAATTGCTTTTTTCATCAATAAAATTATTATTTTTTAATTCACAATTGATAGGCCCTTGGAATCATCTCACCTGATGGTAAGTGACGATGATGCCGAATATGGAAGCGGGCTTACTAAGATTCCCCAACGCAATTGGGATCTGGCTATGTTATCTTCAAGCTGGAAAAAATCAATGCTGTTAATACTGACGTTTGGCGGCAACTTAGAGAAGATGGTGATGGTAGCTAGCCAGGCGGACTATGATAGTGCCCTACCACAAACCAAATCGAGTTTTCAAAGTTAACCCCGCCGGGACTTGAAACCGTGACCTCTGGTGTGAAGCGAATGGACTAACCATGACGCCACGGAGGTGGTTAAAAAAAGTATTTACACGAATGAAATGCACTTCAACGCTGCAAAAAATGTAACCATACTTCACACAGCGATGTTCAAGGACAGCAACTGGACAATTCAAATATGTACTAGTAGCAGGTGGACAAGATATAACCTCAAATTATGGCCCGGTTCCTGGTACGGAGTTCTAAAAAATAAATTAAAAAAGTATCAATGTCACTGTCACAAACGAAAATGATGTTTCAAAACTGGTGATTTGGCCACGTCGTCGTAGAGAGCATATACTGCAATTTGTGCTGGTTACCAACTGTTGCTGCATGCCTACTTGTATCGCTGTAATGTGGGCCATCACTCTAATTGGCACTAACTGAGCGATGGTGCATGGTTGCTACTTGTATCAACTCGATGCTATCAGACTGATTGTTTGCGTTACAAGCAAGCAAGTGTTGTCTATGGTGCCTTTAGCACTAGGTGGTAGTCTTAATGTCTGTATATATGAAAGGAAACTGTAACTCACTAACTGATTGGCTGATCTATCAACGCACAACTTATATCACTAGACGGATCGGGTTGAAATTTTGCATACAGATAGCGATCATGACGAAAGAAAGAAAAATTGGAAAATTCCCACGGGAACGACAAAAAATGGGATCTGCGCTGGCGGAGTCGCGTGCGACAGCTTTTTGTAATTATATTACAAAGTTTAGGATATATTTAGGAAAAGGACCAATTACAAATTATTCCGTGAATTGAAAGAAAACTCTGTATTCCCAACGCAACGTCAGAAAACTTGTAACTATAGAGTGATAGTAAGTGATGGTACTAGTTTAAATTCAAACCATTTTCCTTACATACAAAATCAAAATAAATACAAAATTGAAACTGGAACCAAAAAATGTACAGTCAAAACCACTCCACATAATTCCAAAGGTTTACGGAAACCGCGAGCACCTTTCCTGGCTGCAATAAATCAAACGTTTCCCAATCAGCTACCCAGCAAGTACTGGGCCTTTTTGCTTGTCCCGCGATAAAGGTCGGCGGGTGATGAATGCCCCACCTTCAACCCAGAAAGCCTTAGGACAGCATAATAGATTTCGAAGTTGACACATGACAAGCGCGAGTGACACTCGACCCAAAATAATCACCCTTGTTCTGAACAAGCGATTCTGCTCACGAAATTTGATCTTGGAGAGGAGCTCGTGTGCGCGCGACGAGGGTGAATGACCATGGATCTTGAATGGTTTTTACTGAACAGATATTCCTATTCAGAATATTTTGTACACAGCCTTCAATATCTGGTGTGACTCATTTTGTACACAACCTTCAATATCTGGTGTAACTCATTTTGTACACAGATTTCAATTTCTGGTGTGTCTCATTTTGTACACAGCCTTCCATATCTGGTGTGACTCATTTTGTATACAGCCTTCAATATCTGGTGTGACTCATTTTGTACACAACCTTCAAAATCTGGTGTAACTCATTTTGTACACAGATTTCAATTTCTGGTGTGTCTCATTTTGTACACAGCCTTCCATATCTGGTGTGACTCATTTTGTACACAGCCTTCAATATCTGGTGTGACTCATTTTGTACACAACCTTCAATATCTGGTGTAACTCATTTTGTACACAGATTTCAATTTCTGGTGTGTCTCATTTTGTACACAGCCTTCCATATCTGGTGTGACTCATTTTGTACACAGCCTTCAATATCTGGTGTGACTCATTTTGTACACAACCTTCAATATCTGGTGTAACTCATTTTGTACACAGATTTCAATTTCTGGTGTGTCTCATTTTGTACACAGCCTTCCATATCTGGTGTGACTCATTTTGTACACAGCCTTCAATATCTGGTGTGACTCATTTTGTACACAACCTTCAATATCTGGTGTAACTCATTTTGTACACAGATTTCAGTTTCTGGTGTGTCTCATTTTGTACACAGCCTTCCATATCTGGTGTGACTCATTTTGTACACAGCCTTCCATATGTGGTGTGACTCATTTTGTACACAGCCTTCAATATCTAGTGTGACTCATTTTGTACACAGCCTTCAATATCTGGTGTGACTCATTTTGTACACAGCCTTCAATATCTAGTGTGACTCATTTTCAACCGACTTTCAAAAAGGAGGGGGTTATCAATACGACTGCATGGTTTATTTTAATATGTTTGTAACGCGATATCTTCGCAGATTGTGAACCGATTATCAGGATTCTTTTTTTTTTTTTTTATAAAAAATTTGAGTGCGTTTGACTGCAACTCACCTGAAGGTAAGTGATGATGCAGTCGAGGATGGTACACGCAAACTCAAATAATGCCTATTCACTCTTGCCTTGAAGATCCCCAAATTATAGGAAATATAATATTAAATATAATATTCTCCCGAGTTGGTCACATATAAATTTTATAAAAATTGGTTTAGTAATTTTTAGAAAATTAACAAAAACCACACACAGGCAAAATTGTAATAAGTGGTTGCGATGAAAGTCAGTTTTTTTAAAGTGTTTAGCGTTTCCAATTATTGGTTATATTTTTTTTTATATTTCCACTGAAAAAAAATAAAACTATAGATACATTTATAACTTATTTCGTTATTTTTTAACAGTTTTATTTGTATTTCGTGGAATTAGGAATGTGTGTGAGTAAGCCAACTCCAGATACAGTAAATACTTCTAATTGTCGGTTCTTGGTGAAATAAACAATATTCTGGAATGGAATTATACAGAAACATTCCTTTAAAATCAAAAATATGGTACTTGTGTCTGAAAGCGGATCTTCTTGGTTCGAAAAACTTTACGTAGAAAATAACGAAATAAAAATAAAGGTAAACACAGCAAAATTCTGAAATTTTTGGGCGATTATTAATGAATAAAGTATGTAAGTAATTACTAAGTGAAACTCAAAGTATGTGTACCCAAGGGTACCTAATCACCGTGCGGCTCGGCGGTCCGGCGGCCCGGGGAAAAATAATTTTCATAAACTTGGAAAGTGTTCGAAAATGGTTCGAAACTAATACCCTTTTAAATCAAACCTTTCACGGAACTCGATTAAAAAGTCGGTTTGGGTGAAACAAGGAGTGGAATCGATTTCATGCGTCACCTGCCCCGAGTGATCGCCGCCGCGGCAAATTAGCTAAAATATTACATCGAGCTCGGTGGAACTCATTTATTTAGGGATTCGAAAATGAGATACATTTATTTTATGTTATTAATTACTTACCTTCGGAAAAAAATACCTAATGGGGTGGCACTACTAGCTAAAGCTATCAAATTACCTTATGGAGTGACACTACTAGCTAAAGCTATAAAATTACCTTATGGGGTGGCACTACTAGCTAAAGCTATCAAAATACCTTATGGAGTGACACTACTAGCTAAAGCTATCAAATTACCTTATGCGGTGGCACCAGTGGCTAAAGCTATCAAAATACCTTATGGGGTGACACTACTAGCTAAGGCTATCAAATTACCTTATGGGGTGGCACTACTAGCTAAAGCTATAAAATTACCTTATGGGGTGGCACTACTAGCTAAAACTATCAAATTACCTTATGCGGTGGCACCAGTGGCTAAAGCTATCAAAATACCTTATGGGGTGACACTACTAGCTAAAGCTATCAAATTAACTTATGGGGTGGCACTACTAGCTAAAGCTATCAAATTACCTTATGGAGTGAAACTACTAGCTAAAGCTATAAAATTACCTTATGGGGTGGCACTACTAGCTATAGCTATCAAATTACCTTGTGCGGTGGCACTACTAGCTAAAGCTATCAAATTACCTTATGGGGTGGCACTACTAGCTAAAGCTATCAAATTACCTTATGGAGTGACACTACTAGCTAAAGCTATAAAATTACCTTATGGGGTGGCACTACTAGCTAAAGCTATCAAATTACCTTATGCGGTGGCACCAGTGGCTAAAGCTATCAAAATACCTTATGGGGTGGCACTACTAGCTAAAGCTATAAAATTACCTTATGGGGTGGCACTACTAGCTAAAGCTATAAAATTACCTTATGGGGTGGCACTACTAGCTAAAGCTATCAAATTACCTTATGCGGTGGCACCAGTGGCTAAAGCTATCAAAATACCTTATGGGGTGACACTACTAGCTAAAGCTATCAAAGTACCTTATGGGGTGGCACTACTAGCTAAAGCTATCAAAATACCTTATGGGGTGACACTACTAGCTAAAGCTATCAAAATACCTTATGGGGTGACACTACTAGCTAAAGCTATCAAAGTACCTTATGGGGTGGCACTACTAGCTAAAGCTATCAAATTACCTTATGGAGTGACACTACTAGCTAAAGCTATAAAATTAGCTTATGGGGTGGCACTACTATCTAAAGCTATCAAATTACCTTATGCGGTGGCACCAGTGGCTAAAGCTATCAAAATACCTTATGGAGTGACACTTTTAGCTAAAGCTATCAAATTACCTTATGAGGTGGGACTACTGGCTAAAGCTATCAAAGTACCCTATGTGGTAGCACTACTAGCTAAAACTATCAAAGTACCCTATGTGGTAGCACTACTTGCTAAAACTATTATAATATCTCAAACACAAATGTAAGAATTCGGGCAAGCAAGCAATACAGAGCATAACTATAATATAATAAATAGGCACCTTGCTATCACATTCTTGCGCTATCGTTGTTTTACATAATATATTTGAATATATCTCATCTGCCAAGGGTTGTCTGGAAGAGATCGCTTTTAGCGATAAGACTGCCTTTGTACACTTAAGTCTGATAAAACCATTTTGTGATTATTCCTTGTGTGCAATAAAGAATTTATACATACATAACATAACATAATAAACGGTGAAACGTGTTCGGGAAATAGTTCCGAAAGACAATTTTAAAATAAGCTTGTTGCATATTCTTGTTTTTAATACTAAGGTACCGACTACTTTTAGTTTTAATAAATAATGTACGTAATATACCGAATAAAATATTAAACTTTCGAATAAGATACTTAACTTCCGGTATAAATACTGATTTACCGAAAAATAATGTTCTGATTTTGAAATTCAGTGGGGACTAAGGGAGGTCAAAAAAGGTTTGGAATAAAAAAGCGACGAAGGTATGACCTGACAGACACCTGGGCGACGGATCTGAGTTGAGCGAATGAAGCGAGCAATAAGGTTTGATGATGATACTTTCGAAAAGCCTCTACAAGCGAGGCTTGGGGGGCCTTGGTGGTGGATCTGAGAGTTATGTAAAAAAAAACCTCGGTTCGCAGGGGTTCCATTGGTCATCAATGGGACAACGAAAAATAACTGGAAAAAAATAAATGTTTTCTTAACTTGAAATATTTCGAATTTTAGTATTTTATTTGTTCCTTGACGTTTTCGGATCTTTCAGTATTTTATTCGGTAGTTTCCGTATTATTTATAAGCGCAAAGGTTTTCGGTAACTTTTTATTTCATCATCGTCATATCAGCCGACGGACGTCCACTGTTGGACATTGGCCTCCCCCAAGGATTTCCAAGACGACCGGTTTTGCGCTGCCTGTACCTAGCAGCTTTCTGCGAACTTCACCAGGTCATCGGTACACCGAGTGGGAGGCCTGCCTACGCTACATATTACGGTGCGTGGTCACCACTCAAGAACTTTATTGCCCCAACGGCCATCTGTTCTACGAGCTATATGCCCCAGCCACTGCCACTTAAGTTTAGCAATTCTGAAAGCTATTTCGGTTACTTTGGCTCGTAAGGACCTCCTGGGTTCTGATTCGATCACCTTCGGTGACCTTAAGCCTTCTTATGAAGCCCATAGTAAGCGACCATGTCCCGCGATGATATCTTGGAAGTCAGCTTGTACGAGATTATAATGGCTCTCAAACAGCTCAAGAACAACAAGGCACCGGGTGATGATGAAATTAAGTTATGTATAGTTTTCGTTGGTTTTATTACTATCCTTCGAAAATTTGATATTTAGGATAAATGTGTGTGCAGCAGTACTCTTTATTCTTGTCAATCGCCCCTTTTAGGTCTTTATTAGTTTATTATTGTTATTATCGGCAGTTAGTTTGTTATTATTTAATTTGCTGGTATAGGTTGTAATGGGGAAATGTGGTCTATTTCCTCAGAGATAATACATCACTAAAGAAAATTTAATACCATATATTTTCATCTCAGTAAATACAATCCAAAAGCCTTCAAGTATCTTATTATAGCATCGCGATAGAACTGTGCTTGTTTGCCGAACAATTGATCGATGGAACAGCATCTATCTGTTCGCGCGCCCAGAGAATAACAATTGATGAATATTCTGTATCCGAAGTTATGACGTAATACTTTGCGGAACGTGATCTCAGTGCTCAATAGTACTCGTGAGCACCATCGCCTTTGTAAGAGTTCTAATGTTTGTTGCGAGTTCTCACTTCAGGTCAGGTCAAGTGTTAGTTGTCGAAGTTTGGGTTCCTCAGTTTACAATAGATTTGTAGCTCCCCTCCAATTTATTAAAGTGAAAAGTGCTATTAGAAAAAAAGTTTTGTTAAAAGTCGCTGTACGGTATATGCTATATTTCTAGTTTTCTATTATTATAAAGAGCCAATCTCTTAAGAAGATAACCTTAGTAATTTAATACAAAGCTAACGAAACTGCTTTAAAAATATTTTATGTCACTCCGGGGATCAAGACAAATCTAACGATATTTCACACGCCAAAACTCATCAAGCCGTTTAGTCTTCTCACAGCCAACAGACATTCAGATATGCATACACCTCAAAAACTAACCCTCCTTCCTGGGCAGTCGGGTAACAAGGAGAATACAAAGGGAACATTTTTCATAAGTTATAGTATACAGGGTTTTTTTTTATCTATTGGGGGAAGTTATCAAAATATAAGAAATAGAGGAAAAGGCTCTTTGAAATCGTGATCTCGATTTGGAATCAAAATAACCCTTTTTCATTTTTATTAGTAAATATAACAAAATAAATTAAAGTCTGTCCCAATACCTTTTAATAAAAAATAAAATTGTATAAAAAAAACTATTCAAGGTGACTAAGTTGGAACTTTTTCAAAAAAAGATTTCAAACAGCATTTCATATAGGGATTCATTTCTAAAATCAATTAATTTTTCGAAATATTTTGAAAAGGTCACTAAGAGGTTCAATATGGGCAACTTGACACTACGAGTACACACATGCACATCGAACACATATTCAATTTCAGATACTTATAACGTATCACAAACGACAAAAAAGAGGCCGACACTGCTTCTTACATTATAAAGCTGTATAGGTGTTACAACAACGTTCTGCTACACTGTCTAATTCGCAGACGAAACACAGTTTTCATAAGCACAGAACTTAATAAATATCTTGGCTCCATGTTATAATGTTTCTGTATGTTTTTGTCACCGCTGGCGATAGAAACATCTCAAACCTTCAAATAAACTTGAAGCCGTATTGCAGAATCTGCCGGTTTCCAAAACAGCGCTCCGAACAACGCCGGATTGTAAAAGGGCGGCGTTTTTTAATGCAACGACATTACATTTAGCCGGATTGCAATTTGGCTGAAAAAAGTACGCCACATTTTATAAGGCGCCGCTTTGTGTTATACTACTGAGTAAAATATTTAAAGTGAGCAGAGAAGCGAGCGATGTTAGGTTCGGTCAGGTTTCATTGATTATTCATTTAAAGAGCTTCCTTCCTGGGTAGCAGAATATTTCGCAGAAGAAGAAATCATTGGTTTTTTATCCAATACCTAGTTTACAAAGCAGCGCAAAATCGGCCGCTTTACAAAACGTCGCCGTTTTACAATCCGGCGCAATTCAGCGCGCCGTTTTCGAAACCGGCGGATTCTGCGTAACGGTTGCGGCACCTATAAAAACGTAGGTATATGAACTCTTTTTGCGCGGAGCACTACTGTGGCACCTTCAAACGAGCGCGTCGTAACAATATTAAAGCTCGCGTACTCACCTATATTTCGCAGTGTCTCGTCACCGCGGCGCAGATACGTGCTAGTGACGAGATCGTACATTTCATACAGTTAAAGACCTATTAAAAATCTGATTCTGAAAAACGGTTTTCTAACTATTAAAAATATCTAGAAATTAAGACTTTTCATTCCCAGCTGGTCGTTGAGCGGTGTTTAGATATGGTGTCTTGTGGCACGCCACTTTTCACAATACTTACGATCTGTCTATATCTATCTATCTACTTGGCAAATTGGATTCTATACAAGGACTATTTAGATATAACACAGTTCGTTGAAAATAATTCCACCGTTAACCGGGTTTAAACAATAACATGCCAAAGGCTTACCGATTGTGGATAAAAAAATCGAGGAGTGCGTTAATCGCTGCCGGCCGGCCGCTGAAAGGACGAGGGCGCGATGCCGCCACATTAGCAGCACTAAAGTCTATGGCGTCATTTTTCAAATCGGGCAGCACGCTTTTTGTTATTTCCCTTCTCAAAAACTGAATGAAGCCAGAACACCACTTATATATTAAGTAAATAGATATCATGGTCATTTCCAATCGGACCGCTCATAGCAAGCATCTTCTTGGCGGGATGGATAAAGACTCTTCGACACAGTGTGCAAAATTGTTTTGATATGTAAACTAAATGAGATGAAATAATAAGATAAGGTATATTAAACCAGTTTTTGCCCGCGGCTTTGCCCGCGTGGACATCGTGTTTATGACTGTCTTAGAGGGTGCGCGGTGCACATGAGTTTTCTCCAGATCCGTCGGGAACTATGTCAGGATATGATAATTAGTAAATCACACATAATGTTCTGTTATATGTTCTTTGTTTATATTATTTTTCTTTAATCTTTTGTTGTTTTCCACTTCTTATAATAATCACTTAGTTTCTGTTAAGTTGCTTGGCCGCCACCTGTTAAATTTGTTTTATGTTAATGTTCTTTTGACCGCCACGAGACAGGCCTAGCCTAGTGTGGGGTCACAGTTAACTTGCATGTATTAGATAAGATAACTTCGTAAATAAAATTTTTATGTCTTTTATGTCTTATGTCATTTCCCACCCCCTCAACCATCTCGGTGCAAAAATCACATAATCCATTGTTCCGTTGCGATGTTAAAGAAATTAACCAAAAATAGAGTATGTTTTCAGTTCCCTCAGGAATTGCATCGGGTTATGCTATTTTCACGGGTTAAAAAGTAGCCTATGTCGTTTCCAGTGACACAGGCTACCTGTATGCCAAATTTCATTAAGATTGGTCAAGGCGTTGAAGCGTGAAAAGGTAACAAACAAACAAACATATTTTCATATTAATAATATTACCTCTAATAAGTAATCGCTGTATGTTTGGAAATTTTCTATTGACTGTAAGTATAACAGAAATCCGTAGCAACTGTAAATTAGTCCCTGAAATTCAGTATCCATTAGGATTTAGTATTTTACCGGTGGCGCCGCCCATCCCTAGCAGGTGCATCAGTGCCAGCACCAGTATACTCGCCCATGTAGGGCTGTGCCGAGCAGGAATAAAATTACGTGTCGTAATAACAGAACGTCACTGCGTCACCGTGCAAAATGTGTAGGTTTTCTGCCGCCCGTGCCCGTGCCGACGCGATGGCGTACCAATATGTTTTGAGATAAATTTTGATAGGGTAACGTTTTGAAATGCAATGCACAATGCGGTTAAGATTTATCTTAAAGCCAACAAATAAGCTGATATCTGCTGTGTAATCCCAAAAAAGTAGGAGTTTTCCACCATGTTAAGGTATACGTATATTATAGTCTATTATAACCGTAATTTACAGGGTGATGGTTAAGTGTATACCAAGTTGGGTATTATAGAGCCCGGCGCAATAAAAGGGAGTTGTAAGTTTGAATCGTGTCTGTGGGTCAAGCGCACTACTTTTCAAGTGACTTCCAAAAAGGAGGAGGTTCTCAATTCGTCTGTATGTTTTTTTTTATGTTTGTTACCTCAGAACTTTTGACTGAGTTAACCGATTTTTACGATTCTTTTTTTATTTGAAAGCTAGTGCTTTCCGTGTAGTCCCATATAAATTTTATCAAAATCGGTGTAGTACTTTAGTAGAAAATTAACAAAAACCAAAAATAATAATGCAAAAATGTACTAATTTGTTGCGATGGAAGTCGGTTTTTTAACGTGTTTAGCGTTTTCAACTATCTGTTCTCAAACCTTTTGCCAATGCAATTTATTTTGTCCATTATGGGAGGAATCTTTTAAATATTCCTAGTTAATATCTATTTCGTAACAAAACATACGCAATCTCTTAAAAAAACAATTGAACAAATACTTACTAAACTAAATCACCCATTCCATCAGCTCAGAGGACGCAGTAAGTAGCTCGCACGAGCGCATAAATAATGCAGCAGCGCACTAGATAGGCGGGCACGCGCGCGCGGGGAGTCCCCGGGGCGCAGTAGAAAGACGGGCGCGCGATGAGTCCCCGGGGCGCACTTTCGCGCGGATTGCACACCGCACAACTAGCGACGACATACCTGCGCACTTGCCAGTTATCTGACTTCCGTAGTTAGCCTAATTTTCAAGGCAAAATCAAATTCCAAGAAGGAAAAAACATCTAGTTACTGGCTTACAATGCTTTTCATACTTTTCCACGAATCCATCAGCTGAGACAGCTAACTTTTGTTCCCATTTCGACAAAGCTTTGTAACAAAAGGGATTCGGTTGTGTGAGTAATCTTGGAGGTTTACGGTTACTTAAAAATTTCCTTGTAAATATGTGCAGCGCCAATAAGTCATGTTGTTGGTGTCAAACCGTCAAGTGGAGTGAAACTCCCAAAAAGCCACTCAGCGTCGGGAGCCACATGTTCAACGTTATGGTGGAGGTATTCTGTTCGGATAATTCTTACTAATATTATGAATATTAAAGATTGTTTGTTATGTCCTTCTTTCATGTCGCGACAGATCAACGGATCAACAAGATTTTTGCACAGAGATAGTGGGCGAGTTAGGAAGTGACAAAGGCTACTTTTTATCCCTTGAAAATAGCTAAGTCAGACACATTTCCTTGTGGAACTAAAAAAAACCTCTCAATTGGTTGATTTTTGGACTACTAATAATATGCCCGGCATAGTTCCCGAGACATTTGACAAGAGAACTCATTGACCTACCATATATGGTAAATGGTATACTGTCTCTCATACAAAAAATATTTAAGTTGATTTTCTTCAAAATTGGGCCTAAGTTTATTTGTCAAATTACGTGATCGAGAAATCTTACAAGCGGATATACTATGCCATCAGTGGTATATCCCATACAAATTTAATAATGTAAGAAGCAAAGCTCCGTGGCGAGTATATTAACTATGGGACTTAAGGGCCGCCAGGAGTCTCGAGTTTCCATACAAACGTAGTTCAGCTTTGATACCAAAACTACATGCCAGATTGAATCCAAACTTTGCAAATATATTAAGAACACACATATCGATGTTTGTGATTAGTTTTCGATGTACTAATATAAAACGGAAAAAAATAAGAGTAGTTTCAAACTTTCAGTACAAAACTAATTTAAGCCTTCGTTTAGTTACGTTAAAATTTACTACGATGAAAACTAATTACAAACATCGATATGTGTCTACTCAATATAATTACAAAGTTTGGATTCAATCCGGCATGTAGTTTTTGTATTAAAGTGGAGCTACGTTTATATGGAAACTCGAGCCTCCTGGAGACTCTTTAACTTCTGAAAAAGTACAGCTATTAAACAGCAATAAAATTATGAGCAAACAATAATTATTCTGACGAGAAAAAAATACATGTTTTAGGGTTTCGTACAACTAAAGCATGACCAACGGAGTCATATTACTAAGCTTTCACTGTTCATCTGTCTGTCCGCCTGTCAGCAGCCTCTATTTCATGAACTGTAACAGGTAGACAGTCAAAATTTTCAGAGAATATTTACTTCTATTGCTGCTATAATAGAAAATAATTAATAAAGAAATATATTGAAGTGGGCCCCCATACAAAGCACGTGCTTTTATAGGTGTTTTTGATTTAGCTCTGTCGTTCAAATAGTGTGTAATACATACAAGTGTGAAATTTGTACCTACTCATCCTGAAATAAAACAATAAATAAGAAAAACTGGCCCATACTAGAGAACTGTTTTTTTTTCTGTCGCTCGTGTTGATGAATTTTATTTGTAATATAAATAGGTATTATTATCATAGTTGTGTGAAGAGGTGTGGTGGTACAGAACCCTCGGAGCGCGAGTCCGGCCCACAATTGGCCGGTTTTTTTCTATTACTTTTTTCTTTTTTTTTGCATTAAAAACTTTATTTATTTATTTTTATTTTTTCTATTGTATTGTACGTAATTAAAATATGTAAATAGTCTCAGTTTTAAAGTTTTTAAAACCTGTCCGTATCATGATTCTTAGAGAGCACAATGACGATTCAAACTACAGCAAACACTAAAAATTGCAAACTTTCATGTTATTGAGATTTTGAGCAATTCTACATAAAAACCATATTGTTTTTCACACGCGTCCACCCATGAGTTGCACAAAGTGCATTCTCTTAAAACTCCGAGCATCGGATTAAGCTGCGGAAACTTATTCCCTTAGTTTCCTGTTTTATTTTCCACCACACACCAGCATGCGGTGTTGCTGCCAAATAATTATTTCCAACCGTTTCGAAACGAGCCAGAGATTAAATAAACCAGCTTTGTCTTGACTGCGAGTCTATAAGATTTGAATATTTTAATCTTTTAATGGGAAAGTGCTCTCCGTGCTTTTATTTAATGCTCTATGAGAAACATACCTACCTAACTGTACTGATACTCCTAAGTACGTTTGTGATACTAATATATTATACATATATGTGTGTATTGCAGCCACATTTACTAATTAGTTTAATGTTTTGGACGACTTTAAGCCGAGCCATTGGCATTGTTCAAGTTTTAAGCCATGAAATAATCAATTCCTATACATTTATTTTGCTCATATACCGTAAAAAGTACTTTTTTTATTCACAATTGGTAAACCCTTGAAAACATCTCACATGGTGGTAAGTGACGATGTTGCCGAATATGGAAGCGGGCTTACCAAGATTCCCCAACGCAATGGGGAACTGGCTATCTTATCTTCATGCCGGAACACACCAATGATATCAACATTGGTATTTGGCGGCAAGACTTAGATAAGATGGTGGTAGCTAGCCAGGCGGACTTCGAAAATGCCCTACCACCAACCAAACCGAGTCTTACAATTGACCCCGCCAGGAATCGAACCCGCGACCTCCTGTGTAAAGCCAGTGAACTTTGCCTCTGAACTACGGAGGCGGTTAAAATTATTACTTTTTAATGACGTTTCATTAATTAATTTCAATAATATCTCCTTGATTTGTTTTTAATATGAAGTTGTTAGTATATTTATTTTTATACTGTCAACTAACCTATTCTCATCATATCAGCTCATATACGTCCCCACCAAGGGGCTCGAGTCTACCCTGAATTAGGGCGATCGGGCCTTAGTCGACCACGCGGGCCCAGTGCAGGTTGGTCGACTTCACACACAACATTCTAGTTTCTTCGCAGGCGTGCAACTAACCTATTAAGTAAAAAAAATAACTTAGGGTTTAACTGTAAGAACTTGATATTCATTCTTGTTTCATAAAGTGCTTTTCGACGTCAGTTTAAAAGACCGACCAAGTGCGAATCAAACTCGCACACTAAGAGTTCCGTGCCAAAAAACATTTTTCATCTACAGCACCATCTATAGATATAAGTAAAAGAGAACTAATTACAGTTGTCATATTACTAGTTCATAGTTCATAGTTCATTTATTCATAAACAATTTACAAATTGTGTTTGAAATAACCTAAGCTAACATTAAAACAAGTTAAAGTCAATTATAAAATTTACAACACAAAATAACAACAATAATAAAAAAATATAAAAGCATAAAAACATGATATTAATTTTAATTTTAGTCTGCATTGTGTTTATCTTGGATATAATCATTTACTGTATAATAACATTTACGTGTCAAAAATTTCCGCAACCCTCTTTTAAACAGTCCATAGCTTGCAGTTGACTTCAGTGCGATAGGTAGTTTATTAAACAAGTTCGGAGACTGATAAAAAGCAGCGTGTTTTACTACGTCTAATCTCGGCATTATCTGCTGTTTCACATCTTTGCGTCTAGTCCGTTCACGCATAACTTTGTCTGTTTCTGTTTCAATATTTAACAACTGTTTTTTGTAGTCACAGAGCAAAACCATAATATAAAGGCAGGGGGCAGTGAGAATATCTAACTCGACGAAATGATTTTTACATGATTCCCACTGAGGAATTCTAACTATTGTACGAATAGCACGTTTTTGAATAATAAACGCTTTGCTCATATTATAAAAGTAGCTGTTCCCCCAAAGCTTTATGCTATAACGTAACTTAGACTCGACGAGAGCATAGTATATTGTTTTAAGCTGTAAAGTTGTGAGTTCATCCCGCAAACTTCTTAGCGCATAACAGGCAGAACTGACACTATTCTCAATTGACATTAACTCATCTTTCCAATTTAAAAACTGATCAATAAAGATCCCTAAAAACTTTACTGTTTTACTCAGCTCTACTTTATGTCCGTCAATTTCAATGTTTATGGTGTCATTTTTCCTAGCTGTAGTTTTAAATAAAATGATGCTTGTTTTCTCTGTATTTAGTATAAGATTATTGTTTCTAAACCAATCATGAAAAGCTGTTAGAGTTTTGCTTACCTTCAACGTTAGGTCATTATGATTTCTTGCTGAAAGTATAGCGTTAGTGTCATCTGCATAAATAGTTAATTCAGCTCCATCCACAACGTTATCAATATAGCTAACAAGGTCATTTAAAAATATTATAAATAGTATAGGTCCTAATATAGAGCCTTGTGGTACCCCTCTTTCAAGACGTGTTAGCCTAGAATTGTATACTTTTTCATGTTTTGCTTCAATGTTTTTAATCTCTACAAATTGTAATCTGTTGAATAAGTATGACTTAAAAAGTTCCAAATAACTCTTTCTAATACCATAGTGATACAATTTTTGTAATAAAATACTGTGGTCAACGCAATCGAACGCAGAGCTTAAGTCTAAGAAGAGACCAGCTACCCTGCACTTTTCGTTTAATTTTACAACTACATCGTCTACTAAATTGTCTATAGCTTTTCTCGTTCCTAGTCCTTCCTGATATCCAAATTGTCGGCTGTTAATGATCGAATTCCTTTTGAGATGTGCCACAAGTCTCTGTTTTATTATCTTTTCGAATAATTTGGACAAAATTGGGAGTAACGATATCGGCCTGTAGTTTTTTGGATTAGTGGTAACACCCTTTTTATAGACTGGTAAGACCTTGGCTATCTTAAGTTGGTCAGGAAAAACGTGCAGATTTACGCAGTGATTAAAAAAGTGTGCGAGTGGGCCAGCTAGAATGTCAATATTATCTTTAAATATTTTTATCGGTATTTCGTCATATCCATGAGAGTTTTTATTTGTCATATTTTTTACAATTTTTATCATTTCTGTGGTACTAACTGGAGCCCAAGTCATCTCCTCATCTATTCTTTTGACATGTTGTTTTAAGAAGTTTAGTGCCATACCTTCACTGTTTCTGTTTTCAATCTTGCTATGATTAAACGTTTCCGAAAAGGTTTGTGCTACCTCTTGCGGGTTGTTCAAAACTTGATTGTCGGATTTTAGTATTATTGTTTTCCTCATTTCAACAGCTTTTTTGTTACGATGTTTGTTTACAACTTTCCATATCTCTTTCGTCGAATTCTGAGCTTTAATTATTTCCGATTGTACAGATAGTCGTTTAGCTTTTCTTACAACTTTCCTGTATATTTTTATGTAGTTGTCTCTGTATTTAACAATGGTTTCGTCCGAGATTGTTCTATGTGCTGATATCAGAAATCGTTTCATTTTACTGGCAGTAGATATACCTTTTGTGAGCCATATCAGTTTCTTTGTTTTTCTAAGATCTGCTTTGCGTTTATTTTTTCTGTAACATATCTTAAAAATTCTTATAAATTTAGTTAGAAAACTATTAATGCCTTCTTTTTTCCAGTCAATACTTTCTATCATGTGCCGAAACTTTGTGTTACTACACTTATTAAAAGTTCTTTGCTCAATGAAAAACACTTGCTCTTGCTCTTTTATTGCTAAACCGTCCAATAGGGTAATTCCTCATAAAATACCCGCATGACCATCAGATAAGCCGTTATGGTCAATCATATTCCAGGGTAAGTCATCATTAGGTAGGTTGGTGAGAATATTATCAAGGCACGACTCCGCACCACCGGATGCATATGTGACTGAATTTATTAATGGTCTAAAGTTATAACATTTCAGGAGACTCAGAAATTCGTCCCTTTCTCGTCCGTTTTTTAGAAGATTAACCTTAAAATCACCACAAACCATGCACTGCTTATCAATAAAGTGTTCAAGTAATTTTTCAAGCTGTTCCAAGAAGTGTTTAAACGTGCTTGTACGACTTTTACGATATAAGGAACTGCGATAAACACAACACACATTTAGTCCAGTCATATTATCCCCAATACCAGAAATTTCAAAGCATTCCCGTTTATAAATTTTCTTACAGACTAATAATTCATCACATTTACTTCCTTTCAACGCTAAAATAAGAGATCCCCCTCTTATCATGTTAACTCTAGCATTGCTTGAAATTACGTCATAATTAATTAAATTAAATGATTGTAATGTTGTGTTATTTAGGAAGTGTTCTGTCAAACATACATAATTAGGTTTTCTCTCAGTGGGTAATTCTTCTAAATATAATTCAAAATTATCTTTCTTTGGAGTTATATAATTATAACATTTTGCAAAAACACTGTTAAGTTTCGTTTTTGATTTGTTTTATCATCAGAAATTAAATCTAAGTTGCTTGATGATTTGTTAGTAGCCGAACTGTTTCTCATATCAGAATCGTCATTATTTTCTATGCTAATGTTAGTTACGAAAAAAATCTACGTTTACAGTTATGTCAGAATCAGTTTGTGTGTCTTTATTTACAAGTGACCTACCCAATGTTACACTTTTTCTGCAGGCAGACATACCCGCAATATAACTACTACGTACCTTGCTCTCTTCAGAGTAGATAATATTCATGATGCTTCTCCATAACGATCTACATGTATTAATTTTGTCTATATTACCGTACACTTTAAAAGTTTCAACAAATCTAGTATTTTCATAATTTGAGCTTACCATTTTTAGCAGTTTGTTTAAAAGATTAATATTTAAATGAGAATTCCTGCAGACCTCGCAAATTAAAACATTTGTATTATTTAAGTTACTTAGATTGTAGTACAAAAAAGATTGCAATTTTAAAGGATTATTATCGTTAGAGCCACCTAATATCAAAATAAAATCTCTCTTTGTAAGGTTCTTGCCCAATTCTTTACAGTCATTTAAAACATTATCCATAGAAGCATTCGGTTTTATAAAAGAAGTAACAAAGAATTTTGGTCCCAGTAGCCTTTGAAGTATATGTCTAAGTCCTTTTCCATCTTCATCAGCCATTAATAACACTTTATGTTTATATTGTAGCTCTGTATCTTCAGTGGATTTATTAAATTTGGAATCAAAGAGATCATGGGATTCTTCTGCATTAGACTGCTCTATCACGTCATCATTTTTTACCTCCTGCAAATCATTTTCACAAATTCTTTCATAAGTAGGAGTTTCATCCTTTTGTTCTAAGTTTGTGAATTCCAATCTCGTAACATTGACACTTTTCTTAGGATTCGTTTTCTTCTTTTTCGGTGTTGACCGACATATATTTGTTAGTATTTCAGATTTCTACTACGTAAAAAGATGCTACTACTTCCCACTAGGTGTGAATGTGAATTTTCAAAATTTTAGGCCCAGTAGTTTCAGAGATAAGGGGGGGGAATAGTCAATGTTTACCTATATTCTTTAATAAATTCAAAACTATTTATCTTAAAAATGATAAAAAAAATATATATTTGTGGTTCTCATACTTTAATTAATATGTCACACTATATAGTTTGCAAAACTTGTTTTTAATATTTTCTAATTTACCCCCAAAAAGTGACCCCGTTTATTTAAGTTACGTTTCCGTCTTTGGGTCACCGACTTACATAAGTGTACCAAATTTCATTCCAATCGGTCCAGTAGTTTCTAAGCAAATCGGCTATAACAGACGGATGGACAGACACACACGAGTGATTATATTATAAGAGTTAAGTTTTTTTTCCTTTTGAGGTACGGAACCGTTAAAAAGTTAACCACATAATCGTTAATTTAAATTAACACTGTTGCTTTTTTTCATAGGTTTTAAGCCTGTGATATCATCAATTGTTATCATAAAAAATAACCAGTGCAGTGATTTAAAAAATCAAATTCGATTTTTTATTTACCTAATATTTAATAAAAAAAATTGAGTGCGTTCAGCTGCCCTTTGCCTGATGGTAAGTGCCGATGCAGCCAAGGAAGTACCACGCAAGCTCAAATAGTGCTTATTTACTCTCTTTGAAGATTCCTACCTTATACAAATCGAGGAACACAAATGGCGTTAGGGAATCCTACGCCTTGGCCGTTCGCATGATGAACGACAAAGAAAAATACTTTGCTCGTATAGATAGAACATCAAAGACAAATGAGTGGTCTTATTATTCTAACTGTCTATGTTTTCACTACTCTGCCTAGAGCTACCCGGCTAGGTGGAGTTCGCAGCCGGAACTACGGGTCCGGCTGTTTGGATCAGGGTACTACGGGGTCGGGGGTAGCCCACCGCTTGCCTGCCGTTGGATCTATCGCCTTCGGCACTCTGGCTTGTCGGTCCCCCGACTAGGTCATGGACTCGTAGTGGTATGTGGTTAGTTGCAGGGGTTGGGCAATGTTTGTTGCCTGGCAACGCGTTGCGTCCAGGCGTCTTTCCCCGCGCGCAACTAGTGTTGTTGTAGCCGGCCACGTGGGCTATGGGCGAAAACAACGCGGGGCACGTGAGTTGTCCATTAAGCGGAACTGCTGGTGTAATTACTGGCAGGGAAGCATCTCTGGCACTTGCCTGGTCAGCAAGTAGAGCTAAGCTAGTACTGCTCCGGCTGATCCAGCCACGTAGGAGTAAGTCTGGACAGGTGCGATAAGCGCCGGGAAGTGAGCGTGCCTACAGCTCCGGTACCACACCGGATATGTGGGAGCCAGCTTCTCTGGCGTCCCGAGCGGGGATCGAACCGCCAGCAGCGAAAGCCGCGGGAGGTGAGCGCGTACAGCTCCGGGACCTACCTGGACAGTAGGTAGTGGTTCTCTTCCACGAGGCACTCGCCTTGCAGAGTACCAGGACAAGCGTCTTGGCGGCAAGACCTAACGTAACTGGTCCTTATCTTCTCCTTATGGTGTTGGCAGGAATAGCGGTCCCCACTGTTATGCCCTAGGGTAGGTAAGTGGGGACGCTATATCATAAACCTGGAAGTCTAGCGTATCTGGTAGATATACGAGAGGGGATGTCTATGTTTTCAATAAAAACATTATATATATTCCATAATATTTTAACACTGTCATTGCAAAATTCATTCAGTGAGTTAATAAAACATTGGGCTGCAATATATTATAACGTCAATATACAGTATTATTAAAGTATATATACGAGTACTAACATACAGTATGGACACTCCCTGCCGCTCTCTAGATTGCGACCTCACCCCCTCTACACCCAGATTGATACAGATTGGTTACAGTTTGGTTGTCGAACCTATAGGATTTCGCCGTCATATTTTTGTTCCGTCATTCATTTTGTGAAATGTCATTTCTGACCCGTTGTATGAAGTGTCCAGGGTGTGGTATTATAATTACTGAGAAGGCTTATACAGAAATTAAGTTATGGTCAAGTTACAAATTCCACTCTGTAATAGAATGGTTTAGGAATCAGCTGAAAAATGTTGAGCAAATGTTTAGATTCCATCTTTTACAAACAACCCAAGATTAGTATACACTTGCCCGCTTAAAACAGCATCAACTTGAAGAGAAACAAACTTATAAAGTACTCGACACTAGGAACATCTAACGCCCGGCGGCGGCGCGGCTCCGCGCCCTGGCTTTATACTGCACTACACCGTGCGGTGCGATGCGAACATACTACACAACTTTCGCATATCTGCATAAGATTATCGTGCCCCCCGCGTCCCCCACGCCCCCGCCATCTCTGTTTATGAGAAGTTCAAGTTAACTTGCGCACTGCCAGCGAAATGATCGGCCAATTTAAAGTTTCACCGACCCGATGTGCGCACAAACTTTTGTATCATCTTTTCATTTAGACGGAGTATACGTGTGCAAAATTTTATAGCTATAGTTTGGAATTTGTAATTTGTTATAAGCTGTATAATATGTTTAAAGGCAGGTGCGAGCGCAGGTTTGATCAATGTTTTAATATAATTTGTTACTGAAAGTTGGGGCTTCAGGTTGTGTAGTTGTTTGCAGAGTGTGGTGGTGACAAAACAAATACGCTTTAAAAATCAAGCGCAAACTGTCATAGCTTCAATGTTTTTTTTATTTTTATAACCACAATTAAAATTTTTATAAAATGAAACCGCCAAGTGTGAGTCAAACTTGCGCAAAATAGTGCTCCGTAGTCTTTTAAAAAAATAATGCATTTTTGAATAAACAAAATCATATTTCTAAGTTTAGTGTACGAGTTTAACCGTTTTTAGAATAAAACAGAAACAAGAAAGCTTGGAAAAAAGCATAGGGAATATAGGAAACATTGTTAAAGGGAATAATATTCCGTGAAAATTTCAGCCATCTACGGACGGACGGCTTAAGCTTAGTAAAAGGGTACCTTAGAACCATTTGAGTACGGAATTTAAAAAACTTAATAATCAATAATCTGACTATAATTAATTCACCAAACTACTCTCTTTGAAACACAACTGTATAAAATAAAACTACAAAAGCGACCGAACATCTTTCAATACGCCCTGTGGTCCCATCTTTAATCTTACCCCCAACATTCCTCCATTTGTTCCGAAAAAACCTCCCAAATGTACGAACAACTTCGCCGAGCATAAACGTAAAGAGTGGAAAGCCGCCGGAATCGATATCGAAGTATAAAAGGAGATACAAAGAAAAGAGCGCCCGACGGCAAAGGGTGAATATTTCAAACGTGCGAGAGCGCCTCGCTATCTCTGTTATTTTCATTTTTCCAGGCATTTCTTGGGTAATTGACGTAAATCTAGCGGACTGATATCGGTGTGGAAAAACTGTACGAATGCGAGGTGGGGCTGTAATGGGGATTTATTGCTATGAAACGGCTTATAAGGCGAGGTTATGCTTCGTTTGCATTTTATCAGAAAAATGTGGTGGAGCGAAAGTTTGACGGCTAAACTGTAACATGCAGTCGAGGGAAAAGTCGCATGTGTAGATGAAACTTTATGACACACAACTTACGTATTCTAGCATATCGTGATGGTATTTAAAACGAGTGTCACATTTATTTGCAGTTTTTTTGTTAAAGGTTATTAACCTTTAGTAAAAGTCTGATGGTCCACCTGTTGGAAAGTGTCTAGCTCCACCTACAACTATGGCGCTAGTGCCATAGTACTATTTATAACAGTTTAGTTTCAAGGAATATATATTCCCTATAATAATGTTCCCTATATTCCCTGTGCTTTTTCCCAGCTTTTATGTTTCTGCTTTTTTGTAAAAACGGTTAAACTCGTACACTAAACTTTAATTTACAAATTTTCATCTACAGCACCATCTATAGATACAGGTAAAAGAGAACTAACTGCTGTTGTATGACATTTTGTATACTTAGGCGATATATTTCTTTACAAAACCCCAATTTCTCGAACTAAGATGGAATGTATGTATCAGTGATCACTCTGGCTATTTATTGATAAGCTCTTGATATAATCTCATGTAGTCTTACTTTATTCCCCTCGGAGAGTAGCGGACTGCTTGGTAGCAGGTATAGACCTAGCAGTGGTAGACCTAGGTAGACCTTGCACAAAATCTTCTACAACTCATTATGTGGTACAGTTTTAAAAATATCTCTCCACTACTAAATACTTAGGATCTTTGGGGGATGTCTGTTAATTTAATAAGTCCGTAATTGAAGCTTTATCCTCTTACTTGGCCGATCTCTTCAATATTTGTATTGATACTGGAGTGTTTACGGATCTGATGAAAAAAGACCCTAGTAATTAAAGACCTGTTAAAGTGCTACCAGATTTTGAGAAAATTATACAAATCTAAATGTTGAATCACTTAGACATCAATAAACTGCTCCATTACCTGCAGTTTGGCTTCACAAAAGGCCGTTCTACAACGGATGCGGGAGTTGAACTGATTAAAAACATATATGATGCATTTGAAAAATCACAAAACGCGATAGGGATATTCTGCGACTTGTCAAAGGTATTCGATTGTGTGGAAGATAAAACTTTGCTTGTGAAACTGAACCATTATGGTGTTAAAAATAAGGCTCTAGATCATTTAGAATCTTATTTCGTAAGTAGGATAAAAAAGTACCAATAAACGGTACGAAACATTGATGGGTGTGATAAAGATGGGTGTACCTCAAGGTTCTATCTTGAAACCTTTCCTTTTTATAGTTTACATTAATGATCAACAATTCATGGTTGAATCAATGTCGAAAATTGTGTTGTTTACATATGATACATTACTAGTTTTTAAGGTTGACAGAATAACTGATATGTCTGACGAAGTAAAAACACTCTTTCAAAAGTTGTAAATTAGTTTACTGTAAATAACTTAGTCTTAAACGAAAAAAAGACCAAATGTATTAAATTCACACTACTAATGTTATTGAAGTAAACAAAAAAATATGTCCTTGTTACCAAACATGTTAGAATTTAGGCGAACTCCATCGGAGCTTTGAATATGTATTTAATATTCAAAGCTCCGATGGAGTTCGCCTATAAAAAAGCTAGCTGGTAGGCTAAGCTCAGCCGCATATTCAGTCAAAAAATCAGGCTTCTTACAATTATAGAACCGCAAGACTGGTATATTTCAGCTAATTCCATAGTATTATATCATATGGGATACTTTTGTAGGAACATGCACATGATAAAAATACCATATTTGTTCTGTAAAAAAGCGGTCCGCGTGATTTATGGAATGCGTTCGCGTGAGTTGCTATGAGATAAGTTCAAAGATAGTAATATTATAACCTTCCCCTCTCAGTAAATTTATGAAAATATAATAAATTTCCGGTAAAATCTGCATCTCTTTTCACTGAATAGTGACAGGCGCATTCGTTATCTTCGGAATAAAAATTAACTTCAAGTAACTTATACCAGACTTAGTAGAACTACTTTGTGGGACAATGCACACTCATGTATAACAAATTACCAGATGATGCCTTAAATTTGTCAGAAAATCAGTTTAAAAATTGTGTCAAATAAACTTTATAAGACACCCGAATATTTAAATAACAAAAATGCATGGGTAGACAGTGTTGCTTCCTTTAATTTTAAAATTTTTGAAATTGACGTTAATGCCTTTAACGACAAATTCAAAAAAAATCATGTATTACTTCTCGTGTTTTCATGTCCAAATGACATTATTTGTTTTATATCAATGATTTTAATGACACTACTAACTCATGATTGTTTGTTTATATTTTTATTAACACGCTTTTTTTAACACTCTTTTATTTATTACTAGCTGTTTCCCGCGGCTTCACCCGCGTGGACCACGTTTCTATGACTTTTCGAGGGTGCGCAGTGCGCGAGCCGCAAGCGGCTCGCGAGCGTGGTAAAAAGTAGCCTATGTCTTAACCCAGGTCCTAATTTGTCTACCTACAAAATTTCAGCCAAATCCGTTAAGTAGTTTTTGCGGGAAAGCGTAACAGACAGACAGAGTTACTTTCACATTTATAATATTAGTAGGGATTAGTAGGGATAGGGATATAATATTAGTAGGGATATAATATTAGTAGGGATTAGCTACACTTGTAAGAAAATCTTGGAATCTTAATTTGACCCACTTGCCGGTCTTCGATTAGGATGAAATTTTGCACACGCTCTGAGTTCTGATGACAATACATGACTAGCTAAGAAACATCATTACAAATCCAGTATGGCGGCCTCCCCAAGATGGCGGACTGGCTGTTTGAAATCCACCTCCATGATATGGGTATCAAATGAAAGGGTTTGCTATCAGGAATACGAAAAAAATAGTCACGTGTCTTAAATCTAATATGGCGGACGTCCAAGATGGCGGAAAGGCTATTTGAAATGCACCCCTATGATATGGGAATCAAATGAAATTGTTTGCTGTCAGGAATACAAAAAAATAATCACGTGACTTAAATCCAACATGGCGGACATCCAAGATAACTACTTAAAACGTGTTTACTAAAAGCGTGTTTTTTAGTTTTTTAAACTAATTGATGATTATTTTCACAATTTGACATTATTTAGTGTAATCGCTATCTTATGACCATCAGAAAGAGTGTAACATGCACGACTGCACGTATTATGAATAACATTTTCAAATTTGACACTTAAATTTACATATTCTACAAAGCTGGATGATAAGATAGCCAGTTCCCCATTGCGTTGAGGAATACTTTCAGGTGAGATGATGATGAAGGGCTTAGCAATACGTATCTAAGTATCTCAATCTTGAAGACTAGCAAAGTGATTATTTCAATAAAAACTACAAAGGTATATTGACTACGGCAACCTGAAAAATTTAGAGCATTTGACTGCATTTTACCTGATGGGAGGAAGATGCAGTCGAGGATGGTGGTAAGTGGAAACTGAAATAATGCCTGTTCACTCTCGTGTTGAAGGTCCCCATATTTTAAGAATTGGGGTATATGTTAACTATTATTTTAAGTTAGTATGTATAGCCTTCTAAAGCTACCTAGCTACTGACACTTCATTACGGCAAATTTATTATAACATAATTGGTTTACTGATTAAAAAAAGTATATTGTACAACATAAAAGGGAAAAAAGGTAGGTAACTACACAAAGAGTAAGAAATCTTAAATATCTTACTAGCTGTTGCCCACGGCACGAAATGTGTGGAAATTGCACATTTGACACCGTAGCACATTTTTCGAAATCTAGTAAAAATTTAAATTTTTACCTTTTTACTTAACCTTATTTTAAATAATAAACTTTTTAATCTTGAACTTTTATGACTTATTTTTATTTAAGCACTAAAAAATTGTCTATAATGCAGTCTTTCTTTTATAAAGCTAGTTACAATATTTTGTAGGTTTTTGTAACCGACCCGTTTTCTTTGCTGTCGAGTGTATTTATGAAATTTTACTGAGTAAGTAATTCAAAGCTAACACACGGGAAAAGGATCCGTTCGTTATCCTTTTGTATTCGTCTCCGGTGCACAGTGGTCTATAACATAGTGCTGTATTAGTTTCGCCATTTACTTTTGTCTGCCCAGTGTGCCGGTCGGTGTCGCTCAGACAAAGCGATACGAGTTATTCAAACATACCTGCACACAGCGACTCGTAGGTCTCAGCAAAGTTATTGGAATTTAAATTAAATGCACAGTGATGCTGTTTTCTGAGCAATATACATATTATATGATTGAATCCTTCATACTAAATTTCAATACATCGTTTACGGAAAGGATTTTGGAAAATTCCCACGGGAACGGAAAAAAACGGGACCTGCGCGGTCGAAGTAAAATTGAGTCGTTCGTAATTTGTTTTGATGCACATTTGTTGATTTGCCCTTATTTACCTATTCACCTAATCATTATCAATCAATTAGATAAACGCCTTGTTAGTTAACAATGCCTGAAGAAAGTAAACAGTTTAAAGATGTAATTAAGAAACGCAATTCAAACAAAGGTTCACCTTTCAAGGTGCGCAACGTAAGGTGCGCAGAAAAATGTAACGCTTTTTAGTTTAACACTATATTTTACTCCTTATATTATTTCTATACCAGGGGCCTTATATGAAAATCGGTTCTTAAGGAGTGAACTCCAGAAATAAAAGACTTGATGGAAAACAAAACAAGCAAAGTTTTTCAAAGTTTCAATAGGAGGACAATTTAGTGATCAAGAGTTCATGATTTATTTTTGATGCTGTTTTGTACTTGGGTATGGAACCTTTGGAAATGTAGTGGTACAGCAACTCTGATACAATAGTGGCCAGTCTTTTTACTTTCTAATATATTTAAATAAAAAAAAATACAATTACACAGATAAATTAAGCCAACAAAGTAGTATGTACGACAAGATGGCCAACCCGTTGCTAGGAGACATTTAATCACACTGGAAGTGCCCTCGACGTGAGGACCGGACTTAGATATCCCATATTAATTGTGCGACCCGGTTCACAATCCAAACCACTGTGCATAGGATGTTGGAGACTGGACAGAAATACATTTTTATTGTTAGATTTTTTTCTCTCGGTACGATGTCTGTGCGAGTGGCACTCCAATTATCGGAAGTGGGTTCCGTGAGACACTCATCCGTTCAAGAAGCACGATTTATGAAGCTTTTTTTTCAGCAGCGGGACATAGAAAAGTGAAGTCCGTTGATTATTTTCTAGTTGGAGAAAATGTGATTTTGTACAAAAATATAAAAAAACTAAATCTGTACTTCTAGTAAAGATAAAAAAGAATTGTCTTAAATACACAGTACGGAATTTCAGTAACCTACCTATTTTGTTGTATTGTCAAAAAAATATCTGATATTTGTATTCCACGAAGGTTATACTACGTTAACTGATGCAATATTGTGAATGTACCATATTGCATAATGTAAACCCACCAAATGTGGCATACATTCATTTCTAACAACATTTATTTGGAACGGGATCTGCAGTGCATCGCGAGATTGCATATAAATTCGGGACGCGGCGATCGGCCGCCGCAACGAAAGGAACAATTTGCAATATTTCCACTTGTGAAACCGTAGAGCTTACATATATATTGTTTTGGCCGCGCCATCAACACTTTCCGAACCACTGTGCGGGTTGATGAAAGTAGAATCCGGCATTGTTTCGCTGTGTTCTCGTGTGTGGAATTGGATTCACAGTGCAATTATAGTGGTGTAAGGTTCTACAAATGAATTCACGGGCTGTGCAGCTAATATGCCAACTCAAAACCGTTTTTGGAAGATTCGCCGCTTTTTACGGCACCCTACGCTGTCTATCTGCCTGATCGAGTTTTAAAAGGCTGAAATGTTCACAAAATATGTGATGTTTTAGTGGATAAAGTAAAAATAAAAAGTAAGGTCGCCGTAAACGAAATGTTTTTTTAAGTAGTTTTATTTTTGATTTTACCTTTGTCGTAAAAATACATACATACGTGAAACTGTATGTGATTGTAGTACAAGCCCTTAAATATAACGACAAATAATAAAAACCGACCAAATGTGAGTCGTGGGTACTTGACAAGGAACGCAGACTGAATTTAAAAAATGTGAGACGTAGGTACTTGACAAGGAGCGCAGACTGACTTAAAAAAATGTGAGTCGTATGTTTTTGACAAGGAGCGCAGACTGAATTAAAAAAATGTGAGTCGTAGGTACTTGACAAGGAACGCAGACTGAATTTAAAAAATATGAGTCGTAGGTACTTGATAAGGAGCGTAGACTGAATGAAAAAAATGTGAGTCGTAAGTACTTGACAAGGAGCGCAGACTGAATTAAAAAAATGTGAGTCGTAGGTACTTGATAAGGAGCGCAAACTGGATTAAAAAAATGTGAATCGTAGGTACTTGACAAGGAGCGCATACTGAATTAAAAAAATGTGAGTCGTAGGTACTTGACAAGGAGCGCCGACTGAATTAAAAAATGTGATTCGTAGGTACTTGACAAGGAGCGCAGACTAAATTAAAAAAAATGTGAGTCGCAGGTACTTGACAAGAAGCGCAGACTAAATTAAAAAAAAATCAAGTCGTAGGTACTTGACAAGGAGTGCAGACTGAATAAAAAAAATGTGAGTCGTACTTGACAAAGAGCCCAGACTGAATAAAACAAATGTGAGTCGTACTTGACAAGGAGCTCAGAGTGAATAAAACAAAATCTGTCACTTTCGTCGATACCTTTTGCTTAAAATCTTCTCTCTTATCGTGTGGCATAATTAACCGTGCTATCCAAGGGATATACGGCGTTTGTCTGGTGTTGCACTGAGCTTCACCCACGGTTACGTGTAGGGCATTTAGATTTACACCTACTCACTTGTTCAACGCGACCTTCATACACATCCGGAATCAGATGTTGCATGTATCTCACGATGTTTTCCTTCACCGTTATAGCAATCTGTTAGTATATGTACGTAAGTTTCGAAAAGTCATTGGTACCTTTGGTTAGTAGGACCGAGCCGTTACCGGTTGAGCCACCAAAGCTTTTGACTATTGAAATAAATAGGTATCGTCGTTGTAATCGTGTGGAGAAGGTTGGTAGTGCAGATGCTCGGTGCGCGATTCCGACACGCACTTGGCCGGTTTTGTTATTGTAAAAGTGTCAAAAGACTGATGGTCCAACTGAAGGAAAGTGGCTACCGCCGCTCTTTAGTATCTGTCACATTAAAGGGGAGTTAAATTGCCCAACCTTGAAGGCTATATGATAATAATAATAATAAGTCTTTATTCCTTCAGACAAGTTTAGTCCATTTTTGTTAGTACAGAAAAAATCGAATAAACTATGTTAGTAATAAATAAATAAAATAAAATAACAAACCACACAGAAAAAAAAACATTTATTGATAAGTATATTAAATGCTTACCATTGGGACAATCATACTTATCAGTAAAGACTTTCAGGACGCGGCTGTTGCTGTTTCTCAGTCTTGACAGTAGCTGTACAATTTTTTTTTGCATATTATAGCATGAAAGCCGTCTGTTCGAGTCTCAGCAAACATAGCAGACGCACTGAAAAAATGAGGCAACCCCAGCAGCGTCCTGAATATGTTATTATATTGGATCCGCAGGGCATTAAGCGATTTCTGAGATTAGCTAGTCTATAGGCTACTCGTGTAAAAAGATTGGCAATATGATTTGAAAAGTGTAACTTTAATAGATTCCGAGCAACGAACAAACGATGGAATGCCTCATTAATACCGGTAATCGCGCTGGCTCCCTGGCCTCATCCCCTCGCCAGAAGGCAGCACGCTTGTCAGTGTAATAATCCATATATCAACCAACGCCTTTGATCTATGCGTCAAAGCCAATATCACTTAGTGGTGGCCACCTGTGACTGGTGCTGGCTCTGGCGCTTCCTGTTCTTTGAATGAATGATTTCGAACGGTTACTGACAGGTAAGTCTCAACCCTCGGCCCCCGCACGAAGGCATAGAGCGAACAGTAGTAGGCTCTAGTCGGCACACGCACTGTACTCGTATATTATGAAGCGATCGTAACTCACTGCGACTTGCGTCGTCAAGTCGAGCATGCAGGTCACTGACCATAAGTATGGTCATTGCATGAACGGTTTAACTGTCAGTGGATTTTAGTTCGACCGTGTCCGAACTTCGCAAGGCACTTTAAGCCGTTGGAGCCGGCTACTATCACTGAATGGCAGTCGTGAAGCCTTCAGCAGTCAGAACCCTTACTGTTCGGCATTAAGATTTCCATACTATCTAGTCAAATGCCTTGCGGGGAATTATACACCTCAACTTTCCTCATGATTTTTTGTTTACCTATTGGTGAAAACTGTATAATTTTGAGTTTATCGCGTTCAGACAGACAGACGCGGCGGGGACTCCGTTTTGTAATATCTCATCATGTCACCTCATATAAGTCCCCACCGAGGGGCTCGAGCCTACCCTGAATTAGGGCAATCGGGCCTTAGTCAACCACGCGGGCCCAGTGCGGTTTGGTCGACTTCACACACAACCTGCGAGTTTATTCGCAAGCGTGTGCAGGTTTCCTTAGGATGTTTTACTTCACTTTATTTGTTATATCTGTATGTATAGCTATTGGTTTCCTGGTAACGGATCTAACGATTTGGAACAAAATTTTGAATTTGGGTAATGTTTTACATTCCAAGTCTATATAGATAAGTGAAATTCCTAAGAAAATCTGATTTCACGCCAAAAAATAATATTTTTGATTTACATGCCTAGGAGACTCCGAGCAACGCTTGGTCGCCCTGGTTTTAGTAATAATAGAGGAAAACAAAATTTAAATAGAAACAACAAAACAAAATAAAAATTCTGAAAACCGGCCCAAATCGCCTCCGGTGCAAATATGCCCATTACGCAGGCGGCATTGCCTCGCTTTATCGCTAGCGGAATGCACTGGACCAGGATCGACCCAGAGCGGCCATCTCTGCTAGTTCTGGTCAGACACCGAACTAAGAACTTGTGTACATTGTTTAAAAGCATCTAAATATTAATACCAATGAGTTTTTCAAAAACTTACGTACATACTTACCGATTGCTTTAACGGTGAAGGAAAACATCGTGAGGAAACCTGCACACGCCTGCGAAGAAACTCGAAGGTTGTGTGTGAAGTCGACCAACCCGCCTGGGCCCGCGTGGTCGACTAAGGCCTAATTGCCCTGATTCAGGGTAGGCTCGAGCCCCTCGGTGGGGACGTATATGAGCTGTAATGATGATGATGATCTAAATATTAAATTATTTAAAAAAAATCTGACAGTTGGGTTCGCCACAGCCCTTAGCCATCACTTAAGGCTCCTCCGTCCCTAAACTTAGCAACTTAATTCATGAATTTTAAAATTTCAAATTTAAAAGGATACAAGCTTTCCTCGTCATGGAATCCGGTAACCGATAAACAAGTAAACTGCGAACAAACTTATTAAATGAAATGTGTGGTAACCCTAACGCTTCACAAAATGAAATGTGTGGTGACCCTAACGCTTCACAAAATGAAGTGAGGGCGGCGATGACACCGCGGCTTCAGTCTACTCTCTACCATGGCTATCGAAGTATAGTCGAAACATTGAGGTAAAAACAACATCATCATCATCATATTAGCCGAAGGACGTCCACTGCTGGACATAGGCCTCTCCCAAGGATCTCCACGACGACCGGTTCTACGCTGCCCGCATCCAGAAGCTTCCCGCGACCTTCACCAGGTCATTGGTCCACCGAGTGGGAGGCCTGCCTATACTACGCTTTCCAGTGCGCGGTCATCACTCTAGAACTCTAATGCCCCAACCTCCTCTGTTCTACGAGCAATGTGCCCCGCCCACTGCCACTTAAGTTTAGCAATTCTTTTTTTTTAGTTTTTTTTTATTCACAATTGGTAAACCCTTGACAACATCTCTCATGTCATCTCATCTCACTATTCTGAGAGCTATGCCGGTTACTTTGGTTCTCCTACGGATTTCCTCGTTTCTGATTCGATCACGCAGAGAAACTCCGAGCATAGCACGCTCCATTGCCCTTTGGGTGACATCAATTATATAAAAAATCAACATCAATTATATAAAATTACGTCAAGCCCCGTTTTCATTTTGTCAGTATGAATAATCGTGAAAATTTAAAGTGTTATATTGATTCACGATGTTTCAAACATTGAACGAAATAGCTTGGAAATAAAGTTCTTTTCAGCTCGTACCGTAACGCGGTTGTTAAATCAAACGCTACGGACGAATATTGCGAAAATTGTGGTTTTTAATTAATTATAAATAAAATAAAAAGAATTTCCAAAAAGTAAGAAATCAAAATCATATTACATTGTTTTGTTCTTCTTATCAGCTCATTTACGTCCCCACCGAGGGGATCGAGCCTACCCAGAATTAGGGCGATCGGGCCTTTGTTTTGATCAGAAGTTCATAAATATCATATCATTTTTCGATTAAAATTGCAGCAGTTTTATGGTTACAACTAGAAAAAAAAGGTGCATTAGGACATTTTTTTTGTTTAGATCTGTGTAGTAAAATAATAATAAAATAATTTAAAAAAATGAAATGTTTATTTTCTCCATATAGGTTATGCAATAACATGACTATGGCTGGAGCCTCTTTTTAAGCTAAAAATGCCTGTGTCAGGAGGCACCGCTCTTTCTTATATTTACATGCTATAGAAACTATACCTAATCTGATCATACAAGATCAATAAAAAGAAAACATATGAAAAAATAAGATAGTAAAAATATTAAAACTAATGGGAATAAAATTAGGTGCGATGCGTGTGCGTGTGTGTGTGTGTGTGTTGTATGTGTGTAACTTCTATAAGTAGTCTAACAATTTTTCAGTTTCGTCATCATTCCTAGTTTGTAGCCATTTTGTTATAGTTTTCTTGCATTCATAATATAATTTGCTATAAATATCAAGGTGTTTATTAACTAAATTGTACAAATGAGACACACGTTTATTAAATTGTCTACTAGTGAGTACAGTATTCGTTTAGGAACTTTCGCGACGATATCTTTCCTTCTTCTACTCATAATGCTAAAATCGTATGGTAAAATGGTATGTCTCTTTAGGACTGCAAGTGTAATATGAATTATTAATATTTTACTAATATATAATTGTCTTACTGTCAGCAAACCAGAAAGGTGATATAGATATTCCGTGGGGAATGTCATTTTCTTGAAATATTAAACTTTGATAAGACTACGTTGTGCCCTTTCTACTTGTAGGAAACGAGTTTTGGCGAATAGAATTCGAGAATTCAAGGAAATCAAAATCACTCCTCATATCCTGTAAATTACAAAACAATTTATTTTTCGATAAAAAAAATCCTTAATTGAAATAAAAAGTGGTTACAAATTTGGTCGTTGGCGGCGGTATAAGCCTTACCCGAACTTGGCCCACGTGTGTAGGGTATGGCCTGAATTTCCCGAGTTTGGGAAGAGACCCTTGCCCCAGCAGTGGGCACGTCATGGGTTCTCGTGTGAACTATTTAGCCTAGTAGTCATAAAAAAATCATCAATTAGTTTAAAAAACTAAAAAACACGCTTTTAGTAAACACGTTAAGTAGTTATCTTGGATGTCCGCCATGTTGGATCCAAGTCACGTGACTATTTTTTCGTATTCCTGACAGCAAACCCTTTCATTTGATACCCATATCATGGGGGTGGATTTTAAATAGCCAGTCCGCCATCTTAGGGAGGCCGCCATATTGGATTTGTAATGACGTTTCCTAGCTAGTCATGTATTCTGCCGTCCTAATTTATTCGACCGTAAGTACAAAAACATGAAACGGAGAAAAACGCATTTAAAGTTTTTTTTCTTTATCCTGCAATTACTTGGAATCCACTAAAGATATCGCAATAAATTCTATATCACCTTGTAGCGTTTGAATCGAACTATAGTTTTGTATGCTTCAATCAATGATAACGGTAATTTAGCGCACAATAATACCAAAATACAGTTTATGTTTAGGAAAGGCAAAACTTAACGAGTAGCAACCCTAAGCATAAGCACAGTAAGTATAGGAGTTACGGTGTTTATGATTAGCACATGTTAGTTACGGCTCCAATGCTTCGTATACAAGTAATATTATCAAAAATGGATCCTAGAAATATTCGTTACTAGTGAAGTTTATACGGCTCTTTTAACTAGGTAGAAGAGCGATGAACACAACGATACGGTTTTCTTGTTATGCACATACTGTTCTTATGATTAGTATGGGTCATATCATTTAATGACGTTTCATATAAAAAATCAAAATGAATTCCCTATTTTCCTGTATTTGATGTTACCTTTCATTTAAATATTAAAAAATGGATTTTAATGATATGAAAATATGAAATTATATAAAGAAAAATCTTAACTGTAGTTAATATATCCTCAAAGATTTTTCTGTATAGGAAAAAAAGCATGTTAAAATGTTATTTACATAAACTACTTATTTAAAACAATGTTTTTTCTTTATAGAAATTACAAAAATGTAACTCTACTCATAATATTAAAACTGTTCACTTTTTTAATTATTAATAACTTGCAATAAAATATTCACTCCTTAGAAATGCCAAAAAAATATTAATTCCTTATACAGTTACAAAATTATTTGTTATCTTTAAGATATGTCGGAGCCCTAGGAGGTGGCGACACCCATGTATGCGTCGAAGCGCCATGTGTTATGTCTTCTTGAAACGTCAAGAGGTTGAGCTAGGGTAGAAATAAAACGTAATCTTTGGCTAGTGTGTGTTTGCGAGGCTGGAGACCTTTTAGTCGGTACATGTTGTGTTAGCAAATCAGATTACTTTGATTAACGAATACAGACGGAACAATCAATAAATTAGATACAATTCAGCCATCCTAACGGAGGCTACGATAGAGGCACCAATTATTTTACGAGCACTTTTGATCGAGAAGTTGAACAGTCAACCTGGGAATCCAGCCCCGTACCGAACTCACCGCATTTCTGAAGTCATCCTGAAGCCTTGTGTTGTAAACGTGTGTGAATATTAAATGTACACTCCAAAACTTCTCAGATGAGTTTATTTTTGAGATCCGGCCAAAACCCTTCTGAAGATCCGAAAGATTTAATTAATATAAATGTCTTCTCATATTATTAAAACTAACAAGGCAATTTTGAGATATATTTTTTAAGTTATTGGTAACTAATCTAACTTGCAATAAATAGTTATAAGAAAATCAGTTCTCATGGAACAAGTAAGTATCTCACTAAGATAACAAAACTTAGAGACGCGTTAATATTAATCTGCAGGTGATTGGTAATATACCTTAAAACCTTTCAACTGGTGAATCAACTCATATAAAACTGAACAAATTGTATTCAACTACATTCATAAAATGGTAAAAACAATTTTAGTCATCTCATACAAAGTTGCCTAATCAAATATTAAATTAGTATGGGAAGTCGATTTCTTTTTGCGAATTGAGTAAAGGTTCCTTGGAGAATCACCAACCAAGAGGCTTGCAGTTATGTACCAGTCACTCGATAATATTCATAATAAACACAAACTTCGCATTATAATTCTAAAACAATTTAGAGATCGAAACTTTATTGTTAGTTATTCAGTCACATACTTAAGTATTTTATGAATTAATTTTCAAATAATAATTAACTCCCCATCTTGTTTCGTCACGTCATTGGTATAATTCTCGTATTTTTCGTTAGCAAAAGTGGTAATAGGTAAATTTTGCCAATATTCTCTTTTCGTATACCTGGAACGAAACTGCCAATATACGTTTTTTTGGCATGGCTAGCTTATTAGTATTGCAGATTTGTGTTCCTGTGTGATCCTCCTCAGATGAGTCTTTAATCGCAGTGCTGGAAAAACGCCTTTGGTGCTTTTGTTTTAAACAAAGTCTAATAGTAATATGTAGGAGAATTTTTATATTTGAAAGTATACGACCCTCTTTGAAATTTAACCGCCATTATTTTAGGCAAACACTTTTAGGGAAGACATATCTGGACAATAGTTCCACTGGGTGGTGGAATGAATTAGCAGACTTAAAAGTATGCCCCGGTTCAAAGAACTTTAACGTTATGCTTTCCGCATCGATCAAGTTGCTATTCACCATGTTGGTCAAATCAGTAAGCAGCGCCTAGTTTTTATTTTGAGTTGCACAATTATCCAGCCACAATATGATATATTTAGCGTCTCGGTTATGAAGTAGAAACGCTCGAAGTGTAAATATTATATCTTTTTAGCGCCGTCCCGATATAGTTTCGTCCTAGGTGATAGCATACGAGTATGTCATGAGACTTGCATAAGTCTCATTATAGTCTTAAAAAATACAACCACTTTGAACTGCTCCATAGTGGTAATAAATGGTTCCACTGTTTGCTTCACCAGCTTTATCTACATCATTTTGATATTCCAAACGTGTTTCTGTATATCGATTTTTGTGAAGTAAATAGTTCCCACAAATGTTACAAGATTCTTCTGAATTCTGATTGTGTTCTTAGTCATGTTTATGAAATAGTACACACTGCTAATACTTTTCATGGCCTGACTGAGCGAATGAAATGTTGCAATCATGCTTTACTACTCTTCGATAATATTCCACTGAAACTTTGATTGAATAGAATAGAATAGAAAAACTTTTATTTAGAGCACATTACAACAATTTCCAGGTACAATTTACAAACGATTGAAAAAAAAATAAAAAAAAAGCTGTACTGTGAAGAATTACTCTCACAAAAAATTTTGTACATTTGGGTTATCGTAGTATCGCTTGGTAGGTATAGTTTTTTAAGAGCGTTTACATCTATACTGGTATAAGAAATACGTGGATTGTGACTCTTGATATCAGTTTTTGTAGTTTCTTTATCGATCTTATTTAATCTTGGCTAATCGCTATAATCTGTTTTTTGGCAGTCAATACCTTTGCGTAAGCTATTCTTAACATGTGTTTCATTATAAGGACCAAATCTGACAGTTGACAAAAAAAGGTTTTATACATTTCTATTCCGTCATATAAAACACTTATGTTTACTTTTCTTTTCGTTTCTGGTTTTTCCGATACCTTTTTTCTTTTTAACGGTAGTTTGTCGACACAACATTTAATAAAAAGTTCCTGTGCTTCGTAACTAAGACCTTAACAGTTAGTAAGGATCTGCTTTCTTCGATATTCTCTTATATTTAAATTACAATTTTGATAACACAAGACGCTAAATGGCCTTTCATAGCATTTTTTTTCATATCTTTGTTTTTATAATTATCTTTGTACCAAAATATATTTAGAAATTTAGATATTCCTTTGTTTTCTAGGTTCGCCGTCTTTCGTTAAACCATTATCATGTTTATCTATAGATTCCAAACAATTCGTCATGTTGATTACTCTGTTCTTCAGCTTCTTCATTTCTCTATTGAACGTCTGTTTGGCCAACGATTTTTTCTTACGGTCGTACGTAGGTTATACGTCTTGTTATTCACTATTTTTGTTTAAAGAAGCAATTAAGTGGTGTTTTTTCTTTTCTTGTTTTGAGGGTTGGATAATGTTTCCTTTAGGTACGGTAGGCTAGTCATCTATTTTTGTGTAGGTTTCTGTAATCTGAGAATGTTTTGTTTTTTCTTAATTGGAACGTTTTGTTTTGCTACTACTTTTACTGAAGATGATTTAAACTGCTTCTGGTCATCTGTCCATTTTTCTTTATATTGTGCTGGAGGTTGTATATATTGTTTTTTACAGTATGCTGGTTGTTTGATTTTTCTATAACTTCTGTATGCTCTCAGTTTCTATGTTTTTATTTATATCGTGCTGGAAGTTGGATGTCTTGTTCTTCAATATTGTTCATCGTAGTTTCTATAAACTGTTCTCCGCTTATTTTGATAGGAGTTGGGTGTCCTATTCTTTAATATTCTTCTTTATAGGTTCTTCGAGCTGATAATATCTCTGTTTTTCTTTTTGTTTAGGTTGAATATCTTATCCTTCAATATTTTTTATCGTCGTTTTGTCTTTTCTTTTACTAGGGGTTGGATTTCTTGTTCTTTAATATTTTTATTCATAGGTTCTGCCAGTTGAATTTTTTTTCGTCTTGTTTTTAGGTTTTCGGTTACGAATCATAGATTAAGTATTCATCACTTTCAACAGCGCTCCATGCGACGTTCTTTTTTTAAGTGAAACATCCATTTTTTGACATGAATTTGTTTTATATTTGTATCACTGTCAGATTAAGGGACAACGCTAGACAAACATGTCTGTAATTCTACAGATTCCTAACATATAGCGTTATTCCTGTCGACCGTACGAGTGGTGAGGCGAATCAGTGGAGATTGTGAAAATCCAGTATGATGCATTGAATCTGCATACACCACTCCGCCACCAAGTAGTCCATGTTACCTTTAGTAACTACCTACTACATTTTTAAATATGATTAAATTGGCCAATATTTACTGTTTTACTTTTTTTGCATATAATCTAACACATTTCTAATAATTCATACAGAATATGCTTCTGTTTGTCCTTATAACTAGCATATGGAAGTTTTGATTTCGTATATTGCTAAACATAAACGGGGTGGGTGGCAATTACGGTTATTATGTGTAGTATGTGCCTATTAGAAAGAAATATCACTACTAAATAATGACCACATTAAAACACTTAAGGATGTTTATTACTAGCACTATTAAATAATTCTCAAATGTTTCACTACTCATAATCACAGTACAAGCACTTACTTTTGTTTTATCTAGTACTTTGATAATTATTTTTTTAAATTCACTAATATTTACAAGGGTCATGGCTGTTACGGCTGTTATGTGTAGTTGTTCATAAATGGAACACTGTACAATTACCACATACATCGGCAGTATGAGCTCTTAGAGTGATTATGCCTTGTACCAGTACACAGAATACGGTAAATAGATCGAAGTAAGGGCGTATACGGTTGTCTTGTTAGCATTGAATGACAAAATTTGAGAGTTACGGTTGTTATGCTTATCGAAACTTTCATTTCTATTGCAGTTAAAAAAATACGAGTTAGAGGGTCATATAGATCTCGTCGCGTTGATTCCGAATATGAAATAAACTCATTTTTACCAAATTGCGACTTACGGTCGAATAAATTAGGACGGCAGTATTGTCATCAGAACTCAGAGCGTGTGCAAAATTTCATCCTAATCGAAGACCGGCAAGTAGGTCAAATTAAGATTCCAAGATTTTCTTACATAAATAGTTACAAGTGAAGCTAATAAAAGCGTGTTAAAAAGCAGATGTATTAATTTCGACAAACCTTATATATTTACTTAACGTACAAAATCGTTGACCATTTTGTAATATCATGACAAACTGTCGGATCTTAAATCTATTCATTACTTTCCTTTCCTCTCTAATTAATTTGCGTCACAATAAAGTCCTAAACAAATTTCAATCTCGATCGACTTGTCCGCTTCCCGTAATTGCGAGCGCCATTTTGTTGCAAAGCGTCCATTTAATTCTCGATGTTTTCCAATAGATTCCTTTATTTGTTTGCTCTCAAGCCGTGTATATGTCTCTGCTGACTAAACTCCAAACCCGCTTTTCTTGGCTTTCCTTTGACTGCAGGAAAAGCAACGGCTTTGCTTTGAGAATTATCGAAGCGGTTGCGAGCGTGCACCCGTTTGTGCCCACGTATCGTGCTGTGCACACTTACTCGTATCCTAGGTGCATAACTGTGGGGTTTGGAGGTAAGCAATATACACATTGAACGCTAGATCTGCTCTTTCTAAAATATTGTTTTATAAACTGCTAATAGCTACTACTACTAATTGTAAATCCAGTTGGCCATGACTTTTATGGACAGTCAAAACCATGATGTAAAAAAAATTCGTCGCCCTCCGCATTTTTTTTCCTTTATTGTCAAAATCTACTAGATTCACTGTCGTTTGTATTGTGGGTAGATTATATTTATATATTTTTAAATGTTTTGTAATTAAATAACTTCGTATTTATTTGCTAATCTTTTTTTAAATAAAGTATTTCAATAACTTTAGAAATTCATTAAAATTTGAAAACCGACAGCGTAAAAATTAAACCAATCTTTTTGGCCAGTCGGGTAAAAATGTATTCTTTGTCACCTACGGCGCCAAACGAATCTAACGATATCTCATACGTTAAAATTCTTAAAGCCGTTCAGGCTGTAGCAGGGAACTTAGAAATCTACATACATACATACATACACTCGAAAAACATAACTCTCCTTCTGAGGCAGTTGGGTAAAAATGTAATCTATCCACAAACTACTTATGTGTATAAAGTTTCATTATCCATCATCATAGTTCATTCATTTTCAAGAAGTAGTAATTTTAAATTTGTATGGGAAACGAATTTGTCAATACGCTCTTATCTGATGGATGCGGGCTCAACGTGGTTCCATAAAAATTGGAGCGCCGATGGACCTGTCCTTACAATGAAATATTATAGGTCCTCGGGATAGTGTATCTCGCCCGTGCTGCCACTAAGCTTACACGAGTGTACATATCGGAAACGTTACCACGTTTCTCTTTTGTGAGGAAGCGTCAATATGCTCTTGAAGCTGGTCGTGTGTGGGCACTGGGCACTGGGCACACATAGTTACTTTATTTGTGATGCTTATGGTGAGGCGTACATCATCTTTGTCATTGTGAAACACTTATAATCCATGTCAGATGCCATAATTATATTATGCGGCTTAAAAATGGTTGTCTGTAAAGTCGGTTTACGGACGATAGTTTAACGTGAAAACGTCATATCAAAACATTGATGAAATGATTGCATGATTTTATGACGAGTCAATGAACGTAACGGGACAATGAGCGAAACTGGACAATTAGTCATCCTTTTTCGTGCATGCAGCCGGCGGGCGTCCATCAATTTATTAGACGTTGCCACGTCAAAAACTTCTGACAGTGAGGTTCGCCAACAGTGTTACAACCTCCACCGGGCACAAGTATGGAATGAATACTGGGCCCATGTAGAAAAAATCATTGCGCAACAATTCATCGCCGTATCTTTGTGGAATACATCGCGGAAACGTTCGGAACTGTATAAATTACATTCAATGAAGATTACTTTCTTCTGTTCAGACTGCCGATGCGTATCTGTGTATATTATCTAACAAACTTAAATAACAAAAGAGAATGTTTGATGGAAGTCCTTAGCATTTTTTCGCTTTGAAGTAGCACAAATAAGGTTACCTATGTTAGGTAGAGTACGCAGTTGCGTACCTAGAGTGGGGTCGGTGGTGCACGTGCCCTGAGCGCCGTTCAAAGGAGGGCGCAAAATTATTTTATTTGTCTTGTACGGTCATGATTGGGTCAACAAACTCTAAATACGTACCAAATTTTATCTTCTTTCGTCTAGAGGTTTCGGAGAAAAATCTGGTTTTTGACAAATATACGGACAGACAGCCAAATTAATTATCTATTATGGGTCCTTTAATATGTCTATGGACGGCTGGAGCGATTTTAATGAGGTTTCCAGGGATTCCAATTTTCAAATTAGCCCAGCGGGTGGTCCTGTGGTAAAAAAACGCGGCCAGAGCCGCGGGACGGGTCACCAGTAGACAATAAAAATGTTTTTAAGAATGGGCGCAAGTTTCATGCATGCCCTGGGCGTCATTTCCGATTGGTACGCCCCTGGAGTTGGTTGTACAAAAGGATTTGGTGAATATTTTAGCCTTTTAACCCGACAGCCTAAGAGGGAGGGTGATATTTGTCAGGTATATGTAATGTATATACGTATGTGTCGCTGTTTCGTTGACGGTGTATATACGTATGTGTATATAGGTAAGTGTCGCTGTTTCCGATGTATATATACGTTAAGCTTTCATAGCCTAAATAGCATACTTAATTGAATTTGCCGAGCTACGTACGTATCGCTAGGTTCGTTACGAGCGTTGTTTCCCATACAAAAAATTACTACTTCATAAAATAAAATGTTCTTTATTGCATCACAACATAAAAAAACAATATAGAAGAAAGCCTATACAATGTCGGCCTTATTACTAGGTAGCAATTTCTTCCAGGCAACCTTTGGGCAGGGAAAAAGCGATAGAATAAGTTATTAAGGGGCGTTGAAATAATTTAAAACAGAAAAATTTGCAAATAAACAGTTACATAAAATACATAAGTAAATAAAATACTTCAATATTATAAAAATTATATATAAAATAATAAATATATACATAAGCAAAAACATACACATAAATAAACTGTACGTTTTATCTATCTATGGTAAAGAAAGGAAAATGAGATAGTAAGGAAGATGGTAAAAAAGGATTTAAAAACAGAGAACAGTGATATTATTAAGTTAAGTAATGAGCTTTCACAAGCTTTAAAACATTGTAGCGTTGACGCACGCCTGATGGACTCAGGCAGTGTATTCCACAGCCGGATTGCTTGAACTGTGAAAGAGTTGGAATAAACAGAGGAAGAGTGGATGGGGATATCGAGGATTAGGGTGCTGGATGTTCGCAAGGTGCGGTTTAGGGTAGCTGAACAAAAGACAAAAGAATTTTTGAGGTAAGAAGGAGTGACAGGATTAAAAAGGATGTTTGTTTGTTTGTAAACTCTTTATTGTACAAAATCTTAAAATAATGTTATAAAAAAAAACCTTAAGTGTAAAGGCGGACTTAGACTTATGTTATAGAGGATGGGTAATGGGTAGCCATTTAAGTTGAAAACGAGAATGAGAAAAATGGTCAAATTTACGAAGACCGAAAATTAAGCGGATGCAAAGGTTTTGCAAACGATCAAATTTGTTTTTAAGCTCTACTCTTAGGTCAGGGTAGCACACATCAGCGAAATCAAGCAACGGCAAGAGCAACTATTGAGCAAGAGAAATTTCTCAATCGCCTAAGCGAGCCGTAAGCAGCAACAATCGACCCAATCCCTTCAGTCACATGCAGTTCCCAAGAAAAACAGCGATCGAATATCACCCCAAGATTCTTCACCATTTCGCTGAATAGAATGTTAACGTCAAAAATCACTGGGAGCAGAAATCCGTAATTAATACTTAACGTGAACCAAGGACTGCCGATGATGATGGTCTGTATCTTGACAGGGATTACGCTAAGTCCTTAAGATTGACTCCAGGAAAAAATGCGCTCAATATCATCATTGATGGTCCTGATTGCCGCCGGGAGATTAAGGAACGAAAATTGGGTGTAAATCAGGAGATTGTCTGCATAAAGGTAACCTATCACTGCAGGAGAGATGTTAAGGGATCGCAGCAATCCTAACAAGATATCATAATCTACGGTGTTAAACGTGTTACTGAAATCAAGCAATGTGAGTACAGTAAGCTGTAGGTTACCCATGCCATAACGAATGTCATCAGTGATATTTACAAGAGCAGTAGCTGTACTATGACCGTAGCGGAAACCAGACTGGAAAGGATTATGCAGGGAATTCAGATATGGAAAAAGTTGAGCTGTTCGTGGACTAGCTTTTCGAAGACTTTAGAGAGGAAGGGTAAGATGGAGATCGGACGATAGTCAGAAAAGGAGGCTGTTATTCTCTTTTTTGGTAGAGGGATAAATTTGTGCTTATTTCCACGCCACAGGGAATACGCCAGAGGACACTGAAAAAAATTAATGGGCCGATTCTAATGAAACTTTATACACATAAGAAAGTTACAAAATTGTAGTTTGTGGATAGATTACATATTCGAAATACTTTATTTTAAAAAATATTAGCGAATTTTAAGATGTAAACCTTAAATCACTATTTTAAGTAACATCACTATTTTTTTAATATAATCTATACACAAACTATACTTTTGTGACTTGCTTACGGTTTGTAAAGTTTCATTAGAATCGGCCTATCCATTTTCCGAAAACGTTATTTTGTATGGGTAACGATTTTGTGAATATGCCAAAAGGGTGTCTTTGGCGCTTGAATATTTCAAGCAGTCGAGTTTTACTTTATTTATAATTGGTTGAGTTATTGTCTCTTGATCTAATTTTATTATAGAGTAAAATGTGCCACATCCCGTAGCACGACCCACATTTGAATTTGCCTTCGAACGGTTTGCGTCTAAATAATAATAATAAAGTTTTTAAAATCAAACCCGTTTTAATTGGCAAAGTTGTTGCGGTGGTTTCGTTAGGAAATTAGCGAAAGTTCCCGGTGGCATTATAAATTAGACGAGGCCGAAGATCTAACATAATTACCTACTTCGTAAGGACGGGACGCTGTCGGCGCTGAAAGTAAAGCCCGAGTGGACTCCATAGAGGTCAGTTAGCAGTGACGGGCAGACTGTCCATGAGACTGAACGTGAGCGGAAGGCACCACACCGAAGAGGATGAACACCACCGTATGTGGGAATGCTCCAAGCACAAGAACCCAAGGAATACATTGCGGGACTGCATAGAGGCAACTTCGGTGGGGCCCAATTAATACTAATACAATACAATACATCATCTGCATCAATATCAACGGCGAGTACATCACCCACCTTCGATTCGCTGACGATATCGTGGTCATGGCTGAGACTATGGACGACTTAGGCACAATGCTCGATGACCTCAGTAGAGCCTCTCAACAAATGGGTCTTAGAATGAACATGGACAAGACGAAAATTATGTCAAACGTTCGTGTCATACCTACTGCTCTGAAGGTTGGAGGCTCTACACTCGAAGTTGTTACCGAATATGTATACCTGGGACAAACAGTCCAGTTAGGTATGTCCAACTTCGAGAAAGTGATCAATCGTCGAATCCAACTCGGCTGGGCAGCGTTCGGGAAGCTTCGCAATATCTTTACGTCCCAGATACCGCAGTGTCTTAAGACCAAGGTCTTTGACCAGTGTGTGTTGCCAGTGATGACATACGGAACTGAGACATGTTCGCTTCCTATGGGCCTCATAAGAAGGCTCAAGGTCACCCAAAGGGCAATGGAGCGTGCTATGCTCGGAGTTTCTCTGCGTGATCGAATCAGAAACGAGGAGATCCGTAGGAGAACCAAAGTAACCGACATAGCTTTCAGAATTGTTAAACTTAAGTGGCAGTGGGCGGGGCACATTGCTCGTAGAAAAGATGGCCGTTGGGGCATTAAAGTTCTCGAGTGGCGACCACGGACCGGAAAACGCAGTGTAGGCAGGCCTCCCACTCGGTGGACCGATGACCTGGTGAAGGTCGCGGGAAGCCGCTGGATGCGGGCAGCACAGAGCCGGTCGTCGTGGAAATCCTTGAGAGAGGCCTATGTTCAGCAGTGGACGTCCTTCGGCTGATATGATGATATGATGAATACAATACATTGCGGGACTGCATAGGAGCAACGCCTGCGAAGAAACTCTAACGTTGTGTGTGAAGTTGACCAACCTGCACAGGGCTCGCGTGGTTGACTAAGGACGTATATGAGTTGGTATGATGAACTCTACAAACATCCAAATACAACAATCGGATTGAAGAACATATTTTACTAGTCGAAATGATGTTCGCCCATACATCGATTAACGTCACGGTCAATTTCCTAACTACAAATATAGTTTATTTAACGATTTTTTTAAATGAGATATAGACTACAAATTTACAGTACATACTCAGATTTTTTACTGTACTTTTGCTGTAAGACTCTTATTTTTGCCAAATTTTATGATTCTAGTTCAAACGAAAAGTACCAAATAGTTTTTGATTTACTTACTTTGAATTATCAGATAGGTAGTGACATAAACCTTAAAAAAGCCGTATTTTTATTGCTTTGATTTGGAAACTTGATTTTTTTAAAGATTCAAGGGACCGTAGATTTAAGCATTTGTTATAAGCAATTGTATAGCTTTTATCGCTGGCTTTAAGGGGACCGAATCAAGAAATTTCGTAACGAAAATAAAACCTGACACCCCAAAAAAATATATATATTGAGTTCTAAGAAACTTATAGTGCCATCTATCTATCCATTATGATGATGATGATAATGATGATGACGATGACAATACCGATGACGATGGCGATGGCGATAGCGATTGATGATGATGACGATGATGAACTTTCTTAGTGTTAATTTATTACATAAACATCCCGCGCCCCAAGGAATATATGGTACTGGTAAATACTGGATAAATAAAAAATAAATAAATAATTATAATTGCATAAGTTGATAAAAAATGTTATGCAATAGCTTTTACCCCGGCAGTCCCCGAGTGCCACACGTCTTTTTTTCTTTAATTTTAAATTGACAACTGCACGCGTTCCAGAGGAAAAGGTACTTGGGCTGACATACATGCTGACTGACAACAAAGTGATCCTTTAAGTGTTCTTTTTTTCCTTTAAAAGTACAGAGCCTAGAAAAGAGAGAGTAAATTGGGACAAAATAGTAGGACCACGGGGACACAGCCGTTTTACATAGAAAGGTCTATAGATAGAAGTCAATGGACGTAGCTACGTCAAATAAGGCTTCTGAGAAGCGCGCAAAGTGCCTTCGTAAGCGTAAAGCGAAAATAAGTGCGTAATTGCGTGCGGTTGGCGGGTGGCGGGGGGAGGGGTTCTGCCGAGTTTTAAAAACTTTCCTTACCTTCGTACTTTTGCTCGTGACGTAAATAAGTTTCTAAGTTTTCGGCGTCGAATCAGGTTTCTTTTCTTTGTCTGTGACCTTTCAAATATTATCATTGATCACGGATAAAGATAACTTTCACTAAACATTGTACGTTTTCTTTCTGTGTTTTTCTTTTGAAGTAAAAATACAGCCTTTTTCATTTACTATTGGTAAGCCCTTGGCATCATCTCACCTGATGGTAAGTGACCATAGTTACCAAGATTTTCCAATACAATGGGGAATTGGCTATCTTATCTTCAAGCCGGAACACATCGATGTTGTTAGCATTGATATTTGGCGGCAAAACTTAGATGAAATGGTGATAGCTAGCCAGGTGGGCTTAGAAAATGTCCTTCCACCAACCAAACTGAGTCTTAAAAAATATGACTCCGCCGGGAATTGAACCGGCGAACCAATCGAACCTTCGTGTTACTGCCTCAGGAGGCAGTGATTAGCCCACCTTCATCATAGCGGGATGCTACGGGTTCCATTTCTAGCAGGGTCTCATATTATATGACTTATTTTTCTTTATGGAATGGTTTTTATGAGCTCGTCTACCACTATCTTATCAAACTCTTGCTACCAAGCATTAATGTTTACATTATTGATGTGTTCGGTCGGGAGATAACCTAGATAGTGAAGTTCCCTATAGCCACGCACAATACTTTCTTGGTAAGCTCGCTTCTATTTTCTGTGTCATCATCACTTCTCATAGGGTGAGATGGGTACCAGTAAGGTAAAAAAATACTTATCGAGTCTTACTTCTTGATATCTACAATAATACCTAAATTATAACTGGGAAAAGCAATCTACAGATTGTCCTTTAACTAGGACAGCGTCGAAACGAGGCCGTGACTTATAACGAGGCGTACTGCAACTCTGCCAAGAAACCAACAAGGTGCCGTGCTCCAAGGAGAAACTATTTCCACTTAAATCTCTTTCCACAAAACAGTGCCAGCTGCATTGCCAAGAAAGAAATTACACTTCAATCAATAATCGCCGCAATATTCCGGACTGCCTGCGTAGCAGAATTGCAAATCTGTTTCTTGAAATAACGGGCTCGCCTGCAGCCGGCTTAAATCTAATATGCAATTGAATGCGAATACATTAACGCGTCAACAGCAGCGCCTGAAGACGGCGCGCGGTGCTGAGCCAGAAATGTAAAGTGAAGCAGTGAGCGAGTGAGCCAGCTGGTTTTTGTGCTATAATCGCCGGAGCAATGAAACGTGCGATCATTCTGCACTGCGTAATGCGGCTGAACGCAACGATTATGCTTTTAGCGAGGATTCCTACCTATTTGGTAGTAAATAAAATCTTTGAATGTTTTTCAGTACTTTAAAATAACATGTAAAGCTGAAATTTTAGCTGTTAGACTCTCATCATTGGTATTTTGCGTCTAAAACAGACGAGCTATTGTTTCGGATGGATTGTCCTATAATTATTTACTTTTCAGATAATAATAATAATAAATAATAAATAAATATTCTGGGTCAAATCACACATGGTCATCTGGCCCCAAAGTAGGATTCCCTGTGTTATGGGTTACCAGAGACTGATATACATACTTATATACGTTTAAATATATACATATATAGATATAATTTAACACCCAGACACAGAGCAAACAAATCTGCTCATCACACAAATGCTTGCCCTGGGTGGGGATCGAACCCACGACTCTCGGATCAGTAGTCAAGGGCACTAACCACTGAGCCACAGAGTCAGATAGAGCGTTATCTGCAATCACAGCGATAACAACGGGCCAGCTATTTGTGCTTGTGTGCGGGACATTTTTATCGGTGTCCGTGAATTACCGGACAGCGGTTGTCCGGTATTTTTCCGAGGCATCTGCGCCGCCCCGCTTAATCTTGAGAGCAAATAATCAAAGATTTTCCTCTTCAAAGATACTGCTCTGCCTGGGACTTTACGTGACCCCTTCGGCCTCACTGGCCCGAGGTACCTGCAGGGGGGAAGAGTCGATACGTTCGGGGCCAGCTCAGCTGCAGGAGACCACCGCACTGTCAGGGTGAATCTCACTTGCGCCTAGCGAGACCACGTGCCAAACTGTTTAGGTATTTACATTAGTGTAGGACCTTAGTTAGACCAATAGTATGGACATACATACAGTATGGACACTCCCTGCCGCTCTCTAGATTCCAACCTCACCCCCTCGTCACCCAGGTTGATACAGATTGGTTACACAGTTTAGTTGTTATAGGATTTCGCCGCCATTTTGCTTGTTCCGTCATTCCTTTTTTGTAATGTAATTTCTGGCCCGTTGTATGAAATGTCCAGGGTGTGATTTGGTTAAACTAAAAAGGTTTTTTATTTTTCACTTTTCAGTTCCTTTCTTTTTTCGTCAGTTTAATTTTATCTTAAAAAGTTTTTATTATTTAATTTTTTTGTAGCTAAAGTATACTAAATAATGGTTACTTATATTTTATTGATAATTTTAACAACCTTCCATCTCCATCATCAGACCCTCGATAGTAGCCATAACCCATAAAGGACAATGTAGGTATGAGATCTTTCCATTTGTCTTGACCTTATTTAGATGTTCATTTTATATTATGTATACATTATGTGTATATATTATATATCATATTTATTTACATGTTAGATTTCTTAAATTGAGTTTGTAGCTATTTATTAAAATTATGTTTTTTTTTACTTTGGTTACTTATTATGTTACTTAGGTTTATATTACTTGTATTAATGATCTTTTACCGTCTTTTACTTAATTACGTGTTTCTTTGTCCTAGTTAAGTCATCTGTATAATATTGCAAAGGTTGACTGCATGAGATCCCTTTAAGGGATTAGTCCGACTTTGGAAATAAGCTTTTTTAATTATTATTTAAAGTGTATTTTGTACAAAAAAGAGTATACAAACAAACAAACCCACAAATTATAGGTTTGGTATAAATTTAACTAATTATGTGCGCCAAGTCTCAACAGAATCAGTTTACAAATGAAAATTCAGTGAGCTAAGAAAATAAAATTCTGCTTCCCATTGCAATGGGGAATCTTGGTAAGCCCGCTTCCATCTTCGGCATCATTGTCACTTACCATCAGGTGAGATGATGCCAAGGGCTTACCAATTGTGAATAATAATAAAAAACCGAAGAATCAATGCCACTTTTTTTTGTTTTTTAATTTAAATGGGAGCAGTTTTTTTTAATGGGAGCACTCGAAATCGGGCTACTTTGTAAAAAGTTATGAGTAAATACAAAACAAAACGTACCAAAATGTATACGGGTGGACTTGAGGACCTCCTCCGTTTTTCGTCAGTTAAAAAGCTTAAGTAACTCTATTACAATCGTAAACTCTAGCCAACACAGTTATTGATTCACTCCTTCAAGCTTGACTGCGTAAAAAGAAATTCGTGTTACAACAAATCTGTGCAACACGGGGTCGTGTTAAACGGGGAATATTGTAGAGTTACTTCACCGTAGCGGCGTGGCATCTATCTTTCTTTAATTAATCCAGCGCGGGCCAGCGCTCAACTCAAAGGAGCTTAACAAGTTGCAGCGGACGCTTAAAGCGCTAAGTTGGCTCTAAGTAAGACTTCTTCGTTCACGAATCACCCATAAAATTAGCTACCAGTCTAAAGCCTTATTGAGTTACAGCAAGCCTTGTCAGTGTGCTGCGATGCTGCATTGAGTGAGACAAGTGGCTGGGATTCCCTCTTCAACAATAACATAGTCAGTTTACAAATCTTTTCATGGTTTGGTGTGTAATAAGGCCAGTTGGCAGCTTGAATAGGTACTGATTTATATGTATTGGAACGGAAGTACATCGGGAATGTGGGTTGGAACTGTTGAGTGAACTTGGAATTATTATCATCATCATTTCAGCTCATATATGTCCCCACCGAGGGGCTAGAGCCTACCCTGATCGGGCCTTAGTCAACCACGCGGGCCCAATACAGGTTGGTCGGCTTCACACACAACCTGCGAGTTTCTTCGCAGGCGTGTGCAGGTTTGCTCACGATGTTTTCCTTTACCGTAAGAGCCTCGGATAAACGTACATATGAAATCTAAATTCGAAATCACATTGGTACGTGGCAAGGATTCGAACCACGATCTCCCGGACAGGAGGCGGTGGCCCTAGCCATTACGCCACCGACGCTCTCTACAAAGAACTTGAAATAAAGGTACTGAATTCATTCATCATTCATCTACCGCGGATACCGAGTTGAGAAACAAGCCCCCAAACCCGGGCTTGGGATATAGCGTCCCCACTAACCAACATTTCAGTCTTGATATTGTGATATCTGAGCTTCTCCAAGAAAAGGGACACATCTTCGACAAGCGAGGTGGGAGGTGGCACTCCTGGAGATTGCCCTGGTATTGGGGCCAAGTTCTCACTGTTCGTGGTGATCTTGACTTCTCGGAGGAGCATCAAGAATCCAGGCGGGACGTTGCCTCCTATGGAATCTTAAGATCCAACTGTTGATAGCAGGATTTCAGTAGTTATTTTTTTATTCACAATTGGTAAGCCCTTGGCATCATCTATCGTGATGGTAAGTGACGATAATGCCGAATGTGGAAGCGGGCTTACCAAGATTCCCCAACGCAATGGAGAACTGGCTATCTTATCTACATGCCAGAACACATCAATGTTTTTAACACTGATTTTTGGCGGCAAGTCTTAGATAAGATGGTAACAGCTAGCCAGGCGGGCTTAAAAACTTCTATACCACCAACCAAACCGAGTCTTACAAGTTAACGCACCGGGAATCGAACCCGCGACCTCCTGGTGTGAAGCGAATGGACTAACCATTACGTCACGGAGGCGGTTAAAAGTTAAAAGTTAGACCGAGAAAATACTATATGGGATGTAATAAAAAGGTGTATAGTATAAATCACGTTGAGCTTCTTCTCCTAGACACCTACAAATAAAAACAAAATTGACTAATCATAGTTGATTGATTTATACGAAGAATCCATTTTTTTGTAATTTTAGCAAAGTCAATGAACTAAAGCTGTTAGCTGTTCAGTTTAACGAGCACCCTGGACACTTTATACAACGGGCCAGAAATTACGTTTCAAAAAAGTTATAACGGAACAAACAAAATGGCAGTGAAATCCTATACGTTCGACAACCAAACTGTAACCAGTCTGTATCAATCTGGGTGACGAGGGGGTGAGTTCGCAATCTAGAGAGCGGCAGGGAGTGTCCATACTGTATGTTAGTACTGATATATTATAAACGTACTTTGGGTACACCTTGTAAAAAGTTAATTTATTTGTGAGGGGACATCGTAGACACGACACGAGTGGCCGAGGCTCAAATAAGATCCGTTATCCTTTATTCTGGTAACTTAACCACCTCCGTGACGTAACGGTTTAGTCCATTAGCTTCAAATCAAAAGGTTGCGGGTTCGATACTCGGCAGAGTCTAACTTTATAAGACTTGGTTTGGTTGGTGCAAGGGCATTTTCTAAGCCCGCCTGGCTAGCTACCACCATCTTATTTAAGTCTTGCCGCCTAACATCAATGGCAACAATTTTGACACGTTTCGGCATGACGATAAGATAGTCAGTTCCCCATTGCGTTGGGGAATTTTGGAAAGCCCGCTTCCATCTTCAGCATCATCGTCACTTATCATTAAGTGAGATGATGCCAAGGGCTTACCAATTTTGAAAATAAAGAAAAAGGTAATAGTAGAAAAATACTTTTGCATAATCTTTGGTATTCTGCTAAAAAAAAGCGACAATATATGTACTTACTAATTCAAACTAAACACATCGCCATCATAATGTCTGTTAGTTAAAGTACATGACCAGATATAAATAGGCATTGAATTGGCACTCATTTCACGAAAGTTGCCAACACAATGAAACTTTGACCGAATACCTGGAAACAAGAACCTACCTGTGTATTTTAAAATAATTACGAGCCCTTCGGAGAATCCATCTAGGAAGGAAATGTATCCTTGATTAAAATTACGTCTGAACTTTGTACCTATTAAATATAAAAGGACTTTGCCTTTGGGCTGCATTCTTTCTCGTTACAAGATGTACACTTTCATCAATTCACCATCTGTTAGAAGTAAAACACTCCTTATTCCATCTGAATAGAGTTCATCTGAAACTTAACATGTATTTTTAAATTATAAAAGTAGAAAACACCTTTAAATACATGTTTTTTGTTAGTAGGTACCTACTCGTCTCCTGTTTTCAATATAAATTATTCAACGCATGAGTTTTGTGTAACTTTCATTGGTACGATACGAATAATATAGGTAAGTTTAATAAAACAATAACTTTATAATATTTGAGTCAACTCGTTCTTAGCTAATTTTCAAATTAAACAAAAGTTGGTGCTCAAACGGCATGAATGCGAGAGTCGGGGAAGTTCCCGCGAGTTGGGAGAGTTCCGCGAGTCGGAACTTGGCTCTGATTGTATAGGAGTTGAGCGTTCTTATAGCGGGGCCTTACAAGGAAAATATGTATCTCGGAAATTGAGCATAATTAATGGTCTACCTGAAATGTATGGAAAAGAAGAAAGAAAGAAAGAAAGAAAGAAATGTTTATTTGCCAGAATACATACATGTGAAGATCTTAATGTTAGATTGGAAAATGTATTCAGCCGTCATAAAGATGGCATGCAAATTTTTACAGGTTAAAATATTATACCTACGCTAATAAAATTATAAAGATAAATTAGTTTTATTATTAAAGTTCATATATTCACTAATACTATAGAAGCAGTGTTGCATTAGCCATTCTGTTAATTTTTTCTTAAGTCTAATTCCTCGTAATTGTTTTATGTCATCTGGAAGCTTATTAAATATTTCAATACACATATTATAAATATTTTGTTTATATATTTTAGTTTTACAGGGAGGTTGCTGTAACCAATGTGTATATTGAGCCCTTGGTACACGAAATCTAACGTCTCTAAGATATTGAAAATACTCTGGGTGAGATTCTGTAAACAGACAAACCTTTCTTATATACATGCACGGCAACGGTAAAATATTTAGTTTTTTAAATAGGGGTTTACAACTCTCCATAAACCACGCATTATTAATAGCACGTACACACTTTTTTTGCAATCTAAATGCTCTATCGACATCTACAGAATTACCCCATACTAAGAGACCATAATTGAGGACTGACGATACATGGCCATGGTAGGCTGTCAAAGCGGCTTCTATAGAGACTGTTTGCCTTAGTCTTCTTAACGCGATTACAAACCGATTCAGTCTTTTGCAAATTGAGTCAATATGGTCCTTCCAGTTCAAATGATTGTCAACATGTATGCCTAAAAATTTAAGTCCATTAGTTACGTCAATTTTACTATTATTATAATTTATGTCCAGAAAAAGGGGTTTTGTTTGATATGAGTGAAATTGTAATATCTTAGTTTTATTTATATTAATGTTAAGGTTATTGTTGTCCAACCATTTGACAGCGTCTGCCAAAGCTCTAGCCACATCAGATTGATACGTTTCTTTATCTTTGCATTTAATAATTAAAGTTGTATCGTCTGCGAAAAGTATACATTTTTGAGACATTGCTTTTGGGAGGTCGTTAATGTATAAAAGAAACAGTAAGGGCCCTAGATTACTACCTTGCGGAATTCCCGAATTATTTATACGAAAGTTAGATGTGTACTTTTGCTTTGTCAAAATCCCACTTATTTTAGTTACTTTAGAAATTTCTGTACATTGTCTTCTATTTGACAAATAACTTTTAAACCAGTCGTAACATCTGCCTCTTATACCATAGGACTCTAGCTTAGAAAGTAGCTGGTCATGTTGAACAAAGTCGAATGCTTTGCTCATATCAAGGAACATTGCCATTATTGGGATCTTAGCATTTAAAGATTCAGAAATTAATTTAATCAGATTAAAACAAGCTAGTTCTGTCGAAGAGCCCTTTCGGAAACCGTACTGGTCAGAATTCAATACATTGTGCTTGCTTAAAAAAGCATCCAACCGGAAATACATGGCTTTCTCTATTATCTTTGAAATAATAGGAACAATGGTTATTGGCCTGTAATTATTTGGACTAGACCTATCGCCATTCTTGAAAAGGGGCTTTACAACAGATATTTTCAGTTGTTCGGGAAAAATTCCCTGACTAAATGATAAATTTATTATATGAGTAAGTGGATGACATATGAAGGCAGCGCTTGATTTGAGGATACTTGTTGATATTTCATCGTCTTGGTGTTGTTCATGGACATAATTAATTTTAATGTTTCTTTTTCGTCAATAGGTCGTAGAAAAATAGTGGAAGGGTTATTACTTATCAAATTGTCACAAGTAGGATTCGAATTTTGTTTATTAGTCAAATTTATAAAATAATCATTGAGAATATTACAAATGTCCTGAGGGTAAGTATATGTCATGTTATTGTATTGAATAGAATTAATGTCAGTGTTATATATATTCCTATTTACAGTTGAAGTAATTACATCCCAAGTAGCTTTACATTTGTTCTTGTTTGATTTAATGTATTTGTTATTAAATATTTTTTGCGATTTTTGAATACATTTTTTAAGAATGTCACTGTAACGTTTGAATTTATTTTTATGTATGTCTTTATTGGCTCCAACGGATCTATAAGTCATATACAATTTGCGTTTTACTAGGCAAGATTTTTTTATTCCAGTTGATAACCATTTAATATTCTTTCTGCGATTGTTAATTTTTATTTTTATTACTGGAAAGCATAGGTTATAGAAAAGACAGACGAGATCATGAAAATTAACAAATGCTTCTGATAGGTTATCACTGTTCAGTACCTCGCAAAATGACATAGCTTAAGCATAGGTAATATAATATAGTATAGTAAATAAGGAAGAGGTAACTACCTACATTTTTTTATTCAATAATTGGTAAGCCTTTGATGGTAAGTGACGATGATGCTGAAGAGGAAACGGGCTAACCAAGATTCCCCAATGCAATGGGGAACCGGCTATCTTATCTTCAAGCCGGAACACATCAATACTGTTAGCATTGATGCTTGGCGTCAAGACTCAGATAATCAGTCCTTCCACCAACCAAAATGAGTCATACAAAGTTAAACTCCACCGGGAAACGAACCGGTGAACTTCTGATGTGAAGCTAATGTCTACGTCATAATACATCTACCTGCATACCAAATTTCAGCGAGATCCGTCCAGTGGTTTGGGCTGTGCGTTGATAGATCACTATGTCAGTCAGTCAGTCACCTTTGAGTATATATATAAGATTCTGTTCTGTCTACGACACTTCCAATTAAGGTATCTGTATCGGACGTGTACCTAGTATTACGCGCTGCGCTGGTAGTTTTAGTTCCGTCATAAGTTTGTGTGATTCTAGTGTAGCGTATGGAGCGTGATGGGGCGGTGTCATCTATCGAGTGTCGTAAAGCTGTCTCGAGCTGCAGGTGAGAGCTTGATATCATCTAGACTGTATCAACAAGGCGTGACAGGACCGGAATGAGGCGGAATCGGGTCAGATTTAGGCGAGGTTTTCTTCATACGAATAAACATTGTCATTCCATTCTTTCAAACTCCTCACTAGCGAGCTCATGTGATAATTTCAATAAACAATTATGTGTGTTGGAGTTTTAATGTTTAAATTGATAACTGAAAGAAATTAAGTTTGGATAAAGACATTTAACAACTTTTAAGGAGTAAATAAATTAAAATTAACATATTCATTTGCTCCTGAATAATTCACTGAAAACGAGCAAGCTAAATTACAGAGCCGTGTCTATTTTCATTAAGTCATTTTGTAAGTCAATTACTCTAATTACTTTACCCACAAATTTTTAAAACGAATAATGAAGAAAATACATGTGGATTAATTATTATTTTTAAGCACCCTAAGCTCATCTTGCACCGGCCCTGTGCAAGAAGCCATTATGCAACCGTAACGACTGCTCAGCGCCCATTTGTTGCGGCGTTATCTGACTCCTTTATGGGCCCCAGACGCCAGGTCTCACGTGTGGGGCCACTCATTTACAACGCTCACGGAGTTGGGACCCGTCGCTTGTGCCTTACTACGTGTCTGTTCTATTTGACTGGCTGCATTTAGACTGTAGTAAATTGCTTATGGTTTTTTTTTACTTTGTGGGTCCCTTGTTTTTTATTATTATTTCAATATTAGTAATGTAATTACACCTAGTTTTGTGCTTTTAAGTATTACCGTTTTTACGATAGAGCTAAACCAAAAAATAATTCTAAAGAACTAGAAAAAAACCACGTTATTTTACTCTTTTAAAGTTTTAGTATTTTTGTAATAGCGACAATAGAAATACACATTCTGTGAAAATTTCAACTCTCTACCTATTGCGTTTCATAAAATACAGCCCGCTGACAGACGGACAGATGGACAGATAGCGGAGGCTTATAGTATTAGGGTCTCGTTGTTCACCCATTGGTTATAAGGAACCATAAAAACCGATTTCAAACGCAACAATTTAGTACAATTTTGCAATTTTTTTTGGTTTTTGTTAATTAAGAAATAAACCAATTTTGATGAAATTTATATGGTATCAATTTGGCAGCACAATCTATCGATAACAAATGAATTATGAAAATTGATTCACAATCTGCGAAGATATCGCGTAACATACGAAAACATTTCTTAGTCGAATTGAGAACCTCCTTCTTTTACGGAAGTCGGGTGAAAATATTCCTCGACCGGGATGTGAAACCGGATCCCCTAGGTGAGAGGCAGTAATACAACTGACAAAAAAACTTCAATCGGTCTTTACCATTTTTGCCACTAGCGACCATATTATAATGATAATTTAAGTGGCCAGTTATTATGGTTAAAAAGATACAGCCCTATGATGGAAAGACTGCACAGGCTTTTGTAACGGGGTCCCGGTTGGCACCCTTTGGATACAGAACCCTAAATATGTCCCAAAAAAAGTAAGAATCTTTTCCGCTGCTAGGACACGGCCTGCCGGATATTTTGAGAAGATTAGGCATCCCCATACAATTTAGATTTAAAAAACTTAATTTTCGTTCTCCATTTTTAGCACTATTGCTGAAAGTTTGTAAGCGCAACAGACATTACATTACGCAGAGTTCAAATTATTTGCGAAGACCTGTACTTCGTGGCTCGTGTTCCGCAACTTTGCGAAATAAATTTAAAAAACGCGAAACAACTAAAAACTGAAACATGGAAATTTGTGAAAACTTTACAGAACTGACGTGATTTTTTACTTCAGTGAGCTTAGCAACAGCAAGCTAAGGTATAGTTATGAATAATCATACCAGAAACTAGGGGATATGAAACGCGCCGCCGGAGCTCAGGCGGGTCATTTTGCCGGATTAGCGGGGGTCGGCCGCGCTGCGGATCTCCGAGGATTTCTCAGTATTTTTGTATAAAATCTATAAAAAATAATTACAGATCTATAGGAGGAAGATAATATTTCCCGTGCAACCATACGTATTTCACAAGTCATGGGTCTAAAAATGGGTTATATTTACCGCCGTTTTGGTTCGGCCGGTTCACCCGCACTGCAGAGAAAATTTCTCAGTATTTTTGTATGAAATGTGTAAAAAAATAATTACTGACCTAGAAAGTAAATAATATTCCCGGCCAACTTTTTACCACCTTACACTACACTACACTACACTACCCTACCCTTCCCTTCCCTACCCTACCCTACCCTACCCCTACACTACACTACACTACTCTACCCTACACTACAGTACCCTCCACTACACTACTACAAAAAAAGAATTAGCGAAATCGGTCCAGCCGTTCACGCGTGAGGCCGTGACCAATTTTTTAATTTTTATTTAAATAGATTTGTTGGGTCTAAAACGAATAAAATACAATACTATACAATTACCGCCGTTTCGGTTTGGCCGGTTCGCCCGCGCTGCAGATTTCTGAAGATTTCTCAGTATCCTTACTAACAATGTAAATATGAAAATGTATTTGTTTGTTTGTCACCTCTTCACGCTTCAACACTTCAACCAATCTTACGAAATTTGACGTGCACTTAGACTTTGTCATGGTGAAAAACAAAGTCTACTTTTTATCCTACCTAAAAGACATTTTTAGGTTGATTTCTTTAAAATCGCAACGAAGCAACATGTTGATGTGTTTTTGTGCACAAAGATGGTTATGGGGTTGGGAAATGACACAGACTACTGATTATCATAGCCTGGTATAGTTTCCGAGGGATCTGGGTCAAACTCATTTCCACGCTCGCGCACGTTAACGACGCAACGGAGCAACGGATTGACGTGATTTTTTGCATAGAAATAGTTGAGGAGGTGGAAAGTGACATAGACTGCTAATTAGAATAGCCCAATATAGTTCCCGAGGGCTCTGGTGAAAACTCATGACTACGCTCACGAGTCGCTTGTGGCGCGCGCACCATTTACCCTCATAGACAGTCATTAAAACGATGTCCATGCGGACGCCGCCGCGGGTAAAAACTAGTTTTCCTATAAAACCTGTTAAACTACTGATTTCAAAAGCTGATAAAATTTTTTTTCTTACTTAATTTATTTTACATGTACAAATAAACAAAATACTATAAATGTAAAAGAGCCCGCATGTTACAGTGCCTACCGAAAGGCACTCGTCTCACATGAGAGTTGTCTATTACGAGACCCGAAAGGCACTTGTCCCGCTTGATAGGGGAACTTCGCTAACAAGCCGCAACACTCAATGCTGGGGTACGAGTTCCACACACGCGGGCCGAGTCCGGATCGGTGGAGGTTGTAGGGCTAATGGCGAACCCCCTGTCAGAAGATTTACATAAAATTATATACAGTAAATTTTTGTACGATATGGTATTCTCAAATGTTGGTAGTACCAATAAAAAGTTGAATCTTCTAGCGATTTGTAAAGGAAATTTTGATATTTAATTGTTGAGAATTGAAAAACAATTGTTGACAACATAGTTGCAGGCTTGTATTGTTGTGGATATAGTGAAGATCATGTGCTATGAGTATTATTAAAGTCTCTGTTGTTCATTGTATAGATAGCAAAAGTTAAAAATATAGGTGAGTAGTTTCCTTACAAATGAATGGCTGTTAACTTTAAGGAGTCAGTTATTTTAAAGAAGAGACTCTACCATTCGCCAAGCTGGCTACGAAATGTCCGGAACGAGCGAGTAAGGCGCATTCCGGGAGCATCTACGTCTAGCAGTCTGTACGAGTCGTGCAAGCAAGTGGCCGTATGTGACGTTGTGACGCGCTGTCGGCCGACTGGAAGGGACACGAGCCAAGTTTTCTACATAACTGCTGGCGGAAACTCGTATGACAGAATGTCACAGACTTGAAACGTAAAAGTATGTGTAGGTAGACATAGCGAAGCTGATAGCGAAATATCTGGAATGAGCGAGTGAGGAGCATTTGGAGAGCGCCTAGTATTTCTAACAAACCTTCCTAAACATGCCAGATTGTGCATGCAAGTGCAGTGAGCAGTGTCTCTTTTTCCCAAGACTATCTTATTTTTAATTGGAGCTTGTACTCATGAGACTGAAGCACTTCCCTAAGAAACGAATGGACAATTAGCTAAAAAAAAAGTTTTGACTTCCATACAAAGTTTGCTCGCCAGCTGATTGATTTCCATGGGAAGTCAAATTTTTTTTTTTGGGAATTGACTATGGGTTTGTTGGGGAAAGTTATTCAGTTTCATGAGTACAAGCTGCAGTTAAAAATAAGTGCATACCTATGTTAAGACCCTATAAAATCCAAAGGTCCCACCTTTGGTTGCTTCCTACGTTTTCTAACACCAGTACGCGTGAGGACCTGTACTCTAAATAATCCTAGAATAGCAGGTGGTCTACTTTCTTAAAATGTGATGATTTCTCATGATGTGTGGGTGAGTGATCTTTTCCCAAAATGATCACATACTTTCCCAAAATTTTTTCTAACTCAAAATGATTTAAAGGTAAAAGAAACTTAAGATTAAAAAACAAGACGTAAGTGGATTATTTTGTGTGACTCGTTTGGAAGTTCGAGTACCATATCACAATATTTCCACAACGCGGTCGACTTGATACATTAGTAACAGTGATTAGTACATAAGTACCAGTGATAAGTACATTAGTACCAATGATTAGTACATAAGTACCAGTGATTAGTACATTAGTACCAGTGATTAGTATATTAGTAAATTAGTACCAGTTATTAGTACATTAGTACCAGTGATTAGTACATTTGTACCAGTGATTAGTACATTTGTAGCAGTAATTATTACATTAGTACCAGTGATTAGTACATTAGTACCGGTGATTAGTACATTAGTACCAGTGATTGGTACATTTAGAACAAAAACTGTCAAATCCACAGAAGTGGTGATACGAAAATAATTTATTCATCTTAATTTCGTAGTGTAATTTAGGAGTTACGTTTTTTTTTATAATTTAGGTATTTGGATATTTCCTAGATGATTAAGTTTTTTTGACATCCATTTTATTCTAATCTATCTTAATATCTATATCGCCAAGTTTCTTTTAAGGGTTCCTTAGTCAACAAGAAAGCCTAATGGTTTCGCCATGTCTGTCTGTCCGTCTGTACGCGGCTTAGCTCAGAGACTGTTAAAACTAGAAAGCTGTAAATTGGCATGCGTATACGTATTAATCACGCTGACAAAGTAGTAAAATAAAAACTTGAAAAAACTATATTATCGGGGAACCTACCCTACATATAAAGATGAGTGATTTTTTTTTGTTGCCGTATCCTATCGTGTGGGGTATTGTTAAATAGGTTGTTCAAAACTACTGAGGGTTCTTGTAAAACAATTTTCAATTCAGGGTTCCGTTTCAGAAATGTGAACCATTAAGTGTTAATTTCTAATATCTCCGCATACTAGCTAAACCGCTATTTTAATAATCATTTTTTTATTAAAGTATGACGTAATCAATTTAAAAGGAAAAACTATCATGGCTAAGTAGGCTTTCTCAGTTTAGGAGTAATAGTCGATCAACTTAAGACGTGCAGTTGGATTTGTCAAAAGTTCTTAGAAGTATCAACTGCAAAATCAATTTTGTATTTTAAAATATATTATATTAAGTTTTTGAAAAGGTTGCAGAACCCTACTTTGCGCGAGTCCGACTCGTATTTGGCTGGTTTTTTAAAGTTGTTATTCTAATCATTTACTATTTACCTGGGTATCACTTGAATGTAATAGCACTGTCGCATCCAGCACTGCTACATCCGTAATCACAAGGCCAGCAGTCGGCACGGTAACGGTTATGGGCCGGCGCGGGCGCTTCCAGAAGAACGACCCATTCATTAGTTTCGATGGCCATGATGTCGACTAGCGCTAACAGGCGGACAGTGGGCGATTCTGGCTAGAGTTTACGTATATAGTAAGTTTAGTTACGTAAGTACCAACTACAGTTGTTTTACGAGAATTGTTCGTATTGATAGTAACCATGATGTTGGGTTCTCGTTAACGTTTATCGAATTAGATAGTTTTTGAGGCTTCCGTACTTTTGCAAATTGTTTTTTTTATTGACTGGTAAATTCAAATCTAAAAGTTTACATCAATAAATTAGTTGGTTAGGTGGATGTGGCTGTAATCCTGTTCACTCAAGAAACTAACTCACTTTTGTTTTATTAAAACCGTCCAAGAGATTTCTGTACCAACGTTTTAATCGCCTCCGTGGCGTAATGGTTAGTGTATTCGCTTCACACCAGGAGGTCGCGGGTTCGATTCCCAGCGGGGTCAACTATCTAAGACTCGTGGTGGTAGGGCATTTTCATAGCCCGGCTGGCTAGCTACCACCATCTTATCTAAGTCTTGCCGCCAATTATGAGTGTTAATAGCATTGATGTGTTCCGGCTTGAAGATGAGATAACTAGATCCCCATTGCATTGGGGAATCTTCGTAAGCCCGCTTTCATATTCAGCATCATCGTCACTAACCACTAGGTGAGATAATGCCAAGGGCTTACCAATTGTGAATATTTTTTTAAAGAAAACCACCACCTCTCCAACCAAGTGTAACAATGATATATTGTATTCATTACAAACAAAAGAAGTCAATGCGAGCGAAGATTTTTTTATTATTTGTTCGGTCACCTTAGATTTTTAGCGTGAGTAGGACTGACTATTGGCCAGTTTTTATTGAATCTTGTTTTATCTCTGGATTTGTACTATAATCGCAGAAAGTTTCACGCTTGCATATATTACCGCTTTTACGTGGAGCAAAAATAAAAAAAAAAACCTTTAAAAAACACGTTTGTTGTACAGGGACACCCTTAATTTTCACTTTCACTTGGTATATTTGGTAAAAATTTCAGCTAGCTTCCATAAGATACAGCTCTTTAATGTCGGACAGACAGACGGACAGAGTAAGCTTACTATAGGGTCCCGTTACCTGGTACTAAACCCTAAAAAATGATTTTTCATAAAACTCGATCACCGTGGAAAGTTTTTGATGTGTAACATCTTTGCTCTCGCTTTCCTGCAATTTGTGGGAGTGATTTCGTGAAATGGGACGGAAATGTGTAACATGGGACGGAAATGTGTAACAGGAAGTCGCGAAAGCGCGGAATTCTACTTTACGAGAGTCCGACTCGCACTTGGTCGGTTTTTTTCGTTACTGTCAGATCCGCCACCCAGGTACAATATCGTCATCAAATCTAACTAACCTAAAGTATTTTGTCACATGTTACACATCATATGCGAGTACTGTAGGTCTCGCTTAAATTTTTTTTATTATATTTTTTATTCACAATGATGGTAAGTGACGATGATGCCAAAGATCGAAGCGGGCTTACCAAGATTCCCCAATGCAATGTAGAACTGGCTATCTTATCTTCAAGCCGGAACATATCAATGTTGTTAACACTGATGTTTGGCGGCAAGACTTAGATAAGATGGTGGTAGCTAGCCAGGCGGGCTTAGAAAATGCCCTACCACCAACCAAACCGAGTCTTATAAGTTGACCCCGCCAGAATCGAACCCGCAACCTCCTGGTGTAAAGCAAATTGACTAACCATTACGCCACGGAGGCAGTTAAACACTAGTTAAGTCTACTATTTCTATTCTATTGCAGCCATGTTGTAATACAAAAGTTGTTTAGGTTTTGTGCACAGAGTGAACACTTTGTCGAGGTTCTGGTATTTTACAAAAACTTTGTAAGTACGTTTATTTTTTACAGGTGCCTACTTACTTTAAAACACATTTTTTATAATTTAGTAATTAGAATTTTCAAATTAAACAATATTGCAAAGCAAAAACTTCTGAACTGGCGACAATATAATTAAAATAATCGAAATTCTTGTGTAAGCTATAAATACTTGTTGCCTGTGGCGTCGCACTAAATTCATTTCAGCATAGTGAAGACATTCTCGTGGAGGAGACTTTACCTGTAACAAAGAAAGGCATTTGGATTAATAAATTAAATACTCGTTGAGACATTCCACGGTATTCCTGTTAATTAAATTTCAGCAGAAACAGATTGGCTTTGGTGCTAAAGAAACATAGAAAAATTGCTTTTGTTTCAATTTAAATTGCTTATAAAGTCAAACACATAATAAGATAAGTATTTAATTATATTATAGTGTAATAATAACAAGATTGAAACGATAGCAATATAATGGATTCATTGAAATGAAGTTTTCCCTAATATAAAGAGTGACATCTTTTTTGTACATAGTTGGAAATCGTTCTTTATTTCGGTTGAAAAATTAACGAGGATTAATAAAAGATTGTTATACAAGGGAAGTAAGTGAGCTATTACAGAATAAGATCCAATTTGGATCTATTTCGATCGATTTCACCCGAGATATTTATATAATTATAAGGATATTTATATTATACTAGCTGTCCCGGCGAACTTCGTTCCACCTTACACTACACTACACTACCCTACCCTACACTACTCTACAGAACCCTACCCTACCCTACCCTACCCTACACTACACTACCCTACCCTACATTACCCTACCCTACACTACACTATCCTACCCTACCCTACACTACACTACCCTACCCTACCCTAACTACACTACACCTACATACCTACTTATTGATGAATATCATATTATAATACTTATTATCCTATTATAGGACGAAGACAAATGCTAAAACACAAAAATCATAAAAATTGGTCCAGCCGTTCTTGAGTTATAAATGGTGTAACTAGCGCGACTTTTTATATAGATTTCGATGATTATATTTAGAGGGTGTAATAGCTACTTACAACCGAGGTAAGCATTCTACTTAAATCAATCAGGCTAGGTAACTATAACATTTATATAAGTATGACAAAATGTAATTTTTATTGGAAAGAAATAATTATTTATTAAAATTAATAGTAAAATTGCTACAACACTGTTTGAACTGAGTCATGGAAGGCTCTGGGTGCAGTCAACAAGCATCAAATTAAATGAAATGCCACCATTTCCGTTGTTGTTGTTTTTTTGTAATAAGTTTTCTGATAATTTTATAAGAAAAAAGATTGTTTCACCAAGGAGTTTTGCGTTCGAATTGTTTTGCATTGAACCGTAAAGTTCACTTTACGATTCTAGCATAGTGTGTCGTTCTAATTTCTACGGCAAAAGGGTGTCTGCTTACTTAATACCCAAATTAATCAATAACCTCCGAAATTCTTTAAAATATAACATTACAAAGAATAAAAAATCGCGTCTTTTAACAACACACTTTTTAGAAAAACATTTTAATAAAAACTATGCAAATCAAAGTTACAACTAATTTTAGTTATAGTTTAAATAGTCAAACTTCTTGCAACAACCTGTATGTGTATATGGTGGATGATGAGATCGCAACCGGCCGATATCACTTCACTGCTATGTGTGTATAGATAGATGTAACTCTGTGTACTTTTCCTTGCCTACCGTCATAACATTTTGTTTGTCTTTTATTTACCTTTATTTATAAGTTATTGTAGGTAACTTTTGTGTTTTAATTGTATAATGATAATTTGATAATTCCTTTTTGACTAGAGAACAGTATTGAGACAAACCTTATTAAGGTTTAACAATACTGTATAACGTTTTGTTAACATGTAATTTTTGTAACGTAAATAAATAAATAAATAATATTAAAAAAATGTGATTTTAAAATGGAATGTTTTCTATAAACAATGCATTGTCTTGCAAATGCCATCTTACACAGCCTCTTTGAACAGCTGCAGCAAATCCTACTTACTGAGCATCTAAGATGTAAAATCAGTAACGACCTTCGACCAATAACAGCTATGGACCGGCCTACACGATCAAATCCCTCCAATTTGCGTTACGTAATTTGTGGACAACCCCTCAGTGGTTTTTCATTTCGCCTTAGTCGATCAGTATTACCTAAATGGGTTGAAAGTAGAAATTAGTGAAATTTATTATCTAAGTGCTACATTCCGAGTACGTCTCTCTACGACTATCATTGTTTATATTTAAACGAAACTCGGTAGACTGTAGTGGTGTGAGAGTGTGTTTGCGTGCAGTTGTATTTGATTATTTTTTTATGAGACTAATGTATGGATAGAGCCGATCCTTTATATTTGGTCGAAGGTAACAACCAATTATTTTACATCGACACTGTGACCATAAACACTTAAATGTGTCGCTGATATGAAGCAGAAGCGAAAAACCCCATAACGTTTATACCACGTGGCCAGCCGGTTACTAAATCAGTTTGTTTTTCGTAATACTTACTGGCTAATGTCACTAAGCAGTCTTATAAGGACAACGTTCCTAGTATATTTGTGTGGATAACAACTTGCACGACTCTGTGGCAAGTCGCAGCTGAACTTCAGACGGTGTGAATGAAAAGTGGAGGGAACCTCAGGAGGGAACCGATTCGATAGCTGACGCTGGACAGTTGTGTCATTGTGCGCACCGCCATTGTGTCGGTGTCGCAGACGACGCCGCGCTGGCGACACTTTTGTTCGATTTCGTGACAGGGTTTAGGGTTGTCCATATCATATTTTCAAATTTTATTATTATTATTTTTATGAACAATTAGTAAGCTCTTAGCATTATTTCATCTCATAATTACATTTCTTCGCTTTTTTTAATTTTCTAGTAATGTTCGATTTCATGTTTAACTGCAGTAAATTCACCCCCCCGTTATTTTAGTTTTTAAAGAACTAAGTCGGTCAGTAAATGAAAACAAATAACCTACTATATACAAATTTAATATATATATATATATAAATATTAACTGACTTAGCGGCTTTGCCCGCGTGGTCATTGTTTCTATGAATGTCTTTGTGGGTGATTGGTACGCGAGCTGCAAACGGCTCGCAAGCGTGGTCATGAGTTTTCTCCAGATACCTCAGGAGCTATATGGGGCTATTCTGATTAGCACTTTAATCTATTACTCCATTGCGAAGCCGACGTATGCAAGCATGAAAATGATTTTTCCCCAAATCCCTCGGGAACTATGTCAGGATATGCTGATAAGTAAATAAAACACTTCCTAAGCCCTAAACCATCTCTGTGCAAAAAATTACAACAATCTATTATTCCATTTCGAAGTTAACTATGCATTGGATTATGCTATTTTCGCGGTGCAAAAAGTAGCTTATGAGGCTTTTTTTTATTATTAAAAATTTTAGTGCGTTTGACTGCAACTCACCTGATGGTGAGTGATGATGCAGTCGAGGATGGTACACGCAAACTCAAATAATGCCTATTCACTCTTGCCTTGAAGATCCCCAAATTATAGGAATCGGGAAACACTGACGCAGGCAAGGAGTTCCACTCCTGCGCTGTACGCATAATAAATGAAGAAGCGTAACGATTCGTGCGAAAAGGTGGAACATCAACAACAAAGGGGTGCAACCCCTCCCTGCGTCTCGTTGACCGACGGTGGAATGGAGCCGGGGGAATGAGGTCGTGAAGTTCTTGCGCGCAGTCTCCGAAATGAATTCGATAGAATACCGACAGACAGGGGACTTTGCGGCGATGCTCAAGGCTTTGGAGCTTGTCATTGACCAGCTCGTCGTCACCAAGTCTCCGTGCGCGTCGATCGATGGCGTCCAAGGTATCCAGCTGATAGTGTGAACAGTACTCCATACATGAGCGAACCTGTGCTTGATATAAGGTAAGCAGCTGTCCAGGTGTGAAGTACCGTCTTACCTTAGAGAGAATGCCCAGCTTCATTGCAGCAACTTTTGCCTTGGACTCAATGTACCGACCGAAGTTAAGGTTAGGTGTTAAATCCACGCTGAGGAGTTCCAGGTGGTCAGATATCTGAATCGGTTCATTCCAGAGAGTTGGAGTCAAGGTGAATGGACTCCTTTTGGCGGAGAAGAGACACGCCTGTGTTTTAGAGGCTTTAAACCTTACGAGATTGGAATCACCCCATTCAGACACTGCCTGAAGTGATAGGTTTATGCGCTCTATCATGGTCTCTCTCAGAAACAGCGTATTAGCACTATTAGCACGTGGACTGGACAGGTATCTTTCTACAACCATGCTTTCGTCCGCATGACTAATTATACCGGGTTTCAGCAGATCGTTTATGTGAAGCAGAAATAGTGTTGCGGAAAGAATAGATCCCTGAGGTATCCCGGCATCAATCGCCAATAGGTCTGAGGAACAGCCATCAACGACTACTCACTCGAATAGACCGTTCCCTCAGGAACCAGTGACGGGTACCTTAGTTGAGCCTCATCGGCGGCCTCACACAGATGTTCAATTAACCTGGTTCAACCATGGATAGCGATTAGGAGACAACCAGGCTGGTTGTCTCCTAATCTCCACTGTGCCATCGGTATAAACAAGCGTAGACTATTTTGTCTTCGCCGGTGTCGACCAACACCCAGAGCGTCGAAAAAGTGGAAGGAGTCTTCCCAGGGACATAGACTACCTGCATGCCAAATTTCATCAAGATTGATTGAAGTATTAAAGCGTGAAAACACATTTTCATATTTATAATATTGGTAAGAAGTAAGGATGGTACTATCATAAAACAAAATTGATTGAATATATCTTAATACGGTGAAGAAAAACATCTGTACCCACCCGCGAAGAAACTGGAAGTTTGTGTATGAAGTCGACCAACCAGCACTGGGCCCACGTGGTCAAATAAGGCCCCATTGCCCTAATTCAGGGTAGGACGTATTTGAGCTGATATTATTATATCTTAATGCGATAAGAATAACTATGGTATCTTGTATTTGTTCTAGTTGTATTGACAGTTCATTATGTTTTATTACTTGGAACCTTGGATTTTATAAGCCTTAAACTAAAGACGTTATATAATATAGCTACCCTTTTTTAAAAAACTTAGTTATTTTAGTGGTAACCCTAGTTCCTGTCATCCCTTTCCCCTGGCACCTGTCAGTTAATTTCATTCGAAATTCAAAAACGCTGCAAAGGTGGCTTTGTTCATAAATTAAAGAACAAAATAAAATACTGTTCTGCTACTACTAGTTAATTTGTTCGTCACAATTTTATGTACACTACAAAACGAGTTCGTAATTCCATTCGCATAATGTCGCTAAACTCCGAAGCGACAGTAAAATAATTTTGTTACGATTTCCATATTTATTGCTTATACGTAGTGCTGCAAAGCAAACGGTAAATGTTATCACGATAATGTAATAACTCGTTCTTGATTCGTTTTAGGTAGTTAATTAGTACCTATTAAAACCTTTTATTATCAATGGAGTATTAAAAAATAATTAAGGAGTGTAGGAAGAAGCTGGATGAGAGCAGCGCAGAACCGGTCGTCATGGAAATGCTTGGGGGGCATATGTCCGATATGTGAACGTCCTTCGGCTGATAAGATGATGATGATTTATTTTACTTTGAAAAATTTAGACTATTTTGACACTTATATGTATTTTGCACTAGCTTTTGCCTGCGGCCTTGCTAGCGTGGGCATAGTTTTTATGACTGAGAGTGATTAGTGCGCGAGCGTAGTCAGGAGTTTACTCCAGATCCCTCGCGAACTAAATGGAGGTATTCTGATTAGCAGTCTTTGTCACTTCCTACTCCTAAAAATCACGTCAATCCGTTGCTGCGTTGCTACACCGACGTGCGAGATGTGCTGGTTAGTAGTCTATGTCATTTCTCAGCTTCTGAAATGTCTCTGTGTAAAAAATTACAATCAATTGCTCCGAAATCAACCAAAAAAGAGTATTTTTTAATTTCCCTGAGAACTGCCATCATCATCATATCAGCCGTAAAACGTCGATGCTCGACAAAAGCCTCCCCCAAGGATTTTCACGACGACCGGTCCTGCGCTGCCCGCACCCATCGGCTTCCCGCGATCTTCACCAAGTCTTCGGTCCACTGCGTGGGGGGCCTGCCTATACTACGTTTTACGGTGCGCGGTCGCCACTCGAGAACTATACTGCACCAACGGCCATCTGTTCTACGAGATATGTGCCCTGCCCACTGCCACTTCAGTTTAGCGATTCTGTGAGCTATGTCGGTTATTTTGGTTATGAGGAGCTGTATCGGACTATGTTATTTTCATTGGATAAAAGTAGTCCATGTTTTTCCCCGTGACAAAGGCTACCTGCATGCTATATATTTGCTTTATTTCGCCAAGATTGGTTCAAGTGTTGAAGCGTGAAGAGGTAACAAACAAACGCAATTTTCACACTTATAATGTTAGTAATGATGAGGATACTTGATACGTTTTAAATAGCTTATTAATACGTTTTAAAACTGTTCGTAACTAATAAGATTTTTATTTTATATAATTCAGACTATTTCAAGAAATCATTTTCATTATACCTAATTTTTTTGAATCACTTACTGGTTTATTTTTGCTAAATATGGTCAAAGTTCGTAACTCATTGACGCAACAACAAAAATCAAAATTTATGACGTGAAAAGAGGGTAATATAAAATTCAAGACTCAAGGGTGACTTCCTGCTTAGTAAAGTAGCCGAGCTGCAGCTGCACCGGGCTTCACGAAACCAAGCTACAGCTGCACCGGGCTTCACGCAACTAAGCTGCAGCTGCATCGGGCATCACGCAACCAAGCTGCAGCTGCACCGGGGTGCTCGCGGCGAGTGACTCTGCAGCCTCTGTGCATGATGGTCACGATCATTGTTGTTGAGGAGACCAGGGCCGGTTTGAGTTAGATTTGACTGGTTGAAGACTTGGAAATTCGGGACGTAGAAACTACTTCTCACAGGAAATTACGTCAAAACGTACTTGTCATCGTAAGATTTCACGTTTGTTTTTCTTACAAAATCATTGGAATAAAACCGAAAGATCACGTAACAAATTACTTATTCTAGCAATACAATACACCCACGGTAAAATACACAAAACACAGCGCGAGCCTGACTCCCACTTGACGGGTTTTTTTGTAAACAATAATACAATACAATATGTATCATTACATCAACCGAAGGACGTCCACTGCTGGACATAGGTCTCCCCCAAGGATGTCCACGACGACCGGTCCTGCGCTGCCCGCATCCAGCGGCTTCCCGCCACCTTAATCAGTTCATCGGTCCAACGAGTGGGAGGCCTGTATACTCTACGTTTTCCCACTCAAGAACTCTACTGTCCCAACGGGCATCTGTTCTACGGTCTGTGTGCCCCGCCCACCGCCACTTAAGTTTAGCAATTCTGAGAGCTATGTCGTTTATTTTGGTTCTCCTACGGATCTTCTCGTTTCTGATTCAATCACGCAGATTGCCCTTTGGGTGACCTTAAATGAGGCCCATAGTAAGCGACCTTGTCTCAGTTCCGCATGTCATCACTGGCAACACATACTGGTCGAAAACCTTCGTCTTAAGACACAGCGGTATTCGGAATAATATGTAGATACAAAAATGTATAGCTATTGAAACGCAAACTATCGTTTCGAGCCGATCTTCTTTCTTGCGTTTCATAATTAAAATCTCTTTTGATCTTGTTCGTCCATAAAAATAGAATTTAGAAATGATTGCGAGCTTTTGACAAGAGTGAAAACAATTGAGGAGTGTTGACCATCGGAATAGCTGTTTTCAGGATAAATATTTTAAAAGTTTTGTGATTCTTCTTGATATTTTCAAGACCTCCTATTTTTAACTGGGGTAAGTGATTTATGCTTAGAGAAAGTTATCCATTTTTATTTAGGGCCGTTACGAACTAAATTTTTATTCATGGTTGTAGGGTCTTCCACACGGGTCTTCCGCACGGCCCGAACAAATCGGCATACTACCACTATACCCTGGACTATTGCTTACTACGCCGATCAGCAACTGCCTGCCGCTAACCCAAAGGGAAGTGGAATTTTTGTATATATCTAATTTAAGACCCATTGGAGTTGAGGCTTACTGGTGACCAAATACCATTACTGGTGATCAAGTATTACGACCTGCCCGCGCCTTTTTGTTGTCGCTAGTCACCAAACATTACTACTGCCCGACAAGATTCTGCTGTCGTCCTCCAAGCACAGCTGCTGGCCTGCGTGTTCTCCTGTCTTCCGTTTACTATAATAATTTTGCGTTTGATTTAAAATTTATTAAGAGAATGGTACACCCAAAGTTTTTACCTACAACGTTATGGTGTAATTCCGACAACCAATAATTAAATTCGATTTATTTTTTTAGGAATTTATTAGATCATTTTATACACCTGGGGGGACGATCGATCGTTACCTAACCCTTTTTTATATTTTAAAATTATGTAATGTGTTGTTTTTATATTTAGGATATTTCCATGGTCATTCACTCTTTACACCTTTAACAAATCCACTGGTTTATATCTTTACCCAAATATTTATAATCTTATAAAATAAAAGTATTCCATATTACCCCAAAATTTATTTTCTTTCCGAAATTCATTTTTAGGCAGGGAGTAAAAATTCTACGTATCATGTAGCATCTCTAATATATTATTTAACGCCTTTTAAATTCAAATATGCTGCACTATAGACAGTTTTATTGGTGTATGCAATGGCTTCCTAGTTGATATTTTTGATTGTAGGTTCGTGGTGGCACATTATATCACACATATTCCATATACGACTATTAAAACTGCATTTATAATATGTCAGCGACCGGTTTCGAACACCACCTTCAGGCAGTCTGCAGTTTTATTTGTTTTATGTGGAATAAGCTTTTTCCCGCGGCTTCGTTTTTATGACTGTCTTAGAGGGCCCGTGATGCGCGAGCCGCTTGCGGCTCGCGAGCGTGGACATGAATTTTCTTCAGATCCCTCGGGACCTATGTCAGGATATACTTATTAGTAAATCATGTCATTTCCCACCCTCTCAACCATCTCTGTGCAAAAAATCACACAATCCATTGTTCCATTGCGATGTTAAAGAAATAAACCAAAAAAGAGTATATTTTCAGTTCCCTCAAGAACTGCATGGGGCTATGCTATTTCCACGGGATAAAAAGTAGCCTACGTCCTTCCTCGTGACACAGGCTACTTGTATGCCAAATTTTCTTTTAGATTGGTCAAGGTGTTGAATCGTGAAAAGGTAAAAAATAAAAAAAACAAACACATTTTCACATTTATAATATTAATTAGTAAGGATTAGTATATACCAATATGTGTGAACAGTGAATCACTTCCTATTAGTTGCTATTAGTTCTATGACAAGTCCCAAACTTTGTTTGCTCTGATTGTTAAAGCTCTTCTAGAAAAGTCGATCATTTTCATGCGCAGACCTTGACCTTAAAATTTAGTTAATAATTTCAATTTTATTGTGTAATAAAATAGTTATAGAACTGTTAAGTGAGCTCGCCAGTGTGGCGGCGGCGCGGCGTCGAGCTTGAACTGTTGCATTGTTTAAAACAAATGCAACAGTTCAAGCTCGACGCCGCGCCGCCGCCACACTGGCGAGCTCACTTAACAGTTCTAATAGGTATATGTACTTTGAGTGTCGGCATCACTCGCCGCTGCCAAAGTATATATAATAGTACTAAAATACGGTATGAACACTCTCTGCCACTCTCTAGATTGCGACCTCACCCCCTCGTCACCCAGATTGATGCAGATTGGTTCTTGAACGTATAGGATTTCGCCGTAATTTTGTTTGTTCCGTCATTCAATTTTTGAAATGTCATTTCTCTCCCGTTGTATGAAGTGTCCGGGGTGTGCAGCTGCTGAGTTAATATAGGCTGCTCTGACGTGCGTTATATTCTCAATACGATATTTTGTGGCCGTTTCAATTAACGACGCTGATACAACTATGGTAGGTAGTTACTACGCGCTAAAGTGCACGCAATGCATCTGTTCAATTATTTAACTACTTTGTCATTTTTGAGCTGCACGTTAGTTTAATGAACATGTAACCGCCTCCGTAGCATAATGGTTAGCCCATTCGCTTCACACCAGGAGGTCGCGGGTTCGATTACCGATGGGGTCAACTTTGTAAGACTCGGTTTTGTTGGTGGTAGGGCATTTTCATAGCCCGCTTGGCTAGCTACCACCATCTTATCTAAGTCTTGCCGCATAAACATCAGTGTCATTGATGTGTTCCGGTTTGAAGATAAGACAGCTAGATCCCCATTGTTTTAGAGAATCTTGGTAAGCCTGTTTCCATCTTCGGCATCATCATCACTTACTTTTAAGAGATGATGCCAAAGGGCTTATCAATTGTAGATAAAAGAAGCCTAAACTGTGTTTCTGCTACCGACAAACGTGTACCGCGAGTGCCGGGTAGGTACTCGTACAGCCAACCATTCATCGCTAAACGCAGCAGATTGGGGACGCAAACAATCGTCGGTAGTAACATGTGACATGTGACAAATCTGGATCGCTCTGCCAATATCAGCGAGTGCGTTAGGGTTGCCTGTTGGGAATTTATGAATTTTTTGTGAAAGGAAATTTTTCAATTCAATTCAATACATTTTTTTCAAAATAGGTGCAAATTACACTCAGTCTGATAGTCATAAAATAATAATAACAATGTCAATTGTGAAGAATCAAGAAATAAACAATAATTAGTTAATAACGTCAAAATTAAATCCTTGATATAAACCAGATCATGTCATTAGAACATGAAAACAATATGACACGAAAAGTAATACATAAAAATCATTGAATGCATTTAACAAGAGTAGGCCTGTTCACACGGACAGCACCCGGTCACGAGTAGGTATAACGCGAGAGTCAGCCATCACTCCCATCAACCATATTAGAGGGAAAGGATCGACCCGGCTCCCGATGCGCCACCATCCATTTTCCATTTTATATTATGACTTAATCGTTTAGGCTAGGAAAAAAGATATTTTTGACGTAAAACGTCTTTCAGTTTGGTCAGTAGGGAACTTTTGACTCGAAGACGTCCACAAAGGCCTTCTTCATTTTCTAATTTCGTCCGCCTGGCTAGATATCGTCATCTATTCTAAATCTTGCCGCCAAATATCAGTGTAACAGCATTAGTGTGTTCAAGTATGAAGATAAGATAGCTAGTTCCCCATTGCGTTGGAGAATCTAGGCTAGCCCGATTCCATCTTCGGCAACATCGTCGCTTACCCTCAGATGAAATGATGCCACGGCCTATAAAAATCTACCTATGGAACTTAAACACTTCCCCAAGAAACTTTTGCAATGGGAATTCTTTAGTTTATTTATTACCATCATATTATCATACTAGCTGTTTCCCGCGGCTTCACCCGCGTGGACCACGTTTCTATGACTTTTCGAGGGTGCGCAGTGCGCGAGCCGCCGAGCGTGGTAAAAAGTAGCCTATGTCTTAATCCAGATCCTAATCTGTCTACCTACCAAATTTCATCCAAATCCGTTCAGTAGTTTTTGCGGGAAAGCGTAACAGACAGACAGAGTTACTTTCGCATTTATAATATTATTATTTTAAGGTAAGTTTTTTTTCTCAGCTTTTTGCTGGTTAAGCCTGTAATTACGGGCTATGCCAAGTAATTACAGGGTGTGAGTGATATTATTATTATTATTATTATTATTATTATTATAAAGTAGGGATTATGCCGGACATAGGCCTCCCCCAATGATTTCCACGACGACCGGTCCTGCGCTGCTCGTATTCAGCGGCTTCCCGCGACCTTCACGATACGCCACACGATAGGGTACGTTAGCAAAAAAAAATCACCCCCTCTTTACATGTAGGGGTGGTACCATTTTTTTTTCAAGATTTTATTGTACAAGTTTGTCGGCGTAGTTAAAATGTATAACCATGCCAAATTACAGTTTTAAGCCGCGGACAGACGGACAGACCTTGTTGACTTCGGAACCCTAAAAATGCTAAAGGAAAATAATATCGATCGTCGAAAAAATTAAACGGCCAAGCACGAGTCAGACTTGCGCTCCGAGGGTTCTGTACCACCACATCTCTCCACACAACTATGACCATGATACATACTTATACTACAAACAAAAGACAACAACGAGAGCGACAGAAAAATGCCTTTTTTATTCAGTTCGGACTCTTTAGCGCGAGTAGGACTCACAATTGGATGGTTGTTATGATAAATTTGTTATTTTTTTCAAATTTAATATTACTACTATCACACCAAGTTTCACGATTGTATCATCATCATCATCATATCAGCCGGAAATCGTCCTCTGCTGGACAAAGGCCTCTCCCAAGGATTTCCACGACGACCGGTCCTGCGCTGCCCGCATCCATCGGCTTCCCGCGATCTTCACCAAGTCGTCGGTCCACCGCGTGGGAGCACGCTTGTATGTTGTACCGTTTTTACAATAGAGCTAAATAAGAAACACATCTTAAATAAACACGTTCTTGTATGGGGACCTCCATTAATATTTAACTTTTTTTGATTTGTATTATTCTATTGCCGCTATAGCAATAGAAAAACATAATCTGTGAAAATGTTAACTCTCTATGTATAATGTTTCATAAAATGCAGCCCGCTGACAGAGAGACAGACAGACAGATAGCGGAGGCTTAGTAACAGACTTTTTTGTCTTTTTAGGGTTCCGTGACACCCAAAGGTTTACCAACGGGACCCTAAAAAATTAAACAAGAAAAATTATAGAAGTCAAAGCAAATAATAAACAAATGCCATAGTCAGGCAATTTGAAAATGTTGTATGGAAAGTTTGAAACTTGTTTTTGCTCTGATTGTAAATGTTCCTCGGTGAACGTTATTAAGTTTCATGAGCAGCATCCACAGTAAGTAGAGAGTCATCTTTTACAGTCACAACAAAGTAATACGTAGTAATATTTACTCGATAAAAGTTGTTGACGAATATATACACCTGGGACAAATAGTCCAGCTAGGTAGGTTCAACTTCGAGAAAGAGATCAATTGACGAATCCAACACGGCTGGGCAGCGTTCGGGAAGCTCCGCAATATCTTCACGTCCCAAATATAACACCTAGGACAAATAGTCCAGCTAGGTAGGTCCAACTTCGAGAAAGATATCAATTGACGAATCCAACACGGCTGGGCAGCGTTCGGGAGGCTCCGCAATATCTTCACGTCCCAAATATAACACCTAGGACAAATAGTCCAGCTAGGAAGGTTTAACTTCGAGAAAGAGATCAATTGAGGAATCCAACACGGCTGAGCAGCGTTCGGAAAGCTTCGCAATATCTTCACGTCCTAAATATAACACCTAGGACAAATAGTCCAGCTAGGACGGTTCAACTTCGAGAAAGAGATCAATTGACGAATCCAACACGGCTGGGCAGCGTTCGGGAAGCTTCGCAATATCTTCACGTCCCAAATATAACACCTTGGACAAATAGTCGAGCTAGGAAGGTTCAACTTCGAGAAAGAGATCAATTGAGGAATCCAACACGGCTGAGCAGCGTTCGGAAAGCTTCGCAATATTTTCACGTCCCAAATATAACGCCTAGGACAAATAGTCCAGCTAGGTAGGTCCAACTTCGAGAAAGAAATCAGTCGACGAATCCAACACGGCTGAGCAGCTTTCGGGAAGCTCCGCAATATCTTCACGTCCCATATATTGAATAGTCTCAAGACTAAAGCCGAAGCCGCTGTATGCGGACAGCGCAGGACGGTCATTTTGGAAGCCTTTGTTCAGCAGTGGACGTCTTTCGGACGATAATTATTATTTATATAATTAAGAGTGAAATCAACGCGTTCAAGATAAATGCTGGCATCGCATATTTTATACTTTAAAAGAAAGGAATTAAAAAACTAAACGAATTAAGTAATTACAAAATAAAAATTAAACTCAAACCCTCTTTTTACCAGTTGGGTAAAAATGTATTGTATGTCACTCATGAGATCAAAACAATTCTAACGACACCTCGCGCTCCAAAATCCATCAAGCCGTTTAGGCCACAGAGCGTGCCAAAGAAATGAACATATATACTTACACCACACCCTGGACACTTCATACAACGGGCCAGAAATGACATTTCAAAAAGGAATGACGGAACATACAAAATGGCGGCGAAATCCTATACGTTCGACAACCAAACTGTATCAATCTGGGTGACGAGGGGGAGAGGTTACACTTGAAAAATATAACCCCCTTTCTGGTGCAGTCGGGTAATTCAAAAAATATACATAAATATGTATATCAGCCGAAAATCGTCCACTGCTGGACAAAGGCCTCCCCCAAGGATTTCCACGACGACCGGTCCTGCGCTGCCCGCATCCATCGGCTTCCCACTATCTTCACCAGGTCGTCGGTCCACCGCGTGGGAGGTCTGCCTACGCTACATTTTCTGGTGCGCGGTCGCGGTGCAGTGGGCAGGGCACATAGCTCGTAGAACAGATGGCCGATGGGGCAGTAAAGTTCTTGAAATATATATATATATATATATATATATATATATGCTCGAAAAACATTACCCACCTTCTGGCGCAGTCGGGTAATAACCGAAAATTACAAGCTCTTATTCAAACTACAGAGACTTTAATTTAATCGACACCGACAACCCTGCACTCGCCGATTAATTGTCATTGTCATCCGCCATCGCGCCAAGTGACAGGCACAATTTGGGCGCCTCAAAAACGGGGACGCGTCACCGCGCCGCGCTATACCTCGCTCCGCAACTGACAGCGGCGGTTTACACATTTAATTACTGAAATTCTTGTAAAAACTATTTCTGTATAATATTTAATTGAGTTAAGGGAGACCGCCAGGAGGCTCGAGTTTCCATACAAACGTAGTTCCACTTTGATACAAAAACTACATGCCAGATTGAATTCAAACTTTTGCAAATATATTGAGGATACACATATCGATGTTTTTAATTAGTTTTCATCGTAGTAAATTTTGTAACTGAACTTCGGCTGATATATAATGATGATGATTATAAGAGTTGCGTAGCTAGGGGTGTCGTCTCTCATCCTTGTGGTAGTGTGTTGTACACTCTTATTACTTTTACTTATACACTACTTTGATCTAACTAGTCGGTTTATCGGTAATCGAAATCGATTTCAGTTATTAACATGTGTGTAATATGTTTCCTAGCATATTTCCTAGTTCTTAGATCTATAGACTCGGCCTCCTGAGATCTTTTTAAGTTCTAAATAGTTCCCGAGCCAGATGCTCATTTGAAACTCCTGCAATTAGGCTTATAGCACGTTTTCTTAGCCTGAACCAGCGGTGGCTGGTTGCACTGCATCGATTTAGTGATTAGTAGTAAAGGCTAAAAGGCTGTGGCAGTCCAGCTGATTTGATGTCTTGTTTGTTTTGTAATTGGTTTTGATAATTCATATTATTTTTAATGTACCTACCTATTCAAATTATGTGCGTACCTACCTATTAGAGGTATTTTCACTTACAATCTTGAGAATTTCATTTTTGAGGTCAAATTATGTAATTTTTTTGTCCCTACGTAAATAATTGCTCAGAAAGCGCGCGCTAGAAGTGAAAAAATATGTATAAAGTGTACGAACGTATCAATCAAAAACCACGGTCCCGGGCATACCCGGCCACACCCGGGCCGGGCGAGCCCGCGCGCCTCCGCTGGCCGAAAGTATTCTCTCGGCAATTTCCGGTCGCGTGCGCCTCACGAAACTAGACTATACATTATGTACTAAGCATCTTCCGTCTCACGTGTCGGGCAGTTCACATATTGTTTCATAGAAGTTTTTTAATCTACTATGTCAGCGCGGTGCATGCGTTTTGCTGACCGCACGGATCGTTTTTATTCATGCAAAAATATGATTTAATTATATTGCAGTAGAAATCAAACCAGGTCGTCGTGATTCCATCTATGTAGCTACCTACTTTTGTGCATTCATACAATTTCATAAGGTGCTAGTATTATGAATAGGTACCAAGGTATAATAGTTGTGAAAGTTTGGGTACTTATAGGTACTCTCTACCTACTTATTTTAACACGTTTTTAAAAAGTCACTTTCTTGTTTGTCTGTCTTCCTGTTACTCGATAATGCTGAAATTTTGCACACAGCCCCAGGTCCGATGACAACACAATATAGTACAATATTCAATTTGTCCGTTTGTCTATCTGACGTCCTTGCAACGGGATCATGCTGAAATTTTGCACACAGGCTCATTTACGATGACAACACAATATCTTGTTTGTCTGTTTGTCTATCTGTCTGTCTGCCTAAGGTAGGTAACTAACTAAAGTGAGGATTCCTAAAGGGTATTTCATTTATTTTATAAGTAATAAAATAAATTATGAAATTATGTGTTAATAAAAATATGTGGTTAATACAGTATTCACGAGTTCAAAGTAGAGACGCTTTGATTAGTTGCTATATCTGACTATAAAATAGGTACAAAAGAAAATGAAAAAGAAGTAAATATTTAATGTAGTTTAAAAATAATTTTAATAAAAATATTATTTATAAGGTAATTTTTAATCTATAAAAAAATGTGCTTAATCGAGTTTAGTGCGGGCTGCTACACAGTTTATTTTCAAGCGACTTCCAAAAAGGAGGAGGTTCTCAATTCAATTGTATTTTTTTATATGTGTTACCTCAGAACTTTTGACTGGGTGAATGGATTTTGATGATTATTTTTTTTATTTGGAAGCTAGTGCTTGCCGCGTAGTTCCATATAAATTTGATCTATAGTAGTTTATTAGAAAATTAACAAAAACCAAAAATAATATTGCAACCGCCACGGGTCTGAATACCCTAGACTTATCCCTAGCATCGCCCAACAAATACTCGTACAATAGAACACATTCTGAGGATGGATTCCATTCACAAAACTTAACTTAATCTTAAAGAAAAAACGAATTCACATACAAACTTACCCACTGCGTATGGGAGTCCAAAGATTTTTCAGCAAAGTTGTAGTACAAAACCAAACAAAAGTCGTGAAGAAACCCGCACTCGCCTGCGAACAAACTGGAAGGTTTTGTGTGAAGTCCACCCACCCGCACTAAGTTCGCGTGGTCGTCTAAGATCGCCCTTATTCAGGGTCGGCTCGAGCCCCTCGGTTGGGATGTACATGAAGTGATATGAAGATGATGATTATAATGATGTAGAACAGAAGGTTTTTAGTTTCATTAAACTAAAAATGAAGTTTATTTAACCTAACACCCTGAAAAGAGTAATGCCACAGAGCAGATAATAGTTACTACGTAAACACACAAACAAAAAGGAATGACGGAACAAACAAAATGGCGGCGAAATCCTATACGTTCGAGAACCAAACGGTAGCCAATCTGCATCAATCTGGGTGACGAGGGGGTGAAGTCGCAATTTAGAGAGCGGCAGGGAGTGTCCATACTGTATGTTAGTACTAATATATATACTTTGACGTAAGTAATGCTACAGAACGTTGTGCTCGCCTTTCAGCAATATATGACGAAGTTTGACAAAGCAGCGCCGCGCCGTGTCACTGATGACAATGTTTCCTCAGAGCGCCGTGCCGTGCAGGCTGCTTATCAAGGAGTTCGCGCGGGAAATTAGCTTGCGAGTGGGTAAATAGGCTAGCTCACTAGGTTACGATGTTAGGGTGTTGGATGCATGAAACAACCTTACCGTGAAGCCCGGGATCGGGAGGAGCACTGATTAAATTCTTCTCTTACTTTGTGTAGTAATCTAAGTACAGGTTCTGAACAAAAATGTTATTTTATTCTTTGACGTTGTTCGATTATTTTTTCTGAATCTCTATACGAGTAAGTATTTGATCGGTGGCTAACTGGAAGATTTTTTTCAAATTCACAATTGGTAAGCCCTTGGCATCATCTCACCTAAAAAAGTATTTCAACTTCTTTGGAGGGCCACGGACTATTATGGAGTACACGTATTTGAGGACGAACGGTAGGAACATATCTAGTTGACGGACTACAGTGGACTAGAGATTGTCCTACCGTCCGGTGGTCCAACTGTTTTATCTAACTAGATGCACCACTATTGTGTTACCCCTGGTGCATGTAGGTAGACCATGGTCAAAGTATATTATTACTTATGGTGGAACGTATCATTGTCACTTATCCTGCTGACTTAACATATTCCTTGCTCGCACTTGTGGGTTTTCCTACTTCTACGCTGTAAAAGCGACGCATATTTGCGTTTGACACAGCAAATAAGTTAATTTGCTCTACTGCTGGCGAATGCTGCAGAAGTCACTTATTTGAATTTACGGAGAACTAACCTTTTTTCAAGAACATTTAAAAATTTTAAATTGGTTTTATTTTAAACATATACACCATTTATAGGAACTGTATAATATTTTATCTACTCTCGTATAGTAAAATTCGAATTATAAACTTCAAACGAGTTTATATTTGACATACTTTATTGAACACCATAGGTACCAAAATTGAAAAACATATAATATATTATAACACTTTTCTTCTAACCAAATAATGTTATGAAACTCTTGCACAATGAGGGGTATTAAAACACGAGTATGAGTTTAAAAACCGAGCCATGGCGTGGTTTTTAATAGTGTCATACGAGTGTTTTAATACCTAGTTATGTGCAGTTTCATACCCTACTTCATCTCATCTCATCGTGCGTGGAGTATGGCCTAACCTTCCCAAATTTGGGAAGTACCCGTACCCCAGCTGTGGGGACGTTTATAAGTTGTTAACGACGTGTTTGCGTTACCTACTTCATTATAGGTCTATGGAATAAACAAAACGTACCCCTGCTCGTATAGAGCCTAAATGAAACTCATCTATCAAGTTCAGTTTAGAACGAACCCTGGTACTGCTGAGTGTAGCTGGCGCACAAAGCTCGTCGGGAACTGGGACACTAAACACAGCGCGTCGATCGACACGGCACAAAGGCGAATGGGCCCGCTGGAGTAACGCACACACTCACTGAAAATGCTACTTTGTCGGCACGCCGCCATACGGCACGGTCCAGTTGGAACAATTAGAAATACAATCCATGTGAATGTTCGTAGTGTTCTCGCTATGAGTAGGTACACGTGATTAGGTTCTTCTCTTAATATGGGCATGGTGTATAAAACATTTTTTAACTTCCTTTACCGTGTAGTAAAATTTTATTGTGTGTCATTATATGTAGTTATGGTGGATGCCTCTCGTTGCATTTAGCGTCACCAGCGGGTACGTGTAGAGCATTTTGATTCACATCTACTGATTACATTATTAAGTTTATACGGGAAAAGATAATGTGAATACGCGTACTTACTTTTTTTGAATACGCTCTTAATGTACTTACTTTTATGAATACGCTCTTAATGTACTTAATTTTTGTGAATACGCTCTTAATGTACTTACTTTTTGTGAATGTGCTCTTAATGTATTTACTTTTTGTGTATACGCTCTGAATGTACTTACTTTTTGTGAATACGCTTTTAATGTACTTACTTTTTGTGAATACGCTCTTAATGTACTTACTTTTTGTGAATGTGCTCTTAATGTACTTACTTTTTGTGTATACGCTCTGAATGTACTTACTTTTTGTGAATACGCTTTTAATGTACTTACTTTTTGTGAATACGCTCTTAATGTACTTACTTTTTGTGAATACACTCTTAATGTACTTACTTTTTGTGAATACACTCTTAATGTACTTACTTTTTGTGAATACGCTTTTAATGTACTTACTTTTTGTGAATGTGCTCTTAATGTACTTACTTTTTGTGAATACGCTCTGAATATACTTACTTTTTGTGAATACGCTCTTAATGTACTTACTTTTTGTGAATGTGCTCTTGATGTATTTATTTTTTGTGTATACGCTCTTAATGTACTTACTTTTTATGAATACGCTCTTAATGTAATTTATTTTTGTGAATACGCTCTTAATGTACTTACTTTTTGTGAATACGCTCTTAATGTACCTAATTTGTTTCTTAAAAGTTTAACTTTCCCAAAAAATAAATGCTCATTATTTGTAAAAAAGTATCAGAATGAACTGTGAGTGTAAATGATAATTATAAGTGTAATTTATATTATCCGCCTAAATTTTATAATTCAAATTTTTACTGTGCATTCTGTATTATTCTCTATATTTTTTTATTGTACAATAAAGCATATTTGATTGATTGATTGATTATGTATTATTAAAATTCAACTAAATTTACCCGACTGCCCAAAAACGAGCGTAATGTTTCTTTGAGATGAACTGAGCTGGCTGATTGGCTGAGCCTGTAGCTTAAACAGCTTGATGGATTTTGGAGTGTTAAGTGTCGTTAGATTCATATTGGTCCCGAAAATGACATTGAAATTTATTGACATTTTGATCCGACTGCCCTTTTTTATTTTTTTTATTCACAAAGGTATTGGTAAGCCCTTGGCATCATCTCACCTGATGGTAAGCGACGATGATGCCGAAGATGGAAGCGAGCTTACCAAGATTCCCCAACGCAATGGAGAACTGGCTATCTTATCTTTATGCCCGGAACACAAAAGAGGGTCACCTTATGATCTTATGCAGTCGTGATTTTTATTTCATTAGGTTTAGTCTATAACATTTAAACAAAAGTTAAGAATGAATACAGGTGTAACAAAATTGGTGTAGGTCCCGTTAATTGGGGCGTCTACTCATCGTGCTGAACAAATTTTACTTCCATGGCTTTGCTGATATCGCAAAAAAAAAACTGTTCATGAAATCGATTAGCGGAATGACCATTGACCAATTTTGTTCAATTTTTGAGAATTGATTATGGGTTTCTTGGGGAAAGTTGTTTAGTATGATGTCTAAAACCATTTTTTTAGACCATGACTACTGTCTAGTGTTAGTCGAAATGTGGCTGTAATGGTTACTGCCGTCGTCGTCGCCCTACCTAACGGTTATACTCGTACGATAAGAGCTTCTGACGTGAAACGTCTTTAAATTACATACGGGGGCCAGGTCAGAAAACTGAAATGCATCTGATATAACGAAATAATACTTAGATCTTACTTTTATATTATTTTTAGGTATTATTACTTATTATGAATTAAAAAAAAACCAGCCAGTTGTATAACAACCTCAATTATTGGAAAAAGCAAACCTCATTAGTTATCTACTCACGGATGAAAACTGAATCTTTTCCACGTTAAACCAACGGCAGTGTTCCTCGAGACAGCTCTACCCGATTTTTCATTACTTTTCGGCTTTAGAGCCGAAACGTACAACTATGAACCCACTTCTTACATAAATTATGGCCTACTTTCAGAGTATAAGAATTATAAATTTAATTTTGTATTTCAAAGCTTTAAAGTTTCATTACTAAACCTAATGAACCCATAGATAGCAGTAACATGCCCACATCAACGTTTTCATATGAGTATCTGCACTGTCAGAAGCATACAATGCAATTGTCAATCGACATTTTATTTACTGAACTGATACAACAGTTAATTATCGGAGCCGACAAGCCGATCCGTCGCGACTCGCGTCGGCGCACGCGCCGCGCATTTTAACGACGACACGCCGTTGATGTGTCATGCATGTGTCATATATCTATTACATTGGATGCATTTTAGTGTACCTTTGTGAGGACCATGAAAATCGGCCAATTGCGAGTTGGACTCACGACCGAGCATTCCGTACCATAACATTGATACCTATTAATTTCAAACAAAAGTATTCGACGAGAGCACCAGAAAAATGGAGATTACTCCTTATGAAAGGATATAGATGGGGAGTAAAATCAAGTGTTAATCACGTCTTTTGCAGACATTTTATGTCATTCGAATTTTTAAGACCGAGGCCGAAGGCCAAGCTCCGCATAGGGGGAAGCCCAGGAGTGCTCCCTCGGAGGCCGGAGGTCGAATTTCTCGTATCGTAGGGCGAAGCCAGGAGATGAAAAACAATGGTTATGTATATTAAAATAATTCAATTCTATTCGAAGAGTAAACTCGAGTTGCGTGTCAACTCAGACGCACGACTGAGGTTTACTCATCTTATAGAATTGATTGATATTTTTAATTTTGCTACCTATTTTTTATGTCCGTGGAGGCGAAGCTACGTAGTTACGTAGGTATGTAGGTATCTCCAATTATTTATTGCATCATTGTAACATTACTAGATATACTAAGATAAGGCTTTTCCAGTATCTTTTCTAGTTCTGAATTAGCGAAACTTGTTTTAAGATTAGTTATATATTTTGCCATTGTAGTCGTATTTTTAGGGTTCCATACACCACCAGGGTGACAAACGGGACCCCATTACCCTAGTCCATCTGTCTGTCTGTTATCGGGATATATTTCATGAACCGTAAAAAGACATTTACAGTGTGTGGATTTATATTGCCGTAAAATTAAAATTAAAATAAAGTAAAAAAAGAATTCGAAAAACACATGTTTATTTCAGTTCAATTAGAAACCAGCGACACCTAGAAGTAGTATCTTCTACATAGTTTATTTTCGTAGTAATACGAGAACAGAAATTAGTTCCCTTTTATATCAATAGATAGCGCTCGCTGTAGATATAAATTAGTTTTTTGGTACGCAACCTCAGTACTCGAGTCCGACTAGCACTTGGCCAATTTTTACACGGCTGTCCACAAAAAAAGTATGTCTATTTTTTTTTATTATTTTACGATATCATCTGAACGGTTTGATAGATTTTAGAGAGCAAGGTATCGTTACATTCGTCTTGATCTACTGACATAGGATACATTTTATTTGACTTTTCAAAAAAGAGGGTTATATTTTACACAGTTATTAAGTAATAAATAAATTACTTTTTTTTTATTAGTTAAATAAGACCAGATAAAAAGAACTTTCTAGTATTTAACTACCTACTTAACACTTCCAAAATTCCGAGCATAGCTCGCTCCATCGCCTTTTGGGTGGCCTTGGGCCTTCTTATGAGGCCTATAGTAAGCGACCATGTCTCAGTTCCGTATGTCATCACTGGCAACACACACTGGTCAAAGCAAGCACTTTGTCTCCTTAATATTGTACTTTGCATTAACAGAAATACTCGGTTTTCAAAATCGAAAAAAAACTGCAAAATCACGTACCCATAAGGTCTTTAAACAGCATATACGAGTAGACTAGGCAGCAAGGGCTAAAGATGAAGTGCTCCTGTAATGTTTATTCCGGGGCTTTGTCGAATTTTGGTCGGTAGTCAGGGTTGCCTGGCACCAAGATTTGTAAAAAAAAATACCATCGTGTTTCTGACCACCACCTATGCCAAACTGTAGTTCGTACCATTCTCGAAAATTATTGTTCAGGGAGTCTTTTGAAATTTAGACGCGGCCAGGATCTTAAGTTTTTTTTCCTATTTTAGGCCCTGGCTGCGTTGGCCTAGGAGCATGTTTCAAAAGTATGCTTGAACAAATTTTAAACAAGGTGTTGTGGACTATTTTAGCAGTAGCTTTGGCAACCCTTTTTAGGCAAGTTTTTTATGTCCAAATTCTTATTTAAAAATTTGGGCCAGTATTTGTAGTCTCGCCTTGCGTGTTTATGCGAGCACCCATTAGAAATTGTGGACACAATACTACTGCCAACATGAGCATGATTTGGCAAAATTAGTACCTTCATGCGCTGGCAACCCTGCTTTTAAGCTAAATTTTGCGTAGCAACGATATACCATAGTATCCACGATAATTTTACTACCAAATGGAATAGGTTGCATTCGCCCTATTTTTTTTTAATCTTTTGACCCTGGCTGCTCTAGCCCCGGAGCAAGTTTCAAAGGACAGCTCGAATAAACTTTGTTAAGCGTGTTTTAAACTATCCTAAAACAAAAGGGAGTGCTTCGGTATCTAAACTTCTATTTTTCCATAAATATTGCAAGCTTTTATAACCAAAACTTAAATCTGAGGCAACCCTACTTAGGAGAGTTTTCTTTGTCCTAATTCTTATTTAATAAAAATCTGAGCCAACATGTGATTTAACAATACAGCAAATACAAAAAACCTTCAAAAACCCTCAATTTATTCCTTTTCTAAATTATTATTATTTGTTAGTAAATACCCCACCATGAAATATATTCTGTAAAATTTCAAATTTCATTTCTATTACAGTTTAAACGATACAGCCTTTCAAAAGTCGGACAGACAGATGGACGGACGGATGGAAAGACGGACAGCGCAAGCTTAGTTAGTAAAAGGGTCCTGCTACCTGGAACGGATCCCTAATAATTAAGTTTATGAGGAACCTATTGTTAGCGACGAAAGTCTATACTTAGGTATGTTAAATAACAGTCGGATAGTCATTAACATAAATGAATTAATTTGGATGACTGGCTCGACTCTCGTAGTCAACACGAGACTCTCACGGTCAACACGAGGCCAGTTCCAGTTATTGATGAGTATAATTCATTTTGATCTAACTTTATACTTTGAATTTAAAAATGTCGGAGCTATGCGTTATTATTTTTTTTTAATTATATTAGCTCATATACGTCCCCACCGAGGGGCTCGAGCCTACCCTGAATCAGCTCCATCTAACCGGAGCTATGAGTTATTAAAATATAATATAGTTGATACTTTTTTTGTAGGTTCTTGGTGAAACATTATAATATGGCTTTTTTTTTATTAGTGAACAATAAAACAACTATTTTACATATGAGTTATAATTTTATTGCTGCCTCGAATGCACATATTGCTCCTAGGTGTAGAAATGAAAAGAAAACCGCAAAGTGTACACACATAGTAACGCGACAGAAACACAAACATGTATGTACTAGCTTTTGCCCGCAGCTTCGCCCACGTGTACATAATTTCTATGACTGTCTCCAAAGTTGCGCAGTGCGCGAGCCGCAAGCGGCTTGCGAACATGTAAAAAGGTAGCTTATATGTTAATCCAGGTCCTAATCTGTCTACCTACTAAATTTCATCCAGATACGTTTAGTAGTTTTGACGTGAAAGAGCAACAAACATCCATACATACAAACTTTCGCGTTTATACCTAATATTAGTAAGGAAACTACTTTCCGAGTATTTAAGATAAGATAAGCATTTATTCAGAGCCCACACAAAAAAACAGGTAATACAATGCAAGAAAAAATAAAATAATAAAAACTACTTATTTTAAAATCTTATTAACTATTATATATAAGGTGAGCTAGGAAAATGACCAGGCTCAGCTTGAATTTTCTTCCATGAGTCTGTGAGTCGCATCCCTGGCGCTGCTTCGCCCACACCACCTGCACCGCGCCACAACGCGCCGTCATTGCTTTGTTTTCCACGGGCGCGCGGGCGCATCAATTTGCTTTTGACGGACTTCCGGATAATTGTGCCGCATCGTATCGCACCGCACGGTACAAGGAGACACTGTATTGGGTACATTTAAAAACACTTGACCAGTTAAGTGCAAGTTGGATTTGCGCACCGAGGGATCGGTACCACCACAGTCCACACAGTATTTTGTTGTGTATGTGTTGGGCAGGCATATTGTATGATTAGTCATTTTACAAATTAATGGTCAGGCAAAGTGTATAATTCGTCCGTATATAATCGGTCAGGCAAATTGTAAAATTCCGTGTGCAGATTGTAAATGAGCAAGCGAAGCGAGCGATGTTAGGTTCGGTCAGGTTTGATTGATTATACGATCAAAGATCCTCGGGAAGCGAACACAGTAACAGGGTAACAGAAATCTGAGCATGGCTTTTTATAATTTGCCTGACCTTTGCCTATACAACCGCAACGATGATATTAATTTCAATATAAAAGACATCAACGAGACCAACAAAAAATATGTTTTTATTTTCTTTCATTTAGTTCGGGATCCTTAGCGCAAGTCCGACTTACACTTGGCTAGTTTTTTAACCGACTTCAAAAAAAAGAGGTTCTATGTTCCACTGTATGCATTTTTTAATGTATTTTCACCGATCACTCTGTCAAGAGTTTACTCCCGATGTGGAATCGATGATGGAAGGTCCAACTCCTTAACGGTTAGGAGTTTCAAATTGTATAGCAAGTGTTACGTGTTCCACGTATTTTTAAAGTTATTCAAGTATTTGCGTTTGGTAGTCATCATCCCATGTTCATGAGCTGATGATGGAAGGCCATCAGGTTAGGAGTTGGAGCATAATTCTTTATTTATTATACGTAGATGCGTATGAACATATAGACTGATAGTTGTTTTGTTTCAGGTTTTTCAGGTGAGCTGATGATAGAAGGTTGGACTGCTTAATTTTCATGCTGCTGAGATGACGATGGAAGCCACATGACTGTGTATCGGTTAATGAAACACATGCATAACGATTTGAAGATATCCTGTTGGCAAGTGGGTAATTGGATTGGGTTTAAAGTTGTTGGATAGCATTGATCCCTAAAAACAAAAAACATAAGTTAAAAAATAAATAAAAACGGACAAAAAAGGAATTTACTCAAAAGTATGAAGTAATATTTTTATATGTAAATACACGAACCAACAATTAAAAGTATCAACTGTAAATGCACGAATTTAACCAATGGTAACGAAATCAAAGGAAGGTACGAATCAAATTAGGGCCCTATAATTATTTTTGAAGTCGGCGCCAAAAAGCCATCAAATCTAAAACAGTAGCTGAGTGCTAATGAAAAAAGGTGATGATAATGAAATCTTCTTTCTTGTACCATGTTGCATAGTATGTAGCGAATAATGCTCCTCTGTCTCGTTTGGTTAGCTCTCGATGCGGTGATGCGCGGTGACGTCATCGAGCATGATTAGAACTCGCTTTTGAGAGCCCCCGAGTGTTTGTCGACGCGGGATTCGCGCGATGATAATGATGTTGATCTGGCGGCATGAGTGATTGATGAGATGATTTGGATGGAAATTTGTGATGCAATTTCAAAAAAGTGAATCTGAGTGTAGTTATCGTGTGGCACAATTTTAGCCCTGATATCCTAGTATAGTTAGGATTGTTTGTGCTAATACATAATAACATCACCCGCGGTTACGTGCAGTGCACCGATTTATATCTTGGACTGGGCGTGTGCACAACGCGATTTTCATTTAGAATCAAATGTGCAGGTTTTTATCGATTTTCTTCAACGTTAAAAAGCAAAGGAATGTAAGTGAATGTAGGGAATTTCGTAAAACTTATTCGTACATTAGCCGTATCCGGATTCAAACCCAAAACTTCTGGTTTAGAAGGACCGAGTCTTAATCGTTAAGCCATCGAACCTTTGTTTCGTACAGATAAATGAAGGACAGCATGGAAAAGGTACAGGCGGTGTCGACTATAGCTACAAGAGCGAAGCAATAAAGGGAAAATATGTGTCCATCTAGTGTGATACGAGTAGTCGTATCACTCAATGTTTCACCTTTTTACTTTCGGGTGACTGAAGAGCGATCATAAGCGTTGTGATGGCGGTTTTTTCTGATGGTTGATTGTCTTACACTAAGAGAGTTTATAAAAGTAAAAATTGAAAATAAATATGTATGGGTGTATGTGGGACTATACGATCGTCCAATGCTCAGACGCCTAATCCTTTATCGGTTGACTAACCCGTTGGTCCAGCGGCAGCGCTCCTGCATATAACAATTTAAATGTCCAATTTTAACTTATTGTGTCATATTTTTTTATGTCCTTGTTATTATTTGTTTTTATCAATGCATTTATTTTGAGATAATTAACTTTATGAAATAATGACTATGTTTATTTTTCATAATTTTCATAAATTTCTTTATGTTATTACTATTTTATGACCATCGGAAAGAGTGTCACGTGCACCTATTTTGAATTAGAATTGTCATTAAAAAATATAAACTTGCAATACATAAAGAATATTTTAGCAGTCCACCCTTTCACTTTTCTCTTAATTCAGCCATTCTCATTCAGACCCTTGTCGGTGTGGGAGTTAGGCATCTCGTAGCTGGATAAAGGCTTGTAAAAATAGATAAGTAGCCCACTATATCATCGTAAACGGATTGCTCAGCTTCGCCCACAAAGACCTTTTATTACCCAAAGAGTAACACCTATAAATCGAATAAAAAACAGAGTGGAAAACGCGATCCGCTTGACCCATTTTTCATGCTTTAGCCGCTCGCGTACAATTCGCGTGACACCAAAAGATAGCTCCCGAACTGACCTAATGTACTTACTGAAGTTTCAATTAATCGGGTTGGAACTGACGGCCATTGCATGCGAGCATTCGAGAAGCACGGCGGAATGACCGACGCGCTCCGGTGGACGCCGTCCGCTCACAAATAGGTAACGATGAAGTAGAGAAAAAAAAACCCGGCGAAATTCTAGTCACACTCGCGTCCCGAGGGTTCCGTAGCATTGTGTATGTAGAAAGAAAAGTCAGATTAAAGGACAAACTTAACTTTGCATTTGAAAAAATATTCTTAAGTGCACCGATAGTATGTCACTGACAATCGTTCCGCTGCAAATTTTAGTTTGTAAATAAAAAAATAGTTTTTATACCATTGCTCCTCTAAAAAGCTTATTTTATTCACTGAAAACAGTGAATAAAAAGCTCTTTTAATCACTATTTTAGTGTTTGAATTTAGAACACAATAATATATTCGACCTTGCATCTCAGCTATACAACCTCCTTGCGAAAAAAAAACTCGATATAAACTTCATAACCAAAGAATATTTGACATACAAACTCCTTGTTCAAATAATTCCTCGAGATTTGATTGTTCGATATTTTCAGAAAGGAGTTTAACATTAGAATAAAAACTGTTTTGTGTTCTTTGCCGTCATTCTTTAGTAAATTGGCGCAATTTTGAATACTATAAGTTGTACGAACACAAAAAAAAAACTCTTTATTTTAGTAATTGTTCCAATTTTAATGAATATTTTAATTAATTTAACATAACTCCTTTCTTCATTAAATGTCTATTTTCGCTTTAATGTTTCTTTTTCTCGGAGTCATGGTATAAAGTATAGTAGGCAACTCTTAAATAAAACGGATTTATATCGAGAGCCATGAATCACTCACGTCGCTCAGGGTTCTAATACTTGAATCACTCGCTACACTCGTGATTCAATCATCATGTATCACTCCCTACGGTCGTGATTCAGTCTTTAGAACCCTTCACTTACTCGTGATTCATCTATGGCCCTCGCTTTAAATCCGTCTTTTAATCACTAGTTGCATAGTATACTATTATACCTTTGCTTCTTAAAAGATTATTTTATTCGCTGAAAACAGTGAATAAAAAGCTCTTTTTATCACTATTTTGGTGTTTGAATTTAGAACACACCAATACATAGAATATTCGACCTCCATATCTCAGCTATACAACCTCCTTGCGCAAAAAATACTCCATACAAACTCCTAATCCAAAGAATATTTGACATACAAACTCCTTGTGGAAAAAACTCCTCGAGATTTGATTGTTCGATATTTTAGAAAAGGGGGTTAGCATTAGAATAAAAACTGTTTTGTAATTTTTTGCTCTCATTTCATTAGTAAATTGGCACTATTTCGAATACTATAAGTTGAACGAACGCAAATAAAATTAGTCTTTATTTTAGTAATAGTTCCATTTTTAATGAACATTTTTACAAATTTAAAATTCCTTTTTTCTCCATGAAATATCTATTTTTGCTTAAATGTTTCTTTTTCTCGCAGTCATGGTTTAAAGTATAGTATAGAGGTCCATGAATCACTCGCGTCGCTCAGGGTTCTAATACTTGAATCACTCGCTACGGTCGTAATTCAATCATCATGAACCACTCCCTACGGTCGTGATTCAGTCATAAGTAAGTACCCTTCACTTGCTCGTGGTTCATCTATTGCCCTCGCTTTAAATCCGTCCTTTATTCACTAGTTGCATAATATACAATTTTTATGATGGTAAATTGACAATTTTCAAATTTTTATATTAACTTGCGGTGTAAGAACTGGCCAAATTTCATAATTCTAGGTTTCCTTTGTTTCTAGGTTACGATAGGTTTTGATTGACTTATGCGAGCAACGATATATATATAAAATTGTATTGTATTGTTTCTTTATATTACGTTTCTTGTAAGTGTATTTTTATTGCGTTCACTTAGAAGCTTGATATTTTACTGCTCCACCTAAGATTTTTTGATCGTAATTTTAAATTGATACCTCAAAAAAGCTTCTTTATAGACTGGCAGACAGTCAACGAAGTGAACCTAAGGGGTTCCTATTTTCCTTTTGAGGTACCTACGGATTCCTAAAATGGTACTTCATGAAGGCATAACTAAAATATAAAATGCATAGGTTGTCAGTTGTCACTTAGCACTTTAATGATTGGCTACGTAGGGTACCGATGGCACCTAACTGACCTCTATGAACTGCCTCGCAGGCTAAGTCAATTAGTGTAATGTAATGCTAATTAGTATAATTGGTAAGTAAAGCTTAATTATTAATTCTGTGCAATTTAACTATACACAATGATAAGTACATATTGAAATAATGTATAGACTTAGGTTGAACTAAAACACTAGATTTGGATTGTGATAAATCAAGCAGTGAATCGCACTTACTATCTACAGGTTGACATTCAAATCAATGGCCATATTTCAAATTAGGCATCTTATCATTAAACTGAACAAATTTCTCCAAGGAACCTATACAATCGAAGCAAAATTATTTTGGACTTTCCATACAATGTTGGCCAAGTTTAAGCAAAAACTTTTTTGCTTAAACTTTAAGTACCAGACAACGGTACCCTATCACGAAGCATACGTTTGTCTTAGTGTCCGTTTGTCTGTCCGAATTTAAAAAGGTTGTATCTTTTCAATCATAATAGGTTCCCTAAAGGTTGCCTGGAAGATTGCTACCTAGCAATAAGGCCGCCTTTTGTACAGGCTTTCCTCTTTATTAGGGAGGCTCGAGCCCCTCGATGGGAACGTATATGAGCTGATATAATTATGATAATACGCATGCTGCTACTGCACTGTTCTGATCTGTTCTCATCCTAAAGTAAAACAACAAATAATAAAAATTTGCCAAGAGTGAGTTGCACTAAAGAGTCTGAACTGAATAAAAAAAGCAGCATTTTCTGGTCCTTCATGCTGCATTAGGTATAAGTGCCGTATGGCTCCCTGCTTAGAATAGGAGCAGCCCATCTCTTCTAATGGGGGTCGTAGAAGTCGACTAAGGGATTTAAAACCGGTGGATGAGCAGCTGCGTCCTTTACGTGCATTGCAACATACCTGAAACCACACTACGATCGCCAACCCCCCTGCCAAGCGTGGCGATTACGGCAAAACCTCCCTTTGAATACCAAACCCAGACCGGTCGTCGTAAGTCTTTGGGGGAGGCCTTTGTCCAGCAGTGGTCGTTTTTCAGCTGATATGATGATGATGATAGATATCATTGTTCTGAGCGTCTGGAGAGGTGTGGCGGCAAGGAATCCTCGAATCTGACTCGCAAATTGGCGGTATTTTTTGCACCAATTGTGCAAGTTCCGCGGGAAAGTTGATAAGTTTCATAAATAAATGTTGACTTCAAAACTAGACTGATCCTAACCTAACCGCCTCTGTGGCGTAATGTGTAGTCCATTAGTTTCACACCAGGAGGTCGCGAGTTTGATTCCCGGCAGGATCAACTTTGTAAGACTCAGTTTGGTTGGTGGGTAGGGCATTTTCATAGCCCGCCAGTCTAGCTACCACCATATTATCTAACTCTTGCCGCTAAACATCAGTATTAACAGCATTAATGTGTTCCGGCTTGAAAATAAGATAGCCAGATCCCCATAGCGTTGGGGAATCTTGGTAAGCCTGCTTACATCTTCGGCATCATCGCCACTTACCATCAGGTGAGATGATGCCAAGTGCTTACCAATTGTGAATAAAAAGAAAACGTTTGTATTATTCACGCAATCATTAGGAAACGCTGTGCCTCCATGCTGTGGCGTGTGCGTGCCAGTACCAACAGTATCCTGGGCTTAGTCGCTGACAGGTGGGACAGTCCGATGCTGGAGAGGTGGATGCACCTTCACACAGTGAGGTAGTATCTACCGCTTCCCATCGTAAGACTGACAATTAATTTAATTACTTTGTTTTATTATTATTCTTATTTTAGTTGTACCCTACTAACAATAGTTTATTTAAGGTTTTTGTTTTTTTTATTAACACAATTATGGGTCTATGAAGCCTGAAAATAAAAAAAATAAGTATAAAAAAAATATCGTTCAATATCGTACCACAGAGTGTCGAATCAGACTGCAAACCGGCGTCACTTCTGTGCTATGTCATACATTTTAATGAATGCTCAATCACTCACTGTTATTATACTCAAAATGTTGACTCAATTTGGTCGCGTAATTATTTGGTTTGATCGAGGCTCCGCTAGACTTGCGCACTAGGGCGGTTGGGCGGTTGGACGGCTGGGCGGCTGGGCGGCGGCCAACTGTTAATGAACCAACTTGTAAATTTAACACATAAAGGAATAACGAATGGCCACGGGAAATGCAGCTAGTGATTCTGCTGCATCATCTACGATCTTAGAGTTCATAAACTTTTAAAATCACAGGGTTTTGCTAAGGAAGCTTAATGGGATAATAGAGAACTATGTAAACTTTATATACGAAATAAACAGACTGTAAAATTAATCATTTCTAAAGCAAATTGTTTGTATGCTTAGACAAGCTGTAGCAAAATTGGTTTAGGTAGACCCGTTCACTGGGGATTCTACTGATCACACTGATCAACTTTCCCCAATCAACTTGCAAAAAAGGTTAAACCTCTTCGTACAAATCGAGCAGCTGATTGATCAATTTAATTCAATTCAATTTATCTTTGGTAAATAAAATTACAAGTCAAATGTTATTCATATAGGTACATATAAGGTTATTAGGTTAACGTAGATAATTAAGGTGAGTATCACCGAAATACTTATATCGATCACTATATAACTATCAATATTATACTGCCTGTAACATTCATCTGACGACAATACAAAAACATACTGAATTCACGAAAAAAACTACCTAACTAAAACTAGTAAACCTACTTATTCTAACCCTCCCCGATTTTTGTCAGTACGGGAAGTATAGAATCACCAGTTTTAATACTGATTTTGTTATAGCCTAACGACGGATTTTTTTATTGTTCTTGAAGAATAAGTTACTTAAAAAAAATAAAGAAACTTTTGACTATTTTAAGAAATTGATTTGAATATTTAATTTTTTTAATCACTGGTTATTTATTTATGATTTTTTTAAAGTTTGTTAACAGATGTAGTCACGGTATTAATGACTAAAAAAAACAGCCCCAGTGTTAATTTTAATTGACAATTATAATATGTACTTAGTTAATAAGTATGCCTTTTAATAAGTACACACTTCCAATTGAAAGTAATAGTAGTTAGATGGTAGAACTATGTGACCTAGAGTCTATACTGAAGAGGAATATCAAAAATTTTCTTGACTGTGGCACGTCAAGTCAGGAGTTAGTGTTTTGACACTTATAAATACTTATTATTATTTGTTTACTAGCTTTTGCCAGTGGCTTCGCTCGCGTGAACGTAGTTTCTATGACTGTCTTCAAGGGTGCGCAGTGCGCGAGCCGCAAGCGGCTTGCTAGCTTGGAAAAAAGTAGCCTATATGTTGATCCAAGTTCTAATCTGTCTACCTACTAAATTGAAAGAGTAAAAGAGAAAAATAAAGAAAGAAGAAAAGTGAAAGAGTAACAAACATCCATACATATATCCATACATACAAACTTTCACATTTATAATATTAGTAGGATACACTGGCTGCTTTACGAGCACGACATCAAACTAATATAGGAAAACAATTCAGTGATCAAAATTCATATGGATAAAACAGAATGACGTATTGGTTACGAAGTAACTATTTAGTAATCTGTGGTATTGGCGAGAACTTCGTAATAACAGAAGACCTAGAGAAGTGTACATTATACCTTCCATAGAGGATTTGCTACGTGGAATAACCAATGAACCACAACAGGAGTCAAAGTGTTAATGTTTTATTAAGGAAAAATCCACATAGATATATTCCGATGGCAGAAAACGTTAGAAAAACCTTAGCAGCATTTTTCGAGACCTAGTAAAGCCAGTCCTAAAGATAATTGGTTTGGCTTCTCTCCCAAAGCAATTCTTTTGACAAGAATGAGTGTAATTTTAGCCGCTACGAGTGGAAAGGATAGCCAGACAGATAGAGGGTCCGTAAGTGCTAAACGTCAGCCCGGACGCCACCCGGCTCAGAGCTGAGTTGACGTGTTTCCGATCGGCATGCAAATTTTGAACACCCTCTATACTCAAGGAACAAATAGCTTACATTTAACTTTGCATGGACGAGGCCAACGACGTGTGAAAAGGGCAATTTTTACTTGTGCCGGCCTAACACACTAATTCTTTGAAAGGTCTCGTCCCAACTTATAGTCTTTGTCTAAGAAAAACTGACACTCTTCCGCAAAGGGTCAGGGTCCACATTAACTGCACTAGCAGGCTGCTCGGTCAAACTAAAGAAAACCTTTGTCTGCCGCCATAAAGTAGATTTCGGTATGACTGCACACCGGAAGTTACGCTGTCAGGACCCACGTCATTTGATATGACAGTTGTTGAGTGAGAGTACGTTTGTTTTGCATTAGGTGCGTGTTCGATTCTCAGCGAGTGTCATTGTGGGGTTTTGTGCTTAAACAAATGAAGCGTGATTATTGTTCTTTGGCTTTTAAGACTACTTTAAGGGCATTCCTTCTCCACCACTCAACTAAGCCGTACTACTGGTAGAGTCGTGGGTATTTTTTTCCCCTTCAACTCTACTGACCCGGTAGTATCGTAGGTATTTGTAAAATAAACATGACCCACAGGGTGCCCACGGAACCTTATCTAATCGGAACCTACATCGCAGTCTGTGTGGCGAAGGGGTGTACCAATAATTTTAACCGTAAACAGATGGCCATTTTTTTTTCTTCAGTCATAGTAATTAACAAAACAAGAGCGTGGCGCATGACTTGCATGAGCCATTTCGCTAGTGGTAAAAAAATTATAACGCATCAAAGATTACTCGTAGAGTACTTGACATATCATGGCAGTCACATTCAAGAGTTCCGGGCCCGAATCCGACTCATACTTGCCAGATTATTGTAGTATCAAACGTAGTTGGTAACTGGATGTTTCACGAATTGTATGATGGGTATTTGTATAGTCCTTTTATTGGAAAAACGATCGTTGCAAGCAAAAGGTGAAATAAAATTACCAACATTAATCGTCCAGGAAAAGCGCGGTTAATAAACAGTCACTTCGAAAATGTTTGTATCATTAAATCTAAAGACAGTGAGTGGGTATTTTATTATACACGTACAGGCTTTTGCTTGTGGCTCCGCCTATGAGGGTGTTCGATGCACGAGCCGCTGGCAGCTCGAGAGCGTGGAAATAAGTCTCTTTCAGATTCCTCAAGGAATATGTCACTAAATTAAAAAAAAATAGGAATTAAAAACCCGACTGCATTAAAACTTAACCCCTATTTTGTATCCTTTATCACTCAAAGGATTAAGATGAATCTAAGGACACTTCCCACTGCACAACCTATCAAGCCGTTTAAGCTACAGAGCGTGCCAAAGAAATAAATAACCTGTTTTTTGGCTAGTTACGTAAAAATGTATTAAGGGATTAAGACAAATCTAACGACACCTCCAACTCAAAAATCCAACAAGCCCTTCAGGCTACGGGGAATGCCAAAGAAATAAATATTTTGACTATCTTTTCCCTAACTAGTTATTCTGATGGGACCCTCGTCGGTCGGGAAAGTGCCGCATTCAAGTAGCATGCACTGCAGTGCTGCTCCGGGACTTTCGGTGGGAAAGATACTGTATTCAGTTGGCATATAACAGCTTTTGATTAAAGTTGTAATTAGTAAATTAATAAAATCATCAATTTAATTTAAAATAAACGCTAAGGCTGTTTTCAGGGTTCTGTTGTTTTACTAGGAACCCTGATAGTTCCGTCATGTCCATCTGTCAGTCTGTCTGTCTATCCGTCGGTATGTCAATCTCAAAAATTATTTAGCTATAAAGTTATAGAATAAAATCCATAAAAAAAAATTTAGGGTACCACTTTTACATGTTAAGTGGGCGTGAATTTTTTATCCACTAACCATGTCTTAACAGGTCTGTCAGGTTTGTTTTTAAAAATAGATTTATTTACTGCAATAACTACGGAATCCTACTTTTTGCGTAATGACGCACTTGGTCTCTTTTTACTTTCTCGACCCCTTGTACTTCACGTACATACGTAGAGTAGAGAAAGTATTCTGCCGCACAAATTTAGTTTTTTTTATCACATATTTGGAATCCTCACGATGAGATCTGTGAGATTTAAAAACTCGTTTTTCTGTGAGATCCATGGAAATATGAAAAACTGTTAGTGAATAAAACAGTGAGTAACATTTTAAGACATCATTTTCACAGTAGGTACGCTTTCTTTTTTTACATAAGCATAGTAACTTTAATGAGTACCATTTATGTTATGAGAGTTTATATATTTGTGATTTAAATTCCATACCATAAATTTAGTAATATTAACATTTTAAATTTAAATGAAAATATAATTGGTAAGTAATTATTTACTAATAGAAAAATTCGATGTTTTTTTAAGTCAATCATTATGCAAATGACATAATGAAAGTAACATTTTTCAATTTACTAAATGCAACGTGTCTTTTTGCACACCAGAAACCCAAAGAAATCAAAACTTACTGTATGGATGATTGATTTTTATCATTTCACAAGTCACCATTCCTAGTCAAAACACAGTAAGTAAACTAAACCTAATCATAAACACAGTAGGTAGCGTAGTTAAAACATACTATGTTAACTAAAACTAATCATAAACACTATAGGTAGCCTAGTTAAAACACAGTAAGTTAACTAAACCTAACCATAAACACAGTAGGTAGCCTAGTTAAAACACAGTAAGTTAACTAAACCTAACCATAAATACAGTAGGTAGCGTAGTTAAAACATAGTATGTTAACTAAAACTAATCATAAACACTGTAGGTAGCCTAGTTAAAACACAGTAAGTTAACTAAACCTAACCATAAACACAGTAGGTAGCGTAGTTAAAACATAGTATGTTAACTAAAACTAATCATAAACACAGTAGGTAGCCTAGTTAAAACACAGTAAGTTAACTAAACCTAACCATAAACACAGTAGGTAGCGTAGTTAAAACATAGTATGTTAACTAAAACTAATCATAAACACTGTAGGTAGCCTAGTTAAAACACAATAAGTTGACCAAAACTAACCATAACATTACAGTAAGTGGCCTAGGTTGAAACATAGTTACTATATTAATGCATTATTTAAACATATGTACAATATACACATTTTTATAATTTATTCAGTCATTATAAGTCAATTAAACATTTTAGTTGCAGATTCGTAAACTACGCAGCTTTTCATATAAAGTAAGTGACATGAGGTTAACAAAAAAGACTGAAAAAGCCATGATCGCAAAAATAAGATCTCAAACATTGAGCGTGTTTTACTCGAAACGTTAAAAATTCGTTACTGTGTTTTCAATTTATGCGGCAGTTTTGTTATCGCAAAAGAAAAGGTATTTCCTATTTTCGTAAAAATGTGTTCTTTAATAACATTAATACATACCAAAAAACCGAACATCTCAATTCCATCCGTCCTCCGTGCATACAAGCGTCCGTGCGTCCGTCCGTCACGCTTGGCTCTGGAGGCTAAATATTAAGTCCGATTGGGACCAAATTTGGAACTTAAAAGTTTCAAATGATTTAATCGAGGCAATATAAAGTTTATCTATTACATAGTCATACCCACCATACAAATGAACTTGCGATTTACATATTGAATTGTCATGTTTTACAAATAATATATATATAGCTCCGTGACCATATCACCTGAGAGCCAGCACTAAACTTTCTAGACCATTTTTTTATACAAAAATTGAATAAAAATATTCTTATGACGAAATTTTTACTTTGAGTTCTAGTTTTAATTTTGTTTAATTCATAGTAAAAAAATGGTCTAGAAAGTTTAGTGCGGGCTCTTTTAACTTAAAACTTTTAGGTAATTTGGTCAAGTAGCTATAATAGGACTTTTGCGAAATTTTAAATGATCTGTTTTGTGTGACTTTCATTCCCCTTTAAGGGTTCTGCACCCAAAGAGTGCCCAATCAATCTGGTAGTCTGGCTGTGTTAAACTTGTTGCAAGTTTGTATATTTTTAACTGTTGTAATACCATTGTTAAAATTCTTTAACACTTCTTAATATACCCTATTTTATGATAAAAATACATTAAAAATATGAGTGTGTGATGCATGGTACGGGATCGGATGCCACTTTGCTAGTGCTACAGAACCCCTGGTATGCGTGTCTCACTTGCACTTGCCCAGTTTTGTATAGCTATTTTTTGCAGATCGGTGATTTTTAAATACCTCAGATTAGCCATATATGAAAATCCTTGCGCTGTGCAAAGGAGGCTAGTTAACTTGGTTTTTATAAAATTTTAAGTCTCGAATTTGACCCTAATTGGAACTTTCTTCCAACCTCAGTACCAAATACCTAATCATAATTAAAATTTAAATTTAAAATCATCTTGAAATTTTGTGAGCAGGTTTCATAATTATAATATTTTGTTCATCCATTCAGTTTTTGGAAATTATTCAAAATAGTGGAGCCATAGGGGTTGAAAACGTATAGAATGACATATTTCAGCTGTTTCAAAAAATTTGCGAGGTCTACAGTTCACAGAGCCACTAGTATAAACCGAAAAGGAAAAAAATAATAATTTGTCTCTAAAACATGAATATAAACAATATTAATATCAAAGATGGTTTTGTACAAAGAGAAAAATAACATCCGATTTATTATCAAACAATCAAAATATAAACATATCAATGGAAATTATTATTAAGGCCCTAGCAGGAAAAATAATTAATATCTATCTCTATTTACATAAGATTCGTTCAAAATGATTATTGGAGTGTAACGTGTAATGCGTGTAGACATCGATATCGACTGAGCGAAATAATTAATTGTACGAGTAACTTTACAACAGCTACCCACGCCCACGAGTAGGTACAGCATCGCGTCGCTTCCGCTCGCCTGCGCTGCTCTCTAATTAGTAGGAACTCCATCGATGTTACCGTTAACGAATCAACTTCTGAGGAATTATGGAATTATTAATTATTTTATTCGCTCTAAAAAGCGAAAAAACAATTTATCTACGAGTTGAAATCTAACAGTACTCCTCAAGACATAACTATAGAAAATATCGGAGCTAATCTATTAAACAATTAGTTGTTTGTTTTTTGACTATTATAAACAATTGACTTCTAAATTTGTGCGGCAGAATACTTACTCTACTCTACGTATGTACGTGAAGTACAAGAGGCCGAGAAAGTAAAAAGAGACCAAGTGCGTCAATACGCAAAAAGTAGGCTTCCGTAGTTATTGCAGTAATTAAATGTATTTTTAAAAACAAACCTGACAGACCTGTTAAGACACGGTAGGTGGATAAAAAATTAACGTCCACTTAACATGTAAAAGTGATACCCTAATTATTTTTTTTATAAATTTTATTCTTTAACTTTATAGCTGAAATAATTTTTGAGATTGACATACCGATGGACACAGACTGACAGATTGACATGACGGAACTATCAGGCTTCCTAGTAAAACAACAGAACCCTGAAAAAAGTGTTAGCGTTTATTTAAATTGATGATTTTGTTAATTTACTAATTAAGAGTTTAATCAAAAGCTGTAATATGCCAACTGAATACAGTATCTTTCCCAGCTATAGTCCCGGAGCAGCACTGCAGTGCATTCTAGTTGAACGCGGCACTTTCCCGACCGAGGGTCCCATCAGAATAACTAGTTAGGGAAAAGACAACTCATTTGAATCGTCATAAAATCAGATTGCGTTGATTATAGTACTAATACTAAAGTAAAACAAATAATGACAAAAAACATGAGTTAAATTAGAAAAAGTGTTCGTGTCAGCTCCGACGCGTGACCGGAGTTTACTCATGAAACTTTTAATTTTCGGCCTTCAAGCAGGGAACGCTCCGGGCTCTACCCTACGCAGAGCTCGGACTAAGGTTTCGCAGGGAGCGCTCAGGGCTTTATCCTACGCGAAGCTCCTAAGTGGAACTCGGCCACGCAAAGCCCCTCCCTACGCGGAGCTTGGCTTACCGCCTCGTATTGGGTGGCATGGCCATGGAACCTTATCATTGTCGAGTTAAAACGTAACTGACATAAAACGTATTAACGCTTGTATAAATTTACTTCTCGTAAAATCTTAGTCCTTTGGTCCGAACAGTGACATTAAAAAAATATTTACAAATTCCACATACCCAGGGGTTTTAAAAAATACCCCATGTATGTTGCGCCATTTTTTTAGTTTTCGAGTTATAATTTTATTTATAGTATTTTATAATTTTTTCTACGGGAGAAATTAAAAAAATGTATTTTTGGGTACGAGGAATTAGGAAAATAAAGTTTGATTTAACTGTTTGGACCAACCTAGAGTAGACTGCAAAAAAAAATTTTTTCTGACGCTCCTGTAGATTTCTTTTGTTTAAAATGAAAAGGTATCATTATTTTACTTATGTAGAGAGGTATGGTGACACGGAACTCTCGGTGCGCAAGTCCAACTGGTACTTGACCGATTTTTTACTAAATTGAACCTAATTGCTGCGTTAGAGCGTACCTGCAGCGGGTGCAAGTACCATGATCTGATCTGATGAAGAATGTTTGTAGCCATCGACCTTATTATTATTATATCAGCTCATATACGTTCCCACCGAGGAGCTTGAGCCTTCCCTGAATTAGGGTGATCGGGCCTTAGTCAACCACGCGGGCCCAGTGCGGGTTGGTCGACTTCACACACAACCTTCGAGATTCTTCGTAGGCGTGTACAGGTTTCCTCCACCGTAACAGCGTCGGATAAACGTACATATGAAATTGAAATTCGAAAACACATTGGTACGTGGCAGGATTCGAACCACGACCTCCCGGACAGGAGGTAGCAGCCCTTGCCATTACACCACCGACCTACGCTTTAGTTTTTAGTTGGTTATATTATTAAACCTGTAAGTATGTAAGTACATCAAGTGCATTTGATTTCACAAAAATGAGTAAAGTGGAGTGGTTCAAATTAAGTTAACGTTCAAATTTAATTTACTTAAAAGGTTTCTTGTCGATGGTTTTTATCTAGATCAATTTAATTTAGCTGAACTTTCAGTTCTCGGAATTTAGTAAGTTTTAACAAAACGCACTATCTGCATGTATAATTATCTACCTAATGAGTAGTTTCACTTCCTTTGGAATTCAAATAAATATCAATTCTTATTTATTTATGTTATTCCTTCATTTTCTTACCACTTGATATTAGTAAAATGCCTGTTCCTATACATAAATCGTCCAATGTTTTGAATATATCTCTCATAAAATACAAAGGCATACATATGAAAGCCTGGCCACAGGAAAACACATCTTCATCATGAATATTCAGTAACCACCGGATTGAAACTGTCCGCCGCTTAATTTTATGTGTTTTATAAAAATTCTGATAGACTTCAATATTTTCCTGAACACCTACAAAAAGTATACTTGGAAAACTTTTTCATCTCGAATCGCTTCTGAACTCTGCTCCCTAACCAAATTTTGGCCAAATTTCCTTGCATATACAAAAACTTTCCAAATCACCAAGGTCCCGCGCCCCCGTGGCAAGAGGCAGTAACCCCAATCTCAATGATAATTTACGTAACTGAGAACGTATAAATTTTGCAGAAGAATCTCGTGTAGTGGCGCCCTTTGTCATGCAACGTCGGGTAAAAGCTTTCGCATTGTTATTAATGTTAGTTTTGTAGTTATGCTGTTTTCCAGTCGGGGTCGGGGAGACGTCGTGAATGTATGGAGTTTCGTCAGTGAGTGGAAACTTGGCTATTAGCTGCTACATTTACAACGACGACTAAACTATTTGTATAGTCAATTACGTCTGAAATAATAGTTGATTCCAGACTAGCTTAGATATAATAATCGAGTTTTGTAATTTTTGCGAATAACCTAAAATCAAAGAAATTGTCGTAAGAAGATGCTGTTTCTCAAAATGTTAGTAAAAATGATTTGTAGAAAACAGTTTTCTTCATCGTTCATAGGTTTTTAATGATCATTAGGATGTTGGTATGCTTTTCTTTTACTTTTACTTCTTAGATACTTTGTACTTATCTAAAAAAATATGACCTGCGAGCTGCTGGCAACTCACGCATTGCGCACCCCTTCGCCCCGGGCAACAGCTAGTTTCTCCAATAAACTCCAACTTTATTTCCGTAGTTGCCAGTAAGGGAAAATTTTCCTCTATTAAGAGTGCCTCTAACCCTCGCACTAGCACCTCACCCAGCTTGCCTTGCCTCGGGCCGGCTAAAGCTAAGCCGCTTTCCTTGGACGCAAATTGTTTGCAAAGCAACAGATTGGTTCGCCGTTGTTTATACGTGAAATATCTGTATATTTGTGCGTTTGCTGCCGTCCACTTGTCAATCTGTTTGCATTTTATCTCGCTGTTGTGTGTCCTACCGAATCTAGCGGGGTTTGTTCAAATAACTCAGTTTTTTGTTCAATTACTGTAGATTTAAAGCTGTAATTTCAATAAATATATATAAAATAAAAAATAAAAATAAAGTATATCTTTGTAAAGGGGATTTCAGCGCGTTGATTTTCAATGACATTGTATGCGTCAATATGAGAGTTAATAAGATAGCAAGTTTAATTGTGCAACACGATAAGAGAAAGAGAGAGATTTAATTTATTAACTGACGAGTGGCAGTTAGTTTTAATGCCGATCCGTCCATGTTAGTTGAATTAGTTAAGCAAACTGGCACTAAACTTGTTAATGTGTTAGTTAGAGAGCGGTCGGTGGGACGGAAGGGATGTTGTTACAGTTGTAACACCCCACCCTGAACTATACATACAAATATATATAAATATAAACATAAATATAGTTAAACCTACCTATAATACGCATACGTGCATACAACATACAACCTACCGCTATCTACCTAAAGAAGTATGTAAACTATACTTGATTTTTATTGCATTTTAAAATACGATTAAACGTTTGGCCAGATCGTCTAGAGAACCCTAAATTGTGATCGCAGTAACTCAGAGTCTTTTTGAAGGCGAATGACAAGTTATTTTTAAGAGATTAATCTATCACGTTGTGTTTGGACGAACGATGTAGTCTAACCTATAATTTTGAAGTATTTCGCGCAGAACCCTAATTTCCCTACTGTGATTGGTCCCTATTTTGGGCCCCCCCAAATTGGGAAGGGTAGCTAGCCCCCAGTGCTCGGAATAACGTAATACTTGACTGACGTCAGTACTGCATTATTTTGGTGATTAAAACAATGTACATCTAACTCAAAGTAATTGAACGAGCGATTTTAGCTCTACACAGATAATTATAACTACGTGAGCCCCGCTAGCTACTGTCTCTGGCAGGCCACTAAGGTACATGATCAGAGTCCACCCTCTTCAAGTGTATTTTAATTAAGCTACACGACAATGTAAAGTGTGCTATGCCGTGTTCCACCCGAATCCCAAAGCTAGTGTATATAAAACGCTTGTGAGGCGCCTTATTATACGTGTATAGTGTGAACTATAGCTGAGTCTTTACAGCCATAGCTTGTCCATCCCTACTCGTCAGGTAGGATTAATACCTTCGAGCAGCGATTGATCGCGAATACATATTAGCACTAGGTACTAAAATAAAGTAGATATTCCGACTTGAATGTCGCTCATCCTGTGAGAAGAGCACTACGGAATGTGAAATAAGTAGTTGATCTACTAATATGGTTCTTAGACCTGGAACTGTGCCATACAGTTGTATATAATGATATAAAGACCTGTGGTCTATATAACTAGAGCGAAATGGACACGATATCCATCGTGCCGCCGGCTCCAAAATAATACATAGTGTTAAAGCTCTGTCTTTAGACGTAGCAAACCCTTGATAAAGGGCGAAAGTAATGTCAGTTTAATAGTTTGGCTGAACGTGAAGAACAACGAACCAACACAGTCGCAACCCACTGTGAGACCCACGCAAATCATAGTCGCGGCATCACAATTAGGTCAAAGCGAGAAGGCGTGTAAGCCAAGTGTTTGGTCGAGGCGCTAGTTCAGGACGCAATAGGAGCCGACAGGACCCGGACACCGTGAACACTGCCCATAATATCCGAAAACCGTAGAATAGATTTAGTTTCTAAATCTAGCGCATATTAACTGACCCTGGCTACGGTTACCATCAGGATGGGTCGTCTACCTACATCATAATCGGTCTTGCTATAATCACTAGTAGTAAGGCGCGAACGCCCAACTATTCGTTTGCTTGCCCAATAGTTTCCTAAACGCTCGGTCCGATTTGGGTGAAATTCTGCCGAGGCATGCTTGTGACAAGCTACAGATAGGACCTACCTATCTAAAATTACTTTAGTATCAAAATAGGCGAGGCTCGAACGCCTATAGTTTGTTTGTTAGTCCATTGCATTTATCCCATAAAAGTGTGGACAGATTTAGCTAAAATTTGGTAAAATTAGGAGTTGTTCATATCTATGAACCACTGAACTACATAACTAGCCTATATTGCATGGAGCTTGGTAAACAGCCATCTCAAGTATGACATAGGCCTTCCCGCGACAGCATAGCGCCGTACTATCTCGAATGAGATTAGTGAACTGAGTGGACCTCGTGTTCACGGAACCCTAAAACTTATAATGCCGCGTGGCACTTGCAGTGAAGGCAGTTCGTAAATAAATAAAACGTTGGCATAGCTTAGACCTACCTACTACTTATTCAATAATATGACTCGCATTTCTTCTTAATAACGTTATTCTAAAACCTAATTCGCTATTCCCTAGTAATAGATTTATTTACTAGAATTCCTACAGCACTGTACCAACCCGAATGAAATTAATGAACTGAGTGGACCACGTGCTCGCGGAACCCTAAAGCTTGCGATACCGCGTGTCACCTGCAGTGACGGCAGTTCGATAAAGTAAAACGTGGCATCGCTTAGACCTACCTACTATTTATTCACTAATATGACTCGTTTCTTCCTAATAGCGATATTCCAAAACCTAATTCGCTATTCCCTAGTAATAGATTATTAACTAGATTTCCTACATATCGCAATCCCCCTAACTCAGCCCTAGTTTTTCCCTATCCTAGCGAGATAGCTAAGTTTTACGAGAACTAAATTTTATTTTGATGTCCATGTTTCAACAAATAGTTACAACTCGTGGCGGCTTTATTCGTCTTTCCCCCGGGGTACTAAACCAACCGTGCCTTCGAGATGAACCAATTAGGTGTAGTGTGTCATGGTGTGGTGAGTACCTAAAGCTAACTTGTGTCCTAGTTCCCTACGGCTAAAGTGTACCTGCCCTGAATAAGAAATGCCGCTGCCACGACAGACCAGGTCTGCCGCTTCGCTGCACCTCCTAAACAGTGTGTTTGGATGGGATTTGGATAGGTAAGGCCTGTCCCAAATACGGTGGCTCCGTACATGAGTGCGCTAACGCTTGTCCAACCTGTGGTCCTCATGACGGTAGGTCGTAAGATGGTACAGTCAGGATGTTCCGGCCATAACCAAACTTGGGTCGCTAGCCAGGCAAGCCCTCCTGTCAGCTTGCTTTCGGCACTTGCATTGATAAACCCACGCTTCGTTGTCACGGTTGCGTATCCACGTGAATTAAATCAACTAGCCTTCCTGAAAACATGAACTACCAACCTGGTCACTTGACGATACCTTCAGCTAGCAACCGACCTGGCATCTTGTTTCAATTCCTAGATCCCAGCTCGATTGCCCACTGTACCTCACTTCCTAACTGCACTAAACTATGGCTTGATCCCAGGTAGGAGCCTGAACTTTCGAAGGCAAATAACTAGGATTTCGGCCACACTAAATTCTATTCTAAACTCACAATATAAAGTGAGATTCCTAAGTTAATTCGCGACTAATAAGTACTTGGCGTGACACTTGCCCGGGGCGCGCGGCAGCTGTTCTTCGGATACGTCCTCCTCCTCTGGTGGTCTGTTCGACTGAATGCCGCTACGTCCGCGTGTCCGTGGTTTTAAAAGCTTTCACACAGACGCAGCCTCGGCAGCGCGCGGGCCGCCGCACACATACAACCGACCTCGTGGTCGAACTGCGCGAGCGCCGGCCGCTGTCCGGACGCAGACAGGGCGGCGCCTCTATCCCTTTAGCCTCGGTTTTCGCGCCATTTATTACCTAAGGCAATCTGTTATAACGTGCGCACCGCGTGGTTCGAATGACGACCGACAGGCGGCAGTCTGGCTTCTCGGAAATAATCCCTGAGCTAATTTGTTTCAATAACTGTCTATTCACTCGACTCGAGGTTAATCCTCACCCGACCGAACAAAACTAGTTATGTTTTTCCCAATAGACAGATTCCTTTTAGTCTATCAAGACTTACTGTATTACCTATAGATATTTATTTATACATATGGATCCGTTACAATCCAACCCCCTGAAAATTTTTAAAAATAGAATTCAGAGAATTGTCTTTTTGAAATTTTCAAAATAGCTAATAACTATTAAAATTTCCTGTTGGCACATTCTCCCCTAAGTGTGGTGTGTATTTAAACCAGGCATGTCATTTATTGTCCCTTGATTGATACACTCAACCATAAACAAAACCAGATTAGCACAGGACCAGCTCCTGCCATCACAGAGGAGTTCGAACGGGCATTTCGGGTGTGAGTCGAAGCCACTGCTACGTTCGCGCATAGGCGTATACATTGAGTGGACCACTAGCTTCCAATTCCCCACGCACCAGGAAACTCTACTGGCATACGCGCATTAGTAAATTGTCAATCTAGTTTACCTCTCCAAACTGTCTGTGATATAACTGAAGCGGTTCCCGCGACAATCAGTCAAGTTCTCCGAATAGAGCTTCCCCCAAGTGACAATAGAATCTTACCTTGGAGTATGTATAGTGTATAAGTCCAGTTCTTAGCTTCTGGTAGAGTAATTAGCCCAAACCAACGTAACGTAAGACTCAAAAGAACAAATTGTTGGTTCAAACTATTTTTGTATACATGAAGAAGGACAGCGTGTGCCAACAGCTGACTCAGATATCCAGTATTTGTTGACTCTCCTTCAAGATCACGCTCCCCTTAATTTTATTCCCAAAATATCAAAGCAACTCACACAAAACCCCTCTTTTCACATCACTCTCAAATTTCCTTTTGTAACATTCCAATCCTGGAAAGGTCAACAAATCCTTATCTTCAGCCAGGATATTTATTGTAGTCAACACAAGAGAATATGTAGACCTATTTTCAAGTATTTAAACACAATTCTCCAATAAACCCCAAACATGGACACATCTATGACTGTGACATTTTCATATCGCAGCTAAGTCACGTTCCGAAACTATCTTTCATTACTAAACGCCAGTATGTATTATAACAACAAGGCTGCCCTAAGTAAATTATTTGAACAAGAATATCACGCATTTCCCTTTTTCAATCAGAGTTAACTACGACTCTGTGCTGTGTATTACTGACCTCCACCTTCCCCTCAGTCAGTCCGCAATCCAACCAATAGAAATGCATGATCTTCCTTACAAATAGACTGAAACTATAACCTTTCGTTTTACAAGTTTAATATACCTCCTGTACCTGAAAAACATTTACCCTTTTACCTTTTACCTAGCAAGAATATAATAGAACTCTACCACTATATTCAAGCTGTACCCAATTTTATTACCGTAATTTACCGTTACCTAGCAAGAATATAATAGAACTCTACCACTATATTCAAGCTGTACCTTCTGTAGTAAACCCAATTTTATTACCGTAATTTACCGTTACCTAGCAAGAATATAATAGAACTCTACCACTATATTCAAGCTGTACCTTCTGTAGTAAACCCAATTTTATTACCGTAATTTACCGTTACCTAGCAAGAATATAATAGAACTCTACCACTATATTCAAGCTGTACCTTCTGTAGTAAACCCAATTTTATTACCGTAATTTACCGTATAGCGGGGAAAATAAAATATCATTCCTTATACACATTTATTCTAACAATACTCCTCTTTTGCTAGTCAATTCCTATCCTAGGATTTATTTTACCTTTACCCCAGGCGAACTTGATTACTCTAACACCAGCCAAAGTTCGAAACTCATATTATGTACACACCCACACACATACACATACCCATATGTAAAGGCAATGCTAGAACTCTACATATAATATTTATTATTTTTAATTAACACATACTATGAAACCTTAACTTACTACACTATTTCCTAGTTCTATTACATCCTTATCTAATTACTTATCCTACTTGCCCACTATTTAGGTAATGAAATAATTAACAAATCTTAAATCAACTTAATGCTTGTAACGCGTTTTAATTACTCGAATTTCGGAATCAACCTCTCAAACTAGTTTCTGTCCCATCCCCGGTCCTATTTACTTGTAGTACCGTGATAGATTAACGGCATTGAAGTTTCCCCTAATTTCACCCGTATTAGGGTGCATCAAAGTGTACACATTTTGGAACGGTATTGAAGCTACCCTAAACGGACCCTCATAAAGTAATTCAAATTTCTTTGTCAATTTCTTTTGAGCATCCGATTTATTCAATTTCTTTAATTTAACCCAATCCCCTATTTGAAATTGTATAGTCTTATTCCTCTTATTAAATGCCCGCTGTCGAATTGAGCTAGCCTTCTCTAGGTTTTTCCTTACCTGGCCTCGTATCTCCTCAACATTACCCAACCTCTGATACCCTAATATTGAATCATAACTCATTCGCGTGGGACTTCCGTAAAGAATCTCGCTTGGTGTGAATCCCGTGCTTTCATGATAAGTATTGTTATATAATTGTTCCAATTTTGGTAACATAGTTGCCCAACCCCTGTGGTTAGTATGGCAAAAGGTACGAAATAACCTACCCAATTCCCTATTTACCCTTTCTGTGATATTTGGTCTAGGATTCCTCACTGTAGTATAAATTGCCTTGATTCCCAGTTGCCTCATACCATTTTTCCATACATCACTACTAAATTGAGTCCCATTGTCCGTCATTATTGATTGTGGCCATATGATTTGTGCAAACTGCCTTATTTTTCCCACGACAGCCTTAGAAGTTGCCTTCTTTAAATCATAGAACTTCACAAATTTACTAAACGAATCCTGTACAACCAGAATATATGCAGATCCGAATTTCCCCTTAGGCAGCGGGCCGTACAAGTCAGCCATCACTAACTCCCCTATTGCCTGAGTTACCACACTTTGGCATGGTCCTACTTGCTTAGCATTGTTACTCTTTGACATCTGACAAATGTGACATAGCCTTAACCACGACTTTACATCTCTGGACATGCCGATCCAATAGAACCGTTCTCTTAGGTACCTCACTATCTTATAAGCCCCCTGGTGCCCCATCTCTACATGAGTTTGTATAACTACTTCATCCCTCAAGCTCTTAGGTAAATAAGGGACCTTACTAAGATCGTTTCTTCTGACATAAACTATGCCATTTTCTTCAACGCAAATTGACGCTACTCTACCTATCCTACTCGACTCAAATAGCTGTGCCTTGATTTGCATATCAATTGTTCTAACTTCCTCGTCTTGGCATTGAAGCTCGGCCAACCTTGACAACTTTTGTTCTAACTCCTTATTTTTCCCCGTTTCGGTATATAATATTTCCGGTTGTATGATCTTTTCTTCCTGAACCCTTTCCCCTGTAGGTAAATATCTCGACAGAGTGTCAGCTACCACATTCTCCTTGCCTTTTATATGCTCTACCCTGTACGTAAACTGTTCTAAATACAAGATCCACCGAGTTATTCGTCCATTATACAATTTCCACTTTTTTACGAATTGCAAAGCTTTATGGTCCGTTTGTATGATAATTTCGGCACCCCTAAGATAAGTCTCGAACTTCTTAATACAGCTTATTACAGCGTAAAACTCCTTTTCCGTAACTGTCCAATTTAACTCTGACCCTCTCAATGACCTACTGTAGAAACTTATTATACGCTGTTCAGAAGCGTCATTTAATTGGAACAGCACCCCAGCAAGTCCTATCCCCGAACTATCAGTTTGTAAATAGAATGGTCTCAAGAAATCCGGAAAATGCAACCTAATCGTGTCTATAAAGGCGCTCTTAATTAATTCAAAAGCCTCCTGTTCCACTTGACCCCACGTCCACGGCACGCCTTTCTTTAATAATTTACATAATGGTACGATATAATTATTATAGTTTGGTATGAACCGCCTGTAAAAATTACACAATCCCAAAAAGGCCCTTAACTGTTTGATCTTCCCCGGACGCGGGAACTCTTGTATAGACCTAACCTTTTCTGGATCAGTCATAACCCCTTCAGTTGAAATTATGAACCCCAACATCCTTACTTCCTTACACAAGAACTCACACTTTTCTAAATTACATGTCATACCCGCAATTTCTAACCTTTCCAACACCTTGTCTATATGTTCCAAGTGTAAACTTAAATCCCCACAGGTAATTATAGCCAAATCGTCCAAGTAGTTCACGCAGAACTCGCGTACCTCTGTACCTAGTATTATATCCATTGCTCTACTAAAACTACCTACTGACGTTTTTAACCCTTGAGGTAGGACATTATAAACGTAACTCTTACCGTTCACTGTGAACCCTGTATACTTTTTACTAGCTTCCGTAAGTGAAATCTGAAAATACGCGTTATTAAGATCAATTATAGTCATATACTTAGCTCCATGGAAGGCATTTATGATATCTACTTGCATTGGAGGCTTTTCCGAATCGGATACCATGTACTTATTTATCTCCCTTGCATCTAACAAAACGCGTATTGAACCGTCCTTTTTTAGCGTGAACGTCAATGGGCTGCTATACGGAGTAGCTGACCTACTTATGATCCCTAACCCTTCCATTTCGCTTAGCTTCTCATCTAATTTGGCCCTGTACGCATACGGAACCGGATATGATCGCTTCATGATAATAGGATGTTTTCCCATCTTAATCTCATGCTCATAACAGTTGGCCCTTCCTAATTTCACCGTGAAAAGCTTCGAGTGTCTGTTGAATATGGATTCCAATTTTATCAGGGCCTCATGGTCCCTAATATCCCCTATTTTCACGTTAAAACTCCTATTTCCATTTCTCATTTCATTTGAATTATTCTTCTTTTGTTCCGACCTACTGATGGAAAATTCCAAAACCAATTTTTCTTGCCCATTTTTAATAAGTACACCCCTTGTTTCACTACTCAAGTCTAATATCACTTCATGTTTCGTCATCCAATCAAATCCTATTATCAGTGGTCGCGACAGGCCTGGTATAACCAAAAAGCTTGTGTCAAACACTCTATCTCCTAGTTTCATTGGCAAAAGGACCATACTTTGTATTTTCGCGCTTTTCTGCCCTACTGCCCCTTTTATATGAAAAGGTTTGACAGGTAGTATAGGTATTTTATCGACTTTATTCCTAATTTCATTCCAAAACTCTTCAGATATACACGTAACATCACTACCTGTATCCAACAACCCTAGCAACTCATACTGATAAATCTGCACCTCGATCTCCGACCTAAAATTATCATCCTCATCCTGCGGTTCGACGGTTTCGTCGAACACTGCATTCGATATTGGTCTTGCGAAGCTTCTTTCACTAAACAGCTCTGACCTCAATTTTATCCGATCTACAAGACACCTTGCTATGGAATCCCCCTCCTCGGCTTCCTTCTCCCACAACGAGCCTGTAAACCCCAATCCAGATCTATCAGTTTGACCTACTCCTTTCAAGGGTATCCTCAACCCCCTTCCATTTATTCCCAAAAGGTCACCTGGTCTCCAGCCCATTTTTAACATTAAATTTAACGGAACATCCCCTTTTTCTGAAGTTAACCCGGGGACGGGACAGTCAACTTCATTTAATTTAAATCACCCTGATTATCATTAGTACAATCAATAACAGCAGTAACCTTGCTAACATTATTATTGGGTCCCTTCCTAAAATTACTGTTTCCGGATTGTTCGGGTTTCCTCCAGCTTTGATAATTGCGTTGTATATCACGCTTACGCTTATCTATTGTACTCTGTTGCCCTGGTACCTGACTAACATTGCTATTCTGCTTAATTTCCTGTTTACTAATATCATCCAAACCCCTCAAGAACTCTGCCGTCTCAATTATTGTAGTTATTTTGGACAAAGACCATAAACTCTGTACATTCCTAGGGTAATGCCTAATTACGTCCGTCACTAATTGAGTTTCGGGTATCTGAAACGTGAGCATTTGAGCTTGTCCTGTCAACTGCAAGAAGTGCCCTAACATCGTTGGATGTTTCTGCTTATCCCATATGCTATGAACGATATTACGCCGAAGGATACTTTGTTCTGTCTCTCCCCAATAGATTTTTAGAAAATCTTCCCTGAAATCCTCAAATGTAGCCCAACGACTCTTGTAAATCCTAGCCCAATCCCTAACTTCTCCGATCAAACACTCGACTATTAAATCGATTTCTTTACCTTCCCTAGGTAACCTCTTGAGATAACTCTTTAAATCCTCAATGAAAGTTACAGGATGGATATTGCCCTTATTAGAGAACTTGGGCTTCTCCATATTTTGTACGTTACACATAGTGATAGCTGGTCTCAATACATTTCCTTCACTCAACTGTGGGGCTGACTCCATTGTGGCAGTCCCCGGCGCCTCTAACCCCTGATTATCTTCCCCGCCAACAATTTCCGAAGAGGGCAAGATTTGAGGAATCCCTAGCTCCGATTCGTCGTTTTGCCCCATCGTAGTGTCCTGGCTTACATTAATAGGTACCTGAGCTAATTTTCCCTGTTCATTTAACCTATCTTCTATACTATTTATCTTAGTTGAAAGCACTCCAAAAGTACGCCGCATGGAACGGTAAAGAAATCCAGTAGCGTCCATACGCCTCCTTTGTACTATAGGTGATACTGGTAACGATGTGGAATGGGCCATATCCACGAATCCTGTTCCAGTCCTGCCATTTTCCCCTATTACATTCCCCTGCTGTTCTGTCCCCCCTCCAGAATTTACTGTCATTGCCTCCGGTTCTGCCTCCAATTGTGCTAAATTTGGAGCACTTGTCTGAACCCCTCCCTGAACTGGTGTAGGGTCTGATTTCTTTCCCTTAGCCTTCCTAGTGGACCGCCTCATCTTCTCCTGAACCAAAGAGTGAACCTCCAAAGCGTTCAATACTCCGCAAATATGTACTATGAGAACCTAAAACATAATATTTAACTTAATTCGATTGCCCATGCAAAATGGATTTAGCATCGCCTAAAGTTTACGTGATGTAAATTTCCAATCAACAATCAATAACCAGTGATAGGAGATTCCCTCCTACCTATTAACATTTTCGAATGCTACACTTATACCAACACTAGTGCAAAGAGACCATCCTTTATTCTGTCAGATTGAGTGATTACTTTGGAATTTAGCCATTTTTTTTTTTTCTTAACCACAACAGGAACCGAACCTGCGACCCTAGTATGCGAAGCTACTAGCTACTCCTATAACGTAAATAAATTAAAACTTAAAAAAAAAAATATTTTTTTCAACCGCAACAGGAACCGAGCCTGCGACCCTAGTATGCGAAGCTACTAGCTACTCCTATAACGTAAATAAATTAAAACTTAAAAAAAAATATTTTTTTCAACCGCAACAGGAACCGAGCCTGCGACCCTAGTATGCGAAGCTACTAGGTACTCCTATAACGTAAATAAATTAAAACCTAAAAAAAAAATATTTTTTTCAACCGCAACAGGAACCGAGCCTGCGACCCTAGTATGCGAAGCTACTAGGTATTTCTAATTTACAACCTAGATATATTAAGAACTAAAATAATATATTTTTTTTTTCTAAATTTGCCTCCCTCGGGACTCGAACTGGCGACACCAAGTTACGAGGCTAATACTCCTAATATACAATCTTAACAGAAATAAAATTAAAATTTATCTTTAAAACAAATTACCTCTAACAGGATCGAACTTGCGACTGTAAATTGCAAGGCTACGGATATATTATTGTGCCATAGCGCACTAGCTTGAAGTTCCTACGACAATATCAAAAGCAAATCGCATGTCCTTCACAGACCTTTTGCGATTCCAACGACAGTAGGCATTCAACATAACAACTGCTTCTTTTACGAAATGTAAATAACTTAAATATTACTATATTTTGATACAAAATAGTATATAACCTACCTAAAATTTACTTAGATTACCTAACCTATTAAATAAGTGCAACTTCACAGCCCCGTCTGCCTACATAAGTACACGCTATTCGTAACGCTCAACTACCTCATTTATCAATTATTATGAGAGACCTTTTTCTCTGAACTAAGTCGTTAACTACCCATCTTATACACCAACTAGAAAATGTACCTACCAAATATTTCTTTCGAACAAATACTTATTTAATTATTTACATCCGGAATTTTACTAACGGAGTATTGAGAAGAAACTATATTATCAATGCCTACTTCAAATACGCTGCCATATAAAAGAATTCAACGGGAGCGCTCACTCACTCGTCGACCCCTATATTAGTTCTAAGTACAAAATACGAGCTTCAACCCCCCGGATATAAGACAATAGCTGGGGTTTAAATTAACCTATAAACTATAAAACTACATAGGATAAAATAACAATTTTCTCTTTGTTTGATAGATTAATCATTCAGTTATAATTGTCATTCGCACCTCATTCCATTTCACGAACATCAAATTGTGGCATAAACCGAAGCCAACTAAAGTTATTTATCTATGTTTATCACAAATAACTGAACACAAAGTTTTATTATACAAAACGACTACCTACAAGATTCAGTATACGAACGCGAAAATCAGATGTCAGACATCCAAGTTCTTTGGTAGCACTGTAACCGTCCGTTTCCGCCCACGAACCCTGATTTTGACTATCCAAATGTAATATTTTGAACCCTCTTCTTATCCTGGTCACGGCTTATCAAATTGTAACACCCCACCCTGAACTATACATACAAATATATATAAATATAAACATAAATATAGTTAAACCTACCTATAATACGCATACGTGCATACAACATACAACCTACCGCTATCTACCTAAAGAAGTATGTAAACTATACTTGATTTTTATTGCATTTTAAAATACGATTAAACGTTTGGCCAGATCGTCTAGAGAACCCTAAATTGTGATCGCAGTAACTCAGAGTCTTTTTGAAGGCGAATGACAAGTTATTTTTAAGAGATTAATCTATCACGTTGTGTTTGGACGAACGATGTAGTCTAACCTATAATTTTGAAGTATTTCGCGCAGAACCCTAATTTCCCTACTGTGATTGGTCCCTATTTTGGGCCCCCCCAAATTGGGAAGGGTAGCTAGCCCCCAGTGCTCGGAATAACGTAATACTTGACTGACGTCAGTACTGCATTATTTTGGTGATTAAAACAATGTACATCTAACTCAAAGTAATTGAACGAGCGATTTTAGCTCTACACAGATAATTATAACTACGTGAGCCCCGCTAGCTACTGTCTCTGGCAGGCCACTAAGGTACATGATCAGAGTCCACCCTCTTCAAGTGTATTTTAATTAAGCTACACGACAATGTAAAGTGTGCTATGCCGTGTTCCACCCGAATCCCAAAGCTAGTGTATATAAAACGCTTGTGAGGCGCCTTATTATACGTGTATAGTGTGAACTATAGCTGAGTCTTTACAGCCATAGCTTGTCCATCCCTACTCGTCAGGTAGGATTAATACCTTCGAGCAGCGATTGATCGCGAATACATATTAGCACTAGGTACTAAAATAAAGTAGATATTCCGACTTGAATGTCGCTCATCCTGTGAGAAGAGCACTACGGAATGTGAAATAAGTAGTTGATCTACTAATATGGTTCTTAGACCTGGAACTGTGCCATACAGTTGTATATAATGATATAAAGACCTGTGGTCTATATAACTAGAGCGAAATGGACACGATATCCATCGTGCCGCCGGCTCCAAAATAATACATAGTGTTAAAGCTCTGTCTTTAGACGTAGCAAACCCTTGATAAAGGGCGAAAGTAATGTCAGTTTAATAGTTTGGCTGAACGTGAAGAACAACGAACCAACACAGTCGCAACCCACTGTGAGACCCACGCAAATCATAGTCGCGGCATCACAATTAGGTCAAAGCGAGAAGGCGTGTAAGCCAAGTGTTTGGTCGAGGCGCTAGTTCAGGACGCAATAGGAGCCGACAGGACCCGGACACCGTGAACACTGCCCATAATATCCGAAAACCGTAGAATAGATTTAGTTTCTAAATCTAGCGCATATTAACTGACCCTGGCTACGGTTACCATCAGGATGGGTCGTCTACCTACATCATAATCGGTCTTGCTATAATCACTAGTAGTAAGGCGCGAACGCCCAACTATTCGTTTGCTTGCCCAATAGTTTCCTAAACGCTCGGTCCGATTTGGGTGAAATTCTGCCGAGGCATGCTTGTGACAAGCTACAGATAGGACCTACCTATCTAAAATTACTTTAGTATCAAAATAGGCGAGGCTCGAACGCCTATAGTTTGTTTGTTAGTCCATTGCATTTATCCCATAAAAGTGTGGACAGATTTAGCTAAAATTTGGTAAAATTAGGAGTTGTTCATATCTATGAACCACTGAACTACATAACTAGCCTATATTGCATGGAGCTTGGTAAACAGCCATCTCAAGTATGACATAGGCCTTCCCGCGACAGCATAGCGCCGTACTATCTCGAATGAGATTAGTGAACTGAGTGGACCTCGTGTTCACGGAACCCTAAAACTTATAATGCCGCGTGGCACTTGCAGTGAAGGCAGTTCGTAAATAAATAAAACGTTGGCATAGCTTAGACCTACCTACTACTTATTCAATAATATGACTCGCATTTCTTCTTAATAACGTTATTCTAAAACCTAATTCGCTATTCCCTAGTAATAGATTTATTTACTAGAATTCCTACAGCACTGTACCAACCCGAATGAAATTAATGAACTGAGTGGACCACGTGCTCGCGGAACCCTAAAGCTTGCGATACCGCGTGTCACCTGCAGTGACGGCAGTTCGATAAAGTAAAACGTGGCATCGCTTAGACCTACCTACTATTTATTCACTAATATGACTCGTTTCTTCCTAATAGCGATATTCCAAAACCTAATTCGCTATTCCCTAGTAATAGATTATTAACTAGATTTCCTACATATCGCAATCCCCCTAACTCAGCCCTAGTTTTTCCCTATCCTAGCGAGATAGCTAAGTTTTACGAGAACTAAATTTTATTTTGATGTCCATGTTTCAACAAATAGTTACAACTCGTGGCGGCTTTATTCGTCTTTCCCCCGGGGTACTAAACCAACCGTGCCTTCGAGATGAACCAATTAGGTGTAGTGTGTCATGGTGTGGTGAGTACCTAAAGCTAACTTGTGTCCTAGTTCCCTACGGCTAAAGTGTACCTGCCCTGAATAAGAAATGCCGCTGCCACGACAGACCAGGTCTGCCGCTTCGCTGCACCTCCTAAACAGTGTGTTTGGATGGGATTTGGATAGGTAAGGCCTGTCCCAAATACGGTGGCTCCGTACATGAGTGCGCTAACGCTTGTCCAACCTGTGGTCCTCATGACGGTAGGTCGTAAGATGGTACAGTCAGGATGTTCCGGCCATAACCAAACTTGGGTCGCTAGCCAGGCAAGCCCTCCTGTCAGCTTGCTTTCGGCACTTGCATTGATAAACCCACGCTTCGTTGTCACGGTTGCGTATCCACGTGAATTAAATCAACTAGCCTTCCTGAAAACATGAACTACCAACCTGGTCACTTGACGATACCTTCAGCTAGCAACCGACCTGGCATCTTGTTTCAATTCCTAGATCCCAGCTCGATTGCCCACTGTACCTCACTTCCTAACTGCACTAAACTATGGCTTGATCCCAGGTAGGAGCCTGAACTTTCGAAGGCAAATAACTAGGATTTCGGCCACACTAAATTCTATTCTAAACTCACAATATAAAGTGAGATTCCTAAGTTAATTCGCGACTAATAAGTACTTGGCGTGACACTTGCCCGGGGCGCGCGGCAGCTGTTCTTCGGATACGTCCTCCTCCTCTGGTGGTCTGTTCGACTGAATGCCGCTACGTCCGCGTGTCCGTGGTTTTAAAAGCTTTCACACAGACGCAGCCTCGGCAGCGCGCGGGCCGCCGCACACATACAACCGACCTCGTGGTCGAACTGCGCGAGCGCCGGCCGCTGTCCGGACGCAGACAGGGCGGCGCCTCTATCCCTTTAGCCTCGGTTTTCGCGCCATTTATTACCTAAGGCAATCTGTTATAACGTGCGCACCGCGTGGTTCGAATGACGACCGACAGGCGGCAGTCTGGCTTCTCGGAAATAATCCCTGAGCTAATTTGTTTCAATAACTGTCTATTCACTCGACTCGAGGTTAATCCTCACCCGACCGAACAAAACTAGTTATGTTTTTCCCAATAGACAGATTCCTTTTAGTCTATCAAGACTTACTGTATTACCTATAGATATTTATTTATACATATGGATCCGTTACACAGTGCGAAGTGCTTACGTGTGCGAAATAGTTAACGACATTTTATTTATACTGATCAATCGCCTTTGGATTTAAATTATGATAAGTGATTGTCATAAGCGCTAATTATGATAAGCGCACCGGAAAACGTAGCGTAGGAAGGTCTCCCACGCGTTGGACCGACAACCTGTTGAAGATCGCGGGAAGCCGATGGATGCGGGCAACGCAGGACCGGTTGTCGTGTAAATCCTTGGAGGAGGCCTTTGTCCAGCAGTGGACGATTTTCGGCTGATATGATGATGATGAAGTGATTGTCATAATGTCATATCAGCTCGTATACGTCCCCACTGAGAGGCTCGAGCCTACCCTGAATTAGGGCGATTCGATAAGTGATTAATGTTCAGGAATTTTATTAGCGTTTTTATTGCTTTCATTTAAATAAGTTCTTACGGTGCTGGGAGTCTCCCCATGCGATCGAATTAGAAATGAGGACCAAGGTAATCGATACAGCTCACAAAAACTCTTAGTGAGTATATACTTAAATTATAAATAGACACCCTCCCTGTACATATAAACGTAGCAGCGTATGGGTTGCTTACTCAAATTAATCTGAAACAAAAAAATATTAAAATATGGCCAAGTGCGAGTCGAACCACGCGCATATTAGAGTTCCGTAATCTGTTCAAGAAATAGAAGCACATGTTAAAACGAAGCTATTTTTCTAATTGGTGTAGAACACTTTGTATGGAAATTCTATGAACTTTTGAAGTTGGTGACTGTCACACCATCACTAAGAAAGCCTACTTAGCCGTGACGATTTTCTTTTGAATCGTTTTATGTTTACAATGCTGTTTCCAATACATCTAATATTTTGTGAGATAGCGATTTAACTGGTAGGAAAGTAGACTGGAACTCTAAAAAAAAACACCACTTAAAAACGTTGTATTTCGTGCACGAACCATTTATTGAAAAAAAATTTTTTGTAAACCTTTAATAATTTGGAGAGACCTAAGTAGTCAATAATACCCCACAATGGAGTACGTGAATAAAAATTCAAAAAACCGGCCAAATGCAACTCGGGGTCACACAAACAGGGTTCCGCATCAAAACTTTTACTACCAACAGAATAAGACCTCTCAGTATATACTTTGCTCTAGGTAAATAAGAGTCTACTATTCTGGAATTTAGAAAATTGTTTTTCCTGTGGAAACGGAATATATTTTTCTGTAATTAATGAATTCACCCTCATACACTGTGACTTTTTCGATTTTAAGCCAAGTAGTTTCGGAGATAAGGGGCGGGGGAATGTTAAATTTTTATCTATATACTTAAATAACTTTAAATTTATTTAAAATTATGAAACAACGTGTCCGAAATTTTCACAAAAACTTGTTTCATTTGTCATGTCACACAATATGTTTTGAAAATCTTTTTTTTATTACTAATTTACCCCCCAAAATTGACCCCATGTTAAAAATTAATTTATTATCGTTACACGTTCGTCTTTGGGTCACTGAATCACATATTTGTACCAAATTTTATCTCAATCGGTTCAGTAGTTTTCGAGCAAATCGGCTGTGACAGACGAACTGATAGACAGATATACGAGTGATCCTATAATAGTTCCTTTTTTAACTTTCGTGGTACGGAACCCTAAAAATTTTTAGATGTAGAGAAAGTACCCTTTTTTATAGATTATAATCCATTTAATTAGTTGCATCACAGATTTGTATTAACATATAGCTGTAGTCTTTAAGCAAAACGCCTCTGACGGGCAGACGGACAGGCGGACATGGTGAAATTCTATAAAAGGGATCCTATTTTGACCACGATACCCTTAAAACAAAACAAAAGTGTCGGTGGCTCAACCGGTAACGACTTGGTCCTCCTAACCAGATACTTATATACTCACCGATTGCTTTAACGGTGAAGGAAAAACATCGTGAGGAAACCTGCACACACCTGCGAAGAAACTGACTGACTCGGTAGCTCAGTGATTAGTGCTCTTGACTACTGATCCGAGGATTGTGGGTTCGATACTTCAATCCTCACCCAGGGCAAACATTTGTGTGATGAGCAGATTTGTTTGCTCTGTGTCTGGGTGTTAAATATCTATTTAATTATGTATTTAAACGTAATAAGTATGAATATCAGTATCTAGTTCCCATAACACAGGGAATCCTACTTTGGGGCCAGATAACCATGTGCGATTTATCCCAGAATAATAAAAAAAATAAACTCGAAGGTTGTGTGTGAAGTCGACCAACCTTCACTGGGCCCGCGTGGTCTACTAAGGCCCGATTGCCCTAATTCAGGATAGGCTCGAGCCCCTCGGTGGGGAAGTATATCAGCTGATATGATGATTATGATGACCCTGAAAACGTTCCTAACTCCTTGCCACTTGTAGAGAGCAGTGCCACAGATCAGATAAAGTTCTTCAAACTAAGCACTACTATCATTCTGAAACTCACAACTCCACGCTCACAAACTTGAGAGAACGGCTTGATGCTGTTAATATGACGCTTCATTGTATATTGTATGTGTAATAGTACTCTTGTGACAGTATTAGCGGTGCATCGCACTCGAGTCCCGACTAATGGCAACACTGTGGTGGTAATTTATGATGCATCACTAATTAGTTTGAGTGGTGTGTCTGGGTTGCCAGATTAAACAACAAATGAGGTTCGTTTTGTTTGGATTAGAGAATGGATCTAAGTGAAAGTTTGCTAAGGTTTTATGAGATCTCTGTTTGTATGGAAAAATGGAAAAAATTAATGGCTGGGTTTTTCACGAATGGGGAAATAATAATTAAAAAATCGCCTAAACACGAGTCAGACTTGCGCACTGGGGTTTCCGTACCAAAACACATTTAAGTGTGAGTATTAAAGTGTATTTAAGTTCTCGAGTGGCGACCGCGCACCGGAAAACGTAGCGTAGGCAGACCTCCCACGCGGTGGACCGATGACCTGGTGAAGATCGCGGGTAGCCGATGGATGCGGGCAGCGCAGGACCGGTCGTCGTGGAAATCCTTGGGGGTGGCCTTGGTCCAGCAGTGGACGATTTGTGGCTGATATGATGATGATGACAATTATAGGATTGAAGGACTAACTTAACTTAGTAATTGGAAAAAAAGATCTTCCATACATAGATATTATACGTCACGGCCAATTCTCCAAGTGAAAATGTAATAATATAATCGTAATTTTTTAATGGGAAATAACTACAAGTTTACTATTTTTGGATTTTTTTCTTAACTTTTGCTGTGAGACTACTTCTAGCCACAATTAATAATTCTGTTTTGGTTTGATTGCGAATATCTAAATCATCATATCAGCCGAAGGACGTCCACTGCTGGACATAGGCCTCCCTCAAGGATTTCCACGACGACCGGTTCTGCGCTACCCGCATCCAGTGGCTTCGCGCGACCTTCACTAAGTCATCGGTCCACCGAGTGGGAGGTCTACCTACGCAGATTTTATTATTTGATATTAATTTCAACTTGCTATCTCCATGCGTTTCTAAGAAAAAGGGTTTTCGCAGACGGACGGACAACTAAGTGATCATATAAGGGTTCCTTTTGAGGTGCAAAACCCTAAGAACTAAAGATGGTTCAGTTTTAAAGAAAAGGAGAATCATCACTTTGTTGCCTTTCTATCTGTATATTTATATTTATTTATTTGGATCCAGGTTACAGTATCTTATTTACTACTTAAATCCTCATCATTACAGCTCATATACGTCCCCACCGAGGGGCTCGAGCCTACCCTGAATCAGGGCGATTAGGCCTTAGTCGACCACGCGGGCCCAGTGCGGGTTGGTCGACTTCACACACAACCTTCGAGTTTCTTCGCAGGCGTGTGCAGGTTTCCTCACGATGTTTTCCTTCACCGTTAAAGCAATCGGTAAGTATGTACGTAAGTTTTTGAAAAACTCATTGGTACATTGGTACATCCTAAGAAAGAAAGAAAGAAATACGTTTATTGGTTTCAGTAACACCACACCATAATACTTACATCATAATGCATGTTAGTACAAATAAAGAAAAAATCCTTAGTAGTAAGACCCTACCTTCCACGCTAGGGTCCCCTGTGTTGTGGTAGGTAGTCTCTTTCATCTTTTTCAAAATAAAAAAGGAAAAAGTAAAATAAGTAAGTTACAAATTTTAAGACAGCTAAGGTAACTAGGTTGATTATAAGACTAGGCGATCGCTTGTGCTTTTTCTGTTAAATTGTAATTTAATTACAACAGCCACTGTTCAATCTTTTTTTCGCTCTGTTTTCTTGTGAGAGGCAATTCTTTTAAGTAATTTTCAACCTTAAAAACAAGTTTAAATTTAAACAAAACATTTTTTTATCCACAATTGATAAGCCCTTGGTATCATCTCACCTGAGATTTAGTATTCTTTGGTTGATTTCTGCCGTGTCACGGTGTCTCAATTCTTATTCTATTGCAGGAAGTGCAGGTGTTGCAGGATTGAACACGTGATGTGGTGTCAAACTCTTACATTTTTGATCCATGGTTACATTGATGTTTGTGCAACTCACGGTAAATCTTTAAACGGAAACAGCAAAACCATTGCTGGGGATCAATAGTCTCGCACTTATAGTCGGAAAAACACAAAAAAATATGTGTGTTTGTGTGTCTGTGCGCCCGTTCGGGTGATTTAGTTCACCAAACAACTGGACGGATTTGGGTTAGAGCAATCTTATTTTGGACCGACTTCAAAAACGGAGGAAGTTTCGCAATTCGACCGTATATATATTTTTTATGTGTGTTGCCGGATAATTTCGTGGTTTATGAACCGATTTTGATGATTCTTTTTTGATATCCTAAGGGTGGTACCATGATAAGGAAACCAGGATCTGATGTTGGCATTTTTTTGTTTAAAATTATCACATCTCAAAATTATCACATGTTTCAAGAGAGAGTATGCATAGCATGGCTGTACAAGAAAGAGTATGCACAGCTTGGCTGTACAATTTATTTTCGAATCGTATCGAGCGCGCTATGTAGTGCGCTCTAGCCCCATTAACACTTTATGAATTTTTAATTTGCAAAACATTTTTGGTCCCTGTCATAGTAAATCAATCGGCTGATACCGAACTTTGCATAAAATTTAAACAATGCTATTTTTAACATTTTATCATATTTTTAATTCGTTGTTTTATTCGTAGGTCTGAACAACTTTCCCCAAGGAATAACGAGCGCGCACGCGCCACCAACACTTTTTCGAATGATTTATTTGATTTAGAAACGAAAATCCCCAAAGTTATAATTTTAGTCGATGTAGAAAAGGATTTTATAACTCAAAAACATTTACATGCATTGAACTCCTGGAACAAGTATTTGACACTCCAAAAATATTTAATATGCTTTGCTCCAACTTTATTTATAAGTACAAATAATTATCATTTAATAAAATATATATTTTAATTATTATATATTAATAAATTATTATTGTTTATTATTATTATTTTATATATTATTATTAATACGTTAAATAAATTATATATTATTCTTAAAAGTGACAGCTCGCTGCCACCATGAAATAAACCGATAATAGAGATTGATTCATTTTCAGATATCCTCAATTATACGTATATAATTATACTTTAAAAAAATATCAAATCGGTCAGCCAACATGGCAGAGTATGGGAAGTCCCAACTTTTAGGTTTATTTATAACGATTGTATAGTGTAAAATACAAACACAAATATATTTATTTCCATACAACGAATTTTTAGTTCTGTGAATCTAAAATGGATATTAAGAAGTTAAAATGGATATCCGAATGATCTTTTGCTGATGGTCCGTTTGACTATCTTCTCATATTCAGATGAATCCCAATACGTAATAAGTTTCCCCGTATCCCTGCGATCAGTCCGGACTTATCCGCATAATCGTGGCTGGTCATTTACCGGACCATTGATGAATGATCGCATTTACGCTAATTATGGATAATTTGCAGCGGCGAGTGCTTGCATTAGCAATGTGATCGTGTTGTTTGGCTGTTACACCGCTGCATATAGCAATGCACTGTTGCAACTTCGCTTTAATTGCATTAAAACTTTTAATGCGCTTAACTGTTCCTGTTTCGTCAACTGTGTATCGTTGTTCTCGTTACAAACTATAAGTAGATACTATACACAATATAGGTACGTTGTTCTCGTTACAAACTATAAGTAGATACTATACACAATATAGGTACGTTGTTCTCGTTACGAACTGTAAGTAGATACTATATACAATATAGGTACGTTGTTCTCGTTACGAACTATAAGTAGATACTATATACAATATAGGTACGTTGTTCTCGTTACGAACTATAAGTAGATACTATATACAATATAGGTACGTTGTTATCACTAAGGCTTAATTTAAGTTTTCCATGTTTAACACGTTTTGAAGGATTAATTTTTTATGAAAATGATTTTCCTTAAGGAATTTAATAGATGCGTTAAAAATACCCTGAAAAAAGAAATGTATATTGAATAGTAGAAACAGCATCAAAACAAAAAATATTTTGTTCAAAATCAGATGGAAAATAAATTGTACAGCCACACTGCGCATACTTTCTGGCGAAGCTTTCAACATCGTTTTCCTAACTTCGTCCAGTAGCTTGAGCGCTAGAGTACCGGACGGATGCACATACACACAGGACACTGATACCCCTTCCCACACACACACACACACACACACACACACACACACACACGCACGCACACACCCACACACATACACTCTTATAATTATGCATATATTTAAACTTTTCCTGAATTTTTAATGGCTTTTTAGAACAATCGATCCCTATCAAAATCTCAACTTTGATTCTTGTTACCGCACAGTAAGAGGTTGGAGGCTCTACACTCGAAGTTGTTACCGAATATGTATACCTGGGACAAACAGTCCAGTTAGTTAACTTTGAGAAAGAGATCAATCGTCGAATTCAACTCGGCTGGGCAGCGTTCGGGAAGCTTCGCAATATCTTTACGTCCCAGATACCGTGTCTTAAGACCAAGGTCTTCGACCAGTGTGTGTTGCTAGTGATGACATACGGAACTGAAACATGGTCGCTTACTATGGGCCTCTTAAGAAGGCTAAAGGTCACCCAAAGGGCAACGGACATGCTCGGAGTTTCTCTGCGTGATCGAATCAGAAACGAGGAGATCCGTAGGAGAATCAAAGTAACCGACATAGCTCTCAGAATAGGTAAACTTAAGTGGCAGTGGGCGGGGCACATTGCTCGTAGAACAGATGGCCGTTGGGGCAGTAAAGTTCTCGAGTGGCGACCACGCACCGGAAAGTGTAGTGTAGGCAGGCCTCCCACTCGGTGGACCGATGAACTGGTGAAGGTCATGGGAATAAGCAGGAGGCGGGCAGCGCAGAGCCGGTCCAGCAGTGGACGTCCTTCGGCTGATATAAAGACCGCACAGTACCGTCACCGTCATCGCTCGAAAGTTAACATCTCGATGCCATTTTTAGGTTATTTAAAAGTCCATGGGAAAAGTTGTTCAGTTTCATTGGTTTGAAATATTGCCCACGATTACAATTTCACTCTTTATTTACTACAAGCTAACCAAACGACTGAAATCAGCTGCGAAAGTATTACTCAGATACTGACTTTTTTTGTAAAATAATATTTTCTTTTCTTCAACAAAAGTACGAAAATGTTTATATTATTATCTCTTCACACTAACAATAAAAATAAAAACACACCAGCCAAATAATTCGAAGTGCTTGGTTTCCTACATTTTGTGTAACATTCGCTAAGCACCACATCACGCCATAAAGGAATCGCGTCATTTCACTATGAGTCGTGGTATTACATTATTCTTTACAGCTCCTCGCGTCTCGCGTCACATAAAGCCTCATACAGAGGCAGCGGCGGGCGGGAGACGCCAACCAACACAAATACCACTTATATCGGATTTATTTTTTGAGTTCAACGCAAGGACCGCGGCAATGCATTGCTTTGTAAGGACTGGCCCGTCGGTGCCGAAAATAATACCGCTTTTGTGAAGCCAATAGTTGGCAGTTAGCAGTGACTGTAATCTAGTCCATATTTGATAGTTGGCAGTGACTATGAGCGTCGTCCATAGTTGACAGTAAGCAGTGACTATGAGTCTAGCCCATATTTGACAGTTAGCAGTGACTGTGACTGCTGCTGCTATTTCTTACGGAGACGCAAATCAGACGTCCAGCTGACGTGCGTTACTTGCAGTACCAGGGGTATATCCTTGAAAACAACCTCTAGGCGCACGCCGGTGTCTGTGTCTACGTACAACATCTGTTTCCGGCGTCTCAGTAACCTAGAAGACTCCTGTTTTTCGACGCTCTGGGTGCTGGTTGACACTGGCGTAGAGAAAATAGTCTACGCTTGTGTATACCTTTCGCACAGCGGAGATCAGGAGACAACCAGGCTATTTGCAAATCTGTGTGAGGCCGCCGTTAAGGCTCAACTAAAGTACCCATCTGCCCAACTGGTCCTTCTAGGGGAATTCAATGCCCACCGTAAGGAGTGGCTGTTCCCGTTCGAAAAGACCGACCACGCTGGGAGAGAGGCACTCAAACTCGCTTTGTCGCTAAATCTTTCCCAGATGGTAGACCAGGCGACTCGTGTGCCTGACGTTGATAGCAAAACCAAAAATTGTTAGGACCTTCTGCTGACAACAGAACCAGATCGTTATAATGTGTCAGTATCCTCACTTTTGGGAACGTCTGACCATTGTGTGGTGAAATCTGTACTGTCTTGTTCACCTCCCGATCTCAGCCCTACAGCAGACGGGTATGGCGATACAAGTCAGCAGATTGGGATGAGACGCGCCACTTTTTTGCATTCTAGCGATCCGTTGAGCTGTGCGGCCGAAATCTCAAAGGTAATATGTCAGGCGATTAAATATTATATTCCATTTTCTGGCATTCCTTTAGAGAGTAAAGCTCGCCCGTGTTTCAATGCCGAATGCTCAGTTGCTGAGGCACAAAAGCATTCGGCTTACCAGGCATGGGCCCATGCTCGGAGTCTAAAAGCTCCGGAAACGCGTAATATTCAACAAAGCTGCCAAGTCCTACAAAAAGGCTCTGCTGCGCTGGGCACGTTTCGTCCATGTTAGCCGCATAGGATCTAAACTAGCTTCATATCCTTCTGGAGTAAGGTGTTTTTGGTCCTTGGCTAAGTCGGTCGAGCGGACTTTTGCCGCTCGTCTTTGCCTCCACTGCTGAAACCCAATGGAACGCTGGCTAAAGTGGCTAATACGGCAACTGACAATGCAAAACTGTTTGCCTCCATATTTGCCGAAAACTCACGTCTAGATACAGCAAATAGTATACCACCACCCCCTATGCCCCCTATTCGTATCCGCCATAAGGAGGAACTCATTACTCTTCGTAATCTAGTGGTGAATAAAGCCAGTGGACCTGACAGTATACCAGCTTTAATGCTAAAGAACTGCGCTCCTGAGTTGTCTCCTATTCTGACACGTCTGTACCGCCTCTCTCTTAAAACAGGTATAGTACCAAAGTCCTGGAAGCTCGCCAACGTGCAACCTGTGCCGACAAAAGGCAGTCGTGCAGACCCGGCAAATTACCGCCCCATAGCAATCACCTTTGTAATCTGTAAGATTATGGGGCGTGTATTGAACACCCGCATTTTGGTATACCCAGAAGACAATGACCTTCTAAGTGATCGACAATACGGTTTTCGTCAAGGTCGGTCCACTGGAGATCTTCTAGTGTATGCTACGCATAAATGGGATGAGGCCATCGATAAACACGGTGAGGCTGTCGCCGTGTCTCTTGACATCTCGAAGGCTTTTGACCGAGTCTAGCACCCTAGCCTTATTGGAAAACTTCCTTCATACGGACTGCCTGTGGGCTTGTGTAACTGGGTATCAGATTTCCTTAGGGAACGGTCTCGTTGAGTAGTCTGATTGGGGTGATTTCAACCTCGTAAAGTTCAATGCCTCTTAGACACAGGCGTGTCTCTTTTCCGCTAAAAGAAGTCCTTTTAACTTGACTCCTACTTTCCGGAATGAATTTATTCAGATATCTGACCACCTTGAATTTAATGGCGTTTAAATAACACCTAATCTCAATTTCGATAGATACATTGAACATTGAGTGCATGATTGAACGAAATAGCTTAGAAATAAAATTCTTGTCAGCTCGCACTGCAGCGTGGCTGTATTTAACGTCAATCGCTAATAATCACTTCTTAAAATATCATAATGTTTCGATTAAAATTGCAGCAGTTCTATGGTAACAAACAAGAAAAAAAGGGTGCATTAGGATATTTTCTTATTTAGTTCTGTATATGAAGATACAATTCGAGGAAATCATAATCACTTCTCATATTATCCTGTATGAAACGCTATGTCTTCATCCAGAGGTGACTTCAGTTTAATTGAAACTTCTAGATAGTTTATAAAACAGATTTATACTTATATTTCATAGTTTCACACTACAGATCTTAATTTTAATATGCTAAAGACTAATAAAACAATTCGAAATACTCAGAGCGCTACACCGCTCCGGATGCCATATTGACTGACTGTGTTGCCCGTCTAATCGAGGCCCTTTTCCTCACTGCTACTAAACTAAGCGCCGCGCCATCATACGAGTATTCTTAGTATAAATAATTAACACTGACAACACTGACCATACAACAGGGCTCTCAATAAACACAATAGTTAAGATATATAAGTAGATAATTTATAACATGTATATTACAAAACATTTTTTTTTTCGCTAAAATAATCCTTATTTGAAGTAAAAAGTGGTTACAAAGTTGTTCGCTGCACTGTCGGACAAAACCTTAACTGCAGTCTGCAGCTCCACCGAAGTAACTAGTATCTCATCTGTGGCTCCACCGTGCAACTGTGACCTGCCACAGACACGTCTAAACATAATATTTTAGGCCCAGTGGTACTTAAAAAAATCTGTCTTTGTCTTATTATGTACGTGTAAATAGGGAAGAAAAATAACCACACTTTTGCAATTTTTCGATGTTTTCGTATTATTTTTATCATATTTATCTTAAATAAAAATCCAATCAACGTTTTCCCTTTAGTCACCTATGAACTTTATTTAAGAAAAATAACCTCACTTTTGCAATTTTTCGATGTTTTCGTATTATTTTTATCATATTTATCTTAAATAAAAATCCAATCAATGTTTTCCCTTTAGTCACCTATGAACTTTATTTAAGTACATGAAATTTGAACTTTATTTAAGAACATGATTTTTTTTGATTCCAAGGCCAAAAATTTGTTGCAATGAAGCAGGGTATTCTCTCTAAGGTGAGACGGTACTTCACACTTGGACAGCTTCTATCTTTATATCGAGATTACTTATGTCATGGGGTAAAAACTTTTCGCCGTACACCAAATTTCATTAATAAAATTCATTTTTCAATTGTGAAGTGCACCACTGGAGATATATGGAAGCTAGCTACTCTGGCGTTCCGAGAGGGGATCGAACGACACAGCCTTGCAGAGCACCAGGACTACTTCGTTGAGAGTATTGGCGTCAAAATCTACCGCAAGCGGTCCCTGCCTTCGCCTCGCGGTGGTCGCTCACTATTTTCCGGAGGTTTGGTGACGCTATAATATAAACGTGTGAAGTTTAACGTAGAGCGTATCTGTTATAGTAAGAGAGGGGTTTGTGATAAAGTCACAGCCTACTAGACTCGCACTTTGACGTGATTACTTTTGAAGCGAAATGATCGAAAGGGTATATCCGGAGGTAGAAGTCTATGACCCAACGTAAATCGTCCGCGGAATTGTAAGTAACTACTCGAAGGGAGGAACGCGGTGGTTCGGAGCAGGGAGCCTTGTCGCCACTGCCGAAGTTGCTCTAGTTAGTGTTTCGTCGCGAACAATTAGAACAATTTAGTTGGATAAAGTTACGCTGCGGGACACTTTGATCCATCAATTTTTAATTTGTAACAATCAGACTATACCTAGTTTATTAATGTTCAATAATCTAAAATTCAAATACATGTATCACACGTATATATCTAAGCTTTTTATAGAAACTTGTACATAGTCTAAAAATAATACCTAAATGTCTATTAAAAATAATGGACATGATTTTGATTAGAGTCACGGGTTATGCTGTTTACTCAAGGATCTATACTTTATACATAGCTATCTTTGTCATTTCCATAATCTATTATTTTTTAATATCCTCTAGACGCGAGTCTTTAATTTATTCTTTGGCAGACTAAAGTTACTTTAAGTTTATTTTTCGGTAATTTTATCGAAGAATTTTATATATACTGCCTCACAATGATAAGTTAACTTTGCTAAGTCTCAAATTGAAAACATACATTAATGAACATTTCTTTAATATCACTAAAATTAAAATGTACAAAAAGTAACTTCACAAATTAGATGCACAGATAGACATGCCAATTTTCTTTGCGCTCCTTTAGATGGCAATAATCTCTGCACGGCGAGGCGCAGCGGCGCGCGCGCGGGCGGCTAAGTCTTCATTTTCAGTTGAAGATGGCCCATCCATCACATTTTCATCAGACGAGAGCGAGTTACTAACGATTTGAAGATTTTATTCATTCATCGTTCGACGTCGTGTCATTTAAACTAAATGAAAAAGAATTTCAGGGATCTTTTCTGAGCTTCCAGATTTTTCTACTTATACAAATATACTAATTCTTTATAAACGGGCAAAAGCTAGTACTCGTATATATGTCACAGCCATCTGGTTAAACTGCCATTTGATTGAAAGGCTAGCCCGTTGATTTAATGGCGACATTCAATTGAATGACTAAAGGACAACTGGCCAAGTCATTGAATGCAACGTTCAATGACATGGCTGAATGTCAGTTAGCCAAGTCGTAACTACGAAACTCCGTATAAAACCGATGGTTTGTCTTCTGCGAAGCACTCTGCTACCCATGGGGGGAGCCTCGCTTTGTTTGCTTCGCGAGGCTCTTTAACTGTATAAACAATCACACCTGACCGAACCTAATATCGCGGGCTTCGCTCGCTCATGTACAGTTTTTTACTCAGTAGATTTTTTTAAATACAATCTATACGCTACACGCTATACGCTGTACACTACACTACACTGTTGTTCAATCAACTTTCGGGCTAGCTTACAATCAACCAACTAGTTGAACGTTGAGTGACGCTTGTTCAATCAACGTTCGGCCTAGTCATTCAATTGAATGTTGCCATTCAATCAACGGGCTAGCCTTTCAATCAAAAGGCAGATTTAACCAGATGGCTGCGACATATACAGGGTGTAAAAAAATTGGTGTGGGACCCGTTAAATGGATGTTCTACTCATCATCATCATCATATCAGCCGAAGGACGTCCTCTGATGGACATAGGCCTCCCCCAAGGATCTCTACAAAGACCGGTTCTGCGCTGCTCGCATCCAGCAGCTTCCCGCCACTTCACCAGGTCATCGGTCCACCGAGTGGGAAGCCTGCCTACACTACGCTTTCCGGTGCGTGGTCACCACTAGAGAACTTTACTGCCCCAGTAGTCATCTGTTCTACGAGCAATGTGCCCCGCCCACTGCCACTTAAGTTTAGCTATTCTGAGAGCTATGTCGGTTACTTTGGTTCTCCTACGGATTTCCTCGTTTCTGATTCGATCACGCAGAGAAACTCCGAGCATAGCGAAACTCATCATACTGAGAAACTTTCCCCAAGAAACCCATAGTCAATTCGTAAAAAAAATTGGGCCAGCTGATCAATTTGCATGAAGAGTACAATTTTTTTTTTGAGATTTCAGCAGTCGTAGAACAAAAGTTGTTCAGTATGACTAGTAGAAGCCCCAGTTAACAGGACCTACACCAATTTTGTTACACACTGTATATAATATATATACTACTAGCTTTTGCCCGCGGCTTCGCCTTTGGTTTTTATGACTGTCTCAGAGGGTGAGTGGTGCGCGAGCCGCAAGCGGCTCGCAAGCGTTGACATGAGTTTCCTCTCCAGATGCCTCAGGAACTATATCGGGCCATTCTGATTAGCAGTCTCTATTACTTTTCACCCCCTCAGTCTATTTTATACAACAAATCACTTTAATCCGACGTAAGCGAGCGTGGACTTGATTTTTTCCCAGATTATGTTGGGATATATAATATGATAATAAGTAAATTTAAGTCATTTCCTACCCCCTCAACTACTCTGTGTACAAAATCACGACCCATTGTTCCGTTGCGATGTTAAAGAAATTAACCAAAAAAAGAGTATCTTTTTAATTCCCTCAGGAACTGCATCGGACTATGCTATTTGACGAGATATAAAGTAGCCTATTTCCTTCATCGTAATACAGGCTATCTGCATACAAATTTTCATCAAGATTGGTCAAGGGGTTGAACGTGAAAAGGTAACAAACAAACACATCTTCACATTTATATTACTTATAATTATGTTGTGACGAAGTCAATCTTTTTAGTTCATATTCAATCTTTTTGTATTTTATTATTGTTTTTCTAATTTTTTGACTTGGCTGCTGTCTTCGTCCTCCGTCACTTCTTTTCATCTGTCTGTCTACGTTTTTCCAATTCCTTACTTGTTTATTTTCTTCTAACTTTTTTTATTTATTTTTCATCGTATTTTTAAAGCAAGTGGTGGTAGTATAATTTTTATTTAATTAAATTCGAACCCTGTGAAAGTCTTAATTTTAATTCAGTGCTGGCGATTAGAGTTGCAACGAGACCGCAATATTTGTAATTTCACGACAGAAAAAATCCGTTTTTACAGGATTTTAGGTTAAATAAAATACAATTTCAAAAAGGGTTCCACTCATAAAACTAAATAACCCTTGTTTTACAACTTTTGAAACTTAAATATAACCCTTGTTTAACAACTTTTGAAACTTAAAAATAACCCTTGTTTTACAACTTTGGAGACTTAAAAATGCTGAAAACGTTAAAAAACCGAATTCAATCGCAACGACCAAGTACAATATAGGTATAAATTTTGGTTTTGTGGATTCCTTAAAAGTACTAAACCGATTTTGATATAATTTATATGGGACCAACCTAGTAGTATATCCTGTCGACTAAAAGAGAAACGTTAAAATCGGTTCACAAAGTGCGAAAATATCGCGTAACAAACATACAGTCGATTTGAGAACCTCCTCCTTTTTGGAATAGACTTCTCGACTTGGCTTCTTGACTAAGAACTTGGCAAATCAGTTGTTTGATTTGTTTGATCTAAGTTGTTGGACAAAAATTGATCAGTTTTATTGTTAAAAGATAAAATTGTGTCCTCTTTAACGTAACACCACGGTATATCTCCACAAATAAGCCATAAATATATTATCAAAAATCTTGAAAAAAATATCGTTGTTAATTATAATTACAGTAATAGGGTTCTTATCAGGTAACAGGACCCTATTACTATTACTAAGCCTACGCTGTCTGTCTGTCCGATATTTAAAAAGCTGTATCTTTTGAACCATATTAGGTAGCCGGCTAAAATTTTCATTTTAGTTATGTGGTAATATAAAGAATTTACTAAAATATATATGAAGCGTCGGTGGCTCAACCGGTAACGACTCGGTCCATCTAACCAGAGGTACCGGGTTCAAATCTGGACGGCCAATGTACCAATGAGTTTTTCAAAAAAAAACTTACGTACATACTTACCGATTGCTTTAACGGTGAAGGAAAACATCGTGAGGAAACCTGCACACGCCTGCGAAGAAACTCGAAGGTTGTGTGTGAAGTCGACCAACCCGCACTGGGCCCGCGTGGTCGACTAAGGCCTAATCGCCCTGATTCAGGGTAGGCTCGAGCCCCTCGGTGGGGACGTATATGAGCTATAATGACTAAAATATATTTTTTAAGTAAATAATTAAGGGCTTCCCTCATACAATATACGTATTTTTAAAGGTTATTTTGGTTTTGCTTTATCGAAAAACGGTGATACATACAATCGTGAAACTTGAGTCTGCTTATTAACAAAAACGGAACAACAAATAACAAAAACGGAAAAGGAGTCGGAACTGAATAAAAAAAATTTCGCAGTCGTTGATGTCTTCTGTTTGAAAAGAATAGGTATCATTGCTGTAGTCGTGTAGAGTGCAGTGCTACGGAACACCGGCGCGCGAGTCCGACTTGCGCTTAACTGGTTTTTTAGGGTTCGGTACTAGGTAACGGGACCCTATTACTTAACCCACTCTCCTTGTCATTTGTCTGTCCGTCTGTCTGCCCTATATTTTAAAAAACTGTATCTTTTAAACCGTAATAGGTAACCCCATGAAATTTCCACGAAATATGTGCTATTATAGTGAGTTTTCTAGCAAACAATAAAAAATTAATACACCTAAAAATTAAGGGAAAAAACGTGTTTTTAAAGGATTTTTCGTTTGTTTTTCCTCTATCGTGAAAACAGTAAGCCTATAAGCGTGAAATTTGGTGTCATTATAGTACTTGTTCTAAATTATAACAGAAAAAAATAATAAAATTTTCAAGTGTGAGTCGTACTCGCGCTTAGGAGTCTAAAATGAATGGAAACAAAAAAAAAATGTGGTTCCATCAATGGTTGTTGGATAAAAATTTTACAGTGTAAAAGAGTTTTTCTCCTTAAAAAAAATCAGAATAATTGATTTAAATAGCTATGTACTTTTTCTTGCCATGTCACGTGTGGCACAATTAACTGTGCAAGTCAAGGCATAGATGGCGGTAAGCCTAAGCACTTATCTTAATTGTTTAAATATTGCATGATATCATAATAAGGCTGTATCAATAGATACTTTTCTTAATAAACATCTTCGTTATACTCTGTACAAGATAAACAACAGTTTCAGTTCCAGTCGCTCGCGTTGATATCTTTTGTTTCAAATTAATAGGTATTGATGTCATAGTTGTGTGGAGGGGTATGGTGGTACGGAACTCTCTATGCGCGAATGCGGCTCGCACTAGGGCGTTTTTTTCAATTGTGTGCACGCTAAAAACCCAAATTGATTTCGCTTCAAAAATATTTTCACACCATACAAAGTTTCGATTTTGTGCGAACGATCAAAAAACCCCGAATTTATTATACACTTTAGATATGGGTTCAGTGTATTGTTTAATTTCATATGTTTAACCTACCCCAGGCTTGGATTAAGAACCATCTTTGTTTTCCACCTCGCAGACTTCCATATGACCTGGCCCTTACCATCGTGACGTCACGTGCGGGTAACCCTTCGACGGCGTCATATAATCTCGCGAGCCGAGATGGATGGCCGTTACCGCTCCCGGTCCCAGCCGGAAACACATGTCATGTGCTTCCATAAAAGTAATGTTTTCGGGGCTCATAATAACCTTTCAGCGTTGGGAGTACTGATGGCGAGAAAGTGATCAGAATATAATAAAGGTGTCGCTATCAAACAAAATTTTAAGATAAATACAAAGGCAAAGTAGTTAAAGTAATACTAACATACAGTATGGACACTTCCTGTCGTTCTCTAGATTGCGACTTCACCCCCTCGTTACCCAGATAGATACAGATTAGTTACAGTTTGGTTGTCGAACGTATAGGATTTCGCCACCATTTTGTTTGTTTCGTCATTCGTTTTTTGAAATGTTATTTCGGGCCCGTTATAGGAAGTGTCCAGTGTGTGAAAAAGGTTAGTGGCTAGATGTGTTTCTGTGAAAGCTCGCTTTCGATCTTGCTCTGGTCGGTATTGTCAAATAGGCTCGTAATGTGTTATTCTCTAAACTTTTAGACCTTAAATTGTTTGCCCGATAGAACACCAACCCGAAGCGAAACCGAGCGAAATTAAGAGGTTATTTATTTATTATATTGAAAAAAAAAATGAGTACATAGGTAAACATTGGATCCACAAATCTGAATGATCAGTTTTTCTGTGAGATCGACAGTCTCACAATTATATATTACAATCACAGATAAGACGTTACTGTGGTAACTAGATTCTAAGTGAATAGGTGCATAGGCAAGAGCCAAACTCCTTTACAGGCTAATTATAAAAAAAAAATGTAACAGATTTTTTAATTTACTTTTTTTATGCTCGAGTCTAATAGCCACGGGCAAACTGTTCATGGGATATGGTAAACGTTATCTCAGTGTTCTGTCGCCGCAGTAGTTGGAAACTGTAGGTACAACGAATTTACTCGCGGCTATTGTCCACGTATTATGGTTATGCTTAACTAATGACTTATGCTCCTGTCTGCCATGGTGATTCACGGCCAAGAGATATTTGTTTTAAACTATATTACCTTGGTCATCAAGAACCGCTCAGTTCTGGCAACATTCCTGTCTTTTAACGAATTTTTTAGGGTTTCGTAGTTAACAAAGAACCCTTATAGTTTCGCTATGTCTGTCCGTCTGTCCGCGTCTTAGCAGAGAGACTATTTATACTAGAAAGCTGTAATTTGCGATGGCTGTAAATGTTAATCACGCCGAAAAAGTGGTAAAATATAATCATAAAAAAATGATTTTTGTACTTCCCCTACATGTAAAGAGGGGGGTGATTTTTTTGTTGACGTAACCTATCGTGTGGGGAATCGTTGAATCATCATTACAGCTCATATACGTCCCCACCGAGGGGCTCGAGCCTACCCTGAATCTGGGCGATTAGGCCTTAGTCGACCACGCGGGCCCAGTGCGGGTTGGTCGACTTCACACACAACCTTCGAGTTTCTTCGCAGGCGTGTGCAGGTTTCCTCACGATGTTTTCCTTCACCGTTAAAGCAATCGGTAAGTATGTACGTAAGTTTTTTTTTGAAAAACTCATTGGTACATTGGCCGTCCAGATTTGTACCCGGTATCTCTGGTTAGATGGACCGAGTCGTTACCGGTTGAGCCACCGACGCTAATTCCTTCTAAACTACTGAGGGTTTGCTAAAACCATTTTTCTATTCAGGGTTCCGTTTGTACATAAGCCTTTTCGGTAACTGTCTTGTTCGGGAGACTGGAATTCATCAAACCTGCGTGCGAGACGCTTCGTAATTACTCTCAAAAACAATTTGTGAACATGGCTTACAAGTGAGATGGGTCTGTAGTTCTTCAGTAGTGTGTTGTCACCGTTTTTGACGAAGAGCACCACAACACTTCTGTGCCTAGCCGTAGGCGTTTGCTGCTCTAGTATGACGGAATTGAACAACTTCTAAAAAGCTTTTAGTACCAGTGTTTCATCTGCATTTGGAAGTTCTGCCGTAAGTAAGTATATTTATTTAATTCCATCATTTTCTTCTTAATTTCATACAGGCTGACATCCGGGATAACTTCGGTATAGTGTCCGATTATTCTGGTTAAACGTAGCATAGGCAAGCCTCCCACTTGGTGGACTGATGAACTGGTGAAGGTCGCGGGAAGGGGCTGGATATGGGCAGCGCAGAAACGGTCGTCGTGGAAATCCTTTGGGGAGGCCTATGCCCAACAGAGGACGTCCTTCAATGATATGATGATGTTGAATCTTCTTTTTGCCTGATCGCTGACTGCTAGTCGTGAATAATAGTCCATAGAACTTTAAGAGTGATTAAGATCTCTTCCAACAACTCAGGTTTAAAAGATATGAACCTGCCATCCTAAGTCTTCATCTTGGTCAGTTGGCTATCTCTAACGAACAGATCCCTTGTGAATAATTTTGAGCCTTTATTGCACTCAATCACGTAAGTCGCGAGTCAGAGATCTGGAAATCTTTCTGTTTTATCGCATAATATGCTAAGTAGCATCTTTAGAGGACTGCAAGACCAGACTGCATCTTTTTCCTACGGGTTTTTAGGTGAAGTCCTAGATCTTCTTGGTTCCATTTGAACGGTGAATCTTAAAAGTCTGGAACCGTTTGGATAATTTGCCCAAACCTGTTGTTATATCTCTGTCTACATCTTCGCAGTTTCTAGGCATTTGAAACGATTTTGTAACTCGAACTGTAAGCTCTTGAAGTTATGCAGCTGAATAGGCGCTGGTCGGAGCGTAGACTGCCTCAGTTGACAACTTTCTAGCTAGGTTTTTACATTCAACAACTAACTTTTGCCAGCGGCTTCGCACGTGCGAATATAGTTTCTATGACAGTCTTCGAGGGTGCGCAGTGCGCGAGCCACAAGCGGCTCACGAGCGTGAAATCAAATCACCTTAATTTTAATTTTAATTAATACAGGTTCTAATCTGTCTACCTACCAATAATCATCCAGATCCATTCAGCTGTTGTGCATCCATGCATTCATCCAAATTTTCACATTAATAATATCAGTACAATGTACTTCTTAGCATTCGGTGATCGCTTCTGGTTTTTACTGAATTGATCATAGATACATCATTGATTATTTGACTCCTTGTCAACAAGATAAAGTCAATCTCTCAATTCGTTACGCCAATGGGATGCAGCCATGTCCACTTGCTTTGGATTTTTTCAGAAGGAGTTCGTCATAAAGAGGCCCTTTTTCTCTGTGTAATGTATTTCTTTTTTCGTATCCAAATTGCCCAAACCTCAGCTCACAATCGCTTCATTTACCCGGTTTTGCGTTGAAGTCCCAAATATCAACGGTTTGTGCACTAACTCTTAAGTGAGGTGCAGCCAAATGCTCAACAATTTTCGTAAAAACCCAGTAGATAAGGATATCTCCTCGGTAAACTTCTACATATTTCAGTCCCACGCCACGCCTTACATAACAGCTGCTAATCTATGTAACTTCGTTATTTGTTTTGATAGACACATTTGTTGATTTGTTCATACTTTCTTACTCCCTTAATCATTATCAATCAATTAGATAAACGCCTTGGTAGTTAATGATGCCTAAATACAGTAGTCCATTAGAGGATTAGAGGTGAAAGGTGCGCAAATTACGGTGCACAGAAAAACGTAACGATTTTTAGTTAAGAGCCCGCTGGAGTTCAAAAATCCCATACAAACGTAGTATTGGATTCATTTGTTAACCTAACAACCGATTTTGAAATAATTTTATATGGATAATCGGATGACGTATATCTGTGTCGGTATTGCATTAATTTTTTGAAAAATGAAACAGGAATTATTTTTTTCCAATAAATTTGTTTTCAAGGTAAAACACGGAAAACCAGTTTTTTGGTTAATTATGGATTCCTGTTTCGTTAATCAAAAAAGTAATGTGATACCGACACAGATATACGTCATCCTAATATCGATATACAATTATTTCAAAATCGGTTGTTTGGTTAACAAATGAATTGAATACTACGTTTGTATGGGATCTATGAACTCCAGCGGGCTCTTAACGCTGTATTTTACTCCTCATAAAATTTCCATAGCGGGGCCCTTTTATGAAAATCGATTCTTTAGGAGTAAACTCCAAAAAAGGATTTTATTTAAAAACTTGGAAGTCCACTGTGATCCCGCGGGCACAATGCACAGCATGTTTCCACGGTACAGCGCCGCCGCCGCCCGCGCCGGCTGGTAACATTTATAAGAAAACACATTAAGATAACATTAAGTACAGGCGCGGTGTAAGGGCCATTTTATTTCAATTTCATACAAAATTAACGAGCACTTACGACTTATAAGCGCTCTTGGCAACCGGATGGGATGTTGTTGAGATTTTTCCTGTTATTTTTAGTAGAACTCGCTGAAATGTCCTGGAAAATTTATTGCGAAGTTTTAGAATGTCTGGATTTTTTAACGCATTTCAACTTTATAATGGGTAATATCTTAGAGCTTTTAAAGCATCAGAATGACAATTTATGTCTTGAGTTTATTGTACTTTTACTTTAAAAATTCAACTTTACTCAGAATATTTAAAACATTTTACTAAAACTTGTTTTAGTAAAAGTCCTGTGTAGGTGACAATATTCACTGGGTTAAAATAGCCACCGACTTGACTTCAAACCTTGTTTACCGACTTAAAATCCACTGAGGTTTTAAAATTGTATGGTTTGTGCATTAAAGAGTATTTTTATCTTATCTTTAACCCGGACTAAAATCGAAGTATGAAAAAAATATTTCAGTATTTTTCCAATCGTGATTTAATAAGAATTGTATTGCATGGGATGGGAGCTTGTAACAAAAACTAAGTCAGTGATTAGGCACCTGAATGGGATGGGAGTTTGTAACAAAAACTAAATCGGTGATTAGGCACCTAAATGGGATGGGAGTTTGTAACAAAAACTAAGTCGGTGATTAGGCACCTGAATGGGATGGGAGTTTGTAACAAAAACTAAGCCGTTGATTAGGCACCTGAATGGGATGGGATTTTGTAACAAAAACTAAGTCGGTGATTAGGCACCTGACTGGAATAGTAGTTTGTAACAAAAACTAAATCGGTGATTAGGCACCTGAATGGGATGGGAGTTTTTAACAAACACTAAGTCAGTGATTAGGCACCTGAATGGAATGGTAGTTTCTAACAAACACTAAGTCAGTGATTAGGCACCTGAATGGGATGGGAGTTTGCAACAAAAACTAAGTTGGTGATTAGGCACCTGAATGGGATGGGAGTTTGTAACAAAAACTAAGCCGGTGATTAGGCACCCGAATGGGATGGGAGTTTGTAACAAAAACTAAGTCAGTGATTAGGCACCTGAATGGGATAAGAGTTTGTAACAAAAACTAAGTTGGTGATTAGGCACCTGAATGGGATTGAGAGATTGTAACAAAAACTAAGTCGGTGATTAGGCACCTGAATAGGATGGGAGTTTGTATCAAAAACTAAGCCGGTGATTAGGCACCTAAATGGAATGGGAGTTTGTAACAAAAACTAAGCCGGTGATTAGGCACCTGAATGGGATGGGAGTTTGTAACAAACAGTAAGTCAGTGATTAGGCACCTGAATGGGATGGGAGTTTGTAACAAAAACTAAGTTGGTGATTAGGCACCTGAATGGGATGGGAGTTTGTAACAAAAACTAAATCGGTGATTGGGCACCTGAATGGGATGGGAGTTTGTAACCAAAACTAAGTCGGTGATTAGGCATCTGAATGGGATGGGAGTTTGTAACAAAAACTATGTCGGTGATTAGGCAAATGAATGGGATGGGAGTTTGTAACAAAGTTGGTGCAGGTCCCGTTACCTGGGGCTCCTACTCATCATACTAAACAACTTTCCCCAAAATAATTTTGAACTCTTTATACAAATTGACCGGCTGATTGAACAATTTTGTGAATGTAAAAGGAAAAAAGGAACCCTTAAAGCATCACCTTGTTGTACGTCTGTCTATCTGTCAGGCTGTTAAGACCCTTTTTCTCAAGAACGCGTGGAGGTATTAAGTTGAAAAAAATATAAAATACTAAGATCTCTAAGTAAAATCATTGAAAAGATACGCCCAATTTTATTATCCCATATTTTGTTATTCGCAAGTAAATCAAAACCTATCGGGTACTTCCCGTTGGCCTAAAATCATTAAATTTTGCAAGAAACAAGGTCTCAGCACAAGTAAACGGAATTATCCAAAAATTTTATGCCATATGAAAACTTTTTTGGCAAATCCAAACTTATATTTGCTTGTGGACACTAGACTGTATGACGTATTTCGATGTATGGGAGAACAGTTTTTCAACTACAAAGTTAAATTCGAGCTTCAATTCGTTTGTGGTACTACGAAACCCTCAGTACGGGAGTCCGACTCGCATTTGGCTGGTTTTTTAAACAAATCTTTATTATCAGTTCAAAAATCAGTGGAAATAAGTACTATCAGGTGAGATGATTCCAAGAGTTTATCAATTTTATAGTAATAAAGTTTTTAGTATTGGAACTATGTACCCAGGCACAATGCATACCCATATCATGCGTATACTGTCTCTAGCTGCTAAAAATAGCGTTAAAGCAAACCGGGAACTCACTGCTACGATATGTATACGGACTACTCCGCAAGCGCCTGGTTACGATATGTGTACGGACTACTCTGCAATCGCCTGGGTACGATATATATATATACGGACTACTCAGCAAGCACCTGGTTACGATATGTATACGGACTACTCCTCAAGCGCCTCGTTACGATATGTATACGGACTACTCCGCAAGCGCCTGGTTACGATATGTGTTCGGACTACTCCACAAGCGCCTGGTTACGATAATGTGTTCGGAACTCCGCAAGCGCCTGGTTACGATATGTGTAAGAACTACTCCGCAAGCGCCTGGTTACCATATGTATACGGACTACTCCGCAAGCGCCTGGTTACGATATGTGTAAGAACTACTCCTCAAGCGCCTGGTTACCATATGTATACGGACTACTCCGCAAGCGCCTGGTTACGATATGTGTAAGAACTACTCCGCAAGCGCCTGGTTACCATATGTATACGGACTACTCCGCAAGCGCCTGGTTACGATATGTGTAAGAACTACTCCTCAAGCGCCTGGTTACCATATGTATACGGACTACTCCGCAAGCGCCTGGTTACGATATGTGTAAGAACTACTCCGCAAGCGTCTGGTTACCATATTTATACGGACTACTCTGCAAGCGCCTGGTTACGATATGTATACGGACTACTCCTCAAGCGCCTCGTTACGATATGTATACGGACTACTCCGCAAGCGCCTGGTTACGATATGTGTTCGGACTACTCCACAAGCGCCTGGTTACGATAATGTGTTCGGAACTCCGCAAGCGCCTGGTTATGATATGTGTAAGAACTACTCCGCAAGCGCCTGGTTACGATAATGTGTTCGGAACTCCGCAAGCGCCTGGTTACGATATGTGTAAGAACTACTCCTCAAGCGCCTGGTTACCATATGTATACGGACTACTCCGCAAGCGCCTGGTTACGATATGTGTAAGAACTACTCCGCAAGCGCCTGGTTACCATATGTATACGGACTACTCCGCAAGCGCCTGGTTACGATATGTGTAAGAACTACTCCTCAAGCGCCTGGTTACCATATGTATACGGACTACTCCGCAAGCGCCTGGTTACGATAATGTGTAAGAACTACTCCGCAAGCGTCTGGTTACCATATTTATACGGACTACTCTGCAAGCGCCTGGTTACGATATGTATACGGACTACTCCTCAAGCGCCTCGTTACGATATGTATACGGACTACTCCGCAAGCGCCTGGTTACGATATGTGTTCGGACTACTCCACAAGCGCCTGGTTACGATAATGTGTTCGGAACTCCGCAAGCGCCTGGTTATGATATGTGTAAGAACTACTCCGCAAGCGCCTGGTTACCATATGTATACGGACTACTCCGCAAGCGCCTGGTTACGATATGTGTAAGAACTACTCCGCAAGCGTCTGGTTACCATATGTATACGGACTACTCTGCAAGCGCCTGGTTACGATATGTGTACGGACTACTCCACAAGCGCCTGGTTACGATAATGTGTACGGAACTCCGCAAGTGCCTGGTTACGATATGTGTAAGAACTACTCCTCAAGCGCCTGGTTACGATATGTGTACGGACTACTCCGCAAGCGCCTGGTTACGATATTTATACGGACTACCCCACAAGCGCCTGGTTACCATATGTATACGGACTACTCTGCAAGCGCCTGGTTACGATATGTGTACGGACTACTCCACAAGCGCCTGGTTACGATAATGTGTACGGAACTCCGCAAGTGCCTGGTTACGATATGTGTAAGAACTACTCCTCAAGCGCCTGGTTACGATATGTGTACGGACTACTCCGCAAGCGCCTGGTTACGATATTTATACGGACTACCCCACAAGCGCCTGGTTACCATATGTATACGGACTACTCTGCAAGCGCCTGGTTACCATATGTATACGGACTACTCTGCAAGCGCCTGGTTACCATATGTATACGGACTACTCCGCAAGCGCCTGGTTACGATATGTGTAAGAACTACTCCGCAAGCGTCTGGTTACCATATTTATACGGACTACTCTGCAAGCGCCTGGTTACGATATGTATACGGACTACTCCTCAAGCGCCTCGTTACGATATGTATACGGACTACTCCGCAAGCGCCTGGTTACGATATGTGTTCGGACTACTCCACAAGCGCCTGGTTACGATAATGTGTTCGGAACTCCGCAAGCGCCTGGTTATGATATGTGTAAGAACTACTCCGCAAGCGCCTGGTTACCATATGTATACGGACTACTCCGCAAGCGCCTGGTTACGATATGTGTAAGAACTACTCCGCAAGCGTCTGGTTACCATATGTATACGGACTACTCTGCAAGCGCCTGGTTACGATATGTGTACGGACTACTCCACAAGCGCCTGGTTACGATAATGTGTACGGAACTCCGCAAGTGCCTGGTTACGATATGTGTAAGAACTACTCCTCAAGCGCCTGGTTACGATATGTGTACGGACTACTCCGCAAGCGCCTGGTTACGATATTTATACGGACTACCCCACAAGCGCCTGGTTACCATATGTATACGGACTACTCCGCAAGCGCCTGGTTACGATATGTATACGGACTACTCCACAAGCGCCTGGTTACGAGGCGTACACTTTTAAAGGTTTTCCAAAGAATAGATTTTGGGCTTTCTATCCTTTCAGTTTTTCCACAACCACTCACAAAACGAATACAAGGTATTAATTAGTAGAATTTTAAGGCCCTTTGAAATGTTGAGTTTCAAGAAGAAGATTAAAGCGGATAGACTATTCTTGGAATAATATTTTATTAAAACTGTCAATATAACTCAGTTAAACAGAATAAAGATAGCTAACAACATAATGAACCTCCTCACGACCTCTAGAAGTCTAGACGAAACCTTCAAGTAGTTGGTAATATAAAAGTTTAGAATAATATTATTATACTTAGTTATATACGACATTTACCAACAATAACGAAATCAAAGGTGGGTACAAATTAAATTAGGGGCCTTATTTTTTTTTTGTGTTCGGTACCAGCACACAGCTACTTACGTATCAAATGTTTTAGATTCGTTGGCATTGCTGACACCGACCTCAAAAAATATTTTAAGCCACTAATTTAATTCGTACTCACCTTTGATTTTGTTATTGTTGGTTAGTGTCGTAATAATATATGATAATAATATTATTTCATACTTTAAAGTGAATTTCATTTTGAAGTCGGTTTTTAGTTTTTTAAACTTTTATTTTTATTTTACTTATTTTTAGTGATAATGCTAACTATCTAACAATGTTAAACCCAATCTCCCACTCACCAATAGGAACCATCAAATCATAAAGTATGTGTTTCATTTACAGATACAGATTCCTGTGGCTTCCATCATCATCTCAACAGCATGAAAGTTAAGGAGTTAAATCTTTCATCATCAGCTCATCTGAATAATTGAACGAATACAACTATCAGTCTATACGTACCTACGTTAAATATTTGAAGAATTATCCTCCAACTCCTAACCGTTAAGGAGTTATACCTTCCTTCATCAGCTCATCAACATGAGATGATGACTACAAGACGTAAATACTTTCATTAATTTAGATAATACATGAAACACGTAAAACGCGCCTATAAAATTTGAGGGTTGCCCTAGATTTCCCTGGGATCCCATCATCAGATCCTGACTTGGTGACAATGAGACCCCTCAGGCAGTATATTCTTTCGAATAAAAAATAATTTTGAAAATGGGTTTACAATCGGCGGAGATATCGCGTAACAAACATACAAAAAAAAACATACAATCAAATTGAGAACCTCCTACTTTTTAAAGTCTGTTGAAAATGAATGTAATAGGTAGTCGGTGGCGTAACGGCTAAGGTGGCTACCTCCTGTCCAGGAGGTCGTGGATCTAATCCCGCCACGTACTAACGTGTTTTTGAATTTCGATTTCATATGTACGTTTTTTCGATGCTCTTCATCCTATCAGCTGAAGGATGTCCACTGCTGGACATAGGCCTCCTAGGATATCCACGACGACCGGTTCTACGCTGCCCGCATCCAGCGGCTTCTCGCGACCTTCACCAGGTTATCAGACAACCGAGTGGGAGGCCTACCTACACTACGTTTTACGGTGAAGGAAAACATCGTGAGGAAACCTGCACGCGCCTGCGAAGAAACTCGAAGGTTGTGTTTGAAGTCGACCAACCAGCACTGGGCCCACGTGGTCGACTAAGGCTCAAACCCTGATCTTATCTATTGTCACTAAGTAATTTAATTGTGCTACCAACGGCGCAGGCTGAAAGCGCGCGCCGAGGCTAATCTATCAAGCCATTTAGGCTGCAGACTCAGCCAAAGAAACGGACACACATACAAACTTACATACATACACGTATATACATACATACCACCCGAAAAACATTACCCTCCTTTTGGGGCAGGCGAGTAAAAAAAAATATTTGCAAACATCAACTTCAAATGTCCACATGAAGCAGTTTCTATTAATATAAAAATTCCTTTTTGATTTCGTATATGTGACGTTACCCACTTGGTGAGGACCCTAATAATATTCGTTTTATATATTTACAGTTACGAAGAACCAAGGAGTTTTATTTTACAGTCACGTATGGAAGGCGAGTTTCTGCATCTTTTTAACGGACTTTCTTAAAGAAGGAGGATAACCTCCTTATATTTTATTGATAATATATTTTATTGATAACAATACGACTGTATGTTTTTTGTGTGTGTTATACCATATACATACGTACATACTTACCGATTGCTTTAACGGTGAATAAAAACATCGTGAGGAAACCTGCACATCTGATTCCAGATGTGAATGAAGTTCGCGTTGCACACGTCCGTATAGGTTTAAATCTCAAGGCCCTACACGTGACTGCGGGTGATGCTAAGTGCAATACCAGCAACCGCTGTCTTTCCCTTGGATAGCACGGTTAATTGTGCCACACGATTAAAGAAGAGAGAACGTCGTGGAAATCTTTGGGGTAGGCGTTAGTCCAGCAGTGGCCGTCTTTCGGCTGATATGATGATGGATGTATATATTTTATAACTCACAGATATATTAAGTCAGTTGGGTACCTCGCACTTCCTTAGCCAGAGATTCAACCGATTGTCTTACAACCAATAATATCCCCACACGCCAACTGCTGGGGCTTTGACCGATTTAAACAAATATATATCATTTATTTTGTCTGATCCTAAAATGGATCTAATTAGGGTCCTAGGCTCTTGACGTTCAGAAAATTCAACATGGCGGACGTAAGATGTCATTAATTTAAATAGTTGGGTTTTAGCTTTGTGGTTTCTTCATAACATCGTATTAGAATAGAAGAAAACGTCTTTTCGTATTTATTCGTCTATATTACATATTATGGTAACCAGGAACCCCAGTTTACAGAAGGTCGCTGCGTTACTCCTGGACTAAGACTTTAACAGTAGTCATGTAGAAACTTTCTTGGAAACTATCTTTAGCAGGACTTGAGTACTACTTGTTATGTCATACCTAGCACCAAAATAAAGCGAGGCGATATTGATGCAATCTTAATCGGCTATGTACGGGCCATAGAGGGGCCATACGGCCGCTGCACCTCCCACAAACGCCGCCGTGGTTGAATCTCCAATATTTCTGCGGCACCGAGTTGCAATCGATGTGGCATATACTATTAGAGTGCCCTAACACGATATTTTACGCTGGTCCACCGGAGGACCAGATCATTCTAAATGAAGACGCAGTCAAATGGCTGAGATTTTAAGAGATCTTAGGTTAGATTTAATATATTTTTTATTGTCATCTTCGTCATAATATCAGCCAAAAGACTGCTGGACAAAGGCCTCCCCAAAGGATTTCCACCATGAACAGTTCTGCGCTGCCGCATCCAGCGACTTTCCTTACCAGGTCACCGATACACCGAGTGGGAGGCCTGCGTATGCTACGTCATCCAGTGCATTGCCGCCTCATAACAACTATACTACCCCAACGGTCATTTGTTGTACGGGCTATGTGCCCCGCCCACTGCCACTTAAGTTTAGCGATTCAGTGAGCTATATCGGAGACCTTGGTTCTCCTATGGATCCCTTCATAAATGTCTAATTCGATCGTGTAGGGATACTCCGAGCAAAGTTCATTCCATCATCGCCCTTTGGGTGATCTTCTGGGGGAATTGTTATTGTAATGTTTATTAATTAAGACCCGATCGCTTTGGATGTTGTCTCTGTTTATTACTTTACGTGTAAAGAACGAAAATAACCACAGTTTTGCAGTTTTTTCAATGTTTTTTTCAATTATGTTAATTTTTTTTTATTATTTATTTATTTACGATATAAATGAAGAAGGCACATATATTTTTTTCCGAAATTTATATTCACAGAGTTTTGGAAGAAAAATATTTTTCAGATATCATTTCTTAACTTTTTTTTAATGGTGTATTGATATTTTTTAACATTTTTTTTAAATTGATTTATTTTAAAACTTTAAGAAGGCGGTCACTTTGGTAAGTAATCGAATAAACCTACAAAAAATGTTTTAACGCTTAGAATTACTTCAGGTCAAAGTTCTAGTGAACACAAATACATGAAGTTTCGCCAGTTCTTTTCGTATTCGGCCTTAATATTTATATTTGTCATACGACTAAATGAATACAATCGTATAAGAACGAACAACAGCATCACAGAATTCATTTTTCTATTTAATATTTCTATTTTATATTTACACAGTTGCAAGTATACGTTGATAACAGAGACAGTGTTACCATAAACTTCTACTCAGTTACATTCTGTGGTCCCGAGTGAGGTGTATAAAGCAGGCGAAACACGAGGCGAGGCATCATGGGCGGGCGCTCTCGGGTCGTCGTGTGCCTCGGAAGTGTATCGTGGCGATGGACGGAGCACGCAAGGTCGCTGCCGTGGTGTTCGCACTGCTCCTTCTTCCACTGGGTAGGAAAGTGGGGACACTATATCATAAACCTGGTAGTTTTAGCGTATCTGGTAGATATACGAGAGGGAATACTCCTTCTTAACTCCTGGGGGAGTTAGTCAACGAAGCGGTCGTAACTCGGTCACTGTGCATGCCTCCATAGTCAGGAAGCCAACGTGGCCATACACGTCGCGGCCGACCTGTACGGACGATCAAGACCGTCGTGTCGGCGATGGATCTTCGTGCACAGGTGCCGCCGGTGTAGAGTATACTGAACAGGCATTTGTAACTCGGCTCGCGGCACGTCATTCATCGTCGGGGAGCGGTCTGCGGCATTTACTAGTTTCGGCGCCGCCTTTTTCAAGGCAATCTTTTACGGTCCCTTCCGTCACCACTCACCACTCAGATCTGTGCCATCCCTGTATGGCACAATCCCTAGGAGGGGTTCCTGCATCGGGCGCGCTGGCTATCTCCACGGCGCGTTTGGTGCAACCCCTCCTTTCTTACGCACCCCCCCTTCCCTAAGGGTGAAGCTCCTAAGCTTCGCTCCGATGAAGGATTTTACAGGTCTTAATTTGACCAAAATACATAGGGGGAGTTTTAGTGGGTAGGTTCAGCCTTCAGTTGTGAGTCCCACATAACCTGTGCAGTCGGGCTGTATTGGCAGGCTTTATGCATCTCTCCCCCTCCTTCCGAATAAGGAAAAAAAAGGTGAGGCATCAGAGTACGCATAACTTTACCTGCACCAAGACAACCCATCCAGTGTTGGTGCTGCGATGGGACAGCTTAGTCTAGCTATTACGTCTCATATGTTAAGACACCACAAAGACCACGCACAGGGTGGGACAAAAACTATCCCACGTCACTCGTCCGAATAATTGAGATTTTTTGGCCACATATACGCACTTGGGCAGGAGAGACAGGACTGGTCGTCGACACGATAGAAGAAAAAGATAATTGACGTCGGGAGGTTACGTATGATTGTCAGTTTAAATCCAAATACAGGCATTTGATCGATTCATTTCGGTTAACCGGTTTTTTAGATAGAATTGCTTTAAGCCCCCTTAGCTGAACAAGTTTTTTTACACTACTTTGCTGAAATCACAAAAACTAACATAGCTATACAAACTTGTCTAATGAGCTGATCCATTGACACATCCGATATGTTATGTTTCAAATCAATGAGTTTGTAACTACATCTACAGAAGGTGACCGTACGTCACATACGCGGCTACGCGTGAAGTGTGCCTGTGGGCATACTGCTCATGGGTTGCTCTAGTGAGGGTGAGACAAATCACAATTGTATTATAAACGGAAAGTGTGGATGATTGTTTGTTTGTTCCACTTTCACGCCTAAACAGTTGAATAGATTTGGATGGAATTTATAGATAAATAGATCAAGCACTGGATTGACGCAAAGGCAAAATTTTTATTCCACTGTGCTCACTCGATACAATCAAAAAAACGATAACCATGCTAGGAAAGCCGTGAGAAAAAGCTATAAATTTTCATGTTATTTATTTTTCTCAGGTACGTCTTGGAATCTCTTATTTACTCCACTTTTCTGTCGAGCCGGAGAGGATATTGCTGCAGATAATTATGTAAAAAAAAACACTGTTTTTAATTCTTCGTTGTGGAAATCCTTATTAGTAGGAGTCGACTGATATGATAAAGATGACGATCGCTTATTTGTTTTAAACGTTTCAAAAGACTACCTTCTTAAGTATTATGATTATGATTATGATTATGATTATCTGGAGCAACAAAAATCATTTTTCAGAAATTGCGTAGGCATAGTAATGATATCAGCTCATATACGTTCCCACCGAGGGGCTCGAGCCTACCCTGAATAAAGGCGTTTAGGCCTTAGTCGACCACGCGGGCCCATTGCGGGTTGGTCGACTTCACACACAATGTGCGAGTTTATCCGCAGGTGCAGGTTTCCTAACGATGTTTTTCTTCACCGTAAGAGCGTATAAACGTAACATATGAAATCTCAATTCGAAATCACATTGGTACGTAGCAGGATTCGAACCACGACCTCCCGGACAGAAGGCGGCAGCCCTAGCCGTTAAGCCACCGACGCTCTCATAGGCATAGTCATACCTTGCTCATTTTTAAATAAAAATAAATAACAAATACAAAATGAAATTATCAAGGGTCCAGCCGCACGGACGCCAAGCGAGCTACAAATTTGAAATGAAAATGAAATGAAATGAAAATGAAATGAAAATGAAATGAAAATGAAATGAAAATGAAATGAAAATGAAATGAAAATGAAATGAAAATGAAATGAAAATGAAATGAAAATGAAATGAAAATGAAATGAAAATGAAATGAAAATGAAATGAAAATGAAATGAAAATGAAATGAAAATGAAATGAAAATGAAATGAAAATGAAATGAAAATGAAATGAAAATGAAATGAAAATGAAATGAAAATGAAATGAAAATGAAATGAAAATGAAATGAAAATGAAATGAAAATGAAATGAAAATGAAATGAAAATGAAATGAAAATGAAATGAAAATGAAATGAAAATGAAATGAAAATGAAATGAAATGAAAAATGAAATGAAATGAAATGTTTATTTTGGCATTTACAAGTTATAAACACATTTAATTAAGCCCTAATTTCCAAACTAGTCTTTAGACTGTGTCTTGGAAACTAGTTCCTTCTCTTTTCTTCTTTTCTTCAAATTCGCAGTTTTGCATGCAGTTCTCCTAGTAAGTTGCGCCCTTACTGCACCCAAACTGCGAATTTGCGTTTGCATGCAGTTCTCCTAGTAAGTTGCGCCCTAACTGTACCCAAACTGCGCATTGGCAGCCGGCTTGCAGTCCGTGCGTCTGGACCACCCTCATTGTTCGTTTAGATAGTCGTAATGAAAATAAGAAGATCTGTGTCTGATCTATAATAAAATATGTTGGAAAAGTGTCATACACGAAAGTTTTACTTATTTTTGGGTTTATTGTACCTTTTAATGTAGCATACAAAAAGAGTGTGTGGTTTTATGAAACCACGGTAAAAGTGAAACTTTTTTTCACATTATAGACATTTACAGAGCACGAAACGATCATGGCTGCTCTCGTCTTGGAGCTACGTTACAGAGGACGAAACGATCATACCGACCGTCACGCGACACACAGACGAAAAAATTAGAGACGATGTATGTAATTAATCAAATAGTATTTTTAACATCTGCTTATCTATAGAATTTAACCGCTTCCGTGGCGAAATTGTTAGTCCATTTGCTTCACACCAGAAGGTCGCGGGTTCGATTTCCGGCGGGTTTAACTTTGTAAGACTCGGTTGGTGGTAGGGTACTTTCATAGCCCGCCTGGCTAGCTACCACCATCTTATCTAAGTCTTGCCGCCAAACATTAGTGTTAACATCATTGATGTGTTCCGGCTCTGGTCGGAATCTGTCTCCATTACGTTGGGGAATCTTGTTGAGCCCACTTCCATCTTCGGAATTATCGTCACTTACCATCGGGCGAGATGATGCCAAGGGCTTATCAATTGTGGATTAAAAGAAAAGAATAGGAAAACTATTACTGACATTATTCCAATAATTGACAACTTTTCCCGTCCTCCATCAGTACCAGTACCTGACCCCCGCTCCGTGTCACCTCTCCAAAAGTTATACTTATTTATTTTATGCGACGCAAACAAACGACGAAATTGAATAGTGAATCTCTGTCCCTCGTGTTTTCTTCTTGGATCCCGGAAATGTCTCTTTTCTCTACTTCACTAAACTGGCCACGTCCACCCCGCATGACAGATAAACAGGCTGCCTTATTTATACCCTTTTTATACCGAATACAACTTCACTTTTCGTAATACGGAACCCACCTTCACTGTAGCCACCTAAGCCTTTTAGGGTTCCGTCCATTAAACCAACTCGCAAACGAAACAATTTTACAACTTTTTTGGCTCATCTCAACTTGGACAACTATGATGATACTGGATGTGAAATCGTGTTGACTTATTAAGAATCCTATCCTATCTCCTATCAGATGACAAAACATTGAGGCGCCATTTGAAAAACTTCTTGTTGGATATGGAATATTATTCAATTGACGATTTTTTTTAAATGAAATACTAACACACTTTATGTATTGATTGATATTTATTTACTCATTTTTCAATTTACTTTTTGACATTTAAATTTTTGTAATTTGACATTTTGGTTTTGTTAATTTGTAAATTTAATTTTTGACGATCACCTCAACATTGACATATTTTATAATTTAATAAGTATATTTTATGAATTTGTGTCGTGTAATGAATAAATCTAAACTAATATAATCTCTCGCCTTTGTCCAGCAGTGGACGATCAGTGGCTGATATGATGATGATGATGATGATAATCTCTCAGCGAAGACTTAGACAAGATGGTGATAGCGAGGCAGGTTGGCTTTGATAGCGAACTTACATCAACCAAACGGACCTATTGTGTAGTGTTATATCTACCGGGAATCGAACTTACGACCTTCTGTTTTAAAGTCATCAGTGGCGGGAGAGTACTAAGAAGGATGTTAACAATTATTAATAGAATGTGCCATAAAATTTAAAACCATGGTTTATTTCAGAATTAATATACTTGTAATATCGCTTGCTAGGTACTGCATAGCATATTGGCTTTCAATACTATAAAGAATATTTTTCTGCGTTTAACGTAACTATTTAGTAATCTGTGGTTTAACTGTTTTTCTGCGATATATTGGCAGTTATTTTAACTTTTTACTATACTAAATCAGCAATTTTAATAAAATCAAGTAAAATAAAACACGAGATTTCCCATGTTGGTATAATTTTAGGAAATAAACCACGGAACTGTGTGTACGCGGCAAACTCGTGCTTGGTCACTTTTTACCCTGTTTGGCCGCTCGGAGTATTTGCATCACGACCGTAGCGCGGTGTCGGTGTCGGTGTCGGTGTGTTCCATTTATTAAATTACTTTCACTTGTACGAGTGTATGAATAAACAAGTATTTTTTTCGTTTTGTCCTCAAACTTTTTCGTTCGCCGTAACTCGAAGAGGGTTTTTATTTGAGCCCGAGCCCCGGCGCGACGCGGCTCGAGTCGCGCGGCTCGTTTTAATAAAGCTGGTTTTTATTTGGAGTTATTCTGATCTTTGGATTATTATTTTTTTCAATTTAAGTAGATAATAATTTCAGAAATCAGTTTCAGTTTATGATTAAAAAGAAAATATAAATGGTAGGTAACTAGCTGTCCCGGCAAACTTTGTACCACCTCACACTACACCACAATACACTTCACTACACTACCGCTACCGCTACCGGTACACTACCACTACACCACCACTACCACTACCACTACACCACCACTACCACTACCACTACAACTACCACTACCACTACCACCTCCACTATCACCAAAACGACCACTACCACTACTACTTACTACCACTACACTACCACTAGCACTTCCACTACTATTACCACTACTATTACCACTACCATTACCACTACACTACTTCTACCACTTCCACTACCACTACCACTACCATTACACTACCACTACTACCACCACCACTACCACCACCACCACTACCACTACCTCTACCACTACCGCTACCGCTACCACTACCGCTACACTACCACTTTTTGTAGATATTGCAGAAATTTTAGGTTATTTTTTACACCTTGGGTTACATTTTTTTAAGTTTTGGAAAGGATTACTATTTAAAAAATAATAATATAGCCTATAGCAACTGCGGATAGTGTAGCTTCCCAACGGTGAAAGAATTTTTCAAATCGGTTCAGTAGTTTCGGAGCCTATTCAAGACAAACAAACAATCGATTCTTTCCTCTTTATAATATTATTATTAGTGTAGATGTAGATAACGTCGATAACAAATTATAAAAATAGAGTAAATCATGTTTAAATTAACACCTTTACGATTTACTTTATAAGATGGACAGTATTATTTGACATTTATTTTTGATTTTCTTGCATTGTTTTGTAAGATAGTAATTTAATTTTAATGCCTCAAAAAGGTTAGGTTATTTGTAATTGACATACCATCTTATTTACACATGTATTGTGAACTTACTATTGCAAATAGTATGTGAATAAATGATTATGAACAAATGAATATAATTATTTTATTTCAGACTATCTACCTACCTTTACACTACCAACTTAATTAGTGAGGTTTTTCTTATCTTTAAAAAAATTAGAGATATTGGTGCACTCACGACTTTGTTTATTTGATTTTGGATTACCCAGGCTATTGAAACTGAAATACGATTTTCCCTACAAAATAAATAAATAAATAAATAAATAAGCTTTATTTCGGAAAAACAATATCCATAGTATATTAGTGTATTAGTAACAATATTGACTTATTATCTATGTTAGTTCCTATTTTATTGTTAGTAGAACGACAGAGATTTTATTTGCAGTACATATTTATTTTATTTTTCCTGTGACTAACCCCACCCAATGTTTGTAACACTATTTCAAATTTTGAAAAAAAAAATATAAATAATAAATATCCTTTATTGCATACCAAAAAAGCATTGCAGCAACTTAATTTAAATATGTACAGTGCAAAGGTAGACTTATCACTATATCTAATAAAAATCCTTTATACTTATAGATTTAATTGAATTTTAAAGGTGTAAACACACATCTTCAGGATCATATTCCAAATTCCAAGTTTTTAGTTTAGTTTCTAGTGTTTCCCTAACTCGGCAAGGTTAGTTACCAGAGAGTGGCAAACCTCACTTTCAGAAGTTTTTCAAGCCACCTTTAAGGCATCTGTCACGGCTTAACGACTGCCATCACAGAACGCGTAATAAAAATCTAAAGAAAGCAACCGGATTTTTTTTTATTCACAATTGGTAAGCCCTTGGCATCCTCTCACCTGATGGTAAGTGAATAGCTTCCTTGTGAAGCACGAAAAAGGTCGAGAAAAATGTCACTAACAGTCAAGCTCATCCAGATAATAACCGTATAGAAAACCAAAACTTCCATCAGCTATTTAGTACATGAATGATGTAAAGAGAAGCTTCCTGTCAACACAAATATAATCAACGCAAGCTCACACGAGTAGTTTCCAATAAACACTCTATAAAATAAGCAAACAGAAACTATTAACGATCCAAAATCCGCGCGATCGCCCAAAATCCGTACCGCAAGCGTTACTCAAACAGTAATAAAACTTTAGGAGCGGCCCTCGACGGCCGGTGGCTTATCCGCTCCGCTCTTGACCGGCTATTCAAGCAAGATTGAAAACATGAGTCGGCAACTCGGCAACTCGGCAATCCCGAACAAACAGCCCCAGGTGTGCCGGCCGCCCCGCGTCGGCATGGCCGTGACTCGATTCCACGCATTAATGTGCCCCAAAACCCAAACTATTGATGGTACAAGAAAAATTGTATCTACATTGCAACATTTTTATTTACTACAACAGTGGATGGTTGATTCAACTCATGAAACTGAACAACTTTTCCCGAGGAGCCTATCAATAAGATAGGAGCAATAAAAGTTTAAGTCTTTCCGTAGAAAGTTTGCAAGTCGTCTTGGATTGGTTTAGAAAGTGCTAATGTTTACTTTCGAGCGACGAAGGAGAAATAAGATATGGAAAATGTGATGGCAATAATTGAAAACGTTAAGCACGTTAAAAACCGACTTCCATCGTAACAATTTAGTACATTTTTTTATAATTTTTGGTATTTGTTAATTTTCTAATGAAGTACTACACTGACTTTGATAAAATTTATATGGAACCAACTCGAAAACATACCCTATCGAATAAAAAATAATCATGAAACTGGGTTCACAATCGGCAAAAATATCGCGTAACAAACATACAAAGATATTGCGTAACAAACATACAAAGATATCGCGTAACAAACATACAATGATATCGCGTAACAAACATACAAAAAAAACAAAATACAGTCGAATTGAGAACCAAATTGGAAGTCCGTTGAAAATTCGAACATGAGATTTTGATAGGGATTGATTGTCTCACTAAGTCCAAAAAACTATAAAATTTAAATCATACAGCAGCAATGTGTATAGAGACCAGCATATCAAGCTAGATACTTTGGACTTTGTAACGTTCTTATGCCGCATGCGTATGGATCAGAATCGCACTACGACTGTCTAGCTTGATGTGCTGGCGTCTGTACATACTTTCTTGCGAAAATGTACAATCAACATCATCTCAAATCTACCAAATCTGGTAGTAGATTTCTTGTCACAATAGTAAAGAACATTATTTTGCTTAAGAGTGGCTTTAAAACGATTTTTATGAAGCTCTGTAAATTACTACTATTTCATAATTATAGTCATAGAAATATTTCCTAGTCATAGAAACCCAGGTTGTTTGTACACTCATCTCAAAAATGACTAATTTTAATGAAACTTTGTGAATACCTAGGACTTCATAAGCCTTACTTACACTATGCTGGGAAATTGAATATTTTAGAAAAAATAATATATCTTTATTATACGTACTTAACGTTCATTGTTGATTGTAGGTATGCTAGACTAGGGCACATGGTGAAGACATTGCGATTGACCAGTGTGTGTTGCCAGTTATGACTTAAGGAACTGAGACATGGTCGCTTCCTATGAAGGGCAATGGAGCGCGCTATGCTCGGAGTTTCTCTGCGTGATCGAATCAGAAACGAAGAGAACCAAAGCATAGTACTAATAATATACTTTGACCAAAGTAACCGACATAGCTCACAGAATCGTAAACTGAATTGGCAGTGGGCAGGCACATAGCTCGTAGAGCAGATGGCCGTTGGGGCAGTAAAGTTCTCGAGTGTTGACCGCGCACCGGTAAACGTAGCGTAGGTAGGCCTCCCACGTGGTGGACTGATGACCTGGTAAAGATTGCGGGAAGCCGATGGATGCGGACAGCGCAGGACCGGTCGTCGTGGAAATCCTTGGGGGAGGCCTTTGTCTAGCAGTGGACATTTGTCGGCTGATATGATGATGATGATTACTTATTTAATAAAATCTTAATTTTGGAATGACAGCTTTTAACAATACCTATCGTTGTGGATTAAAAAAAAACAATACCTATCGTTGTGGATTAAAAAAAATCGTATGTCAGACTGAGCCATGTAATTATTTCTATGTTCACAACTCCAACGAATTGAATATGGCAAAAACGAAGATTTTTGTACTTTATTTTGCACATTTTGCATTTTGTGCAATGGTGTGACTACGGGCAAATAAAATGATCCTTCTCGGTCGCGAAAATAACAAATTCCACTATGGCAGACTACGAAACTGCCACCTCATTTGACAAGTTTGTTCACTAAATTCATACAAAGGCTAAGACTATACCTACACGAGACTTTATTCGATGACAAGTGCTAAATTGTATTTTTACTCATGAAACTGAAAAACTTTCCTTTGGGAACTCATATATTCTATAGTAAAAAAAAATTATATCCACGCTGAGCCTACTATCGCAAAAAGCCTTAACCATGTGCCCTAATCTAGCGTACAATCAACAATGAACGTTTGCAGACCTAAGTCTTGAGACACTGCGGTGTTTGGGACGTGAAGATATTGCGAAGCTTTCCGAACGCTGCCCAGCCGAGTTAGATTCGTCGATTGATCTCTTTCTTGAAGTTGGACCTAATTTTAAATTAGTGAAATATACATGAAAGTCACTGTTATTTAAGTACTAGTTTTTCCTGCGGCTTCGCCCACATAGTTTTTCATTATCCCAACGAAGAACCCTCATAAGGTCCTTCTGTCCGTACGTTCGTCATAGACAAGCTGCATGGATTACACGCCATTTGGCATAAAGAGTATAAACAGGTTTTACCAAGAAAGGACTTTTCCTTTTTAGGGCTAAAATTATTTTATGTTTAATGCAGTTAAAACGTAAGGCATGAAATAATTTTTTACCTTTTAATTTTTTACAAGCCTCCAATTTCGAGAAAATAATGGAAGTAATAAATTAGCAATAGCAATCTTTGACTTGGCAGTTGGCTGTTAGTGCCTTAGCTGCTATTGCTTCAAAGAGATAAAAAAAGAAAATTATTAAATTATAATCTAAAAATAAACTTTAGTGTTGCCACAACTACAATTAATATATCGCACAGTGCATATTTAAAAACAAGGAGGCTTAAAAAAATAATTGTGGCACCTAATATATCTAAAAAAGTCGTAACTTTATGAAAAAAGTCAACCTTCAGTGAAAAATTGCCTATCGAATATTAGCCCACCCCTCATAATCGTATAAGAACGGGACATGTCCTTTGAAATTAACCACAGAATTGGGAATTAGTAGAAACTCACAATGAAAATTTTTTCGGGTACATAGCCCTGTGGTCAATAGTTTTGAAAATATGAAGTTATGACTGCACTTAGCTAGATCTTATGACCATTTTTAAAGGACTGTGTGTGTGATTCTACGGCGAAAATTCGACTTTTTATACAAACCGCGATAACGATTTTTACCTCTTCAATGTTAACCGATTTGGACCAATTTTCGATAGGTTGTCAGTCAGAACAAAAGCTAGGTTTATAGGTTTCGTTTTTGAAATTACTGATTATAATTTTAAAAAATGGCCGAATTTTTTTTGTATGAAAACACGTGAATGAAAATAAAATTAAACTTATAAACTTTATCGAAAAAAACAAGCCTAGCTTTTGTCCTGACTGACAACCTATCAAAAATTGGTCCAAATCGGTTAAACTTTAAGAGGTAAAAATCGTTATCGCCGTTTGTATGAAAAGTCGCAGCTTCACAATCCTCTTAAGAGTGGGTAGTGAGCAAGCCGCAAGATGCTCGCGAGTATGGAAATACATTTTATCCAGATAATGCGGAACTATGTCAGTATATGGTTATTAGTTGTGTATGTCACTTCCCAACTCCTCAAATATTTGGTGCTAAAAACCATTTACTATTCTGTTGCAACGAGACTATGTATTATTAGTCAATAACATGGAAACTAGGCTGTGTCAATTCCCACCTCCTCAAATATCCCTGAGCAAAAAATACGTTGATCTGACAGCTTCGTTGCGACCTAATTAATATATATACTGTGGTTGCGATGTGAAAGAAAAACAAAGAAACACATTTTTGCGTTTATAATTTCTGACAGTTGATAAGAATTAACCCAACGTATTTTCTACCCTTTTCGCTAAATATTGTTTTTTCAAAGAAGATAATGTTTGCTGAGAGACAAGGCCATCAGAGTTAGAATCCGGTGTCTTCTTTTACCCCAAACTGTACAACAATGCCCGAATACCTTCCCCAGTACCGAATAGTCGACTAGTCGAGCTAATGATCTGGAAATTTGGTCGACTATAAAGAGTTGATTGGGACCCTCCGCACCTTTTGTAGTTGCTGAATTTTACAACCCATTCGGGTCTTTGATGAACTTAATGTGAAGGTTTCGGAATTGCGCTAGATCCTTGATACCAATAGGACACACTACACAGCCACACTGTTAGCTTTCGAGGAACAGTACTTAGACATCAAACAGACGGATCACTAAGATACTTGTGTGGTAAGTGGACGAAACTATCTCAAAGATACATAAGGAGCTAAATAACTATAACGGCAAGTATAATGTCTGCTGTCTTACATATTACGGAATTACTAAAAGCATACAAATACTGAACCCTTATAACAGTTGGTACCTATTACATTACCTATTATTATTAGGTAACCTTCTTGAAATTTATCGGTGACTTAAAATACAATATCTTCACGTCTCAAATACTGCAGTGTTAAGACTAAGGTCTTCGACCAGTGTGTTTTGCCAGTGAAGACATATGGAACTAAGACATAGTCACTAACTATGGGCATCATAAGAAGGCTCAAGGATGGATGGAGCGTGTTATGCTCTGAGTTTGTGTGCGTGATTGAATCAGAAACGAGGAGAACCGTAGGAGAACCAAAGTGAGCGTCATAGCTCTCAGAACTGCTAAACTTAAGTGGCAAAAGGCGGGGCACATAGCTCGTAGAACAGATAGCCGTTGGCGCAGTAAAGTTTTGAAGTGGCGGCCGTGCACCGGAAAACGTAGCATAGCCAGGCCTCCCACTCGGTTGACCGATGACCTGGTGAAGGTCGCGGGAAGACGCTGGCTGCGGGCAGCGCAGAACCGGTCGTCGTGGAAATCCTTGGGGGAGACCTATGTCCAGTAGTGGACATCCTTCTGCTGATATGATGATTGAAAATGCAGATAGAACCACGAACCTACTCTACGAGTAATATTTTATGCAAGCACTGGTCAAACACAATTGAAAACACTAAGTACATTATAAATAACTGCAAAAATACTTCAATTTTACCGATTTTCAAAAAAAATATTTGGGAACACCATAAAGGCATTAAATTGGTTCACAATCGGCGAAAAAATTGCGTAACATACATAAAAAAAGTCTAATTGATAACCTCCTCATTTAAAGTCATACGATAAACTCTTGAAATGAGTACGTTATGATTGACATATTTGTTGTTTTATTTGCTACCTTTTTCAAACTCGTTTTCATCAGTTTCCGCTTGCAAAAGACAGCCTTTATCTCGAAAACCACTTCGCATGACCCAGTTTTCCGGAGGCTCCGAGACTCGAATGCCTCGTTATTAATCCGACTCCGTCAATCGTCTTGGGATGAGGTAGGGACATTAATCTAGGGGCAAAAACAAGCCGAAACGTTAATCGGCGCGACAAAACAAAGAGGTTCCCGCCTTAGAAGCGAGTGGACCCAGGGCTACCAGACCTTAAAATATAATAATCTAGTATTCCCGGCGAATTTACCACCTTACACTACACTACACTACCCTACCCTACCCTACCCTACCCTACCCTAGACTACCCTACCCTACCCTACCCTACACTACACTATACTACCCTACCCTAACCTACCCTACCCTACCTACACTACACTACACTACACTTCACTACACTACCTTACCCTACCCTACAAAAACCTTCTCCTGACAATAACGAACTCGAAAAAAAAAAGAATTAGCGAAATTGATCCAGCCGTTCACGCGTGTCCGTGACTAAGGGAAATAGGGATTAATTTATATATATATAGATATAATAATAAACTGTTTCGAAAAAACTTTCTATTATGTAAATAAAAACTGAAGATTTATTTGACAAGCAAATCCCTGGGGCCTAACACCGGCAGTAAAAATATTCCGGAATATGCAACTGTACAAATTTTCAAATGTATTACAATGTTCAAAAATAGAAATAGACAGGTTATCACACTGTTGAATAATTTGCAAAAAAATATCGAGACAGAATTAAAAAAAAAACACTGAAACTTCTTTCAGTTATAAGAACTAACTAGATAATATATACGATTTAATTAAAACGATGTAAAATGTTTAATGTTTTGCCTCTTATTTTAGATGACGCTTACCAGAGGTGAATAAGAATGAAAAAAGAAACTATATCGTATTACTGTTAAAATGAAAAAATAAATTTATTTCCAAGCTTATCAAAAGAAAAGGTACGTTCATGTCAAAAATGCCTATTACCCTGGCAACCCTGGTTTCTCATCCCTGGAGCTCGACCATTACATCCTCGGTTCTATCTCCACAACCCTTTGTTTTTTGCACCCTCGACTTGAAGTAGGAGGGCCAGCGATCCCCACACCTCCCAGAAACACGCGACGGAAACAAAACACGTTCTAGTGGCATCTTAAGGTGGACGAGGTTTTGTGGACGTACACGTACAGGTAAACTTCTACTTAGCAGAGACTACTAACAGTATCTACTTGTTAGAACAGCTGGTTGATTTACTTAATACTGATGTTTGGTTTTAAGTACTTTTTTTATTATTATTAATACTCTTTACTCCAGGAAAAAATCTAATATCAAGATAACATTAAATTAAATTTTGTAATTTCTCAGAGGGATGCTCACAATCAATTCGTAATAATATAATTTCAGCTTTAGCAAATCCAAACTTCTTAATAAAATTCAAATTTCTACCTTGCGTACCTTTCTTTCTTCTCGTGTGTTGTACCTTAAAAACAGTAGGACTATAATTCTAGAATTCAATGTATGGAAAAGGCGACAAAATTTATATGTTTTTTACTGCTTATGTAATATACCTACGAATGGGTAGGTTAAAAATACAACTCTGCCCCTCCCCCCCCCAATTTCCAAGAAAACCATATAAGCTACGTCAGAATGATCTTAGAGTAAATTATTATCAACTAGCTTTTGCCCGCGGCTTCGCCCGCGTGGACATAGCTTTTATGTCTCTTTTTGAGGGTGAGTGGTGCGCGAGCCGCAATCAGCTCGCAAGCGTGGACATGAGTTTTCTCCGGGTACCTCAGGAACTGTATCGGGCTATTCGGATTAGCAGTCTTTGTCACTTCTAACCCCCTCAACAAATTCTATACAAAAAAATCACTTTTATTCGTTGCTCCGTTGCGACGCCACCGACGTGCGCGAGCGTAGAAAACAGTTGTCTCCAGATCCCTCGGGAACTATGTAAAGATATACTTATTAGTAAATTATATCATTTTTCACCTCATCTCTGTGCTAAAAATCACACCAATCTATTTTTTCGTTGCGATTTTAAATAACTTAACGAACAAAGAGTATGGTTTTAGCTTCCTTAGGAACTGCATCAGGCTATGATTATTTCCAGAGATAAAAAGTAGACTATTTCATTCCCAGTGATACAGGCTACCTGCATACCAAATTTCATCAAGATTGGTAGAGGTGTTGAAGTGTGAATAGGTAACAAACAAACAAACACATTTTCACATTTATAACATTATGTAAGGATTTCTTAATCTTAAATGACATATAGAGCGTCGGTGGCAAAACGGTTAGGGCCACTACCTCCTGTCCGGAAGGCCGTGGTTCGAATCTGCCACTTACCAATATCTATACGAATATCGATTTCATACTGGAATGTACGTTTATCCGACGCTCTTACGGTGAGAAAAACATCGTGAGGAAACCTGCACACGCCTGCGAAGAAATTCGAAGCTTATGTGTGAAGTCAATCAACCCGCAATGGGCCCACGTGATCGTCTAAGGCCAGATCGCCCTAACTCAGGACAGGTCGAGCCCCTTGGTGGGGACGTATATAAACTGATATGATGAAATAACACATTACCTATATTATCAAAAAACTAATTCAAATCGTTATAGGTATCAATCTAGTAATAAAATTTCCTAACAATATTATTATGGGTCAAATCCTCGAGTCGTACGTATAAGACGCACTTCTCGTTGCCGCGCTGGATAGCAATAGACAACCTTAGCAGCAGGTAGAACCTCATGTCACATCTCCTCTCTCGAAGGCGAAGGCCAATCTCCTTTGTGAAGGCAAGCCCTCTGAGGGTTCAGCAGCCGGTTGTCTCACAGACCAGCGGCACAAATTAGTAATTTGCCTCCAAGACAGAGTACTTATTATGCTTCTTTCTCGCCGCAAATTGAGCAGCAGTACCGTACTGCTGAGGAGTGAGGCAGAAAAAGTGGCTTCCCAAAGCAGACACGTTCCTCTCTGCCATAGCACCTGTTTAAAACCTCCGGCCTTTTGCCATCAGATCGACTAAAGCCCAGCCGGCGGCTGCATCAAATATGGAATATTCCATCTGGCCGAGACCAGTGCCCTCCGAGTGAGGTCATTAAGGAATTAGTGACGTGGGAATCTTCACAAACACGACTGCAACTCAGTGAGTGATGGACAGTTGCCTCCACCGTGGACCCGCAAATACATTGATGAGGTTCACATATATTGCAGGCGGAGAGCAACTGCCACACGCAAATAGTCGCCGTCAGAAGAGTTCCCATATCTGTGCCTCCTGTTAAAAGATGCTAAACTCGATTTATGTGTTTTTATTTTTTTACATGATTGGAATCTGTAAAAAAATAGCTCTCTGTTCGTCTATGAAACACATCGCTACGTACCATTGTTCCAGAGTTTAAAGTAGCGTATGCTGAAAAATACATAAAAGAAATCCACTCAAAAGTATGAAAAAATATTTTAATGTTTTAATACAACTTAAGCGCGTTTTATTATCCCTGCAGCGCCATCTATTGAAATTCTGCTACTATGATTATAATGTTTGGTATGTGTAGCTAATAAATAGAAAAAAGTACTCTATTGTTATTATTGTAAGTATCGATAGATAATTTCCCACGGGACCTCTTTAGTTTTCCGGGATAAAGGATGCCCGACCATACAATGATGGTCAAAACATCCCATCCCAATGTAAAGGTTTCATATTGTTACGTTGAGCCAATCTAAAGATACAATTTTTTGCATTCCTGTAGGAACCCTAATTTTTTTGGGATTCACAATGTCCCAGTTTTAGTTCGCGATAAGGGTATCAACGTGTAAAATTTGATTGTAATAGGTTAAGCCACATTTGCGTGGTGAGCCATTCTATAAATGAATACTTTTGATTTTCCCACGGGAACTCTTGAATTTTCAGGGATAAAAAGTATCCTATATGTTAACCCGGGCTATAAGGAACCACCATACAAAATTTCATCAAAATCGGCCCAGTAGTTTTTGCGTGATGCGCGAACATACAGACAGACAGACAGACAGACAGACAGACAAAAATTCCAAAAGTTGTTGTTTTGGCCTCTGTATCGATAGTAATGTCCACCACAGTTATTATTTCCCAAAAATATTTCATGTACAGACACGGCCCCGTTACAGTTTTATTATATTATAGATAGATGAATGAATGAATGATTTATTTACTGAATTGTTTAGGAACACAAACAAAAAATAAATAAGAGAAGAGAAAATAAACAAAAAAAATAATAAATATTTTTTTTCAAAAAGGCAAACACAAGAGCAATACAAAAGGCAATAAAGCTCAGCGTAATTTTTACCCTAAGGCAATACGCTGTTATTCTGCTATCGCCCGGATCGAGTTGCGAGAGATGTACGTTGCTAAAAATATATATATATGTTTGTATGCATGAGTGTGAGTGATGTGTGTCTAAGCATGTGCGTGGACTAATGTGACATGATTTTTAATAGTTAGTATAGATGTGATTCTGGTAACTACCTAAGAAGATAAAGAGCTACATAAAAGAAGAAACAAAGAAGGAAAGAAAATAGATTTCGTTACGCAACAAGTTTAAATTGTGTGTCAAATAGCCACTCTTTCATATTTCTTTTAAATGCGAACTTTGACGGTAAATCACGAAAAGGCAGAGGAATATTGTTCCCGCATTTTGTTGCTGCGTAACGGAAACTACCTTTAAATATAACAGTTTTATGTTTAATAATTATTATGGGGCAGCGCGTGGATCTGGTGTCATATTTATTATGAAAGGAAGAAAAAGATAATTTTGAAAACATGTAAGTATTCTGGACTTTTGAATTTGAAGACATCAAACATGAGTGAGGCCAAATTAAGCTGCCTACGAGATTTCATATTTAACATAGACGCTTTAATAATGTAGGATGAAACATGAGTTCGAGGAGTTATATTGAAAAAAAATCTACAACATGCATTCTGGACTCTCTGAATTAATCGCTGGGTTCTAGATAGAAGCCGTAGTCCCCACAATATGTCTCCGTAATTAAGTCTTGATAAAATTGTATTACTTAATTAATTACCCACACATAATTATGAAAATTCACTTTGATAGTAGTTATAGTTTCCAAGCCATAGTGAATCAAAATTAACCAAAAATATACCCGTGACAAAAAAATAAACATGTAATATACAGGAAACCGTAATAGGTAGCCGTAATATGTATTATTGTGACAGGTTTACTGACAAGTAATAAAAATAAACTTAGAGTTACAAATCCCCATACAAAAAAACGGTTAGAAATCCCCATACAAGAAACGTGTTTTATTTTTAAGTTAATTGTTATTGGTCTGTGAATACGTGTTCTGTGAACATTGCAACAGGCTACCTGTAACGGTAGAGTAACCTCCATGGCCCTGACTTACGCAAACGCCTTCACCTTCACACGACACGACACCGATGTTCTCCTTTACTTGTAGACTGTTCGTTGTTATTTGTTCGTGAAGTCTCGTCGTGGCCTTCCATTCCTCGCCTCCAGGATGGTCATGATCAGTCCCAACATTTTTCCTTTTCTATTATTTCTCTCAGTCTTCTATTTTCTTGCACCAGTTCCAATACTCCACTGGCAAGAGTACAGCTCTTAAATAAAACAAAAAGCTATTACGGTTTCCTGTATATGTGTATTAGATATTTCTATTTTTGCTGAGCTTTCACTTTTAGTCAAGTGTGACGTACTGTATAGCTTGGAAACTATAGCTAACTAGTATCAAAATAAATGTTATTTTTACTAAAATAACCTACTGGGCGAAGCGTTCCACAGGAGGAGAGGAGGGGGTTGTATTTTTTATGAACTCACTCAAAGCGGCCGTCAAAAAAAGTATAAGTGTCAGCTCCGACGCGCGACACCCATAAAACATTTTTTTTGGGCTCCGTCTTCCGGCTTCCCACGGAATGCTCCGGGCTCCGCTCTACGCTGACCTCGGACTTTGGCTTCGCAGGGAACGCTCCGGGCTTCACCCTACGAGAAGCTCCTAAGTGAAACTCGGCCACACGAAGCTAATACGCGGAGCTCGGCCTACGGCGTCGCATTATGTGGCATGCCCATATTTCCTTAGCCTTCATGACTGAAAAAAACGTAATGACACTAAAAGTAATGATAACGCGTTACCGATCAGCTCTCAATTTCACCCCTTATATATTTTTCATATCATGCCATGAATCAATTCTAAACGAGTAAACTCCAAAACTATAATAAAAGACCTGCTAGATAAGTTTATTGAACAGCGTTCTTTGGAGAGGGATGTTAATGTGACGTCTGCTGGTAAGACACTATTTACCGTCACAGGAACCTCCAGCCTTTAAAAATTAGAATACTGAATTTAGAAATATACGGTCTTACTTTTCTGCAAAAAAACTGATTGCGGACTGTAAGGCGAGTTTCAATGGCGGATAAGAACACAACCACGTCATTAGCTCGAATGAAATGTGTCAACTTTAAATCTATCACTTTTCTAAAAAAAAAATTGACGTCTTTATGACTGTGATCGAAGTAGCTCGTCAATTTATATGGAAATTGCATTTTATTTAAAAAGTAGTAGAACAAACATAAAGTATTAGAGTTCTTATCCGCCCATTAAAATTTCTCTTGTTTCGTTGTGTTTCACATGGTCTTCAGTCGTCCCTTTTTCATCGATCCTGTGGTTTTTCCTGGGACGCTGCCCCAACTGACGTACCTATACAAGTATGTCGCGCCAAACAGTTTCCACGGCAAAAATGTGATTTTGCCCTTTTCAGACCTCTTTGTTTAGCCCGAGTATACCTCGTGTTCACGTGGAGCGGACGGAGCGCGGAGGCAACGAGGATGTTTACGATGTAATATGATACACATAAAAATATGTATCCAACGCTACGTTGCTTAATTAAGACGTAAATTCCCGTGTGCTGAGCTGACCTTTTTCTGCTTCGATGAAATTAGATATTTTACAAGATAGGTACCCCATACCTGCCGAGTTGTGCGCAAACAACCGTATTGAGTGACGCAATCATTGTTGTACAGGGTTGTCCCTTGCTGTCGTTTAATTAAAAAATAAATTGGGGTTCGAAAAATGACGGCTTTTCGACGGTAATCGGTAACACTTAGTTGAGTAAATAATAAGTTATCTAGAAGGACAGCGATTGCATGAGCAGTAATGAGTTAGCTGGCAGATTTAATTAAAACTTAATACGTTCATAAATCCTCTCTAATTTGAATAATCACTCGTTTATAAATGGTTTATACGCTTAGAAACATTTATTTTCTCACAAAAATTTTAAAAAAAATTACATTGCTGTACAAAATAACAGCAAAAATTGTGGTAAAACTTGAAAATGCTGTTATCTAAAAGAGTGCAATCGATATAGCCAGCCGGCTGTGCTGACAGCTCGCCAGTACATCACCACACCCAGTTTATTGCCGCCATCAATCCTACCCAGGTCGGGTCTTCGACGGTTTTATTTTTCGCCGAGTGTACTCATTACGCTCAATGCATTCATCCTAATTAGTTCACCTGGAATTTAGGGGTGCCAATAAGAGTGAGGTTGTGTTTAGCTTTGTTTTGTTCCGTAAGTAACATAGTAAGGGAGCTACAGGAAGGTTCTGTTACATATTGACATTAAGGGAAATGAGATTTTAAAAGTGTTGACTTAACCCCGATTTACAATAGTGATTAGGACAACTACGTCTTTATCATTATGATAATCATCACACATCATCCAAAAGGCGCTCATTGCTGACCTTAAGCCTTCCTCAAGTAAAGGGGGGGTTTATCGTGATCTCCACGTTTGGCAGGCGGGTTGGCCGTAGCTGTGAGCAGTGGTTATAGTTCCCTTTGTCATCTCTTAGGATACTCTTTGTAAAAGATAGGGTTGTGTCATTCTAATAATGTAAAAAAACATGAATATTTTACATGCCTCTTTATATTCATCTTACACAGAAACGGGAGTTCTTACTGAGACCAGTCTATAAAAATCCTTTCTCGAAGCCGAAAAGTAAATTGGAATAGTCCAAACGGAAAATACCACAAGGGTACCGAAAAATATTCTCCATTCAGTTAGATAGGTAAATAATAAAGATCCCTTTTGACTCATAACAGAATTTGAAGGCAAATTTACATAAAAACGGCGAGCAGTCGGGCGAGTGGGGAACTCAGGGAATCGCGAGGACGCGGATTCATTCCGAGCGATTGGTGCTGAATGGGGACGGAATGGTATCTGCTCGAGTCACTCGCGCACTTCACTGTACAATGACGACATTTTGTGCACGCAACACGTACCTTTACTAGTGAGCTTCTTTTGAACCTACGACGGTTCTTGTCACGATCTCCATCCACTCTAACAATCTACATAACCTTCCAATATCTAAATGCTGAAATAATATAAAATAAATTATCTACTCTCATATCGTAAAGTTCGAATTATAAACTTCCAAACGAATTTATATTGGCATACTTTATAAACACAATACCGAAATTTAAAAAAAAAACACTTTAAATAACATTACTTTTCTAACAAAATAATGTAATAAAGTTTTTTTTTCATTACGATCGATACAAGTTAATCTAAAAAGATAATATTACCAACGAAGTTCTATATATTTTTTTTATTGGAACGCACATGCGGTTCGCGCCATTTTTACAGCATTACATAAAGTTTTCATTCCAATTTTTACTTGTCTGTGACAGCGCCCACTTTAACGCATGCGCGGTGATGTGCTAGGTTTTGGCGCCATTCATTTGATTACGTTTTGTTGTAGTTACTGAATTTCGTGGATAATTTTCATTCTTGCTTACAAAAGTCTGAGATCAGTAAAAGCATTGTTTTTACCTGTCTGTGACAGCGTCCGCTTCAGCGCAAGCGGGCTGATGTGCTGGGATTTGGCGCTATGACGTTTTGTTTTAGGTACTGAGTTTCGTGGGAATTTTTTTTCTTTCTCTTTTAATTTTGTTCTTTTTTGTTTAGTTGATTCAATCCCAATGTATGAGATTAGATAAAGTAGTGTATGAAACTGCACATAACTAGGTATTATGCAACAGTTACCGAGGAGCTTTGGAATTCGCCCTACGTGGAACTCGGCCTACGGCCTCTCAGGGAGCACTCCAGGCTTCGTCTGATGTGGAGCTCGGCCTCTGGCCTCGCAGGGTGCGCTACGGGCTTCGCTCTACACGGAACTCAGCCTCCAGTCTCACAAGGTTCAGCCTACGGGCTAGCATTAGGCAGTATGGCCATAAAGCCACAGTCTTCGTAACTAAAAAAAAAGGTAATGACAATTAACGTAATTTTACAACTCCATTTCACTCCCCATACATTGTTCATATCACGCTCTATATTTAAATCAATTCTAAAGAGTAAACTTCAAAAATATTTCAAACGTCAATATTGCACGTACTCCTCTGAAGGTGGGAGGCTCGATTCGGTCACTTACGGCCACTTCCTCTAATGGCCACTATCCAAATTCCTAGTTCGCCCACATCCTTGAACGACCACTTCTCTTTTTGTACATTTCCTTGTTCGTCCACTTCTTTTTTCATACATTTCCTTGAACGACCATTTCTTTTATTGTACATTTTTTTTAAGATAAAACTTAGTAAAAAAACTGTAAATGAGCGAGCGAAGCGAGCGGTATTAGGTTCGGTCAGGTTTGATTGATTTTACAGTCAAAGAGCCTCGCGAAGCGAGGCTCCCCCCCATGGGTAGCAGAAAAAGGCGAGTTAAAAAGGATCCGATCACTTTAAAAGGTGACGAGTTAGGAAAGTGACAATTTAGAAAAAAAACAAGTTTAAGAAAATGGCGAAGTCGAACTGAAAGCACGTGGCCTTTCTAGTGTTATGGTCGTTCGAGCGACATGGACGTTCAGGGATGTGGGCATGCCAGGTATGTGGCCGTGCGAGGAAAGTGGCCCTAAGTGACCGGATCCGGGAGGCTTTACACTTGAAGTTGTAGACGAATATGTATACCTGGGACAAAGAGTCCAGTAAGGTAGGTCCGACTTCAAGAAAGATATATCAATCGGCGAATCCAACTCGACTGAGCAGCTTAGTACTATTTTCACGTCCCATATTCCGCAGTGTCTTAACCCTCTTATAACTACACTGTCGTTTTAAAACATTTTTTAAACAAAATATATATATATATTGTTATTATATTTTAAGTAGCATATACGATTCAAATACAAAATGTTGTGTGAGCAAATTCCACAGGTTTGTTCGCTTCAGAATAGGCTAGATTTCATGTCGCTATTCCGTGTTACATCCCAGAAAGTATTTCTGTGAATGTGGGGATATATTTTCAATTGTAGCGTGTCTACTAGTGATATATGAAGTTTAAAAAGCATAATATAAAACTTAAAGTAAAAATTTATAAACCCCCCACAAAAACCTAGTAAAAATAAAATAATATGTATTGGCCCTTTAAATTTAATGTAAGTAGTAATATTTTGATCCAAGAGTCTTCACGTAGAGGGACCGCTAAGTGAATAAAATTAAAGCAGAATACAAATTAAGTGATTTACTTATCTACTACTTAGAACTTTAGAATCACTAATTAGGTACTAATAATTTCACAAGTTAGCGATCCCCTTACGAGATGACTCTTGGATCGAAATGTTACTACTTATATTAAGCTTAAAGGGCCAATAGATATTATTTTATTTTTTACTTTTTAGAGGTACATATCCTTCGTGGGATTAAAATTTTTTAATTTATGTTTTTTGAGAAAAAAAAACTCTATTTGTATGGGAAGTACTTAATTATTTTTTAAAATAATGAACTTCATAGTTTAGTAGGCCGCAAAAAGTTGTAGTGTAAACAAAGTTTTATTCAAATCGTTTGTGCTATTTTAGGGTAATAAAATAAAAAGTGATTTTTTCTAAGGTATCCTTAAAAAATTAGGAGAGGCAAAAGGTAAAAAAAGGCTAGAGATACAAATTATATTGCCCTAACCTAACCCTTTCACCAGAACCCGTTCAGTTGTTTCAGTTTCAGAGCAACGGACAGACGCGTAGACATAAACGTACACAAATATTTTTTTTTTGTTTTTGGGTATGTCAACATTGATTTTTGTTGCCATCGCAATACCTTCTTGACTGGTTTGTCACTCAAAAGTAAAAAGAACGAAGTAACCATGAAAGGAAAAAAATGTTTGCGGCGCCTTAAAATTATATTTCCTGCATAAACGTAACGCAATGTGATGTCGTGTCGTTTAGTGTGAATACGCAGGTGCGCATTGTTTAGCTAGTAGCTTGTGATGTGGTGCGTAGGATTCAGTTATTGATATCGAATGCACTACAGCGGCACATCTGATAAATTTTGCGAATAATAGACAGTGTGATGTCAAGAGTGTGACTTAATTGCCCAGGCTTTCGTATTTTTTCTGTCTCAGTTTCGGCGAATTTCATATTTTTACGTACTTTCTCGACTCAATACTCTTCCAAGACTATACGGGTACACGGGTTCTACGTATTCGTGTAAGAGGTTGCGTTTGCTTGACTAGAAAAGTAAGAAAATATAGTACTTTTCCTGAATATGCCTCGTGTATCGTGTTAGAGTGACACGTGTAAATTTCGTTCGTAATCTCGAAAATTCCATCCAATAAACTCAACAAAATGTTCAAGAGAAATATCTGTGTTTAGTTAAATAGTTTTATCTGTTAACATTTCGTGTGTCATTATATTTCATGCTCTATTGGGTAGAGGAAAATGCGATGAGATTATAATATTACTGATTGACCTGATAAAAGATTAGTGACCCAAATATAGAAGAACAATCCCGTGCGGCCGCCTGCTCTGTACTCGCAGGGGTCGGTTCTGGGCCCACTATAATAAACAGGGCTTAGGCACGATACTCCCGATATTTTATTATGCATTGAATCGAATACGCTCTATCCAGTTAATATCCTCTATTGTACGGCGAAAGAATATTAATTCGTTTGTTTATTCTTTGCTTTGCACGATCTCAGGGGTTTGGTGTCAATGATAGTTTATTGGAAATAGTACAGTATACTAGTTGTTTCCCGCAACTTTGTCCGCGTGGTTAAATGACCGTAATAGGTTATGAAAAGTATAAAAATAAATCATTTGTGATAATCAATCAGAATAAAACAGTTTTTGAAATAGACGCTCATAGGAAACTGCACGCGCTTGAACTTGAAGAGGAAGATGTTCAGGGTTAAAGAGATTCGTGGTATAAAAACCTGGCTCACCAGCGCCATTACCTATCAAAATTTCTACTATCAGCCGAAATACGTTACACAATTTCGGGCAAGTTACATTTCGCAAAAGCATAATCGGAACTCCAACTTTCAGGATATCAGAGTGCGCTGGGGACCAGGGATACACACAATGAGTTCAGAAATTCTATAGGCTATATTGTGGCGCTGGCTTGGTCTATGACGCTATTAATAGATGTAAGTACATACGCACAACCTCGTCTCCTTTGATCTCGCTGAGAATGCAATCATTGATAGCCACCGCCTGCTCGTTTTTAGGCATAAGTGTTGCCCGCTCACACACCTGAGAGATTTCCTGGTGAACTATTTGACCAAGATCACCGTACACGCTGTGAATTATTTCCTCAATGAACGGTATAATTTGACAAAGAGACTGTGGCAATTGTGTACCAGTTCGTTGTTCTGTAATCGCCCATTCAGACCTTGAGGAGCCGGTCTGAAAACACTTGAGTATGAGGGTTGCCACTAAGTTTAACCCGCATATTTTGCATAAGGCGCAATTTCAGTACTCCCGGCCATTGTATAGATCACTTGAGGCAGGCGTCCACCTCTCTAGCCCTAGTAACCCGCGTCGCCACTAACAACGTTGGGCAAAAATAGCTGCAAAAGAGAACTGTGATACTGTTTATCGCAGGATTCCTCCTCCATATGTCCTGGAGCGTTCTGATCACGGCTTATACATATAACTTTCTTGTACAGCATAGTAATTATATCAGCTCATATACGTCCCCACCGAGGGGCTCGAGCCTACCCTGAATCAGGGCGATTAGGCCTTAGTCGACCACGCGGGCCCAGTGCGGGTTGGTCGACTTCACACAAAACCTTCGAGTTTCTTCGCAGGCGTGTGCAGGTTTCCTCACGATGTTTTCCTTCACCGTTAAGTGAAGTACGTAAGTTTTTTAAAAACTCATTGGTACATTGGCCGTCCAGATTTGAACCCGGTACCTCTGGTTAGATGGACCGAGTCGTTACCGGTTGAGCCACCGACGCTTTTTAAAGCATAGTAAACTTACCCCAAATAACACCCAAATTACACAACAGCCCTGGACCACCTGGGCTTTGACACTATTACGTTACGTAGTGAAGTGTGAAGTGTTACGTAATTTACGTAACACTTCACATACAAGAGTTTCCGTGCTGTCTAAATCGATGGGATCCTGAAAGTGGTGTGGGCCGTTTTACTGCGAAAAAGCAGCATGGCAGCGACCACTGTAGATGCTACAGTGAAGGCGATCTTTATTTGTCTTACGATTTCCGCCAGAAGGATGCCAATGAGCATTGTTTTCCAAACCCCTCCTGGTACATCATCGGAAAGTATATCTACAAGCAAACGCTCCACTCTTCATACTTCTTTATCGGAAACTACTCTTTGCTCAACTTTCAGTCTTAGGATGTCACTCTTGATCACGGACATTTCGGGTGTAGTATGTAGTGGACCGATGAACTGGTGAAGGTCGCGGGAAGCCGATGGATGCGGGCAGCGCAGGACCGGTCGTCGTGGAAATCCTTGGGGGAGGCCTTTGTCCAGCAGTGGACGATTTGTGGCTGATATGATGATGATGATGATGAATGTTTCCGCTGTATACTCGCGGTTTGTACAATTGTACATGGCTGTTTTGGGAGTAAACTGCCTTCCTGTACTAACTACTCGCTCGAAATCAGTAGGTAGGTCGCGGGATCGATTCCCGAGACAGTCTTACTTACTTACTTACTTACTTACGTCGGTTTGGTTGGTGATCGGAAATTTTCTAAGCCCGCCTGGTGGTCTACACTCGAGCCATTTTTAGTGATCAAAGTTTACTTAATTAAGCTTATTAATGTGATATTCCAATAAATACCGAGTGATATTGTAAAAAGCGTCGGTGGCTCAACCGGTAACGACTCGGTCCATCTAACCAGAGGTACCGGGTTCAAATCTGGACGGCCAATGTACCAATGAGTTTTTCAAAAACTTACGTACATACTTACCGATTGCTTTAACGGTGAAGGAAAACATCGTGAGGAAACCTGCACACGCCTGCGAAGGAACTCGAAGGTTGTGTGTGAAGTCGACCAACCCGCACTGGGCCCGCGTGGTCGACTAAGGCCTAATCGCCCTGATTCAGGGTAGGCTCGAGCCCCTCGGTGGGGACGTATATGAGCTGTAATGATGATATTGTAAAGTGGCAAAATTAGGCACTTATGTTACATGTAACTACAGCGCACTATATTTTTCATAGTTAATAGTTTCTAAATAAATTACAGTAACTATTCTTCCTTTTTATCATTTAAAATTGTCATCAAAGTATGTACTCAGCGAGTCATTTTTTTTATGGCAGCGCTAGTTAGCTGTCGGGATGCCCATAAAATTAACTATAAGATAACAATTTGAGAACTACTTAAACATTTTCGCAAGCCCTTATAAAAGTATTTATCGATTTGTCTCATTTAACATCACAAAGTTCGGTGAATATCGATATACCTAGACAGTCAAATAATAAACATTCTAAAAAATATAATGACATAAATATTTACGTAGCGATGGGAGGTTTTATATCGCAACGTAGATTGTATTACCCTCAAACGCTCCACATAATCACTGCGGTAAAGAAGCTTTGCGTATGTTGATGTTACTGAATGTGAATGTTCCTAGCGCAAATCTCCGCGATGTTTACACATCCATGTTTGCGCTAGGTTTTATATTACATTCCGCTTCGATTGTACAGACAACAGCAAGTTGGTAAAACTACCAGTATAAACTAGCCTCGCTTTGAAATAAGTTTTCTTTGTAGCGTAGGCCCTTTTACACTGGTGGTGTTACCAGTGACTTGCGGTTGACCGTACTCCACCGCGCCCGTCACGGCCGCGCGCACTGGGTCGTGCTCCGAGCCGGAGAATATTTCAATCCCAGCCAAGGTCTGCGATGTTTCTTGTCTTATTTTCCAGATGGTAAGTTAGGCTGCGTTGCACGATCAAAGTGAAATTATTTGAGCGCACACTGACGTCTAATATGACGCTTCTTAAAACGTGGAAACCGTAGAGATGTTATCGTCCTATCCCAGTAGATAGCCCGTGCTCAAAGGGGTTGGAACATTTTTGTATAGGAGCGTGGCACAGTGACAGTATATGATATGTACGTACTAGGACATTTTTGGTTTGTATTTGCATTACCTATTAAAAAAAGTACGAAAAAAAAAGTTCGTTCATATTATATTGTCACTCTCATCATATCAGCCGAAAGAAGTCCACAGCTGGACAAAGGTCTCCCCCAAGGATTTCCACAACGACCGGTCCTGCTCTGCCTTCATCTAGCGGCTTCCCGCGACCCTCACAAGTTCGTCGGTCAACCGAGTGGGAGGCCTGTCTATACTACGTCTTCCGGTGCACGGTCGCCACTCGAAAACTTTACTGCCACTATCTACTATGCCAGTAAGAAAATCACCCTTTAAGATTTGACAAGGAACATCATGCAAAACAGATACGTGTCACATCTTAAAATGCGGAATATTAATATTACCCAACTGCCCACAAAGGAGGGTAAAGTTTTCTGGTGATTATACGTATGTTATGTTTATTCGGTTGAGCCTGTAGACTAAACGGCTTGATGGACTATCGAGTGCGAGGCGTCGTTAGATTGTTTTGATCCCCTGAGAGACAAAGGCTAAATTTTTAAGCTGTTGGTTTATAACTGAACTAGTTAGGTTATTTATCAGTGTGCAAGCCTTTATCGACTTGTCCTCAAAAAACACGTCCCTACTCGTACTTAAATCACCGTGGGCTAAATCAACTAAGCATTGTTTTTGTAAAAAGTCCGAAGTCTAGGGATAATTATTATTTAATAATGGTTTGTATACCCACTAAACACCAATAGAAACAATGACATATGATAGGAAAGGTATTTAATAGATAACCCACCAATGTGAGAGGACACTCGAATCTATTTAGGGCGGTATATTGGAAAATATGCAGTGAGAAGCGCTTAGTAAAAAATCAGGAAAATAATTCCCGCTTAATTTATCGACCTGAAGAAAAGATATGTTATATTCAAGGAGTATGTAGAGCCCTAGTAAGTTCATTACAAGATTAGAATAACCTGACTCGTAGCAAAAAATCAGGAAAATAATTCCCGCTTAATTTATCGGCCTGAAGAAAAGATATGTTATATTCAAGGATATAACCTATGTAGAGCCCTAGTAAGTTCATTACAAGATTAGATTAACCTGACTCGTAGCAAAAAAATCAGGAAAATAATTCCCGCTTAATTTATCGGCCTGAAAAAAAGATATGTTATATTCAAGAATATTACTATGACTGTTAATTGACATTTACTATTATAAAAGTTGTAAATATTAGGTAAGTTGATTTAAATTTATATTTGTATGTTTTAATAATAAAATTAAAATTATGAATTGTATTAGAATATAAAATTTTAGTGACTTGGATATGAAATCTGTAAGGCAGCATTTATGAATAAATGTGAAGAAATGAAATTACCTATGTAGAGCCCTAGTAATTTCATTACAAGATTAGATTAACCTGACTCGTAGCAAAAAAATCAGGAAAATAATTCCCGCTTAATTTATCGGCCTGAAAAAAAAAATGTTATATTCAAGGATATTTCCTAGGGCCCTAGTAAGTTCATTACACGATTAAATTAACCTGACTTGATCATAAAAAATCCCAAACATAGCATAAATTGAAGCAAAGTGAAGCAAAGCCTGCGAACATTCGTAGGAAATATTTATTTAAAATTTAAAATTTATATCGTAATTTCCTTCTTTTCAAACTACGTAGTCTATATTTATTCAAATTAAATTTACTTCACTTTTTCGAAACTTTTCAACGAAAAGACATTGAAAAAGTGCAAAAGTGTGGTTATTTTTTTTACTCTTTACACGTTTAGAAAAAGAAAGAGACAACTGTCCAATCTATGCCTTGCCTTATCACGTCAAAATGTCACGACTTTAGTATACTCTGACATCGCGTCGACTTGAAATGTTCAAGAGAAGATTCTATAATGTGATTCACAGTAGGTAGGATGTTTTCCTTCAAAGGTTTTTAGAAGAAGAGATAATAGTAGCGGCGGTGTAGAGGGTGGAAAATCAATTAAGGAGATTGCTTTGGACTGCTGGAGGGATAAAGTTCCATCGGAAAATAATAAGTGCCAGGCGCTGGAGTTAAATTATATTATTGGTTCATGGATAAATATTCAAAAGTTCTACTAATATTATAAACGCGAAAGTTCGTATGTCCCATGCATACAAACTGTCGCGTTTATAATATATGGAGGTTTGTTATTATTTAACGCAAATACTACTGAACATATCTGGAAGAAATTTGGTAGGTAGACATATTAGGACCTAAATAAACATATAGGCTACTTTTTCACGCTCGCGAGCTATTTGCGGCTCGCGCACTGAGCACCCTCGAAAACATTCGTATAAACTATTTTCACGCGAGCGAAGCCGCTGGAAAAAGCTAGTTATGGTATAATGGTTGAAAATGAAAAATTGAAAATCGTTTATTTGGCACTTACGAGTAACAAACATGATAAATTCCTAATTTCCAAACCAGTCGGTAAACTGTATCTTGGCAGCTATTTCCTACCTAATTTATAGAATGCAATAAGTTACGTAGGTATCTACATTACTTACATATTATCTATATATATAAAAATGAATCCCTATTTCCCTTGGTCACGGCATCACGCGTGAACGGCTGGACCGATTTCGCTAATTCTTTTTTTGTCGAGCTCGTTATTGTCAGGGGAAGGTTCTTATGTAGGGTAGGGTAGTGTAGTTTAGTGTAGTGTAGGGTAGGGTAGGATAGTGTAGCGTAGTGTAGGGGTAGGGTAGGGAAGGGTAGGGTAGTGTAGTGTAGTGTAGGGTAGTATAGGGTAGGGTAGGGTAGGGTAGGGAAGAGTAGGGTAGGGTAGTGTAAGTTGGTACGAAGTTCGCCGGGACAGCTACTTATTACATAATTGATCCTTAAAATCCTGTTAATTCATCTGGATTCTTGAGAATTGGGAGTTTCTTAAAAGTAATCGTGACAGAAGGTGTACCACACTATAATTACTTAAGTATCTAAATGCAAAAGCATTGATGTTTGTTCAACTGTCACGCCGAAACGGCTGAACGGGTTTGAATGTTTGGTAGGTAGAAAGATCAAGCACATAGGCTAATTATTATTTCACACTCATACTTGCACGTGCACCCTTGATAAAAGTCATTAAAACGATATACACGCAGACGAATCCGCGGGTTAAAACCAAAACATGAGTTTCAACCTTGGATATCAACCAATGATGTGTCAGTTTGCTTGGGATTTCAACATTTCATACAAAAATCATAGATTAAAATGTGTGCTTATGTCAAACATACTGAGAGCAAACCTTAAAACAATTCAATGTCTTATTTACTGAACATCGGTTGGTTCTCAACGCAGAATGTAAAATAAAAGCTGTCCTTAGTCCTGAGTAAACAACATTTGGTCGGCACATAAACAAACTGTTTCAGTTTGTCCACTGGCGCGGGCGAGACCCTTTCAAACGAGTCCTGTGAGAATTAAATAGGAATTATTTTGGCATAAAACTATGGAAGTGAATAATGGTCGTGAAGTAAACTACTCGTACATAGTTATTTGTCGCGGTCGCTTTGGGGAGCGGAATAACAACTAACATTGGTTTAATTAAGTTCTTTAGTTCCAACTACTTTAGATTGGATGATAAGCAATATATATTCACAGTTTGTTTGGGTTCTGTGTGATATTTTAAACTGTCGGGAGCCGGGTCGTTCGTTTCCTTCTAATATGGTTGATGGGAGCGATGGCTGACTCTCGCGTTATACTCGTGACAGGGTGTTGTCCGTGTGAACCAGCCTACTGTTGTCAAAGGTATCGATGACATTCAATGATTTTTATGTATAACTTTTCGTGTCATATTGTTTTCATGTTCTAATGACATAATTTGGTTTATTTCAAGGATTGTATTTTGACATTACTAACTTACGATTGTTTATTTCTTGATTTTTCACAAATGATATTATGGTATTATTATTTTATGACTCTCAGAAAGAGTGTAATTTGCACTTATTTTGAATAAATACCTTGAATCTTGAATCTTGTGTTTATATTAAATCGAACAGAAACCCGGTGCTGCCCAGGCCCTTCATCACCCACTCGGCCTTACTGGTTGGTCCCGCCTTACTGGTTGGTGCCAGGACTTCTGCAGGCTTCTTCAGTCCGTCTTTCCTTGGGTTTATTGAGCTGTGTCACAACTACAAGCGACGAGATGTCTGTCACACTGTTTTAAATTCATCTGGCATACATGAAACAGGCCTTTGACGAATTTATGTAGTATTTACTTACACGCGGTTATTGGAACCAGTGCCGTATACAGAAGGGGTCATGCTTCCCCAGTAGTACCTACAAATTAGAGCTATTTACATTACAGTCTAAACTTTAAAACCTTGTTTCCCTTTTACTCTCTAGTGACGAAGGATTGAAGAAGGTATTGTAATTATAAAAAAAAAAAAACAATAAAATTCCTGGCGCATTCGACGTTCTGGTCGCAAGAAAAAGGGGATTTAGCGTTTCAATAGACGACTTATCTAATGCAGCGCTGCAACAAACTTTAATAATACTCGCACGCACCGCATCTCGTTACTGATCTAACCCTATGATCTCCAAAATTCGAAAGCAAAAAAAAAAATTTAACCACAGACCCATGTGGAGTATCAGATAAAAGGGCTGTTTGTGCACATTCTAAAACATTTTTATTTACTGTTTTTACACCCCGTACTTTTTGAATGCCAACCAAATATTCGAAAACAGAAATACCACACCCCTGATCTCCAAAGTGTGCCAACCGAAAAATCTAAAAAAAATGTAATCGCGTGTTCTCGCTTTCTTACCTTCATCGTCTTTTCCACGCAATAATAAGATCAGTAATTTCACTGCAATAAGTAAAAGTCCAGTGGTAAAAGCGTTGGACTTCCTCATCGTATACTCGTATTCTATTCCCGGTCCTTACAATTTTTTTTGACATCTTTTTTACTAACCGACTTAACTAAGGTGGAGATTGTAGTTCTACTGTATGTTCATTACTCTGTCAATTGTGGACCGATTTTCAAAATTATTTCTTTGTTCGAAATAGTAAACTCCCAAGATGGTACCATTGTCACGTGGCTACAAAATTTGAGGGTACCCTAGGATTTTATCATGAGATCCTGACTTGATGACAATGCAATAAGGTGTTTCATGTATTTCCTAAAGTTATTAGGGCATTTACGTCTGATAGTCATTATCCCATGTTGATGAGCTGGTGATGGAAGGTACAACTTCTTAACAGTTAAGAGTTGCAGGATAATTGTTTAAATATTAAACGTAGGTACGTATAGACCGATAGTTGTATTTGTCACCAAGTTAGGATCTAATGATGGAATCCCAGGGAAATCGAGGGCATCTCTCAAATTTTATAGCCTCGAATTAGGTTTTTCATGTATTTCCTAAATCTATTAAAGTTTTTGCGTCTGGTAGTCATCATCTCATGTTGATGAGCTGATGATGGATAGTACAACTCCTTGACAGTTAGGAGTTGGACGATAATTCTTTAAATATAGTACGTAGATACGTAGGTACATATAGACCGATAATTGTATTTATCACTGATCTGATGATGGGATCTCAGGGAAATCAAGGGCAACCCTCGAACTTAATAGGCATGTATTAAGTTTTTTTATATGTGTCCCAAAGCTATTTCAGTATTTGCATCTGGTAGTCATCATCTCACGTTGATGATATCGATGGAAGGTGTAACTCCGTAACGGATAGGAGTTGGAGGATATTTCTTTAAATATCATACGTAGATACGTAGGTACGTATAGATCGATAGTTTTATCCTTTCAGGTTATTCGGGTGAGCTGATGATGGCAGATTAAACTCCTTAACTTTTATGCTGCAGAGATGATGATTGAAGCCACAGGACTTTGTGTCGGATAATGAAACACAATGTATTATATTATAATGATTCCTATTTGCGAGTAGGTGATTGGGTTTATTTTTTTAAACTTTCACTTTATTTTTTTTAGTGTTTAGTGATAATGCTTCATATCTATGTAACAATAGATAGCATTATCAGTAGAAATTTTAATAATTAAAGTAAAAGTTTATAAAATCTTAAAACCGACTTAAAGAAATTCACTCAATTTTTTTTTTATTTACAATTGGTAAACTCTTGACAACATCTCACCTGGTGGTAAGTGACGATGTTGCCGAAGATGGAAGCGGGCTTACCAAGATTCCCCAACGCAATGGGGAACTGGCTATCTTATCTTCATGCCGGAACACACCAATGTTATCAACATTGATGCTTGGCGGCAAGACTTAGATAAGATGGTGGTAGCTAGCCAGGCGGGCTTAGAAAATGCCCTACCACCAACCAAACCGAGTCTTACAATTGACCCCGCCGGGAATCGAACCCGCGACCTCCTGCGTAAAGCCAGTGAACTTTGCCTCTGAGCTACGGAGGTGGTTAAAATATATGAAACTAGCTGTCCCGGCGAACTTCGTTCCACCTTACACTACACTACACTACCCTACCCAACCCTATACTACCCTACCCTAACCTACCCTACCCTAAAACCAATTATTTTTGGACTGATATTTTTTTATTGATGAATATCTTAATTTAATACTTATTATCCTATTCCCGACGAAAACAAATGCAAAAACATAAAAATCATTAAAATTGGTCCAGCCGTTCTTGAGTTATAAATAGTGTAACTAACACGACTTTCTTTTATACATATATAGATAATTATTATATATATAAATACACGAATCAACCAACAATAAAGAAATTAAATTAGGTACGAATCAAATTAGGGGCCTAAAATTTTTATTTGAGGTCCTTTCCCCGCCTCCTTGTTACGCCCATGATTGGAACACAATCAAGGATTATTTTTAGGATTCTTGGATCCAGAGTTTCATTTCAAGAGTTATTTATTTATTTATTATAGGAAGACTAAGACCTGGAAAGAGCTGCACCGACAAGAGAACGGCTCTTAAATTATGATGATAAGGAAGACCAACAGCTAAATATTGATAGTATATAAAAGTTATAAATAATTACTGTGCTATGTCTCCGCCGATAGGTACACACACGGGTAGAAGGAGCAAACAGATATGTATATTAAAAAGTAAAAAAAAGCAAATAAAAGAAAAGAAACAGAGAACATCCACTTAACTAGGTAGTTATATAAAACTACATTTTTAAAATGTGGTTTCATTCAAATAATTCAGAGTTATCGGTATATTAAAGAATTCAGAGTTATCGATATATGAAAGAATTTAGAGTTATCGGTATATTAAATAATTCAGAGTTATCAGTATATTAAAGAATTTAGAGTTATCGGTATATTTAAATATAATTACTAAATACTTTGCTCATTATTAGAAAGTTGGCTCTAAGTGACAATCAATTAATATTAAAAATAGGTACAGGAACAAATCCAGACACTACTTTCGTAAATTAGTTACGATCACAGAAATTTCTTACTTAGGCACACGACTTTAAGTAAACAATAGACTTACCTGCATTATTGAGCGAAGCGGTTTTAACCACGCAGAAGCAGTACATCAGCGCCGACAGCAACATCTTCGTTGTCATGAAAACCGGGTCTTTTACGCTCATCCTCTGAATATTAATTTACGAATTTTCCATCGGACTAAAGAACACTGCTTTGGAATCATTTTCAAAACCCTCAAACGCCATCAAATTCTTTCACGCCTCCATTGCGACCTGGAACAAAGAGATCCAATTAAAGGCAACCTTCTGTAAGATGTTTCTATATCTATGTACGCATCCAATATCGAGAGACATAAATAGTTGCTCCGATAGACGTAAAATTGATTCTTCTTTGTGAGTTGCTCCTTAGAGCTGGATTTTTTCACTTCAACGCCTTAGATTTCCTCCCATTGATGAAAGGATCGGAATAGGGTTTTTGTACACAGTTAGAGAATCAAATAGATTTCATTCCTCAATCAGTGACGCAAAATCAACGAGCACATAAAATGAGTTAATTTTGACATTAAATATTTTATGCATCGTTTGTCAACTATATCATTCTTCTAGGTGTAGTAGGTATTCTTTTTTTTTTCTTAACGAAACTTCAACAAACATTCTATAATTTCTATAATGATTGATAAACACTATTTTTTTTATAATTCTTGCGAGTATTGCTACTAGATTTCTCAGGTACGGTGATTGTGTAAGACAAACTGAGATCAAAGTCCACGCGGGCAGTTTATGACAACGCGAGAACTGCGATAGCAGAACCGTAACGGAGCTCTAACTACGTGTGGTTCAATGTGAACTGCACTAACAATGTAACAGCTGGCGCATTATCGTGATTGAACCCAGCCCAGTTGACACTCGACCACGCTGTACCACGCGGTCCGAACGTAGGCATTTCGTGTGTAGGCGTGACCTAATTGTAGTCATAGCCGGCGCGGCGGTCAGCAATCACAGGATGCTTTGGCAAACACCGGTTGTTATCTTAGGCTTGCTGTTGCGATCAATTGTGTGCCTTAGACTCGAAGTCACAGAATGTACACAGAATGTACTACGTTTGTGCCAGAAGTATAGACCACAATGATATGGAGTTCAACAAGGGAACACTATTGGCCAAAAACTCAACATTGGGAACAATGTTTTGTTTTTTAAAGTTCTTTGCTAATCTATCTTTCTACCAACAAAAAATATTAGATCACTATCTGGTGCATGGTGCGCGAGCCGCAAGCAGCTCGTGGTGATATATAAGCCTTCCTCGTTTATCACTCTTTCTCTTAGTGAAAACCGTTTCAAAATCCGTTGCATGGTTTAAAAGGACTTAGTTAGTAAATAAATACATAGACAGACGCTGAGAGCGACTTCCTTTTATACCTATTATGTAGAGATTACCACATAATTGTTCCATAAACATTATAGCATAGTAAAGTGAAGTGAAATCTCCTAAAACGGGGAAGTATCGTAAAACAATAAACCGGTCATTTGTACATTCGAAACAGAACATTACCTGCCCATTACATTATCGGTGCCATAAAGATCGTCGCTGCTCCGAATTCGTACAGCAAATGCTCGCAATTTACTTTATTGCAGTCACCATATCACCGCCAATATTAATCGACCTGTCTGAAAACTTTCAGAATTCCCTTTTTGGTGCTGAAGATGTAAAGTTTTGGGAGGCGAGGTAGGTCAGCTTAAATTGGTGCTCACCGTTGGTTTCGCGGTGGATCGTAAGACGCGTTCCGTGACAATTTTTTTCGAGCCAAATTCGTTGCACGAGACCTCTATTTGTCAAGCGGGCCCCCCGGGCCGCGTGCGGGGTGTCAGCATTGTACATGGAAATGAGACCACTTCGGCATGTTGGGCTGCGAGGCCCGTCATGAATTTGAAAACGTGTTATTTCGTAATAACATTTCCTTTGCACACAAATCTCATCATTTGATTTTTAAATTACAGCACCTCGGAAAATGGTTTATCAGAAAATATTTACACATGTACCTAATTTTATTTCCGTTTATTTCGTGAGAACACGAACCTCGTCCTGTAAGTGACGTGGGTAAATTAGAAATATAATTTCCTCGTCCCATTTTGATGTAATCTCTTCAAGTAATGTTTTCTTTAATCTCATATTTGACATCATATAAGTACGTCACTTTTGCTAAAATTCACACGAAACACCCTAAAGGAATATAATTTTTCGTCGAGTAGATGTTGTTTGCCAAAGTTACAGTAGAATTGAACTTATACTGTTTGTTTTGTAGAACCGCAGAGTAGGGTTCAGTTAGGTTTCCGGTAAACGAGCTTCAGATCTCACTCAAAGAGACTATGATTTCCATAGCAGGTAAGACACCGAACAAAGGCACAACAACAAAACAATGGTTGTTTTGAGACATTTCAAGAAGATACCCGCTGGCACTCTTCTTCAGTTTTTATTCAACACTTTAAAACTGTTCCCACTAAATTAGTGCTAATAGCAAACGGGTTTTTAGTGAAAATATCTAATTGAGATTTCAAAGGAAAATAACTAACGGGACGGTAATAACTGAGAAAGTTTGTCTTTGAATGACTGCAATGAAGCTTTAAGGCGAGAGATGATTTAATTTGTTTGTGACATGAAAATATGCTACTTTTTGAAAGAGATTTCTAGGTTTGAGGGAAGTGAAGGAAGTCGACAAAAAAGGCAGATTTTGCCACAAATTCTAAGACGAAGAATAAGATATATAATTTATTTGTGATTATTTATGACGTGTTTCAAGAAAGCGGAAATGTGATGGTAAACGATACTCTTATAGATAAACCCACGATAAAACTATATCACTCTACACACAACATTGGGTTCGCGAGCACGTAGCCAGCCAACCTTGTGAGCTAAGGAGGAAAGCCTCGTACGCCTGTAATATCACAGGCTATTATCTTTCACCCTCGTGAATACAGACATGTTTTTTCGAGGCTAATTTATTACGCTGGTACCTTAGATGGATCATGTTTACTTAATCTTCGCACTGAGTGAGGTCAGACAAAGGTCAGTTGTGCCAGACGGGCTTGATCTGACCACTACTATAAATTAGTTAGTTCAAAGATTGTAAAAACCGCAATAATTACAGTCGAAACGGCTCCTCTTGGGTCCTGCCTGACCCTCCGGCCCGCCTAATCCCCATCCAGATTACAGTCCCTTCTATTAGTACATTAAGTGGCCCCCCCATTAGTTTCAAGAGCCCGTGATTAAATCGATTCCTGAGTGAATTCAGCACTAATCTGCGCGAGAGTTATAGCTCGGGATCGACGACGCGACGTAGTTTCTTATTTATGACTACTCTTTACCTTCAAGCCGTTTCATTGTTTTCCAAAGTTACCAAATGACTTTTCTCTAGGTCATTTATTTTCAATAGGCCGTTTATAACTGATAACTCACTTTTATTTTATCATTTTTAGGTTCCGTAGTCCCTACAAGGAACCCGTTTTGTCCAAAGACAGTTCTGTCCGTCTGTCCATCCGTAATGAACAGTCACAAAGTTTAAGTTACCTTTTTTCATTTTTTTACCGAATTGCATGAAATTTGATACGAAATTGTCTTAAATGTAGATTCTCATTTAGCAAAATTAAAACAAAATATAAACGGGGATGACATGTTTTTTCGAGTGTACCACCTCGTGTGGGGTATCGCTGAATAAGTCCTTTAAAGTGTGAAGAGTTTACAAGAACATTATTTTTGTATCACGTGTACCGTTTGGAAGTTGTAGGCGGCCAAAGTAGTTTACAAGGCATTCCCAGCGTTTCTAAACTGTTTGACCTAAAAACTTGAAGTCACCCATGAACAAGAAGGTATTCTCAACGAAAATTATTTTGGGTATCGTATCGTACAGTTTTCAAGTTATGGAGAGAGCATTTATACACACCACACCACGAACCGTAATAGGTAGCCGGTTCAAACTATTACAGCCGGTATATAAATAAAAAAAGAAATATGCATAAAAAGTGTTAGATATTTATATATTACGCAGTTAATAACCAATCTTTTATAAATAATTACAAGGACATGACTTTCATTTCTTTCGAACACCAACAATATTTTTATTCGTTGCTAGGTGACGTGGTGGATTATAGACAATCATATAAAACCTTCTCCAACACGCACCCTTAATCCAGCACATCACCACACACGCTCATGCGCACCCTTAACCTTACGTGTCAATCGTAACATATATATAAACATACAAAAACATCAATGGGTGTGCATGCTCCTTTATGATACATATATTACATTAACACAATGTGTATCCACCCTTATATTATACACAAAGTAATTTTACATCAAATTCCCAAAATAAACTAATAACAAATAAAATATTAAATTATCCATTAGAAAAAGCTCTACAAATCTGACTTCGCCCTCTTAATGGGTAATTTAGACAAAATATATTTTATTTTAGGACCTGATAATGCCTTAGTCAGCATATCTGCCACTATTTCCTGCGAAGGCATGTAGTGTATCTCAATTTCTTCGTTAATACACGCTTCTCGAACAAAATGATACCTTATATCGATATGTTTTGTTCGATTGTGATTCATTTTATTTTTGGATATTTTGTGGGCTGACTGGTTATCGTTATAGATAGCTACGGGTTTGTCGCAAACTTTATTGGTTAGGCTGTTTAACAAGCTTTTAAAGTAAATAGCTTCTTTAGAAGCAAGGCTAAGCCCTAAATACTCCGCCTCAGTGGAAGATAAGGCAACGCATCTTTGTTTGCGACTTTCCCAGGAGATAAGGTTATCGCCTAACATGAAAATAACTCCTGTAAAGGATTTTCTATCATATGACCCGCCCCAATCCGCATCAACATAGCCATTAAGCTCAAGTTTATCTGACTTTCGGAAAATAAGCGCATAATTCGAAGTCCCCTTTAAATATCGCAGTACCCGTTTTGCACATTTAAAATGAATTTCATCATAACATGAATTAAACTGTGACAAAACACTAACAGCATGCGCAATGCCTGTTCTACTGTTTTGAGCTAAGTAGTTTAAACATCCAATGAGACTTTGATATGGCAACCTACAACCGGAATCAGTAGCCTTCTCCAATCTAAGACCTACTTCCAGGGGGGTTATGACTGGTTTACAGTCCGTCATATTAAATTCCTTTAATGTATTAAGAACATATTGTTCTTGATCTAGATAAATAGTATTTTCATCTCTCCTCAGCCTCATACCTAAAACATGTCTCGCTGGACCTAAGTCTTTCAATTTAAACTTTTTCAATAATCCAGCTTTAAGCTTTAGCTTCGCATCTTCGTGACGCTTTGAACAGAACACGAATATATCGTCAACATATATTACTACGATAATCCTATCGTTATCATTAAAGACCCTCTGATAAAGACATGGCTCAATTTTAGATTGAATGAAACCTAAGTTTAGCATCTCCCTGTCAAGCTCATGGAACCAGGCGTTCGATGCCTGCTTGAGTCCATACAACGATATTTGCAATTTACAAACTTTAGTTTCTTGACCTTTGGTAACTGCTCCTTTTGGTTGAAGCATGTAAATTTCTTCTTTTAACTTACCATATAAAAATGCAGTTGTTACATCCCATTGGTCAATTAGCCAATCGTATTCGGCAGCTAATGAAAATAGCAGCCGCAAAGTCGAGTTTCTCACAACTGGAGAGTAAGTTTCGTTATAATCTACGCCACATACCTGCGTATATCCTTTAGCAACGAGCCTTGCTTTATATTTTTCAACCTTACCATCGCTATTCCGCTTAACTTTGAAAACCCACTTGCACTCAATTGGTTTTTTATCACGTGGTAGATCCACTATAGACCAAGTTTGGTTTTCTTTTAAAGATTGCAGCTCGTCGTCCATGGCTTTCTGCCACAAATCACGATCGGGCCTAGCGAGTGCTTCTTCTATCGTGATTGGATCACCATCGATATTTGCAATAGCGTTAGTACATGCAGATGTATAGTCTACTGGTTTTCGTTCACGTAGATTATATCTGCGTTCAGTTGCTTCTTCAGTGTTCATAGTAATTGGTATACTATCGACTTGAATCGCTTCAGGACGTGGTGCACCTGTCTCTGCGTTTGAAGTCTCTGCTTCTTGAAAACTACAATCACTGCTCAAATTTGAACTTTCGATCACAAATTCTGTTCGCTCCTCGTTTATATTCATAGGAACGCTTGTGTTTTTTAGCGGCTTCATACCATCTCCAGGAAACATATTTTCCATAAATTGAACATTTCTGGCTGTCGTCACTTCGCCTGTCTTGGCATTTATTAGTCTGTAACCTTTACATATTTCACTATAGCCAATGAAAATCAGGGCTTCGGTTTTCATATCAAGCTTTCTTCTTTTCTGTTTAGGCTTTAATACATATGCTAAGCAACCGAATATCTTGAGATAAATTAAGTCAATTTTCTTGCCAGACCAAAGTTCTTGTGGTACCATATTTGTTACTGCCTTTGTAGGGCTTCTATTCTTTAAATAAACTACAGTGCATACAGCTTCCGCCCAGAACTTCTTGCTAAGATTCGCTTCACAAAGCAATGTCCTTGCTTTCTCTATAATAGTTCTATTCGCCCTTTCCGCTACGCCATTTTGCTCAGGCGTGTATGGAACCGTCTTCTGGTGTTTTATACCAGCTGATTTTAACAGCTTATCGAAGGCTTTGTTACAGAATTCTTTGCCATTATCGGATCTCAGGCATTTAATCGACATACCTGTTTGTTTCTCAACTTCCACTTTATACTCGCGAAACTTTTCAAGGGTTTGGTTTTTGTTCCTTAAAAAATAGTTGTCTGTAAAGTCGGTTTACGGACGATAGTTTAACGTGACAACGTTATAAGAAAATAGTGATGGAATGGTTTCATAATATCGAAAGAATCATTACATTTATCGCCGCAATTATCGTAGCTATAAACAATTGACACCACATTCACTTTTCACTGCACTTCATACTTGACGAAAACATGTAAATGTATTAATGTATAGCAGCTGTCCACGCGGACGCATCGCTCACTCAAGTAGGAGAGAGACAGATGTCGAACGCTGCCGAACGCGGAGGCTGATTGTGCCTCTTTGTCGCTCATTGCGCGCTCTCGCTTGCACTTCAAGCCTTAAATGGAACGCCTCAAAGCGAGGTAACGCCGCATGCGTCATGTTTTTTCGTGCGTGCAGCCGGCTCCATCGAATTATAAGACGTTATCACGTCAAAATTTATTGTTTAAATTTCTAATCAATTGTTAAAATTAAAATTTTGATTTTATTATTTTAATAATATAATTAATTTTTTTCAATTAGTTACTTAATTATTTTTGCAAATTTAAATGTAATTTGTTATAAAAAAGTAATATTTTTATATAATTCATTATAAGAATAAACAATCATTAAATTATTGTTTATAAGTCTTACATTTAAAATTTAAAATTTGGAAATATTATTTTAATAATATAATTAATTTTTTTCAATTAGTTACTTAATTATTTTATTAATATTATTTTAATAAACATTATTTTAATAATATAATTATTTTTTTTCAATTAGTTACTTAATTATTTTTGCAAGTTTAATTGTAATTTGTTATAAAAAAGTAATATTTTTAAATAATTCATTATAAGAATAAACAATCATTAAATTATTGTTTATAAATCTTACATTTAAAATTTAAAATTTGGAAACATTAAAATTTTCGTAAATCTAGTTTTTAAAAAGCCCGCCTCAATGTGTTTAATATAGGAGAAAATGTTCCCTTTGAAGGATGGCTGGTCCAACCTGTCATTTCAGACACGTTGTTGTGATATATGGAAGATTTAAGTTTTAATTTTTTTAAATCATAATAACACTCGATAATTATTTCGATTGAATAGTAAAGTCATCGATTTTTTACTCATCGTGAAATAGTTCTGTTAACTTATTGTTTTAATTTTGTCAATTATAGCATAACCTATAATCGCTGCACTAGCGGACCGATGCTATTCATTTTAATGATGAAAGCACGAATATTCGACAATATATCACTGAATATATAATTAATATCGAAAGAATCATTACCTTTATCGCTGTAATTATCGTTGTTATAAACAAGAACAACACATTCACTTTTCACTGCACTTGATACTCGATCAAAACATGTAGATGTACTATAGTATAGCAGCTGTTCACACAGACACATCGCTCACTCAAGTAGGAGAGAGACGGATGTCGAACGCTGCCGAACGTAAAGGCCGATTGTGCTTCTTTGTCGCTCGTTCGCGCTCTCGCTTGCACTTCAAGACTTACACGGAACGCCTCAGAGCGAGGTAACGACGCATGACGGAACGCCTTAGAGCGAGGTAACGACGCATGTGTCATGTTTTTTCGTGCGTGCAGCCAGCTCTATCGAATTATAAGACGTTGCACTTCAAGACTTACACGGAACGCCTCAGAGCGAGGTAACGACGCATGACGGAACGCCTCAGAGCGAGGTAACGACGCATGAGTCATGTTTTTTCGTGCGTGCAGCCAGCTCTATCGAATTATAAGACGTTGTCACGTCAAAAATAGACATGCGTCTTACGCGTATAATCGTCGATAAACAATAACATGTATCGAGAACCGGCAAATGAGGGCTCTTCCATCGGACCACATAAATCCGTATGAACAAGACCTAAAATCTATTGCGCTCTAGTACCTTTATTTTTGAAAGGACTTTTCACTGACTTTCCATTTATACAAGGAATACACGGCTCAGTTTTGTCGGTCATTTTAAAATTCATACCTGTACACATTTTTTGTAATTGTTGTATATATTTACGACCAAGATGTGCCAATCTTCTGTGCCATAAGTTTGACAAAATTTCATTTGACATTGTCAAATTGACCATAAAGTTTTCTTTTTCGTTCAGTTGAAAAATTCCGCCAACCTCTTTACAAGTCGCAACTGTTTGGTCGTCTTGCCTTTTTATTATGCAACCTTCTTTGTCAAAATTTACTGCGAAATCTTTTTTGATCAAATCACTCACAGAGATTAAATTCATAGACAGGTTTGGTACATGAAGAACATTATTCAATGGAAGTTCATAATGCTCACTGACCTTGGGTGCGGCATTTCCTCTGCCTTTAACTGAAATTTCCTCACCGCTTGCTACTTTAATTTTCATATTACTTCTGTTTTTCGTATAGTTCGATAACTTACTCGCATCGTGCGTCATATGATTGGAACACCCACTATCCAGATACCAACTGTTCTTGTTTATTGAATCTGCCGTGCTCATACATACATTTGCAGTCTTTTGCAGTGCAGAAGCAACTCCGATGCATTGTGTCCTTGTTTGTGGCACTTAAAACATTTCACTAAAAATGGTTTTCGAGCTATCGGTTTCTCTCTATTACCTGCCTTAGCTGTGATTAAGGCTTGCTCACCATCACTAGCCTTTGAGTCGACCTGTCTGCTGGCTTCATGCAGCAACTTCGACTTTATGTGCTCTAAACTGACTTTCTGGCCGCTATTATCTATAGCCATGATTAGTGGATCATATTCCACCGTTAATCCACTCAGTAATATGGAAATCAACCATTCCTCTGAAATTTTCGCATCAATGTCAGCTTACTGTTTAGATAGGAACATTATTTTTGCAATGTACTTCTCCATAGAATCGAAATTTTCGAGTCTACACGACCATAGCTGACGTTGCAATTTTATACGCCTTCCCCAGCCCTTACTCTCGTATGCTGTGCATAAACTCTCCCATACTTCACGGGCTGTTTTCGCATCGTAAACATGCGTAAAACACGAGGGCTCCAATAACAGGCATAGTGTACTACGTGCTTTTCTATCTGTATCTTTTAGAGCAGCACTGACTTCCGTGGCTTCTATTGCCACCCACCAATTTTTGGATTCCAAATAATTACGTACCACGAATTTCCAATTAGCAAAATCCTCTGTACCTCTTAGTTTGCGAATACCACAAATTGAGTTTGATGAGTTTTCTTCATCTGTCATTTTGAAAATATGTTTTCAGTACACTATTTTTAAACTTTATATTTTCACAAAATATATATTATTTACGTGATTGGTATAGCGATTACTACCCCATAACCATGTTAGATATTTATATATTACGCAGTTAATAACCAATCTTTTATAAATAATTACAAGGACATGACTTTCATTTCTTTCGAACACCAACAATATTTTTATTCGTTGCTAGGTGACGTGGTGGATTATAGACAATCATATAAAACCTTCTCCAACAAAAAGGCATACACACATACACATACACACCCATTCACACACATACCGTAAACTTACCTAAACTAAACTTATCGCTTACATTTCTTTTTGGTTTTACTCTATCGTGGAAACGGTACAACAAAATAGCGTCAAACTTGTCATGATTATAAAGCAAACTCTAAAGTGAAACCACAAACAGTAAGAACCTAAAAACTGTGAGCTGGCTCCCGTTAAGGATCCTAAACTGTTTTTTTTTTGTGTCACAATGAATATTATTGTTGCACTCGTGGCATGCACAGAACAAATATATCGTGCGGTGGTTCGGAAAACTCGATGCTCGAGTCCTACTTGGCCGGTTTTTTTGTCATTCCTTCGTATCTGATTTTTATTTGTGTCTTAAAGCCTATAATTTAATTAATAACTGAATTTATCAGTATCATTATGAATGAAACTCAATAATTGCTTAAATAAAAAAATATCACTTGAGAATGGCTCAACCGATTTAGTTGATTTCTTTTTTTGTTCGTAATTGTCAGGACAAGGTTTATAAATAGCATGTGCCGCAAGGGCTCGCGCACCGCACACGCTTAATATCCACAAGGGGGAGGCCGCAGGCAACAACTTTTGTTTATACTAAGGAGAGAAGTCCTAACTCTCTCACTGATAGACTTATTCATCAACCCCTAAACCCTTGGACCAAAATAGCTAAAATTCTTACAGAGATTCCCTTTATAACAAATTCTACGGGATAGAGAATAAAGCGGGAACGAAGTCGCGGGCAGAAACGATGTCCACGCGATTTAAGCTGCGGACAAAAGATAGTCTAACATAAATCTAATTTGGTGTAGAACGTACCTTTGAAAAAGCCAGACTTTACTCTTTCAGTCAAACATAATTTAGGAAAGCAAACTAATATTACTTCAGTGAAAATTGGACGAAGGTACCTACTAGTGCCTATAACTAAGGATCGTTAATCAGGAATCCAAGAGGTCACTGAACCAACCATGCAGTAACAAAACTGGCTTGACAGAATAAATTAATTGTATATTTAGAAGCCGTGAAGTTGAGAGCAGTATTATGTCACTTCATAATTCAGCCGGAAGCGGAGGCGGCCGAGCCCCGAGCCCCGAGCCCCGAGCGTGCGATTCATCCTGACGCACCCTCATATTTCAGGAGATGATATTTGCTGAATAAAGAATGACTTTGTGATTTATTCATTCAGTCAGCATTTCGCGGAGATCGCGCTTGCTTGCGGTCACTGCGGGACCTGGCTCTGGGTCGAGTACAATGAATAGTTAAGTACTATGAATGAACGTTATCGATTTCCATTCATTCGAATTTTTCATATAATTGTTTTGTATCTTTTTTTCACTTACTAAATTTTCCTTCCAGATTCCGACCACAGTGGGAGTACCTCTGCATTAAAGTACCAGACGTGGATATATAAATTAATATAGGTAGCTAGGTCAACCAATGATACCAGGAGAGCTACAGTGAGAGTGAAATGGTGACGTGTTGTTCGACGACCAACAAGGCTACGTTATGATGATCACGATCTCTTCACTGAGGGTGAACGAGTAAACCAACTAATAAGGAAAAAATTCTGAATTTGCTAATTTCTGTATTAGTGCTTTGACGTATTAGCAACACAAGTCTATTTGGCTTAAAACTTTACGTCTGTAAAGCTACCATTGACACCGTCTAGCTTTGTGATCTGGTGCTCGGTTGTTATTTAAGCAACAACATTTTTTGCAGTGATAAATTTAGTGCAAATATGATGCTAATTAGTTGCCCTAATGAGAATTTTGTTGCTCGAGTTATTCAGAGCAACAAACTACAATGCTAGATGGTGTCAATGCTTGCTTTGACGTCTGTAAAGATAGCATTGACACCTTCTAGCATTATAATTTAGTGCTCGATTGTTACTCAAGCAACAAAATGTATAAATTTATGGCTAATTAGTTGCACTAATGAGACTTTTGTTACTCGAGTAATTTCTGAGCAAAAATTTACAATGATTTTACGTCTGTAAAGCTAGCATTGACACCGTCTAGCATTGTAATTTGGTGTTCGATTGTTATTCAAGCAACAAAATTTATAAATTTATGACTAATTAGTTGCTCTAATGAGACTTTTGTTGCTCGAGTAATTTCTGAGCAACAAATTACAATGCTAGACAGTCTCAATGCTAGCTTTGACGTCTGTAAAGCTAGCATTGTGTCAATGCTAGCTTTGACGTCTGTAAAGCTAGCATTGACACCGTCTAGCATTGTAATTTGGTACTCGATTGTTATTAAAGCAACAAAATTTATAAATTTATGGCTAATTACTTAGGCTGAACTGAAAGTTTTGCACTCCTGGTCACTTGTAAATATTTAAATTTTGAATTATTTAATTTAAAAAAAACAGGTTATTGTTTATGGAACTGAATAGTAGTTGGCGGGAAACTGGTCGTCATTTGTTTTTTTTTTGGTTTTTAAGTGAACAATTTTCACTGGAAATGGATTTGACGCGAAAAGATTTTAGGGCAATGATTTTTTACGTTTTCAAAAGTTCTCTTTCTCCGCAAGAATTTAGTGCTCGTCTTCAAAATGCTTTTGGGCTTGAAGCACAACATTTAAGCACTGTAAAACGTTAGTACGCTGAATTTAATAGAGGGCGGGTTTCTCTCAATGACGATTTTCGTGAAGGTCGGCCGTCTACTGCCGTGACTGAAGAAAACAACTAACTAATAGAGGAAAACCGACGAGTTACCTATGACGAAATTCGTGGACAATTAGGGATGGGTTAGGGATAGGTAGCCAAATAAAAATTGTTTTACAAGAAAATTTAAAAGTCAGGAAGCTTTGGTGCCGATGGATTCCCCATGAACTGACATCAACTCAGAAACAAGCCCGTGTTGATTGGAGCCTAGAAATGCTGCGAAAGTATGACAACGGGCGTTCAAATGCAGTATATTATATGGTAACAGGAGACGAAACATGGATATATTGTTACGATCCGGAAAAAAAACAACAGTCAAGTGAATGGGTCTTTGAAGGTGACCGAAGGCTAACAAAAGTGCACCAAGCAAAAAGCGTTGGCAAACCTATGATCGCTTGTTTTTTTTTCAAAGACAGGTTATATTTGTACTGTACCACTAGATAATAAGAGAACAGTTAATGCTGAGTGGTACACAACCACTTGTCTGCCCAGCGTCTTTGAAAAGGACCGTGAGATCATGACAATGCGTCTGCTCACACCGCAAAGAAGACAAAGGCGTATTTTCATTCTGATAAAGTAGAGATTGTGACCCATCCTGCTTATAACCCGGACTTTGCACCCTGCGATTTTTATCTTTTCTCTAAAATCAAAGATTCGTTGAGAGGTTTGATATTTAGGACCACCGAAGAAGCGGTGACAACGTTCAACCAACACGTTGAAAACATGGCCTCAAGTGATTGGGCCTCGTGCTTCGAAAAATGGTTTGAGTGTATGAATAAATGCTTACAACGTAATGGCGAATATTTTGAGAAGCAATAATTGTATAATTATAGCTATAAATTGTTTTGATTAAAAGTTACGCAAAACATTCAGTGTGGTCCTTGTAGTTGCTCTAATGAAACTTTTGTTGCTCGAGTAATTTCTGAGCAACAAATTACAATGCTACACGGTGTCTATGCTAGCTTTAAATCGCTTAAAACTTTTTCTTATTTTCTAATCAAACTGGTGCCACCGTTGCAGAGCCAATATCAACTTAGCTCGAATGCAACATACGACGCGTCGTACAAGCGCTGGCATTCGGAGCAGCCGATCCTCAGGGGCATGTTCGTTTCACAGCCACTAAACTTAATATCCGACACGGCTGTTCGCTTCTACCGCCGTCGGAATGTCGCCAAAGCGCGATTATCGACAGTCACCGGAGTTCACATGGTTTGAAGCACTTCAAAAGAAGGATTTCGGTGAGGAACGGAGGAGAGAGGGAATGTTAGTGGTACAGTCACGTCTAGAATATGTCTAAATGTAGGCAAGGATTCGTAATCAAGTACCCAGCTATGATTTTAAAATACAGCCAAAATTAGTTTAAAATCATAGCTGGGTACGTCTCTGAATTCTTGCCTATTTTTTTTTTGCCCGCGTAATTTCGATTTTCCCGTAGGAATAAGATATTTTCCCGGGATAAAAAGTAGCCTATGTCCTATTCCAGGACCTAACCTATATGTGTGCGAAGTTTCATCCCGTTCAGTGGTTGAATAGTGAAAGAGTAACAAACATCCATACATACAAACTTTCACATCCTTACTATCCTTACCAATATTATAAATGTGAAAATGTGTTTCTTTGTTTGTTACCTTTTCACGTTTGAACGCCTTGACCAATCTTCATGAAATTTGGCATGTAGATAGCCTGTGTCACGAGGAAGGACATAGGCTACTTTTTATTACGTGAAAACAGCATAGTGCGATGAAGTTCCTGAGGGAACTGAAAATATACTCTTTTTTTGGTTAATTTCTTTAACATCGCAACGGAACAATGGATTGTGTGATTTTTTGCACAGAGATTGTTAAGGGGGTGGGAAATGACATGATTTACTAATAAGCATATCCTGACATAGTTCCCGAGGGATCTGGAGAAAATTCATGTCCACCGCCCACCCCCTAAGACAGTCATAAAAACGTTATTCACGCGGGCAAAGCTGATACTTAATATTTATAGACAAAACTATACCTACGATACCTTGGGAATTTCCCATAATCCTTTCTTTCCCATAATTGCTACCTGTTTTCGAAATTTCAGCGAAATCCGTTCAGTGGTTTCGGCTGTGCGTTAATATACCAGTCAGTCACCTTTTCCTTTTATATACATATACTAGCTATCCTACTAGGTATTTCTCTTCAAAAAATCACTTCAATCTATTGCTCCATTGCGATTCCGACGTGCGCGAATAGCCTGGTATAAGTTGCCCACATTCCTTCATAATCTAGATAAGAGCTGATTATTTTCAAACAGCTGAACAAATCTTTATAAATTCGAAAATTGACCGTCCGTAGAAGGGGGGGCCTTACATATCTCCGAAACTACTGAGCCTTTAATCTTTAAAAATCACATATTTCTAAAATCTAAACTCACAGGAAAAATAAAATTTCCAAAGACCAGAATAAGTTAACCTCTATTTACTAGAGCAAAGTAGGTACTGATAAGTCTTGTTATGTAGGTAGATTATGTTTTGGTGCTGAACACTGTTTGCGTGACCCCGAGTTACACTTGTCACAGTATTTTTTTACTTACGTTAACTGTATCATTTATAAAATAAAAGTTATTCACAAAAAAATGAAAGTTATATTATTCTAACGTAGGTACCTAACATAATATACCTAGTGAAATCAGCAATAAACTGGTCAAGTGGGAGTCGAACTCACCTAGAGAGTGTTTCGTACTAATCCTTAAGGTAAGGACGTTTAGACTTAGGTTGTTTCTAAGGGACATAGAAACCTTATTTTTTATACTGCATTTAGTAGTTTCGAAGATATAATGTTCGATGCTCGATTTTCGTAAGTTTCCTTTAAACTTTTAAACTATGCATTTTGAAATAAATTTAAAATATATTTGAATATCTTATAACGAGCCATTTTATTTGATACTTACGTCACACGATTCACAATTTTTTTATCCATTTAATTTGTCCCCTAAAATTAACCTCCAAAATCGAAATTCCTTCATTTACGTTTAATACGTTGTACGTCGGTGATTGATTCATCAAATTTGAACTTTTTTTGCCTAGTACCTGCGTAAAAAGTCGCCTGTAATAGACATATGGACGGACGTTGGACAAAAAGACACATGAGTGATCTTGTAAAGGTTCCTTTTTTTTCATTAGATGTACGGAACCCTAAAAATGAAAATCTGTTTTGGATTTCAAGCGAGACTAGAATAACATAACGTACGCCAACATTTAAAAAATCTAGATCTAGATATTTACAGTGTTTGGTAAAATATAGAATGTTTTTTTAAAAATCGTTTCTACTTATACGGCGTAGGCCGTGCCTCCCACCCCACGCCGATGCCCGCAGCAGATACAAGAAGTGGTGGAAATCCTGAAGATTGAGGAGGAAGGGTAGGGATAAAATTGGTAGAAAGGGATTTAAAGGCGAGGGTCAGAAATAGAATTCGGAACCAGAAGTGAGTCAAAACTTAAAAAAGTGAACTGCGTATCAAACCACGCGCACAATAGAGTTCCGTAGTCTTTTGCAAAAACAAAGGCATATTTAAAAAAAAAACTAAGTTAATTTTGTAGTTGGAAAATCTATGTTTTTTTTATAAATCCAATTGCACATATTAAGTTGTCAGACTATTACTTCTAAACTAAGAATGTCTACTTGTAGTCATTACATGACCTAATTATTCCCAATACTTTTAATATTTTCCGAAAGAGCGGTTTAGCTAGTAGGGTTAAAAAAAATATTTAGTTAATTAATCACCTCTTGTAAAAATTATCTCAATAAACCTGCAGTTGTTTTGTAAGACCTATTCAACGACATCCCACACGATGGGGTAGGTACGTAAACAAAAAATATAACATTATTGTAGTCGCAGATTTATTTAAATGTATCAAATTTATAGCTGCAATAGTATTACAACAAAACGGCTTTAACATACCGACGGAGAGACAGACAGATGGACATGGCGAAAAAAAGGCAAACTCTAAAATAGAAAAACAAAATTTAAAGTGGCGACAAAGAGTAAATAATAATGCTTTTAAAGTGGCGATAATTAATAGGTTTTCAGTAGACAGGTCCCCAGTTTGGATCCGGTACCCGGAAAATCCGGCAGTTTTTAGGATCTGGCCGGGTAACGGGTCATAATGCCCGGTAATTTTGTGAAGGAAAAATAATAATTATTAATTAATTTGAAAAAAACATTCACTAAGAAAGAAAGAAAAAATGTTAAGCAAGGAAAATACAAATGATTGTATTGTATATATTTATTTATTTTAAAATTGAAAAATTATGATGTTGAAACACAATTTTTCGGCACGATTGGCATCAAGTTAACTTCTTTTCTTATCATAAATAAATCCTGCTTCAGTTATCAGGCGTTGACACAGTTCCGATTCAGATCCGCGCAAGGAAATAAGAGAAACGCACGCGTCACGGCATGTTATCGCTGCTGGGGGTACCCGGTTGAGTAGTCGGCAAAACTATCAGCCGTCTCATGTCTACTTATAAGAAGATGGTACGAAATGGTGCAAAGTAAAGGAAGGAGTATGACTTCATAACAAACTTAATAACTTTTTTTTCTAAAAACTTTCTTTAACCGCGAAAATTTTTGGACTTTTCATACAACCCATCAGTTGACTTTAAAATTAAAAATATTTTTTTTTGTAATTTCAACCAAGTTGTATAACAAAAGTAGTTCTGATTTATGAGTGAGTAGGTATGTAGAAGCCTCGCTGGACATGCTCTGTCTCACATTTCAACCAGTACTTTTATGATTTTTTAATACATTTATACATACAGCTTTCTGTAGTCAAATTGGAAACGTGTATAGTTTCGCCAAATTTTTCTGCGTGTCTTTCTGTCTGCCCAGACTGTAGTTGAACTATGGTATTGTTATACAAATGTTTGACCTCTATAAAGTTCTGGAATAAAATTTACTTAAAATTAACTAGATTAGTATTGATTATCGGCACTAGCTCGAATCGTCCGGCGTTTGGTGTTTCCCTTTTTGCCAAGACCTGAATTCATAAAAAGTAAAGTAAATAACTTACATTTATTAACCTCAAAGCTCAAGAGCGACACTGACGCCGCCTGGCGAGTTGGCGACTTTTACTTTCTCAAGGCAGATGATCCTCTTTTCTTTTCTTATTTAGAAATGTTAATGCTGATTTACTATACTTCACGCAGTATTTCTTATAGGTTTTTCTAATTTTATTTTGATTTAATAAACGGTAGGAACCAGAAAACGTGAATATATTTAATAACTATCTTTTGTTTTGTATTTAGGATTTCAAATGATTCATTTTCTTGTGGTGTTTTTTCATAAATTGTGATGTTCATGTTATCCACACATATGAAGGAAACCGACCGCAGTGCAGCTGTAAGAAGCGTAGAGCTGACGCACCTGGAGGCACGCGAAAACATTTCTCACTGGCATACATAAATCAAGAGACCAAAGTACTAGAATTTCAGGTCTTTTGCGTACCAGGCAATCAGCTTATCTGGTCGTGTACGTCAAAATGAGTGAATCACACCAGAAGGTAGATAGATAGAAAGATAAACCATTTATCGAAGCTACATTATAATATGCCGTGATACACAAAAAAAAAACCAAAAATATCAAAAACTTCTTATACTATGCTCAGTAGAGTCAAACTTTATGAAACTTGGTTTGGTTGGTGGTGAGGCATTTTTTGAGCCCGCTTGGCTAGCTACCACCATCCTAACTAACATATTAAATGTGGAAATGTGTTTGTTTGTTACTTTTTCACGCTTCAACACCTTGACCGAATCTTGATAAAATTTGGCGTGTAGGTAGCCTGTGTCACGGGAAAGGACATAGCTACTTTTTATCCCGTGAATATAGCATAGTCCGATGCAGTTTCTGAGGGAATGAAAAAATAGTTTTTTTGGTTCTTTTCTTTAACATCGCTAGTTGCTTAATGTCTTGCCTCCAGAACATCAATATTAAAAGCATTGATGTGTTTGGCCATGAAAATAAAATAGCCAGTTTTCCATTGTATTAGGAAATCTTGATAAGCCCGCTTCTAATCTATCTTCGGCATCTTCGTCACTTACCATCAGTCGAGATGATATACCGCGTACTAATGTAAACCTTGTGGATTACATCGCCGCGCGCTTTTTTGCAGTTTCGGTTTATATTGCGATTGAGTGCAATATGAAAAGTCTCTAGTTGGATTGCGGTTCACGTCACTTCACTCTCAGTCTGAATTAACCTGTACGAGGTGAAAAAAGTAACGCCGTGTACTAGGTGGGGTCCAACGGAACCCCAATGATCCTTAACTTTATGTTAGTTTATCTATGAAACCATGATTCAAATACATTTTTTTTATTGTATATTGAAATATAGTCTATATAGGAAGTAAAAACACTACACAGATTATTAAGAAAAGTTTTTAATGATAGAAAATAAAATAAATAGAAATAGGTGTCGAGGAGCACAAAAAAGTTAAGTCATCAAAAGTATGTTGGTATCAATGGTTGGTATTCATGTTTTTCAAATAAAAATGAGAGTAAAAACGTATAAAAAAATTTAATTCAATATTCTTCTTTTTCTTCTCGTGGCAAAAAACACTAGGGGAAAATAAAACACACAGACTCCAGGTGTCAATATCTTGATAGTCACTGCAGATTACGAAAAAACTGAAATTCTATCAAATTCAGCTTTATAAATGTTGAGATTACCTGAAACTAGAACCTCTTGGGCTTAAATATGATGAAGATATCCTCAAAAAAAAAAAAAAAGCGTCGGTGGCTCAACCGGTAACGACTCGGTCCATCTAACCAGAGGAACCGGGTTCAAATCTGGACGGCCAATGTACCAATGAGTTTTTCATAAACTTACTTACATACTTACCGATTGCTTTGACGGTGAAGGAAAACATCGTGAGGAAACCTGCACACGCCTGCGAAGAAACTCGAAGGTTGTGTGTGAAGTCGACCAACCCGCACTGGGCCCGCGTGGTCGACTAAGGCCTAATCGCCCTGATTCAGGGTAGGCTCGAGCCTCTCGGTGGGGACGTATATGAGCTGATATAATAATCCTCAAAAAACTTAGGCTGGGGTCCGCAGGATCCCACCTTGTACATCGAGGGTTAGTAAAATAATGAGTACTAAAATATTTTAAAACAATAATTATGGCGAACGCTTTCTTATTAGAAAACTTTGCTTGTTGGAAAAATGTTTAAAGCTTTATGTTCTTCAAAGAAGTAAGTAAAATCTTTGGTTTAATACAAGTAAAATATGGAAATCCTTGGGGGAGGCCCATATCCAGCAGTGGACGTCCTACGGCTCATATGATGATGATGATGACTTAGGGTGAAACAAAAACGAAAAAAAGTAATGGAGCCCTAAGTACGGCGTACACATTAAATAGTGCAATCCCCTTGAACATGTAGACTTAAACCCATTAAACAACCTTCACGCCACGTAAGAACACTTCACCGTTGTCCTAGCATTCATTAAACACCGGAGCGCCGCAAGGCTGCGTAATGGGGCCGCCACTTCTCCCCTTGTTATCTCAGGCGATGCCTCCTTTGTTACGACTGTACTTCCTACTTGTACGTACAGGTCCGTAGGTAGTTTGTCGCCTCGTATGTCTCGCCTAGATCTGAGTCACAGTGCATTTGCAGCAGTGCCACTGCAATAGGAACCAAAGTGTCTACGCTTAGATTTGCATAAATTTTATCTCTGTTCTGTTTGAATTTGAATATTTTGTACCGAGAGGGTACTGAGATGGTACAGAAAATCATATAATACCTCAGTAAGTATAAAAATTATTTAAAGGATAAAAGCAATTATTTTCTCAGTACTCTTGCTTGATTCTACGTCCAAGACGAAGTTGCTAGATTAACTGTTACACCAGTGCAGTTTTTTTTATGAAGTTACTTTTAAGTTTGTTGGCAACAGTTCAGTTTTCAATAAAATTTCTCTGTCTTATTTTACACATTGTACAAATTTCTGAAACTGGTTGCTCGTGTACGAGTATGTCTATTTATTTTTATGACTAAGCTTTAACGGCTTCCTGCGTTGATCCACTGAACTTTAATAGAATACTTTTTTAAGAAGCTGGGATTTCTATATTTTTATATACTCAATTTATGTTAGAAAATATCTTCAGGTGAGAGAAACCCCCTATAAGAAGGGGGAAAAAAATTCAGATACCTAAGTTGCACCATTACTGTTACCAACCAAAAGAAGCAGGAGATAGATACTCGAATCCAGAACGGCCAAAATGTTCAGCAGCTGTCCATAAAATTCTAGTGTCTAAGTTAAAAAGCAGAAAAACTAAGATTCGAGTCTACAAAACTGTCATAGGCTGATCTTGATACGTTAACATAAAAGAGGAGAACAAATTGTAGCTGAAATTAACATATTCTAAAAATTCTTGGGAGCAACCGGATAGGAGCTTCGGAAGAATAATGAAATTGAAGGCCTGGTGTCCGAGCCCAATATTATGGGCAATGCAAAGTTATCTTGTCTTCATTGGCTTGGCCACTTAGAGAGGCGTACAAGAGACGACCAACTGGGAAACGCCCAGTAAGACCCCTGAGGTGCCGATGGAATGATAAAGTGCAGAAAAACCGGAACGACCTACAAACAGCCGATTGGCATGAAATGGTTCAGGACAGAACCACCATGGCTAGCTACCACCATCTTATCTAAGTCTTGCCGCCAAACATCAGTGTTAACAACATTCATGTGTTCCGGCTTGGAGATAAGACAGCCAATTCTCCATTGCGTTGGGGAATCTTGGTAAGCCCGCTTCCATCTTCATCAGTTGAGATGATGCCAAGGGCTTATCAATTATAAATAAAAAAAAATCAAGAAAGTGGCGTGATTAGGTGTCGCTGAGCCAGCGAAGTACATAAGTAATTTATATTATAAATACTCAAACTTCTGTAACACAGTGTCCTGTCACCTATCTACTTTGTGGTCCTGTGGCGCGGTCCCACCTGACACGAGTCACGTCCCGCACTGCTGTTACTACAATTAGTTCAACTGAACCGCTTTACTAAAGTTCCGACTTGACCGACTCTGTTTCCGTTAGATTTAAGCTCATTAACTTGTAACTTGGTTACATATTGTCTTGAATTGTGATTGTAAGTTGGGAAACGTGTTGTTTGTTCACTTATACGTTTTACTTAGGTTTTGCTCATTTTTGTTCAAAAACCTGTACAGGAATTTTCTGAAGTGCAGCAAGATTAATGGGAACTGTCGGCACTGAGTGCAAGGAATTTTTAAAGAAAATATATTCTTAGGAAGTAGTAACCGGTCCAATCGATTTACTGACCGAAGCTGCCGTCGTAATGGCGTGGCATAGAAACGTTCTTCCGGATTTTATTTATTTTAAATATACAAATATTAGCATTATTCATTTTAAAGCTTATGTAAGCTCATATCTCATCGGATGTATAAATATTGAAAAATGATTTATTGTATCGATAAATCTGAGTTTCACAGCCTTAATCCACGGCAACGTGAACGTTTTCGATACATCGGAGCATCGCCCGATACCGATCAGAACTCATTCATACATTTAACATCTGTTTCCGCGCCATTGCGTGATGCATAAAGCATTACTTCCAGGCAAGGGCCGCGGATAAAATAAATAAATCCACACGCCATAGAAAAGACTGATGTCAATAATTTATTATTTTCGTTTCCTTTTAAAGTGCTGCCATTAGCGCGACGTTGAGTGCTTACTTTCGTTCTCGAATTTTCCATTTTTAAAAGCGAGAATTTTCTAGAACGTCACAGCCAACGTAAAACAACCAAATTTTATCTTGCATTAAGTAAATCGACCTTCGCTTATCAAGCTTCTCAGGCCACTAGGAGACCGCGCCTTCCGGAGGTGAAAATGGCTCGTTAGCGAGATTATGTTTTGACGAGCGCGACTCTAATCGAATTGCGAACTGAACGTGTGCTACTTTGAATTCCGAACTAGGTCACTACGGAGATTCGCTTCGTGACTCGTGCGAAGGAGATCGTTAATTTATCGTCACTTTAGTCAAATGAGGTTCGAAATCAGGGCATTTAAAAAAAGAATATGCGTAGGTTAACGAGGCACTTTTACTCCCATTCTCATTGTTTGAATGTTTAATGAGGAACCTTTGTCGACTGCGGCCGTTTGCGCCAACTTTTTTTGTTTTTACAGAACAACACATAAATTATATTCACGCGAAGCCATTAATGTCAGTATTTGCACAAACACGACAGTTAGAAATAAATGTGCTGAGATTTTGTTTGCTTAGGTTATCACTTTTAATATTACCGTGGATTGTTACGAAATGGGATTCCACGTGTGTCGTTGCATTCGGTGTTTCTTATTACTTACATAAAATAACTAGAAAATACAGATCTTACCCCTAAGTATTTCTCGTCTCTAAATTTAGTTTTCGTAATAATGTCTTCATAAAGTATTTTTACCCTTCTGCACCAGAAGGAGGGTTATGTTTTTCGAGTGTATGTATGTATGTATCTATGTATGTATATATGTATGAATCTGATTTTGTTTTTTTTTATTAATTTCTTAGGCACGCTCTGTTACATAAAATAACTAGAAAATATAGATCTTACTCCTAAGTATTTCTCGTCTCTAAATTTAGTTTTTGTAATAATGTCTTTATAAAGTATTTTTACCCTTCTGCACCAGAAGGAGGGTTATATTTTTCGAGTGTATGTATGTATGTATCTATGTATGTATATATGTATGAATCTGTTTTTGTTTTTTTTTAATTAATTTCTTAGGCACGCTCTGTAGCCCAAACGGATTAATTAATTTTGGAATGCAAGGTGTCGTTAGATTTGTCGTGATCCCGTGAGTGAGAGGATTCATCTTTACTCGACTGGCCAAAAAAGAGGGCTTAAGCTTATATGCAGTCGGTTTTTTAATTTTTAATAAATTCCTAATGTCGATACATTTTTTTTCTTTTGGGATCATAAGTTTTAATTGGTTTTTAGCATTAATTTGATCTAGTTCAAATACAACTTTATGATTAGTCAATTTCAAACCCACTGCAAGATTTTATACCTCAGCCAGTCCCGACATCAGAGTCAATTTTACCCTTGATCATAAAAATTCCAGCTCGCTTAATGAAAAAATGAAAATGGCAAAATGGTTACATTAGCTTTTGTATGGGAGAGGTCTGGTGTGTAATGGCTGTAGAGTGCTCCTTATAACGCGGCGATTACGGGAGATTGTACACTAGTGTTGCGAATGAGTAGCATATCGGTAGTATTGTGACCTTGCATTTGAAACTATCGATATCGATTGGACTTTCAAAATTTTAACTTGGTTTTCCAACGGATCTTCTCATTTCTGATGATATTTTAATAATTAAATAATAAATATGAACAATAATGAAAAAAAGGTTATTAGATATTAAAACATTTTTAACCGACTTCAAAAAAGGAGGAGGTTCTAAAATTTTCGAAATCTTTTTTTTTATATGTATGTTCCCCGATTACTCGAAGACGCCTGAACCGATGTGTTTTTTTTGTTTGAAGTGGTTATGTACCTTCTAAATGGTCCCAATATCACCAAGTTAAGATCTCATGATGGGATCTCAGGGAAATCGAAGGCAACTCTCAAATTTTATAGGCACGAATTACGTGTTTTATAATTTTTTCTAAAGTTATTCAAGTATTTGCGTCTGGTAATCATCATCTCATGTTGATGAGCTGGTGATCGAAGGCACAACTCCTTATCGGTTAGGATATGGAGGTTAATTATTTAAATGTTATATGTACATAAAGACCGCTCAACTGAAGTGGCATTAGTCAGGACACACAGCTCGTAGAACAGATGGCCGTTGGGGCGATAAAGTTCTCGAGTGGTGACCGCGCAACGGAGGACGTAACGTAGGCAGGCCTCCCACACGGTAGACCAACGACCTAGTGAAGGTCGCGGAAAGCCGCTGGATGCAGGCAGTGCAGGACCGGTGAAAGGGAAATGCGTGGGGGAAGGAGGCCTTTGTGTAGCAGTGAACGTGTTTGTGTAGCAGTGAACGTAATTGTGTAGCAGTGAACGTAATTGTGTAGCAGTGAACGTGTTTGTGTAGCAGTGAACGTAATTGTGTAGCAGTGAACGTTTTTGTGTAGCAGTGAACGTAATTGTGTAGCAGTGAACGTAACTGTGTAGCAGTGAACGTGTTTCGGCTGATGTGATGTATAGACCGATATAGTTGTATTTTTTCAGGTAATCAGGTGATCTGATCATGGAAGGTTTGTCATCATGCTGCTGAAATGATAATTGAAGCCACAGGACTCTGTATCGGTTGTAAGGTATAATTATTACTAAGTTTAAAATTTAAAAAAGGTTTACAAAACTTAAAACCGACTTCAAAAAGGAATTTGCTCAAAATTATGAAATAATTTTCTTATTAATGCACGAAATTAACCAACGATAACAAAATCTGAGGTAGGTACGAAACAAATGAGGGCCTAAAATTTTTTTTAAGGTTATTGCCAGCAAAGCCATCGAATCTAAAACTGATAGGTAAGAATAATATATACTTTTCTCAAGTGATGATACCGACTTCAAAAAATTGTAGGCCCCTAATTTATTTCATACTTACCTCAGATTTCATTATTTTTGGTTAATTTAGTGTATTTATAATAATATTATTTCGTGATTTTGATTAAATTTATTTTAGAAGTAGGTTTTTAGTTCTTTTAAACTTTTATTTCAATTAAAGTTCATTTTGCACTGAGGAGTTCCTTAGTAAGTATTGTCACATCTCGATACTTTTAAAGACCAAATTTTTTAAATATCTACAACACTAGTATTGTGCGAGAGGACCGGACTAGTGCGTGCCATTAGCGCCCCTTTTTGTCCCCGAACCCCTTTTTTGCCCCAGCCCCGGCCTGGCCCGGCCCGTGTAAGACAGATAGAGAGCGGGTAATAATTGGAGTCCACAGTCCAACCTTTTTCTGGCGCCGAATTAATGCTATTCATGTTTAAATCTCACTCTCCGATTTAATTTCGCGTCTCATTACCTACCTCGTGCGTATGTGTCTTTAACCCGCGGTGCATTGCGAGCACTCGCACGATGGGCACGGCCAGGAAAAAAGTCCTTTACTACATTTATTTATTTAACAGTTTATTGTGTAAAAAAAATATACTTAACAGGTAGAAAATAAAATTATACAGAAGGTACTATTAAAGTAACTGATATAATTATTCTTCTATCAATGTTATGACAGTTTACAACAAAAACACAAATGTGTAGCGACAAGAGGTGTAACTGGACAAAAACACGACTGAATATAAATATTAACCCTCTTTTTTGGAAGTCGGGTAAAAGTATTCTATGTCACTCACGGAATCAAGACAAATATAACGAACCCTCGCACTTTAATCCATCGAGCCGTTTCGAAGATATTGTGGAAGAAAGAAACACACATACATACTACATACATACCTGAGATCTGAAAACAATACATTCCTTTTTTGTTGGCATTCGGGTAATAAAAAATGCGTCCATTTAGTTACATATTTTTTATTCAGAATTAGCTTTTGCCAGCGACTTCACCCGCATGGACATCGTTTTTATACCTGTCTTTGAGGTGAGTGGTGTGCGAACCGCAAATGATTTGCACGCGAGGATGTAAGTTTCCTCCAGACCTTTCGAGAACTATGTCGCGCTATGCTAATCTTTAATCTATATAATTTTCCCTACCCTCAATTATCTCTGCGCAAATTATCATAAAGCGTGGAAATTATTTTTCTCCAGATCCCTAGGGAATTATATTGGGTTATTCTGATTAAGAGCGGACGCTAGCTGAGAGACATTTGGAAAATAGGTATTTAAAACAACTGTTGCTGTTGCGTTTTGACTAAACCGCCTCTAAATACCGTGCGATAAAGACGACTGCAGCTCCCGGTGAATACTTCGATTAAAAATTGCAAAATTCGAGGTTTTTTTTTTAATTAACAATTGGTAAACCCTTGACAACATCTCACCTGGTGGTAAGTGACGATGTTGCCGAAGATGAAAGCGGGCTTACCAAGATTCCCCAACGCAATGGGGAAACTGGCTATCTTATCTTCATGCCGGAACACACCAATGATATTTGGCGGCAAGACGATTTTCTCCTCCAAAATTAGACCTATGTTAAAGAAATTGTTCACATAGAATAATAACTAGTTGTGCTAGGACCCTATTTTTAGCTTTTTTGTAAATACTTTTTGAATCTCCACTCTAGACGTCTTTAATGGTGATAAAAATTAGGTATTTTTCTAGCAGTTTTGAAGGGTTCCAGTTGCTCAAAAAAAATGTTATTGAAAAAAGGAAGACATATGAGCATAGAAGAAATTAATATTTATTTTATGTATTAAAATCATTTCTTTAGTATTAAAAATCAATGAGAAAACTGTCGAGAACGTTTGTATGGAAAAAGCAGTGCCCGCCTCCCCTCTTAACATCCCATCCTTTTAACTATTTATATGCAAAAAATCAGGTCAATCAATTGCTCCGTTACGACGCTAAAGTGCACAAGCATGAAAATTAGTTTTCCCTAGTTCTCTCAGGAACTATGTCGGGCTATGCTAATGTGTCATTTCCTACCCCTAAACCATCTCTGTGCAAAAAATCACGATAAAACCTTTCTCTGCTGCGACGTGCGCGAGCATGGAAATGAGTTTCTCCCAGATCCCTCGAGAAGTATGTGGAACTATATTAACTAGTAGTTATAAAATTGTAACAATCCGTTGCTCCGCTGCGATAATACATAAACCTACAAAAAATAGTTTTTTTTTAAATTCCCTCAGGTACTGTATTGGAATATGCTGTTTTAACGGGATACAAAATAGCTTTTGTCCTTCTCCATAGTGCAGGCTGTGTGGATGCCAAACTTAGTCAATATTCGTTGAGGTTTTGAAGCATGAAGAGGTAACAAACAAACAGAAAAACACACAAAATCACATTTTTAAAATTTGTAAGGATTGGTAAGCTTTGAGCATCATCTCACCTGATGGTAAGTGACAATGGTGCCGAAGATAGTAGGGGATTTACTAAAATTTCCTAACGCAATTGGGAACTGGCTCTCTTATCTTCAAGTCGTATAAAGAAAACTCAAAATGAAAACTCAAAACACATCATTGCTGAACATTGATGCTTGGCGATAAGACTTAGATGGTGGTAGCTATTAGGCGGGTTTATAAAATGCCCTTCCAACAACCAAACTAAGAATTACAAAGTTAGACTCCAACAGGAATAAAATCCGCGACCTCCTGATGTAAAGCTAATTAACTAACCATTCTGTGGAATTAGCGGTTAAACCATTACGCTACAGAGGTGGTTTATCGCGTTAAGTAGGGTGGAAGATATTACTTGACTTTTTTACCACACTGTACCTGCATAATTTAATTCGAAAGATAAATGAATCGAAAACCAATATAGGTAATTGAATAAGCGCAAATAATTGGATGAAACTTGATAATGTTGTAAAAGAAATTTTATGGTTCGCAAGTTATGAGCACAAGTTATCGAGTTACTCGGAAAGAAGCGGCAACAAAACAAAATTCGAATCTCGGCCGGTGCTTATCTGTGTTTGTAAATGGACTGGGCTCCGTTATAAAACGGGATTATAGCGATCCCGGAAATTCAAGGGATTCTTTTCCCGGTTGGTACGCGATACGGCCTACGCAGACGCTATGGGAGCTGGTGCCTCGTTACCAGCTTCTCGGGTTCAGAGCCGGCGATATTAATTTACAACTTCATTTGTACCGGGGTGTCTTGTTTAGAGCGTGGGCTAAGCCATTGGCGGTTGGCGAAATTACGTTTTTAAAGGAAGCCAATGTCACATTATTTTAGAGGCATATTATACAAGTACATAGTGATAATCAGGAGGTAAACATTGCCGACATAATATACTCTACTAATTGTGTGTCAATATGCGTGAAAGAAATCAGTCGTTATGCGACGCCAAACGGTAAGCCCCTGAAACTTAGAGTCTACTGGCGTACGTCCCAAGTTACAATTTCTCGCAACTAATTAACATAACCTCCGTGCATTCCTGAGAAAGGTGTGTTGACAGACAGACAGACAGACAGACAGACCCACGACTAACAAAGTGATCCTACTAGAGTTTCTTTTTACTTTTTAAGGTAAAGTAACCTAAAAATATTTTTTTTGTATGAGAATCTTTTTATAGTCTAGACGTAGCACATATACTATGATATATCATAAAACTTTAATAAATAATAAATAAAATGTTTAACTATTTCTATGACAGAATTGACAAGTACTATTTTCATAGCATTCCCGGATTGCTATATTTCAGAACTTTAGAACCTCAGAATACAGAAATAATCTATAAAATTTTAAATACGTCAAAAATTAAAAAAAACATCCTTAGAGCCATATTTGAGAAAAACAAATATTTTGTCTATTTTTACCTACAACGGAACGAAGAAGGGGTATTATTTTTTTTATTTTATTTTTATGCGGTTAGGGTTAGAGGTTGTTTGTGTGTACAATCGATAGTTACCATTATCTCCAAAACTACTTGGCCGATTTCCTTTCGGGGTTTTTTTAAATTTAAAAGGTATCATTTCAGAGCTGCAGGTCTTTAGTTATGTTTTATTGCAATAGACCATCAAAAAGCGAGATTTTCGAGCCCCTGCATTTTGGCAATACGGTTACACAAAAAAACTGAAATCCGAACAAAAATCCAGAAAATAACGTGTCAAGTCTCGATAAAGATTACCTGGCCATAAAAAGTAGTGAAATGAAAGGGCCAGTTAAAATAAATAAAAGAAAACGAATGGCTTGGCCTTTTTTAGTGTAGTAAATCTAGGTAAATATGTTAGAAAAAATCTTATAGATTGTTTCAATAATGAGCATAAGAAAATAAATACATCTACAAATCTTCCTACTTTTACTACTCCTACAAAATGTTTAAAGGTTAAGTCATTCGTTTTCTTTTATTCACTTAGACTTGGCTCTTTATTTCATCTCAAAACTTTTAATACACAAGTAATCTTAATCAAGACTTGGCACGTTTTTCGGCAGTCACTCGTTTTTTTTCTTATAGACTTGGCTCTTTATTGTACCTCACATTTTTTTATGGACAAGTAATCTTAATCAAGACTTGGCACGTTTTTCGGCCAAGTCTCTCGTTTTTTTTTTCTTTTAGACTTGACTTTTATTTTATCTTACAAATTTTGGGGCAAATTAATCTTAGTCTAGACTTGGGACGTTTTTACAGAATGTTTATTTGGGATCTTATTTTCAACCACCATGCACTCTCCTTTCCTCCAACGAGAACCAAGGGCTTATCAATTGGGGATAAAAAAACACTGCTATTCATTAAAATGTAACCATCTAGCTAGATTTTTTATTATAGACAGATCTCGCTCAAATTACACATTAAATAGTTAATTTTAATCTAAAATTATTCAAATAACAATTGAGACTTGATATATTCTTCATTACAAGCTCCTATTTTGTCTATCTGGACCGGCCTACGCAAGCAAAAGTCTTGATGCATAGAGTATGAGCGGTTTCGCTCATTTAGTATCAGTCGATCAGTATTTCCCAAATCGGTTGAAGGTCGAAGTAAGTGAAATTTGTTATCTCATTCATAATACATTCCGAGTACCTCTCTCTAACACTGTCATCTATATACATATAATAAAAATGTGACAGGCCCGTGTCTGTACATGAAATATTTTTGGAAAATTATAACTAGAGGCCAAAACAACAACTTTTGGAATTTTTGTCTGTCTGTACGTTCGCACATCACGCAAAAACGACCAAGACGATTTTGATGAATCTTTGTAAATGGTTCCTTATAGCCTGGATTAACATATAGGATACACATTTTATCCCGGAAAATTCAAGACTTCTTGTGGGAAAATTCAAAACCTCCATGCGGACGAAGTCGCAGGCACAGCTAGTTCTTTATATTTGAACGAGACACGGTAGACTATGATAGTGGTGTAAGTGTGTATTTGCTTGTAGTTGTATTTTACTAATTTTTATTAAATTAATTTATGGATAGGGACAGTCCATTATATTTGGTCGAAGATCGAAACTCTATTAATCGCTTGTCACCTGAACTGGTATCGCGAACAAACACGCCACGCTGCGACGGCGCCCGGAGGCACCTTTAAGTAAAATTTAAAGCCGCCTGGAATGTGTGCTAGCAGGTGTTTAGATGTGCTCGGTGTTCAAGGGAGTTTCGCAAGTATCAGTGTAAATAAGTTCTTACACGATACCTACGTGTATGTTGAAGAAATGAATATATACTTGAACTAGAAGGAAAAAGAAGGTAAACGCTTTGTTTTCGAAGAATAACATTATTGCTCTTTCTGATAATTTAATTCTTTTTATTTATGTAATTTTTCATAACATGTCAAAGATAAAAACTATACCAATTTCTATTATGTAAGTACTATTATGATAAGTGTTAAAGACTCACTGCCCGCGGGGCTATATATTGTGGGAGCAGGTCACCACGCATAGTGCGCTCTGTCGCACTTACTGACCTTATGGAAAAGCATAGTGAAGCTCTATGCTCACTTAGATGTCCCAGAGCAGGTAGAGAGGTGATCCTTACGGCCAATTGTATGTACCAGCGCGCGCCCTCCTACTTTCTTCCAGGAATCGATAAGCGTCGAACTGCAAGCGACCAACCCTAGCATACCGATGGTTTTTGGCCATTGGGGCAGTAAGTTCTCGAGTGGCGACCGCGCATTAGAAAACGTAGCGTAGACAGACATCTCACTCGGTGGACTGATGGCCTGGTCCTGGTCGCAGAAAGCAGCTGGAAGCGGGCAGCGCAGAACCGGTCTTCGTGGAAATCCTTGGGGGAGGCCTTTTTCCAGCAGTGGATGTCCGATACGATGATGATAATGGCCGCACGGGCGGCGAATCTTGAACACCATTTTAGCCCTCCTGTACTCGTAACGCTTCGCAAATTACAACACAATATGCTCTCATAGTTAATATGCACTAAGCAGTGAATGCTAGTGCAACCTACTTACTCCATGACCGGACCAGCTCCGTCTAAGTCCAACCACAAACCGTGCTTCTCTCAAAATCTTAATCATTTACTCAATTGCAATACATGCATGCATTTACTGTACCACCACACATATCCGCATAACTACATAGCATAAGGACAATTAGACCTATTCACATTACAAAAAAAATACATGAACGCGAGCGACAAAAATATGCATTTTTATCATTCAGTTCGGACTCCTTAGCGCGAGTACAATTCACACTTGGCCGATTTTTATTATTTGTTGTTTTAGTACAGTATAAGTACTATAATTACACCAAGTTTGTATGTATCACCATTTTTATTATAGAGCTAAAGCAAAAATACTTCTAAAGACCTATAAAAAATAGTTTTTTTGTATGAAGTCCCCACCCCCTTATTTTTTCACTTTTTAGTATGTATTTGTATTTGTCGTTATAGCGGCAACAGAAATACACATTCTCTGAAAGTTTCAACTGTGTATGTATTAAGGTTTTTGAAATGCAGCCCGCTGACAGACGGACAGACAGTCAGCGGAGGTTAAGTAATAGGGTTCCGTTGGTCACCCGTTGGGTGTACAAAACCCTAAAAACGAGACCTATATACCTAGCTTTTTATAGTGTCAATACAAATTTTAAAATCATTATGATTGGATAATATTCAGAGGTGAAAAAACATTTTATCTTTTTGTAGTGCGTGCTATTCTTCCCTAATTATACAATAGGCGATTTTATAGTCCAAACTGCTTAGTCAACTTCTCTTTAAAAACAGAGCAAATCGTTTCAAAAAAATATCATTTAACTTGTGTAACATACTCAAAAATAAAAAATGAGTTTTAAATTTTCTTTAAAATTGTTACTTTTCACAAAAAAAAACCTCAGTATTTGTATGATTTACGCAAGAATTTTCTTACTACTTCCGAACGCCTGATGCGATTTTAATGATTGTTTCATCAATGTAACTTTTATTTAAATAAGTCTGAACAGTTAAATTCATAACAAGTTTTAAACAAAAACAAGTGTACATAGCCTATCTTGATTTAGTTGAGTCTTATCGTAGGTAGATATGCATAAGTAGTTCCAACATTTTATGATCAATAAATACATAAATACAAGTTTTTTGATGTGTAACATCTTTTCTCTCGCTTTCCTGCAATTTGTGGGAGTGATTTCGTGAAATGGGACGGAAATGTGTAACATGGGACGGAAATGTGTAACAGGAAGTCGCGTTTTTTCAGGCTTTAAAAGCGCGGAAAAGGCAAAGGTATCTATGACCATACAGCCTAGTCTGCCGTATCTTTGCCGTCCTTTTATCTTTTTTGATGTGTAACATCTTTGCTCTCGCTTTCCTGCAATTTGTGGGAATGATTTCGTGAAATGGGACGGAAATGTGTAACATGGGACGGAAATGTGTAACAGGAAGTCGCGAAAGCGCGGAATTCTACTTTACGAGAGTCCGACTCGCACTTGGTCTGTTTTTTTCGTTACTGTCAGATCCGCCACCCAGGTACAATATCGTCATCAAATCTAACTAACCTAAAGTATTTTGTCACATGTTACACATCATATGCGAGTACTGTAGGTCTCGCTCGAATTTTTTTTTAAATAGTTGTTGTCCCCATAAACTGAATCGGCAATTTCATAGTTACAGAAAGAACTGAACTCATCATAATAAATCGCATACAATACTGTGTATTACATTCTACCTATTAAAATATAGCTATTTTAGCAAAGTGCATTGCCAGCCTAAAGCTAAACGTCACAGCTGTTTAGAGAGCTAATCAAAACTAGTTGCGTTTGCTTTCAGAGCCGCAATATCGAGCTTAGATGCGAAACTACTGGCGAGGAACTTTATTAAATGGAAGCGAGTATAAAGTTAAGATAAGAAGGTAGAGAATTCGAAGAGATGCAATACTTTGCATATTGACTTGAGGAGATTGTCGACTATATTCTTCTTCGTCCACTTTATTTCCGTTCTAGCGAGTAGTCTTTGTCATCGATTCTTGATACTATGAACAAAGCTTTGACAATTTTAGTATGTTTTGTAGACTGAGCTTCAATTCGACATCTTTAATGATCATAGTGAACTCATCATCATCATCTTAACAGCCGAAACACGTCAACACTCGTCAACACGTGGACAAAGTCGCCCCCCCCTAAGGATTTTCACGACGCGACGACCGATCCTGCGTTGCCCGCATACAGGGGTTTCCTGTGACCTTCACCAGATCGTCAGTCAACCAAGTGAAAGGCCTGACTACGCTACATCTTCCGGTGCGCGGTCGCCACTCGAGAACTTATTTCTGATTCGATCGCGTAGGGAATCTCCGAGCATAGCACGCTCCATCGCGCTCTGGGAGACCGTGAGCCTTTTTATGGAATAAATAGTTAACTATTTATTTAATACTAGCTATTTCCCGCGGCTTCACTCGCGTGGATAACGTTCCTATGACTTTACGAGGCTTCGCAGTGCGCGAGCCGCAAGCGGTGATGTATTCCTTGGTTTGACCTATGCGTTGCATGCGTCATCAATCTGTCTCCTCTGACACCAGGCCACTATGGTATTTAATCTCTTTTAAGGCGAGGCATTTATTGGAACAATTGTCTCTGTCTTTGTCTTTACGTGTAAAGAGTAAAGAAAATAACCACATTTTTTCCGTTTCAATCAAAAACTAAAATAAGAGTATAAAAAATAATAACATTACTAACTTTGTTGTTTTATCATAACAAATTTTATTGTATATTTTTTTAAATTTATACTTCAAAATATTAGTCATAACTAGAGTTGAAAGTAACAGTGTAGATTTTTGTGTGATTTTTTGCTATCGAGCAAAAACTGGTCAGTCGTGTTTCTAATAGCTTTAAATTTCAAAGAACGTCATCATCAATAAGGGTATTTTTTCAACCTTAGGTTTTCTATCGTTTAGGAGTAATTGACGTCAAAAATAACCAAAATCTATAAATAACCGCCTTAAAACTGTCATTTCAATAGTCAGAAAGATGATTCTGTTTCTTTGGTTATTATTATTAACTTAAAAAAGCGTCGATGGCTCAACCGGTAACGACTCGGTCCTCCTAACCAGAGGTCCCGGGTTCAAATCCGGACGGTCAATAAACCCAATGAGTTTTTCAAAACTTACGGACAAATACTTACCGATTGCGTTAACGGTGAAAGAAAACATCGTGAGGAAACCTGCTCATGAGTATGAATGTCGCGTTGCACACATGCGTAGGTGTAACTCTAAATGCCCTACGGGTGTTGCTAAATGTAACATCAGGCAACACCCTTCTATCTTTTGGATATCACGATTAATTGTGCCACACGATAAGAAAGAGAACAGAGATCATTAATTTGCTAGAAATAAAAAATGGCAAAGTAAAACGCACATGTGCAGTTAAATCGATTTTGCGCACAGTAAATTGCTTTTCAAAAAACTCTATTAAAAATTTATCCAAAATTTTCAACCATGATTACTGTTTATGAATCTTGGTAAAAATAACGTTGGGTAAAGAAGGACTTCTTGTTAAAACCGGTAAATTGCGAGTCAGAACCTCACACAAAGGATTCCGTACCATCATACTAGATGGCTCTAGTTTCTTTACGTTTAAAAAAAAACACTTTTTTTGTATGGAGACTTTCACTTTTTCTAATTTTTAGTATTTTTTGTTATAACGGCAACAGAAATACACCATCTGTGAAAATTTCAACTGTCTAGCTATCTCGGTTCATGAAATACAGCCTGGTGACAGACGGACGGATAGACAGCGAAGTCTTAGTAATAGGGTCCCGTTTTTACCCTTTGCGTACAGAACTCTAAATGATCGCGTTTGGCCCGACCACCTGCGGCCATTTCATACAATTACGAGGGTGGCATACTTAAATGCCCTCAGTGCGCGAGGAGTTTCGCTGCGAAGATTGGCTACATAATCCATCTTCGAGCGCACGCGCGGCAAACCAACTATATAGGAGTCGAAGTGGTCGCCATGACCAAAATCGGTCGGATAGATCATCATCATCATCATCACGGAACTCTAAAAATGAGTCCGCTGATTTAACTAATTTATACGAAAAGCCCCAAACTTTTTTGTGATTTAACATAAGTTTTTTGGAGAAGGCATTCCTGTGCCAAAATCTTACTTGAGATTTTGATGAGAATCTATTGCCTAAAAAACTATTAAATAAAAAACGTATGTGTGTATCCGTGTGTCTGTGCGTCCATCCTGTGTTCTTATGGCTAAACTTCTGGACGAATTTAGGCACAATTGGGGTAAAGGAAATAAAATTTTGATATTTTTCGCCGTTTTCTAAAAAAAAAATCCCAAACTAATTTTTAGGGTTCATCACCGTGGTGTTTCCCGAGACTAATTAAAAACATTATGGTAGTCTTCAAGACGAGATTGATTGAACATTGTTTTCGTATGTGTGTTGCACCTTTAAATCCTTGTCTAACATCAGGTGAGATTGGAGTCGCAAATCTACAACAGAAATATATAAAATAAGTGTAACATTTATTATTATTTATTATACCGACTACTCCAGATGGAAAGTTTATCCAGTTTTATCTGTCTTTTCGCCAAATATCAGTGTTATAAACATTGATGTGTTCCGGCTTGAGGATAAGATAGCCGGTTCTCCATTGCGTTGGAGAATCTTGGTAAGCCCGCTTCCATCTTCGGCATCATCGTCACTTACCATCAGATGAGATGATGCCAAGGGCTTACCAATGGTGAATAAAAAAAGTAAAAATAGTATGCACCGCGTGGCTATACGGTTTATTAAAATTACCATTTAGGATTGATGTAGGATCCCGTTTATTTAAGAAGACTGAGGTAACCGGAAAGCGTAGTGTAGGCAGTCCTCCCACTCGTTGGACCGATCACCTGGTGAAGGTCGCGGGAAGCCGCTGGATGCGGGCAGCGCAGAACAGGTCTTCGTGGAGATCCTTGGGAGCCTATGTCCAGCAGTGGACGTCCTTCGCCTGATATGATGAGGTAAATTCTTAGCCCCCTTCAAACGTCACTCATGCACAAATCGGATGACGTACCGCGCACTCCGGCGCAAGCAGCAAGTTAACCCCCGAGCTCCTGCGCCCGCTTTACAAAAGCTCTCTAATCAAGATCGGGTTAACTTTGAACTGGAGACCATTGTTTTTAATTATCGCTCGCCGGAGTCAAGATTAAGTTCCACTACTTACTGGACTTTTGAGTCGGAACTAGCTTAGTTTTTCTATTGGCTTGATGTACATACAGTAGCGCCAAGAACTTACGGTGTAGCAGAAAAGTTTGTTGGTACTACTTATAGTTACTTTAATTCAAAGATGTAGAGTGATAAGTGTATTCGTTTTCACAGAGTATTAACTTACTTATTGTATGCTTTCTCGCGTAGCCTTTACCGCCCGCCAGGATGAATAAATATCGGTTTGTATGGAATATGCCTTATGATGATTTTTTTATGTAGTAATGATCTACCCAGTTCTATTGTTAAGCTATAGTATCTAACAAATCTTCATGAGAATCGTATCATCATATCAGCTTATATACTTCCCCACCGAGGGGCTCGAGCCTTCCCTAAATAAAGGCGATCGAGAAGCTGGATTTATATGGGTTGTACGTTATTAAAAATTTTCTGGAGTAATGAAGTTCACAGTGTAGTATAGGTCGCTACAAGTTGTAGCGACGTGCAAAGTTTTATTTAAATAGTTAGTCGTGTATTAGAAAAAAAGGGTTTGTTGCTATACTGGTAACCTAGAAAAATCAAAATAGGTGAAATTTTTAAAAGCTACTGGAAGATATAAAAATAATATTGCCCTAATCCAAATTTCACCCAACTTTGTTAAGTAGTTGAGACGCTTGAGCACCGGACGGACGCTCACACTCGCACAAGACATACATTTTAAATTTTCTTAGACTGAACAAAATCGGTCACCCAAAGGGCAATGGAGCGTGCTATGCTCGGAGTTTCTCTGCGTGATCGAATCAGAAACGAGGAGATCCGTAAGATAACCAAAGTAACCGACATAGCTCTCAGAATTGCTAAACTTAAGTGGCAGTGGGCGGGGCACATTGCTCGTAGAACAGATGGCCGTTGGGGCAGTAAAGTTCTCGAGTGGCGACCACGCACCGGAAAGCGTAGTATAGGCAGGCCTCCCACTCGGTGGACCGATGACCTGGTGAAGGTCGCGGGAAGCCGCTGGATGCGGGCAGCGCAGAACCGGTCGTCGTGGAGATCCTTGGGGGAGGCCTATGTCCAGCAGTGGACTTCCTTAGGCTGATATGATGAACAAAATCCTCAATGGCAACATCAGTCGTATCGTAGCCTGGGATGACTACAAACACAACATAAATCCGAGGTCCGGATGCGGTCCGCATATTTTGCATACGTAACTTCTCCGGGCACCGACTACAATTTGCAGTTTCTATTATAACTCGTCGTTTCAACTCATACACGTCCCCACCGAGGGGCTTGAGTCTACCCTGAATAGGGCGATCGGGCCTTTGTCGACCACGCGGGCCCAGTGACAACTCAATCAAAATATTATATTAACAAAATTCCTTACAGAAATTACTTCTAAATCCATCAATTTGACAAAATCTACCGAACACAAAACTACTTACCATATTTTTGTGTGACGTAACAAATCATGAACCTTGACACCTTGCGCAACATTTCAAGTGAACAGTCGTGAACTTCGCGAGGCTCAATATGTCCCGATTCCAAAGCTGCAGAGAGGCTGCAGAGAGGCCACAGAGAGGCAGCCGCGACTGCCTCGCTATTCGCAACCAGTAATTTCTCGGTAGCTATTGTTTTTCCGATCGGCGTCGGTTGTATATTGTCTTGCCCTCGCACCACTGTGCAGTGACGTAGACCAAATGTACAGTCTACATCTTTTTATTTAATTTAAATGATATTGTTTATTTCTTAATTATTGCATAATACAACCGATTTCAATCTTAACCACTATGTACAGTTTTGCTATTTTATTTTTGTTCTTGTTACTTTTCTAAAAAACACGAAACTGATTTAGATATAATTTATATAGTATGGATAGTCTATCATATAAAAAAACAATTCATTAAAATCGGTTCACTTAAGCGAAGAAATTGTGAAACATATATACATAAAAAAAACATACAGTCGAATTGAAAACCTCCTCGTTTTTTTAAGTCCCTCCATTGAAAAAAGTTGCGAGATTAAAAAACTAGTATAGTATTTCTAAATTTATTTAATTTTCTCCGATGACTGTACCGAATGCACAACGGAGGTAGCTCTTCGCTTTCAAATAACTTACACGTGTGTTCGGCGTTCGCGAGCGTAGCGGCGCGGAGCTAAGTGGAGCGGGCAGAGCCAAGCGGTAAAATGCAGCTTCGACATATTACAACATGCCCGCTCGTATTAAAACAGCCCGTTTTGCTCCGCCTTAGAAATGTTTCAGTATTTTTCTAGAGCGGATTAAATGGGCAATTTTTTTTCTCGATGCATTTGCAGACTTGTCGTTATGTGTTTCTGAAAGCAATGGACTGATTTGGTAAGAAGTATCTAAAGGAAAGGAAAATTTCACTTGCTGAGTTTTACTTTCGCAAATTGAAAGAGACCAGACGGTCTCGGACGACTGGTTATATTTTATTTTGTGGCGAATGCATAATATTGTTATTGCTGGGGTGAATGAAATTCATTTTATGGTTTCGTAGTCCAGCACAAAACCCTAATAAGGTTGCTGAGTTCAACCATTCCAGTCGTGTAACAATTGCAGTCGGTAAGTCATAACTTTAAGATTATTGAACCGAATAACATGAAATTCTGCATAAAAAATTTCTAGATAGATCATACATATATTTTGAAAAAAATGGTTTAATTACTTGACCCATAGGAAATGAAATATTTTTATAATGGATTTTTCAATGAAAAGTAAAATGTTTTCATCGGTAAAATGTTTTTATCTGGTGTGTATTGTTCGCAAGGTTCAGGCCGCTAGTCCTGTAGCACACCCTGGACACTTCATACAACGGGTCAGAAAAGACATTTCAAGAAAAGAATGACGGAACAAACAAAATGGCGGCGAAATCCTTTACGTTCGACAACCAAACTGTAACTAATCTGTATCAATATGGGCGACGAGTGGGTGAGGTCGCAATCTAGAGAGCGGCAGGGAGTGTCCATACTGTATGTTAATACTAATATATATACTTTGCCTGTAGTGTGTCCTCCAGTGTCTCCTGAGGTTCCTGAACTGTTTGACCTACAAATTTGAGAATCGCTCGTGTAAGTGGGCTTCGGTAGGAACACTTAATGAATGTAATTAAGGGTACCTTGTAATGAACAGTTTTGAGTTATGAAGTACGTACCCTCGTCCCATCGTTGACGAGAAAGCGATTAACTATCGACTATTTTATCGCTCAAGAAACATACAATAGATGTAGATTCCGCGTAGATAAAATATATTCACACTGCCGGCGATTAAATATATATACTTAGGTTATTCCGAAAATTGTTAGCCACAGAATACATACAAATTCTTTTTTCCTGAAACTATTTTCAATTGACGCCTGATTTCAATACAAATTATGTTCTAATTATTACAATTTCAATAAAAATCATTAAACACCAATGTGTATTTCTTTTTTTTAATATTTTTAAAGATCATGTGTCACTCTTCTTTTGTTTGCAATAATAGACGTCTTGCGGGAACCTTTTCGTGCTATGATTTTATATGATTACAAACGAGGGCTAACCTTCAAGGAATCTCACGAAAATTTACAAGGTGCTTTTGGAGAGTCAGCTCCTGCGTTTTCAGCATTTATTATCCACGCAATGGGTGTTTGAAGAGTACCAGTTGTCCACAAAAGTAGTTCGCGGTCGGAGCGTTAATAAAAAAAAAATGAATGCGGTTTTTTTTCTACGCAGTGGACCGGAAGCAATAATGCCGCTAGAAGACCGTAGAACCGTTTCTAGTGAATGGTACTGCGAAGTTTGCCTGCCCCAAGCTTTCGGGGAGTTGAATAGCGAGCACCCAAGGAGCGGCGTCCGTTGCATTCATTTTCACTAAGACAACGCTTCCGCTCACACAGCTGTTAGAACCATGGACTATTAACAACTTCTGGGGTAAAAATGTTACCCCATCCTCCGTACAACCCAGATTGAGCTCCATGCAATTTTTGTTTATATTTCCCACGGTAAAAAAAAATCTTGGGTGAAAATTCAACACTGCAGACGAGGCCGTCGAAGAATTTCTGTGGTTATTTTTCGATCTCCTGCAAGATACGTTTTTTAAATGTTTTAAAATCTAGTTCACCCAAATGCATAAATGCGTAGGAATTGGAGGAGAATATTTTGAAAAACTCTAAATAAACATTTTTAATATTTGAATTATATTTCATTTCATAAACTATTTTTGGAAAAGTATGTATCTCTTTCATTTACACGGGGTCTACAACTATCGTACGATTCTTGAGCGAATTGAGCGAGAAAATAGTCGATAGTTAGTCGATTTCTCGTTGGCAGTGGGACAAGTGCCTAATGGGTGTGAAAACCTACACTTCGCTTGATCCAAAACACACTTGTCACGTATATACGCATGGAAGTTTTCTTTGAATATTTTTTTCTCGTGAGGATCAAAAGAAGTTATTTTTCATCTCAGGCATTTGTCCCACCGTCTACGAGAAAGCGACTAACTATCGACTATTTTCTCGCTCAACTCGCTCAAGAAACGTACAATAGGTGTAGATCCCGTGTCAATAAAAGAGATACATGTATTAATAGTTAATCGCCGGCAGTGTGAACAGTCAGCGATTTACTACTAATATATGTATCTATTTCATTGACACGAGATTTACAGGTAATGTACGTTTCTTGAGCGTGAAAATAGTTGATAGTTAGTCGCTTTTTTCGTCGGCGGTGGGACAAGTGCCTAATATTGAAAATTTGGATTAGTTTTTTCTTTTTTTGCACTTAATAATTTTAGACAATTTTTTTTACCACAATATAACGTCAGCTTATTGTAAAAATCGCTAACTTGCAAATGTGAACATTAGGCTCAGCGCAGTGAGATCTATCAGAAACTTCTTTTTAATTATCCATAAGTTGAGTTGATACAAGTTTCTTAAGTAAGTTAAATGTATAAAAATCACAAAGGCTTTTTATGTTATAAAATAGTATATTGCTGTACAATGGTATAGCTGCATCCAATTAAATGGTAAGGGAAGTATTCCTGGAAAGTCATTCGATGAAAAGTCTGCGCAGGCTTGCACAGGATTGCACGATTTAAAAAGGATATTAATTTTACGAATGGCTTTTATGTGCTTCTAGAATATTTATGGTGCAATCCGCACTCTGATTGATTGAAACGTTTGAACACCTTTATCGAAAAACGAGACAAAACATTAAAAATAATTTTACAAATTGAGCTGAAATGGGCTTTAAAAGCAAGCTTTAAGAAATATTCTATTCGTGATCCTAAGATACGTATTGCTTTTTTTGTAATATTCTTTTACAAAAAGAGCCATAGCTATGACTGCCTTTAATATATTATAGTTTGATGATGATTCCCTAAGAATGCTACACTAGTAGGCACTTCAGGCTTTCGAATTAAAATAACTTTATAGAGCAATTTGAGTTGTGCTCAGTTAGTAACTATTATCTAATCTGTGGCCCAGTGAGCTGCTTTTATAATAATAAACTACTGAAATCTTAATCTTATCCCAAGACATTTAGAGAACAAAATTTAACTCCATCTTGGAACCAATAAGATTGGCAATAGTAATACAAGTGCAAAGGAAAAAAAGTCGAGGAAAACGACTACAGTGGGCGGCGTTTTTAATTCTTTATAGGTTGGTCAGACATCATCCGAGCAGAGACGAATTCATCTATCTCAATGTGAACAAACTGAATAGTGACAGTTTTTTTTTGTAACTGAAAAACGTACTGGATTGCCACGCGGTTTTCACCCCGCGCCCCTCGCGACCGCACCCACCCCCGACGAGTGGGTTTTTCTCGCTATGATGGATGGGGGCGATACATTTGGCGATAATAGATGAATGGCACCGCAGATTTATGGTTTGTGCCGACCAGATTGCCAGTTGAGAGAAGACGGGTGTGCGGTTTATATTTTTGTACAAAAATCTTTCAGATCTGAGTGCATGATTTGATCACCATTATCTGAAGTATACTAAAGTATTTTATAAACATAGACTTTGTTGTTATAATGCTAGCTTAAAATTTGTTCTAGCAGCCACTCACTATCTGATACAATGTTCAAGTTGCAGCCATTTAAGTTTTTTTTTGGCAGTCATCTATAATTTTTCGTTTTTCCCGGGATCACTCTTCCATTCTCTAAATTTTTTCAACACATTGCAATCTTTTGCGTTCCCCATAAACTTCAATATAGCGCGATTCTGGGCAACTTTGAAGCGGTGTTAATAACCCACACTAGATCATCAGCCCGTATGATAAGGCCGTTGATAACACGATCATTGATTAGATACTGTTATAATAGATATTGTTACACTTTTAGCAACCAATGCCAAAGATGAAAAAGGAGTTCTTAAAGAATACACTTCTTATCTATTCGAGTTGTGTCCGCACACCGGAAGACGTAACGTAGGCAGGCCTCCCCACACGGGGACCGACGACCTAGTGAAGGTCGTAGAATGCCGCTAGATGCGGGCAGTGCGGAAACGGTCGTCCTTGAAATCCTTGGGGAAAGCATTTGTCCAGGAACGGATGTCTTTCGGTTAATATGATGATGATGATGATGATAACTCTACTAAGCGAACATGTAACAATAAAAAAAACGAGACCTATAGTACTCGCATATTATTATGATGTGTAACATGTGACAAAATACTTATGAAATTAATTAATTATCGGGTCGTACATTCACGGGCCGACCCTTCGAATAGTAGTATGTCATCTTTGCCTTTGCCATCACACTAGGCGGCATGGCTATGACAACCTTAGTTTTCGAGAATTAAAAAACGTTCACATTTCCTGTTACACATTTCCGTCCCATTTCACGAAATCACTCGCACAAATTGCAGGAAAGCGAGAGCAAAGATGTTACACATCAAAAATAAAAATGTGTACTCACTTTAAGAAGTCTAATCATATAAGTTTCTTAAATTATTTAGGAACATATGGGTGTGTGTGTAGACCCTAGTATCTGTACTAGGCAGATAGCATGTTACATAAACTAGTCCCTTCCAAACAAATGAAATTACCTATTTAGTTGCTGTTGACAATTAGACATAATAAAGAAACAAATTGACTGAGTGAGTATAGATATTGCTAAGCAAACTAATTTTTTGTATGTGTGTGTGTGAGATCTCTCTCTCGAGAGAGGACAGTATGTTACTGTACCTACTTCTGTATATTAAATAGGTTTTGCCCTGGTAGTGTAGTCCTAGCAGCCATTATTTAATATTTTTTTTGCCCTGGTAGTGTAGTCCTAGCAGCCATTATTTAATATTGAGTAGGTCTGAGAATAGGCCAACATCTATTTTATTTTAGGGTAGGGTAGTGTAGGGTAGGGTAGGGTAGTGTAGGGTAGGGTAGGTTAGTGTAGTGTAGGGTAGTGTAGTGTATGTAGGGTAGGGTAGTGTAGTGTAGGGTAGGGTAGGGTAGTGTAGTGTAGTGTAGTGTAGGGTAGTGTAGGGAAGGGGAAGTGTAGTGTAGGGTGGGGTAGGGTAGTGTAGTGTAGTGTAGGGTAGGGTAGGGTAGGGCAGTGTAATGTAATGTAAGGCGGTACGTAGTTCGCCGGGACAGCTAGTCTAATATATAAAATTCTCGTGTCACAGTTTACGTTCCCTTACTCCTCCGAAACGGCTTGACCGATTCTCATGAAATTTTGTGAGCATATTGAGTAGGTCTGAGAATCGGCCAACATAATTTTTTTTTTAGGGTAGGGTAGGGTTGGGTAGTGTAGTGTAGGGTAGGGTAGTGTAGTGTATGTAGGGTAGGGTAGGGTAGTGTAGGGTAGGGTAGGGTAGTGTAGTGTAGGGTAGTGTAGGGTAGTGTATGTAGGGTAGGGTAGTGTAGGTTAGGGTAGTGTAGGGTAGGGTAGTGTAGTGTAGTGTAGGGTAGGGTAGGGTAGTGTAGTGTAGTGTAGGGTAGGGTAGGGTAGGGCAGTGTAATGTAATGTAAGGCGGTACGTAGTTCGCCGGGACAGCTAGTTTGTTATAAATGTAGGGGGCCATAAACGCGTATTGAGTCGGAGCAAATGAAGTTCTATGATGCGGTCTGGGAACTTTAAAAATCCTTTTAGTTTTAACTTTTATTTAGTTGTAAGTTTGAAATTTCAGAGTGGTAGCCAGCTGCTAGTGCCATTATAAACAGTTGCCTTACATTCAGCACCTTGTGCTCAGAGTAGAGTTGGCGAGTCGGATACAAATATGGTTTATTATGCATTGTCTTTATTACGGCACGGTTTGCTCTTACAAGCTCCAAAAGGTGCCTCTTTGCTGCACCACCCCATGAGGTTATACAGTAAGTGATTACTGATAAGCGCAGCGCCCGATAAACCACGAAACTGCATACAAATGGTCGTGAAATGACATTTCTAAAAACAAATGACGGAGCAAACGAAATCACGGCGAAATTCCATACGTTCGAGAACCAAACTGTTACCAATCTGTATCAATATGGGTGACGAGGGGGTGAGGTCGCAATCTAGAGAGCGGCATGGAGTGTCCATACTGTAGGTTAGTACTAATATATTATATACTTTGCCATGAGACTAGTTTCTGGTTCCGCACATAAAGACGAGTTATTAAACTACTCAATAGCTCCCGTGTTGGTGCCAGTTGTTATCCCTAGATGGCAATCGTAAAGCCGTGTCAGGCTTGAAGACTTCAGACAGTGGAGTTTGCCACCACGCCTGCAGCCTTCACCAATCCGGACTTGGAAATTAATTGGAAAGAAATTGAACCCCAGTAAGTAGCGGTGATGAGGTTACGGGTTTATTAACGATTCAAGTACTCTTTCAAAGGCAATTTTCATCACCACATGAGCCAAAAGACGTAAGAACATAAGCTTTTCACCACGACCGGTCCTGCGTTGCCCGAATCCACAAAGGCGATAATTTATGGTAATTCAATTAAAATCCTCTTTATTCCAACATTTGAACTGTTGCAACACCAATCTGAACTCCTGTAAGAGTATTAACTCTTCAAAGTAATACCCAACTATTCCGGCGGAAGTTAATTCAGGTAACCACCTCCATAAAGGTATGATTTAGCACCGACTACGTTTAGAACTATTTATAGCCTAACTTGGATTGCCGGGTGTACGGGAACCGGGAAGGGGTATTGTACACAACGTAGAATTACTAATGTCTGCTCGAGTGAAATGGGGTATTAAAGCGTACAACCACATATTATAAAATTTATTCAGCTGAATTTACCCTAAAAAGGTCTTGTTCTGAGACTTTGAAACTATTATGTTTATAATATACAGGTAGGATAAATTATTCAAAGTTTTGGTTTCATCGAATTTCATCCCAAATAATAAATACATGTTGTCACGATAAATATGATGCATCTGATTGTTATCGCCGTTCCATTTAACTGCGTCCATACAACGTATACATACACGCACAGTAGAGTTAAAATGTGCATCTAGGCCTTTCAATATCTGCTTGGAAAATTAAATCAGCGACGAGAAATATACCAAGTTTTTCGTATTCTCAGTACATTTCTGTAACTTCTTCTTCTTGGGGTGCCATATCCTAACGGATATCGGCGACCACCACACGGAACTCTTCTCTTTTCTGTGCCGGTCTGCTAAAACTGGCAGCGTCTTTGATGTGTGTCCATTTCTTCATATTGTCACCCCATGTTATTCACCTTCTCAGTCTTCTCCGTTTTCTTTCTATTTTTATTTTTTATTATTTCTGCAACATTTGCTTATAATTATACTATGACGAAATAAACACCATAAGTTCCATCGTAGCTACTTATCTTTAATTTCTCTGTACAAATGATTGTAGTATTCAGGGTAGTAGGTACCTCGATATAAGTAGAGTATACTCTGCACTTTTGCACCTTACTGTACATTTTGTAATCCAAAATTACGAGTGCACCGTAATTGAAATCTGTCAGAGACATATCGTGTTTCCATCAGTATGAAATATGCATTCGTTAATTTATGAAAACATGGTCATCGCAAGTAGAGCATCAGCTCAGTTGAGTGAGGGAGGGTATTTCCGGGGCATACATTTGCCTAATTAGGTGCAGGGTTGAACTGCACGCCCGGGATAGCCGGGACGGGGTTGACAAAAGTACCCGCTTCTCATGTGAGCCTGAATCCGTAAGCAGTGAGTTTGCCGAGGCTGGTTTTATGTCTCTTCTAAATGGAAGAGTGTCATTAAAATTTCGCTTTTATTATAAGGTTACAGTATTACATGTGGCCGTGAAGGCGCTGCTCAAACACAAAGAAGTCAGAAAATTTAGGGCGCATTCAAATAAGATGAAGAATGGGTTTTACTACTACGAATTGAATTGTGACTAAAATTGAGATGCTAAACGTTTTTAAAAGACTTTATTGTGACGCTGAGCGTTTTAAAAAGCTTTTATTGTGATGCTGAGCGTTTCTAAAAGTCTTTATTAAACTTGTAATGTTTGTATGAATAGTTAGTTTGTTTAGTATTTAGTGAGTGAAATTTTTCCTACGATTTTAGAGCGACTTCAAGAAATCTGATCCTGCTGAAATTTTGTATGAAGCAGTGTTCCCTGTGACAATAGATCCTTTTGGTATTTTGAATTTGATCTGATGATGATCTTTGGAGGTGGAATCAAGGTAGCAGGATTTTTTTATTTTTAATAGAATTGTATAAAACACTGTCCTAGCTTTTTTTTAAATTTGGAAACTTGTATTTATATACAAATTTGGTTTTGAGCAAAAAACTTTTTTCAAACAAAAGCAAAAACTTTTTTTGACTTTTGAGCATAAAACTTTTTGCAAATAAAAGCTTGTACCTAAAAGTTTTTATGTTTTTCTTAAATTAATTTAAATTTTAGTTTAAAATTTTAAAAATTGAAAGTGTACGTAACACACATATAAAGTTTATCTAGAATCTATATAAAAACCTTGGAAATTAGAACTATCGTATCAATAATTTGAATAATATTTTTTAGTTGAAAGTAAATCTATATCTCTGTTAACTCGAAAGTTGTGTGTGAAATCGACCAACCCGCACTGGGTCCGCGTGGCCGACTAAGGCCCGATCGCCCTAATTCAGGGTAGGCTCGGTGGGGACGTATATGAGCTGATAAGAAGAAATCTATACTTTAAAAATAGTTTTTTCTGACTGGTTATCAACGCATAGTCAAATTTGGCATACAGATAGCAACTATGACGTAGACATCCGTCAAGAAAGGATTTTGGGAAATTCCCACGAAAATGGCAAAAAACGGGGTATGCGCGGGCAACGCCGCTGGGCATCCCCTAGTATACGTGAATAAACTGCGCTACGCTATTTGGTGAGCCGAAGGTTCTTGATAACCCACTTCCATCTTCGGTATCATCGTCATCAGGTAGGATGACGCCCAGCTTGCCAATTGTAGATTTAAAAAAGTACTGAAAAAACGATTATTATTTATTTATCTTATCAGTTCTTATACTAACTTTAGTCTATAGATTTAAACCAATAAATTCAGGATTTACTTTCTTGAATTGGTTACTTAGAAGATGTCAGGTTATTGTGTTCCTCCTCCTCCTCCTCCTCCTCCTCCTCCTCTAAACGAGTTCTTTCTTTTTTAACCGACTTCCAAATAGGAGGAGGTTCTCAATTCGACAGTATGTTTCTTTTTGTATGATTGTTACGCGATATCTTCGTAGATTGTGAACCGATTTTCATGATTATTTTTTATACTCCCGAGATGGAGCCATACAAATTTTGTTAAAATCGGTGAAGAACATAATTAGAAAATTGGCAAAAACAGAAATAATAATGAAAAATAATACTATTTTTTTCGATGGAAGTCGGTTTTGTAACGTGTTTAGCGTTTTCAAATATTTATTTTAAAAAAACCTGATGGTCAGTGCCGATGCAGCCTAGGATGTAACACGCAAGCTCAAATAGTGCCTATTCACTCTCGTCTTGAAGATTCCTAAATTATACGAATCTGGGAATACAGACGCTGGTAGGGAATTTCTCTCCTTGGCCGTTCGCATAGTGAACAAAGAAGCAAATGTAACGTGAAGCTTAAGCTAAAACGTCCAAGTTTGTTTTTGCATTCCTAATCGAAAAATATAGGTTCATTTCTGTGCTGAAAGATTTTGAAAAAATTTATAAACATATATTACTAGCTGTCCCGGCGAACTTCGTACCGCCTTACATTACATTACACTGCCCTGCCCTACCCTACACTACACTACACTACCCTACCCTACCCTACATACACTACACTACACTACACTACCCTACCCTACACTACTCTACACTACCCTACACTACACTACCCTACCCTACCCTACACTACCCTACCCTACCCTATCCTATCTCTCAAGTTGGATCGAACTGCACATGGTGTGCAAATTTTATTATAATCGGTTAAGTGGTTTAGGAGTCCATTGAGGACAAACATTGTGACACGAGATTTATATATATTAAAAATTAAAAAAGATTGTCACTATGCCTCAAAAGTTCGTACCAATTTTCGCAATTAAGAAATCTTATAAGCAGCTGCCATATGCCATAAGGAATAAAAAAAATTAAAAAAAATTATCTAGAAATATCTAGAAAAACGCCTTTCTTTCCCTCTAATATGGTTGATGGGAGCGATGGTTGACTCTCGCGTTATACTCGTGACCGGGTGCTGTCCGTGTGAACTGGCCTACTCTTGTCAAAGGTTTCAAAGACATTCAATAATTTTATGAATTAATCTGGTTTATTTCTAGGATGTAATTTTGACATTATTAACTAATGATTGTTTATTTCTTGATTTTTCACAAATGAAATTATGTTATTATTAATTTATGGCTATCAGAAAGAGTGTAATTTTTAACCTATTTTGAATAAATACCTTGAATCTTGAAAAAAACCCTAAAACTCGGGTGTCTATACCAGGGTGGGGCGCGCGGTGCCGGCGCCGTTGGTTTAACCTGAAATTTCTAGTTTTGACGTTCCTTTTTGCTTCTAGCCTCGCAGGGAGCGGTTTGTTACTTGGTTGCTATGGAGGAAACAGATTCTTTCAACACTTCCGTTACAGTTTTTCGTCACTTCCGTTACGTTTTATCCAGGATTTTGAATTGGCACCCCGTATTTGATTTTAAATATGTATCACTTGAAAAGGTATCCTCATGTATTTTTCACAGAGATTACGAGTACTACCTCGCAGGAGCGGTTAACATAATTAATTTGTATATATTAATAATTTTAACCGCTCCTGCGAGGTAGTAATCTCTGTGAAAAATACAGTTTATTTTTCTATGAATTCTTCCTTGGTGTTTGGGTTTGTATATTTGTGTGTGCACTTGTAGTTTTCGATTAGAAATTAAACTGAAACTATTGTTTTGATCACTTTATTATGTGGAAAACTTAAAAAAATCGAACTAATGTTACTACAAAGACGGCTGACATGAATTGTGAGTTTTCAGTGTGTCTAGATACATTTTAAAATCTGAAACACTTTGAATGATCTGTACTTACATATATTTTAATTAAATCTAATCCAATATACACGTTCTATAACAGACTTCTGAAATAGAGGAGGTTCTTAATTCAACTGTATGTTTTTTTTGTATGTTTGTTAGGCGATATCTTCGCAGATTGTATATCGATTTTGATAGTTCTTTTTTATTCGATAGGGTATGCTCCCGAGATGTTCCCATATAATCCGTAATATCGAAATCAGTGTAGTAGGTACTTTATAAGAATATTAACAAATAAAAAATAAAAATGCAAAATTGTACTAAGTTGTTGAGGTGGAAGTCGTTTTTTTAACGTGTTTAGCGTTTTCAATTATAATTATGCGGTTTTGCTTCGCTCTCACCTCGCATCTTCAGCACTGAGTTGTCGTGCTGTTTCGAGATTTTTTCAACTGCCCTTGGTAGGTATGATAAGTTATAGATGCCTATTCAACAAAAAGTACACAGTTTTGACAAAATTATGCAGCTATAGGAGAAAACAGATTATTAATCCGTTAATCCGTGACACCTGCACTTCCACCTGGCACTGCGCCGCCGCCACGCCACCAAGGCACCGGCGCGATTAAAATGCACGATGTTATGCCTGTTGGAAATTATGTTTCGGCACAGCTCTGTCTAGCGGGGGCGGGAAACTGGTTGTGTTTTAAAACCGGTTTTGGCAATGATTTAATAGGTTAAGCTTCTTTTTACTGCACAAAACTAATTTGGAGAACTTTACCACACCCTGGACACTTCATACAACGGGCCAAAAATGATTTATTTATTTTATTTATTTTATTTTAAAAAAAGGAATGACGGAACAAACAAAATGGCAGCGAAATCCTATACGTTCGACAACCAAACTGTAACTAATCTGTATCAGTCTGGGTGACGAGGGGGTGAGGCTGAGGTCGCAATCTAGAGAGCGGCAGGGAGTGCTCGCGTAGTCCTTGCATAGTCCGCATGCAATAAAGCACGGAGCATTTTATCTCAGTCCGTACATAGCTACCACGGCGAATATAATGCGTGAGCAGTTATACATATCGCCATAATCTATTATATAATAGTAACGAAGCCGTATCTGTACATGAAATATTTTTGGAAAATAATAACTGTTGTGGACATTACTAACCATGTAGAGGTCAAAACAAAAACTTTTCTCTTGTAAAATCTTTCTGTCTGTCTGTATGTTCGCGAATCACGCAAAAAACTACCAGACCTATTTTGATGAAATTTTATATCGTGGTTCCTTATAGCCCGGGCTAACATATAGGATACTTTTTATCCTGTAAAATTCAAGAGTTCCCGTGGGAAAATTCAAAACCTCCACGCAGACCAAGTCGTGAACACAGCTAGTAATAAATAAGAAAACTGTTTTATAATAAAAAAAAAACAGTCAAATTCACTCTTCTTTGATTGTCTCGGTGGAGCTGATTGAAACAATTTTTGGTCGGCCAGTAGGTCTATCATTAAACAGAAAACATTATAGTCAACTGACATTTCCACATCCGGTTTAAATCTATATCTATCTCCCAGGATAGAGGGGGGAGCGGAGCGCCACTGAAGAGGGCGAGAGCCCACAATTTTGAAATGTTAGCAGAATATTTTGGACGTGATTTACGTCGCCGCCGCACGCTGGCCGAAAATAATATAACGCGAAATTACTATCGGACATGAATGGCTAATTTAGTGTTAAATTTACGTGCTATTTATAACTGTTAATAAAATTAGGTGCCCAGTAGTAGTAACGGGAACGCTGGTATTTTTAAACCAGGTACTTATACTTACGTACTAATGTCAGGTAGTGGTGGCGTAAAAAATGCGTGTTTTGATAACTATGTAAAATCTTTGTCAGTATTGTGAGGTAGATGCACGTTCTTGTGACATTACGTGCGTTCTAATTTTCATCTTTACTTGTAGCATAAAGAAGGCCCCTCGTTCTTATAGGCAAATCAAATTTCCTCAATTCAGTTCAATTCTTTATTGGCCAAGTAACAAGGTCACATAATTTGACATTATTGTTTGTTAGTCACATCACATCAGCTCATATATACGTCCCCACCGAGGGGCTCAACCCTACCCTGAATTAGGTCGATTGGGCCTTAGTCGACCACGCGGGCCCAGTGCGGATTGGTCGACTTCACACACGGCCTTCAGTTACTTCGCAGATGTGTGCAGGTTTCCTAACGATGTTTTCCTTCACCGTAACAGCGTCGGATAAACGTACATATGAGATCGAAATTCGAAAACACATTGGTACGTGGCAGGACTCGAACCACGACCTCCGGATAGGAGGTAGCGACCCTAGCCCTTGCGCCACCGACGATCCTTTGTTAGTACTAGGAAACATCTCTTTGATTTGTTTGGTTTCCATTACAAATAATGAAGACTTCCAGAAAGACGAGTTGTTAAAGCATACACCGGCTTTCCTCAAACGGATCGCGAAAAGGCACAACCTTTGTACTACATAAATAATAACTGTTGCAAAATATTGTTATTTCATGTTGTGTTCACGACAAAGGAGTGAGCGGAGACTGATGGGCGAAACCTGCTGCTGCTGGTAACCCCCAATTAAACAACGCAAACGAGAAAATGTACATTCAAACACAAACAGTTTAATGTACAGTCAGACAAACAGACACTCAGCCGCCTCATTAAATTATCACGCTTGACGACCCCTGGCTCAAGGTGAAATTGATCGCTGGCAGAGTCGGAGTTAGTGGTTTTTAGGTCCCCTGTCGTGCACCGAAGCTGAATCCACACAGTTTTTGGTATAGTACCTACCAGCCAAAGTACGATACTGATTTTAGTCGAAAACTCGCTAGCTTTTAACGAACCATTTGTGTGGTGTTATTACAAGCTTTTATTTAATTTCACCTGTAAGTTAATATGTGTATTGTAGGTCAAATTTTGAGATTGATTTTAGATCTACTTACAGGGGTCCGGTTTGTTTGAAATTTGGTATGAAACTGATGTCTGGTGACAATAAATCCTTATTAATTTTTGAATTTTATCAGATGAACTTTGAAAATGGAATCATGGCTCAGATGAGATACTTATTAATCAAGGTGCCAGGATAGATAATTGTTTTCAATCGAGTTGTAGGATATATTTTACCTACTCAGCTTGCTTTTTGTAATCAAATTTTTCTTTACATTTATATGCTAAACTTTCATTTTTAATTTGGAAACATGCATTTATAGTTATATTTGGCACTCTAAATATTTGACGTTTTAGTGTAAACAAACTCTTTTTAATAAAAAAAAACTTTTTTATAAAAGTCTTGAGGTTTTTCTTCTATTTATTTATTACTAGCTTTTTCCTGCGGCTTCGCCCGCGTGGACTTCGTTTGTAGGACTGTCTTTAAGTAAAGGTGATTAGTAAAATATGTGGTTTTCCACTTACTCAACAAAATCTGTGCAAGAAATCACTGCAATCCATTGTTCCGTTACGATGTAAAAAAAAGAGTATTTTTTAGTTCACTTAGGAACTGCATCGGAATATGCTATTTTTCAGGGATTAAAAGTAGCCCATGTCCTTCCCCGTGACACAGGCTACCTGCATGCTAAATTTTATCAAGATTGGTTGAGGTGTAGCAGCATGAAAAGGTAACAAACAAATAAACAAACAAACACATTTTCACATTTATAATATTAAGTAAGGATTTATGATTTAACCGCTCCCGTGGCTTAATGCTTAATCGATTCGCTTCACGCTTAGAGGTCGCGAGTTCGATTCCCGGCGGGTCTAACTTTGTAAGACTCGGTTTGGTTGGTCGTAGGGCATTTTATAAACCCGCCTGGCTAGCTACCACCATCTTATCGAAGTCTTGCCGCCAAACATCAATGTTGACAGTATTGATGAGTTCCGGCATAAAGATAAGATAGCCAGTTCCTCATTTGCATTGGGCAATGTTGATCAGCCCCCTTCCATCTTTGGCATCATCGTCACTTAAGTGAGATTGATGTCAAGGGCTTGTCAGTTTTGGATTTTAAAAAATGCTCGGTTTCAACCTACTTTGTGATTTATTAAGGTTGACTCTTATTTGCAAAGTAATTTTTTTTTTTTCAAGAAGTAAAATAAAAACGTCGCCGCCTTGATTTGTCCCAATATCATTGTGCACAAAGACCAACTTTCAATCGTTTTTTTCGTGCCCTCTCAACATTTGTATTATGGAAATCCGTGAGTAATATCTGATCGAGAGGCTTAAGGAGAGGGTCTTGAGGTCCCCTCCCCCACCCGCTCCGGGCCTGCGTTAAACGAGACAAAAGAGCTTTGAGATCGCGAATTGTTCCGAGCCTTTCTCTGCCCGGTAATTGCTTTATTTTTTCCAATTTTCAAACGAAAATGGTACTTGTGCGTAATAATATTGAAAAATTTGTTAAACAACAAATGGTGAAAGTGAGAGACTGACAAGAATTTAACATTTAGCCTAAATTGACACAGGGACTTATCCCTGGAAAACTATACCGAGGAGCCACCAGTTACTTTGTTGACCCTTTGTTTGCTGGTTATTTCCGTGGCTATCTCGCTCCATCTTCCGGACAACAGCAAGGTACAGACAAAGCAAGCAATGGTACCCACCCAGTTAGGCCTTGCATAAAAGACTCTAGTACTAGACTAGTAGCTATCTAAAATGATCAATCTAGCTAGCTTTTATATCTGAGACTAAGTACCAAAGTTTAAAACAAAATATATTAGAATACCAACTAACTAAAGAACATAATAATTTACCCTAATTCATTTGAAGTTACTTGTATCTTGGCATATTGACCAAGGCTAGGGCCGGGTGGGCACACGGTCGCCCAAACTTCTCAGAGACAGCCACTTTAAGCAGTACACAAGTTACCACAGCCAACTAATTCATAACTCATAAGTTTAGCTTTCAAAGGCCCAACTCGAAACTGTGAGATGCCATCTATCTGGTCCTTTGCTTCGGGCAAATATGGCGTTGAAATCGAAGAGGAAATCTAGTTAAATTTCAATTTATTGTACGATGAGTAATTTTGTGACAAGGTTTTAGATAATGCCTCCAATTGAACAATGCTGGATTACATGAATCCAGTTAATGCGATGCGTCGGTCTGCCCCTTTATAACATTTCCTGACACTTCTACACACTTGCTTTTGTTTACTAACTCGACATGTGATGTGATATGATGTGAAAGTTCCCGTCGAATGTCCTCACACTTAAAATCTTTAAAGCTATTTTGCGTAGCATAAGAGTTGGCGCTTTAGTTGTCGCACTGGCTGTACGATTTTTTACATATAGTCCACCGCGCACAAGCATGAGGCAACACGACCAGCACACCCCGGACACTCCATACAACGGGCGAAACATGACATTTATATTAACAAATGACGAATGTATAGGCGTGGATGCGGGAAGGGCTGCATCACATGCGGCGCTATTGTTTAGTAGGTAAAGAAGAACAATTTATGTACGTTATAAATTGTTCTTTTTTAATATTTAGGAGGCATGTTTTGGTCGGTGAAACATATCCTTGTTACCAACCCAGAGGTGAGGTGGAACCCTGATAGCGGCAGGGAGGGGATTCTGTACGTTACTCTAATACGTTTACTATGCTACGAGGTTAAGCTAAATAACGCTATAAATAACTCAGTTAGGTCTAAATTTGTGCTACATAGTAAAATAAATAAATCTTTACTAATATTATAAATGTGAAACTGTGTTTGTTTGTTACCTTTTCACGCTTCAACGCCTTGACCAATCTTAATGACATTTGGCATGCAGGTAGCCTGTGTCACGAGGAAGGACATAGGCTACTTTTTATCCTGTGAAAATAGCATAGCCCGATGCAGTTCCTGAGGGAACAGAAAATATACTCTTTTTTGGTTAATTTCTCTAACATCGCAACGGAACAAGGGACTGTGGGATTTTTTGCACAGAGATGGTTGAGGGCGTGGGAAATGACATGACTTACTAATAAGCATATCCTGACATAGTTCCCGAGGGATCTGGAGAAAATTCACGTCCAAGCTCGCGAGCCGCTTGCGGCTCGCGCACGGCGCACCCTCTGGGCCAGTCATTAAAACCATGTCCACGCGGGCGAAGCCGCGGGCAATAGCTAGTACAAATATAATCCTTACTAATAATATACAGGTGAAAATGTGTTTGTTTGTTTGTTACCTTTTCACGCTTAAACACCTGAACCAATCTTGACGAAATTTGGCACGAAGGTAGCTTGTGTCACGGGGTAAGACATAGGCAACTTTTCTTATTTCGTGAAAATAGCATCACGAGGGCAGGTGGAGTAACGGCTAGGGCCGCCGTCTCCTGTCCGGGAGATCGTGGTTCCAATCCTGCCACGTACCAATGGTTTTTCGAATTTAGATTTCTTATGTACTTTTATCCGACGCTCTTACGGTAAAGGAAAACATCGTGAGGAAACCTGCACACGCCTGCGAATAAATTCGAAGATGTGTGAAGTCTCAACCCGCATTGGGCCCGCATGGCCCGATCGTCCTAATTCAGGGTAGGCTCGATCGCCTCGGTGGGTACGTATATGAGCTGATATAATGAGAATAGCATACAGCGATACATTTCCTGAGTGGTGCATGCTCGCTTAAATGTTCGTGCGGACGGTGGCGCATCGGGAGCCGGGTCGTTCCTTTCCCTCTAATATGGTTGATGGGAGCGATGGCTGACTCTCGCGTTATACTCGTGACCAGGTGCTGTCCGTGTGAACTGGCCTACTCTTGTTAAATGCATTCAATGATTTTTATGTATAACTTTTCGTGTCATATTGTTTTTATATTCTAATGACATAATCTGGTTTATGTCAAGAATTTAATTTTGACGTTATTAACTATATATTGTTTATTTTGTGATCCTTCACAAATTACATTGTTATTATTATTTTATGACTATCAGAAAGAGTGTAATTTGCACCTATTTTGAATAAATATGTTGAATTGAATTGAGGAACATGAAAAAAAGTCTTTTTTTGGTTGATATCCTATCATCGCAACGGAGCAACATATTGTTGTGGTTTTTTGCACAAATATGGTTGAGGGGTGGCAAATGACATAGACTGTACTAATTATTAACATAACCCGTAACAGTACTCATTTCCAAGCACGCGCACGCGCACGTCGGCGTCGCAACGGAGTTAGCAACGGATTGACGTCATTTTGTTAACCGACTTCAAAAAAGAAGGTTATCAATGTGACCCGTACGTATTATATTGTTACGGTATTGGTACGGTTATATTGTTGGAATTGCACAATATTCGTATATGTAGACTTCTAAATAAGTGTGTCTAATTTCATAAGTGTACGTATGTTTGTACGAGTATGTACGTTTGTCCGCGTATTTCTCAGAAACATACAAATTAAGTACCTATATTTTAGTTTAGGGAGTTTGAAAGGTTCACTAGAATCGTTTCAGTAGTTTTTAAAATATAGAAGTTTGTATCAATCACTGGAAAACACATCTGTTTAACACGTCATCTGTTTAACACGTCATCGGTTTAACACGTCATCGGTTTAACGCCACCATTGAGACTTAAAGTTTTTAGCGTTGTCGATTGTTGCATAGAAATATTTGAGGGGGTGGGAAGTGACGAAGACTGGTAATCAGAATAGACCGATATAGTTCCCGAGGGACCTGGGGTAAACACGTGGCTACTCTTGCGAGCTGCTTGTGGCTCGCGCACCACTCATTCTCAAAGACAGACATAAAGGAGTCATATAAGCGAGGTTTGACTTGAATTTCTTGAAGCACTGAGTAGGAATTATAAAGAGTGTCTGGGAGTTTGTTATGTAGGTAGTTATTTGTAAACAATATTTGTTTTGTGTTGTGTTCGTGACATATTTAAATTATACTCTAATTCTTTGACTTATTTTTTTCTATTTTACATTGACATAATAATATTGTAAATTCACTAATGCAGGCTTAGTTTAGTAACAAAATGGAACAGTGTTTTCTGACAAATTAAATTAAATGAAAATGAAAAATAAAAACGATGCCCACGTGAACGAAGTCGTAGGCAAATGCTAGTCAAATATAAACAAAACTTTATACAAAGCGAGTTCGGCTTAAGGTGAAAGTGTAACTCTCACCATTAGGTGGCAAATTCATTTTTTCTACGAAATTACTGGAACCGTAAGATCACGTCATAAACTCGATTTGTTAACCAGTGCGCGGGGCTCAGAACTGAACGGGGCTCCTTTTTGCTTTCAAAGGACGAAGGAGTGAATATAAAGTGTTGTTATGACAAAAAAATCACAATTTTGATGGTGATCTATTAACTAACACATTAGTGTTAGTTAATAGATCACCATCAAAATTGTGATTTTTTAATTGTTTTTTTTTTTCCCTGTATTAACAGGGTTTAATAAAATTGGTGTAGGACCCGGTAACTGGGGGTTCTACTCTTTAAACTAAACAACTATTAAGGAACCCATAGTCAATTCTCAAAAAAATGTGGACCCTCCCTCCATACAAAAACGCATAAAATTGGTCAATCAGCCGGTCGATTTGTATTAAGTAAATTTTTTTTGCGATTTCAGAAAAGTCGTAGAACAAAAATTGTTCAGTATGATGAGTAGAAGCCCCAGTTAACGGAACCTATACCAATTTTGTTACACCCTGTAGAGTCTAAAAAAATATTTTAAAAAATTATGGATGTGTGTGTTCGTGTGTGTGTGTGTCTGGTGTGTGTGTGTGTGTGTGCGCATGTGTGTGTATGCGTGTGCGTCCGTCCGGTGTTCTAGTGCTGAACTACGAACGGATTTAGATACAATCAAAAATGACTATATTGATTTTAGTGAAACTGTTACTACAACTTGTAACAGTTTATTACACTATGCACTTTATTATTACAGGAAATATCGGATTAAGGTTATTTTCATATGAATCCGGGTCCTCTGTTGTTTCTTTTTCTCAAAAATGGCTCAAAAGATTTTTATGAAACTCTGGAACATTCTTGAATTTAATTAGGCCCGCTATAGTGGGTATTTAATTATTCCATAAAAACCATGAAAGGTACCTCCCACACAAACCCAGATTATTAGTAAATTTCGCATCGTCTGACAAGTACACCTCTTTTCTTTGCTACTAGGTGAGTGTATATTTATGCCAGAAACTGGTGACTACACAAAAAAGTATGCAAATAGTGGCTGTACAATTTGATGATGATGATGATGATGATCTATCCGACCGATTTCGGCCATGGCGACCACTTCGACTCCTAGTCGGTTTGCCGCGCGTGCGCTCGAAGATGGTTTAAGTAGCCAATCTTCGCAGCGAAACTCCTCGCGCACTGAGGGCATTTAAGTATGCCACCCTCGTAATTGTATGAAATGGTCGCAGGTGGTCGGGCCTTTAACTGGTCGCGTTTGGTATCAAGGTCAGCTTTACGCTGATCCTCGAACTCACGCACTTGCCTATTCACAATCCTGCGCCATTCTGGCCGTTCTGCTGCCAAATTCTCCCATTGAGAGGGTTCTATGTTGCATCCTTTCATATGTCGCTTCAGTACATCTTTGTACCGGAGCAGCTGTCCGCCATGTTTCCGCTTACCCTCCTTCAGTTCAGAATAGAAGATGCGCTTCGCCACTCTCTCCTCCTTCATATGTGATACGTGGTACTTCAATAGGCTCCAATGCCACCGACATTGGCTCGTCGCAGAACTTCGGTATTAGACAGTAGAATCTGATCTTCATAATGGAGTGGTGGCATTTGAAGTGGAAACGATCCAGAGTGCGTATGTGGCGGCGATACACAATTTATTACTGTACCCTAACAGAAATATTATTTTCTAGCTCAAATGCTCCGTTGCACGATCCGGCGGTGACGTTACTATTGACGTGCGTGCGACTGTACAACAAACAGCGTAGGTACGTCTTGAATAACAACAAAAAAAAGTTCGTGCCTTATACCATCGTCAAATAGCGTTAAGGAACATTTTCGCCCGTCAAATTAGAGATGATTGATGTGGGCCGTCCGGCTGGCTGCTTGTCTAGGCTTAGCCGGCTCCGGCTCGCTTGACACGGGATATTAAAACTTAGGCCTCGCTCATACATTATGCTACTGTCTAACTACACAGTTTACATTTTAATACGTTTTTCGTCCCTAAATTAGATTTACGCTCGTTTGTGTAACCCGTGCTGTTAAATAGTGTTTAATGTCCTTTAACAGTTAATTTTACCCCATCCCTTAATATTGTTTTCGAAAAAAAGAGGAGGTTCACAATTCGACTGTATGTTTTTATACGTAGGTACCCAATATTACGCGATTTTTTTAGCGATTGTCCACTGATTTTGACTATTCTTTTTTAATCGATAGGTCATGCATCCAGGGTGATCCCATATAAACTTTGTCAAAATACGTTAAGAGGCTTCCATCAGCTAACCAGCGCCATCAGCTGAGTAAAAAATGAAAAAAAACAATTAATTTAAAGATACTCAGAGTTGATAGTTTACAAATAAACTGCAGTACTTATCCTTCAAATTCATAGATGAAAATTTTTGTCGAAGCAAGTACTCTGGCAATTAATATTTTTTAGGGCGGCACTAGGTAGATAGGGGGTTCCACTTAAGTACCTTCTAGAAAATAAAATGAAAAAAAAATGTAGAAAAATTACACTAAGTTGTTGCAAAGTCTGTTTTTTTCGTGTTAAGCGTGGTGTAGTGGTCAATTATGTCATAACGGACAAAACTACATAACTACCTACCCGCCGCTTAGTTATGTTAAAGTATATATATTTGTACTAACATACAGTATGGACACTCCCTGCCGATTGATACAGATAGGTTACAGTTTCGTTGTCGAACCTATAGGATTTCTCTGCCATTTTGTTTGTTCCGTCATTCCTTTTTTGAAATGTCATTTCTGGCCCGTTGTATGAAGTGTCCAGGGTGTGGTTTTGTGAAATGCACACCGCGGCTGCGTGACGAACACAGCGTGGAATTCACATTGATGGGTAAGTGCAAACAAGCAGAGCTGCACAAACTAGCTTTAGACAACTGATTACAAGGGCGGGACTCAAATCTGTGGAGATAGATCCTGGCTAGACCCTGGTTAACTCCTTTCTCAACTGTGCCTCGGCCTATGCGCCATCGTCACTGTCATTGACGAAATATTAACTCTTATCAATTGTCTTACGCTGTGCCATTACAAACCACATATAACATGTACTACATGTAAACGGAGCCCTCATTCAGCAAGGGACAAAATTCACACATGACCACAGATCATAGATGACCATCAGGCCCTAAACTCTTTAATTCATTCAAAGGCGCATGCGTCCGCTAATCTCATATTTCGTTGTCACGATAAATCCATTCGCAGGCTTTGGCTCACATCGCGAGTGAAATATTGTGTCGAATACGTCACCGGTGACGTCATCGCCCCGGGATGTGCGGCCGAATGAAACTGTTCGAAAAATGCATGAGGGTTCGCGGGTATTGTGTTATTTTTTCTTTTCGTATATGGGGTTTTGGATTAGGAAGCGACTATAAAAATCAAAATCACAACGTGAGTGAGTATGTAAAGTTATCTGCAAAAGCTAATAATAATAACCTATTCTTCGAAAAAAAATTGTCAGCAGTGACGACTAATACGTAATTAACCCACTTTTAACTAAAAAAAAATCTTTTCGCATAATTTTGTTTTTGTAACTTATCTGCTACTTAAAATATAGAAAAAACGCAATGATTTTTTTTTGTTTAAAAAAATGTTTTTACAACGACAGTTGTTAAAAGAGTGTTAAGATGTGTCTGAATCTAGAACCTTGTTAGCATACCTACTGTGCACGATGGACACTCAAAAACGTAAAGTTTCTTTGTTGATAAATTTTGTGTGTAAATTTGTGTAATGTATTAAAGTTGCGATACGTTATATTTTTGAATTGTTATATGTACATAGATATAGATAGTTAAGTTGTAGTTTTAAGTTATCTTGTTTTATAAGCCTTTTGTATGTTTTCTAAATAAATGTGTTTTGTAACTGTGTTTTGCTTGGGGAGGCTTAGAGGGAGGTCTAGGTAATTAGTTTTGTAAAGGTGGCGAGATGGAAGCCTGGTAGAACCCCTGAGGAGAGGTAAAAGGTTTTTTGGTAAGCAGCGAGCTGCCTCCGCGACCGTTATTTCAAAACGGCGCGGCGCGGAAATTGGTCGTAGGCGGCTCTCTGTACGGTATTGCTCCAAAGGGGTGGGTAAGGGCACCATCTTCCGTCTCGCTTCCTCCTATGGCGCCATCCCGCTCTGGAAATTTAATATAAATATAGCGTAGGCGTCATAGAGCGTATTCATTCAAATTCAACATTTTCGACAAGCCACCGAGTAACAACGAGACCTCCCTCGAGCTCCCATAAGCAAATCAACCACTGAAATTGTTCAAGACTGAAGATATCACGGCTGTTTTCCTTGTCTCTACAACCTCCGCGTCGCCCTGCATTTCCTGTACCATCATCGAAGGGGATCACCAACATTTTATGGTCCTTCGTGAAGCCGGATCCCTGGACTGAAGAGAAAAAACCTGAAGAACTACGTCGTCGAGCCACGCCGCCATGACGAGATCCACGCGTTCCAAGACCGCGTCCAAGCAGGCTGCCCAAGAGACGACGGATTCTGAAAATACCACAACTGAAGGTACGGGAAACACGACTTCGGGAGAAACAGCGACCTGGAGCCACGGCACTACGCAAACTGGGGAAACCGTAACGGAAACTACGAACACCGAGGCTGACGTCACGGTTGTGGAGACCCGACCTAAATCAGTTAGGTCAGACCGCTCCAAGGCTTCTCGCAAGAGGTTCCTCGCGAAACTGGAAGCCAAGGAGAGGCTGGCTGAGCTGGCGGTCAAAGCAATCGCGGCGGAACGGGCCTTAGAGGAGGCACATTTGCGGAGAATTATGGAGGACTCTGACCAGGAGCTGGACCCTGCAGATGAATCGGCTGACGAAGAAGTCAGGCAGGGCTCAGAGCGAGTGGCTGAATGGATGGAAAAGCACACAGGAGCGAAAGGACACGCTCACACCCAACCGGGGCCTGCGGTGACCGAACGACTGCGGCCTGCGGCCTCACGAGAACCCGTGGGGCAGGGTGGGGAGGAGTCCGCGAAACCGGAGAGCACCCCTCAGAAAACCGAGCCGGCTGCGCCGCAAACCGACATTGCGGCCCTCGCAGCGGCCCTACAGAGCGTCATTCGCACATCGGCGAGAGGGGCGCCCAGATATCTCCAGGAGCTGCCTGGTTTCGACGGGAGAAGTGATAGCTGGCTTGCATTTAAGACAGCATTCGTCGAGACAGAAACAAATTTCACAAGAACAGAAAACGTCGCAAGAATTCGAAAGAGCCTCACCGGAGCAGCAAAGGAAGCTGCCAGCTGCTTACTAATCAGCAGCACGGAACCCAGAAAAATCATCGAGGCTCTGGAGCGGCGGTTCGGACGAGCAGAAGCGCTAGTCCTGCGCGAGATTGAGAAAACCCGCGCGCTATCCCGCATAGGAGACAGCCCACGAGAAGTGTGTGTTTTTGCGAACAAAGTAGCAAATGTTGTGGCCACCATCGAGGCGCTGCGGAGAGACGCGTACCTATGCAATCCCGAGCTGGTACGCACAATTCTTGAGAAGATTTCACCGATACTCCGAAACAAGTGGTATGACTTCGCAGCGCGAGAAGACAACACGCCAGACCTCAAAAAACTGGCATCTTTTCTCAACGAAGAGGCGGACAAATGCGGCCCCTACGCTCCGGCTGAAACAACACCAGCCGAGACGCCACGAGAGAGAGCGAGAAAGAAGATCGTAGAGAAAAACTTTGCTGCAACGGCAACTACGCCTACAACCACGACATGCCCACAGTGCAGCGGCAGTCACAAACTGTTGGAGTGCCGACAGTTCGTCGAGGCTGATGTCAACGGACGCTGGGACCTGGTACGCCGGCACCGCCAATGCTTCCGGTGTGTGAGGAGCAACCACAGACGCTTCAGTTGCCGAGCGAAGCCGTGTGGAACAAACGGCTGTCGCGCTCCCCATCACTCGCTGCTGCATTCAGAGCGGCCAAGAGAAGAACCCAAGAAGGCGGAAGAAGTCGCGTCGGCCCTCGAGTTCGCCCACTCCACTCGGGCGGGCTCACGCCGGGCCTACTTGAAAATCGCGCCGATCGTTCTCACCGGTCCGCGAAACACTGTCGAGACGTACGCGCTGCTGGACGAGGGCAGTACTATCACCATCATTGACGAAGACATCGTCGAGTCCCTCGGCCTGGAAGGGCCCACTAACAACCTGTGGGTCATAGGAGTCAACGGCACGCGGCGCAAGCACGAAAACAGCAAAACAGTCGACGTGCGAGTGAGAGGGAAATACTCACTCGATTCTTACGAACTGCAAGGGGCACGCACGGTCGAGCGACTCGATTTCACTACTCAGTCGCTCGGCGAAGAAGACCTGGAGGACTGCCCACACCTGGAGGACCTCAGACATGAACTGATGTACCAAAATGCCAAGCCGAAAGTTCTCATCGGGCAAGATAACTGGGAACTCATCGTGTCGCGCGATGTGCGAGCAGGACGGAGAGACCGACCCGTAGCCTCACTCACACAACTCGGGTGGGTGCTACACGGGTGCCGCTCGTCGCACACAGAGCCCGTTTCGTTTTGCGGGTATCTGTCTACCAAGGAGGAATCCAGCGACGAAATGGAAAATGCTATGCGGAGATACTTCGCCCTGGAGTCGCTGGGCGTTGAGCCAAGGAAGACGCGCGATGACCCGGAGCAGCGAGCGCTACGCTTGCTAGAGGAGACAACCACACGCCTCCCAGATGGTCGCTTTCAAACTGGCCTTCTATGGAAAGAAGACAACACAAGAATGCCCGACAACTATGGCAATGCAAAGAAGAGGCTGCTCAACATCGAGAAGCGCCTAGATCGAGATCCTGATCTGAAAACAAAGTATGAAGAAAGGATGCAGAACCTCTTTACCAAGGGGTACGCCGAGCCCGCCACGACGCAGCCTACACCTGGAAAGGTGTGGTACCTACCTCACTTTGCTGTGGTCAACCCAGACAAGCCGAAGATACGTCTTGTGCACGACGCAGCTGCCAGAACTGAGGGGAGAAGCCTGAACGACGCGCTGCTGCCCGGGCCCGACCTACTACAATCTCTGCCCGGCGTAGTTATGCGCTTCCGGCAGAGCCCGTACGCTGTGACTGCGGACATTCGCGAGATGTTTATGCAAATACGCATAAAACCAGAAGACAGAGACGCCCTGCGCTTCCTGTGGAGAGGGAGCGAGAGAGGAAATGTGCCGCCGTCAGAATACCGAATGACGAGCGTGGTGTTCGGTGCGACCTCATCGCCGTGCACAGCTCTCTTCGTCAAAAACAAAAACGCAGCTGACTATGCAGAACAGTTCCCGGAGGCGGCGCAGGCTATAGTGAAAAGTCACTATATGGATGACTACATCGCCAGCTACGGGACAGACGGAGAGGCCCTCGAGACAGCCACGGCGGTCGAACACATCCATCGGCAGGCCGGCTTTGAGTTGCGCGGGTGGGCATCCAACTCGCCCTCCGTGCTCCGTCACTACGCTACGAACGAGGCGGAGGCTACCATCCCTATCGGCGGGAGCGAGACAGAGCGAACACTGGGCCTGCTCTGGGAAGTAGGGCCGGACAACCTAGGCTTCAGACTCAACCGCAAGAGGGCGCCACTGGAAGTCATCGACGGGCTGCGCGCGCCGACGAAACGAGAGGCCCTCAGCGTGATCATGTCCCTATACGATCCGCTGGGGCTAATAGCACCTGTAACTACGCCGGCCAAGCGCATCATGCAAGACACCTGGCGCTACCACACTAACTGGGACGCCGATCTGCCAGACGAGCTACACGAAAAATGGTACGAGTGGCTACGCACGCTACGCGCTACGGAGCGGCTACGCATCCCACGCTGTTACGACACGGGCGCCGTGACCAAGCGGGCGCTCCACACCTTTGTCGACGCGAGCGAGGAAGCCTACGCCGCCGCTGTGTACTGGCGGAACGAGAGGTCCGATGGAAGCGTGAGCGTCGTGCTGGCTGCCGCTAAGAGCCGGGTGACACCACTCAAACCCGTGTCGATCCCGAGGCTCGAGCTGCAGGCGGCGCTGCTGGGAGCGCGACTAGCCCACACTGTCGCGCGCGAACACGACTGGGAAGCAGAGGCGCGACACTACTGGTCCGATTCTCGCACGGCTCTCGCATGGATACGAGCCGAGCCGCGAGCATTCAAGTGCTTTGTGGCACACCGGCTGGCAGAAATCGAAGAAACGACGAAGAAAAACGAGTGGAGATGGGTCCCAACAGCCCATAACGTCGCTGATGATGCTACGCGAGCCACCCCGGCGGACTTCGGCGCCGCACACAGATGGTTTCACGGCCCCGAGTTTCTATATCAACCTGAGGAATGCTGGCCGCAAGAAAACCGACGCGCCGCGGCCTCAGTCACCGGGGAAGAACGAGAAGCTTGCTACGCGACTACGACGACTACGACGCTACGAAGCCACGCCCACCTGCCCGACGTAGCGAGATTTTCACGCTGGACACGCCTCATCCGAGCAACAGCGCGTGTTCTACAGTTCGTCGAGCAATGCCGAGGCCGCACACAACACATTGCAGCCGCGAAGAGGAAGCGAACTGCCAAAAATGAAAACAGAGATCCTACGTGGGGAGAGGCTAAAAAGAAAAAGAAACTGAAAAAAAGCCTTTCAGTCGACACGCCGGACCGCTTCATGGGAATCGAAGCGCACCTACTCATACGCGCAGAAAAGCTATGGGTGCGAGCAGCGCAGGAAGACTCGTATGCGAGAGAGAGACGGAGAATCGAGAGAGGAGCCCTACCTACCGGCGACGATAAGCTAGCCGCCCTAAGTATTACGGTGGGCACCGACGGAATCCTGCGACTCAAAGGACGAGTGGAGAAGGCCGTCGACATATCAGAAGAAGCTGCAGGAGCAGCGGCCGAGGGAGGAAACACTCCATACCCTGCTGGTGGAGTGCGAGAATGTGGTGAACTCGAGACCGCTGACCCACGTGAGCGTCGACTCAGCGGAGCCCGAGGCGCTGACCCCGAATCACATCCTGGTCGGGCCCAACTGTCATGTGCCAACCCCGGGCACGTTCACTCCCGAAGACATCAACGCGCGCACGCACTGGAGGCGCGCACAGCTGCTAGCCGACAACTTCTGGCGGCGGTAGGTGAGAGAGTACCTCCCCACACTCCAACACCGGCGGGAGCCCAGGGCCTCCGGAGAGGCCCCCAAAATCGGTGACCTGGTGGTCATCGCCGACAGCAACCTGCCACGCAACTGCTGGCCCAGAGGACGCATCACCCGGACGTTCCCGGGCGAGGATGGCGAAGTGCGCGTGGTGGAGGTGACCACGAGCCGAGGACGCGTGCTGAGGCGGCCCACCAAGAAGATCATCGTGCTACCAGTGCTGGATCACGAAGGTGACGGCGGGAGAATGTGCACGATGGACACTCAAAAACGTAAAGTTTCTTTGTTGATAAATTTTGTGTGTAAATTTGTGTAATGTATTAAAGTTGCGATACGTTATATTTTTGAATTGTTATATGTACATAGATATAGATAGTTAAGTTGTAGTTTTAAGTTATCTTGTTTTATAAGCCTTTTGTATGTTTTCTAAATAAATGTGTTTTGTAACTGTGTTTTGCTTGGGGAGGCTTAGAGGGAGGTCTAGGTAATTAGTTTTGTAAAGGTGGCGAGATGGAAGCCTGGTAGAACCCCTGAGGAGAGGTAAAAGGTTTTTTGGTAAGCAGCGAGCTGCCTCCGCGACCGTTATTTCAAAACGGCGCGGCGCGGAAATTGGTCGTAGGCGGCTCTCTGTACGGTATTGCTCCAAAGGGGTGGGTAAGTGCACCATCTTCCGTCTCGCTTCCTCCTATGGCGCCATCCCGCTCTGGAAATTTAATATAAATATAGCGTAGGCGTCATAGAGCGTATTCATTCAAATTCAACATTTTCGACAAGCCACCGAGTAACAACGAGACCTCCCTCGAGCTCCCATAAGCAAATCAACCACTGAAATTGTTCAAGACTGAAGATATCACGGCTGTTTTCCTTGTCTCTACAACCTCCGCGTCGCCCTGCATTTCCTGTACCATCATCGAAGGGGATCACCAACACCTACTTACTGTATAAGCTCTGTCCTATCATTAATTACTACTACTACTTCCTATAGAATAAAAAAAAAGATTGTCTATTGATTTTAATCAAAAACTAATCTTACGATTAGTTCGTCATTGTTACAGTTAGTAAATAAGTAAAATAACATTTCAATAACGTTAATTAAATACATAAATTTACAGTAGGAAACATTAGCTTTTTTGATGTGTAACATCTTTGCTCTCGCTTTCCTGCAATATGTGGGAGTGATTTCGTGAAATGGGACGGAAATGTGTAACAGGAAATGCAAACTTTTTTAATTCTCGAAAACTAAGGTTGTCATAGCCATGCCGCCTAGTGTGATGGCAAAGGCAAAGATGACATACTACTATTCGAAGGGTCGGCCCGTGAATGTACGACCCGATAATTAATTAATTTCATAAGTATTTTGTCACATGTTACACATCATATGCGAGTACTGTAGGTCTCGTTTTTTTTTTAAGTTTTAAATGGCCTTACATATCAGACGATGAACATAACCCAAATGGCTGGTAGTCAACAATCAACATCCCTACAGTGGGCAGGCCGTAAATATTGGGTTTTGGTTAATCGCGGGCCGGATTAGGTGCGGAGACTTAATGGACCCCACGCTGATCTGGCCCTGCGGCAGAGCGTCTGCAGGACATGTCCGTCCATAGATAATAAAATGATACTTGATTGAACAATGAGCTAAAATCAATTGCAAGCAAAACAAAATCAAAGTGGATAGGTATCATCTACTCTTCCAAAATAAATCACCAGAACTGCTACTTTGAGGACAGCCTCTCCCTACTTCAATATGGTATAGACATCTGGGGTCAGGCGGCGGACTGGCATCGAACCTTCGTCCTCCAGAAACGAGCGGTAAGTCAAGTTGCCCGCGTCAAGGCTGATGAGTCAGCTCAACCTCATTTCATTAGAACTAGGTATACTCACGCTTCCCAGCCTTATCATAATATATAACACAGCAATCTGCACCAGAAAAGACATTAATAGTTATAGTCGAAGCGGTGATTACAATAGGCACTGCCTGAAACCCATACCACATCGCCCAGCCGAGTCTGAGAGGGTGACACGTACGATGGGACCTGCCTTTTACAACCCTCTGCCAAGGGATATAAAAATGCTTCTTCTCTTTCAATGTTCAAAAGAAAATTAAAGTGATGGTTGGTCGAGAAGACGTTCTACAGCCTGGGAGATCACTTATAATAAAACACAATGGTGTAATATTAATAAAATAATTGATGTGCATAATTGTTATATAATAATTATAATTATTACCTTTGTCCAGCAGTGGACGTTTTTTGGCTGATATAATGATTATTATATTGAAATATAGCATACTTTTGATTTAATATGATTGACGTCCTGTAACAAAATTGTTATTAATTATGATTATGATTATCGAAAGAAAAGTGATCAATATCTTAATTAACGATAGTCCTTCTGCTGAAACTCACTATCATAGAAAAGAGAAACAGTTTCACCAATGTTTTGGAAATTGCGCATTAGTTTTGAGAGATTTATTTTAGCGACAAGACCACCAACCTGTATTAAGTACTCACTTTTTTATGTTGGGATATTTTGCACCTTGTGTTGTGAAATAAAGTATTTCCAATTGCATTCAACTAGTATACGGAGTAACGATCTATTCTGATACGAAATATTTTACTCTAAAGTTTTAACAGCTTGTCTGCGACAACAATTACTAATGGATTGCCTTGTAGACTCAGCTTGACACTAATCACCTTACGGAAGGGTATTATTTTATTTCAAAAAAAATAATAAGGGAGCATCTGTGACGTAACGAGTAGGACCCCTAGTCCGCGAGGTCGTGGTTCGAATCTTGCCACGTACCAATGTGTTTTCAAATTTAGATTTCATATGTTCGTTTACACGACGATCTTAAGGTGAAGGAAAACCTGCACACGCCTGCGAAGAAACTCGAAGTTTATGCGTGAAGTCGACCAACCCACATTGGGCCCACGTGGTTGACTGCTCGTATTACTGCAACTGCTGTAAGTCCCGATTGCTTTAATTCAGAGTAGGCTTGAGTCCCTCAGTGGGGACGTATATGAGCTAATATGCTTAATAAGGGATAAACACCAAGCATTTCAAATCAAATAATTCAATCTTTTGTCAATTAATTTCTTAAGAACACTTTTAGTATTGAAAGCGGTCACAGCTCAGTATTGGAAGCGGTCCTAGCTCAGTATTGGAAGCGGTCATAGCTCAGTATTGGAAGCGGTCATAGCTCAGTATTAGAAGCGGTCATAGCTCAGTATTAGAAGCGGTTATAGCTCAATAATGGAAGCGGTCATAGCTCAGTATTGGATGATGAAATACGGTTAAATTCGGTTAGATCAAATATCATCAATATGTTTTTTTCGGAGATTTTAAAGAGATTCCGTAAATAAGTACCTACCTACTTACCTACATCTAATTATGGCCGCTAGGAAGGCAGAAATCAGTTTTAAAATCCACTACTATTGGTTCGTAAATAGTCAAGAAATAATAGATGACTCTTCTAGATTATATTCAAGCTCGGTTATTTCAGCGAGGCTAGGCTAATATGCAACTCGCGTACTCTTGTCGATGATATAGGTTAACTGACCACGGTCATTACCTAGATGGGTTTGACTGTAAGTACTAAGTAACGCTTATCTCGACCGTTACATGCTAAGCAAGGCACGTTAAGCCGTTGGTTTCGGTTGCTATCGCTAGATTGCAAACTTCTGACAGTTTGCCAATAGCTCTACAACCTCCAACAATCTGGAATTGGCCCAGTGTGCGCAGTATGGCCTAAACTTCAGCTTGAGAAAATATCCGTGGACAGAACGGGGCGCAGGAGACGTTATAGGTTTATGGCGAGATACAATGTCAACAGATTGCAACGGCATCGTAATAAGATATGGAAGGCACAAGTCTACAATGGAAAATGACCCATAACACAAGCCTATCCTAGAACGCACTATCAAAATTTTACGGGAATACATCATAATTTTTATATGTAAAAAATAACTCAAACCATTCGGTTGGACCAATGGCCGGTCCCCAGGCATACCACCTCTCCTAGCGAGATATCTATGTCCCTTTACTCCGAAGAGTGGGAACACACTGTTTCCACAGTTCGTTAACGTATTATCATTATATCATCCATCATAATTTTCATATTGGTCAGCAACGTCTATGCCAGACACTGCAAAACCTAGCATACGATCAAGAAAGCATAGGGCTATCTAGAACCAAGACTGAATCCATTCTGAGAACCATTTGTTGAAACCTAGCTCCACACTGGTATCAACTCGTCACTCCTGCTAGTGCCTACTTAAAGCAACACAAAGTGAGTATTAGATCACGAGTCACGATTTGCAAACACACATCAGCCAAAGGGCTTCTACTGCTGGACACAGACCTCCCCAAGTAGGATGGTGTTACTGTAATCACTACGCTTAGCAGGCGGGTTGGCGATCGTAGTGTATAGTGTGGTGGCTCACTACGCAAAAAGGGCCCCTTTCTCGTTTTTGGTTCCTTAGTCCCTACTTACGAAGGAGATGGGTTGGTACTTTTCTACGGTCGCACCAAATCAGGCCTATAATCAACACAATCACAGCTCGTGACACATAATATTACTATTGATATATGTTTACTGTCATTCGAATTTTCATTTCAACCAATTTGCCTTAAACAGCGCAAAACCATGCGTTCCCAAATCGCTTACAGCTGTTTTGATTGATCTAAAGGCAATACTAACCGAAGGGAAACACATCAAATTTTACAGCGGCCATGAAACAGCTCCACTGATTCCGAGACGCTGCACCGTCATAAAGTGTGCGGTACCGGTACGAAATATCGAACGTTGGTTGTTCGAATTGTTTTTATATCGATGGTAACCTTTGTTTCTTATAATCCTTTACTGAAACAATATATAAATACTTATTGTACAGAGGCCAGCACATCAAGCTAGACACTTGTAGATACTAACCGAGGGGAAACACATCAAATTTTACAACGGCCATGAAACAGCTTCACTGATTCCAAGACGCTGCACCGTCATAAAGTGTGCAGTACCGATACGAAATATCAAATTTTGGTTGTTCGAATTGTTTGTATATAGATGGTAACCTTTGTTTTTTATAATCCTTTACTGAAACAATATATAAATACTTATTGTACAGAGGCCAGCACATCAAGCTAGACACTAGTAGATACTAACCGAAGGGAAACACATCAAATTTTACAACGGCCATGAAACAACTTCACTGATTCCGAGACGCTGCACCGTCATAAAGTGTGCGGTATCGATACGAAATATCAAATTTTGGTTGTTCGAATTGTTTGTATATAGATGGTAACCTTTGTTTTTTATAATCCTTTACTGAAACAATATATAAATACTTATTGTACAGAGGCCAGCACATCAAGCTAGACACTTGTAGTGCGATTCTAATCCATACGCATACGGCATAAGAACGGTACAAAGATCAAATTGTCTAGCTTAATGTGCTGGCCTCTGTAATTTCATTAAGGTCTCTAAAATTGTTTATCTACATGTTATTAAAACTTGCAAAACTAAATGGCTATGAAAAATATGGGCAAGAAAATGTATCTTATGTGGAGTGGGGACTGAAGGACGTAAGTGTTGGACGCCCTTATTCTTAGTAGACTGATGATTGAAGAAAACTCGGAGGGATCAGCTTAATGCAAGTGATGACGTGATTCAGGATCGCACTTAGGTCTTCGGTGGAAGGCCTAAATTTAACAGTGGATATAACACTTTAAATTTTCATGATTATCATTATGGCAAATTTAAAATTGATGTGATTCTATAAAACAAAGGTATTGATGTTGCCGTGCGACCTCAGCTATCGAAGCATAGTCAAAACTTTGCGGTAAAAACAATATCAATACCTATGTTCTATAAAATCACGTCTTCTGCTTTCAAATTTTCTTAACAGTGGATATCTTCTAGCTGCAATTATGGCGATAATAATAAGACGACGTTAGATTCAAAGTGACGACCACTTGAAGCACTTTCGAATGAACGTACTCCCTTTATCGATTTATTGAAAGTTTGATCCTTGATATTCGATACAACGTGCCCTAACTAATCGTAAAGCAAGTATAAAATTGTACATTTGGAGTCAAACAAAGCGGAGCAATAATTTGGACAAAATGAAACCAGCGGCGGTGCCGGGCGCGGAATGTCAAACATTTTCCTTGTCAACCTTCCTGTGCCAACATTTATTTATTGCGTTTTAACAAAGTTCCGAGTGCGCAGGTGGAGTCAAACGACGCACATCTACATTGTTAGCAATGGAGATCGTGTTGTAACTCGTGCACGTGGTAACTTAGTGCTTTCGTGACACTATGCTAACGGGTTGACGTGATTAAGTTATAAAGTACTAGCTTTTGCCCGCGGCTTAGACCGCGTGGAAATCGTTTTTATGACTGCCCGAAAACGGCTCGCGAGCGTGGACATGAATTTTCTCCAGATCCCTCGGGAACTATGTCAGGATATGCCTATTAGTTAATTATGTAATTTCACATCCCCTTAACCATCTCTGTGCAAAAAATCACACAATAGATTATTCCGTAGCGATGTAAAAGAAATTAACCAAAAAAGAGTTCCCTCAGGAACTGCATCGGGCTATGCTATTTTTCACGGAATAACAAGTAGCCTATGTCCTTTCTAGTGACACAGGCTACCTGTGTGCCAAATGTCATTAAGATTGGTCAAGGCGGTGAAGCGTCAAACGGTAACAAACAAACAAACACATTTTCACATTTATACTATTAGTAACGATTAACTTAGTACGAATAAATGAAATGTACTACATAAACAAAATTTACTTATTATATTTGGACAGAATACGAACAACAAAATACACTCGCAATACAAAAACTTCAGATTGGCTTCTACTCAAGTTACTGACCCACTTTCCCTTAGGAATCCATGGTGAATTCCTCATTCTATTTTCCTTCTCATACAAATTTGATCAGCTGATTAGCCTACTTTGTACAAGAAGCCCAGGATTTTTTTTGACTTGACCGTAATTTTTTTGGGTATAGCTGTTCAATTTCATCACTAGAAAATTAATTTTATTCTAGTGGTGTTCTTAAGTTTCATTCATAATTAACATTAACTAAAAATTAAGAAATATTTTACTCGGTTAACCGGAATTACTACCTATACATTGGTTATATTTGAATAACGGGACGTCCATGAATTACGTAGGGTCAAAATATGGAGGAAACGGTTTGGGTAATCTAACCAAATGTTATTAAATGGGGTTAACGAACATCTAACGTCAACATCATCATATCTTCTTATGAGGCCCATATGTCATCACTGGCAACACATACTGGTTAAAGACCTTAGACTTGAGACACTGCGGTATTTGGGATGTGAAGATATTGCGAACGTCAAAATACTCTATCAAAAATTAGTGGACTGAACTAGAATAGATAAAAATATTTAAAAAATAATATTTAATTTATGTTATTAAATATAAATTTCACGTGAGGAAGGGGTCTATTTACGTCTTAAAAAATCTCACGAAGGGAGGCCTTAAACCCTTAGACTTCGTCTAGTTTTTAGGATACATACCAGATAACCCTTATAATAAGCCTACACAGTCTGTCTGTTCGTCTGTCCTACCTTTAACCTCTAAAGCCCCGAATCACCGATATCGGCTGACTAAACCAAAGACCCACTCAAGCCCCGTACCATCGATATCGGTGGATGTGACGTACGCAACTTTAGGCCCTCTTAGTTAATTAATACGTTGCATAATCCTGTATGACGTTTTTGTTCATGATTCTTTAAGTAGTCAGGCGTATAATGATACAACTTTTGTCTATGGTTTCATGTAGTTTTATTGAAAAAATCCCATAGATACCTGTCTCACTCAGAATTTGCTGTGTTTACGGTGTGCGGCGTTTCTCGAATTTTATTCAAATTGTATATTTTATTGTTGTTTTTGTGAATTGTGAGGTGTTTTTGTGTTCTCGTGTAAGTAATGTAAGTACTGCGTCTATTTTATATAGTTATTTTATTAGCCATTTAGCTATAAAACAACGTTTTTGTGTCGGGCGCATGTTTGTGGAGTCGACCATTTTCTAAATGATTTATTGCTATGAATGAATGGTTGGATGGCTGTAGTCTTTTTATTACATAGAGATTAGAGTTCCACGAAGTCAAAACAAAAGACCTTTTATGAATAGAAGAAATAGTTCTCGAGTTTTGTTTATTTATGTTAGCCGCGGCGGCACGGCGCTGCTGCGCGCGCAGAGGCCGGGGCTTGACGGAGTTATTTCAATGAAATCAAAGTACCTGAGTGGTTAAAGGTCCATCTAATCCATCCAAGCAAAGGTAAATCCACAATTGATCAACCCTTGGAATCATCTCAATCACGTCAACGCGCACCGCCCGCGCCGCTAGTCAGTCGCCGCGAAACGATACGAACGCATAAACTCAGTCGAATAACATTAAACGTGTTTGTAAACTCTTTATTGTACAAAATATACACTTCGAATAATATTAAAAAAAAAAAAAGGTTCAGTACAAAGGCGTATATCTCTTAGAGGGATTAACTTCGATAAACTTCATCCCATAGACGGTAGACGGCTAGACGGTTTAATTTGAATTCTAAATTCAGCATCGGTACTTCTTTCTATATTTGAATTAGACATTATTATAACATTTATCTATTTATTTAAAAACAGAGAACAGTGATATTATTAAGTAAAGTAATGAGCTTTCAGAAGCCTTTTAAGATACATTCAACATAACTACAATAATTATGTCGACGACCCATCTTTAAACACGTGTAACAAGTATTATTATGGCGGATTTAGTAACATTTTATGAAGATTTCAAAGTATAAATAAATTACGAGTATGAAGATCTCTATACAAAAGACGTGTTTTCGTATAATGGTAATACATAGAATCATAAATCGTGGTGTAATTAATAGTAAAATCCTTAATGTACGAATTAAAAAAAAAACTGTCGCTTTCGTTGAAGTCTCTCGTTTCAAAAGAATTAGTATCAGTGGAGAGTGGTGAAGACTCGTGTGGAGAGATGCGGTGGCACGGAACTTCGACTTGCGATCGTTTCCTGAAAATCTAGTCAGTACGGTGCTAATTAATTCATTATCATCATATCAGCCGAAAAAAGTCCACTGATGCACAAAGGCCTCCCCCAAAGATTTCCACGACGACCGGTCCTACGCTGGCTGCATCCATCGGCTTCCCGCGATCTTCATCAGGTCGTCGGTTCACCGCATGGGAGGCCAGCCTACGCTACGAGTACGTTATTAATTAATTTAATATAATATTTATTTTATTTCACGGTAAATTTTGTAATTCTCGTATGATCTCAATTAATTAGAAGTTGAAACACTGTGCCTGTTTGATTGCCACTTGACGTATGCACGGACGCGAGAGAAACCGTCAATTCCAGCTTTCCGTCCTTTGCTAGACAGATTTCTTTTCCTTTACACCTTCAAAATATTGCGTCTTCCATGGTTATTTCATTGCTGAATATTTTTTTCTAAAGATAACTATTAATGTTACCAGACAAAATAATTTGGGGTAATGTAAAGATTAAATTACAAGGAGTCGCTATCAATTTGTATACTAATTGTATAAATGTGAAAGTATCCTTCACGTCGCAACGGATCAACGTTATTGTTTGCCCAGACATCGTTAACGGGATGTGTAGTGACATAACCTACTTTTTGTCCTGTAAAATTGTTTCTTCATCATCATATCAGCCGAAAAACATCCAATGCTGGACAAAGGCCTCTCCCAAGGATTTCCACGACAATCGGTCCTACGCTGCCCGCACACAGCGGCTTTCCGCGATCTTCACCAGGTCGTCGGTCTACCGCATGGAAGGCCTGTTTACGCTACTTTTTCCGGTGCGCGGTCACCACTCGAGAACTTTACTACCCAAATTGTTTATCCCGACAATTGCCGAGGAAACTAGAAAAAGCCTTTTTATTGTTCTTCTTACTCGTCGCAAAAGAGCAATGGATCTACGTGTCTTTATGGTACAGAGATGGGTACAGAGATGGTTAAGGATGGGATGGGATACAAATAGATATTTTTTTAATGTAAAATTATCATATCCCAAAATTATAGTCTTCGAGGAAGTTAAAAAGTCGAATATGCACGCTCGCGATCCGATCGCTAAACGCGCACCGTACACTTTCAAAGATAGTTTTGACAATACCATCCACGTCAATCGCGTTCTATCTACGCCCCATACAAACTCGTCGTGCGAATGTTCTCGACGCGACAATCACTGGTACGTATTGTCCTATTAGTAGGTCGTACAAACATCCTGTCCCTCTCATCCCCTTGCTCTTGCGATATCTGAGAGTCGTGATACTCGTGCGTGACACAGAGCAGGTGGTACAAAAGGTCCGCTTGGTACAGACTAGGCTATGGGGCGCACAAAGTAATTAACAGTTGGCTCTCCCACACAGCGGCGTTGTAACGGTTGATTTATTGCAATATTTGTTCTTAGTAGATTTTGTGTTACGACACAAACGACCTTAAGAACTGCTGCAATAATTACGCGATAGAAATAGGATAGTCCCGTTCTTGTGCCCTGCGATATTGTGCCTCCGTGGCGTAATGGTTAACCCATTCGCCTCACACCAGGAGGTCGCGGGTTCGATTCCCGGTGGGGTCAATTTGTAAGACTCGGTTTGGTTGGTGGTAGGGCATTTTCTAAGCCCACCTGGCTAGCTACCACCATCTTATCTAAGTCTTGCCGCCAAACATCAGTGTTAACAACATTGATGTGTTCCGGCTTGAAGATAAGATAGCCGGTTCTCCATTGCGATGGAGAATTTTGGTAAGCCCGCTTCCATCTTCGGCATCATCGTCACTTACCATCAGGTGAGATGATGCCAAGGGCTTACCAATTATGAAAAAAAATAAAAAAATATCGACATCTTTTCTAAGTACATTTTACATTAGAACTCATGTGATCTTGCGCACACATGCGTTGATAACGCTACTAGGAGGTACCTCAATTTAGGTTCTACAATTAGTTTGATACTAAACATTTATAAGTGTCCTAAAAATATTTATTATGGATACAGATTTATCATCCCACGAAGAATTTTTATTATTAACAGTAGCTATAGAAAGTGACCGAAGAAGACGCAAAAAACAAAGGTACGTAATTTTAGTTAAAAAAAACTATTATTTTACTATGCAAACAATTAGCGGAATGCGGGTAGGTGGCAACTGTTCAACCAAATGCAAGAAGAGGGAGAGCTAGTGAATTTTTACCCGCGATGTAACAGAGACGGTATATGCGTTTGGGGTGAGAGGGTGTTTGTGCAAAAGAATGTTGCCATTTTCTCCTAAACTACTAGTCCGATTTTGATGTGGTTTTCAGTGATGGGTTCGGATTTGATGGGTGCATGTTCTTAGATAGGTGTTACGGTGACAGATCCCCAGGGGGCGCTGCAGTAAACATTTTTTGGAAAAACTAATGTCACCATTTATCTCCAAAACTACTAGTCCAATTTTGATGCGGTTTTCAGTGATGGGTTTTGGTTTGATTGGTGCATGTTCTTAGATAGTTGTTACAGTGACAACTCACCAGGGGGCACTGCAGTAAACATTTCTTTGTATAATCCAATGTTGCTTTTTATCTCCAAAACTACTAGTACAATTTGGATGCGGTTTTCAGTGATGGGTTTGGATTTGATTGTTGCATGTTCTTATAAATAAGTTACAATGCAAACTCACCAGGGGACGCTGCAGTAATTTTTTTTAAACCAATGTCACCATTTATCTCCAAACACTATTTATCTCCAAAACTACTAGTCCGATTTTGATGTGGTTTAGAGTGATGGGTTCTGGTTTGATTGGTGCATATTCTTAAATAGGTGTTACAGTGACAACTCACCCGGGGGCGCTGCAGTTAACATTTTTTGTACAAACCAATTTTGCCATTTATCTCCAAAACAACTAGTCCAATTTTGATGCGGTTTTCAATGATGGGTTTAGATTTGATTGGTGCATTTCTTAGATAGGTGTAACGGTGACAACTCACTAGGGGGCTCTGCAGTAATTTTTTTTTTGGTACAAACCAATTTTGCCATTTATCTCCAAAACTGATTCTCTAATTTGATACGGTTTTCAGTGATGGGTTCGGGTCTTCGGGTTTGATTGATGCATGTTCTTATATATGTGTTACGATGAAAACTCCCAGGAGGCGCTGCAGTTAATATTTTTTGTGCAAAACCAAAACTACTTGTTCGATTTGGATGCGGTTTACCTATGCTCCTTAAAAAGTTTGAAATAAAATGCTAAATTAAAATTTTGAACTAACCCACGACGGTTAAAAGGAAAAGTTGAAATGTTAATACTTATTCCAATTTTAAATTAATATATCTATAAAAATAAAAAATAAAAAAATTTAATGTATGTACCTATGCTCTTTAAAAAGTTTGAAATAAAAAGCAAAATAGATTTTTTTTTAAAACCCACGACATTTAAAATGAAATTGGAAAAGGATTAAATAAAAAAGGATTAAAAAACCCAAGAAAATCCGTCGGGGTCTACCATCACTCTTTAGAATTTTAACATAAATATAAATAAGTAGAGCAATAAAATATCTCGAATTATTCACGTTACTATAAAACTAAAAAACCAGTTCATTTAATGGCAGTTTATTAATGTTTTTTATTAATGTCATAGGGAGTTGAATATTTTATTGCCACATCTACATCTTCGGGAATGAAATAGGTAAGTATGGAAGTGCTATGAAAACTGATTCTTTGTTGTTCATATGTCCGACTCTGCGAGAGATCAAATTTTCTTATAAAAGCTTTTTACGTTTATTTTCACTAGTTACAGAAATTCTTTAAGTCGGGGTTTTTAATTATTTAATCCTTTTACAATTTGGGTGGGTTTTTAATATGGTTAAGAAAAAATACTTATGTAACTAAGAGATACGTCATCAACATAATGTATTAGTTAATTTAATTCATGTTAATGTTATGGCACAAAGGAATTATGAAATAAAATGATACTTAAAATGAGCAGGTGAAATATTTATGTAACGAAGAGATATGTCATCAACATAATGTGTAAGTGAATATAATTCATTATCGTTATGGCATAAAGGAATTTTGAAATAAAATGATACTCAAAATGAGCACGTGCAGTACTTGCGTCGTTTTTTTACACATGAATACTCATAAATTAGTACCCAACTATTGGCTGGGCTACTACATGACATTTATTTCGCGAATTTTCCGCTTGGACAGTCAAAAATTACTAAAAACGAAAACACTGCAGGGAACATTTACTTACTGACGTGTATTTCCATTGAGATTATTGACATTTGTAATTATTGTTATCTTTTTTATTTTATCCGTTTTTAAGTATTTTTAATGTGGTTTTGACCTGTAATTTACAAACTATGAACAAATGGATTATTATGATTACTGATTATGGATTACACTGTCATTGTAATTTAGCGTTCATTATATTTTTTTGCGCTGAGATGGTCGCAGGTTGTTTAGTAAAGCAAGGCTGCACGTGTAGATACGAGACAGTCTTGCTGTAGAGGTACATACGCACACACTGAAAATATCGTTTGACAAAAACGCAGCTGTGTGGGAAGTGCGCGGGACGTATAATCGCAATAACGCCTGCGATATTATCGAACGTGATAACACAGCTGTGTGTAAGAGCCTTATTCTTTACCTCTACAGTGAAGGCAGTATTACATACAAGCGTGAAAGTTAGTGAGACTGTAGTACTTATCCTGAAGTAAAACAAAACATTATAAAAACTTACCAAGTGTGAGTTGTACTTGTGCTAAGGAGTCCGAAATGAATAAAAAAAACATATTTCTGTCGCTCGCTTGGATGTATTTTGTTTGTAATGTGAATAGGTACGGGTATCATTGTCATAGTTGTGGTGGCACGAAACCATCGGAGTGAGAGTCCAACATGTATACTTGGCCGAATTTTTTTGTAGGAACTTTTGTGACGTGTGTCATTGTTACACCTCCATACAGGGTGACTATTCACGTAACAACTTTTCTCAAGGAACGTCTACAATCAGAGCAAAAAAGTTTTTCACTTTCTATAATAATTGTCAATAATTAAACACTCGATTTTCAAACTGTGTACAAAAGCCGTCACAGTTCGTTAGTACAAACACAAGCCGATGCAAGCATCACTGCGCGCAGCTAACTGGCTGTTTCGGAGTAGATAAAGGGCGGACCCTCTGTGTTTAGTTAGTCTGTGCTCGTGAGACCGACAATCGGTCGCGACTCGACTCGAGACCGCACTTGAGGCGCTCTCAGTGATAATACCTCGGCTTCACGTGTCACGGCGCTGTCGCCAGATCGGGCTAAACACGATAATCCCAGCCCGACACACGACTAAGCATGATTAGATGATAGAGCAGAGCTCAACTAAAATTGTCTACTGTGAAATTTATGGCAGTATTAGAAGTGAAAGTTTTCTTGTTTCAAATTTGTCTATCCATCCATCCATCTGTCCTACCTTTAAAGGGTTTAACTTTTGAACTATAATAGAAAGCTGGTTGAATTTTTTACAAAATATGTGTTATACTAGCCGGTATTCTGAACATAACAATGAAAAAAATTCGTAAAAATTAGGTGGGGTCCCCATACATAAACACGTTTTTTATTGTTTTTTCTTTGTCGTTAAAACTGTAATACGTACGAGCATCAAACTTGGTGTGATTATAGTAAAACAATCAATATTAGAAACTGGCCAAAGAGTCGAACTCGTGCTAAGAATCCCAAACTGAATGAGGAAAAAACATTTTTACTGTCGGTCTCTTTGATGTCGTTTATATTGAAATGAGTATAATTTTTATTTTATTTTATATTTTTTATTTATTGCTTTAAAGAACAAACATAAAGATATTAAACAGTACAAAGGAAACCCTAATTGTTATACTTCTTTATGCATTAGGGTATCTTACCCAAAGATGTGATATTACAGTTCATGTATGACTGATTTTTTATAAATACGTATTTAGTGAGATAAATGATATAACATACTCACTAGTTTAAATTGACTTTCCTGCTGCTCCGATATATGTGTAAAACATCTAAATTCGTTGAATACGTTCAAATAGCTCAGTAAAATTTTACACGCTGTAAAAATTTTATGCGTTGAACATAAAAAACATCTTCCGAACATATTGGTTGCAATCACAATTGCCAATAGCAAAACACTTTTTCTTTTATTGATTAACTTGCTAGCATTTTTACATTGTGTCTATTTCACAAAGGTACAACGACATAACATAACATAATATAGGGTCGGTCGGTCCACTCGTCTAGACGACCTCTGGCTACCGTTGTAAGTCTCTGGTTATTTTCCATGGAGTTATATCGCGGTGGGCGAATAAATAAACATGTTTTCGTGTGGACTTATCCTATTTCATCCTATCGAGATCTTAAGACCTCGGCGCGAGAGTGTGTTGACAATGCTTGTTAGAATTCACTCGGATCGGGAAATAGGACGTAAGCACTAAGTACAAATACGGTAAAATATACAGATATACCGTCGGTGGCGTAACGGCTAGGGCCGCCACCTCCTGTCCGGGAGGTCGTGGTTCGAATCCTGCCACGAACCAATATGATTTCAAATTTAGATTTCATTTGTACGTTTATCCGACGCTCTTAAGGTGAAGGAAAAGGAAACCTGCACACGCCTGCGAAGAAACTCGAAGGTTGTGTGTGAAGTCGACCAACCCGCACTGGGCCCGCGTGGTCGACTAAGGCCTAATCGCCCTGATTCAGGGTAGGCTCGAGCCCCTCGGTGGGGACGTATATGAGCTGATATAATAATATTAAATAAAATATTCCAATGTGTATCCAAGGAATTTATTTACTTGTTGCTGCTACGGCACGAGCTCGTAGTAAGGCGTAGCGCTACGACGACGTAGCACTCGAAATAAACAATGCATCCTTGAGCTAAAATCCTCCAAATTTCAGACGTCTGCTTTAACTATTATGCAATGTGGATGACGACAGCATTTAAATTTAATCGCATGATCTCGGATGCAATGGAATTTGGTTCTATACATTTTTAGCTCTCATTGTTAATTAGCCTGTTTTAGCATGTCCAAAAGATGTCCATTACTGGACACAGGCCTCACCCGAGTTGAGAGGTAACGCAGTAACGCTTGGCAGACGGGTTGGCGTAGAGGAGGTACGCGGCAAGGACGCTGCTGCCCATCCTCCGGTTGTTGATCCCTCCGTCTCCTCTTACGACCCCCTGGGGAAGAGTCGACGTGCTACTATTCTAGGGCCGCATAACAGGCTAAAGCTCTCATTGAATAAATTAAACTAGCCATTACCTATTATATGAAATAAAGTTAGTAACGACTTGGTTTGCTCAGAATCCTTACTAATATTATAAATGTGAAAATGTGTTAGTTTGTTTATTTGTTTGTTTGTTTGTGACCTTTGCACACCTACACCTACACCTTAACCAATCCTGATGAAATTTGGCACGCAGGTAGCCTGTGTTACTGGAAAATACATAGGCTACTTTTTATCCCAAGAAAGTGGAATAGCCCGATGCAGTTCCTGAGGGAACTGAAAAAATTGTCTTATTATGGTTAATTCGAAATGATGTTTTGTTGATATTTTTTCTTATAGATTTTTGAAGGGATGGGAAAAAACATATTGTACTAATTAGAACATCCTGATATAGTTTCCGAGGAAACTGGATAAAACTCATATCTACGCTCGCGAGCCGCTTGCGGCTTGCGCACCACACACCCTCGAAGACAGTCATAAGAAAAATGTCCACGTGGGCGACGCCGCGGGCAAAAGCTAGTTAGAAAACATTTCTAATCCTAGTAAGATATAATTTGTAATCCTATCAAAATTAAAACTAAAAATAATAACGGCACAGCCAAAATTTTCACTGTATTTGGCTTACCAAGTAAGGCTCAAGGTCACCCAAAGGGCAAGGGAGCGTGCTATGCTCGGAGTTTCTCTGTGTGATCGAATCAGCAAAGTGGGCTATCAGCTGATCAATTTCTATAAAAGTTTCTTTTTGAGATTTCAGCAATGTTGTAGAACATAACATGTTTAGTGGTTTACAAGTTTTTAGATAAGTACCAGTTACCATATATATTAATTCAGACGTTTAGCCTCGATTCCGGGATAAAAATAAAAACATCCAAACCTCGAAACTATTGCATTTATAATCGATTACTCTTCCCACTAATGACTATTATTTTATCCCCGAAAAACCTTCCATCGGCATAAAATGTATCCTGTACTTATATTCTAGGTAATGTTACAAAGTGTACCACATTTTATCTTAATTTGTTTAGTCTTACTGCCGTGACACTGAACAGCCTAAAACGATCGAAGCATACCACCTTTCAACATTTGCATCTGTAAATAGCGTGTTTTAACCGTGGTACCACGGCTTTTGTACTCACGTCTGAATATTTAAGTGCTTAGTTCATTCAAACTACAAAACGGATTTTCTTACGGTTTTCACTATCATTAAGAGATGAAAATAAATAAAAACGTAACGCGCGTGCTACGCAGCGGCTCACGCGCCGCGCACCTTCAAGTTTGTAATGTAAGTCTGGGCTCGGCGAGTGGCAATCGATGGAGCTAACTAATGGGACGCCCGCCCGGCAAACCCGAGCCAAACATGGGGAGGCTTCCGGCTGTTCTCATCACACGTTAGATCTGCCACACTGCACACAAGTTTTAAAAAGGGGTTTACCGAGTTTTATAAAATAGTTATTAATCTAAATTTTGATAAAAATTAATTTCAAACATTCTTATTTTGTTAATCTTTGTCGTATATAAAAAGTTGCCTATATGTTACTCCAAGTCCTTACTTGCCTACCTACCAAATTTCAGCCAGATACATTCAGTAGTTTCTACGTGAAAGAGTTACAAACATCCATACATACAAACTTTCGCGTTTATAAAATTAGTAGGATAGTATACACAAATAAATCTGAACATTGAAGATGTTTAAAAACAACTAAGTAGGGCGATTTAAAATGAGTAACTAAACATACCAAAATAGTTTTTAAAATTTTTGTTCGGTTGTTTGTCTGTCAGTCTGTTTAACCACGCATTACGCAAAAACCACTAAACGGATTTTGACGAACTTTGTATAGTGACAGCGTATATCCCGAAATAACATACTTTATTCAAAAAAATCTCGGAAATTGACCGAAAAATAAAAACCAGAAACAAAAACTTTTGTTAAAGTACAAAGCTAATGTAGTTGAGGCGACATCAAACCCACGACCCTCAGCCCAGCAGACAGCAGCGCTGCGACGGGACCAACGGGTCTGTCGTTCATCCAAATGAACATGAGGGCATCACCGAGAAATAGAAACCAGTGGACTAGGATTAATAATTTCAGAGATATAGCCGTTTTAAGTTAGACAGGTCTGGAAGAATCTGAATCTGGAATCAGATGTGCTAGTTTCCTCATGATGTTTTCTAAAAAAACTGTAACAAAGTTTTATATGCCGTTCCAAACTAATGAAGTCTTTTTGAGCGAGTAGAAATTATGACATTTCATATCTCATATTCGTGCTGGATTTCTATACAGATGTTACCTAAAGGTGCAGTGATACTTTAAGGTGGGCTTGTTCTCATCAACTGAAAAACTTTTGTTATACAACTTTGCTGAAATAACGATTTTTTTTTATTGTTCATACAAATTAGTCATCTGATTGGCCTGGCCGGTTTGGAATGAAAATACCATAATAAAGTTCGCGATTTCAGAAAAGTTGTAGAACAAAAGTTTTTCAATTTGATGAGTACAAACCCACCTTAAATGATTACTGCACCTTTATTACATCCTGTTATTATTATTATTATATCAGCTCATATACGTCCCCACCGAGGGGCTCGAGCCTACCCTGAATCAGGGTGATTAGGCCTTAGTCGACCACGCGGACCCAGTGCGGGTTGGTCGACTTCACACACAACCTTCGAGTTTCTTCGCAGGCCTGTGCAGGTTTCCTCACGATGTTTTCCTTCACCGTTAAAGCAATCGGTAATGATATGTACGTAAGTTTTTGAAAAACTCATTGGTACATTGGCCGTCCAGATTTGAACCCGGTACCTCTGGTTAGATGGACCGAGTCGTTACCGGTTGAGCCACCGACGCTTATATTATCCTGTATATTAGTACCTACTTAATATATGCAGAGCGCTTACTTAGAAATGCAGCCGCGATCAGGGTGGAACAGAAAAGACTACTATTTTGTCTCTTTCACACGATTTTCATTTAAAAAAAATGTAAACATTGGTAAGAATATTAACTATAGATTGACATTTACAGTTTGTTATGAATTACAAATGATTTTTATTGCGATAACATTTCTAAAAAAGTAATCGAATTAACCTGTAACAAAAAAAGACATGCAGAATGTAATTATACTATTGATTTACTAGTGGAAAACGGGCACAAAATTTAGAGCGGGGCACATTGCTCGTAGAACAGATGGCCGTTGGGGCAGTAAAGTTCTCGAGTGGCGACCACGCACCGGAAAGCGTAGTGTAGGCAGGCCTCCCACTCGGTGGACCGATGACCTGGTGAAGGTCGCGGGAAGCCGCTGGATGCGGGCAGCGCAGAACCGGTCGTCGTGGAGATCCTTGGGGGAGGCCTATGTCCAGCAGTGGACTTCCTTCGGCTGATATGATGATGACTAGTGGAAAAATAAATACATTTGAACCTAATAATACAATGGCTCTGACTGCGGTAGTCAAATTTAAAAGCCTAACAACCGATAACAACGTAGTTGTCAGGGAATTTTTAACTTATGAATTCTTTACGTTTGGAGTTCGACAATTATCATAAATCGTTTATCGCCTTACATAAACGGTTGCGGAAAAGAATCCTATGCAGGTTGTGGAAATACTTTCCACAGGAATTCGGTTCGCGTTATTTGTTTAAAAGCGTCGGTGGCTCAACCGGTAACGACTCGGTTCTTCTAACCAGAGGTACCGGGTTCAAATCTAGACGGCCAATGTACCAATGAGTTTTTCAAAAACTTACGTACATACTTACCGAATGCTTTAACGGTGAAGGAAACATCGTGAGGAAACCTGCAAACGCCTGCGGAGAAACTCGCAGGTTGTGTGTGAAGTCGACCAACCCGCACTGGGCCCGCGTGGTCGACTAAGGCCCGATCGCCCTAATTCAGGGTAGGCTCGAGCCCCTCGGTGGGGACGTATATGAGCTGATATATGTATTTGTTTACGTTTATTTACGTAGGGTAATCTTGATATTTTATAGTGCTTACATGGCCTTTTAGGGTTTTTTCTCAAATGGTACAAACGAAACCACGCGTGGCACGCATGTTCATAGTTCAGTGCTGTTTGTAGCGTTGTTCAGCTATAGCGATGAATGGAAGGCAGATTCCATTGGTAGGATAGTAAAATGGCTAAGGCGTGCAAAGGGAAACAGTTGCCATTGCACTTTAAACTATCGGTATGCACTCCAAACATATGCAAAACGCTTATCAGTGTGATTTGAAAGTGTACTAGGTGTTCTTTGAACAACATACGAAGTTGTAACCCCCCACCAGCCTATTTAAAATATATAAATATAAATATATAAATATAACTAACTAAACCTACCTATAATACGCATACGTACATACAACATACAACCTACCGCTTTCTACTTATAAGAAGTATGTAAGCTATACTTGATTTTTATTGTATTTTAGAATACGATTAAACGTTTGGCCAGATCGTCTAGAGAACCCTAATTTGTGATCGCAGCAACTCAGAGTCTTTTTGAAGGTGAATGACAAGTTATTTTTAAGAGATTAATCTATCACGTTGTGTTTGGACGAACGATGTAGTTTAACCCGTAATTTTGAAGTATTTCGCGCGGAACCCTAGTTTCCCTACTGTGATTGGTCCCTATTTTGGGCCCCCCCAAATTGGGGAGGGTAGCTAGCCCCCAGTGCTCGGAATAACGCAATACTTGGCTGACGCCAGTACTGCATTATTTTGGTGATTAAAACAATGTACATCTAATTCAAAGTAATTGAACGAGCGATTTTAGCTCTAAACAGATAATTACTCCTACGTTGAGCCCCGCTAGCTACTGTCTCCTGCAGGCCACTAAGGTACACGATCGGAGTCCACCACGCTTCAAGTGTAATTTAATTAAGCTACACGACAATGTAAAGTGTACTATGCCGTGTTCCACCCGAATCCCAAATCTAGTGTATATAAAACGCTTGTGAGGCGCCTTATTATACGTGTATAGTGTGAACTATAGCTGAGTCTTTACAGCCATAGCTTGTCCATTCCTATTCGACAGGTAGGATTAATACCTTCGAACAGCGATTGTTTGCGAATACATACTAGCACTAGGTACTAAAATAAAGTAGATATTCCGACTTGAATGTCGCTCATCCTGTGAGAAGAGCACTACGGAATGTGAAATAAGTAGTTAATCTACTAATATGGTTCTTAGACCTGGAACTGCGCCATACAGTTGTATATAATGATATAAAGACCTGCGGTCTATATAACTAGAGCGAAATGGACACGATATCCATCGTGCCGCCGGCTCCAAAATAATACATAGTGTTAAAGCTCTGTCTTTAGACGTAGCAAACCCTTGATAAAGGGCGAAAGTAATGTCAGTTTAATAGGTTGGCTGAACGTGAAGAACAACGAACCAACACAGTCGCAACCCACCGTGAGACCCACGCGAATCATAGTCGCGGCATCACAATTAGGTCAAAGCGAGAAGGCGTGTAAGCCAAGTGTTTGGTCGAGGCGCTAGTTCAGGACGCAATAGGAGCCGACAGGACCCGGACACCGTGAACACTGCCCATAATATCCGAAAACCGTAGAATAGATTTAGTTTCTAAATCTAGCGCATATCAACTGACCCTAGCTACGGTTACCATCAGGATGGGTCGGCTACCTTCATCATAATCGGTCTTACTTAATCACTATTAGTAAGGCGCGAACGCCCAAATCATTTGTTTGTTTGCCCAATACTTTCCTAAACGCTCGGTCCGATTTGGGTGAAATTCTGCCGAGGCATGCTTGTGACAAGCTACAGATAGGACCTACCTATCTAAAATTACTTTAGTATCAGAATAGGCGAAACTCGAACGCCTATAGTTTGTTTGTTAGTCCATTACATTTATCCCATGAACGTGTGGACAGATTTAGCTAAAATTTGGTAAAATTAGGAGTTGTTCATATCTATGAACCACTGAACTACATATCTAGCCCATATTGCATGGAGCTTGGTAAACAGCCATCTCAAATATGACATAGGCCTTCCCGCGACAGCATAGCGCCGTACTATCTCGAATGAGATTAGTGAACTGAGCGGACCACGTGTTCACGGAACCCTAAAACTTATGATGCCGCGTGGCACTTGCAATGAAGGCAGTTCGATAAAATAAACCTTCCCTTCGATAGCATAGCACTGTACTACCCCGAATGAAGCTAGTGAACTGAATGGACCACGTGTTCACGGAACCTTAAAACTTATAATGCCGCGTGGCACCTGCAATGACGGCAGTTTGTAATTAAATAAAATGTGGGCATCGCTTAGACATACCTACTATTTATTCGCTAATATGATTCGTTTCTTCCTAATAGCGATATTCCTAACCTTAATTCACTATTCCCTAGTAATAGATTATTAACTATATTTCCTACAGCACTGTACTAGCCCGAATGAAATTAATGACCTCGTGCTCACGAAACCCTAAAGCTTGTGATACCGCGTGTCACCTGCAGTGACGGCAGTTCGATAAAGTAAAACGTGGGCATCGCTTAGACCTACCTACTATTTATTTGCTAATATGACTCGTTTTTCTTCCTAATAACGTCATCCCAAAACCTAATTCGCTACTCCCTAGTATTAGATTTATTAACTAGATTTCCTACAGATCGCTTCCCCCCCCCCTAACTCAGCCCTAGTTTTCCCTATCCTAGCGAGATAGCTAAGTATTTCGAGAGCTAAATTTTATTTGATGTCCATGTCTCAACAAATAGTTACAACTCGTGGCGGCTTTATTCGTCTTTCCCCCGGGGTACTAAACCAACCGTGCCTTCGAGAAGAACCAAATTAGGTGTAGTGTGTCATGGTGTGGTGTGTACCTAAAGCTAACTTGTGTCCTAGTTCCCTACGGCTAAAGTGTACCTGCCCTGAATAAGAAATGCCGCTGCCACGACAGACCAGGTCTGCCGCTTCGCTGCACCTCCTAAACAGTGTGTTTGAATGGGATTTGGATAGGTAAGGCCTGTCCCAAATACGGTGGCTCCGTACATGAGTGCGCTAACGCATGTCCAACCTGTGGTCCTCATGACGGTAGGTCGTAAGATGGTACAGTCAGGATGTTCCGGCCATAACCAAACTTGGGTCGCTAGCCAGGCAAGCCCTCCTGTCAGCTTGCTTTCGGCAATTGCGCTGAAAAACCCACGTTTCGTTGTCACGGTTGCGTATCCACGTGAATTAAATCAACTAGCCTTCCTGAAAACATGAACTACCAACCTGGTCACCTGATGATACCTTCAGCTAGCAACCGACCTGGCATCTTGTTTCAATTCCTAGATCCCAGCTCGATTGCCCACTGTACCTCACTTCCTAACTGCACTAAACTATGGCTTGATCCCAGGTAGGAGCCTGAACTTTCGAAGGCAAATAACTAGGATTTCGGCCACACTAAATTCTATTCTAAACTCACAATATAAAGTGAGATTCCTAAGTTAATTCGCGACTAATAAGTACTTGGCGTGACACTTGCCCGGGGCGTGCGGCAGCTGTTCTTCGGATACGTCCTCCTCCTGTGATGGTCTGTTCGACTGAATGCCGCTGCGTCCGCGTGTCCGTGTTTTTAAAAGCTTTCACACAGATGCAGCCTCGGCAGCGCGCGGGCCGCCGCACACATACATCCGACCTCGTGGTCGAACTGCGCGAGCGCCGGCCGCTGTCCGGACGCAGACAGGGCGACGCCTCTATCCCTTTAGCCTCGGTTTTCGCGCCATTTATTACCTAAGGCAATCTGTTATAACGTGCGCACCGCGTGGTTCGAATGACGACCGACAGGCGGCAGTCTGGCTTCTCGGAAATAATCCCTGAGCTAATTTGTTTCAATAACTGTCTATTCACTCGACTCGAGGTTAATCCTCACCCGACCGAACAAAACTAGTTATGTTTTTCCCAATAGACAGATTCCTTTTAGTCTATCAAGACTTACTGTATTACCTATAGATATTTATTTATACATATGGATCGTTACAAAGTTCATGCATTTAGGAATGTGTTGCCGGCGTAAATATACATTTTACCAGTCTCACCTAACATATGGTCACCTTACAGGAAATAGACACAGCAGAAGTATTTTCTATCCCACTTTGATCGCGGTTGTATGCCTATGTAAGCGTTGCGGTTGTTTTAAGTACTAATATGAAGAAATTCCTAGCATGGTTGTACCGCCTTAAATTTTTGTTATTAACACTCGATTTCATTCTCCATCTAGTTTTCGTAGTAGGCAGTAGCGTAGATAGGCTTCCCGCTTCGCCAGGTGAAGATCGCGGGAAGCCGCTGATGCGGGCAGCTCAGGATCTGTTGTCATGGAAATTCTTAGGGCGGAGCTTTTGTCCAGCAGGCAGTGGACGTCTATCGGCTGGTATGATGATGATGAGCAGGAGAAACATTGTATATTTGTAAACTTAATGTCAAATGTAGTTGGGCCATACTTACCAAGGTAGGAACATGGAAAAAAACAAAGTAACAGAAAACATCTATTAGCAATAGAATATCGAAAAATCCAAAGTATTATCTGCTTAGAGTGATAAAAGGACATTCACAGCCGAATTTTACGGAGCATGTTCAGTGTGATAGCCGCTATTCGAATGTGATCCAACACAAATAGTGCATTTAGCCGGGCCCGTGTCGTTCCGGACAACGGTTTGGGCGGGGAGCGCGGGGCGGGGGCGCAATGAGGCGTGCCTGTACTGAAATGTAAAGGCTGTGCCGCGGCGCCAGAGCCGGACTTGCACTTTGTGCTTGTACCAATCAATAAAACACAAAACGTATGTGTCGTAGCGATATCATAAAAGTGTCAATTTCATTTTAACTGTTTTTATATTAGTTGCAAGGCAACAAAAGCACCCGCTGAAAAATAAATGACATCGTCCCGTTTAAAACACGTGACAGCTTATTGAGTCAGAACCAGTCAGTGATGAGTGTAAACAGGTGTAAGGGACAGCCCCCCCGAAAACTGACAGTGCTCAATCGGCTTATCATTCTGAATCATATTCTACAAGAACTTGCTTCAGGAATTTCCTGGATTTTTATCTTGTTTTTAGGAATAACAATAATGGATGCATAACTCAGCCGGTCGGCGATCGGTCACTTCACTGTGTATGTGCGTCACATTGGCGCAAAGAAAATAAAGAGACCTGGTTTCATGGGTTACCTTAACATTCCTGACCTTTTTATGCTGATTATCATAGTATCTCTGATAAGCTTAATGCACCCTTTTAAATTTTCGGGAGGATGTCCCTTTCACCTTGATTATAATATAATGTTTACATGAAACAGATGACGATGTATGCGAGCAGCGCAGGACCGGTCGTCGTGGAAATCCTTGAGACGTTTTTCGGCTTATATGATGAACATAAAACGAGATGTGACATAAAGAGTAGGTAAATGGGGCCAACAAGTCATATGAAGACACTACAATCAAAACAATGAAAAATAATAACAAGACCTATAATAATCTTGTTTTTTAAATCCTTATTTGCTACAAAACTTAGTCATTTACCGCCTCCTGATTCAAGTGTTCTTCTACTTGCGCATATTCTAATTTCATGTGATCGGTTTGCGCCTGAATATTAGATTGTAAGGCCAGTTGCAAAAAGGATCATTAGCATTTGATTTGCCATTAATCACTAATCAGAGGATGGTAATCTACGTTTAATCACTAACCAAAGATTACTTTAGCACTTTACATTTTTGACAATAATGGAGACTTAAATTCTAAGTTGATGAAAGTTCGCGAAAATCACAAATCCAATCCATCCCCAATCCGACCCTGCCGGCGTAACGTCCCGTGTAATGGGCCGGGCTTAGAGCGACCTTGCGATCGCGTGCAGGCTGTTGGGCACGGGGACATAGGAACCCGGGCGGGCGCGACCAGGCGGTGTGGCGGTGTGGATCAAACAGCAAGGATAGTGTTCCCTTCAAACTTTAAAAAACCAGCCAAGTGAAAGTCAGACTCGCGTACACTTAGCTGTGTAGGTGAAAAAATGATCTTATATACATCTTTATACGTCACCGTCAATTTTCAAACTGAAAATGTAAGTTTGTAAACGCAAAAAAATTAAAGTGCTATAGCAACAAATTTACAATTGTCGGATCTTTTCCTGTACTTGTTGTTCAATCTCGGCATGTGCTGCAGCCAGTGTTCGAGTAGCCACAAAGCTGATATTCTGCCAGTACCGTTACCTACTTGCGTTGGTACTGCGACGTCGGCTACATACATTTAATGAAATGAAGTGAGTATTATTAGTAGGCTTTGCATAAAAAAAACAATAAGAAGGAAAGTTCAATAAATGTCCTAAAACCTAGGTAAACATAAAAGTACAGCACAGATTGACAATAATTCATTTATTGGATAGTGCATTAGATACAGGTACAGCTTGCTATAACCACATTAGTATATATCCATAGGTGAAACTAGGTAGTAAGGACCAGGTAATAAGGACTAACATTTAATAGGCAGAACAAAAAACAGAAGACATAAGAGATGCACAGACGTCCAAAGTTGTTATAAATATGTTACCTATTTAGTGCTAGAAGGCAGAGATTATAATGCTAGTAAAGATCATTACTAAAATCAAGTAAAATTAGATTTTTATAATTTTCTAATTTAAATACTATATCGGAAATAAATGACACTTGACATTTAATTTCCCACATTAAGTACTACCTCGCTAAATTTAGAGCATTTAGGCAACGAGCGAAGTTGGTTCTGGCACCTCTCCGGCCGCTGCTGCGGCATTCTTGCTTCGCTCGTTCGGCTCGCACTTTGTCTGTCATGTCAAACCTAAAAGCTAGTCGTTTTGCTATTAAACTACCTATTTTCATAATTTATCCCCTGCCCTCCCGCCCCCATCCTCCATACATATAAAGTTACAACCATAGTTCACTTAGTATGTAGGTAAACTGGAAACTCGAAAAGTTTTCTCGTGACGATTTAAAACGTACTCTGCTTTAATTTCAGGTTTTCCCGATTCCTATAATTTGGAGTTCTTCAAGGCAAGAGTGAATAGGCATTATTTAAGGTTGAGTGTACCATACTCGACTGCTTTCTTACTTACCATCAGGTGAGTTGCAGTCAAACGCGCTCAAATTTTTATTAAAAAATTTATAGTACTTCTCAAACACACTCACTATACTGTGGAAACGAAACGAGAATCATTTACTCTGTATTGTATCTACACAAAAGGACGAATAGGCAATTGTTCGTCAACCTTAATTGTAAGTTTTCCCGAATAAATATAAATAACTTACATGGCTGTGAGACAAGGTCATCTGTGTAAGAATACTATTTATTATTCTACTATGGACCACCCCTTATAAGGAGTTAGCCATTTCATAGTTTGCGATTTATAGCTGGGGACGAAACGGGATCTAGACGAGACAATCGAGTCTTGAATGAAGGTCGAATATGCTGGTGAATTGATTATTTATGTAAAACTCATTTGGAAACTTTAATACGAACTGTGTGATTGCAGATATATTTTTTTCTGGTGATTGCTACAAGACTTCTGTGTGATAAACACGGTGAAGAAACTTCGTGAAGTCTATAAAAAAATTGCTCCATTAAGTATTTCAAAATTCCCGTTTAAAAACATTCTATTAGTTTATTTTTAAAATGCTTCAGGGATTTGAATATTACTTTTAATAAAAATGCAAGTTATTTAATTTCTGGGTTGTAATTTTCTAAATTTAAAAGAGCGCTAAATTGTGTTAAAGTCTGAGAGATTATAATGCTCAGATTTTTTTAAATGCTTTTGTTGTTATATTTTAAAGTATTAAGATTTTTATAAAACAATTACACTTGGATTCAATTACAATTAAGTCACACTAAATATATAAAGAATGGCTTGTTTTCAATGTAAAATAAGGAGCTTAAGATAACAATTCCTAATTATTAATACAGTAGTTGAATTTTTTGGGATATTACTCTTGTGATAAGTGAAACATTTGAGTATTACGAAAATTCTGAAAAACAAAAGTGAAACAAATGATATTATTTAGCAACGATGCTGTAGGGTTACGAAGGAAAGGTGGAGTAATCCTGGAGTGAGTATGTGTGTTAAGCCAGACTTAACTCGACACTGGAATGGATGGTGCCTGATAAAGTAATACAATATGACAAGACTAGATAGAAAGTAGAGATTACGGTAGTTACTAAGGAATAATACATTTTTGAGTTTTGTACTCAAAGAGTGCCAAGAATGTGGATGGGTACAACGGGAGAGGAAAGCCAAAGAAAAGATGGAGAGAATCTGTAAAAGACGATATGAGTAAGAAATAAGTAAATGTAGAGATAACTGTGAATGGGGAAGAATGGAAGAGAAAATCATGTCACTCCAATCCTAAACAGGTCAGGGAAATGACATACCCAAAGGGTTCCAAATAAAAGCCTACACCGTCCGTCCGTCTGTCCATCTACTAGGCTGTATCTTTTTAACCATTTTATAAGCCCCTTGAAATAATCATACAGTAAGTTCTTGTTACTATGGTCTCATTTACTTGTTAGGTACTATTATGAAAAATAATAAAACGAACGTGCATACTACTGCTTGCATACTAATGCAAGCTCTGCTTGTGGTGAAAAACAATTAAACGCGCTAACAAAGTTTTCTTGTGCGTTGTGTTTCTGATTCTCAACTTGGAGGCACGGACGGGGGTTTAAATACCAGTCGATTAATTAAATATTTTAGTATAATTTTATTGTATCGCAGAAAAGCTATAGGGGTGGCACGAAACGCTTATTGCGCAGGTCCCACTTGCCACTGGCCCAAATTATAACTAGTCTATCTGCGGCACAACGCAATCTGTGTCTGCGGTTCCATGACGGAAATTACCAAGTTACCATTATTTGCCAAATTTGGCGATCAGTACATATTACACAGGTGTGAGGTGAAATACAACATATTTTTGAGTGGGGATTCTACCAATGAAACTGAACAATTTTTGTTCTACAACTTATCTGAGATCGTAAATAAATATTTGTACTTCCGACACAAATTGATCAACTGATTACCTAACTTTGTAATGTAGGTCTAGATTTTTTTCAAGGTTTTATTTAGCAATATTGTGTCAGAATAGTGAAAGAAATAATTTTCAACTTTACAAATTTTTGTTGAAAAAGAGGTTGTATGCTTGAACAAGTTTGTTTTTATTTTTAATTATTTTGTATTCTTCTAAGAAAACTCATTAATGTGATACTTATATAATGGGACTGCTTAAAATTAACTGGCCATCCATCTATAACTACTAGATATACTTTAACTACTAAATTTACTTTAACAACTAGATATACTTTGACTGCTAGATATACTTTAACTACTATATATACTTTGACTGCTAGATATACTTTAACTACTATATATACTTTGACTGCTAGATAAAATTACTAAATAAACTTTAACTACTAGATATACTTTGACTTCTAGATATACTTTATCTACTAGTTATACTTTAACTACTAGATGTACTTTGACTACTAGATATACTTTAACTACCAGTTATACATTAACTACTAGATATACTTTGAATACTAGATATACTTTAACTACTAGATATACTTTGAATACTAGTTATACTTAAATTACTAGATATACTTTGAATACTAGATATACCTAAACTACTAGAAATACTTTGACTACTATATATACTATAACTACTAGATATACTAACTGCCACTAGCAGCACTAGCTTATATTTTATACTGACTTAAAAACAGAGAAGATGATTTTTATTAGATATAATGAAGATAATGATGTTACGAGATTTATTCGCCGTTTGTAAAACGATTTCACTGGTTCTTTTTTTGTTTGATCGCTTATACCTATAGAGTGATCTCATATACCAAAATTGTATTAATATTGGTTAAGTACTCTTTTAGCAAATTAACAAAAACAAAATTGTACTTAGTTTTTGCAATTGAAACCGTTTGTTTTTAACGTGTTTGGCGTTGTCAATTATAAACAAAAGCAAAACATTAATCGTATGAGAAAACTAAATCCTTTGTTCCCAGCATAGAAGCATTCCGTGTTATTTAGCGAAACGCAAATGCGATTACGTTCGCTAACGGAGGAAAAGTCCAAAGCGTGCAACAAATCTGGGCGCGAGTTAGCGAGCGATTAGCGTCGTCGTCACCGCTGCAGGATTCGAGCTTCCACTTAGCTTGTGTTCTTATTAAATTGAATGCAGTTTTATGCAAAGCGGCAAACCTACTTTAAAATACCTTATTTCGCGGAACTCCCAAACATTGATACTTATAACGATAATTTGGCGTTATTTGTCGGTGGCGTAACGGCTAGGGCCGCCGCCACCTGTCCGGGAGGTCGTGGTTCGAATCCTGCCACGTACCAATGTGATTTCGAATTTAGATTTCATAGGTACGTTTATCCGACGCTCTTACGGTGAAGAAAAACATTGTGAAGAAACCTGCACACGCCTGCGGAGAAACTAGCAGGATGTGTATGAAGTCGACCAACATGCACTGGGCCCGCGTAGTCTACTAAGGCCCGATCGCCCTAATTCAGGGTAGTTTCGAGGCCCTCGGTGGGGACGTATATGAGCTGACATCATAACGATAATTTGGTGTATCGACTGTTGCCCCTTAACTGTTACCATTTCTCTGTAAAGGGGGGATGGGGAGGTTTGTCAATCACATATTATAAATAACTTGAAGGTCTATTGAGCTTAACCCCTGACTGGCATTTCTTTATTATGAAGCGCAACATTGTTGCTCGAATATTCTTTACTATTACTTGTAGCCATCTACGAGTATTTAGTAAAATTGTGTGCGTTCATTTTTTAGTTCGATGTTTGTAGCTAAAAGAACAGACAAATTAAGGATAAGTTTTATAGTGAGTTTATAAAGTCCCTTCACGTTTAAAAAAACTCGTCAAGTGCGAGTCAGAACCGCATACATAGGGTTCCGTACCATCATACTAGATGGCGCTAGTACAAAGGGTTCCTTACCATCATACTAGATGGCGCTAGTTTCTTCACATTTAAAAAAACACGTTATTTTGTACGGAGACTCCATTTATTTTTTCACTTTTTCTAAATTTTTGTATTTGCAATTAGAATTATAGCGGCAACAGAAATACATCATCTGTGAAAATTTCAACTGTCTAGCTATTACGGTTCATGAAATACAGCCTGATGACAGAAGGACAGACATACAGACAGACGGACGGACAGCGAAGTCTTGTTTGTTTGTTTGTAAACTCTTTATTGCTTTTAAAACAAATACATTAAATATTTAGACAAAAGAAAATACATTAAGTAAAGGCGGACTTATTAATAGGGTCCCGTTTTTTTTTTTGAGTACGGAACCCTAACAAACACGTTTTTTGCGTGGATTTTTTAATTTTTATTATTTTTTGTTATTGCGCCGATAAGATTACACTCTCTGAAAATTTCAACTTTCTACAAATTACTTACAGCACGCTGACAGACAGACAGCGGAGGCTTAGTAACAGGGTCTCGTTGGTCACCTTTTTGGTGTATAGAACCCTTAAAAAAGAGTCCCTGTTATATCAATCGTCAAAATCAAAAGGTTTTCTATACAAGGTGTAACGCGCCTGGTGTCGTCTACTCATCATACTGCACAACTATACCCAAGGAAGCCATAGTCAATTCTTAAAAAAAATTCGACGTTTCACACAACATGCAGAAAATTGGATCATCTGATCGATTTGTATGAAGAATTCTTTTATTTTTTTGCGAATAGGATAGGGGGTCTCGTGGAAAAAGAATCGAATATGTGATGACAAAACCTCCTTTTTTTCTCCGAAGTGTTCCTTGCCGTGGTTTTTTTTTAAGGACTTCAAAAAGAAGGAGGTACTACGTTCGACTGTATATATTTTTTTAATGAATGTTCACCGATTTATAAAATTCTTTTTTCATTCGAAAGAGTATACTCCCGAGGGGGTCTCATTAGTCAGAATCTGATGATGGGATCCCAGGGAAATCGAGAGCAACCCTCAAATTACTCATTACGTAGGCACTTATTACGTGATTTATATGTTTTCTAAAGCTATTAAAATACTTGCGTCTGTTAGTTATCATCTCATGTTGATAAGCTGATGAAGGAAGGTACAACTCCTTAACGGTTAGGAGTTGGAGGAAAATTCTTTCAATATTATACATAGATATATAAGTAGGTATGCATAGACCGATAGGTTGTATTCTTTCAGGTTAATCAGATAAGTTTATGATGGACGATTAACTCCATAACTTTCATGTTATGGAGTTAAGTCGTCCCTCATCGTCTGCTGAGATGACGATAGAAGCCACAGGACTTTGTATCTGTTAATGAAACACATGTATTATGATTTGATAATTCCTATTGGTGAGTAGGTGATGGGGTTTAACGTTGTTAGATAGATAATATTATCGCTAAAAATAAAGAACTAAAAATAAAAGTTTTAAAAAACAAAAAACTGACTTCATAATGAAATTCACCCAAAAGTATGAAATAATATTATAATACTTAAATACACAACATTAACCAACAATAACGAAATCAAAGGTGGGTACGACCTAAATTAAGGGCTTAATTTTTTTTTAAGTCGGTCTCAGCTAACCATCGAATCTAAAACATTTGATACGTAAATTACTGTGTACCAGCACACTCAAAAAAAATTTAAAGCTCCTAATTTAATTCGTACCCACCTTTGATTTCGTTATTGTTGGTTAATGTTGTGTATTTAAGTATAATAATATTATTTCATACTTTTGAGTAAATTTCATTTTGTAGTCGGTTTTTAGTTTTTTAAAACTTTTATTTTTATTTTATTTTATGGTAACAGTTAACAGGTAACAATCGAGTTCAGTAAACATCGATAAAAGAATTTCAATCAATTATTGAAATTCTTCTTTCATAATCATGATTTTTTGTACACTAGTCACTTCATCATATCAGCTCATATATACTTCCCCACCGAGGGGCTCGAGCCTACCCTGAATTAGGACGTTCGATGCCTTAGTCGACCACGCGGGCCTAGTGAAATTCTCAAGTCACTTACCCCCATTAAATTCTGGACATAATCTATCTATCTATCTGTATATATAAAAATGAATTGCTGTTCGTTAGTCTCGCTAAAACTCGAGAACGGCTGGATCGATTTGGCTAACTTTGGTATTGAATTATTTGTGGAAGTCCAAAGAAGGTTTAAAAGGTGAATAAATATGAAAACGCTCGGAATTAAATAAAAATAAAAAATTTTGGTTGACTTCACACACAACCGAGTTTTTATACATACACTTAAGGATATTTTTTTGCTGTTCGTTAGTCTCGCTAAAACTCGAGAACGGCTGGACCGATTTGACTAATTTTGGTATTGAATTATTTGTGGAAGTCCAGAAAAGGTTTAGAAGGTAATTAAATATGAAATGCTCGGAATTAAATAATAATAATAAAAAATCAGTCAAAAAATTATTGGTTTTAGGGTAGGGTAGTTTAGTGTAGGTGTAGGGTAGGGTAGGGTTGGGTAGTGTAGGGTAGGGCAGTGTAGTGTAGGGTAGGGTAGTGTAATGTAGCGTAGGGTAGTGTAGTGTAGGGTAGGGTAGGGCAGTGTAGTGTAGGGTAGGGTAGTGTAGGGTAGGGTAGTGTAGTGTAGCGTAGGGTAGTGTAGGGTAGGGTAGTGTAGGGTAGGGTAGGGTAGTGTAGGGTAGGGTAGTGTAGGGTAGTGTACGGTAGGGTAGTGTAGAGTAGTGTTTGTATGGTAGCTGAGGGTAGCGTAGTGTAGGGTAGGGTAGGGTAGTGTAGGGTAGTGTAGTGTAGGGTAGGGTAGTGTAGAGGTGGGTAGTGTAGTGTAGGGTAGGGTAGGGTAGGGTAATGTAGTGTAGGTTAGGGCAGTGTAGTGTAGTGTAAGGTGGAACGAAGTTCGCCAGGACAGCTAGTTAATAAATAATAAGATAGATTTTTTTGTATTCTAAATGATGAATGGACAAAAAAAACAAATTAAAAAAATCCTTTTTTTTGTGTATTCTAATACACCAATAGTCATATCCTGTTTGTCAATAAAACATACCTGTATCAGCGACATACTCGTGTAGTCACACACAGCCACACATAATGTTCTCTTTACAGATAGGGGTACACATTGACGTCATCATTGTTCTTGTGTTGTGAACATCTCTATGCTAGCTCTTCATTATTCCTAAGCAAATGTAGTGTAAGTACTTATACATTCACTACAATATGCTTTTTGTATCACCTCATCATATCAGCTCATATACGTCCTCACCGAGGGGCTCGAGCCTACCCTGAATTAAGGCGATCGGGCCTTATTCGACCACGCGGGCCAGTGCGGGTTGGTCGACTTCACACACAACCTTCGAGTTTCTTCGCAGGTGTGTGCAGGTTTCCTCACGGTGTTTTCCTTCACCGTTAAAGCAATCGGTTAGTACGAGTATATGTACGTAAGTTTCTAAAAACTCATTGGTACATTGGCCGTCCGGATTTGAACCCGACACATCTGGTTAGGAGGACCGAGTCGTTACCTGTTGAGCCACCGACTCTTCACTGTATCACCTACCTACATAATATTTCATAGTCTTCGACTTCTGTGCAATACAAAAACTCGATAGGGTTTCCATTATACTGTGTTTAATATGTTTATGTTTGTTTTTTAAAGCCATGAATAAGAATAAAAATAAAATATATCAACTCATATAGGTACCCACTGAGGGGCTCAAGCCTACCCTGAATTAAAGTGATCGGGCCTAAGTCGACCACGCGGGCCCAGTGCAGGTTGGTCGACTTCACACACAACCTTAAGGTCTTAATGTATCAAGTCCTAACATGTAGAGCATTAGCGTGCATGCAGTACAAAAACGTCGCACATCAATCTTCTTCGCAGCCTCAGCTAGCGCCCATGGCCCCCTCCATGTGCCCCGCCATGTGCCCCTTCATGTGCCCATCCGTGTGCCCCAATGTGTGTTTCGTGTGTGCCCCATTGTGCATTGTACGCGTTTATTATTAAACTGCAAACTACTCCCGCGCCGGCAAACTCATCAAAAATTAACTAAGCGGATTTCGCTCGGTAGTGGGAAGGTATTCACTGGAAAGTTCTTGTGTATAAATTATGACAAAGGTTTAAGCTCGGTTAAAAGTGAAACTTAAATCGGTGAAGTGATACCACTTTAGGATACGAACTGGAACTAGTCCCAGTTTTCCTGGAATACAGAAATTAACTCGTCTCATGGGCAATATTGTAATTATTCGTTTCCGATTCCTGCCTAGTTTAGTTTGCCAACTTTGCTAGGGATGTTTGTTTCTTCAGTTTAAGCCTCGGAACCGCTTTGCCAGCAATCAACAGAAGCGGATGGACAACTTTTCAGTGAGGATCTTAATTAACCGAAAGCAAGCGGAAGTGGGGCTGTCGTATAAACAAAGAAAAGCTCTCAAGGAAGAAATTTGTTTGATTTCTGATTTTAGTCGTCGCGTCTCAGTGCGACCAGTCACGCAGGTAAACTGACCACAAGAAGGGTCTTTAATTGGATGGGTTTGGATTTGGCTGTTAATGGTATTTATCTGTATGCCGCTGGTGCCGGTCGGTGTCGCTGTATTAAGGATGGTTGTTATGAAGTCAATTTACAAACATTGTTTGGAATGGTGCACATTTTTTTGGCTTGATTATATATGTTTTTTTTATCCACAATTGATAAGCCCTTGGCATCATCTCACCTGATGGTAAGTGACGATATTGCCGAAGATGGAAGCGGGATTACCAAGATTCCCCAATGCAATGGGGATCTGGCTATCTTATCTTCAAGCCGGAACACATCAATGCTGTAAATACTGATGTTTGGCGGCAAGACTTAGATAAGATGGCGGGCTATGTAAATGCCCTACCACTAACCAAACCGAGTCTTACATAGTTGACCCCTCTGGTGTGAAGCGAATGGACTAACCATTACGCCACGGAAGCGGTTAAAAATAGATTCCATAGAAAAGTAGTTCACTTTATTCAGTAAAACATACCGTTTCTCGTTCATTAGACAAAAAATGTCTGTTTAATCCACTTCCTCACTCACTCACTGACTGACTCACAACACCCAGCCCCTTAAATTTTGCATAGAATTTCCCTTTAAGATGATGTATGTAAGAAATAAGACCGGATTTTTCCAAACTCCCCTAAGGTAGGAAATATAACGCGGGCGAAGTCGCGAGGCAGATGGTTAGTTTGCTATATTTTTGGTACAGCGAAAAACAAACAGAGGATTTAATTATAATGAATTAGCTTTTGCCTGCGGCTTCGCCCGCGTGGACACCGTTTTCATGACTGTCTGAGGGGGTGCGCGGTAGACATGAATTTTCTCCTGATCCCTCGAGAACTATGTCAGGATACGCTTATTGGTAAATCATATCATTTCCCACCCCCTCAACCATCTCTGTGCAAAAAATCACACAAACCATTGTTCCGTTGCGATGTTAAAGAAATTAAACAAAAAAGATTATATTTTTTAGTTCCCTCAGAAAATGCATCGTGCATGCACCCTATGTCCTTCCTCGTGACACAGTCTACCTGCATGCCAAATTTCATTGAGATTGGTCAAGGCGTTGAAGCGTGAAAAGGTAACAAACAAACAAACACATTTTTACATTTATAATATTAGTAAGGAAGTAAGGATTGCCAACCTTGCTAGGGAAAATGCATTTTGCCGTTTTTTCCTGCTCTAAGAGAATCAATCGAGCCCATATATTGTGTGGTAATAATGTTTCTTACTACGTTCCGTAGCATTACCCCCCCACACCTGTCTCCCCCACCACAATGATTAATGTACTCCCAGCTGACTTATCTACTGGCTAAGTCAAGGCAAAAACGCGTCGGGCAGGCACTGGGCTAATTAAGCATCAACTGTACTTTACGCTCGCTCAGCTGATGTTATCGCGTAACTTTTCCGACTCATTGAACGTTGTAAAAGATATTGAATTTATGGTTAAAGCAAAGTTAACAGATGTTAACTTTGCTAACTTCTGAGCTTAACAAAAACCGTGGCTAATGTAATCAGTGACAAAGAAATTGAAACCAGATTTAAATGTTAGATCTAAATATCTTCTAAAAGAAGCAAAAGGTCGTAAAGTCATAAATTAAAATAAGTGGTCAAAAATGAAGTGGCTACGCTAATAAACTTACTTAATATCATGTTACATTGTTTACTCCTACAGAGTATACTACTATCATTATTTAAGCTCATATATCTCCCCAGAGGGGTTTGACCCATGCGGGCCCAGTGCGGGTTGGTGGACTTCAACCTTAGAGTTTCTACGCAGGCATGTCCAGGTTTCCGCACGATGTTCTCCTTCGCCGTAAGAGCGTCGGATAAACGTACATATGAGATCTAAATTCGAAAACACATTGGTACGTGGCAGTATTCGAACCTTTACTTTCCGGACAGGAGATTACGGCCCTAATCTCCACCGATGCTATAATAATTGATATATAGAGTAGTTTATAATATTTTAGTAAATTATTTGTACTATTTGATATTTTAATTTTTATTTTTATGTTGTATTGTCATTAATATTAGAATACAAAAACAAATGGCCTTTGAAAACTATTATTGATCAATATCTCAAATTACCATAATTTGAGATATTGATTAATAATCGTTTAAATATCTTATTATTAATATTTTTTTCCAATAATTCAATTAATTAAAACATAATATGTACGTTGTACGTGTCTAGTGTTGGTAAAAATATGAATTTATAATAAAATAAGACAGTTAACGGATGTAGGTACTGCAAGACTGGTTTATATTACTTACTTCCATAGTTTAATGTCTTACGGCATCTTACTGTAGGGGCATGCGGCTGATATAGAAACTATTTTTATCTTGCAGAAAAAAAGCTATCCGCGCAATCTATCAGATGCTATCACATGAGTCGTTACAGAATACACCTATTTAAAATAAATATTTTTGATTTGATTTGATACTGTTTTGAATTACTGAATCACATTTTTTTTAATTTTATAACATGACAAAAGGAGTTCATTTCTGAAATTGGCTTGAATAAAATTAATGTTGTTGTAGTTGTAAGGTAATGTTTGTTGGTACGTTTAATTGTCATGGGGCACCAAATTATGGTCGGCGCAGTAGACGCGTTCTAAATATGTATTTAAATTAGTTAAGTACCCTTTCTGCCTTTCTTTCTTGTAGATAAGATAAGATAATTGTTTATTTGCAAGAATACTTGACAATTAGGTCTTAACATAATTAATAGGTGGTACAGTATTCAGCCGTCCAGAAAGCATGCAAATATTTCAACAGGAAATTAAAATTAAATTATAAAAATTCTTTAACACTATAAAAACAGTGATTTAAGAGCCAACCTGTCAGCTTATTTTTATATAGATTAGCGAGATCGTATATAATCCTTTTGACCCAGTTTGCGCTGCAATAAGCACATTTTGTCATTTATGTATTTCATACTAAGAATATTGATTAACGAGAAATGAGCCCCTTTTGGTTTGTTTCGAATTTCATTTGTAAGGCTCGGTCAAATACGATTGAATGCAATAGGGGATAGGACTGCTGGTCATTTGAGTTACTTTTTATGATCTGTCAAAAACGAAAGTTTGTTCTTAAAATGTTTGAAATACCCACAGATAAGAAAATTTTTTTGGTGAAAATACCCATAAGTGACATCATAGATTTTTAGCGTCTTTTACCAAATTATTTTGTGAATTTGAATAGTTAAAAATTGAAGACGTGATGGAAAAATAAAACAACTTAGGTTTTTTGAAACTTCAAAAGAAGAGCAATTTAGGAAATCATATTTCAGAATTTAGTTTTAATGCAGTGCGATCCCCTATTGCTAGTTCGAATAGATTAAAAATGTCGATGAGACTCTTCTTTTCGTGTACCCTTCTTTATTGTTTAAATTATTGGTTATTCATTAATAACAATATAATGTTATATTGTATCTTATGAAATTTTGACTGAGTTCTAGGTCTTTACTTCTAAAAATATGTACACCAATCTATTTTATGACGAAAATAAATAATAAAAATACTTTTACTTTTTCTTTGTGTGTCGACGATTTCAAACAACTTTGGGCCAATATGTGTCCACATCGACGGTTTTTGGTTCACCTCAAGTAAACCCGCAAACGTGTAGGGGACTGAGTTGGTAGTGGGGCACGCTATTAAGTGCGCCATGGACTGTATGGCACTGCAATCACACTCCTCTTTTTTATAAAAGCCCCATCTCTTTCTCTTAAAACCACGCCTGCTCTTAGTCTATTCAGAGACTTCTAGACTACCCAGGTCGGGTTTTGCCCCGGAGGAAGTTGTGCTGAGAGTGCAATTTGGGAATATGCAGGATTTATTCTTCGCCCACAGTTCTTTAACGAAATACATTTTACAGAAGACACAAAGAGGTACGTTAATAACCACTTGACATTTAAAAGCCAGGTAAGTGCGATGAGGATGAAATGCAGTCCGCTCTGCTTCGCCTCTATCATTCCATTTTCGTGTAGAAGGAGGGAGAAATAGATGTTTATAATAGATACCTCAATGAAGCAGTTGTGTCACATCACGGAGGAAAAAACAGACCTGAAACAAAAAATATATCATTGATTCCTCGCAAATATAATGCAATTTTGGGTTAAGTACGTAAATAATGTTGGTTGTACAAAATTTTGGCTTTCTTAGTTCATCCGGACCGACGATGCTATGACGATTGATAATCTACATATATGAACCCCGTATACGAAGAGTTGGAGGGGGTATATGTCCATTTTCTTTATTTTTCTGTTATGCAATTCCTAGCCTAAATACTAAACTTTAGACTTCAGGAAGTCTCGTAAGCCCTGAGGGCCTAATTGAAAGACGACCGAAGGACATTTTCTTTAAATCCACAATTGGTAAGCCCTTGACATCATCCCACCTCATCTCATCAATTGGGAACTGGCTATCTACCTACAAGCCGCAATACATCAATGTTTTTAAACTTACCTACTGTTTTAAAACAAAGTCTAAGGACCTTTTAGCAGGCCTTAATTCCCTAGTAACAAAAAGTCCTATAACGAGAACCTTCGGCGTATTAACGCTAAAAAAACGTCATTAGGCTCAAAAAGTCAAAAGGTCTTCGGTCTCACTAGGCTAGCAGTTTTGAGAATCACAAAAGTGACGTATTTTAAATGTTAATAAATCTGAAACCATAAAAATCTATATAATTGATACTTGGTATGTTTGATAAGTCTACCAAGGGACCGAAGCTATGATGGTTCGAAAATACAACTAAACGCTTCCTGAAACCATAAAAATCTAGATAATTGATACTTGGTATGTTTGATAAGTCTACCAAGGGACCGAAGCTATGATGGTTCGAAAATACAACTAAACGCTTCCTGAAACCATAAAAATCTAGATAATTGATACTTGGTATGTTTGATAAGTCTACCAAGGGACCGAAGCTATGATGGTTCGAAAATACAACGAAACGCTTCCAGAAAAAGTAGGTAGTGGCCCATCCTCCTTTGGCTCGTCTTGGCGGGCATTACCGGGCCACTTCGGCGTATTAACGCTTAAAAAACGTCATTAGGCTCAAAAAGTCAAAAGGTCTTCGGTTTCACTAGGCTAGCAGTTTTGAGAATCACAAAAGTGACGTATTTCAAATGTCAATAAATCTGAAACCATAAAAATATATATAATTGATACTTGGTATGTTTGATAAGTCTACCAAGGGACCGAAGCTATGATGGTTCGAAAATACAACTAAACGCTTCCTAAAACCATAAAAATCTAGATAATTGATACTTGGTATGTTTGATAAGTCTACAAAGGGACCGAAGCTATGATGGTTCGAAAATACAACGAAACGCTTCCAGAAAAAGTAGGTAGTGGCCCATCCTCCTTTGGCTCGTCTTGGCGGGCATTACCGGGCCACTTCGGCGTATTAACGCTAAAAAAAGGTTATTAGACTCAAAAAGTCAAAATGTCTTCGGTTTCACTAGGCTAGCAGTTTTGAGAATCACAAAAGTGACGTATTTCAAATGTTAATAAATCTGAAACCATAAAAATCTATATAATTGATACTTGGTATGTTTGATAAGTCTACCAAGGGACCGAAGCTATGATGGTTCGAAAATACAACTAAACGCTTCCTGAAACCATAAAAATCTAGATAATTGATACTTGGTATGTTTGATAAGTCTACCAAGGGACCGAAGCTATGATGGTTCGAAAATACAACTAAACGCTTCCTAAAACCATGAAAATCTAGATAATTGATACTTGGTATGTTTGATAAGTCTACCAAGGGACCGAAGCTATGATGGTTCGAAAATACAACTAAACGCTTCCTAAAACCATGAAAATCTAGATAATTGATACTTGGTATGTTTGATAAGTCTACCAAGGGACCGAAGCTATGATGGTTCGAAAATACAACGAAACGCTTCCAGAAAAGTAGGTAGTGGCCCATCCTCCTTTGGCTCGTCTTGGCGGGCATTACCGGGCCCCTTCGGCGTATTAACGCTAAAAAAACGCTATTAGGCTCAAAAAGTCAAAAGGTCTTCGGTTTCACTAGGCTAGCAGTTTTGAGAATCACAAAAGCGACGTATTTCAAATGTTAATAAATATGAAACCATAGAAATCTAGATAATTGTGACTTGGTTTGTTTGATAAGTCTACCAAGGGACCGAAGCTATGATGGTTCGAAAATGCAACGAAACGCTTCCAGAAAAGTAGGTAGTGGCCCATCCTCCTCTGGCTCGTCTTGGCGGGCATTACCGGGCCTCTAGGTTGTTACACAGGGTGTAACAAAGATGCAGAATGTGATAGAAATTGAGGCTTCTACTCATCATACTAAACAACTTTCTCCAAGGAAACCATAGTCCACTCTCAAAAAACTTGTGTTCTTTATACAAAATAACATAGATTGAGTCTGCCTGAAGATGGCGTTTTAAATGTAGTTATATATAACTTATAATGTAATTTGTTTTATGTGGAATGAGTGTAAATATTTATACTAATTCCATCTATTCGTATTATTATTTTAACCGCCTGCGTGGCGTAATGGTGACATTCATTAGCTTCACATCAGGAGGTTGCGGGTTCGATTCTTGGCGGAGTCTTACTTTGTATGACTCGGTTGGGTTGGTGGAAGGCATTTTCTAAGTCCGTCTGGCTAGCTACAGCCATCCTATCTAAGTCTTGCCGCCAAGCTTCAATGATAATAGCATTGAGGTATTTCGGCTTGTAGATAAAACAACTAGTTCCTCATTGCGTTGGGTAATCTTGGTAAGCCCGCTTCCATCTTCGGCATCATCGTCACTTACAATCAGGAGAGATGATGTCAAGGGCTTACCAATTGTGGATTACATAAAATATTATGTTAACTAGCTTTTCTTAAAAAAATATATATCTCGACCGAGTTGCGTGTAGAGTCCACGCCTTTTTTACGAATTGACTTTCGGCTCCCTAAGGTAAGTTGTTCTGTAAGTATGTTGAGCAGAAGCTCCAGTTGGCAGTTACTCAACACCACACCAATTGTGTGAAACCTGTATGATTGAGATATCTATCAACACGAGTACACTTTTCGTAAATCTTTCAGTCGGTGTATTTTCCGGGAAGCTCAAGCCATACGACTCAGATATATAAAATACAGTTCGTATTTATATAGTATTATACTATATACTACAGTCCGCTGAGGATTGAATCGGGCTCAAGCACAAAAACTTGATGACCTCTCAATGCAGGGCGACGCGCTCCGAGTTTTTGTGGCTGCTTAACTACCTCGCGCTCGTCGACTGACCTCGTTCCTTCGGGGTTTGCCATTTGATTGTGGGAATGTGCCGTTACTGATTTTGTAACTTCTGTAAAGTGTGTAGCTAACTTTAATACACTTAGTATATAACTAGCTTAAGGGTCCCCAAGAGGCTCGAGTTTCCATACAAACTTAGTTCCGCTTTAGTAAAAAAATTACATTCCGGTTTGAATCTTAACTTTGCGAATATATTGAGTAGACACATATCGATGTTTGTAATTAGTTTTTATCATAGTAAATTTAAACATAACTCAACGAAGGCTTAAATTAGTTTTGTACAGAGAGTTTGAAACTACTTTTATTTTTTTCCATTTTATATTAGTGTATCGGAAACTAATTACAAACATCGATATGACTGTGTCAACTCAATATATTCGGTAAGTTTGGATTCAAACCGGCATGTAGTTTTTGTATGAAAGCGGAACTTTATATGGAAACTCGAGCCTCCTTATGAACATTTGAATAAGCATTTATTAAAATTATAGATAAGTCAGATTAACTAAGATTGTAGATAAATCATGTAGGAGATAAGCTATGTTCTAGTATATAAGGTAGATAGTTATCCGTACATATACCATTAGTATTTGGAGATTAACTGTATCGACTCGACTGTATACAATAATTGAACGTAACTATGGAAAGGACTAACCATTTTCAACCGACTTTCAAAAAGGAGGAGGTTCTCAATTCGACTGTAAGTTTTTTTATGTGTGTGTTACCTCATAACTTTTGACTGTGAGAACCGATTTTTATGATTCTTTTTTTATTTGAAAGCTAGTGCTTCCCGTGTAGTCCGGTATAGTTTTTATCAAAATCGGTGTATTAATCTTTTAGAAAATTAACATACACCAAAAATAATAATGCAAAAATGCACTAAGTTGTTGCGATGGAAGTCGGTTTTTAACGAGTTTAGCGTTTTCAATTATGCTACATGAAAAGACCCCACATTCCACTTCCATACTCTATCTTCTTCTTCTTCTTTTCGAATCGATGGTTTGAATATTGACTGTTGTTATTTTATATCTTATTCCATACTCTATAAATAACACACAGATGTCGGCACTGCTATGAATTACGCCACATTCTTATAAATTTCCTGAAGAATCATAGCTCAGTGCCACTTGTATGGTAAAATCAATCACGTACGTTAACTGACCTGAAGAATAGTCGCTACCTGGATAGGTTTGACTATTTGTCTCATTTTCTTGACCATCTCAGTGCTTTGCAAGGTACGTTAAAGAGTTAGTGCCGATTGCTATCGCTAGATGGCAGTCGTTAAGCCTTATCAGATGCCTTTAAGAGGCTGGAAAAACTTCTGACAGTAGTGTTCGCCACTAGCCCTAAAAACTCCTCCAACTCAGACTTGGCCCCTGCATATGGAGTGCGGCCTATCTTTCCCGAGTTTTAGAAAATTCCCGTAGTGGGGACTGAGGCCATTTATGGGTTGTTAATGCATCACACACCAAATTTGTCTCAACTTTTTATCATAATCAGAAACGGAATAATTTATTTGCAAGAATACTTAAGTCATAAATATACAGATCCTTAAAAGTACAATGCCAGGAAACGTATTCAGTCTTATGAAGACAAATAAAAAAATAAATTGTTAATATTAATAATTATTAAATTAGGTACGTAAGCAATAACATTTTCAGATTTGTTAAAAATGTCACCGTATGTAATTTTTGTAGTCCATAAATTCTTCAATACTATAAAAAACAATAATTCAGTAGCCATTTCTTTAGTTATGTCTTAAATTATGTACCTCGTAATATTTTTTAAATCATAATAATAAATTTTTAAAAAAACCTGACCCGATTAAGGGGATCAAGACAAATCTAACGACACCTCGCTCTGCAAAATCTATAAATTCGTTTAGGTCACAAGATCAGCCAAAGAATTACATACTTACGTACCTACATACTCGTACCTACACCAAAGAAACATTATCCTTCTTCTTGTGCATCACATCAGCTCCCACCGAGGGGCTCGAGCCTACTCTGAATTAGGGCGATCGGGCCTTAGTCGACCACGCGGGCCCAGTGCGGGTTGGTCGACTTCACACACAACCTTCGAGTTTCGTCGCAGGCATATGCAGGTTTCCTCACGATGTTTTCCTTCACCGTATAAGAGCGTCGGATGAACGTACATATGAAATCGAATTCTAAAACACATTGGTACGTGGCAGGATCGAACCACGACCTCGTGGACAGGAGGTAACGGCCCTTACCATTACGCCACCGACGCTGTACTTCTTGTGCATTCAGGTAGAAATACCTTCATGCTAAGTTTGTTAAAGAAATATAATATTTACTGACAGCCGAGCTGGGTAAATTAAATAACTTTTTTCTCAGAAGGAAAGTAAATATAACAATTTTCACAACCTGAATCTAAATTATGTACTGAGGAATGCCTTATACATAATGTATCATCGCTGATAACCTAAGTGGCTGCCAGAGGCTATTCCTTTGATGATAACGAGCCGGCTAATTTATATGTACATATTTATCGTTCGCTTATTGCTTAGTATCTGATAAAGGGAAAAACAGATATTCGGGGAGTTTTTTTTGGGACCTACATTTGAGACAGAAGGTGAAACTAACTAACTTACCTAAAAGCCTTGGCATCATTACTATCTGATGATAAATTCAGATAAGGGCGTCGGTAGCGTAACGGCTAAGCCCGCTACCTCCTGTACGGGAGGTCGTGGTTCGAATCCAAAAACTGAATCAACAAAAAAATAATGTATACGTAGTTATCAAACCTGCTCATATAATTTCACAAGAATTGGTTTAGAAATACGACCTATAGAGGAGAATAGCCGGACCTCCTAACAGATACATGAAATCATTTTGCCCAAGAGCTTTGAGATTCCCTGTACGTGATCGAATAGAAATGAGAGATTCCTAGGACAACCAAAGTAACTGACATAGCCTTTAGTAACACAAAATTAAGTGGCAGTTAGGTAGGGCACATAGCTCGTAGAACAGATGGCCATTAGAGTATTAAAGGTCTCGAGTGGTGACCGCGTGCACCAGAAGACGTAGCGTAGGCAGGCCTCACACTTGGTGGATCGACGACCTTGTGAAAGTCGTGCGATGCCACTGGATGCGGGCAGCGCAGGACCAGTCTTTGTGGAAATCCTTAGGGAGGCCTTTGTCCAGCAGTGGACGTCTTTCGACTGCTTGTAATAGATGAGAAGATTTGTTTGAATAAGTCCTAATAAAATTTGCAGATTGGCTATAGATTTTTGAGGAAAGTTTTTTTTATCTACAATTAGTAAGCCAATGGCATTATCTCACCTGACAGTAATTGACGATGATGGCGAAGATGGAAGCAGGTTTACCAAGATTCCTTAACGACATGAGGGACTTCAATAGTTTTTTTTGTAAATAAAAATGTGTTTGACTGCAACTCACCTTATGGGAAGTAACGATGCAGTCGAGGATGTTACACGCTAACAACAAAATGATTCCTATTCACTCTCGCCTTGAAGGTCACTGAATTATAGTAATCGGTAAACACTGACGCAGGCAAGGAGTTCTACTGCTTCGCTGTCCGCATAATAAACGAGGAAGCGTATAACACTTTGTGCAGAAAGGTGGAACAGAAGAACATAGATTGCTAAGTTTCATGAGTATATGCGCACGGGCACAGGATCGATCGTCGTGGATATTCTTGGAGGAGGCTTTTGGCCAGCAGTGGACGTCATTCGGAAGATGATGATGAGGCACACACAGTTTAAGTTTTGCCAGGAATTTTCAATACCAAACATTTGTTACCTAAAACAACCCTCGACGCAAACAAAGGGGTGTAACAATTTTATCGTGTATGTATTTGTGTGTGTGTATCTATGTGTAGATTTTGATATTCGTTTTGTTTGAACAGGACTTGATTGAGAGTTTTCTTAGCTATGATTTAAGAATTTCGGTGTTATTCAAGGGATGTGAGCAACTTCCACAGGTCTGACAGATTTAGTATTTTGTATCCTGTTCATCATATCAGCCGAAGGACGTCCACTGCTGGACATAGGTCTCCCCCAAGGATTTCTACGACGACCGGTTCTGCGCTGCCCGCATCCAGCGGTTTCTCGCGACCTTCATCAGGTCATCGGTCCACCGAGTGGGAGGCCTGCCTACACTACGTTTTTGTATCCTGTTACTTCACCAAACTACAGCAGAGGTATAATGTTTGGACTCATTGGAAAAGTCTCAATAAATAGGTTATAGATAGACGGTGATCAGGGCCTGATAATGGAGCAAGAATGAAAAATGTCGGCATATATTATTAATTTATAGTATTTATAACAATTCGTATACCTAATAACCTATAAAACACATTTAAATAATATGTAACAAAGAACCAACAATAAAGCCTCAGTCAAATAGCCCGCCCCGATGCAAATGTACCTAAAACGCTGGCAGCGTTGCCACGTTGAATCGCCAGCGAAACCCGCTGCATCAGGTAAGAGCCGGAGCAAGGATCTCCACTGTAGCTGGTCAGACGCCTCCCCAAATCCCGCCCAAATTTAATTTAATTTTAGGGTTTAATTGCATTTAAAACACCTGCTCTCAAAGAGTTCCATTTTCGTGTTTATCATAGACGGAATTTAACAATCCAACAACATTCCAATTGCTTTATTTTCTTTTAAGAGAGGCGCACTCCAGCAATGTTATCTGAATAATAAATTAAATTAACGTGCAAAAAGAAAGACCATCTTAACTATTTCGCTGCCGTAAAGAACATAAGTCGCTCAGTTAACCGTGCTACCGCCTCCGCCGCTGTTGCTGCCAGATCACGTGTGGCCCATACATCACCCGCTCGAGCGTCCAGGGTTCGCCGGTATTCAGGAAATACCATATATGGCAAAAAGGTGCCAATAATGCTTCAAAAGTCCACGCGTAGTGGGTAACCGCGTTTTCCGACTTAATAAAAATACAGGACGTAATTTTAATTGTTTAGATCGCGCAGCGTAATGGCTATCTTTCAATAGCACTATGGAAAAACAGAGTCAGTCTTAATATTAATATTAAGATTGACTAGTTTTATTTTTTATTTTACTTCAATTTATTTTCAATAAAAATACAACATTATAGCAGTAGCATACCAACTCGTTGTATAAAAAAAATATATCAACTAATAGTGCATTCGTCTCTTGCATTTTCTAGCATTCGGTCATCAAGCATCCAATCCCTGACATGAATAAGTCACATTGTGGCGCCATTGTCATAAAATTATTAATAAGTGTGCGAGCGCGGGCTACAGGAAAAGTATATTATATTAGTACTAACATACAGTATGGACATTCCCTGCTGCTCTCTAGATTCCGACCTCACCCTCTCGTCACCCAGATTGATACAGATTGGTTCCAGTTTGGTTCTGGAACGTGATTTTTTTGCTCCGTCATTTGTTTTCAGAAATTTCATTTCACGACCGTTTGTATGCAGTGTCCGGGGTGTGCTATACAGGTGTGTGTCTACACCACACTGTTCGCGTCCGCTGTTCTGCTTGCGGGGGGGCCTATTTCGTAACGATGTTAAAATTAACTTTATTTTTCGATAGTTCTAATTAGACAATCATTTCGCTGCTGGAACGAAACAAATAAAGCCTCGCCCAAACGCCCACATACACGGAAAATGTTATGAGAATTTCAAATAAAGTGTATTTGTAGGTTTACTTGGACTTAGAGTTATGGAACACCAACCAAATACAACCAGACTCATTAACAGTTACTTAAAGCAGCCACCCGCGACTTTCTCCGCATTTAATTTGAAATGTGCCTCTCGTAGGAACCCAACAATTTTTTGGAATAAACAAATATATACACTCTTTATTTTGATCTAATTAAAAATGAGGACATCTGTTGCAAAACCAAAGACACAAGTTACAGAATCGCTAATGACAAGTGGCAGTCGCAGTGGGAACAACCGACCGTTGTGGTAGTAAAGTTCTCTAGTGGCAATCACGCACCGGAAGACATAGCATTTTTACGTGATTGAACAACAAACATCCGACATTTCTCATTTATTATTTTAGTAGGATTATATTAATTCCATTCCTAATTGGGTTAACCCTATCACTGCGAGAGCGAGACCCAGACCGCCCCCGCCCGTCCTCGCAGCCCCCCGCCCGGTCCCGGATCTTACCAAATTAATCATGCGCACGTCGTATTAACGAACCTCTTCCCAGTTTTACCAACTCTTTCATTAAATTAATCCCCATTTAAGTGACAGTACAAATGGGATGTATGCTAATCTCGCATTGCGAAGTTTCACACGGCGCGACGCCGGCGCCGGCGAGGAGGAAGTTTTAAGATTGCGTTCTTATTTTAATGGAAATGGATTAGTCTGTAGGCTGTAGGACGTTGATACTACATTATTTTGCTTTGCAATCGTCTTCATGTAACACGACTTATTGAATTATTAAATTTCTAATCTGAGTTATCTTTTATATAATTTTGTAAATGGCGCAGATAATGACATTCGAAATTGGTTTCAAAACACTTTTGTGATACTCTGATTATATTATTGAATATCCAATAAAGTATTTTCCTTTTCTTCACAAAATGTGTTTATTGGTACCTTCTTTATTGAAAAATACTTTTCAAATTCTTCGTAGCTGTTGATACCAAAAGGTGTCCTTGGCGCCCTTTTACATCACTTTACTGGAATATTAGGATATGTATTTAACTTCCCTTTACTGTGATACTAAGATATGTAATTTCCAAATATTTCACAAATTTTGAATCTATCAAATTAAATATTATATACTACTTAAAAAAATATTGCACTTAAAGATTTTGTGAATCTTAAAATCACTAGAAATGGCCTCATTTACTTTTCAAGGATTATAAGTTTTAATCGAGAAGCAGTCGTTGCTCTGTGTGACTGGCGTGGTGGGGTCGATCACATAGGTTAACTGACCTGAATACGGTCTTTATCTGGATGGATTTGACTTTTTCTTATCCACAATGAATAAGCCATTTCATACCATCTCACCTGATAGTAAGTGACGATGATGCCAAAGATGGAAGCGGGCTTATCAACATTCCCCAACGCAATGGGGAACTGACTATCTTATTTACATGCGGAAACACATCATTGCTGTCAACATTGACCAAAAATACGACGAATTGAGAACCTTATCCTTTGTTCAAGTAGGTTGAAAATACATTCACAACTAGGACTTAAACCTTCTGGAAACTATCATAGCAATTTAATTATTTTTTAACTCACTGTTGATAAGCCAATGGCACCATCTCACCTGATGTTAAGTGACGATGATGCCGAAGATAGTATCTTATCTTCAAACCGGAACACATTAATGCTGTTAAAATTGATTTTTGGCGGCAAGACTTAGATAAAAATGGTGGTAGCTAGCCAGGTGGGCTAAGAAAATGCCCTACCACCAACCATACCGAGTCTTACAAAGTTAGACCCCCCTGGGCATCGAACCTGCGACCTCCAAGTGTGCAGAGAATGGTCTAACCATTGCAAGACGGAGGCGGTTAAAATTTTTGGTATTTTTCTTGACTGTTTCCGTGCGTCACAAGGCACGTTAGGTGGTGCCGGTTGCTATCACTACATGGCAGTCAATAAGCCGTGTCAAGTGCCTTGAAAAACTTGTGACAGTGGGGTTTGCCACTAGCCTTACAAACTCCGCCAACCTGGACTTGGTCCCCCGCCCCGTGTGTGGAGAAAGGCCTAAACCTTCCCAAAGTCGGAAAGAGACTCGTGCCCGAGCAGTGAGGACGTTTAGGGGTTGTTAACTTTATATAGATAGGTGTTGGATATGAGACTAGTTTTATCCAGTCTAGATTCAGACCAGTCACATAAAAAATTAAAAACATTACCTTTCCTTATACTCGTAAAAGCAACACCACGTCATCACGTTGAATTTTGAACTTAAAATCGCTCGCAATTTCGATAGTCGCGAGTCACGTAACATCGCATCGCAATGGTGTGTCGTGTTCTGTTGACTGCGGATTTAATTAAACGTCGTCGCGTGTGCGATGCGTGGCGGTGACAGACAGTAGCTACACGCATCATGACGCGCGTCAGCGTGCTGGGCCCGCTCGGCCTGCAGCGCGGGACCGCGGCAGCCGTCGGGTTAAATGCTCATAGGGATTTGGTGCATGCCGCTTTCCTGTGTAGAAATGTGAAGAGAATAAATAAACGCCTCTGTGGTGTTATAGTTAGTCCATTCAATCGCTGGTTCGATTCCTAGCGGGGTCAACTTGTACGACTCGATTTGGTTGGTAGTAGGGCATTTTCCAAGCCCACCTGGCGAGCTACCACACTTTTATCTTAGTCTTGTCGCCAAAAATCAGTTTTAACAGCATTAATGTGTTCAGGTTTGAAGTTAAGATTCTATCTTCAGCTTCATCGTCACTCAGGTGAGATGGTTTCATTGGCTTATCAACAGTGAATTTAAAAAATATATTAAATTACTATGATAGTTTCCAGAAGGTTAAATCCTAGTTGTGACTGTATTTTCAACCTACTTCAACAAAGGAGAAGGTTCTCAATTCGTTGTATTTTTTTGTGTGCTTTATTGATAGGTTATACCTCCTACTTCTAAATATAAATAACTCAAAGGTGACTGACTGAGTGACATAGTGATTTATCAACGCACAGCCCAAACGGGTTGAAATTTGGCATACATGTAGATGTTATGACGTAGGCATCCGCTAAGAGAGGATTTTGAGAAATTCCCACGGGAACCGCAAAAATCGGGATCTGCGCGGGCGAAGCTGCGGGCATCCACTAGTGGTCCTATAAAACTTTTATCATAATTACTAAATAGAAATTGAGAAAATTAAAGAAAACAGAAAAGATGCAGTAAATTGTCGCAAGTCGGGTTTTAACGTGTCAAGCGAGGTAAGTTATCAAAATAGGTATTTGAATGATGAGCGGAAGAATTTTGAATGTTACTAGTGAGTCCGCGAGGCCAGGTAGCCCCACAAATCATTCTCTAATAGATCGCGGTCTCTATTAACGTGTCTGGAAATCTCAAATCATTTAATATAGTATGAAGGATGATTAAACTAACTTGATTGTAATAAGAAAAGTAGCTATCTACTTAATGATCAGTTTTACGTGCCTAGCTTACTTATTTCTCGAAGAACTTTCACAGTCAATAAATGAAAAGCACTTGAGGCTAATTCTAGAGATTCAAGAAAGTTCATATCTCTAAAATCTTTTCCAATATCACGGTCGGGTCGCTTCAAGTTTAAATCCTGGCTGCGGCCGTCTTCGAAACCATTTGGAAGCATTGATTTCTACCTCTGGACCTTCCTTTGAACAATTTTCTTAAACATTTAATACTGTGCGTTGATAATATATTAATTATTCGTCTTTTGCATCTATAACAAACGATCAAGTCAGTTCCAGGAAAGGATTGTCGTCTCCACAGGCACTGCACCGCCTGGGACACAGTTAAGGTAAAACAGAGCAGCTCAGGACTTCCGTCACCCATTTGGCCTCACTTGTTCAACCTGCTAGAACAACGAGTCAGATCAGATAGATACATAAAAATGTATTCCAAACACAGATACAGAACTACGATTACGTTTTTGCATTACTTTATACTACTTGTATAGGTTCGTGCACCAAGTTAGAGTTTTCCTTCTTTTAGATGGGTTGTAGACTAATCCACACGAGGTCCATCTCCTTGAGATCGTCAAACTTGTAAGGCGTGACCTGTACATGGACTTCTCCATTATACTTATACATTCACAGACCCTTGTAGTGGCAACTATGGGCTCCACAAAATTAAACCTAAGTTTCAGTGCCAGTGGGCTCGTCCTATAAGATACTAGGTCACTGTTTGAAAGTCGTTTAGGATTTCATCGATATTCCCATCCCCTCATGCGGGTTCTTAGATAAAATATTGTAACGTTGAGAACTTAGTACTTATGTGAATGAGCGAAAACCTGCGCGCTTCTTACTTAGCAAATGTATCTTGGAACGTTTGGCATACGAGTTGACAGATATAGGAATTTGTAAATTTTTAGGGTTCCCTGTTACTAAGACTTCGCTGTCCGTCCGTCCGTCTGTCTGTCTGTCACCAGGCTGTATTTCATGCACCGTGATAGCTAGACAGTTGAAATTTTCACAGATGATGTATTTCTTTTGCTGCTATATCAAATAATATTAAAAATTAGAAAAAGTAAAAAATAAGGAGGTCTCCATACAAAAAACGTGTTTTTTTTATATATATATTGTAAAATGAAAACTTTTTATTTTATTCATGAAAGAAGACGAAAATTGACCATTCGCCCCCCCCCCCCTGTTCTCCGAAACTACTGAGCCTAAAATTTTGAAAAAATACAAAATATAGTTCATTGCTTGTATATTACAGGAAAACCTATAAGAATTCTATCAATTGAAAAAAAAAGTTTTAAACTCAATGTAATACGTTCACCTACGGAAAATAGTTCTAAGAAAATAGTCTATCGGTGTTCTACAGGATTCATTTCGGAAAGTGTGTAATGGAGCTTTACGACCTCATTCCCCCTCTTCATTTCAACATCGAACGACCAGGTGCGGAGGGCGATTCCACCCCTTTGTCGTTGATTTTCCACCTTTACGCAGGAACTGTTTTGCTTCTTCGTTCATTATGCGAACGAGCAAGGAGTAGAAGCGTCTGTATTCCCCGATTCGTATAATTTAGGAATCTTCAAGACGAGAGTGAATAGGCACTTTTTGAGCTTGCGTGTTACATCCTCGGCTGCATGGCCACTTACCATCAGGTGAAATGCAGCCAAACGCACAAAAATTTTGAATTAAAAAAAAGAAGTTCACTTAAACACCACTAAATTGCGCTCACTTGTGGGAGGGATCGGCTTGTTATCAGCTATATGCTTTAGATCCTATCGACTGACGCGCTAGGAGACTCATTGGCGACGAGGAACTTGTATCAAACAGGCTCCAAAGCCTCGAGCATCGCCACAAAGTCGCCTGTCTATCGGTGTTCTACAGAATTCATTTCGCAGAGTGTGTCCTGGAGCTCAACGACCTCATTTCCCCTCTCCATTTCATCATCGAACGACCAGGTGCTGAGGGCGGTTCCACCCCTTTGTCGTCAATGTTCCACCTTTACACACGATGCGTTTTGCTTCTTCGTTCATCATGCGAACGGCCAAAGGGTGGCTATAGATATTTACCGAGAATATTATTTTAGAGAAATTTAGGAACCTTCAAGACGAGAGTGAATAGGCACTTTTTGAGCTTGCGTGTTACAGCCTCGTCTGCATTGGCACTTACCATCAGGTAAGGTGCAGCCAAACACACTAAAATTTTTAATAATAAAAAAAAATAACTCGCATCTTACTGTGAGGATTTCAAATGTGATATTTTGTATTTGACTTTGGCATTGTGGATAGGCCACACGAGTTCAACTCGCACTTGGCTGGTTTTATTTGTAATTCTATGATTTCTGCTAAGCCTAATAAAGAAAATTGGGTATCCAAGACAACCAAATAATATAGGCAGGTATTCGAGAAGTGGAAGTGGGATATCCGGTGTACCTACATTTTGGATCTTTTATGGCAGAACATTCTAAAATATTTAAATTCTAAGAAGAAGTATGTATAAACAACAAAATTGACAATCTACCTAAGTTTCTAAGTAAAAACTAATTTATTACCAACTTAAATAATGAAATAGGTAGTTACACAAAATCCCAAGTAAGTATAAAATATTTGCTCGTCGAGCTAACTAATCACAATTACCCATCACTTCGGCCAAGTAAACAGCAAAAGGCACCCTCACTCTCTAAATTACTGTAATAATAAAATTTTAAAGACAAACGACGCAGCGTTTTTCATTCATAATTATTTTATTTAAAAAATAGGTATTTTGCTCCCTTTTTATTTATGTTTTCAAGCGATAGGAGCGAGTGCGTCAGTGGCGTCGCGAACTAGCAAACAGTATTTTACGGGCCCAACGGGATTATAAAATCGTCCATTACTCGTGTGAGTCTGCTCTCAGCTGAGTTATGGCTGGATACGAGGCGTAATCACAGGGTGGACGCGGTAACGTATGAATTAAAAACTTTAGATGGCTTACAGCGAGGATTGACACAGATACGAAGGGGATAATCTGCTATTGTAACCGACATAGCTCTTACGAGTAGAGTCGCTAAACGTAAAGGTGGGCGGGGCACTTTATCACATGCTCGCTGAAATGTTTGTGCGGATGGTGGCGCATCGAGAGCCGGATCGTTCCTTTCCCTCTAATATGGTTGATGGGAGCGATGACTGACTCTCGCGTTATACTAATGACATAATGTGGTTTATTTCAAGAATTGCATTTTGACATTATTATCTAATGATTGTTTATTTCTTGATTTTACACAAATGAAATTATGTTAAATTATGTCATTTTATGACTATCAGAAAGAGTTTAATTTGCACCTATTTTGAATAAATATCTTGAATCTTAGAACGGATGGCTGTTGGGGCAGTAAAGTTATCGAATGGTAACCGCGCACCGGAAAACGCAGCGAAGCCAGGCCTTCCACACTGTGGACTGACGACCTGGTGAAGGTCGCGGGAAGCCAATGGATGCAAGCAGAGTAGGAACAGGTCGTTGTGGAAATCTTAGTGGACGTCTTTCGGCTGATATTATGATGATGAATCTGCTATTCATAGTTGTGATGGAAACTACGAGTGGAAAGATATAAGACTATCCTCCAGTTGGTGGACTGGTGATCTAGTGACACATGAAAGGAGTGAAGGTAGACAAGCAAAACATGTGTCCAACCATGAATGACTTCCTGCTTCTACTACAACGATGCTGATAATGATAAAGAACGTTTTTTCGACACTGACGCTGACACAATATGCAGCACCGATACATATATTATTTTCAGTGAGATATTAACAACCCATAAACGTCCCCACTGCTGGGACATGGGCGTCTTCCTGAACTCAGTAAGGTTAATTACTAATTAGGCCATACTCCACAAACGGGAGCAAGTCAGGGTTGGTGAAGGTTGCTGTCAGAAGTTTTTCAGGCCGCCTATAAGGTATCTCACACAGAGTGGACGACTGTCATCTAGTGATACATAGCAACCAGCACCAACGGTTTGACGTGTCTTGCGAAGCACAGAAATCACATCACACTATAATATTATAAAGGCGAAAGTTTGTGAGTGTGTGTGTGTATGTTTGTTACTTCTTCACGCAAAAACTACTGAACGGATCTGGCTGAAATTTGGTATGTAGACAGATTAGGACTTGGATTAACACATAGGCTACAGTTTTCACGCTCGCGATCTGCTTGCGGCTCGCGCACTGCGCACTCTCGAAAAGTCATAGAAACGTTGTCCACGCGGGTGAAGCTGCGGTAAACAGCTAGTGGTCTATAAAAATGCCAATTACAGTCAAACCCATCCGGGTAAAAACCATGTTTAATGTCAATTAACCTGATTGATCGTCTTAATTACGCAAGAAGCACTGAGCTGCGACCTTTTTCAGTTAGTTAAGTTCTTTGCTGAACTAACTGCAGCTTTGACGGCTCGCGACAAATACTTTATCAAAGAGGCCGGCTAGAGTTCAATCGCGCCACCCGCCGCATCGCTACCAACGTTCTTGACGTCGCGATTGAACTCAGCGCGGCCCTTTGTCGGAGTGTTTGACTGTCGCCACTGCCGGCTCGCGGCATTTATCAAAGATGCAGTTAAATGAGCGAACGAACTACGAGTATATACTAATACTTTATTTTTCATACCAAAAAGTAGAAAATTAACAGCGCACTAAAAGTTGTACAACCGTTAATATTGCAGGGCCTACATTAAATAGTCAAATACAGAAACGATTAAAAAGCTGTTTACTTTATTTTATAATCACATGGAACTCCTTTTTTAATCAGTTGATCGAGTTGTAGGAATAGCTTTTTTGCGAAGTGACTCCAGGTCTGTTTGGTAAAGTTTTAAAATGATGGGAGGACTCAACAATTGGTACCTAAACCAATTTAGTTACCTCTGTAAAATATAATCGTCTCTCCAACGTTCTGTGTACCTAACTAAGGTAGGACAATTTTAAATTGATTTCAAACCCATCCAAAATAAAGTTCATTAGTTCAATCACTCTGACATTTCGATCACCTCAATTGGAGAATCGACAGCTTGTATAATTTGTCATCATTAACCTTTAATTGAAATTGGCGTGGGTAGGAACTACCTCAAGGCAAAAAATCGGCGTGGGTACGAACTACCTTAATGATGAGCCTTCAGCATAGGCTAGTCAACTAATTGGTTAGTCAGCTTTGATACTAATCTAGTGGATTTTTTTGGCGTAAAATATGGCCGATGCCCACATGATAGGACGTGGCTATCACCGCCTTTAAAAAGCTGTAACCAGGGCCACCTGGGGCACAGTAATGTGACTACTTGCAGCAGGAATAACAGCCTTTGCTACAAGGAGTGTAACTAATTGATGTGGAGCCGTAACTGTGGTAGTAACTATTATATTAATGTAGTTACATTAATCTGTGAGTGGGGCGTCTAATCATCATACTGAACAACTTTTCCAAGCAGACCTATGATCAATTTACAAAAAAATAAGATATCTTCATACAAATTGAACAGCTGGTTGACCAATTTTGGTATGGAGCGTCGACAATTTATTTTTAGAATTGACTATGGGAATATGGGAAAAAGCTGTTCAGTATGATGAGAAGAAGCCCCAGTTAACGGATCTTAAACCATTTTTTTACACCCCGCATTAAAGTGTACGGAGTTAGTAGGAACACTATATTCTTGCGCAGTTTAGCCACCTGTAGATGTAGGAAAAAATACGTTTCAGGATATTCATTAGTGCTCTGCCAGTAATCTCGCAGAAAATCTCGCCCCACCCCCGCTGGAAAACAGCAAGCTGCTTAGCATCAGGTACCTAAGAGCAAGCAGTGCTCTCTTTCCAATCGGACCATGTAAGAAAGCACAAACACAAGCACAACTAAGACTAAAGCTAAAGACCGCAGGTACCAACATCAACTATACCCAGACAAGAGTCGGGTGCGCGGGGACAGGGGGAGTCGTAAGTCAAAGTCGGATCAATGGCAGTTGTTGCCGGCGTGTCCCGTTATTTATGATCCACGACTTGATAGATACGCCCACATCTGATCCCGCATAGCCTAGCCTACACAGACCTAATATTACTAGGATAGACCCATCCGCGTAAATTATGCGACCACTTTGGCAGAGCCCAAGTGTTGCCCATATGTTTCTTTAGCAGTACTTTTTAATATTTCAATCGGAACTTTTCTTTGGCACAGAAAATAACACTCCAATTTCGGACACTAGCTGAACCTCATTTTTACAATGGGGAGAATTATTTACTGTGTCAAACTGTAGGTACATCAAGGAGAATTATCTACTGTGTCAAAGTGTAGGTAGGTACATAGGGGGGAATTATTTTCTATGTCAAACTGTAGGCACATCGGAGAGAATTATTTACTGTTTTAAACTGTAGTTACATCAAGGAGAATTATCTACTGTGTCAAAGTGCAGGTAGGTACATCGGAGAGTATTATTTACTGTGTCAAACTGTAGGTACATAGGGAAGAATAATTTACTGCGTCAAACTGTAGGTACATCGGGGAAAAAATATTTACTGTGTCAAACTGTAGGTACATAAGGGAGAATTTTTTACTGTGTTAAAATTGTACCTATAATGTGAATCCAGTAGTGGGTGTCCATATAAGCACATGAGGACTATGTGGCGAAATCGTCTTAATACTATGACATAAGACACGAGTTGCTAGATTTACAATGTACATAGTATGAAAATATTGTGAAGGCCCGGTCTAGAGGTTAGAAGTACTTATTTGTGTATGCTAGCCTAGCAATAGCCAGGCTCTACGCGGAGTAGGCACGGGGAATTGATAAATGACTACACAAAACTACCTAGCGGAGGACGAAATTGGATAGGTAGTTTGGAGGTAATACTGTGAATGTCAAAAGAGAAATAGGCACAATGTGACTTCGGAAGAGAACTTCAACAGAGGAAACACAATATTTTTTTTAAATAATTAACGATGGCTAGTTTTAACTTTTGAACTTAACCCTCCATTTAAAATTTAAACCACTACGAGTACAAAAAAGCTTAATTTACCTATGAAATTGCCGATTCAGTTTTTGATGTTCATAGCCAATTTTATTGAAAATAAAAAAGTTATTGTTTTTTATTATTGTCCATAAGGAGACAATACTTATGGTCTTTTATTAGAAACTAGTGGCATGTCTTTAATATTCCAATCCCCTGAGCTATACAATGTACCATTAATTATAACAAAGGCGTTTTCTTAGTGGTCAGATGGGGGAATTTTTTAGACTAGAATTTTTTACTTAAATTTTCCTGAAAGTGACGAAATCTTATGCGGGGTATTCCCAAATATGACATGAGTAACCAAGAAACTGCTTCAATAACTCTAGAGCTTAACAATTAAAAATGTGTATTTTTTGTCTCAATAAAGGCGATTTTTTTCATGGGGTTAAAGCCACCCTGCTCTCAAAATATCTACACGATTGGCATATGTTTACCATCATTTAATTTCTGATAGTCTGATGCCATTTTGAGAATAAATTTTGTTTTAATAACTATTGTTCTTAATATTAATTTTCATCTTTAAACTTTTTTATACAATCGGAAATTTCATAGGTAAAGACCTTTTATAGGTAAAGATATTGGGCTTCTGAAACTTTTGCATTCATTCTGAAAGGTACCGAATTCGAAATGTAGAATTTTGAGCTTATTAGTACACTCCGCAGAACTAATGGAGTCTGCGAAGTTTGTATGTGGTTTTGAGTCAAGATTTTTCAATGCTATGTGACGTCATAACTCACGAACCCCAGTGTAGGCTGCATAGAATAAAAAAAAACATAGAAAAAATATGATACAGGGTGTAACATAAAGGTGCAGTGATACTTTAAGGAGAGCTTGTACTCATCAAACTGAACAACTTTTTTGTTCTTCAACTTTGCTGAAAGCGCAATTTTATTTGATTTTTTTATTAATCGTTCAGCTGATTCGCAGATTTTGTATAACAAATTAAAAAATACGCGATTTCAATAAAGTTGTAGAACATAAATTGTTCAGTTTGATGAGTACAAGCCCACCTTTAAGTATCACTGCACCTTTTTATTACACCTCTGTATAATAAGCGGTCTTATTGTTAGGTGGCAAATTCTTCCAAGCTACCTTTGCGTAGGAAAACACACTACAATTCCTGGACACTTTGCAACTATGTATTATAAGAAATATTCTGATTCGATCACGCAGAGAAACTCCAAGCATAGCACGCTCCATTGCCCTTTGGGTGACCTTGAGCCTTCTTATGAGGCCCATTGTAAGCGACCATGTCTCAGTTCCGTAAGTCATCACTGGCGCTCAAAGCCCGCGATAAGCTTTAATAGCTTAAAAAGCTACAGTACATAATTTCCGTTAGATCCTGTTTAGCGCACAATGCAAATATTTCAAACTTCAGTTTTTTGTTCTGCGTGTCAATTAAAGCGACCGGTTTCGAACACCATCTACAGGCAGATTTCTGCCTGAAGATGGTGTTCGAAACCGGTCACTGATAAATTATAAACGTAAGTTTACATAATTCTTTTATGTGGAATTAGTGCTGATATATACAAATTTGTATGATATAATGTTCCACCAAGAACCTACAATCAAAAGTTTTAACAATTAAAGCGTTAAATAATTCGATAAACACTGCAATGTCACAATGACAAATGTATGTTTAAATGTATAAATGAATTCTTTATTGCACAACAGGAATAAGCTACAGCAAGTGAGATAATAAACTAAAAGTACAATGGCGGTTTTACAGCTAAAGCGAGCTCTTCCAGACAATCCTCGGCAGTGAAATAAAGACACAAGGTCATCGTGACGATACATTCCACGCCCATATGAGGCTGCCCCGCAACTGCGGCGCGTCGAGTCGGGCATGTTCGCCGAGGCGCGGGTGCCTGATATCTTCGCTGTGATGAGAACGCGCGTTTTTTGAGGTTAAAGATGGAAGCAGGCTTACCAAGATTCCCCAACGCAATGGGGAACTGGTTATCTTACCTTCAAGCTGGAACGAATCAATGTTGGTTACATAATAAATGTGATAAGATGGTGTTAGCTAGCCAGGCGGGCTTGGAAAATACCCTTCCACCAACTAAACCGAGTCAGAGTTACTCTCCGCCGGGAAGCGAACCCGCGACCTCCTGATGTGATATTTAAATAAACCTTGGTTTAATTAAAAAAAACTGATGAAGCTTGATAGGAATACTTACTCTGTACTTATGTTCCTATGTATACTCAGTTTTAGTGTATTATTTTGTTGACTTAAATCAGATTACAATTTAACTTTGCAGATACGTTAGTTCGTTGATTTAGTTCTCCAAAGTTGAAATAGTTAGCTTTATGTGTATTGAAAAATTGGTACGTCAAAAGAGTTGTAATTTAAGGACAGTTAATAAATTAAGCTTTATGTGTATTAAAAAATTGGTTTGTACGTCAAAAGAGTTGTAATTTAAGGACAGTTAATAAATTTAAAAAAAATTGAGCTCCAACAATCCAAAGTAAATCTCTGCAAATGAGAAAAATTGACGGAAAAATACACGGAGCAATTTATTAAACGTGGATTAAGTAGCTGCGACTTGTTCCGGCTAAACCGCCACGTTAAATACTCCTAAGCTGAACGGATGGGGGGACGGGAGGGGGGGGGGGGGGTGAGGAAGGGGGGTTGAGCAAGGAAGACTACGATTCGGCGGATTCATGCTGGGAGCCCGTTACAAATCTTCGGTAAGCCGCACTCGAAATACAGTTCACTTTGTAGCGAAATTCTCCGGATTTACGTTTATTAAGCGTTCAAGATTTGCTGCGATACTATTACTGATTCGCCCGATTGGGGCCCGAAAGAACCGCGCGATCCGCACGTAACAAGAACCCACGAGCTGAGCTGAGCCAATACTTCCACTACCTACCTACACATAAAGCAGTCACAAACTTGGTAGACACATGACTGCAAAATGATGATACAGAATTGGCGGGGGATTTGGATTAGGTAAAGGATTAGTTTCACTGTCAATCAACAAATTAAACCGGCCAAGTGCGAGTCGAACTCACGCTTTGAAGGTTTCGTAGGTACCACTTCACCTCTTCACACGACTACAGCAATGCTGCCTGTTCACTTTAAACAATAGACTTCAACGTGAGCGGCAAACAATTTTTTTTTATTCAGTTCGGACCCGTTAGCGCGAGTTCAACTTACACTTGGCTGGTTTTTGATATTTTTTTGTTTTACTCTAGGATTAGTTTGTTTTTTTTTTATGCATAATTGGTAAACCCTTGACAACATCTCACCTGATGGTAAGTGACGATGTTGCCGAAGATGGAAGCGGGCTTACCAAGATTCCCCAACGCAATGGGGAACTGGCTATCTAGTTTAGTTATATAATCACACCGATCAAGTTTTACGCATATACGTATAACCGGTTTTGCTACTGAGGTAAAACCAAAAAAAAACGTTTCAACAGTTTCGTGTAAAAAAATCCCCTTTTTACTTTCGAGGAACGAAGGAGTGAAGAAAGTATTGTGATGGTGAAAAAAATCGAAGTCGAGATTTTGATGGGGATCGATTGTCTTACACTAATAGACTCTGAAAAACAAAAAAAATGTGTGTGTGGGTGTGTATGTGTGTGTTTGTACGTCCGTCCGGTGCTCTAGTTTCCAAACACCTGGAGGGGATTGGGTGAAAATTAGTTTAGGGAAATATAATTTTTATATCTGCAGCCCTTTTTTTCGCATTTCCTCTATTTTTATTTTGTAGGGTTGCCATCATTGTAAAATTCACTTTTTTTAAAAAAAAATGGCACTAGCGTTTTTGATAAAACTCGGAACTATAAATTTACATGGCATACAGCACGAGGTAGTTTGTTATTTTAAGAAAAAATGGAATAAGGTACCTCCCATACAAATCCCGTTGTTGTTACTTTTCTCAAAACTGTATAGATTTTATTGAAACTTTGTTAATAACTAGAAATTATTGATACCTACTACACTAAGTACTTTATTATTCCATGAAAAATCCGAGAAAAATATCTCCCATGCAAACCGAAATTATTTGTATTTTTGTCGTAGTTTTGTATTCTTTCCTACTAAGAAATGTATAGTTTATTGTTAATTTATGCATGCACGACTACGACAGAGAGACAGTGGCTGTACAATTTATTTTTTTATCATTTGTTATTTAATCTTTATTTATTTAGTGTCTTGTTCTCTGGCATGTGTCGCTTGACAACGACTCGATAGCTGGTCTCTCTGCTGATTTTGCTATACTAATCTCTCCAGACAGCCTACATCAGCCCAGTGCTGAGTATGTCTAATTCTCATGTCTGTTCTCTGACACGTGTCGCTTGACAACGACTCGACAGCTGATCTCTCTGCTGATTTACCATACTATCTCTATATACAGTCCACATTAGACCATAGCCGAGTATAGTAAACCCGTTGTGTCCAACACATGTCTTGTTTTCTGGCACGTGTCGCTTGACAACGACTCGACAGCTGATCTCTCTGCTGATTTACCATACTATCTGTATATACAGTCCACATTAGACCATATCCGAGTATAGTAAACCCGTTGTGTCCAACACATGTCTTGTTTTCTGGCACGTGTCGCTTGACAACGACTTGACAGCTGATCTCTCTGCTGATTTACCATACTATCTCTATATACAGTCCACATTAGACCATATCCGAGTATAGTAAACCCGTTGTGTCCAACACATGTCTTGTTTTCTGGCACGTGTCGCTTGACAACGTCTCGACAGCTGATCTCTCTGCTGATTTACCATACTGTCTCTATATACAGTCCACATTAGACCATATCCGAGTATAGTAAACCCGTTGTGTCCAACACATGTCTTGTTTTCTGGCACGTGTCGCTTGACAACGACTCGACAGCTGATCTCTCTGCTGATTTACCATACTATCTCTATATACAGTCCACATTAGACCATATCCGAGTATAGTAAACCCGTTGTGTCCAACACATGTCTTGTTTTCTGGCACGTCTCACTTGATAACGACTCGACAGCTGATATCTCTGCTGATTTACCATACTATCTCTATATACAGTTCACATTAGACCATAGCTGAGTATAGTAAACCCGTTGTGTCGACACATGTCTTTGTCTCTGGTACGTGTCGCTTGACAACGACTCGATAGCTGGTCTCTCTGTTGATTTCCCATGCTAGTACAAATCATCAAACTAGGATCAATTAACAGTTGGGTAAAAGCGACGCGCAGTTCAGTGTCAAATACGAAAAGCTCATCTTAGCATGAGGGCGCGTATAAGTGACCCCGTGGATCTCATTAGCTGTAGTTATATCTTAAAATATTCTTTTGTTGTGAATTGATGACCATCTTCCCATATATCGGCATGTTGTTACCCTACAAAAAATGTTTTGTTTCATAAATAAAAGCATAAGAAGCCACATACCAACTACATTACATCCTGTAAACGTAGATACTCGTATAACTAGTCTAGCCCTGAAGTTGCAACTCCAAGTCACAAACAAGCTCTAAAGGATTAGGTTTGCAAGACGAGATAGCGTCGTCCTCTTTTCCCGAGTCTGCGGAGTCGCAGCTGTTGTATTTTTTTACATTAGTTTTATAAGGATGCCAACGGTATTATAGGCCCTATTGGGTCTTCATTGTGTATTGTTATACCTAAACAGTATTATAATGGCTAATAAACATCCGAACAAATCAGGCCCGGTCATCTGGCCCCAAACTAGGTTCTTCGTATCACCGTATTCGTTTAACCGCCTCCGTGGCGTAATGGTTAGTACATTCGCTTCAGACCAGGAGGTCGCATTCCGGCGGGGACAACTCTCGGTTTGGTTGGTGGTAGGACATTTTCTAAGCCCGCCTGTCTAGCTTCCACCATCTTATCTAAGTCTTGCCACCAAACATCAGCGTTAACAACATTGATGTTTCCGGCTTGAAGATAAGATAGCCAGTTTCCCCATTTCGTTGGGGAATCTTGGTAAGCCCGTTTCCATCTTTGACATAATCCTCACTTACCGTCAGGTGAGATGATGCCAAGGGCTTACCAATTGTGAATATGAGAACCGAGAAAATTCACACGATATTATGTACTCAGGTATAATTTAATACAAATAATAGGGTATTTCTTTAATCTCTATCCGTATCTGCATCTCTATTATGTGTCTGGGTGTTAAATATCTATATATGTAAGTATTTAAACGTATATAAGTATGAATATCAGTCTCTGGTTCCCATAACACAGGGAATCCTACTTTGGGCCAGATGACCATGTGTAATTTGTCCCAAAATATTTATTGATGTGTAACATCTTTGCTCTCGCTTTCCTGCAATTTGTGGGAGTGATTTCGTGAAATGGGACGGAAATGTGTAACAGGAAATGCGAACTTTTTTAATTCTCGAAAACTAAGGTTGTCATAGCCATGCCGCCTAGTGTGATGGCAAAGGCAAAGATGACATACTACTATTCGAAGGGTCGGCCCGTGAATGTACGACCCGATAATTAATTAATTTCATAAGTATTTTGTCACATGTTACACATCATATGCGAGTACTGTAGGTCTCGTTTTTTTATTCATTTATTTTTATTTATTATCAAAAATAACGGGTGAGTGGTTTTACGAAATAGCTTAATAAAGACGAAACTCAACAAATTTCCCCGATGAACCAATATAGACAATTTACAAAAAAAAACTGGGGTCTCTCAAATTTAATTCGTTAGTTTTTTTATTTGGGAAATGGTTCAGAATCACAAGAGTACCCTGATTAGAAGAATGATGACTTATAAATGAGGATCTTAAATAACAGTTCAACCGGTAACGACTCGGTCCATCTAACCAGAGGTACCGGGTTCAAATCTGGACGGCCAATGTACCAATGAGTTTTTCAAAAACTTACGTACATACTTACCGATTGCTTTAACGGTGAAGGAAAACATCGTGAGGAAACCTACACACGCCTGCGAAGAAACTCGAAGGTTGTGTGTGAAGTCGACCAACCCGCACTGGGCCCGCGTGGTCGACTAAGGCCTAATCGCCCTGATTCAGGGTAGGCTCGAGCCCCTCGGTGGGGACGTATATGAGCTGTAATGATGAAATAACAGTTACTGCACAGCTGTCCATTGCCTTCATTCTGTTTCTTACACCCTCTATTGTGAAGCCCTTGTCATCATTTCACGTAGCGTCTCATCTCTATTTCCATCTGCCATAGCCGAGCCGTATACCTGCTAAAACCGTTCCGTTGGTGACTGCAATACCCGTCCGTTGAGCCGAATATCTGTAGCTACATAGAGCTATTGAAACAAAAGAGCAACTATTCAAGTGAAGGGTATTGAACTCCAGTCGGATCGTTAAGGTTGAACTATGCTATTCACTGGACCTCAACGTATGCCATCAACGCTATACAATAAGTGGATTATATGCTAATTGAACTTGCTATTGGAATAGAATTAAGGAACACTACATAGAAGCAGAACTCAATAACAATCATCATCATCATATCAGCCGAAAAACATCCATAGCTGGACAAAAGGCCTCCCCCGAGGATTTCACGACGACCGGTCCTGCGCTAACCGCATCTAGCGGCAGTGAAGTTAAATGTGATAGTGCAATGGGTAGGGACATAGCCCGTAGAATAGATGGCCGTTGGGGTATTAAAGTTCTCGAGTGGCATTCGCACACTGGAATACGTAGCATAAAAAGGCCTCCCACGCTGTGCACCGAAGACCTGGTGAAGATCAATTACAATAGTTTTACATTATGTTACTTAGTTTGTAACTAACGACCGACAGCTACAAAACATAGTCGTCTGAATTTAGACCTAGTTCAAAGTGCAAACGTGTAACGTCATAAATACATATTTGTACCATATCACTAATTGCTAAATGTGAATGTAGAAATGATTCTATAATATTGCTTGTGAACTCCCGTGACTTAATTCCCGTTTTAAAAAATCTAGATCTCGACAACTGCTCCACCTGCCGGGCTCAACTATAGCTAAGAACTATTCAGGTGACCCCATAAGTACCAAAAAACATCAAAATTGGTTAAGCCTTAAAAGGGCAAGAAATACGAATATCAGAATTTTAAAAAGATGTAGGCCCTGCAAAACAATTGCTATTTGAAAATTCAAGTTAAATTGTTTCATTAGCCAGAAAGTACACAGTTAACTAATAAGTACAACAGAATATCTAATTACATTTCATAATTAACCAAACAACGTGAAAGAGTGTGAGTTCACAACTTATTCCCAACAAAGTAGTGTATTCAGGATTCTATCAAAGTTGCTTCATTCCATTTTGACGACTTCTCACAAACCACACAAAGCTTCAACACAAACGTATACTTTCCTAACGTAACGCTCATCTTATCAAATATTCAGGGTAAAAGCCTAGCTGGTCTGTGAAGCTGGATCCACCGAGGACCTTATATTACTTCATATGGACATAGTTATCGAAGTTGAAAATTTCACTACTTTGATGGAATCTGTTATAACCGTTATGCGTACAGCGCAGGAGTGGAACTCCTTGCCTGCGTCAGTGTTTTCCGATTCCTATAGTTTAGGGATCTTCAAGGCAAGAGTGAATAGGCATTATTTGAGTTTGCGTTTACCATCCTCGACTGCATCATCACTTACCATCAGGTGTGTTGCAGTCAAACGCACTCAAATTGTTGTAAAAAAAAAGAAAAAAAAAGTTACAACCATAGAACCCATTTGAAACACATGTCTGTCATTAGCAGTGAATGTTAATAAAACAAACTGTTATGGGAATAAATTCAGTACGTAGGTATCAAAAAAGCAAGCTGTCGATAAAGCACTGCCAAGCAGATAAGCAGGCTGTGATCAGGCGTGACCAAACTAATTTGCAACGTAATTCTTTTAAGTTGGTGGCGCATTTTTGTATGATAATATTTGAACCTAAACTTTCAGAAGCCGATCCTTAGGTGAAAGGTCTCTGGAATCCACACTCTCAGCAAGTAGCTCCACATACGGCACCGGCGTCGGAGCGGCGCTCGGGCCCAGCAAGGATTGAAACTTGTACATAATTGATGAAACTTTTCTACGTGAGCTTACTAAAGAGATTGAATTCGGAGGTGTTGAGTTCTTTGAAACAAACACCTGTCTACGAGTATATTGGCTGGGCATATTGTTACAAGTAGATATTTAGTTACGTAACACTTCATCGATTTGTTCGATAAATTTGATCACGGGACAAAATTGGCACATGCCTCTTCTAGTTATAGTGTTGTGAATGCCATTTCATCATTATATAAGCTGAAGGACGTCCAATGCTAGATAATGGCCTCCCCGCCAAGGACTACCACGACGACCGGTTCTGCGATGCCCGCATCCAGCGGCTTCGCCTGACATTCACCAGGTCATCGGTCTACTGAGTGGGAGCCCTGCCTTCGCTATGTTTTCCGGTGTGTGGTTGCCACTCGAGAACTTTATTGCCCCAACGGCCATCTGCCAATTAAGTAGCTGCTAAACAATACAAGTTTATCTTATTCCGTCCGCATCAGTTAGGAAAAAACCCGACCAAGTGCGATTCAAACTCGGAAACTGGAACCCTCCCTGGTTCCATACAATCCCGTTTTCCATACGTTTAGTAGATCCGCATAGAATCGGGTGCAAGACGGATGGACGTACAAATAGACGACGCATGTGTGATAAAGGTTTCTATTTATTATGCAACGAGTGCAGTGAAATAACCAAGAGTTAGGTATACCATCATATACTATTATATATACTAAACTATTATACTATATGTTAGGTATACGCAGATTAGTATCGTTTTCCAAAAACACGAAGAAAATCATTGATCTTTTTTTATACTGAAAAAATCAAAAGTAGAGCTACGGCCACCTAAAACTGCCACTTGCAGCGTGTGGGTCAGTTATAAAAAGAAGACGGTCAACTCTCTGCGTGTGCAATACAACAATGGTTTCAGGGTGCTGGAGGGTTGCCCCGGGACTGCAGTGCGTCAGGATGTGCGCAGACGGCGAAGGCTTCCATGCAATGCAATAGTAGTTCCATGCCTTGATTCCATGAAGAGTCGCGTCCCTGATGCCTGACGCAACGTGCGAGGGACAACACCAACGGCATCTAGTAAGACATTGCCAGCAAGCCGGACTGTCCTATATTTGGCCACTGGACAACGCTACACAAGCGGCTGGCCTACGAGTATGTCCCGATATAGTGATTATTTCACTGTTTTAATATTTTTTTTGTAATGTCACTAATATTAGATTTGTAAGTTATTTCATAGTACTAATATTTATGGGCTGTGTGACCTGCAATAAATTTATTTGAAGTTAAATTAGAATTATAAGATTCTGTAAAATAAAACCAGTGATTTTATCAGTACTTTGTCGATCCTTGATGTGGTCATGATAAATTGCCTCGTACTCCAGTAACAACGTTAGAGCCCACTCGACGGAAAGCATCACGTTGCTTGGCGGCAGGTACGCAACGCGTAGTGGGACCCTCCCAGTCGGACCTTGCATAATAAGGCACCACCAAAAAATGTAAACGCTAAAAGAAACTGGTGAAGTTATCAATAAATCCAAGTAATAACGCCTCAAAAGTGATCGCACTTATCGTATTAATATTTGGTACTATAGGGGGAGAATTAGGACGCGTCCAGCTGTGAGCTAGGAGTTTGACCTTGCACTTTATGATTTAGGAATGCCACTGCATGTAGATTAATTTTGTCTTTGACAGTTCGACCTTAAATTGTATTGTTTTTCTGTAAATTAAACAAAAACAACGATGAAGGATTTTTCGGACGCGAAAAGGGGGACCGCAGGTGAAATCTCGAGGGCAACTAGTCTTAAAATCATCTTAGGAGTTCGAAAAATACACCTGCCAAGTGGCATTCCTTAATCATGAAGTGCAAAGTGGACGTCCCAAGGGCAACTAGTTTTAAAATCATCTTAGTAGTTCTAAAAATACACCTGCCAAGTGGCATATCTTAATCATAAAGAGCAAATTGGACAACTTTTTTGCTTGAAAAGGGTCCCGCTAGTAAATGGAAGCAGCTGGGATCACGATTGACGTCATCCATGTTGAAAAGCAGCTACTACCTAGCTGGCAATAACAATAAAAAAGAAAGCGCACTAAATGCCACTTTTGAAAATGTCAATTCGAAGAGCAAAAGAACTGATTAAAACGAGAACCGTTACAATTTTAATTTACCGTATTATCTGGAAGCTGGGATTCAATCAGTTCCACGTCATCAGCTTCCCGATGCGGACGGTTTAAATTCTATCGGAAACACAATGCGACGCGACAGTGGACTGAACGAATTGAATTTAACAGGCGAACAATTTGTAATGGCCGCCCAACCGAGCCTTCTGCCTCATTGTTTGTTAACCGTTCCCAATCGAACCGAATTATTGGTACTTACCCTATGGCTGCTCGGAGTTGGTCCAAACTTGGGGTCTCGCGATGCGCAGAGCCAGTTCCAAAACAATCGGCCGCGCTGACTAAAAACTTAATGACCTTGTCATGGAGCTAAACTCTGGTTTACAATCAGTAGTAATCTAACCAATTAAATTTAAAATTAAGAACCTGATTGAGACCATAATGCATTGCCCCTCTTTTCTGGGATAAATGAAACCTAACAACGCCTCGCACTCATCAGACTGTTGAGACTACAGGCTCAGCCAAATATATACTATTCATGCACACAAAAATATACTGTTTATGCACACAAAGATATACTATTCATGCACACAAAGATATACAATTCATGCACACAAAGATATACTATTCATGCACACAAAGATATACTATTCACGCACACAAAGATATACTACTCATGCACTCATAGATATACTATTCATGCACACAAAGATATACTACTCATCCACACAAAAAACATTACCCTCCTTTTTGGGCAGTCGGGTCAATAATAACATTCAGCGACAAATCACACAAGGTTGCCTGGTCACAAACTAGGATTCCCTGTACTCCGTTTAGTAGTTAAGGCACTAGAGCACTGGATAGACGCACGTAGACAGACACCATTTTTAGGGTTCCGTAGTCAACAAGGAACCCTTACAGTTTCGCCATGTCTGTCCGTCCGTCTGTCTGCGGCTTAGATCAGAGACTATTAGTACTAGAAAGCTGTAATTTGGCATAGGTATATATACAGGGTGACTGGTAAGTAGTGCAAATCCTTTTAAGGGGATAAACTACATCTAATTTGCAACAGAAAAAGTCATACTAACTGGGGGTCGAAAATCAATGGTTGTCGAGTTAAAACCCATTTAATTTTTAAATTTTGTATGAAAAACGCATTTGTTCAAATATTTTGTGATTTTATAAAAAAAAAGTTATAATACGGTTGGCGTGAAAAATACGGTTAAAACTTTCTCATTTTATCAGTATTCCAAAAAAGTAAAATAGTTAAAAAATACAAATTGATTGCAACAAAAAAGAATGATTGTTGTCAAAAGGCTGCATCAAATCCCATACAAATTTTCAATAAACATTATTTTCATGTTTTAATAAATTTCATAATTTATCATGTTTTTCGCATTAACAAACATCTCTGACCCTCTAGCATCATGACTACGAGTAACTTTGATTCACAAGCTCATCCAAAAAATTCGAACTTTGTTGGATAATTAGTATGGGATTTTAGGTCCCATTTTGTCAACATTCATTGTTTTTTGTTGCAATTAATTTTGTACATTTTTGACTTTTTTTACTTTGTTCGTAAGCGTGATAAAATGAGGTAGGTTTTACCGTATTTTGCATGCCAACTGTATTATAACTTTTTGTTAAAAAATCACAAAACCTTTGAACAAAATAATTTTTCATACAAAATTAAAAAGTTAAATAGGCTTATTATACTCGAAAACCGTTGAGATCCGACCCCCAGTTAGTATGACTTTTTCTGTTGCAAATTAGATAAAGTTTATCCCCTTAAAAGGATTTGCACTACTTACCAGTCACCCTGTTTAAATCACGCCAACAAAGTGGTAAAAAAATTTAAAAAATAAATTTGGCCACCTGCCTTACTGTACAGAGGGGGTAATTTATTGTTCGTTGACGGACCCTTCGCACCCTAGGCAGGCCACCCACTCGGTGGACCGATGACCTGGTGAAGGTCGCGGGAAGCCGCTGGATGCGGGCAGCGCAGAACCGGTCGTCGTGGAAATCCTTGGGGGAGGCCTATATCCAGCAGTGGACGTCCTTCGGCTGATATGATGATGATGATGACGGACCCTATCGTGTCCGGTATCGTTGAAAAGGTCTTTCAAAACTAATGACGGTTTAATAAACCAGCTAAATCACTAATTCAGGAGATCTGAAAAAAAATGTGAATAGTGGGACATAATGTTATAATCAATTTAAAAGGAAAACTGTCACGTCTAAGTAGGCTTTCTTAGTTTAGGAGTATAGTCGACCAACTTGTTTTAATATGTGTAGTTGGATTTGTAAAAAGTTCATAGATTTTCCTACTACCAACTGTTAACATAATTTTGACTACGGAACCCTACTTTACGCAAGTCCGACTCGCACTTAGCTGGTTTTTTTATAATCTTTTGGACTATAATATTTTTTTGTAAGTCAATCGATTCAAATCCAATTCTCAAGTTCGTTTTTCTTGCCATAACAATACCTTTTTACTCCTTCGTCACTGGAAAGTAATAATACTGTGAAAGCTTCTGAATTATATATAACAGGCATTTATTAATTTACTACCTTTTGCTCGCGGCTTAGTCCACCTGGACATCGTTTTTTTGACCGTAGTTTTGACGATGAGCTCAATCTGTAAGGAGCATGGAATTGGGTTTTCTCCAGATCCCTTGGGAACTGTGTTAATAATGAACTCTGATTAATAATCTATGTCACTTTTCACCCCCTCAACTATTTCTTTGCAAAAAATCACATCAAAACGTTGCTCCGTTGCAACGCCGACGTGCGCAAGCGTGGAAATTAGTACTCCCTCGATCCCTCGGGAACTATGTTGGGCTATGCTAAATAGAAGTTTAAATCACTTCCAACCCCCTGAATAATGTTCACAAAATCAAGACCATGCGTTGCTCTGTTGCGACCGCGAGCGTGGTACTCGTAATCCCCAGATTCTTCGGAAACACCCCCTCAACAAATCTCAACAATCCGTTGCTTCGCTGCGATGTTAAGGAAAAAAAAAGTTATATTTAAAAAAAAAAAGTTATTTTTCAGTTTTTTCAATAACAACTGTATCAGAATGTACTATTTTCACGGGATAAAAAGAAGCATTAGTCACTTTCTACCTGCTCAACTATCTCTGTACAAAAAATTACATTGTTCCGTTTCTCCGTTGCGACGTGAAAGAAGGAGGAACAAACAAACAGTCTACAGGAACCACCTAAGACATCGGGATAAATTATAGCCTATGACCTTTTTCATGCTACAGGCTACGTGCATGCCAAATTACGTCAAAGAGGTGTTTCAACACCTCCTTCCAACCCAGCATGAAGAGGTAACAAACAAACTCATTTCCATATTTTACAATATTAGAAGTGTAATTTTATAAATACAGTATTTTATCTATTTTATGCTCCAACAACGTTTGAGATCATTAGAATCTACCTTTTGTTGGAGTCGGCGCGAGTCGCCACGGCCACGACGGTCGCCTCGCGCGATTGTTTAGCGATAAATCGAAAGGAACTGCGAAGAATAACTCAATTAATTTTCCCTCGGAATGTTTTGTAACTTATAATGAAGTCAGCGATGACTTGTGTCTATTTCGTATTTGAAATACCTTATTTCTCGTTATCTGTTTGGAGAGTTTGATTCTGTTGAGTTTTTCTACATTAAGACTAGCTTCGTTATTGAATTTCACTTACTATGTTGTAATTGTATAGTTAGCATCGAGAATCGATTAACTATATACCTATAATCATAGAGAACGGATTTACTATATAATATTATTAGCGACTCGACCTGCGGCTCCACCCGCGTTTTTTACAGGGTTACCCGATAGGCTAATCTGAGGCTTCTTTAAAAATTTTATCAAAATTGTTCTAGCCGTTTTGGAGTCCTTTGGGAACATACATATACATATCTACCTTTATTTATATTTATATTGTGAAAACTTGGACGGAGGTAGAACATAAATTGAATTTCATCATTTTATCAGATACAAAAACTTAATTTTCTTCGTAATTTTGTTTTAACCAAATGACGGAAATTTGTACTCAACACCATTAAAGTAACTACAGTCCAAATTAATCGAAATATAACTCAACCCTGGAATTATTTCAAGCGTTTGTAGCGTAGCACAGAAAACAAAGAGCAACGTCACGAATAAAGGATGGAGGGCGAAAGAAGATGTGGCATCACGATTGTACTTAGAACCATTTTGCACGCCTGAGAGCAGTATTGATCCTGTTTTCGATTAGAGGCAGAAGTAACAAATATCAAGAAATTTTGAATTTTAATAAATAAACAGAGAAAACGAGATGAATGAGGCTTATGAACAGGCGGAGCAAGGATTTACCGCCTCGCCACAGTGTATTTCCAAATCAAATAGAAAGCATTTGATCAGCTCCTTTCAATATCACAATCAAAATAATAAAATCGTATAAGAATTGGAATCACAAGACGATAGGTCCTTTATTACAGACGTGAAACGTTACTTAGAGAGGAAGCACGTCACATTGTCTCGAAACTTCAGCTGCAAATTTGATGTTGTCTCTATCAAAAAGTCCCAGCAATAGACATTACGGAAATAGCCTACAATAACAACAGACGACGAAACGAAACGGTAAACTTGGGAACGCCTAAAATATTGCACCGCGCGCGGCGAAGTTGTCAAATCGGGAAATATAAAGGCGGGGGCTATAAAAAGTTAACTCGACGACACTCGAGTTCATATGGGGAAAGTTGGACGAACACTTTAGTAAATGCCCCGATTTCGGCGCGCGGCCGAATAACAAAAAAGTTTTGACTTATTGGCGCTGGGTGGAGCTCCGCGTAAACACGTTAGATGTTTTTTAGGGAGCGTTTTAGCGCAACTACATAGTTGGGAAGTTTGTCCATTCGCGAAATGAAGTGAGTGGTGAGGGACCGTCTCCTGACGCCACTGCCGTAAAGCTAAGTTTTGGATCAAATTCCGTAAGTTACATACTCGTAACTACAAACAGTTATTCATTAGATACACACACGAGTAGGTGGGCTAAATGAACAATCGGTTATTCATTTAGTCCGGTCAAGTTAGACAATTGAAATAACAAAAAACGCCGAAGAGCCAAATTTTGGTGGAGCCCTTGGGTTCACCATTAGAAATAAAGTGTCAAAAGTCTCCATCGATCCCATGTGTGCTACAAAAGTTATTTGGAGTCAAAAGTCAAAATTTTAGGTTTTTTTGGATTTTTCTCGAAAAGTTTTATCAAAAAAGTACTTCAGACCAAAGTTGTAGATCTTAAAATTATCTACAAAAATGGTCCCTATAATTTTTTTTTCTGGAAATCACCATTCCTGAAATATCGCGATTTTATGGAATCGATGGAGACCTTTGTCACTTCATATCTAATACTAAACCCAAGGTCTCCACCAAAATTAGGCTCTCCGGCGTTTTTTGTTATTTGACCACTATTTTTATGGCTAATCTGACCGGACAGGTACACATAGATGGGCTAAATGACTATCTTGATCTGGGATATAAATTTACTATTAATTATTATTATTTTTATTTATTATTTAAACTGGAAGAATTATTAACTATCAATTATTGGCTACCAACATACTTAACCAAATTCGAATATATCTATATTATCTAATAATAAATTGTACGGCAGCCCGCACAAAACTTTTAAGACAATTTTTTTTCATTATTCTTTTTCATATTTTTTTTATTTTATTTTAAAGAATTCATATTGTATGACCAAATATATATATACATTAAAGGCAATTCAATAGCTCCAACCATTTGTAAGTAAATCGCATGTTTCAATTTCATTTGTAGGAGAACTATAAAAATACGATTTTTAACCGAGAAATGGGTATCACCATCTTAATAGATAAACATAAGAAACTCCGACATGCAAAGTTTCACCAAAATTGTTAGTCACTTTTGAGAGAAAAATAATGTTTTAATTGTATGACAGCTACTTCTGGTTTAACGGTACGAAGAAACTTTTGATAACTCCTCGATGAAATAATTTAAAACTCTTTAAGTCACAAATTTGATCCAAATCGGACTAAAGATATAGCCTTTAGAGCCAATAAACTGACAGACGGACGCACGGATGGAATTGAAATACTTGGTGTTTTATAGACCTTCGAGTATTTTAAAAATACTTTATTGAATTCTTACGTTATTAAAAAGTTGGACAGTTCTCTATTCGTGAAGTTTTACAAAAAGGAGGACCAATTTTTAAAAATCAAAAAAAGACACAAAAATAATAATTTTTAAATTGTTTTTCGACGTAGACGTTTAGTTAAGATTGGGACACCCATAAACAATGCTACTATAACAGTAGATTAGCTCGGTGTTTCCGTGATACTGGCTAAATCATCTGTTTATAATCATAATCATAAGCCAATGACGATGATGACGACGATGATGTGAGTATTGTTAAACATCATCAATGTAAATTTGTTACCCTGCGACGGTTCCCGGCTCGCTGGCATCATTAAGCGTTGTATTTAAACATTTTTAACTGGCTCTGGGTGATTAACTACTCGTCGTTTGTTCTCCAACTTTCCAGCGAGCTACAGGGCGATGTAAAAATTGTAATTATACCAAGGACGGACATTTTAAGAACTAAAATAATTGGGTCTACGGGACACTTTGTAGTCGTATATTTTGAGTAATGGAATGAAGCTGTAACGGGTTTGTAAAGCACACATTTTTGTTAGTATAACATTATCAAAATTCATGTGATTTTCCTCATAACACTAACTTTAATGTATCTAAGGAAAATGTTACGTTTACCAAAGATTGTATAAATTAATGTTCATTTAATTATTGTCTTCCTATGTTCTGTTAGCAAACTTTGAATTACGTCAAAGCTAGCAGTGAATTAAATATTTTTTTTGGATTTTTATTTAGTTTTTTAAAGTTAAAGATACAAACAGATGAACACCATGGTAATAAGTCCCATTAGTAACAAATCTCTATAAAAAAAAGGATAAAATAAAAAATCTGTAGTGTAATTTTACATCTATAAAATAAATGCAATAACCTAACTAATCCGAGTGTTTAAAATGTGTCCAGTGTCACGTCACTCTGGGGATCAAGACAAATTTGACGATACGTCTCAATCAAAAAAGTAGCTAAGTGCGTGCCGGACCATGCGCAATGTAGGGTTCCTTAGTCTTTTTAAAACATTAATGTTTATTTATTTATTTATACCTATCAATAAATATATTTCGTCATTTACAACATTCTCTTGAAAAGGAGAGAAGTTGAAAAGGATTCACATGAACTTTGGTTTACGGCTCGTCCTTCTTCTATGTATGCGGTTCGTGGCTTGCCATGTAATTCATGCCTTGTCTAGTCAAAAAGCCTTTCCGTCAGTGCCCATAGTGGTAGGTATGTGGTTAGTTGCAGGGGTTGGGCAATTTTTGTTGCCTGGCAAGCACGTTGCGTCCAGGCGTTCTTCCCCGCGCGCAACTAGTGTTGTCGTAGCCGGCCACGTATTTGTTATGTAACGCGGGGCACGTGAGTTGTCCATTAAGCAGAACTGCTGGTTTGTTTACTGGCAGGGAAGCATCTCCGGAACTTGCCAGGATAGCAAGTAGAGCTAAGCTAATACTGCTCCGGCCGATCGAGCCGCGTAGGAGTAAGTCTGGACAGGTGCGATAAGCGCCCGGAAGTGAGCGCGCCAACAACTCTGGTACCACACCGGTGATGTGGGAGCCAGCTTCTCTGGTGTCCCGAGCGGGGATCAAACCGCCAGCAGGGAAAGCCGCGGGAGGTGAGCGTGCCTACAGCTCCGGGACGTACCTGGACAGTATGTAGTGGTTCTTTTCCACGAGGCACTCGCCTTGCAGAGTACCAGGACAAGCGTCTTGGCGGCAAGACCTACCGCACCTACCATTTTTTTTTAACACTGCATATAAAGCTCCGCCATAGATGAAGGGGAACACTTCTGGGTTAAGTAGGCCCCTGGGCAGATAGTCACAGAGGCCCGTAGTAGAACTGTAGTAGGCGTAGCCGTTATCACCCGCTGAGGTCACCCTCAGACATGATATCACTGTCACCTCCTTTAAGTATGCATAGGATAAAAAAAGTTATTTTTGTTGTCGGATTGAACATTTTGTAGAAAATCTATGACCTCTTTACAAATCTAACTGCACATCTTAATTTGGTCGACTATTACTATAAGAAAGCCTACTTAACCGTAATGATTTTCAGTTATAAATACCTATTAGTTGCCCTTTTTCAAATTTTCAGAAAAAATGCTTTAACTGATAGAGGATGGGGACATGTAACTAACAAAAACAAACACTTAAAAACTGAATAATATTTAGAAAAAAATTGGAAGAATGATCTTACCCTTAGCAGTTGTAGAAGTCGTATTAACGATACTCGCACAGGATACAGTATGCAAAGATATGAAAATTCATCCTTACTTTACATGTAGAGGAAATACCCATTTTTTTAAGGTTTTATTGTATTACTTAATGGGGGTCAATGTTTTTTTTTAACATACAAAATTTCTGCTTTATAGCTGTAATAGTGTGTGAGTAAAACTGCTGTGACATGCCAACGGGCAGACAGACAGTTTCCGTGGTAACAACAGGCTCAGTCAATCTTTAGTAACAACAGGCTCAGTCAATCTTTAATATATAAAAGCACGGCGCAAGGGTGGCGAAGCCGCGGCCAACAGCTAGTAAAATATAAATACAGTCTTACGTCTTGTAATTAAATACATTCCAAAAATATTATCCTAGTCGTACACCTTGGACAGTCGGGTAAAAACATGTATTTTTTTAAATTTAATCAATACAATATTTTACAATGTCGTGGTCAACCAAGGGCCCGATTGCACTAATTCAAGGGTAGATCAGAGCCCCTCGGTGGGGACGGATATGAGCTGATATGATTAATATTTTACAATTATATAGGAAATTCACAAATAAAAATAAAGGTTACTGAAAAGGAAAAATAACACATTTCATTATAAGTAACGTTAAATACTTTACAGATTAAATAATTAATCTTCATTAAAATTCAAAATAGTCTAAATTAAGTACATTCTCCAAAATTTATAATAATAAACAATGATGCTTAATAAATATATTATTGCGTCTACTAATCCCTACAGTTTACCAACTCGTCGATACTATAAAAACACTTCTCCAACAAAAATCCAGAGTTCTGAATTGTTTATGCTCTTGAATCACTTTAAATTCGTTTGCCAGACTATTAAATAACCTAACTGCTTAATACCTTACACTGTGCGCTGCCACATTTAATTTTAAGATTAACCGGATAAGGCACGAGTGAGTCGGTCTTAGGGGTTTTTTCTTGTTCGCTTCTTTCATTAGGTGTTTCGTATCTTTCAGGTTTTTTTACAAGATCCGTCAATATAACCAGTATTAAAAGAGCTGGTACTGCTAAGATTTTTAATTCCTAAAAATGAAATGTACAAGAATCTCACTTCAGTATTCGTACCATAATGAACGCTTTAATTACGTTATATGCTTAAGTAGATATTGCTCCAAAATTAAGTACTGTACCGCAAATGTGTTTCGACTTTTGAATATGTTCCACGTTTAAAAGTATTAATTGTTTTATTAAATTGTTACCTGACTTTCGAAAAAGTACAAAGATAAAGGCATCAAAATAAACTGACAGATAATAAATTTACAAAAAGCTTTTAATTTTTTTTAATATTCTTTATGCGTAATGACATTTAATTTTGCATGATATCATATTCACATACGCCCAAATGGAAACCTTTGAACGTGAAGCAAGACAATCAGTTGAAAACTAGTTTAAGCGGGTACTTAGAACTTCACTGTCACCAAGTACCTACCTACCTACCTTCGCTTCCCGCCCCCCGCCCCCCGCCTCCCGGGGGACTCTGAATAGAACGGCATACTTAGACTGTCCCTCATCTTGACGCGGGCTTACCGGAAGACACGATTTCAGCTGAGAAATTATTATTATCACTTCAAGAGACAGAATTGAGAGGAACTTGGATCTCAAGATTGAATCTTTTATTTTTGCAGGAATATCTTGCAGGGGTTATTTTATAAGGGTCTGTTTCTTTGAATGGAATGTCTGTTTTGGTTTCTGTTTCAAAATACTTTTCGAAAAACCTTAAAGCTTTTTGGTAGCGATTTTATTTGAAAAGAGTTTTAATGCTTAAAACCTTGACCTAGAACTATGAAATTTGGCAAGTAATACCGTCTTATACTACAATTATGGGGAAAATCTGAAACTTTACATTTGTAATTAAATAATAAAAATTATAGTATCTATTTAAAGTACGTAATCAATTATGCAAGGAACGGCGGTCCAAATTTTGAATTAAGTTAACCGTGTCATGTGGAGTATCGTATGAAAGGGATTCATTGGCACAAGCTTAAACAGATTTTTAATTATTTTTATTTGATGTTTTGATAGTTTTAGATTTATGGCGATTTATTCGATTCTTTATGATTGTTACGATTTATATATTTATCTACAAATTTGTACGGAGCCCTCAATGGGAGATTCCGACTCGCACTTGGCCGGTTTCTTTTTACTTCAAATAGTATTATTAGAGAGCGTCGTGGCGTAACGGCTAGGGCAGCCGCCTCCTGTCCGGGAGGTCGTGGTTCGAATCCCGCCACGTATCAATGTGATTTCGAATTAAGATTTCATATGTACGTTTATTCGACGCTCTTATGGTAAAGGAAAACATCGTGGGGAAATCTGCACACGTCTTCAAAGAAACTCGCAGGTTGTGTGTAAAGTCGACCAACCCGCACTGGGTCCGCGTGCTCGACTAAGGCCCGATCGCCCTAATTTATGATAGGCTCGAGCCCCTCGGTGGGCAGGTATATGAGCTGATATGATGAGTATTATTAGTAGTATCTACCATTTGTCACTTTTAGTGAATGGGAGTCACCATTTGGTTGAGCTTAGTTAATAAAACGACCAACGTAAATGGTCACTGACTCTATTTTGAACACACAGAAAACAAATAGAATGGCACACGTTATCACTTTCGAAAGTTGCAAATATCTAAATAATGTGAAGGCGGCGATGCGAAACGCGACAAACAGAACCCATAAATGAATATTCAACAACAAAGGTACCCTACATTGTTTTCCGTTCATGAATATGAAAAAGTTAGTGCTCAATGAATTGTAACTAACGACTTTTAGGTGGATTATTTTGTTTGTGTTAGGGCGTTCCGGCACAGATTGCGACTGGCGACGAAACTAGACTAGAGCTTGAAGCTTAGTCCAATAGTTTTACAAGTAATAGTAAGAAGTCTTTGGTTGCCCAGTCAAGTCAGGCTTCTACAAGTGATATATCATCCAATCGAATTCGGCTGGGCAGCGTTCGGTAAGCTTCGCAATATCTTCACGTCCCAATAGCGCAGTGTCTCGCGGATAAGATCTTTGTTCCAAATAATGACATACGAAACCATGACATGTTCGCTTACTAGGGTAAAGTAGGTATATATATTGAGATATATCGCCTTAAAAGAAGGCTCAAGCTCACCCGAAGGGCGATGGATATGTTTTGCTTGGAGTTTATTTACGTGATCGAATCATAAATGAAGAGATCCTTAGGAGAACCAAAGTAACTACCAGCTTTGTCCAGCAGTGGACGTCTTTCGGCTGATATGATAATGATAATGTAACAAATATCGCAGTTAGGCGGCAGTAATGGACTTTCGTACTTGACTGTACACTGGCAGGAATAGCGGCCCTCACTATATGACCTTGCTGTCGGTGAGTGTGGACGCTATATCATAAACCTGGCAGTTTAGCGTATTTGGTAGATATACGAGAGGGAATGTACACTGTACACAGTCTACCGCACGCAAATTGTGATCATCATATCAGCCACACATCGTCCATTGCTGGACAAAGGCCTCCCCCAAGGATTTCCACGACGACCGGTCCCACGCGGTGGACCGATGACCTGGTGAAGATCGCGGGAAGCCGATGGATGCGGGCAGCGCAGGACCGGTCGTCGTGGAAATCCTTGGGGGAGGCAAATTGTGATTCTATTCTATAAAGACAACTTCATACAAAGCTATACCAGCTTAGTTTAATGGTTACCTATAGCACACATACACACACACACACACAAATCTATATATATTATGTGCCTGGTGTCTCAATAAACTTATTCTATTCTATTCTATTCTATATGTTTTAGTGTTTTGTACTCTATCGGTGTAAGGCAACTGATCTCTATCAAAATTTCAACTTTGATTTTTTTTCTATCAAAATACCCACATCATCCTCCGTCGCTAATGTTAAAATAGAGATATACATATAATAAATTATATAAGTATGCAGGTTTTCTACAGTTGTTTTTTTAATAAATTTACTATTTTAATAAATCAATTAAAAATATTTGTTTATTTCCAAACAGTCGTATAGTCGGGTAAAAATTAAAGAAAGTTTTTCTTTGGACTCTCAATTTTTAAAAGGCTAATGGAAATTTCTTTAAAACGCCTATTTATATTTAAAATCAAGAAGCAATAAGAAGCGGTTGAAGATCAGTGTGAATTGAGTATTGTTCGGCTCCATCACACTGGGTGACTGATCAGGTGTACGGTCAGTATCTGGATGGGTTCAAGTGTCAGTTCCCAGACACTCCAATAACTTGTTGATGCAATGAATGATGTAATCAAAAACGAATATATTATGTAATATAGATTCGTAGTGATGTTCAAAGGATAGCCGTGGTCATATGCCCATTTGCCCTAAAGATTATAATCGCTTGCAACTGTTCGAATGTATTGTTTTGTTAAGGTAGGTGGCTTAATATGACCACGGCTATACTAATAACATATTATCTCTATGCATATGTATTAAATATGTTACGTATAAGTTGTTTATGTAATATACGATAACTAATCAAAAGTTTGTAGTATATAACAATTTTAGATTAGAATGTTTTCTTGTTAACTCGGCAGGATACCTAAGATATCCAGGACGCCAGCCTGTACGATATTAGAATAGCTCTCAAACAGCTCAAGAACAACAAGGCATCGGATGATTTAGTTTTTGAACTTACCTTTAATTTAAATTATTATGGAGTTATAATTTTGTGATAAAGTATTTGCAGAGCTGCTGTAAATTTTTCAAATGTTATGTAAATTGACTCTATATTCCCTGACCTGGTCAACTTTTGCAAAGTTTCGACGACTACAGTTAGCCTAATAACACAGCCTAATTATTCTAATTTGCTCCCTGTACAGAGCTTTGTTTCTCTCTTGTGATACGAACGCGGACCAATCAGAAGACAGAGTAACGTGGTAAACTACGTTACGTGCTCTTCAAAAATATAACTCTTATTGATATAAAAAGGTTGATTTTGTAACAAGTAGCGATATAACATATCAACGTCCAAAGAAAATGGTTTCCCGAGCAATTCTTCTTAGAAATTTGCCTTGTTTTCTATAAAAGTCAAGAAACAAATTAAAAATAGTTTAAACAATAAAACTTAATTAATTACTAAAAAAATGTCGTTCATTCGCTCATCTTCGAAACAGCTGAGTGCTGGCAACATTCATTCTTTTGACGTTCTGCTCTCACTAAGAAAAGCCTCGTAATTTTTGGATAAGGAAATCTAAAGATATCGTGGTGGGAAATCCACTAAATGTATATTTTAACCTAAAAAGGTGAGTTCCAAAGTATTTCGAAAATATTTATTCGATTCTATGGAAACATCAATTTTGTCATCCATTGAGGTTTTGTCATTTGATGAAATTTCTAAGCATATGGAAAACAAGAAGGCGAGCGGGATGCGATCGTGATCAAACCACGAATATAGACATGGATTGAACACGTAAGTTTTTAGCTTTTGGCAAAACTTCTCGTCCACATTTTGTGCCGCACTGTTTTTAGATATTTTATGTTTAGATAGCTTGTTAAAGAACATTCCAGGATATTATTTCTATAAATAAATAACGAACTTAAATAAAGGACTTAAATTAAGGATTTAAAAGTCGGTAACAACGTTAATACAGGGTGTTCCAGCTTTGAATTAAAATTTAAAAAAACAATTAAAAAAATATTGTACAGAGGCCAGCACATCAAGCTAGACACTGGTTAAATAAAATAACAAAATCATTTCATTCTTTTTCAATACTCCCTTTGGAAACGTTCTTCTTTGGGAAGAAAATGGTAAAAATCAGATGTCCTGGATTCGACATGATTTCGTGTTGACACATCGTAGCGTATATGAAACGTAGCGTAGGCAGGCCTCCCGCGCGGTGGACCGATGACCTGGTGAAGGTCGCGGGAAGCCGCTGGATGCGGGTAGCGCAGAATCGGTCGTCGTGGAAACCCTTGGACGTCCTTCAGCTGATATGATGATGATTATGAATAAAGTTATGGTAAAATTACACAATATTAAAATGGAAACACCCCTGAGATAAATATTTTCCTTTTGAGAATTACTTGAGTTAATTAAATAAAATATTACTACCTAAATTTAAAAAAAGTATTGGTATCCCGTTAAGAAGTATTAATTGTAGATTTGTTTATAAATATATACATAAATAGGTATTGAGTAATAAAGTGAAACTGGTTTAATTTAAAAACATCCCCCTTTTTCGATCCCGAGTAAAAATTTATTTTATTTAGAAAAAGGTCTGACAACAGCACGCTCAGACCAGTGTCTATAAGAACAATACTAGTTTCTTTTTTTCATAGGTTGTGATAAAAAAGTATATGTGTGAGTCACTTGAGTATATTATTCTCGGGCGCTGTATGTTGAATTTATTGCTAATCTCAGGATTCTAACTAATGCACTCGGAACAAAATGTTACTTTGTCCCTTTGTTACACAAATATAGTAATTTTGTAAGTTTATTATTTTTAGTTCATGACTTTATGTGTAGAGGGCTCTATATTCAAAGTAAAGTTCTCGAGTGACGGTCACGCGCCGGAAGACGTAGCGTAGGCAGACCTCTTACGCGGTGGACTGACGACCTGCTGAAGGTCGCGGGAAGCCGCTGGATGTGAACAGCGCAGGACCGGTCGTCGTGGAAATACTTGGGGGACGTCCAGCAGTGGAGGTCTTTCAGCTTATATGATAATGATGAAATAAACATACGTACATACAAATACACATACCGGTCAAAATCATAACCCTTCTATTTGCTTCGCCATAGTTGAGTAAAAAAGAGAGGAAATATTTTCACGCAGTCGGGTAATTAATTAATTATATTGGTTTTATGATCGTATCTATAGTCTGTAAGTAGTAGGCTAGGCTACATGGCTGAGGTAGGGAGGCTCCTTGACAATAAACCACAAAGTTCACGTAACTCAAGGGACTTGAAAAACTTTGCAGACATACAACTCATGAGTCTTTATATTAACAAACAGCCGAACATCATAGTTTCTGCAAACAAATTCTTCAATACAAATATGTGTGGTGACATGTCCTTTGTCGAGCAATTCTTTTCTTGAGCAAATAAACGGAGGCCTCGGGTGAATTCCAGATTCAGACGGCTCGATCGAGAATGTAAACACACCTGTTATTTATTGAGTAAATATTAAATGGAAAAATTCGCTTATATACTAACAGCCTTTTAACCTTCACCTTCAATGGCGCCCTAGAGCCTGACCTCATACATATATGTATGTGTGATTACCACATTTATACATGATGTCTTAGGATCGCTCTTGGGATCTCAACCAGGGTGTTCTTCTCATGAAACTGAACAACTTTCCCCAAGGAAAGTGGAAATTGGAAAATCTTCGTGGAAATCCTTGGGGGAGTCCTTTGTCCAGCAGTGGACGTCTTTCGGATGATATGATTCGATTTGTTTTCCATCGTGTCCTAAATTTTGATTTAACAAAATTATAAACTAAGTACATCAATGACGATGAAATCGATGACGTCACACCTTGCTATTTTATTTTTTATAACATTTTGACGTTTTCTGCAGATAATAAAACGCAACTCACATGATTAGCATTCAACATGTGACAAGGCAGTCGTATACCGCAGCTCAGTGACTCGCGTGGTTAATCGATTACGCAGCTTAACAGACCTGAAGCACGGTCATTACCTGGATGGATTTTACCGTTAGTTCTATTTTTCGCGACCATTTTCTTGTTTTGATAGACACGTTAAGCCAATAGCGCCGATTGCTCTCATAAAATGGCAGTCGGAAAGCCATGTCAGATGCCTTAGAGGCGTTTTCAAAAACTTCTCACTAGGGTTGGCCACTAGCCCTACAACTACAATCTCCACAAACCCGGACTTTGGAATTCAAGGAGTTTGCCAAGCAGGACCTGTCAGCTTTTAACATCAATCGGAGCAAGCGCAGAATGCAAAATTAAATGGCGCAAATCTCTTTACGATGATCTCAAAATCCAGGACAGCGGTATTTTTTTTTCTTATCTGTGATGACAACCGCTGGTTAGCTAACAAAAGAGCAAAGTTCTTGGCCAAACTTGGAGATTACGAACGTTCTTTGTGCCCACTTCAATAACTACCCACAATACAACAGCTCTCTCGTTCAAGCTTTCAAGATGTTTATTCAAAATAGGTGCATAACTATCGATTGTACGTCCACCAATGTTAGTATTAATCTCTCATCAACTCCCATCTATATAACTATCTCTTTTCCACACTGATTAATTATTGTTTATTTTAGTGACTAAAATATTAGACAATAATTATTTTTAACAGTTAAAAATTACATGACATTACCCTGACGGGCTTTTCCGTCATGATATTGATTCTGAGTTACAAGTAGGTACTTTGTGTTTTTAGATGTACTTATACACATAACTTTGTTTCTTTCCATTTTCAACGTATACTTTAAAATAAGTGTAATTGAATTAACACTGTGTTGTACATATTTTTTCCGCAGTTTTTGTTAATTATTTTGGATAGTGTAAAGGAAAATATTTTCTTCCCACAGAAATTATTGAATTTAGGTAATAAATACATTTTGCTATTGCCGTGTTATCTTAACTTTTGTTTCCTTGTATATAATTTCAGGTCAATAGGAATAGCTATTTTTATTTTGTTCTGAATTGGAAGTACATGGCAGAACTTAAATTATCACGCGGTTCAAATCCTTTGGGCTCCATTACCTACCTTATGCCTCTTACTTCTCAAACCAAAAGCCAATGTTAAATAAAATGGTTGTCAATATAAATCGAAACTTACATCCTATCTTTAGTACCAGTTCTAATTACATTTTTATTCAATACACACCTAATATCTGATTATTATTTCAACCCACTACAATGCGACTCGTTAGCATAAACTTTTCACGTTAAAACTCAGACCGCACATCCTAATACAGCTCCCAGATTATTTTCCATCTTTTTGGTGTCGGATATAAGCGTCGGTGACTCAACGGTAACGACTCGGTCCTTCTAACCAGAGGTCTTGGGTTCAAATCCTCAAGTGCATTGAGTTTTTAGAAATTTAAGTACATATACTTACCGATGAAGGAAAATATCATGAGGAAACCTGCATATCTAATTTAAGATTTTTATGAAGGTTGCTTTGCACACATCCGTAGGTGTAAATCTAAATGCCCTACACGTGAACGCGGGTGATGCTTAGTGTAACACCAGGCAACCACTATCTATCCCTAGGATATCACGGTTTATTGTGCCACACGATAAAAGTGAGAAGTGTCGGAATCTGGATATATTAGATAATTAAGATAATGATCATGATAGCAATAAAAGGATACCTACACATAGATGTTAAGAATTTTTTATGAAACAGAAATTCCAGTCCATATCCCGTTTGACAGTCTCTCACTTAACAACGGTTTTTTTATTATCTTTTCTTCGCGCTGTTTAGCATTTACCCTTTGAGGCGCCAGCACTGCTCGCATGGCGACGGGCGACGGGCGGGTACCTTACTTTAATTTCCGCTCTTTTACTCAATTCCGCCCTGGGGCAGAAGCAGAGGGGCTGCACTGCGTCACGTAACCACGTTAACGGCTGAGAGGCAGAGTTTGTAATAAAACAACTCAACTATGCCGTGCATCAGAATTTTGCAAGGGAAATGCCGGCAGGTACGACAAGTTATTGTTTTAACGTGTCTCTTGGGATATATGTACTCGTATTTTTTCTTTTTTAATGTTGTAATACAATGAATAAAACTGTATTGTATTGTATGGTATAAAGGTAAATGTTGCCACATGAGAGGAAAAAGAGAGAATTTATGGTCATAAAAAATAGTGCTTTGTTTAGGACATTAACAACTAGTGGTGGAAATATAATCGGCCTACCTAAAGGAAGTCTACCTCTGCTTGCAGACTTCGGCCAAAGTATATATATGAGTATATATTGGTTTTGCAGACCTCTGAAGACGCTACTCAGTATCGGCAACTGAACAGGCAGATCTCTAAGTCCCTAACTCGCGATTTACGCCAATATAATACAAATTGTATTAAAGAGGCGATTAAGCACAACAAAGGCTCAAAAGTATTTGCGAGAGATCTGTCTGTTGGACAAAGCCAACTGACCAAGCTGAAGACTGAGGATGGCAGGACCATATCGTCTAAGACTGATTTGCTGGAAGAAGTTAAGAAGTTCTATGGACAATTGTACGTTTGCCTGTCAGCGATCTGGCTGAAGACCCAAGAGCCAGACTAACCCGACACTATACCAAAGATATACCGGACGTCAGCCTGTACGAGAATGGGTCTCAAACAGCTCAAGAACAACAAGGCACCGGGTGATGAAGGAATTACGGCTGAACTTCTGAAAGCAGGTGGATCACCGGTACTAAAAGCTCTTCAGAAGTTATTTAATTCCGTTATGCTCGAGGTAGAAACGCCTAAGGCATGGCACAGAAGTGTGGTCGTGCTATTCTTCAAAAAGGGTGACAACACCCTGCTGAAGAACTACAGACCCATCTCACTTCTGAGCCATGTCTACAAGCTGTTTTCGAGAGTCATTACGAATCGTCTCGCACGCAGGTTTGACGACTTCCAGCCTCCCGAACAAGCCGGTTTCTGAAAAGGCTTTAGTACCATAGACCACATACATACGCTGCGGCAGATTACACAGAAGACAGAAGAGTACAATTTGCCAAATTTGACCATCGATACATCGAGGTGTTGAAGTGTCTGTATGAAAACACCACCATATAGGTTCGCCTCCAGGACCAGAACTCGAAACCTATCTCAGTTACAGCGAGGGGTGAGACAGGGAGACGTTATATCTCCGAAACTGTTCACCGCCGCCCTGGAAGATGTTTTTAAGCTACTGGACTGGGGTGGACTCGGAATCAATATCAACGGTGAGTACATATCCCACCTCCGATTCGCTGACGATATCGTGGTCATGGCTGGGACTATGGAAGACTAAGCACAATGCTCGATGGCCTCAGTAAAGTCTTTCAATAAGTGGGTCTTAAAATGAACATGGACAAGACGAAAATAATGTTAAATGTCCGTGTCGCACCCACTCCTCTAAAGGTTGGAGACTCTACACTGGAAGCTGTTGACGAATATGTATACCTGGGACAAACAGTCCAGCTAGGTAGTTCCAACTTCAAGAAAGAGATCAATCGACGAATCCAACTCGGCTGGGCAGCGTTCGGGAAGCTTCCCAATATCTTCACGTCCCAAACACCGCAGTGTCTCAAGACTAAGGTCTTTGACCAGTGTGTGTTGCCAGTGATGACTTACGGAACTGAGACATGGTCGCTTACTATGGGCCTCATAAGAAGGATCAAGGTCACCCAAAGGGCAATAGAGCGTGCTATGCTCGGAGTTTCTCTGCGTGATCGAATCAGAAACGTGGAGATCCGCAGGAGAACTAAAGTAACCGACATAGCTCACAGAATCGCTAAACTGAAGTGGAAGTGGGCAGGGCACATAGCTCGTAGAACAGATGGCCGATGGGGCAGTAAAGTTCTCGAGTGGCGACCGCGCACCGGAAAACATAGCGTAGGCAGGCCTCCCACGCGGTGGACCGACGACCTGGTGAAGATCGCGGGAAGTCGATGGATGCGGGCAGCGCAGGACCGGTCGTCGTGGAAATCCTTGGGGGAGGCCTTTGTCTAGCAGTGGACGATTTGTGGCTGATATGATGATGATGATGATGATATATTATATGAGTACTAACATACAGTATGGACACTCCCTGCCGCTCTCTAGATTGCGACCTCACCCCCTCGTCACTCTGATTGATACAGATTGGTCACAGTTTGGTTGTCGAACGTATAGGATTTCGCCGCCATTTTGTTTGTTCCGTCATTCCTTTTTTGAAATGTTTTTCTGGCCCGTTGTAAAGTGCTTCTGTTGTAATAACAATTATCACTGCTTAGAGGCATTAATGTAAATTTATTTAATTAGATAATTTAATAGTAATGTGTGCAACTATAAGCCCCTTAATTAAATGCAAGAGCTCTAAGTCATGTAGAAGATAAGATAAAACACGTAAAATAAAAAAAAGCGTAAACTGAAGATATTTTTCTTGCAAAAAGATATTCACGTTTTATTTATTATTGTTAAAAATTTTAGTGTGTTTGGCTGCACCTCACCTGATGGTAAGTGCCGATGTAGCTGAGGATGTAACATATAAGCTGAACTAGTGCCTATTCACTCTCGTCTCAAAGATTTCTAAAACATACGAATCGGGGAATACAGACGCCGGCCAGGAATTCCACTCCTTGGTCGTTCGCATGATGAAAGATGAAGCAAAACGGCAATGTTAGTCTAAAATATTTTGCAAAGAAAGCGTGTACAATCCTACATGGCTCTCTTTTAATTTGGCCTGCAACAGGTCTTGAGGGGCGCTGCTCGGAGACAAAGCTTTCAAAACATTTTTTTTTCTTTCGCCGAATAGATATCAATTCAGAACCAGTCGTAACTCGGAGTGACATTCGTGTACACATTAATCACGCAGGTTAAATAGCCACCCGCACGGTCATTGCCTAGATTCGTTTGACAGTTAGTGGAATTTATCTCAACCGCTTCCTTGCTTCGGAAGGCGCGTTTGGACCTTGGTGCCGGTTGCTACCACTATAATCGTCTATATTCGATAGGTCATAAGCCTTATAATGCGACTTCTGTCAGGAGGGGACCCGCCACTAGCCTTACACTTCCACCAATCCCGACTTGGCACGTGGGCAGAGTAAGGGCTAACCTTCCCGAACTAGTAGACACACCCGCGCCGCACCCCAACACGTTACAGGTTGTTAACAGACGTGCCAGACAGTAGGTAAGTAACTCTGATTGTTGTAACAAAACCGGATTACCGAGTACTACACAGCTTAGTCTCATTATAATAATTCGGGATCTCATAAAGCCGGCTATAACACAGCAATGAAACCCGAATCTAGCGCAAAACAATCCCGGACGAACTCCCGTCCGAGACGTCGCCGGATCTACCGCGACATGCTTTTGTGTCACGACTATTGTTGTCGTTGCGTCTCCATCGCGCGTTGAGTTACGACCATGGTGTAAATGTGTCGTGTTCACCCGGAAATGGGCTTTGTTTTGTCAGAGTTTATTAGTTGGATGTAATGTTTAATAGTGCGGAGTCTTCCGTTGGTACAGTCAGTGCTGAAAGTGTTCATAATTTTACAGAATACGAGAAGGATTTAAATTGAAATATCGTTTTACACAAAAACTAAAGTAAGAAGTTATATATAACTCATGTTTAGGATCCCGTACCTCAAAATAAATAAAATGTACGGCAGCCCGCTCATTTTTTTTTTATTTTTTTTATACAAGCAATGAATATTGTAACAATTTTGATGAATTCATGTGGAATGACCAAATATATACTTATTCCTAATAAATGACAATTTAATAGCTCCAACCATTTGTGAGAAAATCGCAATTTTCAATTTCATTTGTAGGAGAACCATACAAATACCACCAAATACCTACGATTTTTCCTAGACCAATGGCTATTACTATGTAATAGACAAACATAATCAACGACGACATGCAAAGTTCCATCAAAATCAATAAAGCAGTTTTTAAAAATCATTTTTTTTTGTATGACAGCTACAACGAGCTAGGACGAAGAAACTTTTAATAATCCCTCAATGAAATAATTTAAAACTCAAGTTCCAAATTTTGTTCCAATCGGGTTAAAGATTTATCCTTCAGAGCCAAGCGTGACGGACGGATGGACGGATGGATAGAATTGAGATGTTCGGTTTTTAGGTATGTGTTAATGATATAGAACACATTTGAGAGACAATTGGAAAATCTTTTTTTTTGCGATAACAATACTTCCTCTAAATTCTACGTACGTACGTACCGTACTACGGGGTCGAGAAAAGGAACCCATACAGGATCACTTCATAGAAATCACTTTTGTCTGACTATTAAGGTGCTTTTTCTCAGGAACGCGTGAAAGTATCAAGACGAATGTAATAGGAATCAAATAATTAGGTCTTGGCTCTATTGGAGCTACAAAAACGTTAAGCTTCTAAGTCAACCAAAGCAATAGAACAATACGGGCATTTATGCCGAATTACTCGCAGGTATATCAAAACTTAACAGGGTACTTCCCTATAACTTAGAATAATTAAATTTGGCAAGAAGCAAGGTCTCACAACACAAGTATAGAAAAAATCCAAAATTCGTTAATTTGTTGATTACTTTTTTTGGGAATACAAACATGTGCAGTTGGAGAATTGACCGTGACGTATATCTATATACAGGGTTCCGTACCACCACACAATATATAGATGTGTATGTACAAAAAATAAGTCGGATTGAAGGGCAGACTTAAATTTTTAGTTGAAAACATTCTATAGGACAATTTTTTCAACTATAAAGTTAAGTATGCCCTTCAATCCAACTTATTTTTTGTACATACACAACAATTTATTGTGTGGTGGTACGGAACCCTTGCTGCGCGAGCCCATCTCGCACTTCGCGGTGATTTTTACAGCTACTTATCACTTCGATTTAGAATGACGTCACTTGGCTAACCATGCATTGTGCTCCAAACTTAACGTGCATGCAAAATTTCAGCTCAATCGGAAACCGGGAAGTGGTTGTAATTTGGCTTCTAAGATTTGTCCCAAACTAACACGGCAAGGTAATATAAAGCTTGTAAAAAATAAAGAAACACAATTCCACTTTCGGCTTTTCTACCTAACATTTCTTGTACCGCTGTTTAGGGTCGGATTACACCGCGCGGGCGCAAATGTAATCCTCGCTTACTTAACCATACTCAACTCCCGAGGTAATAACGGTGTGTGTGTGTCCAACAACGCTAAGACGATAATGACGGACAACAATGCGGGAGAGGCCGTTCTAGCGAGTGAGTTGGGTTGTTTAGCACCGTTTTTAGGATTGACTATGGGTTCCTTAGGGATATTCCCTCTCGTATATCTACCAGATACGCTAAAACTACCAGGTTTATGATATAGCGTCCCCACTTTCCTTCCTCTTGGCCATACAGTGAGGGCCGCTATTCTTGCCAACACCATAAGGTGAATACAAGGACCAGTTACGGTAGGTCTTGCCGCAAAGACGCTTCCTTAGGGATAGTTGTTCAGAATGTTGAGTAAAATTCCCAACTAACGGTATATTATATATTAGTACTAACATACAGAATGGACACTCCCTGCCGCTCTCTAGATTGCAACCTCACCTCCTCGTCACCCATATTGATGCAGATTGGTAACCGTTTGGTTCTCAAAAGTCTATAATAATTCGCCATAATTTTGTTTGTGCCGTCATTCGATTTTTGAAATGTCATTTCTCGCCCGTTGTATGAAGTGTCCAGGGGGTGCTAACGGGCTCTACACATAATATTTCGATACGCTCTACAAAATAAGCATTGCTCAGTTTTTTATAAGGCATGCTAATAAAAAAAACATTAGTAGATGGGTACAACGATTTTAAACTGTAAAGAGTAGTTATAAACACTAAATAATAAAATAAATTTTATAATCGTCATTTCAAATTAGTGCCGAGGCCCACTTTTTTAAAGTACAGTGTAAACTCTGTATAACGTCACTCGATATAACGATTCACTCTTTGAAACGTCAAAATTTTCGGTCTTCAGTTGGTTTGCTTTAACGCAATTTTTTCTCTGTCTAATGAAAATTCTCAATAATGTCACAAAATGCCCGGTCCCTTGAGTGTCGGTATATAGATATCACAATGTATTTGGATTACTTTTATCATTTGAAAAAAATTATATACTCGTATTCAATTAAGTTTGTTCAAAGGTCTACATTTAAAAGACTTGTTTTTTGAACAGATCCGATTGCGTACACAACAGTTTTCTCTCTCTCTCTCTATCAAATAAAATCTCTCTCTCTCTCTCTCTCTATCAAATAAAATGGTACTAAAACATCTATTGACGAATATGTATACCTGGGACAAACAGTCCAGCTAGGTAGGTCCAACTTCGAGAAAGAGATCAATCGACGAATCCAACTCGGCTAGGCAGCGTTCGGGAAGCTTCGCAATATCTTCTCGTCCCAAATACCGCAGTGGTGTCTTAAGACTAAGGTCTTTGACTAGTGTGTGTTGCCAGTGATGACATACGGAACTGAGGCATGGTCGCTTACTATGGGCCTCATAAGAAGACTCAAGGTCACCCAAAGGGCAATGGAGCGAGCTATGCCCGAAATTTCCTTACGCGATCGAATCAGAAATGAGGAGATCCGCAGGAGAACCAAAGTAACCGCCATAGCTCACAGAATCGCAAAACTGAAGTGGCAGTGGGCAGGGCACATAGCTCGTATAACGGATGCCCGTTGGGACAGTTAAGTTCTCGAGTGGCGACTGCGCACCAAAAAACGTAGCGTAGGCAGGTGTCCCACGCGGTGGACCAACCTCCTAGTGAAGATCGTGGGAAGGCGTTGCATGCAGGCAGCGCAGGTCCAGTCATCGTGGAAATCCTTGGGGGAGGCCTTTGTCCAGCAGTGGACGTTTTTCGACTGATACGACGATGATGATGAAAACATCTATGTACAGATGCGGACTTTTGCTACTTATAGGTATATGTCGGAGCGCAAGGACGTGGCGCAACCTATGCATGCGTCGAAGCACCGTGTGTTTTATCTTGAAACGTCAAGTGGTTAGCTAGGGTAGTCATAATAGTCATCTTTGGCTAAGGCGTGGTAGGTGCGAGACCGGAACCCGGAAGTTTGTAGTGTTGGTACTTGTTTGTTAGCCAATCAGAATCGTTGTGATTATCGAACCATTAAATGACAATGCAGACAACCTACAGAGGCTACGACAGAGGCGCCAATTATTTTACGAGCACTTTTGTTCGAGCAGCTCAACTGTCAACTTGGGAAGCCAGGCCCGTGCCGAACTCATCGCAGTCTATAAAATAATCGGTTTTCATCCGAATCATCGTGAAGCCTCGTGTGTCAAACGTGTGTGAATATTGATTGTACACTCCAAAACTTCTCAAAGACGAGTTTATTTCTTAGATCCGGCCAAAACCCTTCTGATGATCCGAAATATATAATATTATTTATTTTGACATTAGGCGTTCGATGGGTAAAACTTTGTGAGTAATATTATGTACTAGTGTGCCTGAAGTAAAGATTCATTTATTTATTTATATGAGTCCATAGTATGAAACTTTCAATATAAACGAATTTGAAAACTAAAAAAGTGCTCAAGTGCATGTCGGACCACGCGCATTGCAGGGTTCCGTAGGCTTTTCCAAAAATAACTGTATATTTTAAAAAAACAACCTTAACAAACATTAGATATGAAACATTTGGTATGGAAAATCTATGATTTTAAAAAAATCCAAGTGCATATTTTAAGTTGGTTACTTATTAACTAAAAAAGTCCATTTGGCCGAGTTACTTTTTTAAATTAGTTATATGCCCTACTATTTCCAATATTTTTCAGATTTTTTGAAAGAGCTGTTTAGCTGGTACGAGTAAGGAGTGCAACCACATAACTCTAGCAAAAATCAACGTTATAAAAATATACATATATTAAATATACATGTATATAAAAATTATACTAGCAAACCATAGTAAATTTAAAAGAACTATTGAACAAATTCCCGTCATGATACGTGTACAAAAAATACCCTCACTTAAAATGTGGGGGAAGTTTTTTATTTTTTACAAATTTTATTCCATAACTATATAGGGTTTACCAGTCCTGCGCTGCTTGCACCATTCACCAGGTCGTCGGGGGAGGCCTTTGTACAGAAGTGAACGTTTTTCGGCTGGTATGATGATGATGATATTATGGTTAACAGATTTATATAACCATACCAAATTTTAGCTTTAAAGCTGTAACAGTCTTTGAGAAAAATGGATGTGACCTACCGACGAAAGAAACAGATGGACATAGTGAAACTTTAAGGGTTCCTAGTTTCATTACGGAACAGTTCAAAACTAAAGTAGACTGAAAAAAACAAAATTGTCGAAGTACCCGTTAACGGGCCTCTACTTGTCATTCCTAATAACTTTTCCCACTAAACTCATAAAAAAACTAATGACAAAAATGTATCAATTGACTGAACAATATTGGAAATTTTTGTAAAATTATTAGATTGTAGTAGATCGGACAACAAAAGGTTTTACGCTCGAGTGTTACACTCTGCTTTGCACTTTGATTGCAAGCAGATAAATCAATATTTTGATTTGATTACTCGTAGATATTGTTTAATCACGACTCTACCAGTAGTACGGCTTAGTTGATTGGTGGGGAAGGAATCTAAAAATGAACCCCTATTTCTACGTGTAAAGCTATAACTTGAGAACGGCTGGACCGATTTCGCTTATTCTTTTTTTGTTGAGTTCGTTATTGTCAGGAGAAGGTTTTTATGTAGGTTGGGGTAGAGTAAGGTAGAGTAGCGTAAAGTAGGATACGGTAGTGTAGGGTAGGGTAGGATAGTGTAGTGTATTGTAAGGTGGGTGGTACGAAGTTCGCCGGGACAGCAAGTTACTAATAATTTAACGAATTTTCAACCGTAATACAACTTTGGCTAGTTTTTTTTTATTAACAATTGGTAAGCCCTTGGCATCATCTCACCTAATAGTAAGTGACGATGACGCCGAAGATGGAAGCGTGCTAACCAATATTCTCCAACGCAATGAAGAACTGGCTATCTTAAAGAATAATTAGTTTTCCGCTACACAATTATTGTTTTTTTTACTACTTGTGACGTTTGAATCTGGTCAGATCCCTAATGCCAAGTTATAAATATTTTCGTTATATGGTTTTTACGTAAATGCTGGCTCGTATTAATCAAATTTGTAATTAAGTTAAGATGTAACCTAAATCTCATAAAAACATAATTTATCTATTAAATGAAGGTGTATGTGACTGTAAGGCCTAATTGACTTAGTCTTAAAAGAAGAAATTACTTTATGCACAAAAAAAAATTATAGCCTTCTCTCGACATAAATAACAACTTTACGAGCATGAGAAGTCAAATGGTATTTTTTTTACATTTGACTACGCTTATCCACTTATTACAGAAATGCTCTTTTTTTATTCACAAATAAGCCCTTGGCATCATCTCACCTGGTGGTAAGTGACGATGATGCCAAAGATGGAAGCGGGCTTACCATGATTCCCCATCGCAATGGGGATCTGGCTATCTCATCTTCAAGCCAGAACACATCAATGCTGTTAACACTGATGTTTGGCGGCAAGACTTAGATAAGATGGTGGTAGCTAGCCAGGCGGGCATTGAAAATGCCCTACCATCAACTAAACCAAATCTTATAAAGTTGACCCCGCTGGGAATCGAACGCGTGACCTCCTGGTGTGAAGCGAATGGACTAACCATTACGCCACGGAGGCGGTTAAAACTGCTCAAACTGTAAAAAAAGACACAAAAAGCCGATATTTTGAATCTATTTTATCGTCAAAGCTATTTAAAACCCCAACTTTGCGGGTAGATATCAAACAATGGGCCAACTCCATCCATATTCATCAGCTGCGCAATCCAACTTGAACTAGTGTCATCCGGCTGGAACCCCTCGGGTCCAACTCTATCCAGTGAATTTAAGCATCAAACTCCACTAAATCAAATCACTCCGGCTGTCACACGTCAGGGAGTCCCCAGGATTGGTCCCAATTTCACTCATTCGTATTCGGAGCGATCTCGGAGGGAAAGGGGGGAGGTTTTGAGAAGCCATATAAAGCCGGTTGTGGTACAATTATAATAGAAGGTATAATATACTTTGTCATAAAGTTATTTATTTTATTTTATTTATTCCATTACCAAACACGTGTAACATGCATTTAAATACATATTAGACCCCAACGTGAAACACCTGGGGGCTTATTGGGGTGCCAGTCCACTTGTTATTACAATAATTGTAATAACGTTATTTTATTCCGAGGTTGATGTTGAGTTTTAGAGTTTGAGTTACGTCATACTTTTTAATTTTGAGAATTTTATTAACCCTAATTAACAAGGTTAATTTTAGGGCAATATCTGGAAATACTTAACGAACGTCCAGTAATTAGACGTGGCCATTTCAGACACCCCAAGTACCTACCTTCTCTTCTTGTACCAGGGGGCTGGGCATTATATTCAATTTGCTAAGATACACTTTGTTTACTGTAAAGGTTGAATAGCCCGGTTTCACTGTACGAACACAAATAGAGGTTGTATAATTTAATGGAATCGGACCGTTTGGTTCGTATGTAACTCCTTTAATTTGGTTTATAGTTCAAATATATAGTTTATATAGTAAATCTTAGTTTATAATTTATAAAGCTCTCTGTCGCTAGGGAATAAAGTGATCAGGAAACGATTACTAAATTTAACTGACTAGATTTTTAAGCAATTTATTCAGGTAATTATGCTTTTTTTTTGGGCCTCTAGTGCCCAGGTGTGGTCACGACGTGATTTGGCATACGTTTTTGCTTATCAGTATTCTTTCTTATTTATTTCTGTTAGTGTAACGCATGCACAAGCAGTGTTGTTGTTCATGTAACTGGAAACAGAAATAAATACGAGCCGCCGTTAATGACTTGTGTTCAATTTGCGTTTGCGAAATTAGCCCTACTGACATAATTGAAGGCAGAAGAGGAAGGGGAAGACCACGTACAACCTGGATCGTAAATATAAAGAAATGGACGGAAATCGAAGACGCAGCCACTCTCTGCAGAATGGCCAAGGAGAGGGAAGAATTTCGCATGTTGGTCGCCGACATCCGTTAGGATAGGGCACCGAAAGAAGAAGAAGAAAGAAGAAGAAGACAGAAAATTTCAACGAGAGCTGCGTATAGTAAATCCATCTGCAAAATCATAAAAATATAGCCTACAACTACATCCAATGGATAAAATATTACAAAAAATAAAGAAACGTACAAAATGCGACCCAAAAAAGAAAGAAAAATATTTTTTGTATATTTTTTTTTTCATGAAAATATTACATTTGTAGTAGTCGTTAGACGAAAATGTCACATACAACCAACGTGATTATAATTATTGTCTTGATTAAAATTGTCAAATTTTATTAAAATAATAATAATCCTAGTTTGTAAAAAAAATAGAAAAAAAAGTTAATATTGAAATTAATATTAATTATGTGTGTTTATGTGCAAGGGCTACCGTAGGAATTTGTAAAATTAACTTTATTAACATCTATCGATTTCATTTTTTTATATTCTTTAGGAAGAAGAGGCTTGGATGACACAGTAATAATACGGAGAACGAAAATTACAGATCGTCTCATGTAAAAAGTTTCATATGGCCGGTATTTCGACAGAAATCCATTAATACACCACACCTTCGGCCAACGCGGTGTGGTCCAACGCTAAGTTCTAATAAAGTAGTGTTGTAATTACGTCTTTGTTTAATATATAATTTTCGAAAAACCTAAAAAAAATTATACACAAGCTTGAATTTGAAAATAATTTTAATTATTTCGTATTTTTGAGTGTGCCGCCATGCTGGATTTAGAATGACTCACTTAAGTTAACCATGTATTGTCATCCAAACTAAACGTGTATACAAAATTTCAGCTCAATCGGTTGAAGATATCTGCTTCAAAATTGAGTTGCAAGATTTCACCCGAACAAACATAATATATACATTGCAAGTTAATTGAAAGTCTGTTATAAAGAGGTGTCGCTCAATGTTAAGGCAAAGTATATATATTAGTACTAACATACAGTATGGACACTCCCTGCCACTCTCTAGATCGCGACCTCACCTCCTCGTCTCCCAGGTTGATGCAGGTTGGTTTAAGTTTGGTTCACGGACGTATAAAATTTCGACATGATTTTGTTTGCTGCGTCATTTGTTTTTAGAAATGTCATTCCTCGCCCGTTGTATGAAGTGTCCTGGGTGCGGTTAGGGTTTTGATTCTTGAACTAGAATGTCAACCTACCGTACCCAGGGCTGCCAATCTGTAAAAATATTGACTATCTATAACTGCCAACCACCAAAAAGATTCTAATAAGAACTATCTGTGTTTAATCTTTTTAAATCTTAGCTGAGATCTGTGGTCTGAACTTTACTAAATAGTGACCAGAGATCTTTATCACGTCTTTAGTGGAACTTCCTATTGGAGACGATTAATGTAGTCTGCTGCAGTCACTGGGAGCAATTATAAAGGCGACGACGCGGCGGCGACTGTCCAGCGTGTCGCCATCATTTAAATTTAATGTAGGTACAGTTTTTTAACGATATTGATTATTATGAAGTAATTTACAAAAATATAGGGTTACTTTTGGAACTCTGAATAAATCCTAGATGTGACTTTTAACCAAACAACGGAACTTATTTTCCACAATTACCGATTCGTAAAAAAATTTGAATATACTATAAAAAGTTCACTTATCAATGTAGTACGAAAATTATCAAAAATAAAATGTACTCCCCATGGAACACATCTGGCAGGAGAAATGGAAATTATTGAATTAGTATATAAGGTACCTTTTTAAGGTTTCCCTAGACTTTTTTATGGTATATTAATTTGGTAAATGTACTTAGCCCTGTTTTTAAGAAAATATATTTTGAAACTTTTTTTTGTATTACACACGTACTCGTACCATTTTTAGGGTGCCGTACCCAAAGGGTAAAAACGGGACCCTATTACTGAAACTTCGCTGTCCGTCTGTCCGTGTGTGATAGATAGACAGTTGAAATTTTCACAGATGATGTATTTCTTTTGCCGCTATAACAAAAAATACTAAAAAACAGAATAAAATTAATATTTACGGGGGCTCCCATACAAAAAACGTGATTTTTTTGCTCGTTTTTGTTTGATATTGATAACGGCAAGAGGTGCACACTTAAAATATTCACAGAATATTAAGTTGTATTATTCACTTTTAAAATAAATAATTAAAATAACACAAAATTAATATTTTAGGGGGGCTCCCATACAACAAAACGTGATTTTTTTATAGATAATGGTTCGGAACCCTTGGTGCGCGAGTCCGACTCGCACTTGGCCGGTTTTAGAGTTTCCCTAGATATACCACATACGACATATTTTAGGCGTTATTAAAGTGTTGTCGAAGCCAACAGTTTAGAAAAAGTACACCTGGAAATTAATTTCAAATATCCATGCGCAAAATTTCATTCTTGTACTTATGCCAGTCAAATTAAATTGAAGGGGGTCCCAAATAATAAATAAAATAATAAAATAAATATTCTGGGACAAATCACACATGGTCATCTGGCCCAAAGTAGGATTCCCTGTGTTATGGGAACCAGAGACTGCTATACATACTTATATACGTTTAAATACATACATATATAGATACTTAACACCCAGACACAGGGCAAACAAATCTGCTCATCACGAAAATGTTTGCCCTGGGTGGGGATCGAACCCACAACCCCTTGGATCAGTAGTCATGAGCACAAACCACTGAGCCACCGAGTCAGTCAATAAGAAACGAGTTTTTTCAACGTTAAGACGTTTTTTCAAGAGATCCCGTAAGGGATAAGTCCGCCTTTACATATAATATTTTTTTTAATTATTGTAACAAAAATTAAATAAAGAGTTTACAAACAAACAAACAAACAATCGTTTAAAAGTAGATTGTGCTGAACCAAGTCTGATTAATTTTTTTTAGGTGTAAGTACCTATAGCAAGTCATTCACTTTCGATCTCGCCACGATCTTGCTAATGTCCGTCTAAAAACTTTTATTACAACTTTTCTGAAAATTCCACCATGCTGTAATATTTTTATTTTATTCAATGAATAAAAAAAACAAATTTAAGCCTATTTGGAATATGTATTTGGGAAAAAGCATGTTCATAATGAATAACTGTGACTCGACAGGTCAGCAATCATTACCATAACCCAATACTTCTGTGTTTGTTCCGGTAGGGCCCGACCCGAGGAACCTGTGTTGACTCTTACAATTTCCTCATTTACCCTTTCTACACACACAACACATGGAATCGATGGCCAAAGATACGAACCAGCTGCAAAAATAATGACAAATTGTGAGTCGGGTGTTATACGATTGGTTGGGTTGGGTTAGTTGGGTTGGATTGGCCATGGAACAAGAATTCAAAGTACCTTCAAGTAATTTTTCATTATGATTACATCCATGATACCCCATTACAACTCAGACGACCTTACATCTTGGAGATACAGCATTTTTATTGCCACTACATTCCCTCTCGTATATCTACCAGATACGCTTCTTTTTTTCTTATCGTGTGGCACAATGAACCGTACTATCCAAGGGATAGACGGCAGTTGCATGGTGTTGCACTTAGCATCACCCGCGGTCACATTATTTTTATTTTTTTTATTTACAATTGGTAAACCCTTGACAACATCTCACTTGGTGGTAAGTGACGATGTAAGGAATTTAGATTTACACCTACGGACGTGTGCAACGCGACCTTCATACACATCTGGAATCAGATGTGCAGGTTTCTCACGAAGTTTTCCTTCACCGTTAAAGCAATCGTTAAGTTATGTACGTAAGTTTTGAAAAACTCGTTGGTACATTGTCCGTCCGAATTTGAACCCGGGACCTCTGATTAGGAGGACTGAGTCGGACGTCTGGACGGATTGAGCCACCGACGCTATAACCAGATACGCTAAACTACCAGGTTTCTGATATAGCGTCCCCACTCACAGTCAGTTAGGTCGTATAGTGAGGGCGTCTATTTCTACCAACTCGTAGCCGGCTACGTGAACACTAGTTGCGCGCGGGGAAGGACGCCTGGACTCCACGTGCTTGCCAGGCATCAGACTTTGCCTAACCCGATTGCTATAGCGATTGCTACGAGTCCTTGACCCAGTCGGGGGGTCGACAAGCCTGCTGAAGCAGGCAGACGGCAGGCAAGCGGTGGGCTACCCCCGACCCCGTAGTAGCTTGATCCAAACAGCCAGGCCCGTAGTTCTGACTGCAAACTCAGCCTGGCTGGGTAGCTCTAGGCAGAGTATTATTGCCACTACAGTAAAAAAATCAGCGTTAAAATAAAAATAAAAACACATAACTATTTCATTTTTCGTCGTCGAGCGTAGTTGGCGTAACGGCTAGGGCCGCTTCCTCCTGTCCTGAAGGTCGTGGTTTGGATCCTGCCACGTACCAATGTGTTTTCTAATTTCGATTTCATATGTACATAAGGTATATATTCTCTTACGGTGAAGGAAAACATCGTGAGGAAACCTGCACACGGCGGCGAAGAAACTCGAAGGTTGTATGTAAAGTCGACCAACCCGCACTGGGCTCGCGTGGTCGACTTTTTTTTTAAATTCACAATTGGTAAGCCCTTTGCATCATGTCACCTGATGGTAAGTGACGATGATGCCGAAGATAAAAGCGGGCTTACCAAGATTCCCCAACGCAATGGAGAACTGGCTATCTTACCTTCAAGCCGGAACACATCAATGTTGTTAATAGTGATGTTTGGCGGCAAGACTTAGATAAGATGGTGATAGCTAGCCAGGCGGGCTTATAAAATGTCCTACTACCAATGAAACCGAGTCTCACAAGATGACCCCACCGGGAATCAAACCCGCGAACTCCTGGTGTGAAGCGAATGGACTAACCATTACGCCACAGATGCGGTTAAATAATAAAAAGGCGGACTAAGGCCCGTTCGCGCTAATTCAGGGTAGGCTGGAGCTCGTGGGGACGTATATGAGCTGATATGATGATTCAATTTTATACAGAGCAAGCCGGGATTATTTAAAAATAAAATACTCGAATCTGCTCTGCGGCAACTAGTGTTAAGTACTATATAGTCAAACATAAAGATTTCAAAACTCAAAGAATCAGAGTCTGGGTTTTTAGCTCAAAGGTAAGTGAAGTAAATATTTGCGAGTGACATTCATTTTGTTATTTTCCGTTCTACTTCCCAATAAAAAGCCAAGTAAATAAAATGAAATCTGTCATCAACATTGAACTCCTCGAGGCTGTTGACTAACTCGTAGCTCCTGTGATGCTTTCATTTTTTGGAGGTTTTATATTTTTACCTAAGAAAACGCTATCAAAGAACATTTTATTTTAAGACACTACAAAATAGAAATTAAGATAACATATTTACCACCTCCCTCCGTGGCGCTATGGTTTAGTCCATTAACTTCACATCGGGTGGTCACAGGTTCGATTCTAGGCGGAGTATAACTTTGTAAGACTCGGTTTGATTGGTGGGAGGGCATTTTCTAAGCCCGCCTGGCTAGTTACTACAATTTCATTGAAGTCTTGCCGCCAACATTAATGCAACATTTATATGTTCCAGATTGAAAATAAGATAACAAATTCCCTATTGCGTTGGGGAATCTCGGTAAGCCTGCTTACATTTTCGGCATCATCGTCACTTACCATCAGATGGGAGGATGCCAAAAGCTTACCAATTGTGGATTTAAAAAGTAGTATGATATAAAACAATAAACAGAATAGTTTTAAGCATATTCAAAGTAAAGAATGTTTTCGCCCTGCCTTTGCCATGACAGTCTTTCATATCTTTAAGAGGGGGTATAATCCGAAATAAATACTTTTGAAATGATTATCTGAACCATGTTTTAATAACATAATTTGTTTTAAATCAATGATTCTATTTTGATGTACTAATGATTGCTTATTTTTTCACAAATGACATTATGTACATATATGTAATGACTATTTTATGACTTACCTATTTTGAATAAACATTTTAAATAGTTGAATCTTTTTATTATTTCTTAAAAAATACTTCTATCTGATTGGGGGCTGATCCTTAGGGAAAACACGATTGCACAAAATTGCCTCAATACCAAAAAATCACGAAGTTACTTCTGAAATTACACTAATGTATTTTTTTACTCGCTTAACGAATGTATAAACATAACAATTAAAAATTAAATACCTTTAAGGGTGACGGAGGGCTACTTCTACCATTTTTTGTTTTAAGGTTTTTATTATAGATTTATTAAACAAATACTCCATTTATGCGGCGGCGACGCCCGCTGTGTTTTCTAAGCGGAATGGCAAGTCAAAAGTCGTGCGAGGACGAGAATGACAAACCGTTTGCTTTTTACGCCCTCTTAAGAAAGCAATGAATAAGATTTAATGTTTTTTATCAAAGTAACCATTACAGATTTTAAATAATCATCTAAATAAAGACTACAGATTTTTCTGATTTATGATGACATTAGCGCAAAAAGTCCAAATTTGTAAAAAATACAGCTCAATCCACAAGTCTGAACATAATTATATCAAATGGTATCCCGCTTCATTCTCGCAAACTAATGGGTACTTCACTCTCTAGAGAACAAAATTATGACCGTCGTTGCAGCTTATTTGAGGGGCAGCGTGAAGCGCAGCCCGGTCGGCTCGGGGGATTAACACGCAAATGGACGGGCCATGTATACACGTCGGACGAGCCAGACCGGACCACACTGCGTCAGGCTGAACTGGGCTGGGTCAGGCTGAACTGGGCTGGGCCAGATCACAAAGTAGATGAACTACGTAAGACCTGCTTCCTACAATTTGAGCAAACGGTCACATCAAATACGAGTTATAAAATTAATCGCTAGGCACGCGAGACCCATCTAGACTGGTTTAATAAGAGATCGAGAGAAAAGCGTTTTGTAGGCCCTTGTAGCGTATCATAATTATTTTTAATCACTTGCTACTTCTTGTTTCCATTTTTGTTACTGATGATGAAAAGGCCTTTATTTTGCCATTATAGTGTAAATGAAATCACAGGAGAAAAAATATTACTAATAAAATTATGTATTTATTTATTCAGGATACAAACAGTCGTATAACATATATAGTAACTAAATTTGGGATTTACAAATAGACCTGAAGGCCTATATGGTAACAAATTTAATAATAATGAGAGTTAAAAGCAACAAAACGCGACAAGTATGTGTAGCAAATAAATTTAAGTTGAAACAAGTTAATTATAAAGTTAATGTGTGTGTGCAGCCGTTTTGCACTACGAAAAATTTTAGCTAACTTATTTTGGCAGATCTTAGGCGGTTGTATCGGAAGGAGGAACTAAGCCTCGCACGGTAAATTAGGTATCTAAAAAATTTGGTCCAGGGTCTTGCAGGCAACCACTAGCAAGAAATATGAAAGTCTGCAAAACAGATTGTAAGAAAATTTGTAAAATAAGCTTGGTATACTGAATACACACAACTCATTTAAAGGAGTCTGGCTCGTCTGAAAATGACAAAACAACTACAAAAGCCAAAGTCAGTATCTACTTTATGACAAATAGTTCTAATTCGTAAGAACTAGAGCGAAAAAAGTTTATGTACTTGCTATTACAAGATCAAAAGAAGAGTCCCGAGCAAGTGCTTTCATCAATCACAGAAATAAATATGTTACGGCCGCCGCGTCGCTGCGCCAAGCAGTTTTTCAATATCGCGATACTTCGTGCGTGCCTACTAGACGCGCCCATATACAGTCTGTTGCAAAAATTTAATATATACCCACAGACTTTCTGTAATATCTCTATAGGCACCTAACGTCTTTTTACGGATCGACGGAGAAATTGAGTCAAGCAAAAGATTCAAAGACGTTGTTCAAGTAGCAGCGCTGCTGTCTGCTAGGCCGATGGTCTTGGGTTCGATTTCACCCAGGGAAAACGTTAGTGTTACGAACAGGTTTGTTTGTTTTGTGTTAGGTTGTTTAAAACTGGGGAACAAAAGCAGATTTGTCCAGTTAACGTTTTTTTAGAGACATAAAACTAAATCAGGTGTATAATATGTATTATACTGGGCAAGTCCGTTTCTGTTCGAAAAGGCACTTTTCTGTAAAAAATAACCGGTTTATATTGAAAATATTTTCGGACTTCATACCTGTAATAGGTACCACACCCCTGTGATAAAAAGATTGGTGTAGGACCCTTTAACTTGGGGTTCTACTCATCATACTGAACAACTATCCCCAAGGAACCCACAGTCAATTCGCAAAAAATAAATTCGACGTTCCATACAAAAATTCACAAAATTGGTTAATCAGCTGATAGTTTTGTATGAAGTGTTTAACAATTTTAATGCGATTTAGCAAACTTTTAGAACAAAAGTTGTTCAGTTTGATGAGTAGAAGTTGTTCAGTTTACAGGACCTACACCAATTTTGCTACATCCCCTATATAAAAGGAAACCGTTACTAACTGACGGCTTGGACAGACGGATTGTGACGCAGGCATCTGCTAAGCAACGATTTTTGGAAATTCCCACGGGATCGACAAGAAACGGGATCTGCGCGGGCGAAGCCGGAGGCAACAGCTAGTAAATAACTAATTACATTCCAATAACGTGTCCCGCTTGAGTTGTTTTAGTTGTAAATACGAAGAAAATTATGAATACAATATATGTGTAATGAAAAAAATCCGTGTATGTATAGGAAAAACAAAGTGAGATTACTCCCCGAATATTTAAAATGCGCCACATGTCGCGTAAAACGAGATTTGGCTGCCGAAACCTTGATAGGTATGTACCCATGTATTTTGTTTTTCTGCCACGGTCATTTTTATTTTTCCTGTTTTCTCACAATGAAAAACATCGTATGATATATGGGTGTAAAAGGAAATGACAAACTCGAGACAATGATAAACCCTCGCCTGCGGTTAGGGCTTACAAATGTCACTTGTTCGTTATTTACCTTTTTACCACCCTTGTATTATAAATAACCATTGAATAATGCCAATATCTCTTTAGAGATATTATAAAAAAAATGCCTTTACCCCGTGCGATAATCATTTGTAACGGTGCTGCGTTAATTAAAATGACTGTTTCCTTCAAAATTTAATTTAAGGTATCTCTAGAAGTTGTACATTGATACTGGGGGGATACCCTTTTTAAATCGATGCGGCTGTATAATTAAAGTTTACTTAAAGCAAAGGCAAATACATTCAGTGAGAAGACTTGGTAGTATACATTCAATTTTTAATAAATTGACCGAACGCAGTACCCGAGGACTTGCGATATTGATTCAAAATTTGGTATTCAATTTGCACGTAATTGTACATATTTCTTAGTAAATGTCGCCCGCGACTTCATCCGCGTTAATACCAAACTGACATGATTTTTAGGTTCCGTACAAAAAAAAACAAAACGGTACCATGTAGGATCATTCGTGCGTCTGTCAATCCGTCCGCCTGTCCAAGCCTATTTGCTCCGAATCTACTGGACCAAATCAGGTGAAATTTGGTAGGATAGTGTAATCCTATGACCCAAATACTGGTGTGCAAAGTAAATACATATTTTTTTAAAATAAGGGTTATTTTCGGGGAACAAATTAGGAAATTTAAAAAAAAAGTTTTGGAAACCGTATTGTGTCTTATATCAAATGAAAGGGCTCGTTATCAGAATCTTAAAAATATTTTTGTTAAAATTTTAAAAGAAATAGTTTTGATTTTATTCATAAAAGAAGACGAAAATTGACCATTCCCCCCCTGTTCTCCGAAACTACTAAGCCTAAAATTTTGAAAAAATACAAAATATAGTTTATGGCTTGTAGATTACAGTAAAACCTGTAAGAATTCTATCAATTGAAAAAAAAGTGGTAAACTCAATGTAATACGTTCACCTACGTAATAAAGTTCTAGTCATAATAGAAAATAATCTATCGGAGTTCTACAGGATTCATTTCGGAAAGTGTGTCCTGGAGCTTCACGACCTCATTCCCCTGTTCATTTCATCATCGAACCACCAGGTGCGGAGGGCGAGATGAAGTGAGGTGCCCTTTGTCGATATTGTTCCACCTTTACGTACCACGGTGCACGAACCGCATGCTGTGTTGCAATTTTTCTATGTTTCACACTCTTTAATTAGCTATTTTTATTGACAAAACATTGTATTAACAACATTGTATTATTTAGGTGCACACTGTAAACGAACGTTTATTCACGTGAAGTTCGCATATTCACTAGAGAGGCCATTATTTTTCATCTATACTAACATTATAAAGAGGAAAGATTTGATTGTTTGTTTGTTTATTTTGAATAGGCTCTGAAACTTTTGGACCGATTTGAAATTTTTTTCACCGTTGGGAAGCTACTCTATCCGCGGTTACTATAGGCTATTTTATTTTTTCAAAAAATAAGGGATCCTTACTAAAACTCAAATAATGTAACCCAAGGTGTAAAAAATTCCTGCAATATCTACATAAAGTAGATTGTGGAATGCATTGCCAGTGGAAATAAGAATGTGTCCCTCCATCTCCACGTTCAAGGCCCATCATACTTGAGCTAAGTATGTATTTATTTATGTATAAGTATGTAATGCAAATAAAAAAAAGAGTTATATGTTTACGCCATAGGGTTAACAGAAAAGTGTATCATTTTTGGAAACCTTTAGCGATTCATACAACATGGTGCTTCTCAGTCATGGAGCCATAATCTTACTTGCAATACTAAGAAATCTGTTCGCCTGCTCCTAATAATTTTTCTAGCTAGCTCTAAGTTGCAGTGTCAGGTACCTAGGGCACGTGGTGAGCCGGGCCCTGCGCGACGGGCCCAACCTGGACCGAGCACGACTAGCACTCACCGGACGTGCGAACATGATTGCGCGCCGTTTCCCAAGTGCTCAAAGAGCTGTAAATTAGCGTTGATCTCTGTACATATGTTGTCAAACTCTTTCTACATATATAACAATAAGTAACAAATAACTCCTCAAACTCAACGTGATTAAAGGTATGGCTTGGCTGTAGAACTATCACGTGACATAACAAATTTTATCTAATTTTTTAATTGTATAATTTTGTTAATTTTCATCACAATCCAGAATGACACAGCCGCGTAGTAGTAATCTTGTTAATCGTATTTATTGGCCACCACGATACAGGCGTTTCCCAGTGTGGGGTCACTGTAAACATTTGTAGCGTATTTTTTTTTCTGAATAAAGATTTATCTTATCTTATCTTATCTTAAATTAGTCCTTATGAAATAGTTTGTGAGATAATCACGAAACGGCCAAGCACCATTTTTACCATGTTGTAGAGTTTGCAGAGTCAGGTCTTATCATCATATCAGCTCATATTACGTCCCACCGAGGGGCTCGAGCCTACCCTGAAGTAGGGCGATCGGGCCTTAGTCGACCACGCGGGCCCAGTGCGGGTTAGTCGACTCCACACACAACCTGCAAGTTTTTTTGCAAGCGTGTGCAAGTTTCCTCAGGATGTTTTCCTTCACCGTAAGAGCGTCAGATGAAATCTAAATTCGAAATCACATTGGTACGAAGCAGGATTCGAACCACGACCTCCCGGGTAGGAGTCGGTATACCTAGCCGTTACGCCACCGACGCTTTTATAGATAGATTTATTTATTATTTATTGATATAAATGTGGTACAGTCAAGAATGACTTAGAAATTAGAACAAGCCCCCGTGGGCTATGATGCGTAGCAAAAATTGAAGCTCAACTAGAGGCTTGTCTCTTATAGAGATATCATAAATTTTAAACAATGAAAGCACTATGAACGTAAGTCTTGGCCACCAATTTTGCATGAAATCTTTTTGGGGCTCTTTAAGTAAAGTAAGAAGTAAAGACATAAAATATTATAAAATAATTATAAAGGACTGTTCATATCTACGCTAGCATATCTATAATACAATGGATTTAACAAAATGTTTTATAATTTCATGACTTTTACGGATTATTCATTATTTTAGCGGCCATTTTATCATTGCTTTAGATGACCCTTAACCTTACGTTTAAACAAAGTGTCCATTAGACGTTAAGTGGCGAAGTTCGCGAATGGTGCTCGCCACGACGCCATCGGATCTTCTTCGGCGGAGGGTGGGCGGCGGTCGGTGGGCGGCGGATATAATGTGCGCTACTCCGCCATCGCCGAACTGACGGACCCTGAACCGTCTTAATTTTTTTTTTCTAGGACAAATCACACATGGTCACCTGGCCCCAAAGTAGGATTCACACATTTTTTTTTCTTTTGATTCACAATTGGTAAACCCTTGACAACATGTCACTTGATGGTAAGTGACGATGTTGCCGAAGATGGAAGCGGGCTTACCAAGATTCCCCAACGCAATGGGGAACTGGCTATCAAATGCTTGCCCTGGGTGGGGATCGAACCCACAACCCTCGGATCAGTAGTCAAGAGTACTAACCACTGAGCCACCGAGTCAGTCTAATGTTAACCTTCACCAATTTAATAAAAAAATATAAACTCGACTGCTTTCAATATGCATCTACGACCTTCAGGGGATCAGGACGAATCTAATGACACACCGCCTAGCAAAATCCATCAAGCAATCAAGTCGGCATGCTTAAACAAACAAACAGACATACATACGCAGGTACACCTGAAAAACAACACCCTACTTCTTAGACAGTCGGGTAAGGACGCGCGAGTCTGATTCCCGCAATAAATATTTTCTAAACGCCTCATTCATTAACAAGTATTCGTTACCTACGTGAAGATTTCAACAAGCAAACTTTTGTGGTTAAAAAGATACACCAATGTTCTGTGACAGACAGATGGACGACATAGGCTTAGCAGTAGTTTCTAAAAAAATTGGCTGTGACAGACGGATGGACGGACAGACAGACACGAGAGTGATCCTAAGGTGGTTTCATTTTTACCTTTTGAGGTAGGGAATTCTAAAAATAAATCCTCGCTGAGAACAACCATGTGGCCACTTTTAGTACTTCATCATATAAGCCGAAAATCGTCCACTGCTGGACAAAGGCCTCCCCAAGGATTTCCACGATTACGACTGGTCCTGCGCTGCCCGCATCCATCGGCTTCCCGCAATCTTCACCAGTTTGTCGGTCCACCGCGTGGGAAGCCTGCCTACGCTATGTTTTCTGGTGCGCGGTCGCCACTCGAGAACTTAACTGCCCCAACGACCATCTGTTCTACGAGCTATATGCCCTGCCCACTGCCACTTCAGTTTAGCGATTCTGTAAGCTATGTCGGTTACTTTGGTTCTCCTGCGGATCTCCTCGTTTCTGATTCGATCACGCAGAGAAACTCCGAGCATAGCATGCTCTACGCTTTTAGTACTTATGCTATCTGAACTACAGTGAACTACTTTCACACAGTAAGTAGTTTTAACATTACCTATTCTTCATTTTCATCGTTATAAATTTCGTTAAGGTTTATAACGCCGCCAACGACCAAATTTATAACTACTTTTTATTTTAATTAAGGAGGTTTTTTATGAAAAAAAAAAATGTTTTGTGATTTTGATTTCCTCGAATTCTATTTTAATACATAGAACTGAAGAAAAGAAAATCCTAATGCACCTTTTTTTCTAGTTGTAACCATAGAACTGCTGCAATTTTAATTGAAACATTATGAAAATTTACGAAATTCTTAACAAAACACTATAAAATGATTTTGTTTTCTTACTTTCTCAATATTCTTCCTGTTTTATTTTTAATGAATTGTTTACAGAATTAGAACTTTATTTCCAGGCTATTTCGTTCGATATTTGAAACATCGTGAATCTAGTTGCTAATTTTATTTTAGGGATGGAGGAGCCTTTTAGTACGTACTCAGCGAGTAACTATTTTTTCACTGTTGGCGGCTCCAGTTAGATAAAGGGATCCCCTTAAAAAGATAACCACGATTGGCTAACGCCTGTTCCGCGTCACGTCGGCCAGTCTGGGTAGAGCCTTATTACGCCCCGCACCGATAATCTCAACTAACGGTAATGGCCGTAATGGATGAGAGCTAATGAGGTCAACGCCCGATGGTCATGGCCATATAAATTGTTTGGAAGGTGGGTAGAAACTGAGCCTAGATCTGATATCTGGGGTTTCGCCTGGAAGCTCCTCGTTGAGACAAATACCTAAGGATTGGTAATGAGGTCAATGGTTAATCCAAAGGAAATAAGGAAAAATGTTAAGGCTTTTGTATAACATTGGTTTCACTTCTGTATATTTATTTTTGTGTGCATTTAGGTAAGTTTTATGTTGATACTGGCTGCTACCCGCGGCTTCGCCCCCTTCGACCTTGTCCTTATAATTACGAACATTAAAAAAAAATCAAGTTGTTCGAGTCGTTCTCAAGTGATACTTCGTCATAATGGGGCAATTGCTTTATATCTAAATGGATATAAAGGGCCACTTGTATTTATTTTTTAACACAGTTTATCGAATACCCTCATTTTATTTAATTTTATTAATAGTCTAAGTACAATGTTTACGTGATCCAAAAAACTTAATTGTTTTCCAGAAATCTGATTACGCATTTCAGTATTTTCCGATAACGAGCAGCATTTGTTTTTGTTAGACTTTAATCTGCACAAAAAATACTTTGGAAAAGACGGATTTAGAACGATAAATTGTGAACAATTCCTTTGTTCAATAAACTCGTGGGATCGAGGGCCCATCAGCGTACAACTGTTGGAAACGAATAAATTTTCACGGCTCTAAAAATAAATATAACACGTATAGCTGATATCATAAAAAAATTTTGAGCGTCGCATGAAACATACATAAAATACATTACGGTTCAAATACGAATATCGTCGCAACACCGAATCTCTATATAACTTGTGCCGCCGCGGCGGGCGCGGACTTTCTGCACTTTTAAATCCAATTTTGCGAGTTGAAATTTATGGAGTTTCTCGCTGGATGGTGAAGCTACCTGCCGCACGTGACACATTGCCGTGTAGAGACATCTTTATGGCGCATCGCAACTTTTACACTTCATTTTTAGGGTTCTGTGCCCAAAGTGGGGACCGAACGGGACCCTGCTACTAGGCCTACGGCTAGGCCACGGCGTACGGTCGCCTAACCGTCTATCTCGCACAGACCTGCGTCTCTTCAACCGTAATGGATCATCATTATCATCAACATATTAGCCGAAGGACTTCCACTGCTGGACATTAGCTTCCCCCAAGGATGGATGCTAATGAATAAACACTTGAAACTTTCACGGAATATATTTGTTACTTCTTTCATTAGAAAATAATTAAAAGTTAAGACTTGCTCGTGCCACTCCGCTTTTGGTGAAAACACTAAAACGTTCTATTTAAACTTTCTCGCAGAGCAATTGTATAGCTTTATGGCAGTGGTGTTTTAACAGGTTTGTGGTACGGAACCCCTTATGCGCGAGTTCTATTCCCCCTTACCACTTTGTTTTACTTCATATCCTATGATTTGACCACTTTAGCGAGTACGAGAGAGCTCGACCCGCGCGAACTTTTAGCATCAGAGTGCATCGGAGTAAACTGCACTATTGGAAGAACTCACTTTCCGTCCGTTAAAGTGATTCAAACTAAAAGTGAGATTTTAAAATTTCGAAGTGGGCGAAGGGTTAGGGGCATATTTAGATTGAGATTCGTGTTTCAGTGGAGAACTTTATGGACTGTTTGTTAGTATGTTTTAGCACTTCTTACGAATCGTTAATCTGAAAAGTACCAGTATACAAATCTGATAATTACTATACGTCTACTTTTCTACTATTATATACGTATATATACATAAAAAATAAAAAAAAACTAACCTTTTCGTAAAATCTATAATAAAAATAGAATAATATAAGGCGTTTATTCCCATTACAATAATATCATTAACATTGTATTGCATGCAAAAAGAATAACTTTAAAATTATCACGCTTTTAAAGTACCTAAATTATTTACATTATTAACATTACAAATATTGTAAAAACAATGTAAAACAATAAATCAACGATCGACTCTTTGATTTTCCTTAAGAAAAAACATGTGCCAACGTGCACGACACAAAACGGCTACTCCTCCACAAAGAGCATAGCTGTTTAACATTGAAAACCCCACTTTACGTAGTGCATTCAAAATACGTGACGAAAGGGCAAGCCTTACATACGACTTTTTCGTATATACAGGACTCTTCAAGGGATTGAAAAGGTTTTGGAGGGATCGCCAAAGCATTGATAACACTCCCGGGTTCGCAATTTTGCCTATAGCCGTCGTCGGTAACCACTTAACGCCTTACACTTCCGGAACAAGTCATATAGTCACATAGGCGGCGGCAGGCTAAGGTTTCAATCAGGTTCATGTGTGCCGTCAGTTCTTTGCTACCTTTTGCAGTAAAATAAATAAATTGTATAGCCACGCTGTGCATACTTTTTAGCGTAGCGTTCTTTATCTGGTGGGATTGTAACCGTCTCCGTGGCGGTATGATTATCCAATAGCTTCACATCAGGAGGTTGCGTTGGTGGAAGGCCATTTTATTTGGCTAGCTACCACCAACGTATCTAATTCTTGCCACCAAACATCAATAAATAAATAAAATAAATATTCTGGGACAAATCACACATGGTCATCTGGCCCCAAAGTAGGATTCCCTGTGTTACGGGAACCAGAGACTGATATACATACTTATATACGTTTAAATACATACATATATAGATATTTAACACCCAGACACAGAGCAAACAAATCTGCTCATCACACAAATGTTTGCCCTGGGTGGGGATCGAACCCACAACTCTCGGATCAGTAGTCAAGAGCACTAACCACTGAGCCACCGAGTCAGTCAAAAGTCAATGTTAACAGTGTTGAGGTGTTTCAGCTTGAAGTTAAGATAGCCTGTTCTTCAATGCATTAGTGAATATTGGTAAGCCCTGTTCCATCTTTGGCATCATCATCACTTACCACAAGGTGATATGATGCCAAGAACTTACAAATTGTGGTTAAAATTAATAACATTAGACTTAAATAGGAGCAATGAATGGTATCGTATGTCTCTCTCTTATCTGTGGCACAATTAACCGTGCTATTCAAGGGACAGACGGCGGTTGCCTGGTGTCGCACTTAGCATCACCCGCGGTCACGTGAAGGGCATTTACATTTACACCTACGGACGTGTGCAACGCGACCTTCGTACACATCTGGAATCAGATGTGCAGGTTTCCTCACGATGTTTTCCTTCACCGTTAGAGCAATCGGTAAAAATATGTTCGTAAGTTTCGAAAAATTCATTGGTATATTGGCCGTCCAGATTTAAACCCGGGACCTCTGGTTACGAGGACCTTGTCGTTACCGGTTGAGCCACCGATTCTTTTGGTACCTTATAATACCTACTTATTATATCAGCATATATACGTCCCCACCGAGGGGCTCGAGCCTACCCTGAATCAGGGCGATAAGGCCTTAGTCGACCACGCGGGCCCAGTGCGGGTTGGTCGACTTCACACACAACCTTCGAGTTTCTTCGCAGGCGTGTGCAGGTTTCCTCACGATGTTTTCCTTCACCGCTAAAGCAATCGGTAATTATATGTACGTAGGTTTTTTGAAAAACTCATTGGTACATTGGCCGTCCAAATTTGAACCCGGTACCTCTGGTTAGATGGACCGAGTCGTTACCGGTTGAGCCACCGACGCTTTTATAAATACCTACTTATAAAAATAAAATACAAATAGTCTAGATTTGTGCGTGAGAGGTACCCTATTCCGATTTTTTCTAGAATAATAAACTACCTCAGTTCTAGTTACTTATTAACAAAGTTTTACTTAAGCTGTTGGAGTTATTTTCGAGAAAGATTAATAAGTACTTGAGTTGGGAGAATAGAAATGGGAAGTACCTTAGCCAGTTTTTTCTGGAATAACGAACTATACCCTGTAAAGTTCACCGTATAAAGAAAAAGTAAATAAACAAAATTTTATCACAATCGTTTAAACCATTTTTAACCCCCGACGCAAAAAAGAGGGGTGTTATAAGTTTGACCGCTATGTGTGTGTGTGTGTCTGTGTGTGTGTCTGTGTGTGTGTCTGTGTGTCTGTCTGTGTGTCTGTCTGTGGCACCGTAGCTCTCAAACGGGTTAACCGATTTGGATGCGGTTTTTTTTATTTACAAGCAGGTTTTTTGGCGATGGTTCTTAGATACGTTTTATCAAAATCGGTTCAGCCGTTTCAAGGTCATCAGCTCTTTTGTTAGCTGCGGTAGGGTTCTTAGACTCTTAATGTGTATTTACTTTACTTTCAAACATACATGTGACCAAAAACTTGAAACACTCATGTATGCTTAATAACTATGCAGGATTATGGAACTCTTGGTCTGATGCTGCAGCCAGGATATCCAGAACACTAGCACACTCTTAAAAAAATAATAGCAGATATGTCGTGTTTGGACTCTTTTTGATCAGTATTTGATTCTGCATACAATGCAATGGTGGCAACACGGTGAGCTGATGCTGCGGCCAGGATATCCAGCACACTAGTACACTCTTAAAAAAATAATAGCAGATATGCCGTGTTTGGACTCGTTTTGATCAGTATTTGATTCTGCATACAATGCAATGGTGGCAACACGGTGAGCTGATGCTGCGGCCAGGATATCCAGAACACTAGCACACTCTTAAAAAAATAATAGCAGATATGTCGTGTTTGGACTCGTTTTGATCAGTATTTGATTCTGCATACAATGCAATGGTGGCAACACGGTGAGCTGATGCTGCGGCCAGGATATCCAGCACACTAGTACACTCTTAAAAAAATAATAGTAGATATGTCGTGTTTGGACTCGTTTTGATCAGTATTTGATTCTGCATACAATGCAATGGTGGCAACACGGTGAGCTGATGTTGTTAAAATCCGTTAAATTTTTGACATACCTACGTACCTGAAACTATGACTAACTGTGAACTAAATATTATTCAGATAAACCTTCGCTTTGATTTCTTATATAAACCCCCGACGCAAAAAGAGGGGTGTTATAAGTTTGACGCCAATTTCTGTGTGTTTGTGTCTGTTTGTCTGTGACATCGCAACTCTCGAACGGATGGACCGATTTTGATGCGGTTTTTTTTACGTGAAACAAGTTTCCTTGCGGTGGTTCTTAGCTATAGTCGATAAAGATCTGTTCAGCCGTTTGAGGGTTATCAGCTCTTATCTAGGTGACTAAGGGATCTGGGCAACTTATACAGGTCTGATCGATTCAAAATTTGGTGCCCTGTTAATGTAAAAATATTGCAAAACCATGATAACCTTGAACTGTTGATGCAGCATCTCCTAGAATCTACAGAATACCCAACTCCTCAAAAACTTTCAGTAGAAGTATCGTGTTTGGGCTCAAAAAAAATATTCAAAACAATTTATTTCAAATAGGTGTTACACACACTTTTAAATAGAATTAGAATAGAAATTATTAGAATAGTCTCAATGAATAGGTGTTAGGTATAATATGGTAACCTTGACCTGATGCTGCAGCATCTCCTGGAATCTGCTGAAGCAGCGGTTAAAAAAGTAAAAAACTTCCATGGGTCCATGGATTTGAAGTTTAGAGTTATAACACATTTAATTGCAGCTTCAAACAAGGGAGGTGAGCAACTTCCACAGGCTTGATCGATTCAAAATAGGCTAGATTTTGTGTCGCAGTATCGTGTTTCGTCCCGGAAACTATTTGTATGAATGTGGGGGTAGAGTTTCGATTGTATGTAATAGTTATGTAAAGTTTAAAAAGCACGAAATAAAAATTAAATTAAAAATTTAAAAAACCCCCGACAAAAACCTCTAAAAAGTAAACAATAATATGTATTGACCCTTTGAGTTTAATTTAAGTAGTAATATTTTGATCCAAGAGTCGTCGCGTAGGGGGACCGCTAAGTAAATAAAATAAAAACAGAATACAACTGATTTACTTTACTACAACTAATTAGTAATAACTTCACAACTTAGCGGTCCTCCTACGCGACGACTCTTGGATCAAAATATTACTACTTAAATTAAACTCAAAGGGTCAATACATATTATTGTTTACTTTTTAGAGGTTTTTGTCGGGGGTTTTTTAAATTTTTAAATGTTTTTGTTTCTGAAATCTAAAAAATGAATTAAGGTTTTTTTGGAAATTGTATCCAAACCCGTCCAGTAGTTTAGGCGCCGCTAAAGCACCGGACGGACATACACCACCGCGTCGTGGTCGTGATTCTGCTAATCCTCAATTATTGTCGCGGGTCCCACAGTCCGCTGCATAACGCGACTATTTCCACCAGATTATGTAAAAGTCCCCTCTGTGCCGCTCACAGTTAATGCTAACTGCGAGTATCTGATAATAGCTTTTGTTGTTAGGTTTTGGTAGCACAAGTTCGTGTGGATTTGCATTTATACAATATTAGAGGCCACTTAAAGTTGTGTTATAATAGTGATCTTATTTCTTAAGAATGCACACATTGCATAGCATGTCATACTTTTTCCGACTTAACTAACGATCAATTACAAAAACTTTAAGGAACTTTGCATTAGAAGAAAAAATAACGACTTTCAGTATGTAAGTCTGTTTTTTTTACTAACATGGAATGATATACTTGAAAGTTCGAGTAAGCTTATTTCAAAGACGGTAAAAACTTGTAGGTATAAGCTTTTATTTGAATACAATTTAAATTTTTTCTTATTTTTATCAAACTCTTTCATTTCATACACATTTCATGGGGGTTTTATGCACTTGGAGGTCTATTTTTCTTCACTTCTCTCTCCATTCTGATGTATGGGACGCCCTCAGTGGAGGCCTTTGTCAAGCAGTGGACGTCTTTTGGCTGTCATGATGTTGATGATGATTCATATTTTGAGTTTGCGCATACGAGCACCATCCTCGACTACATCGTCACTTTCCGTCAGGTGAGATAAGCAACTTAGACTGCTACTCATCTGAATATTCATTATTTCTTGTAATTTTTTCGTCAACCTGTTTTATTTTAATGTATAATCTATTTCGTTTTGACATTTTACACTTTAATTTAGATTTTATTATTTTGTCGAGCATATTATTACCCCTTGACATTTTTATAAAATAAGATAAGCTTTAATTCCAGGCACATACAGAATACTATTTTATTATTTTACTAGCTGTCCCGGCGTACTACGTACCGCCTTACATTACATTACACTGCCCTACCCTACCCTACCCTACACTACACTACCCTACCCTACACTACCCCAACCTACACTACACTACCCTACCCTACTCTACCCTAACCTACACTACACTACCCTACACACACTACACTACAATACCCTACCCTACACTACCCTACACTACACTACCCTACACTACACTACCCTACCCTACCCTACACTACCCTACCCTACCCTACCCTACCCTACCCTACATATACTACACTACACTACCCTACCCTACACTACGCTACCCTACACTTCACTATCCTACCCTACCCTACACTACCCTACCCTAAAATAAAATAGATGTTGGCCGATTCTCAGACCTATTCAATATGCTCACAAAATTTCATGAGAATCGGTCAAGCCGTTTCGAGGAGTACGGGAACGAACATTGTGACACGAGAATATTATGTATAAGATAACAATATTAAATTAAACTAAATACTAAAATAATTCAACGTAATCGAAGAGAACCAAAGTTCCGACTCAGCATACTGCCGCGGGCGAGACCTAGAACTATTGTAATTTGACGTTGACTTCTTATTACATAAAAATAAGTGAATTTAATCGAATCCAATCAAAAATCAGTGTCCGTAATGATGAAACTGAAAGCTTTTAGAAAATAGTGTGGGTGTACTCTTAATCTTATAAGACCAGTTTTGAAAGTTTCGTCTGAAAGGAAAATTACAAACTAACTTTCAAGTTTTTCAAACAAATTGCGAGACAAAATATTTTCTTATTGTATTGTTTTGACAAGTTGTCAAACAATTCTAATAAAGAAACATAAAAACTTAGTTGCGCGCTAATTGAGATATATTTAATTAGGAATTTAAACCTCAAAATATTAAGAACCTAATTAATTAACTTTGGTGTCTATAAGTTAATAAGAAATTGAAGGTTAAACTGACAATTATTGAATTTTATACAAGAAAATTTAAATTATTCTCAGAATCAACCATTTATGAGTTTCTTGAGAAATGTGGGGAGTTTATTAAGACTTATTATCTACCTATTTACAGTTCTCGACCTCGTTATTGAGTTAAGTTTGCCAGTTTTCAATTATGTTCGGCCATGTTTGTATTTAATAAACATTAATAATTTGAATTTATTTCTTTCATTTTTCATAATTTTAATTTTTAATTACAATGATACAATTAGCTGCTGGTCCCATACTAGTTTAGCGAATGTTTCTTTTGTGTTTCCATTTTACAATTTTGTGCTCGGACTTACAACTTGGCTACAATAAAAAGGGGTTTAAAAATTTATGTATGGAGACTGGCTTAGAATTTTTAAAACACTGTCGCATAACTGAAACTGTATAATTGTATGCAGGACATTTAGGCAAAAAAATAATATAATTATTTCCAAAACGTCACGTCACAGAAATAATGGGACTTAAACAAGTAAAATGAAAATATTTCGGGTCATTTTAGGACCTTGTGGTAAATTACATTTTTTGTTTGACTTTAGGTTCCATATCCAAATAATTATACAATGTTTCATCGTGCTACACAATTTTGACAAAATGATAAAATTGACTATGCCAACCACAATACAACCTGTAATCAATTTAACACACTAAGTTTTTAATTATCTGCGCGACAGATCATATGCAGTTCTATTGGAAATGACGAAATCATAATTAAGTGTAATGATAAAGTTTGGCAGGACACCTTACTTTCGAAATTATGCAATATCGAAATTCACGGGAACGTGAACAGTAGGTTAAAACCATATTTGGCCGACAGAAAGCTATGTGTATGATTTCTATGATCAAAACTGCTTAAAAAAACCCTAAGCAAGGGTTACGAACTGGTCAATCCCCGAGACAGCGTGATCGGGTGTATTTTATTATTAATTTACATAAGCAACCTACCTGACGTTATTGATCATTTGTGTACTATGTTCGCAAGCGACCTCTCCTTGCTCTTTAACACTCTTACCGCCATGCGGTCCGCCGGCAGGTCGTAAGATTTCAAGTATTGCAAGCCACCTTAAGTTGCGCTGAGCGGGCTTATCGGGCCATACGGGTCGCCGGCGCACCGTAACTTTCGCGCCTAAATCAGTCAAAATATTTAAAGATTAAAGACAACCAGTGAGCCCGCCGGCCGCCCGTACGGCCTGCGACACTCGTTACAGATTTTCCACAGTGGCTTGCTAAGATAGCAACCGCGAGGGTCGCTGGCGGCCCGCATGGCTTGCTGTACTGGAAAATTCAATACATAGATGGCGGTGAGAGTGTTAAATGTGAAAACGATGATAATAGTCGTAGAAATACAGCAGAAACATTTAAACAGGTAATGGTAATGGATATCGAAATACAACCTCGAAGTTAATAAAATATGTATCCAACTCCGCCCCTGCCAAAAGGAACCCGTGACTTGAAATTTGTTACAGCTAGGCTAAACATAGAGGAAGTTAACAAGTTTTCTTTGATAGGAATCAACATTGACTAACTAAATTGAAAAAGCCCCGTCGAAAAAATCAAGAACAAAGTTTTCCTAGTTTATACACGCACTTGTAGTCTCAATTCAAATACTCACATCGAAGCGGCCTTGGCGCCATATTATTCATACACCTACATCTATGCCTGGCTAAGCTGTGTTATAGTGTTGTGGGGCCATAGTATTGACGCAATGTATAGCTTTACACTACAAAATAACCTAACCACTCCGGGAGTGCCGACAGAAGTGAAAACCTTTTACAGTTTTATAAGTTTTGACCCTCCGAGTGTTCCTGGTACGCTGTACATTACATTACAGTGTCGCGGGTTCAATGTTTTTTTTCCATGCCCAACGCGCCTAAAAAAGTTTTTACTTAAAAAAATCCTTCATGTTCACATAATTATAGGACCAGGAATCGCTAGTAGGCCGTATTTTAGAAGAAAAAAACACTTCCGTCTATTTATATACTTGTAATGTTTCTTTATGTTAGGAATAATATGGATAAGTTTTCCTTTTGAACTATCTCTCGTAACAAAAATCAATTAATAATACCTGAGCCAAAAATGTAATTGATCAAAAACAGTCCTCACCACAGAGCTATTAAAATCCACAAAAACTACTACACCACGTAAAAACTGTAAATAATAGTCTAACAACCTAAAATCTTATAATTGCAAAATATAAAAAAATAATTCATGGAAGATAAACAAATAAAGTCATCCTACTTATTTGATGTAACTTTATTAAACATCATCATCAACATCATATCAGCCACAAATCGTCCACTGCTGGACAAAGGCCTCCCCCAAGGATTTCCACGAAACCTACAAATACCTAACTTTGGACGTTTTAACAATCTTTCACTATATGTCCAATTACATGTGAGCAATAAAGAATCTAATATGATCTGCATTAAGACTATATCTCTATATTACGTAGCTTGTGTAACTGTGTTACTTACTTGGTATCGCAAATCTATATGCTTGTGTTATTTCAACGCTGTACCTGGAACCTGCCATTTTGTTTGCATACCGTTGATCCTAAACAAAGGGTCCTGAAACGGGGTGTAGGTACCGCTTAGAGGGTGGGGGGAGGGCTGATTTCCACGTGACTAATTAGAGCGGAGTCCTTTGACGAAGCAATTATCGTTTGGAGGCGCTTCGAGGCCTCAAAATCCAGCTTCGACGCATTCCAATAATTCTCATCATTGGGAATAGCGACCGCCATCGCTTATCTGCCACCCGCCTTTAAGTTTTAATGTGAATTCGCATGATATTAACTTTAAATAACTTTAAATTTAAATAAGTAAAATCGTAAACACAAAGACCAATTTTATTATGAATATACTTCGTTCTAAACACGACGACGGCACAGAACGGTATGTCACTACTAGTCATTTGAGTTACTTTTTATCTACTGTCAAGAACGACATTTTATTCTGACATTGTTTGCTTCACTGGCATAAGGACGTCATAGGCGCCATACTCTATAACGAACTAGTTTGCTGTTTTTAGGGTTCCGTAGTACAACAAGGAATCCTTATAGTTTCGTCATGTCTGTCCGCGGCCTAGCTGCTAGACTATTAGTAGTTAAGAGCTGAAATTTGGCATATATATAAAATAGCGTGGAGAGAACTGTAAAAAAATTTTTGGAAAAAAAAATTAAGGGTACTTCCCCCTACAAGTAAAGTGGGGATGTTTTTTTTTCGTAAAACCCAGTCGTGTGGGGTATCGTTGGTTAGAGCTTAAAAAATAGTTGTGAGTCTTCTAAGACCATTTTATAATTTAGAGTTCTTTTTTTTTAAAAAAAAGGGTTGAAAGTGCTAAATTTTGTTTGAGTCGAGTGTCCCCACCCTTTAAAAACTAATATGCTGTATTTGGAAATTTAAAAAAAAATGAAAGTAGTCTATATAATGAATTTAAAAGGAAAACTATTACGGCTAAGAAGGCTTCCTTAGTTTAAGAGAAATAGTCGACGAACTTTAGATGTGCAGTTCGATTTGTAAAAAAAACAGATTTTTTATACAATATTATGTTTATTACAAACTGCAAGTATAATTTTGTTTTTTTAATTAACTATTATTTTTTGAAAAGACTACGAAACCCTACTACTACCCGACTCGCACTTGGCCGGTTTTTACCTAGGTTACTAGATAAGTTTTGCAATACACAAATATGAAACAAAGAGGTGGCATATCAAATATATATTTTAAAACTATATTTCCATAGACAAAGTTTGGCGGGAAAAAGTTTTCTTTTTTTATTATCTTTTTATTAAAAAAATAGATTTAATATTTAAAGATGTCGGCGTGGTCTAGAGACGACTTACGAGTTGTAATTCGTTACAACTTTGAGAGGGGTCTGTCGTTAGATGACTGTCTTAAGGAAATGCAATCTGTATTCAAACAAAACTGCCCTCATCGTACGACTGTTTACCGTTGGTATTGTGAGTTTAAACGTGGAAATTTCGAAGTTTCTGATGCACCAAGATCGGGACGACCCAGTGACGTGTGTACTCCAGATAACATTGCCAAAATAGAAGAAATGTTAAGAGTTGATCGTCGAATGACTTATAGGCAAATAGAAGAAGCCCTGGGCATCAGTGCACCAAGTGTTCACAAAATTTTGCACGAAATTCTTGGAGTCAGAAAAGTTTGCACTCTATGGGTACTTCACGACCTAACGGAGGAGCAAAAGGACTGTCGTGTATTATGGTGTAAAAAAAATTTGAAAAAAATGGATAGATATTTTTGATGATTGGTTTTTACGCACGACTAAATGTATTAACTGTAACGGAAATAACTTTGAGCGATTGTAAAAAATAAAGTCGTTTTGCAAAATTTATCTAGTAACCTATGTAATAAATAAGTTATTGAAAATTTATCAGAATTTCAAAACTGCAAGATATTTGCTATTCTAGAAGGAATTCTATTATCAAATAGTATTTGAGCTCAAGGATCCACTCGCTTAGAAGAAGAATAGGATTGATTTATTTATTTTTTATAGTATAAAATACCCTTTTTTCACATCTATACATAGTATACTGCTTGAATTAAGGTTGCATATCGCCGTCGTAAGTTTTGTTTTTAAAATTGTTTGTATAGATTTAAATAGAAATAAATACGTTTGGCCCACCCGCATTCAGCTTTTTACCTACCAATTCCTATCGGTTACTTAACGATTGCCTGGAGGAATTAGCTAAAAGCGATAACCCCGCCTTTGCACTGTATATGTTAATAATTATGTTATTAAAAAAACTTTTTTGGTGTGCAATCCTTACTTAATATTATAAATGTGAAAATTTGTTTGTTTGTTACCTTTTCACGCTTCAATGCCTTGACCAATCTTAATGAAATTTGGCATGCAGGTAGCTTGTGTCACAAGGAGGGACATAGGCTACTTTTTATCCCGTTAAAATAGCATAGCCCGATGCAATTCCCGAGGGAACTGAAAACTTTTTTTTTGGTTAATTAACATCGCAACGGAACAATGGATTGTGTGATTTTTTGCACCGAGATAGTTGAGGGGGTGGGAAATGACACGATTTACTAATAATCATATTCTGACATAGTTCCCGAGGGAAAAATACTAGTACAGAAAGCCTTCAGCGCTCTGCGAGTCCAATACAACAACGGGTTCACGTTGCTGTTGGGGCTGCCATGTAACTGCGCTACATTGGCGATATTTGCGGAGGCTCGGACTGACTCCTTTCAGTCTATAATTAGAAAGAGAATGACATCGTTGATGACTCGCGTGAGTGGCAGTGCCAGCGGTCTTCTGAAAATCATGGGAGACAAGCTGGGCAGTCCCTTTCCCAGGCACTGAGACTCTACCCATTCGGGTTCTAGAGCAGTGTTTTTAATTTGAATAGACAAATTTATTTAGTTTAATTTATGCATGCGGGCAGCGCAGAACCGGTCGTCGTGGAAATTCATGGAGGAGGCCTTTGTCCAGGAGTCTTTCGGCTGATATAACGATAATGAATTTAATTTATTTTATGAATCAATTTTTTTTGTGTTTCTATACAAATAATAATTTTAAGATTTTTTGCAATACTAACCTTAATTATGGACTAAGTCTGAAATAAATGATTAGTAATAATGTTTCTGAAACTTAACGAGCCTACAGATATCATTTCCAGTAACCCATATTTTATACTAAATGTAGGCACAGTATATCCCGCGGTCACCATCCGTCCTTCCTACATGTTCCACATAACTCATACGTTGCAGGGACCCGGGCCCACCCAGTCCGGTCCATAAATAAAGCAGGCCCTCGATATTCTATCGGCGTGTCCCTCTCTCCTCAGCCTATTCCTCACCCCCTCTCGCTCGGGAGTCACGACGAACCAGTGCCCAAGATAACTGATTTACATACAAGAGTTGCCCAATCCACTTCAACGGCCTTTAAATCTAATAACTATCGTTATCGATTCGTATTTTATTTGAAACTGTCCACAAGGGCTTACCAATTGTGGAAGAAAAAATCGCTTTAATTCAGTTCTGTATTTACATACGTGATGGCGAACCGGAAGCCAGGTCGCGTTCCTTTCCTTCTAATGCGGTGGAGAGGAGCGATAATGGGTGACTCTCGCCACACCCCGAACGCTGCATAGAACGGTCGCGTAATGACATTTCGAAAAAACCAATTGACGGAACAAACAAAATCACGGCGAAATCCTATACGTTCGACAGCCAAACTGTAACCAATCTGTGTCAACCTGGGTGACGAGGGGGTGAGGTCGCAATCTAGAGAGCGGCAGGGAGTGTCCATACTGTATGTTAATACTAATATGTATACTTTGCTCTCGCTGTGCCCGTGATGGTGCTTTTCGTATGGACTAGACTACTTATTTCATTGGCTTAACATATTTTATCGATCTTTTCATGTTCTCTTATAAATGCTATAATTAATAATCAGTAAATAATTTAAAACTTTTGGATCTTTCTTTATATGTGCTGTATGAGATCTTGCTTCTTACCAAATTTCATAATTCTAGGTATACGGGAATTTAGTAGGTTTTGATTTACTTGTGATTATCAAAATATGTGATTTTAATGACTACAGATATCTTTTTATTGCTTTGACTTAGAATATTGATGTTTTTAAAGCTCCAAGGGACCATAGACTTGAAATATTTTATGTTAATTTGAACTTGATACTTCCATGCGTTCTTGAACTATCCTCCCATGCATCGATTTATTATTGTCACGGTCAAATCTCCAACTGAAAATGTAAGTTTGTAATTACAGTAAATATCTTGATGTGATATAAGTAATTAAAAGTTAAAGATTTTTAAATAATATCTATTACTTTTTTTAATGCGAATAAAAGCGATTTTGTATTTTTTGATTGCGTTGATTTATGAGTTTGATTTTTTTACAGCTCTAAGGAACCGTAGGCACATGAACATGATATTAATTTTGACTGATACGTACCTCGACGCATTGCTGAGAAAAGTGTCTTGAAAGACAGAGCCGGACAACAAAGTGATCCTATAATGAAAGGATTTTTTTCTTGTCGGACTCGCGCACTAAAGGACTACTAAAACGCTTTGGGTTACGAGGAAAACCCTACAGGTTTTGATTTGATTGCATTGACTTAGAAGCTCGATTTTTTACAGCTACAAGGGACCCTAGACTTAAGTACGGTCTACTTAATTGATATTAATTTCAACCACGCGTTCTTGAGAAAAAGGGTCTTGACAATAGAAAGACAGACAGATGGATGGATGGAAGAACTGAAGGATGGGCATATGGATAGACAGACGGATGGACAGCTAAGGGATTTTTATAAGTATATGTTAACTAAAAAATTTAAACAAAATACTTTCACCCAAAGTGATACAAGTGTGTTCCTTAAGATGAAGGCAAGGAGAAAGAGTGGATTTTACGTAGTTCCGCTTTAATACAAAAAGTACATGCCGGCTTGAATCCAAACTTTGCGAATATATTGAGTAGATAAATATGGATGTTTGCAATTAGTTTTTGATGTACTAATATAAAATGGAATAAAATAAGAGCAGTTTCAAACTTTCAGTACAAAACTAATTTAAGCCTTCGTTTAGTTATGTTTAAATTTGACTACAGTGAAAACTAATTACAAACATCGATATGTGTCTACTAAATATATTCGCAAAGTTTGGATTCAATCCGGCATGTAGTTTTTGTATTAAAGCGGAACTACGTTTATATGGAAACTCGAGCCTCCTGGGGACTTTTAAGGCGCGACAGTCGATCATTCAATCAACTTCTTCAAAAATTATTCCTATTTATATATATTTGCCGATTCAGTTTTTGAAGTTCAATGCCAGTTTTTATTGAAATTAAAAAATGATTTTGTTTTTCATTAATGTCCTTATGGTGATACTACTTATGGTATTTTATTAGTAACTAGTGGCATGTCTTTCATGTTCCAATCCCCTGAGCTATGAGGGCATTCAAAATATGATATTAGTAACGCAGAAAATACTGCGATAACTCTAGACATTTGAAATTTAAAATGTGTATTTTTTGCCTCAAGAAAGGCGATTTTTTCAGGTGAAAAAACCTGACTTCATGGGGTTAAAGCAACCGTGCTCTCAAAATGTCTGAACAATAGGCATATGTTTATCACCATTTATGTCTAATATTCTATATGCTGTTTTAAGAATAAATTTTGTTTTAGTAACTATCGTTCTTTAATATTAATTTTCATCTTTAAATTTTTTATACAATCGGCAATTTTATAGGTAAAGACCTAATATTTTTTCCAAGCCTATCCGCCGCAACTTGAAACGGATCCCAAGGACCGTGGCGACTATCCCGCACCACCAGTGATTCATGGTCGCCGCCGTGTGCCGTAGTAGATTTACGGCCGATCGCTAAATTATAACCCGACAAATTCTAAAATAGACAACTATAAGCGCGAATCATTCCCATCGACCACAATTAATTTTGATCGCGGATGAACTAGGTTTTGTGATTGATTCAGATATACGATTTTAATTAGGCTTGAAGCGTATTAAATCATATTACAATTAATTGCAAGTACGAGTATTAACAGCAGTGTTTCTTCCATGTACCTGCTTAAAATATTACATTGATGAATTTATTAGGTAGACTGTTGTCCGCGACTTCGTTCTCGCTTTATCCCCGTGGGAATCAAGAACTTTAGCCTCCTGGGGACCCTTAATGAAGGAATTTTTTTTCAGCAACACTTTTTGAAAAGATAAGTTAAATTCTAATAAATTGTTTAAAAATAAGCCGTCTTTATGGTCTCGGTTCAAAAAAGTAAGTAAGTAAAAATGGCCAAATGACTGCGCGCTGTGCAAGCCGCTCCGCTTGTGGTAATGCCAAAATACGCTAACGAAGTTTTCTTGGTAGTCGTGTTTTGACCATTTTGACACTAAGCTAGGAATTGAGGTTCAAATGACCGCCGAGTAACAATAAGTTGCTCGAAAAGTGGCAAAATTTATTTTACCTTACACGTGCGTCTCCCACTTTTTTGGGGTTCCGAAGTCAACAAGGAACCCTTATAGTCTCGCCATGTCTGTCCGTCTGTCCGCGGCTTAGCTCAAAGACTAATAGTACTAGAAAGCTGCAATTTAGCATGAGTACACAGATTACTCACGCCGATAAAGTGGTACAATAAAATATTGAAAAAAATAATTGTAGAGTACCTCCCCTACATGTAAAGAGGGGCTGAATTATTTATCGTTGATGTACCCTATTGTGTGGGGTATCTTTGAATAGGTCTTTCAAAACAACTGCGAGTTTGCTAAAATTATTTTTCGATTGAGGAATCTGTTTGCGATATATTAAGCTTTTAAGTGAAATGTTTTGTTAAAGTCGAGTGTACCAGCAAAACCGCTATTTCAGGACAATCGAAAAATTCAAATAGTAAGACATATAACCACAGCTTTCTTAGGCTTTCTTAGTTTATAAGTAATAGTCTACGAATATAAGGTATTCAGTTGTATTAGTAAAAAGTTCATAGATTTTTCATACAAAATATTCTATTACCAACTGCAAATATATTTTTGTTTTTTAAAATATACATTTACTTTTGAAAAGACTACGGAACTATACTTTGCGCAAGTCTGATTCGCACTTGGCTGGTTTTTAATTTTTAGCAAAAAGAAAATTAAATAACTAATGTTTATTGAATGATACATAATATTCTTCTATACTTTTGAAAGGATAGTCATAAAAGAGATATGTTATCTTTGTGAAGAAAGAAGATTAAATACCACGGTGTCATGTATTACGAGGAGACAGATTGATGACGCAAAAACGCATAAGTCACATGGGTTACACCAAGAATAAGTAATTTTTGCTTACCTTATCTTATTATAATATATCTATGGATTAAAAAATACTTACAAATGAGTCACATACGCTAAACAACGTGGGTTATTTAATCTCCTTTCTCTACGAAGATAATGTGATCAATCTCTTTACATATGAATTTTCCTTTCAAAAGTCTGAAAGAAGTTTCTATATTTTTGGTTATTATCATTTATTAATCGCTAGTGCAGTACTTAGAAAAACGTAACACTCTTTTTTTATTATTCGGGTAAAAAACAGGTACGCGTGTAGTTAAATTAATTTTGCGCATATTAAACTAGCAAGTAGTGTACCACTTTTCGAGCAACTGTTTTGAAAAATGTTATAATTTAATGTTATTTTATCGCAGAAAAGTGTAGAAAGTAAAATTATAAAAATTTCATATATATCTTAAAATGTTGTGATAAACGAAGTTAATGCTCAACACGTACTGACGCCATGTATTGTACGCACTCGTGCAACTGGTGTTAACTGATGGGCCATGTTTCAGTACGGATGTGGATTTAGCTGCATTTACTTACTGATTAAAGTTTGAAAAAGCAAAAAAGTTAAACAAATAATGTTTGTTTGCTTTGTTTCATTGTTACATGTAGTAACTGTTTTAATAAAATTCTAACTTTTTGACTTACAGATAGATTGTTCTACAAAATAAGTCAAACGGTGGTATCGAATTCCTTCTTCTCCATGTTTTGTTTGTTTCTCGTTTTGTGCAAAAAGTCAAAAAAATCTTGTGTTAGGGTTTCGTTCCCAAAGAGTAACAACGGGACTCTATTATTTAGCCTATTCTCTATGCCCGTCTGTCCGTTCCACCTTTAAAAAAATGTTTATTTTGAACGGTAGTAGTATTAGTATTAAGTAAGCCTGTTGAAATTTTCATAAAAAATTACAACATAACTAAGTTTCGCCTGCCAGCTGCGTTCAGGTACAGGCACACACGCTGCTGACGGCGCTGCGCGACACGCACGACGATGCTTGTTATTCCTCTGCGACCTCCTTTCTGGTGAGATAGATACAGCCTAATTGTCAATCAAATTTTTTTGTACAGCAAATTGCGGTCCTGGGATCGCAATTAAATTTTCGATCCTGTTTTCCGAGTAGTATGGCAAGGCTGATTTTTCTCAAAAAAGGTTGTGACCAAAAAGTAATGACCAATTTACAAGCATTTTTAAATATTAATTTAGAAAACCAAGTGCTAAATACTTACTCCCATTTTTTGGCCAGTCTAGGTAAAAATGTACGCGATCAAGCCTATCTAACGACACCGGTACCGCCAAATCCATCAAGCCGTTTAGCCTACAAAGCCCCCATTGGAGTAGCGTCTAATGTAAAATTAAGTTAAATCAACCCCTGGAAATTGCGCTAAATAGTCATTTTATAAGTAAGTCAATTGTTAGCTATTTATAAACTAATCACGTGATAGCTCTTAATAAAGCAATCAAATGATAGCTCTTAATGCGTCGCCGCCGTCCCCGCGGCCCACTGGGCACACACACATACATACAGACCTAATCGTATTGTGCGCCACCTTTGTGCAAACAAAGAGACAATGAGACACCGTCCTGACTCTGAATGCTCCTAAGAGGATATTCGGAAAACATCTTCAAAAGCTGACCACGTGTGAGAGCTATTGTTATCTGGGCCGACCTCTTCAAATCACGTCAAAAGAGAGTTAAGTATTTCTGTTTTCTTTCTCAATTTCGTTTGTTTCATTTATTTGTTTTAAAGAAAAACCAAAAATTTATTTTATTCTTTCATAAGAATTTATATCATCTATCTAAACTAAAATAGCAGTGGGCTGGGCACATAGCTCGTAGAACAGATGGCCGATGGGGCAGTAAAGTTCTCGAGTGGTGACCGCGCACCGTAAAACGTAGCGTAGGCAGGCCTCCCACGCGGTCGACCGACGACCTAGTGAAGATCGCGAGAAGCCGATGGATGCGGGCAGCGCAGGACCGATCGTCGTGGAAATCCTTGGGTGAGGCCTTTGTCCAGCAGTGGACGATTTTCGGCTAATATGATAATGATGATCGTCTATCTATCTATGACCGCGCACCGGAAAACGTAGCGTAGGCAGGCACTCCCACTCAGTGGACCGATAACCTGGTGAAGGTCGCGGGAAGCCGATGGATGCGGGAAGCGCAGAACCGGTCATCGTGGAAATCTGGCCTACGTCCAGCAGTGGACGTTTTTCGGCTGATATGAATGAATGAATCTCTCTATAAATATAAATAATTAAATCGCAGACGCAAAAAATATCTGTACATTGAAGATATTCGAAAAACAACTAACTAGGGCGACTTAAAATGAGTAACTTAACCTATTAAAATAGTTTTTAAAATGGTTGTTTGTTGTTTGTCTATCTGTTTGATCAAACATCATGCAAAAACCACTGAACGAATTGTGACGAAACTTTGTATAAGTGGCAGCTTATATTACGGAATCACATAACTATAATCTCAAGACTTGACCGAGAAGCATTAACCAGCAACATAATTAGATAAATTAAAAGTTAATATACTTTAGAGGTCTATTGCAACTGGACGTGGACTTAAGACATATCTGACGTGCGGATAGTAAACTATTGATAACGAAGATGAAAAATTCCATAAAGCAATTAAACTGAGTACCTTATATGTATGCCGAAAAACTGATTTTTGGCGGCAAGACTTTTTAGTTATCTACACTAATATTATAAAGAGGAAAGATTTGTATTTTTGTGTATGTTTGTAATGAATAAACTCAAAAACTACTGTGCCGATTTCAAAAATTCTTTCACCATTAGGAAGCCACATTCACCATGAGTAACATAAGTTATATCTATTGCTAGAAAAGATTAGGGATCCTTACTAAAACTTTAGTAACGTAACCCAAGGTAAAGGAAATTGCAGAAAAAGGGTTACGAAAAACAGCAAAATGGCTTAATCAAAATCTGCTGACACTCAACATTACCAAAACTAAGTTCATGGTATTCACAAACACTCATCGTACCTTACCATCAGATCCAAACTTCAAAATTCAATTACATTCTTGCTTAGATAGTGACATGTTAGCAGGTCCATGTTCCTGTAGCTATATAGAGAGGACAAAAATTGTAAAATATTTAGGAATCCTCATTGACGAACATCTTACGTGGTGTGCTCATATTAATCAACTCGCTGACAGAACAAGAAGGCTTATATATGTGTTTAAAAAATTACGTCATGTGGCTGACTTCAATTTATTACAAATAGTTTACTTTGCCCTTGCTCAGTCTACCTTATGTTACTGTATAACATCATGGGGTGGAGCACGAAAGACACACCTATTAAAATTAGAAAGAGCGCAGCGAGCCTTGCTGAAAGTTATGTTTTTTAAGCCCTACAGATATTCCACCTCGAGCCTCTACACTGAATGTAATATTTTATCCGTAAGGAAGCTTTTTGTTAAAGATACCATAATTTCACAACATCACCAAACTGCCTATCAACATGAACTAACACAAAAACGTCGAAAATATAACGTTTGTCAGGTTAAAAAGTTCAATACATTTTACATTAATAAATTTCAGTGTTATCTTGGTCCCATGCTTTACAATAAACTAAATAAGATTCTAAATATTTACCAACTCAATCACAATGAGTGCAAGAAAGTACTAATTTCCTGGCTGAAGACTAAAACTTATGATGAAATTGAAAATTTGTTTACTGTAATAAAGTAACGTTAGACAAAAAAAAATACTAACTATTTTTATATTTATATATTTATTATTACTAATTGATTTAATTTATTCTGGTATGTACTCACTAACAACATGCATTACAAAAAATAAAAATAAAAACTTATAATAAAAAACATGTAATACCTACCTACAAAACCTACTGTTTGTAAATTCCATCAAATTAAAACTCGAAACTTAATATAACCTATATTATGTGTATCGTAGTATCCGTAATAAAAATAACTACCTAACGTAAATCTATCAGATAAGCAAGTTCATACTATCAGTGGTCTAACTTTCCTATTGTGTAAATCATGGTATAGAAGTTGTTACACTCACGACGACGCGAAGACTGTGCCGCAGAATGAGGGTATGCGTGAAATTTTTTATTAGTTCGCAACGTCACGGGAAGTAACTAGCGTCTAAGTTACAGGCTCGGCCTAGTTTAGATGCTAGTGGTCATTGAATATGTACAGTGAAAATGTATGTTATCTACCATAAAAATTTCAAAATTAGGATGTAAGTTATATTTAACTACCTTTATATTAATTCCTAGCCTTATTAAGTTCTAGTTATTCACAAAGTTTTTATTATTATTATTATTAATAAATTCAGATCGGATTCATAAGACGCATGGACTTGTATTTATACTTACAAAAACTGTGTTATGTACTTATAATTAATCTAAGTTTTGAAGTTATGTACTTACTGACTAAACTAAAATACACACTTACTTAAACTAAATTACTTACATACTGAAACTGAGTTATGTACCTATAAATATACTAACATTAAGTTAGATAATTACTTATGTACTAAAATTAAGTTACGTACTTACATGTATATGTTACTGTTTGTTTTTTACAATAAATTCTATTCTATTCTATTCTATAAGGTGTAAAAAAAATACAATAACACCATCTTTCGTCGCATGCGCTGCGGAAACTATTGATGATAGAATAAAAGTACGTTATACAATATTAAAGAACATATCAATATCTACAAAAAAACTTCGCGGTACTATATGTTCAACTATTATCGTTATGTCACAATAACCACTTTTTTATATTTCAAAAGTTGATAGAAATACCGACCGAAATTAGACCATGTCATTCATACTTCTGTTTAAATCCTTATCCAAATAAATCATATTTTTTTCTAGACTGTTTCAATTCATGTAGATTACTTTTTTAATTGTTCAAATCGGCTATTCCATTAAATAGATATTACGAATTTAATAAGTCATAGAAATAGAACAAATAAACGCTGTCGCGTTGTGCATGCAATTCATACCTTTTTATTAATCCTTATCCAAATAAATTATTTTGTATTCAAAGTTGTTACAATACCTGTAGATTTCTTTTTGAATTTTTCAAATCGTATATTCCATTCAAAAGATATCACGAATTTAATACAATTAAACTCTTAATTTGCTCACAAATATGAGAGCACATTTGAGTAATAACCACAATGGAAATTCCTCAAAAAAATACTTCAACTTGGAGATGGAAAATTACCATCGACAGCTGCAAATAGCCCCTAAGTATTGTTGGACAATGAATTAGCTCAAACTGTTGACAGTCTAGAAATTCTTATAGACACAATCTATCCCGACATCGAAAATCACATAGAAAGAAATTTCATTTCTCCCAGTATGTGTAATGGCACAAGACTTTCGATAAAGGAATTACAAGACAATGTGATTGTAGCAACAATCATCACTAGGCCCGCGGCCGAACAGCTTGCTCACATTCCGCGAATCCCGATGATTCCGACAGATTTGCCTATATCCTTTAAAAGGTTACAGTTTCCTGTGAAGATATCGTTTGCCCTTACGATAAATAAATCACGGGGACAAACTTTTTCTATTGTTGGCATCGACCTAAGAAAAGAGTGCTTCTCTCATGTGCAATTATATGCTGCCCTTTCTCAAGTAGGATCTCCTGAAAATGTTTCCATGTTTTGTTATCACCTACAAATACTACTGCCAACATGGTGTACAGTGAAACTTTAAGGTAAAAGTTTTGTGAAATTAAAGTAAAAACTAATAGAAATAAATAAAGTTTTAAAATAAAAATGTAAATACAGATTTGTAAAAATTACAATGACTTAGAAAAACTCTTTAAAATAAATACACACACCTAAAACAAAAACAAAAAGTAAAATTTTAAAAAGACAACAAAAAATATAAATAAAAAACGTAAATATATAAAAAAATAGGAAATTTTATTAGGTAGGATCAGATAAAAGTGTAAAATGTTGTAAAAATGTAAATTAAAAAAAATATGTCTCACATAAGATTAAATAAGTTTCTTAAATAAAAAAACGATGAACCAATTCGGATTGTAAATATACGTAGATGATGTGATACTGCGTTAAAAAAATATAAAAAAGAAACAACAAAAAAATATAAATAAATAATAAAAAAATATAAATATAAATAATAAAGCCGGGACGGGCCGCTAGTCATCAATATTGGTCCACAATCTGAGAAAAATCGCGTAGCATTACAAAAAAACATACAGCCGCTTTGAGAATTCTTGAAGTTGTTAAAAATTCTAAGCAAATTCACTCTCTCCGTCAAAGGGTCTTATTAAGTTTTCCACGAACTCTCTCACTTACCTAGTACAGCGTATTTTCTCAGATATTTTATTTCGTTGTTATCGCGTCGACGAGATAAGGTGATTGTGTTATTTCCTGCGAGAAGCCCCCGGGCCAACCCGTGCGCTGCGCGCTGGGAGCTGTGAGCGCTCCCACAGTAGAACAAAGGATGGTATTATTTGTCAAACGATAGAGCTGTCAAAAAATTACTTACATCATTTCATATTTCAACATAAAAGAAATTTTCGCGCAACAGCTACGTCATATTTTTTATTGGCAACGCAATAATTTCGGGAAAACGAAAAATTCAGCGATAAAAATCAATATTTCAGTGTCGACTCTTCGTTGTTTGATCATTTTTTAAATGGAACAGAAACAACGAAAATAATTTAACCATCCTGCTATCTTAGTATTTCAATCTATTCAATAATAGTTTTTTTTTAATCGCACACTTCTATCTGTCCCAAACTAAACTAGGATTCCCTGTACTAGGGAACTAGAGACAAATATACATACTTATATATGTTTAAATAAATACATTTACATAGATATTAAGAGCGTCGGTGGTGCAACGGCAAGGGCCGCTACCTCTTATCCGAGAGGTTGTGGTTCGAGTCCTGTCACGTACTAATGTGTTTTCGAATTTCGATCTCATATGTACGTTTGTGCAAACATCGTGAGGAAACCTTAACACATCTGCGAAAAAACTCTAAGGTTGTGTGTGAAGTTGACTAATTCAGGGTAGGCTCGAGCCCCTCGGTGGGAACGTTTAAATGAGCTGATGTGATGATATAGATATTGAAGACACAAGGTTAAAAACCTGCGAATGTTCGCCCTGAGAGGGGATCGAACCCACGACCCTCGACTCAGCGGGCAGCGCTGCCACTGGACTAACGGTCCAGTCAAAAAGTTTTAATTCCATAAAATGTTTTTTAATTTTTACATAACATTACTTTTGGAACACAGAGTCAGATGACCTAGAATTAATAATTTTATTGTTCCATTTATGACTATATCCGATATCCGATGAAATACAGTCTTTCTTGTACCCACAACGGCATCGCCGAAACAATCCGATTTACGCCGACCCCGCACTCCTTATTAATATCAAGGCTCTCGAGTGTTGTTTCTCTTATAATATTGACTTATCTATCTATTACTGGAGGACGCAAAGTCAAGTAAAAATAAATCAGTTTCATGGCAGTAGAAGGGTTGGAAGGCCTTTCGTAATATATGCCTTCAGTACAAACACACCCAGTTTGAACCACTCATAACATGAGTTTTTCAGAACTTTACGTGATTTGGTACCTGAAGAGCGATACTGTAGAGGTCGCAAAGCAAGACTGAGATGGCGCTATAATATTGGTCCAAATACGTATTGGTCCAAATGCGTATTGGTCATTTTATCTGTATTGGTTTTTATGCGTGTAAACGGAGTTGGGCAGGTTTGAAGATCTGTGGAGCAGAGGTGAGTATGGAGATAGGGACGAAGAACCCCGCCGGGAATCTCACCCGCATCATCGCGAGTAGACTGTGCTACGGCGGTGATTCAAAATTTTTATACTGGTAACAATGGCTAAAATCGCAAATATTGGAAACTCTGGATTACGCTACATACAAGAAATTCAATTTAGGTATCCTACGAAATAAAGAGTGTATATTTGTAAGGAGACTTGCGTTTGTAAAAAGTATTCCTAACTTAATTAATTAATTAGTTTTTGTGAAAAGTTCGTCTCCCAAAGCCACACAACCCCCTCCCCCCTCCTGCTTGCCGGGACGCACACCGCTCCACTTCCTGATTTATTCCCGAGCCCATCCACATAATTTGCTTCCAAATGAATGCCGTCTTTTCAATGCGCCCCAAAACAAAGTAGCTCCACAAATTCAGAAAATTTACAAATTGCTTCCCTCGTCGACGATGGATTCCGTTTCTGTACAGGTTTTGTAAAAGTTTAGTCATCCAAGTTACGCAATAAACAAAGCCGGGAAAATACATTAGTATTCGGTAGACTCGACACTCTACATTCGACACACGCCATTGGAAAAAACATTTGGCGAGAACTCTACAGATTTGATGCCAAGATATTAATTGTTTGTGTGACGGGCGTTCCCTCGACACAAGACAATACTCCGGCTCACTGGGCCACGAGGCTCGATCCATCATTCACGGGGTGTTGAACGAGTACACTTACGAACAACAAAAAGGCACTTACAATTTCGCCAACTTGGTGATTTCGAGAGGACAGCCGGACGCACAAGTCACGTGACACTTCACATAAAATTGGTACTTACTGTTGCCAATAACGTTAACTTATCAACACTGTGCACTTTTTATGACATCTTTTGTCCACTTGGATAGTAACAGACACTTCTGTATTCAAATTTTTCACTTTCACGTTTGAAATCGCTCGGATACGCGAGTAGGCTGATTGCCGCCCGACGTGGGACTGCTACGAATGCGCGTAGCCCGAGAGGCAGCACTCGCGGCGACTGCCGGCCTGGCACTGCCGCACGCGCCCCGGCCCGGGCGGACCTCCCTCTTTCCCTCCAACCCGCCACCTCAAAACTCGCAACCCTGTGTAATTCGGCACACAAAAAAATCACATAGAAACCTAGTAAAATCAAGTAGAAGGAGAAATGGTATTTTAAGGAGATCCACACATGAAGCCATGATCGAATTGCTTGATTCCAAGCACTTTGATTTTTAGAAAAACTATAGACAAACCGTTTATACAAAATCTAAGTGCTTGTCGTCTGGTCTTGTAACTTTAACACAGATTTTAACTACCTAGTTTCGTAGCTAGCTGTAGGTCTGGTCACAAATTATTTCGACTTGTTTTGAACCCGTAGTGTAGTGACTAATTTTCGATAAATCGCTGCTTTACAGGAACGGAACCAACAAAATTTCATCATCATCATATCAGCTGAAAAACGCCCAATGCTGGACAAAGGCCTCCCCAAGAATTTCCACGATGACCGTTCCTGCGCTGCCCGCATTCAGTAGCTTCCCACGACTTTCATCAGTCCATCGTGCGGGAGGCCTGAACAAAATTTCATCCATAACATAAACAAACCATACAGAAATCTTGTGAACCATGTACAAACCATATAGAAATCTTGTGAACCATATAGAAATCTTGTGAATCATATACAAACCATATTGAAATCTTGTGAACCATATAGAAATCTTGTGAACCATATACAAAGCATATAGAAATCTTGTGAACCATATACAAACCATATAGAAATCTTGTGAACCATATAGAAATCTTGTGAATCATATACAAACCATATTGAAATCTTGTGAACCATATAGAAATCTTGTGAACCATATACAAACCATATAGAAATCTTGTGAACCATATAGAAATCTTGTGAATCATATACAAACCATATAGAAATCTTGTGAACCATATAGAAATCTTGTGAATCATATACAAACCATATTGAAATATTGTGAACCATATAGAAATCTTGTGAACCATATACAAACCATATAGAAATCTTGTGAACCATATAGAAATCTTGTGAATCATATACAAACCATATTGAAATCTTGTGAACCATATAGAAATCTTGTGAATCATATACAAACCATATTGAAATCTTGTGAACCATATAGAAATCTTGTGAACCATATACAAACCATATAGAAATCTTGTGAACCATATACAAACCATATAGAAATCTTGTGAACCATATACAAACCATATAGAAATCTTGTAAAACATATACAAACCATATAGAAATCTTGTGAACCATATACAAACCATATAGAAATCTTGTGGATCATATACAAACCATATTGAAATCTTGTGAACCATATAGAAATCTTGTGAACCATATACAAACCATATAGAAATCTTGTGAACCATATACAAACCATATAGAAATCTTGTGAACCATATACAAACCATATAGAAATCTTGTGAACCATATACAAACCATATAGAAATCTTGTGAACCATATACAAATCACATAGATATCGTGACTTCTTATGACTCGACCTGCGTGTGAAATCGTGAGATGCGCTAATACTCTCCAACTATCATATGCTGATCTAGTATACGGTCGTCGTCTACTGGCTCGTACAGATCCAGAATGCCTGCGCGGATTATTGTTTCAAGATTCCCGCTCGTACACACGTTATACCCTATCTTAACACCGCTGGCGTCCTGAAGATGGCACTTAGAGAGAACTTCACTCAGCTAATTTGTTGCTTGGAGTTATTAAAACCGGTCGTCCTAGGTATCTGCACGAGAAGCTGTAGTGGCGTGCGGGAGCTGGTTCTCGGGCGTCGCGCTCGGTGAGCTGGCAGCTGCGTGCACCTTCTCATCACTCTGCTGCTTTCCGTGGCAGCTTTAAATATGGGATAATTTACTATCTCCACTCCGTGATATTAATAATAAGCTAAAGGAGTTTCTTATTAACACAAAAACTTTTAGCAATAGGTGGTCGAGTTGTTGTTAGGAAGTGGCATGGGTTGGTTTTGCTATCATGTGGCAATTAAATTTAATACTAAAGTTTTCTATAGTCTAACAAATTACGCTGAAACTATTCTAACTGGTGCTTCTGCCCGTGAAACTAAACAACTTTCCTCATGAAACCCATAGTCAAATCTCAAAAAAAATATTTAACTTTCCATACTAAGTTGGCTGATCAGCTAATCGAGTTAGTATGAGGAAACCAATTTTTTTTTGCGATTCGACTATGGGTTCCATGGGGAAAGTTGTTCAGTTTCATGGGTAAAAGCACCAGTTAAAATTTATAATATAATGCTAATTTTGTTACACCTTATATATGTATGTGTATATGTATGCATATCGTAAAGTCAGTTCTTACATATAATATAACATATTAATATTTATTTATCATCATCATCATTTATTCGTTTATTTTATAATACAGCCTGGTTGTTACTATCTCCCATCCACGAACCTGTTTCCACATCGTATTTGCCTAATAGAACCTAAAGCGTTTTAGGATTTAATTTATTTACGCAATGTCTAGGGCGCTTTCGAAAACCAGCTCTGTGACTCTGTCTGGCTGCAGCATGTGCTGAAATGGGTCCTGTTTGGCATCACACTACAGCGCAACGCACACCTACCTCCCATATGTGGCGACGTTTCGTATATTGTTGTTTATTTTATCTTTTACTTTGTGTACCTACATGTTTCTGGTCTACTCGTGTTATATTAATAATATCACTGTTCTCTGTTTTTAAATCCTCTTTTTTTCCATCTTCCTTTTTGTCTCATTTTCCTTTCTTTACCATGGATAGATAAAATGTATAATTTATTTACGTATATGTTTTTGTTTGTTTATGTATAAATTTATTATTTTGTATATTATTGTAATAATTCTTTAGTATTTTATTTATTTCAGTATTTTATGTAGGTAACTGTTTATTTGCAAATTTTTCTGTTTTATATTATTGCACCGCCCCTTAACTTATATTACCGAAAAGTTGCCTGAATAAGTTGTTTAGGCTTTCTTCTATATTGTTCATTTCTTTTTTATGTTGTAATGCAATAAATAATATTGTATTGTATTGTTTTATTGTTGTAGTGTTGTGTCCAATAAATGTTTGAATCTGAATCTGAAATCGTTTATACACGATGAAGCATGCAAAGATATAGGCTTTACTGTGTATTTAAATGTTTCAGGTTCTTCCTATACTGGGCGACAGGTACTCGTACACACTCGTACCTGCATACCTCGTAACTGGTGATTCTACTTTTAAAACAGATAATGTTTTTTCTACATCATTGCTGAAATCTAAACTAAAATTTAAATTTAAAACAATTCAGATCGATTTGTACGAAGTTGTGAAATAAAAATTGTTCAGTTTGATGAGTAAAAGAGATAAAAATAGCGCGCACTCTTCATAAAAAAGATATAATGTTTTTTCACCTCTGAATGCTGTCCGATCATAATAATTTTTAAATATATTGAGACAATAAAAAACTATGTTTGTTGGTTTTGCTTTTTTCAATACAATTAATGTTTAATAAGATCAAATTTTATTCGTCGTTTAGTGTTTTCATACAAAACCTATTTTGGCCATTAGTTGTTTATTTTCAATCAATAATTTTAAAACTAAATCCTATAAACCTAGCTTTTTATTGTTTTAATTATTTATCTAAAAATCATTATGATAGGATAATATACAGAGGTGGAAAAACATTTTCTCTTGTTGTATGGACAGTGCGTGCTATTCTTCTTTCTTATGTGGTTTGTAAGTAATTATGTACCAGCCACCGTATATTTATAATTTCTAGATTAAAAACAAATGACTCTTGATTATTTACTTCCTAGATAGAGCGTCACCCTCACAGCGATAAAGACGGGCCAGCTTCGTGGATTACCGGGCAACAGTTGTCCGGTATTTTTTTCGACGCATCTGCGCCGTCTCACTATATCTAGAGAGTAAATAATCAAAGCAATTGGCATTGTTAAAAAAATACATATGTTTATGAAACTAATTTATTTTTTTATTTTTTCATCACTGGTGATTTTTTATGATTTTTTTAATGTTAAAGTGATGAACTCACAGCCCAAATACATTAATCTATATTATGACAGTTCTCACTAAGTAGATGATAGTTCTCATACAAAAACACTGACAAATCCTGTCGAATACTCTTAACTGTCAAAAATTTGGACTAAAAATTCGCCTCTTTTTTTATTTTACTTCAGGATAAGTACTAAACTCATTGTAACACATATTCTGTAACATTTTCAGCCTGACACTTATTACGGTTCTAAAGATACAGCCTTTGAAAGGTCGGGCTGACGAACAGCGTAGGCTCAGTAAGAGGGTCCCGTTAGCTGGTACGGAACCACAAGTGATTCTACGATAAGACCCTAAAAAGATTCTTGTCTGTGATTTTTTATTGGTTTCTATTTGTTTATTAAATTTTTATTCCTACTTGGCTGGCTCCGTTTGAAGTGATAAATTAATAATTCAATGCAATGTTAGCAACCACACGCTAACATTGGATGTAGGTGCCGAGGTTGTCCGGTCAATAAACATACATATAGTTAGCAACCACACGCTAACATTGAATGTAGGTACCAAGGTGGTCCAGTCAATAAACATACATAAAGTTAGCAACCACAAGCCAACATTGGATGTAGATACCGACGTCGTCCGGTCAGTAAACATATATATAGTTAGCAACCACACGCCAACATTGGATGTAGGTACCGAGGTTGTCCAGTCAATAAACATACATATAGTTAGCAACCACACGCCAACATTAGATGTAGGTACCGAGGTTGTCCAGTCAATAAATATTCATATAGTTAGCAACCACAAGCCAACATTGGATGTAGGTACCGACGTCGTCCGGTCAGTAAACATATATATAGTTAGCAACCACACGCCAACATTGGATGTAAGTACCGAGGTAGTCCGGTCAGTAAACAAACATATAGTTAGCAACCACACGCCAACATTGGATGTAGGTGCCGATGTTGTCCGGTCAGTAAACATACATATAGTTAGCAACCACACGCCAACATTGGATGTAGGTGCCGAGGTTGACCGGTCTAAACATACATATTGTTAGCAACCACAAGCCAACATTGGGTGTAAGTACCGTAAATGTCCGGTCAGTAAACATACATATAGTTAGCAACCACACGCCAACATTGGATGTAAGTACCGAGGTTGTCCGGTCAATAAACATGCATATAGTTAGCAACCACATGCTTACATTGGATGTAGGTACCGAGGTTGTCCGGTCAATAAACATACATATAGTTAGCAACCACACGCCAACATTGGATGTAGGTGCTGAGGTTGTACGGTCAGTAAACATACATAATTATAGTAAGCAACCACACGCCAACATGGGATGTAGGTGCCGAGGTTGACAGGTCTAAACATACATATAGTTAGCAACCACACACCAACATTGGATGTAAGTACCATAGTTGTCCGGTCAGTAAACATACATATAGTTAGCAACCACACGCCAACATTGGATGTAGGTGCCGAGGTTGTCCGGTCAATAAACGTACATATAGTTAGCAACCACACGCTAACATTGAATGTAGGTACCGAGGTTGTCCGGTCAATAAACATACATATAGTTAGCAACCACACGCCAACATTGGATGTAGGTGCCGAGGTTTTCCGGTCAATAAACATACATATAGTTAGCAACCACATGCCAAATAGGATGTAGGTGCCTAGGTTGTCCGGTCAAAAAACATACTTATGGTTAGCAACCACACGCCAACATTGAATGTAGTTACCAAGGTTGTCCGGTCAATAAAAATACATATAGTTAGCAACCACACGCCAACATTGGATGTAGTTACCAATGTTTTCCAGTCAATAAACATACATATAGTTAGCAACCACACGCCAACATTGGATGTAGGTATCGAGGTTGTCCGGTCAATAAACTTACATATAGTTAACAACCACACGCTAACATTGGATGTAGGTATCGAGGTTGTGCTTTCAATAAACTTTCATATAGTTAGCAACCACACGCTAACATTGGATGTTTGTATCGAGGTTGTACGGTCAATAAACATACATATAGTTAGTAACCACACGCCAACATTGGATGTAGTTACCAAAGTTGTCCGGTCAATAAACATACATATAGTTAGCAACCACACGCCAACATTGTATGTAGTTACCAAAGTTTTTCAGTCAATAAACATACATATAGTTAGCAACCACACGCCAACGTTGGATGTGGGTATCGAGGTTGTCTGGTCAATAAACATACATATAGTTAACAACCACACGCTAACATTGAATGTAGGTATCGAGGTTGTGCTTTCAATAAACTTTCATATAGTTAGCAACCACACGCTAACAATGGATGTTCGTATCGAGGTTGTACGGTCAATAAACATACATATAGTTAGCAACCACACGCCAACATTGGATGTAGGTATCGAGGTTGTGCGGTAAACAAACATGCATATAGTCAGCAACCACATGCTTACATTGGATGTAGGCATAGAGGTTTTGCGGTGAATAAACATACATATAGTTAGCAACCACACACTAACATTGGATGTAAGTACCGAGGTTTTCCGGTCAGTAAATATACTTATAGTTATCAACCACATGCCAACATTGGATGTAGGTGCCGAAGTTGTCCGGTCAATAAACATACATATAGTTAGCAACCACACGCTAACATTGGATGTAGGTACCGAGGTTGTCCGATCAACAAACATACATATAGTTAGCAACCACACGCCAACATTGGATGTGGGTACCGAGGTTGTCCGGTCAATAAACAAACATATAGTTAGCAACCACATGCTAACATTGGATGTGGGTACCGAGGTTATCCTGTCAATAAATATACATATAGTTAGCAACCACACGCTAACATTGGATGTGGGTACCGAGGTTGTTCGGTCAATAAACATACATATAGTTAGCAACCACATGCTTACATGGGATTTGGGTACCGAAGTTGTCCAGTTAATAAACATAGATATAGTTAGAGCTGGATGCGTGTTGTAAACGAAATAATTTATAGTGATTTTTTGAGTTTTTAAGTGTTTTTTCTTTGATAAATTAAGTATTTTAGGGCACACAGTCCGCCTTCTAATACATACACACACATACATATATACTTACCTAAATACTTAAATATCTACCTACATACATACTTTAGGTACATATTATATGCATGCAAACATAGCCTGTAAGATTCGTAACCCTTCCCTTCGGTTTAATGTAATTTAACAATGAAATTATGAATTTTATTAGAACAAGGTTTATAATATATTCAAAATAAGAACTTAGTGTTTTTTGCTTACATACATATGGCTGCGATATATACACATACAATTGGGTTAACCCAAATCAACGTAGTATATAAGAATTCTTTGCATTTATGTGAAAAAAGACCGCAACTCTATAATAACGTGTCCGTAGGTATATGAAATACTTAATGTCAATCTCAAATAAAAAGACGTAGAGATGAGAATTTCCCACGTCTGACAGCTGCAAAATGGATACACTTTTTTCTTGTACCTTGTAGAAATCACATCTGAATGGAACCTTTCCTTGTCACTGCACCTCAAAAGAGATTCCACTCCGGAGCTTAAGAGCTAGCCGTCCATTTATAGTTATCGGGCCGTTAATGACACTGTTACAGAGAGTTATATCGAAGTCATGTTCTTCTGGCGCCGGCGGTGTTAATTTATAACTGCTCGAATCGAATGCTTATGTAAATTTGGTTTCATTTCGACTCGGGGGTGGGGCGAGGGATTTTTCCACGTCAAAACATCAAACGGGACGAGTTCAAAGCGTTTGCTTATATCCATATATTATTTTTTTCTTCTCGCTTTTTGTGAAGTATTTTCTACTTATAGCTTTACTAGAGGGGCCTGGAGGTCTTTCGTTTAACGTGTGCCAAAATTTCTAGACAGCGGCGGTTGCCTGGTGTTACTTTTAGCATCGCCCGCAGTCACATGTAGGGCATTTAGATTCAAACCTAGGAACGTGTGCAAGACCATCGTTAAAGCAATCGGTATGGGAGTCTGCGTAAGTTTTTAAAAACTCATTAGAACATTGGTCACCTCCAGATTTGAGCCCGAGAATTCTAGTAAGGAGGTCCGAGTCATTACCAATAAGCCACCAATGTTTTTTACGGGGTCTCTCTCTCTTATCGTGTGGCACAATTAACCGTGCTTTCCAAGGGATTGATGGCAGTTACCTGGTGTTGCACTTAGCATCACCCACGGCTACGTGTAGGGCATTTAGATTTACACCTACAGACGTTTCAGAATCAGGTGCACAAGTTTCCTCACGTTGTTTTCCTTCACCGTTAAAGCAATCGGGAAGTTTCGAAAAACTCACTGCTACATTGGCCGTCCGGATTTGAACCCGAGACCTCTGGTTAGGAAGACCGAGTCGTTACCAGTTGAGCCACATATAATAAGGAATAATAATAAGGAAATAACGAAGTAATAAGGAAGGACAGGTGAAGCTAACGCGAAATAGAAACTAATTAAGTACTTTGTCGTATTACATTACATAATTATTCTCGCAGATAATTAATGTTTCGCTTCACTTCAGTCCTCGCTTAACGTAATTTTAGTATTCTTAGAAAAGAATAAGAAAAAATATTATGTATAATTATAATTTTTATTATGCCTATGTTCAGTTTTTCCTTATATCGTAACAGGGGGTGGTACTTATTTCCTGAATAGAAGTGACATGCGTGGTTCATAATAAGAATTTATATAAAATCGGCATATAAAATCGAACCCGGCAATCTCCACTTAAGAAATTAAAAAATATTACATTCAGAATTACAGTAACTGATTACTTTAATGACTTTATTTTTTAAATACCATTTATGCAATAAAACTGGAACAACCCTGGACACCTCATACAACGGGCCATAAATGACATTTCAAAAAGGAATGACGGAACAAACAAAATGGCGCAAAATCCTATATGTTCGACAACCAAACTGTAACCAATCTGTATCAATCTGGGTGACGAAGGGGTGAGGTCGCAATCTAGAGAGCAGCAGGGAGTTTCCATACTGTATGTTAGTACTAATATATATACTTTGCTTTTACTGCGCCTCTTTGGCCACATTTTTCTTCCATTTATCTGGCTCTGCCTAGCGTTTTCTCGCATAATTGGTAGTACACGGAGAAGCTATATTCTCCATAGATTACTTTTTATTACACACTTTTTATTATGTTAATCGATGATAAACAATTTAATTTTGATGGAAAACCCCGAACAAAATCGTCAGAAGACTGACGCGTCACCATACTGATTTTGTAAAATTGGCGTCGGCATGGTGTGCTCTGATTAGCACTAACGGTTATTGCAGACTTTGAACTAAACAACGTGGGACCTTGCCGTGTTTCATCTAAACTCTGTTATTTGCTAAGTAATATCCATATTCGGAATGAAATGTTTTATTCTGTAACTAGCTTTTGCCCGCGGCTTCGCCCGCGTGGACATAGGTTTTATGACTCTTTTTGAGGGTGAGTGGTGCGCGAGCCGCAATCAGCTCGCAAGCGTGGACATGAGTTTTCTCCCGGTACCTCAGGAACTGCATCGGGCTATTCGGATTAGCAGTCTTTGTCACTTCCCACCCCTTCAAAAAATTCTATACAAAAAAATACTTTAATCCGTTGCTCCGTTGCGACGCCACCGACATGCGCGAGCGTAGAAAACAGTTGTCCCCAGATCCCTCGGGAACTATGTCAGGATATACTTATTTGTAAATTATATCATTTTCCTCCTCATCTCTGTGCTAAAAATCACACCAACCCATTTTTTCGTTACGATTTTAAATAACTTAACGAACAAAGAGTATTGTTTTAGTTTCCTCAGGAACTGCATCGGGCCATGATAATTTCCACAGATAAAAAGTAGACTATTTCATTCCCAGTGATACAGGCTACCTACATGCCAAATTTCATCAAGATTGGTAGAGGTGTTGAAATGTGAATAGGTAACAAACAAACAAACAAACACATTTTCACATTTATAATATGAAGTAAGGATTTCTAAATCTTAAATAACATATAGAGCGTCGGTGGCGTAACGGTTAGGGCCACTACCTCCTGTCCGGAAGGCCGTGGTTCGAATCCTGCCACTTACCAATATCTATACGAATATCGATTTCGTACTGGTATGTACGTTTATCCGACGCTCTTATGGTAAGAAAAACATCGTGCGAGGAAACCTGCACACGCCTGCGAAGAAGCTTATGTGTGAAGTTAATCAACCCGCAATGGGCCCGCGTGATCGTCTAAGGTCTGATCGCCCTAACTCAGGGCAGGTCGAGCCTCTTGGTAGGGACGTATATAAATTGATATGATGAAATAAAACATATACCTGTACTATCAAAAAACTAATTCAAATCATTATATCAATCAAGTAAAAAAATTCCTAATAATATTAATATGCGTCAAATCCGCGAGTCGTATCAACTCCAAAGGAGCCCATAACGCACTTCTCGTTGCCGCGCTGGATGGCAATAGACAACCTTAGCAGCAGGTAGGACCTCATGTCACATCTCCTCTCTCGAAGGCGACGGCCACTCTTCTTTGTGAAGGCAAAGGCCTCTGAGGGTTCAGCAGCCGGTTGTCTCACAGACCAGCGGCACAAAGTACTTATTATGCTTCTTTCCCGCCGCAAATTGAGCAGCAGTACCGTATGGGTGAGGAGTGAGGCAGAAAAAGTGGCGTCCCAAAGCAAGCACGTTCCTCTCTGCCATAGCACCTGTTTAAACCCTCCAGCCTTTTGCCATCAGATCGACTAAAGGCTGCAACAAAGATGGAATATTCCATCTGGCCGAGACCAGTTCCTTCCGAGTGAGGTCATTATGGAATTGGTGACGTGGGAATCTTCACAAACAACGACCGCAACTCAGTGAGTGATGGCCAATTGCCTCCACAGTGGACCCGCAAATACATTGATGAGGTTCACAGATATTGATATTGCAGGCGGAGAGCAACTGCCACACGCAAATAGTCGTCGTCAGAAGAGTTCCCGTATCTGTGCCTCCTGATAAAAGATGCTAAACTCGATTTATGTATTTTTGATTTTTTTTACACGATTTGAATCTGTAAAAAAATACCTATCTGTTCGTATATGAAACACATCGCTACGTGCCATAGTTCCACTCAAAAGTATGAAATAATCTTTTAATGTTTTAATACAACATAAGCGCGTTTTATTATCCCTGCAGTGCCATCTATTGACATTCTGCTGCTAAGATTATAATGTGTGGTATGTGTAGTTAATATGTGGAAAAAAGTACTCTATTCTTATTATTGTAAGTATCGATGGGTAATTTCCCACGGGACCTCTTTAGTTTTCCGGGATAGAGAATACCCGACTATACAATGATGATCAAAACACCCCATCCCAATGTAAAGGTTTCATATTGTTACGTTGAGCCATTCTAAAGATACAATTTTTTGCATTCCTGAAGGAATCCTTAATTTTTTTGGGATTCACAATGTCCCAGTTTTAGTTTGCGATGTTGTTTTTACATGTTGATACCCTTAATCAACATGTAAAATTTGATTGTAATAGGTCAAGCCACATATGCTTGGTGACCCATTCTATAAATGAATACTTTTGATTTTCCCACGGGAACTCTTGAATTTTCTGGGATAAAAAGTATCCTATATGTTAACCCGGGCTATAAGGTACCACCATACAAATATTCATCAAAATCGGCCTGGTAGTTTTTGCGTGATGCGCGAACATACAGACAGACAGACAGACAGACAGACAGACAAAAATTCCAAAAGTTGTTGTTTTGGCCTCTGTATCGTTAGTAATGTCCACCACAGTTATTATTTTCCAAAAATATTTCATGTACAGACACGACCCCGTTACAGTTTTATTATATTATATAGAAAATATAGAATATAGATTAGTAAGCTTCGAAACGAATAAGACTGCTTTAATATATAGTTTAATTTCGGAAATCCATGTAGATTGTCTGGTTTGATTTTATATGCCTCTTTACAAACATTCTTCTCCGAGGAATCTATACAACTAGATAAATATACTTTTCACGCCCTTTAATATGAATAAAAATAATCCTAGCCTTCTAATATTATAAACACGAAGAAGAATGTATGGATGTGTGTTTGTTACTCTTTTACGCAAAAACTACTAACGGATCTGGCTGAAATTTACTAGATAGACAAATTAGGATCTTGATTAACACATAGGCTACTTTTTTCCACGATTGCGAACCGCTTGCGGCTCGCGCACTGCGCACTCTCGAAGAGTCATAGAAACGTTGTCCACGCGGGTGAAGCCGCGGGAAACAGCTAGTAATAATATAATAATATAAATTCCCTGAAGGGGTAGTAGCTGAAATTCAACGCTGTGGTCTATATGATGACAGCATATACTGAGCTGATACCTTTCCCCTGATAGGTACAAACTATGTATTTTTAAAATTATGTAACTTTTCACCTGTACTCATCACTGAAACATTAATTCTATTCTATATTATGAGATCCGTAGCAGAACCAAAGGAACAGACATAACGGGGTGCACGGCTATTTGAACAGATGATCGTTAGGGTAACTAAGTTCTCAAGTGGCAACCGCGCACCAGAAAATATAGCGTAGAAAAGCCTCCCCACTCGAGGGACTGACGATCTAAGTGAAGGTCACGGAAGGTCGATGGACTTGGACAGCATAGGACCGGGCATTAAGGACATCTTTGAGGGACTTCTTTGTCCAGCAGTGAACGTCTTTCGTTTTTTTTGTTCAAAATTGATAAGTCCTTTACATTATCTCACCTGATAATGGAAGATGGAAGCAGGCTGCATTGGGGAAGTAACTATGTCATCATCATTATCATCATCATATCAGCCATAAATCGTCCACTGCTGGACAAAGGCCTCCCCCAAGGATTTTCACGACGACCGGTCCTGCGCAACTATGTAATTATATTATATTTATGCCGGAATACATCAATTCTGTGAACATTGATGTTTGGCGGCAAGACTTAGACGAGATGGTGGTAGCTAGCCAGGAGGCTTAGAAAATGCCCGAGTTTTACAAAGTTAAAACGCGCCGGGAATCGAACCAGCTACCTCCAATTGTGAAACGAATGGACAAACCATTACGCCACAGAGGGGGTTAAGATAATGATGATAATGAAGAATCCGAAAATAACGTGCCCATAGGTCCCTGAATGTTATTATTTCATGGGAAAAAATGACATTTATTTGTTACAGAAATAATCACAAACTGTTTATATTTACAAAAAAACATAGAAATAAAAATGAGTTTTAAAGAAATTTTATTTCGCTTCGCTGCCAACAAATTGAAAGCGCACTCTATGCTACGCCAGCTACGACAGTTACGTTAAGAGCGGCTACGAAAATGCTACGACATTTAACATGCAGTCTAACATCGTCGTTAACTACGATCGATTTTTCACCGCCTCCGTGGCGTAATGATTAGTCCATTCGCTTCACACCAGGAGGTCGCCGGTTCGTTTACCAGCGAGGTCAGCTTTGTAAGACTCGGTTTGTTTGATGCTAGGTATGTTTGATTTTCATAGCCCGCCTGGCTGGCTACCACCATCTTATCTAAGTCTTTTCGCGAAACATCAGTGTTAACAGCATTGATATGTTCCAGCTTGAAGATAAGATAGTCAGATCCCCATATTGCGCTGGGGAATCTTGGATAGCCAGCTTCCATCTTCGGCATCATCTTCAATTAACAATTGTGGCTTTAAAAAAAGATCAATGTAGTAAAATTGTATTCATTGTTAACAACCCTTACAAGCCGTCTCTACTGGTAGGATAAACTCGGAATAGTTGGACCTACAAACACAGGGGCCAAATCCGGACTGGTGGAAGTTGTTTAAAATATGGCCAAAGATTTCAATTTTATCCTGTACTAAGTGTCCCGGCGAACTTCGTTCCACCTTACACTACACTACACTACCCTACCCTACTCTACAATACTCTACACTATCCTACCCTATACTACACTACACTACCCTACCCTACCCTAAAACCAATTATTTTTTGACTGAAAATATTTTTTTTATTGATGAATATCATATTTTAATACTTATTATCCTATTTCGGACGAAGACAAATACAAAAACATAAAAATTGGTCCAGCCGTTCTTGAGTTGTAAATGGTGTAACTAACACGACTTTCTTTTATATATATAGATTTTATACTATACTACCTAGGTACATCATATCTGTGATATTTCCAGTAATCCGCTGAAGAGCGTTCGTATATTACTAGGAAATTGATGATTATTAAATAATTTTCCCATATTGCATACGTGTCACTAATTATCCAATTAATCAATACTAGGTAGGGGAGGCTCTTATGATTCGAGAAACTAAATTACTAAAGTAAGAGAAGGATTTTTTTATGGACATCGAGGTTGTACGGTGGACGAGCTGGGGCGACCCGCAAATAGCTCGCTATCGACAAAGAAAATGTGCGCGTTGAATGTCCTCCAACCAAACCAATTTAAGTGGGCAATAGTTCTAATAAAAGATCTTGTTCCAGCAAGTGTTCTTAATTTTTGACGTGAATACGTCTTTAAAATTACCTCCATAGGGATGCAATCCAAAAAACGAATGATAACAAAATCGGGGGATACAGTTTAGTGTTGTAGCTACATATCATCTTCATCCAAATTTCGTTTACACCACTTGATAGCTAAAGAATCAAAGAATTTATTACGCTAAGTAAGGACTGTAACACATCGCGCGCGGGGGAGGGGGCAGCCCCGCCATTTTGAAGGTCATTTTGCTGCGTATCGAGATTTCCATTTAGTATAACTTTCGACTCGGTGAAGCTACGACGTTCATTCAAGTTTCAATCGTCAGCTCTCGTCAAAATCTATCGATTATATATAAAACATTAGTGTAAAATTGTAACTGTGATTATAATAAGGTGTTTAAATAAAAAAAAAAATATCAAAAAATATATAATGTCGGCCTATACGCGTCGAAAAGCCAAATCGAAATACAGAGATCGTATACGGTTGGAAAGGGCATCTCAACAGCAATCGAATAGTACCAATAAAACACCATATGATCGAGTCAAGCAGTGCCGGCAACGTAAAGTAATGAATGCGGCCGAGCGGATCAACGACGGTGCCAGTACATCTGCAGCTGGGACGGTTGAAATTACGCAGATAATAATATTAATAATTTATATAGAAACTACATATTACCCGTTACGAGACGTATTCACGTTAAAACCAACGGCCGTGTGCCCCGACACAGCCCCACCCGTTTTTTTTTTTAACCGGCTAAGTGAGAGTTAAACTCGCGCACTAAGGGTTCCGTACCAAAAATTAATTTTCATCTACAGCACCATCAGGTATAAGGGAACTTATTGCTGTTGTTGTATTACTACGTTAATTAACTATGTAGAAGATACTACTAGATCGCACTAGGTGTCGCTAGTTTCTAATCAATCGGACTTTGGAAATTTTATTTGTTCTGTAAGAACGGAAGGAATTTTGATTTTCTGATAGATTTTCCTGTAATCTTTGCATTTAACCTCATATACTGTGATTTAAAAAAAAATTAGGCCCAGTAGTTTCGGAGATTTGGGGGGTAATGATAAACTTTCGCCTTTTTTCTTTAATAACGTCAAAAATAATTATCTTAAAATTATAAAAAAATATATATTTGAGATTCTTACAAAAAGGCCTTATTGTAAGAATCTCAAATATATATTTTTTATAATTTGATTTGTCACAAAATAAAGTTTGCAAATGTTTTTTTGTTATTATCTAATTTACCCCCAAAAAGTAGCCCCCATAATATAAATTAATTTATTGACGTTACATGTCCATCTTTGGATCATCAACTTTCATATGTGTACTAAATTTTAACTCAATCGGTCCAGTCATTTCTGAAAAAATCGGCCGTGACAGACGGACAGACGGACACATGAGTGAACCTATTAGAGTTCCGTTTTTTTTTGAGTTCTAAATCCTATAAAACCGCGTACTTTTATAAGAACCGGAGACATTGAGAAAGGAAGCTATAAAAATCGCGTTTGAGTATAGAAGGGCGAAAGTTAGGTGATTTTCAATGTTTGATGTCAAATCCATGCATAAAAATAAGCAAGATAGAACTGCCGGACGGACTCGCATTACTGTACATATTTTTTAAATATATTTAAGAAGAACGTTATAATAATAATCATCATCATACCAGCTCATATACGTCCCCACCGAGGGGCTCGAGCCTACCCTGAATTAGGGCGATCAGGAATTAGTCGACCACGCGGGCCCAGTGCGGGTTGGTCAACTTCACACACAACCTTCGAGTTTCATCGCAGGCGTGTGCAGGTTTCCTCAAGATGTTTTTCCTTCACTGTTAAAGCAATCGGTAAGTATGTACGTAAGTTTTTTTGAAAAACTCATTGGTACATTGGCCGTTCAGATTTGAACCCGGTACCTCTGGTTAGAAGAACCGAGTCATTACCGGCTGAGCCACCGACGCTTAATAATATTAATAATAATAATATAGCTTTACGAGTATTTGTCTAATTACAATTTTCAGATTTAAATTGAATTAAATAATAAGTTTACAATTCGAGTAATAAAAATTAGAATAAATGTTACATGATTATTATATTTGAGATTAATTTCGAACTTATTTTATTTTATCTTTTAATTTTTTTTATGGACCCCATTCGAGTAAAAGCCTCGACCAAGGATATGCCACTAATAGTCTAAAGAGCCAAGTGTCTACCTTTGGCTGTATCTAGCCAGCGCTAGCCTGCTATTGCTGCTATTTCGTCTACCCATCTGGCGGGCGCCGGGCGGGCGACCTCTCGCTTTGCATAGAAGGTAGGTACATGAATGTGTTTTTGTACGTTGCTCCGTATTTGATTTTTTTCTCCACTAGCTCATATTTTATTTCCAGGTTATTAAACTTCTATTTAATGCCGTTGATAATTGTATTTTTGATGTCTTCTTTCATTTCTAACATGTCTTGTTTTTGTTGTTTCATGTCTTGTTGCATATTAACTAGCATCATTTTTATTTCTTCCATCCTGATTGTTGTGATACTCCTAGCGGCCCCTATGATAACTTTTGTGCACTTTTTTGTGGCCCAGTTGGATGTAGTATCAATTAGTCTGTCGATACTACTTATTGATGCCTGTTGGTGTTTCGGTGGTTGACGCAGGATGCGGAGTGGCTAGGTAGTCTCAACAGATAACGGTAGGTGGCGCTGTTGACGATACTATTCATTGATCATTTCAAAGTAAGTTTTTATTTTTTGCACGTTTGCAATTTTTCTTTTCATTGGGTTCAGCTTCTTCGTACACCCACTAAAGTTGTATATTGCTTCTTTAGGTGTTTGTTTTTTAGTTTTAGTTTTTTGTTTTATAGTATTTCAAGTGTCTTTTGTCCAACCGTGTTTTTCACTTTTTACACAATTTACTTTGTAAGTAAGATAATTGTTACTTTACTCGTATATTGTTGCACAAATTATATTATTTTAAAATACTTAAACATTTTAAAAATATATTTAATCACAAGTGCTATGTTGACAGTGCTACGTACTACCCTCCAACAAATCGCGTTTGAGTATAGAAGGGCGAAATTTAGGTGATTTTCAATGTTTGATGTCAAATCCATGCATAAAAATAAGCAAGATAGAACTGTCGGACGGACTCGCATTACTGTTCATATTTTTTAAATATATTTAAAAGAGGGGCGAAAGTTAGGTGATTTCAAATACTTGATGACAAATCTGTGCTGTAAACCAGTAATATATAAGTCACTGCCTGTAAAATTTATCAAATCGGTTGGATAGAATAGCTGGACGGTTTCTTATTAGATCCTAGAGGGTGCGAGATGAGAGACATGCAAGCGCAAATCTGTATGTATGTAGGTATACCTTTATAAAAAAATTAAGAAAGTCGGCTTGACAAAACGGCCAGACAGATTCGCATAAATTCACAAAATATTTTAGTATAGGTACAGTAAATACGGTTCGTTCAATAACTTCAGTTCGGGGTACGACACTGATAGAAATAAAAAAAACATTTGAAAACCTTTCTCAATATTTTTTTTGGACGATTATACAAATCGATCAATCCGATCGACCTATTTTGTACAAAAAGTGTTTTTATTGGATTGTCGAGTACATTATACCCCTACACTAAACCACACCACCACATCCTGTATGTAGGTTTTTAATGAAAATATATTTTTCCTGCTCTAGAAAAAAAAGATGGATTTCACTTTACACAAAGGAAAACACTTACAAGGTTAAAAAAATATCTTAAAATAATTCCAATTATTTGTTTATACCTTTATCACAACTTTTGCAACAACATCAGATGAAAACTACCTTAACATGAAATTAATTGATTGCAAATATTAGTTATAGAGGTAGTTGGTAGTTGGTAGTTGGCAAACAAAGTAGTTACGTGTCGATTAATTAGCGTGCGAGCTGTGCAGATCGGACGCACAGTGCTGGTCATAGAATTTAGTCAAATAGCGAGAGGGTTAAGCGGGCGGCGGGTGCAACCTGGGCAACTTATTTAATATCTACCCGGTAATACTCACACTCCCCCCCTTCTATCCAGTCTCGCCCCTCACCCCGCGGTTAGGGTTGCAAAGCCCTAAATCCCAAAATATTCCGACTTGAGTAATGTTTGGCCGGACATTTAGCTGACAAGTTGATGGAATGGAATGGAAAATAACAAACAAATAAGTTAAGAAATAATTTTAATTGCAGCCATTTATCTAATTAAGCAAGTTTGCGAAAGTTAAGATGCTCTAAATGAAATAAGATTATACGGATTAAACGGATTTCATAGGGCCAGCTAGAAATATACAATAAAACTATCTTATTTCATCAGATTTCCAAAAAAGTTAAAAAATTTAAACAAATTTTGAAAAAAGTTTTAAAAAAAACTAAGCACCGACTTCAAAAATAAATTCACTCTAATTATAAAATAATATTTTTATAAATACACGAAATTAACCAACAATAACCAAATCAAAGGTAGGTACGAAACAAGTTAATGGCTTTTTTTTAAGCCGGTACCAGCACTTGAGAAAAGTATATTATTATACTTACTCGTACCTAAGTATCAAATGTTTTAGATTCGATGCATTTGCTGGCACCGACCTCAAAAAAAATTGCAGGCCCCTAATTTTTTTCGTTCTTTTGATTTCGTTATTGTTGGTTAATTTCGTAATTTTGAGTGATTTCATTTTTAAAGTCTATTTTTAGTTTTTTTTAAACTTTCAAATTTTTTGTGATAATTTTATCTCACAACGTTAAATCCAATTACCCATTCGCACATAGGATATCGTGAAACCTATGGTTTGAATGCATTATATGCATGTGTTTCATTAACTGATATAGAGTCCTGTGGCCTCCATTATCATCTCAGCAGCATGAAAATTTCAGCTCATCTGAATAACCTGAAATAATAGGTCTATACATCATATCAGCCGAAAGACGACCACTGCTGGACAAAGGCCTCCCCCAAGGATTTCCACGACGACGGTCCTGTGCTGCCCGCATCCAGCGGCTTTTCTTGAACTTCGCCAAGTCATCGATTCACCGTGTGAGAAGCCTGCCTACGCTATGTCTTCCGGTGCGCGATCGCGATATTTTTATTACTTTTTGTAAAGCTTATAAAAAAATGTTTTTATTTGGCTGTCTTAACTGTATGATGATTTTTTTTACCAACAGACGTTTAAGTCGAACAAAGATCTTTTTCTTACAAAATCTGAAAAACGAAATGCGAATATCTCGAAAACATACGACTTTGTAGTGAGAGGTGTTCTGAACAGCCCTTGAGGTACTCTCTACTTATGGTCTCCTTTTGATCTATTTGTAACCCGGACACTGTAATCAATTTAATGAAAAAATGAGCTATTGCTTAACAAAATAATATTTATATGTTTTATTAATTTTACAATATTTTTTTATTGTAAATCTTGAAATATTTAAGATAGCACCATATTTTGATATTGAAGTAAGCTCTGATATTAAAAAAAATTTGCAAGATATAAAGGCTTATTTATTTTATTTTATAATTTTCTTACAATTTCAGTTCTAAATTAACATGAATAATAATATAGCAGCATTTACACTTTTAAAATGTCAAAGAGTACGTGGGCTACGTAATTCGAAAAAAGATCTTTTTCATACAAAATCTGAAAAACGAAATGCGGATATCTCAAAAACATACGACTTTGTAGAGGGAGGTGTTCTAAATAGCCCTTGAGGTACTCTACTTATGGTTTCCGTTTTATCCATTTGTAAACCAGACAATTTGTGTAATCAAAGTAATGAATAAATGAGCTATTGCATATTTAAATAATATTTTTATGTTTTATTAATTTTACAATATTTTGTTTATTATAAATCATGAAATATAAAAAAAAATGCAAGAAATAAAGGCTTCTTTATTTCTTTTTTTTTCTTGACTGACTCGGTGGCTCAGTGGTTAGTGCCCTTAACTACTGATTCGAGGGTTGTGGGTTCGATTCAAACCCAGGACAAGCATTTGTGTGATGAGCAGATTTGTTTGCTTTATGTCTGGGTGTTAAATATCTATATAAGTATGTATCTAAACTTATATAAGTATGTATATCAGTCTCTGGTACCCATAACACAGGGAATCCTACTTGACCATTGTGTGAATTGACCCAGAATATTTATTTTTATTTATTTATTTTATTTAATAATTTTCTGACAATTTCAGTTCTAAATTAACATGAATAATAATATAGCAGCATTTACACTTTTAAAATGCCAAAGAGTACGTGGGCTAAGTAATTAACTATCAGAGTATCTCTCTTTCCTATAAATAGTCGGTAAGCAGGTTAATCCGGACATCCAGTGGCAACCCTACGCCGTGCTCCTTCCACGCTAGTTTTAAGCCCGGCTTTCAGTCCGCTGCAAAGGGCGTGACGCCGGAACTTATAAGCCGAATTTAATGAGGAAACATTATAAAAGTTACGTTCATTATTCCAAGATAAAAAGTTTACGGAGAGTAATTAATAACATGGACTAAGTGACATTTATTGTGATCCTCTCCATTTATTTTTATTATTAGCTTTTGCCTGCATCTTCGCCTGCGTGGACATCAGCTTTTTGACCGTCTTTGAGGATGTTTGATGGAATTGAGTTTTCTGCAGATCCCTCGGGTTGGACTATACTAATTTGTTGTCAGTGTCACTTACATCCCCTTATCTTTCTCTCTACAAAATCACGTCAATCTGTTACTACCCGGTGCGTAAAAATTTTTCTTTTCCAGTCTTGGAAGACCTGATTTTTTTCCTAGAGGAAGTGTATCGGACTATGCTAATTTCACGGGATAAAAAGCAGCTTATGTCACTCTCTCCTCCTAAACTATCTCTGAGTAAAAATCATGTCAATCCTTTGCTATCCGGAGCGAATTTTTTTTTCAGTTCTTCTTTAACTGTGTCAAACTATGCCATTTTCACGACATAAAAACCACCCTATTTCATTTTAAAGCTCGACAGTTATATCTGTGCAAAATATCACGTTAATGAGTTATTCTGTTGCGATGTGAAAGAAGGATAAACAAACAAATACACTTTCACATTTACAACAGATTTAAATAATACAAAGGCCGTTTTACGTTTACGTCTCCTCCATTTACCAAAGTTTGCGTGAAATAAATTGCTTAAAGCGATAAGGCCGACTTTGCATACCGTCGTGTTTTGCTAATTCATATGTATATAATGTCTGTGTATTTGGTGTGCAAAAAAGATTTTTTTTTATTCACATTTGGTAAACCCTTGACAACATCTCACCTGGTGGTAAGTGACGATGTTGCCGAAGATGGAAGCGGGCTTACCAATTCATATATTATATTTATCTTACCTTATCTTATTCCTTTGCAGTTTGTTTTTCTATAACACCTTAGTATGGTCAAGCCATTTTTATAACTTTTTAATTTATGATGATGCCTATTTCTATATAGTACCGCTTTTCCTCCATTATTCTCTAAGATGCAAAATTCTTCGTCTTCACAATTTAATGCTCCAGCTAAAAACACAGAATTTTCTTGTTTACCTTTTTAGACCTAAGAAGGTAAAAACAAGGTAATGGAAGAATTATCACACTTACTCAAAGTACTTGTAACATTATTTTGTTCCTGGTTATCCACCATTATTCCATTTTATTAACATTTCACGGACAATAATAACATTGATGAAATAATGAAGTAAGGTAGGTATTTCAATTCAATTCCTAACGTCAACTGACATAGATCTTAATTCTTGCAGTAGTAGAGCAGTGGGGAACACTAAGTTCGAACATACAATGCGATGATCCACTGCTCAACTGCGCAACTGGTTGAGCAGTGGGGAAAAAGGGGTTTTATGTACAAAATCTTTCTTCGTTGAGTTGATGTTGGGCAATGATTAGCCCCTCACGTAACATACCACGCCTTAAAATATGACAAGGTACACAAAATAACATCGCGCCGCCGACGCCGCCGCCGCCGCGGGCGACCAATCTAACCTTATTCGTCCACTTAATTTTAAGCAAAATTATGGGTCTTTGAAACCCAATGTGCACGCGTCGTCCCCTCCATAAAATAACACGCCAAAATTCAAATGCGTCCTCTTTACAAAAACACGATTGTCCACAAGGCACTTTAAATTTACATCGGTAATACCGTGTGAGGCGGCGCGGCTCTGGGGGTTCCATTAAGCGGGTTGTTTGCTCGCGAGCGGATGTTGACAGATTATAATTACAGTGTCAGTTATGATGAGCGGCTGTGCGACTTGCGACTCGTATGGTTGCGTCGATCACGCAGATTCAATGACCAGAAGCACGGCCATTACCTGGATGGGTTCGATAGTGTTTGATAGAGTTGTACCCTTAGCCATTGTTATCTGTAGTTTTTTTAGGGTTCTGTACCCAAAGGGTAAAAACGGGACCCTATTACTAAGACTTCGCTGTCCGTCTATCTGTACGTCTATCACCAGGTCGTATTTCATGAACCGTGGTAGCTAGACAGTTTAAATTTTTACAGATGATGTATTTCTATTGCCGCTATAATAACAAATAATAAAAATTGAAAAAGTGAAAGTCTTCACACATAAAATGAGTTTTTTCTTGAAACGTGAAAAAACTAGCGCCATCTAGTATGACAGTACGAAACTGAAGAGAGCACCATCTAGTATGATGGTACGGAACTCTATGTGTGCTGTTCTGACTTGCACTTGGCCGGTTTTTTTAATTCACAATTGATAAGCCCTTGGCATCATCTCACCTGATGGTAAGTGACGATGATGCCGAAGATGAAAGCGGGCTTACCAAGATTGCCCATCGCAATGGGGATCTGGCTGTCTCATCTTCAAGTCGGAACACATCAATGCTATTAACACTGATGTTTGGCGGCAAGACTTAAATAATATGGTGGTAGTTAGCCAGGCAGGCTTTGAAAATGCCCTACCACCAAACAAACCGAGTCTTACAAAGTTGACCCCGCCGGGAATCGAACCAGCGACCTCCTGATGTGAAGCAAATGGACTAACCATTACGCCACGTGGGTGGTTCCTATCACTCTAAGGCTGTCATTAAGCCGTTTCTAAAGCCCTATAGGCAGTTTGGTAATTTATGACAGTGGGGTCCCTACAATTTTCACCAATCCAGACTTGGCCCCCGGTGTGGTGTATGGCCTAACCTTCCAAGTCTCCAGCAGTGGGGAGGTTATGGGTTTTTAACGCAGTCTATGCAGCTGGAATTTAATACCCATATCTATGGCCAAGGCCTTTAAATGAAATATATATATGAAAACATCATGTACGTTCGTAAGAATTTGCATTTATTTCCTAAAAACAGTGACAGGCATAATTTGAATTTAAGAAATGTAAATAAAATAGATATAGCCTTTTCGAGACTGAGTAAGGTTAAGAAGTCATTTGTGGGGCAGTGTATAAGATTCTACAATAAAATTCCAGAAAATGTAACCAGTTTGTCAGAGAATAAATTCAAGACTCATGTCAAAAAAGTTTTGTGCTCTAGAGGATATTATAAAATAATAGATTATGTAAATGACAAAGATATATATGTTGATTCTATATCAAATACCATTACCTGAGACTGTAATCTGAATCATGACATTATTTGTAATATACAGGTTTTTTTTTTGTTTTGACTATTTAAAAGTGTGTGTTAACACCTATTTGAAATAAATTGTTTTGAGTTTGAGGCCTGCCGGATTCCTACGTGGTAGGATCTTATTATGCAAAGTCCGATTGGGTGGGGTACCCTACTCTCCATCTGTATCTGACGCCAAGCAGTGTGCTATGTCCTAGTAAGTGGGGCTGGATAATCTTAGTCCTCAAGGATCGACAAAGGACTGAACTACTCCCATAGGGTTAAGAAGCAGAGTAAGCTACTTTTCCATCAGGTGGGCCTTCAGTTTTTAACAATATAACAAAAATATTATGTTCAACGTCCAACTAAAAAAAAGTGCCTCGTATTGAAAAAAACACTAGATAATAAATCTGGCATTTGTCTTACAAAAACTTTGAAAGGTGGGCCCCGAGATCGATTCAATTAGTCGTCAAAGACCTCGTCCGTAAAAAGGTACATGTATAAGCTCTTTATTCTGAAGTGATTGTGAGTGGCCGCGAGTTCATCTGCTTATTTTCAGAATCGGTTTTCATGAAATAATTGTAAGCTATTGCCATCATCTAGCCGCTCCGAAGGTAACCGAGGACGATACAGAACTCAGCGAATAGCTACTCGTAGACAGCTATAGCTATAAATATCCAATTAACTCTCGTCATATCAGCTGAAACCACAGCCAAACGAAGGCCTCTCAAGGATAAGCTTATTGCCGTATAAACATTGATGTATGAACCTCCAACACAGGAGTTATTAAAAAAAAAAAAAAAAAAAAAACAGGCTATAATTAAAAAAAGTGGCCACGTGTAAAGTAGGGTTTCATATTCTTAAAAAATAATGAATTTAGATTGGAAATTATAACGAACAAGTAAACTTTCTAAGTTTAGAACTAATAATCAAACAACTTAAGGTGTGCTGTGCAGTAGTATTGGTAAAACGTTCTTAGATTTTACATATAAAATGTTCTATAAAAATTACAAAAATAAGTTAAATTTTTCAAAACATACAATGTATAATGCTAAAAAATAATTTGTATGTTTTAAAAAATTTAACTTATTTTTGTAATTTTTATAGAACATTTTATATGTAAAATCTATGAACGTTTTACCAATACAACTGCACAGCACACCTTAAGTTGTTTGATTATTAGTTCTAAACTTAGAAAGTTTACTTGGTCGTTATAATTTCCAATCTAAATACATTATGTGCCCTACTTTTAAGATTTTCTGAAATAGCGGTTTAGCGGTTTACTAGTGGGGACTTGTAATTCCAACAAAAACCACAAGTTAGTTTCTAAACTGTGAACTTTGCGCGAAGACGCCGTTGAGCCGTTTAGCAATTCTGGCTTTGATAATTGTTTTGTTTTGATCATAATTAAGTGTATTTAGTGAGTTACATATGAAAACGCAAATTGTTTACGCAGTGTATAGTATAAGGTGATATTTTCCTCGTGAATGGTGCTGTATCCAGGAAATTTGCACTACAAATACGGGAATGGTAGGTAAATTTGGCCATACCTAGTTTTTGCGAATTTTTTTCGTAATATTTTACAATGCATGCGATATTAGTATTGGAACTAATTACAAGTACAGCAATGTAGCTCCAAAAATTTGTTACTTATTAGCAATTTTCCTGGGTATCATTATACAACTTTTTACGCGAACACGTCGTTGAGCCGTAAAGCAATGATGGCTTTGTTGTTTTTCTGTTTTTATTGATACAATTAAGTGTATTTAGTTAGTTATATATGCAAATAAAAGTCAGTTAACGTAGTAAATAGCGAAAGTGATATTATATTCGTAACGGTGCTGTAACCAGGAAAATTCAAAATTCCGCTTCAAATTATGGTAAGTATATTTTACCATACCTAGTTCTTTTCGAATTCTTTACGTAATATTTTACATCATTATCATCATATCACCTGAAAGACGTCCATTGCTGGACAAAAGCCCAAGGATTTCCACGACGACCGGTCCTGCGCTGCCCGTATTCTGCGACTTCCCGCGACCTTCACTAGGTCATCGGTGAATATTTTACAGCGCAAACGTTATTGATATTGCATTTAACTAAAAGTATAACTATTCAGTTACAAGGATCTTTTGTTTTTAGTTATCTGGTCAGGATAGGTCTTTTAACTGTTTTCCAAAACCATCCACGTAGAGGACCACCTAAGAAATACACAAGATCGGAAATATTAAGCACGGGCCAATAGTGCTTGCGTGGGCCTCGAGGCATACATTAAAAACTTAATATTTAGTAAACGAATTATTTATCAAGAAAATCGTCTCAGTGAGCTTTCAAAGACCTATTCAACGATCACCCTTCAAAATCACATTTAAATGCATGGGAGATACCCTAAAAATATTTTTGTCGGATTTTATTCCATAACATTAAAGGAGTTACAGATTTGTATAACCATACTAAATTACATCTTAATAACTTTAATAGCCCAATGTTTTACTAACACTAGAATATAAGTACCAATGTTACTAACTAATTATGGACTATGTCTGAAATTAATGTACTTATTATTATATTTTATAGTATTTGAGAAAAACAGTTGTTAAATACCAATGGACCGACAGAAAGACAAACAGACTGACATGGCGAAACTAAAAGATTGATGTTTGGCGCATAGTTAGTTTAAACTATAGTAGATGACCAGGCGGGTTTAAAAAAGTATCGTACCTTTAAAAGACTATGACCCGGTGAGAATTAAGCCAGCAATCCACCTACCCTCAAATACAGTCAAAAAAACTATGTCCACGAAAAGGCGCAAAAGCTAGTAAACAAATAATTACCGCGGAAATTCATTTCACCACCACGTGGAAACCTGTCCGATATTCTGTAGTGTAATTATAATTATATGCATAATTAAACTTTAAATCATAATTTATTGTATTTTGAATAATATAATTGCAACAAAATGCAAATCAAAGGTGCTTTGGTTGGTGGCTATGATTGCTATTATCGTAACTGTTCAAATATCGCTGTGTAGGTAGAAGCATGTTATATTTAACACAGGTCAGAGAATTGAGTGCTAGTCAAAACACTGTCCGACCATCTGTTAATTAGCAGGCTGTTTGTAGACAGAGTGTGTTTTTCTATTACTGATGGAACAACAAAAAAAGTAAGAAATTATGGGGGCCCTATACAAATAAACCGGCAAAGCTACATACCAATAGACCTCTCCACACAATTATAGCAATGATACGTACCTATTTTCTAAAAACAAAAGTCATCAACGCGAGCGACATAAAATGATTTTTTTATTCAGTTCGGTCTCCTTTGGCGCAAGTACAACTCACAATAAACTGTTATTTTATTATTTGTTTTTATACTTCAGGATGAGTACCACACTTAGTTTCGCACTTGTATGTATAACTATTTTTGCGATAGAGCAAACATAAAAAAAGCCTTAAAAATGGTTATTGTATGGGATATTTTATTTATTTTTAATACTTTTTGTTATAGTGGCTATAAAAATACACACTATGAAAGCTGTATACCTATTAACCCGGCAGGCATGAGGTGGAAAAAAGTTACATAAAGAATGTGGCAGGGTGTGAGATGCCCATAATTTAATGTATCATATTAAAGTTCTGTTATTTTTTTTGTTTATTTGGTTGATTTTATTTTGACGAATAATTAAATACCTAGTCAATGTAATTAAATGAAATAGTTCTTAAGTATTCACTTATTATTATTTATTTACGTTTTTCTTATACTACGTACTCGTAATTATAAAAACAAAATTTTAGGGGTTTGAAAAATTAACAATATATCAAGTAAACCAACGTATAACTGAAAGATAATAAAAAGTTAAAATTAAGAACGAATAACAAATACATGTGATTAAACCAATTAAAAGGACAAATTATTTATAAAAAAAAAACATCATTACATTAAAAATCATACGTCAAAAATGAGGCAGGGTACGACATGCCCGAGATAGGTAAGGGCTCGAATATCCGGCTCGTGCCCCGCGCAACACTGCGATCACGCCTCTAACCCCAGCGAACGCCCCTAACTCCAGCTACAGAGCGAGCTAGTGTTGTTAGACGAGGCTTAAAAAAAAGACGTATGGCACTCGAGTACTGCCGCGGTAAAGCTATTGTATAGCATTTTTTATCAACTTATGCAATTATAGTTATTTATTTATTTTTTATTTATGCAGTATTTACCAGTACCATATAGTCCTTGGGGCGCGGGATGTTTATGTCATAAATTAACACTAAGAAAGTTATCATCATCCCCTCACCATCACCCTCACCATGCCCTCACCACCCACCTCTCCATCTCCCTCACCATCCCCACACAATCACCTCACCATGCCTTCACCACCCCCCTCCCTATCTCCCTCACCATCCCCCTCACCATCCCTCTCACCATCCCCCACACCATCCCCCATACCACCCCCTCAACATCACCCTAATCATCCCCCTAACTATCCCCCTCACCACCACCCTCACTACCTCCTCACCACCTCCTCACCATCTCCTTACCATCCACCTCACCATCCCCTCACTATCCCTCACCATCCCCCTCAACATCCCCCTCACCATCACCCTCACCATACCCCTCACCATCACCCTCACCATCACCCTCACCATCACCCTCACCATCACCCTCACCATCCTCCTCACCCTCACCATCCCCCTCACAATACTCTCACCATTCCCCTAACCATCCCCCTCACCATTCCCCTCATCATCACCCTCACCATTCCCCTCACCATCCACCTCACCATCCCCCTCACCAAAACCCTCACCATCCCCCTCACCAGCCCTCTTACCATCCCCCTCACCATACCCTCACCATCCTCCTCACCATACCCCTCACCATCCCCTCACCATTACCATCATCATCACCATCATCAACATCATGATGGATAGATAGATGGCACTGTAAGTTTTTTAGAACTCAATATTTATATTTTTTTTGGGTGTCAGGTTTTATTTTCGTTACGAAGTTTCTTGATTCCGTCCCCTCAAAGCCCGCGATAAAAGCTATACAATAGCTTAAAAATACACTACTTTGAAATTTTACCAGGGTAAGAGATACCCTATCTCATGCTCGCCGGGTTAAGACTAATGAAATACTGCCCGCTGACAGACAGACGGACGGAGAGACAGCGGAGGCTTAGTAATATGGTCTCGTTGGTCACCCTTTGGGTTCACGGAATCCTCAAAGCGTGTTTTTATAGGTATTGTAAAGGTATTTTTGACTTACGAGTAGCTCTATCGACAAAACGTTTATACCGGATGGTCAAATAAGGGCGATAGAATTTTAAATTAAAATCACTTTTACACCAAATCAAAAATAACTGATATTTTTCCACGAACTCTTTGTTTAGGCCTGGCAATTATGTATGGAAATATTATTATATTATTATCAATTATCTGTCAAAGGTCCACCTCTCGCTGCATTACAAATGCGAGCTCTTTTCATCGCGTTTGTCATCACATTTTCGCACACTTCCATCGGTATCCCTCTAACAGCGCGTCTCGAATGTTTTGTTTTAAGTTTTCAAAATTCATCGGCCTGATAGCATAGACACGTCCTTTTCGATAGCCCCAAAGAAAATAGTCAGGTGCTGTTAAATCCGGTGATCTTGGGGGGCCAATCGATGTCACCATTTCTCGAGATTAATCGACCTAGAAACATCCTACCTAATGTTTGGATTGTTTCCCGCGCCGTGTGACTTGTGGCTTCGTCTTGTCTTGTTGAAACCACATGTTTTCGAGATCGAGATCATTGATTGGAGGTAACAAAATTTTTCACTTAACTTGTAATTGTCTTTCGCGAAGGTAAGTTGTTTCTCTCGAATGTAGGGCGCAATTTTCTGAGCGTTTCCGCAACAGAAGATTGATTTGAGTAGAAGTATTTGAAAACTAAAATACGTTATTCAACTAAAAGATGTTCCATGACGAATTTTTTAAATCTATTTTAAGAAATAGTGATGACGAATGCTAGTCAAAATTTTTATAATTTTGTATTTTTTTCACTCTTTATAATCTGTCAAAAACGACATTTTGGTATAAAAATGTTTGAAATACCTAGGCGTAACGTCATAGTCAAGAACGTAACGTCATAGCGAAGCGTCGGTGGCTCAACCGGTAACGACTCGGTCCATCTAACCAGAGGTACCGGGTTCAAATCTGGACGGCCAATGTACCAATGAGTTTTTCAAAAACTTACGTTCATACTTACCGATTGCTTTAACGGTGAAGGAAAACATCGTGAGGAAACCTGCACACGCCTGCAAAGAAACTCGAAGGTTGTGTGTGAAGTCGACCAACCCGCACTGGGCCCGCGTGGTCGACTAAGGCCTAATCGCCCTGATTCAGGGTAGGCTCGAGCCCCTCGGTGGGGACGTATATGAGCTGATATAATAAAAAATAATAACGTCATAGTCATAGCGTCATTTATGTACTCATTTTGTGATTTTGATGAATTAAAAATCTAAGACTTGATGGAAAACAAAACGAGTAAAGTTTTCCGAAGTTTAAGTAGGAGGGCAATTTAGTGATCAAGAGTTCATAATTTATTTTTGATACTGTCATCATCCCTAATCGCCGATACAAAATGGCGGCTAAAAAGTAAACCTATAGAAGCATGCTACTTAGTGTTACTTGTGTTATAGTGCTGATCCTAGAGTAATACAAAAAATAATTAAAACTGTCCAAGTGTAAGTCGTACTCGCGCTAAGAAGTCCGAACTAAATATAACAAAGATCTTATTGTCATAGGTATGTGAAGAGGTGTGATGGTACGGAACCCTCGAAGCGTGATGGAGCATCATCATCATATTATAAGCTCATATAGGTACGTCCCCACCGAGGGGCTCGAGCCTACCCTTAATTAGGGCGATCGGGCCATAGTTGACCACGCGGGCCTAGTTTCGCCGCAGGCGTGTGCGGGTTTCCTTATGTTTTCCTTCACCGTAAGAGCGTCGGATAAACGTACATACTCGTATGAAATTTAAATTCGAAATCACATTGGTACGTGGCAGGATTTGAACCACGGCCTCCCGGACAGGAGGCGGCGGCCGTAGCCATTACGTCACCGACGCGCGATGGAGCATTAATTGGTTTTTTTTTCACTTACCCTATCGTATGGGTATTGTTGAATAGGCCTTTGAATTCTACTGAGGGTTTTCTATGATTATTTTTCCGACAATTGATTCGCTAACTATGAAGTTTGAAAGTGGTGATTTTTGTGAGAGTCGCTTACTCTCACCTTCTACCAGCTAAACCGCTATTTCAAGAAATCTGAAAATTATTGAAAATAGTGGGGCATATAAACATACGAGTATCAAGGCAAAGTAAGACTTTCTTGGTTTAATAGTAATAGTCAACCAATTTAAGATGTGCAGTTGAATTTGTAAAAAGTTCATACATTTACCAAACAAAATGTTCTATATGTTCTGTTTTTAAAATAAAAATTTATTTATTAAAAAGACTACGAAACCTTATTTTTTGAGTGGTCTGACACGCACTTGGCCATTTTTACAAGCTTTTATTTAACTTGCAATCTATGTATGTTTGTTCGGGTGGAATCTTGCAAGTTAAATTTGACCCCTTTCCGGATTCCTATTGAGCTGAAATTTTACATGCATATGTATATCGCGTGACAATGCAATATTAAAAACTTGTACCTAAAAGTTTTTAGGTTTTTAGAAAATTATCTATAATATAATAAAACTGTAACGGGGCCGTGTCTGTACATGAAATATTTTTGGATAATAATAACTGTGGTGGACATCACTAACGATACAGAGGCCAAAACAACAACTTTTGGAATTTTTGTCTGTCTGTCTGTCTGTCTGTCTGTCTGTATGTTCGCGCATCACGCAAAAACTACCAGGCCGATTTTGATGAAATTTTGTATGGTGGTTCCCTATAGCCCGGGTTAACATATAGAATACTTTTTATCCCGGAAAATTCAATAGTTCCCGTGGGAAAATCAAAAGTATACACTTATAGAATGGCTCACCACGCAAACGTGGCTTGACCTATTACAATCAAATTTTACACGTTTATACCCTTATCGCAAACTAAAAATGGGACATTATGAATCCCAAAAAAATTAAGGGTTCCTTCAGGAATGCAAAAAAAAATATCTTTAGAATGGCTCAACGTAACAATATGAAACCTTTACATTGGGATGGGGTGTTTTGACCATCATTGTATAGGCGGGTATTTTTATCCCGGAAAACTAAAGAGGTCCCGTGGGAAATTATCTATCGATACTTACAATAATAACAATAGAGCACTTTTTTCTACATATTAGCTACACATACCACACATTATAATCATAGCAGCAGAATGTCAATAGATGGCACTGCAGGGATAATAAAACGCACTTATGTTGTATTAAAACATTAAAATATTATTTCATACTTTTGAGTGGATTTCTTTTATGTATTTTTCAGCATACGCTACTTTACACAACTCTAACTCTGGAACTATGGCACGTAGCGATGTGTTTCAAAGACGAACAGATAGGTATTTTTTCACAGATTGCAATAGTGTAAAAAAATTAAAAACACATTTAAATCGAGTTTAGCATCTTTTAACAGGAGGCGCAGATATGGGAACTCTTCTGACGGTGACTATTTGCGTGTGGCAGTTGCTCTCCGCCTGCAATATCAATATCTGTGAACCTCATCAATGTATTTGCGGGTCCACGATGGAGGCAATTGGCCATCACTCACTGAGTTGCGGTCGTTGTTTGTGAAGATTCCCACGTCACCAATTCCTTAATGACCTCACTCGGAGGGCACTGGTCTCGGCCAGATGGAATATTCCATCTTTGATGCAGCCGCCGGGCTTTAGTCAATCTGATGGCAAAAGGCCGGAGGGTTTAAACAGGTGCTATGGCAGAGAGGAACGTGCCTGCATTGGGACGCCACTTTTTTTGCCTCACTCCTCACCCGTGCGGTACTGCTGCTCAATTTGCGGCGAGAAAAAAGCATAATAAGTGCTCGGTCTTGGAGGCAAATTACTGCTTTGTGCCGCTGGTCTGTGAGACAACCGGCTGCTGAACCCTTAGAGGCTTTTGCCTTCACAAAGGAGATTAGTCGTCGCCTTCGAGAGAGGAGATGTGACGTGAGGTCCTACCTGCTGCTAAGGTTGTCTATTGCCATCCAGCGCGGCAACGAGAAGTGCGTCATGGGCTCCTTTGGAGCTTATACGACTCGAGGATTTGACCCATATTGATATTTTTAGGAAATTTTATTACTAGATTGATATAATGATTTGAATTATTTTTTTGATAATATAGGTATATGTGTTATTTCATCATATCAGTTTATATACGTCCCCACCAAGGGGCTCGATCTGCCCTGAGTTAGGGCGATCAGGCCTTAGACGATTACGCGGGTTTCTTCGCAGGCGTGTACAGGTTTCCTCACGATGTTTTTCTCACCGTAAGAGCGTCGGAATAACGTACATACCAGTATGAAATCGATATTCGTACAGATATTTGTAAGTGGCAGGATTCAAACCACGGCCTTCCGGACAGGAGGTACTGGCCCTAACCGTTCTGCCACCGACGCTCTATATGTTATTTAAGATTTAGAAATCCTTACTTAATATTATAAATGTGAAAATGTGTTGGTTGGTTTGTTACCTATTCACACTTCACTTGATGAAATTTGGAATGCAGGTAGCCTGTATCACTGGGAATCAAATAGTCTACTTTCCTGAGGAAAAAGTCCCTAAGGAAAAAGTTCCTGAGGAAGCTAAAACAATACTCTTTGTTCGTTTAAAATGGGTTGGTGTGATTTTTAGCACAGAGATGAGGTGTAAAATGATATAATTTACTAAAAAGTATATCCAGATATAGTTCCCGAGGGATCTGGGGACAACTGTTTTCTACGCTCGCGCACTTCGGTGGCGTCGCAACGGAGCAACGGATTAAAGTGATTTTTTGTATAGAATTTGTTGAGGGAGTGGGAAGTGACAAAGACTGCTAATCCGAATAGCCCGATACAGTTCCTGAGGTACCTGGAGAAAACTCATGTCCACGCTTGCAAGCTGATTGCGGCTCGCGCACCACTCACCCTCAAAAGAAGTCATTAAAGCTATGTCCACGCGGGCGAAGCCGCGGGCAAAAGCTAGTATCATAATAAAACGCAAACTCTCAGATTCATAGATCTGAATTTAGTAGGTGTACAAAACCAAAACTATATTTCATAAGCATTTTGTTTATTATTTTGCACAATATAATTATCTTGACTAATCTCAGTAAAGTTTTGTCTGAAATTTTTAATTTTAAATTTATACTCTTCTGCCGTCATTAACCTGGCACCCAATAAAATTGTTCTAAAGTAACTAGGGTTAGCCACTTTAATCTTGCCACTCCCCTTTTATGTCCTGACCTCTAAAACAAACAAAAAACAGATACTTAATTCGAATTAGGTTTTTTTTTATTTATTTTGTGGTTCGTTGTTAACTTACATTATTATTATTATCGTATGGCCACATTTAGTTCCTGCAATATAAACTACATAAGGCCGTGTTCCTATATCTTCTCTATCGGTGTTTTAGGGGTGGCTAGGAGAATCTGAACAAACTCACCCTGGAGGCCAAAAACTGGATCCAGAATCTTGATATAGATTTGTAGTTACATGACATAAGATTTTCGAAAAGGGTATAAGACGGGGGGCTGGAAGAAACAAAGTGGCTTACCCTATTTAGTCCTAAGTAGTCGGCGCTAATAAAGTCGCTTGCGTTCACTATATTCTAGTCCATAATAAATAAAAATACAATCAACGAATGTCTCACAAACAATATGACTGTGTAAACCGAGAATGAACCATAACTTAGGGACTATAAAACAGCGATGCAACAAAGTGGCAATCGCCAGCATAACTTGGCCTCTCAGTAGTCCTACAGTTAGTTTTCCACGTACTGAGGCCCGTGCAATCTGCAGCTACGGGGCTCAAGATACGCTGGTCGAATTACCAGAAAATACCCTGTCTGTATATTGTGGACAAATTCTCATTGAAAAGCAAATAGTTCTTTCATCATTCTTGATTTCAACGAATGTTACATGTAAAAATACAGAGTGACTTTTTATTCACAGTAAAACTAGAAATGGGCCTAATAACAAAGCTGCAGGTCACCCAAAGGGCAATGGAGCGAGCTATGCTCGGAATTTCCCTACATGATCGAATCAGAAATGAGGAGATCCGCAGGAGAACCAAAGTAACCGACATAGCTCCCAGAATCACTAAAGTGAAGTGGCGGTGGGCAGGGCACATAGCTTTTAGAACAGATGGCCGTAGGGGTAGTAATATTCTCGAGAGGTGACCGCGCACCGGAAAACCTAGCAAAGGTAGTCCTCCCACGCGGTGGACCGATGACCGGGTGTAGATCGCGGGAAGCCGCTGGATGCGGGCAGCGTAGGACTGGTTGTTGTGGAAATGCTTGGGGGAGGCGTTTGTCCAGCAGTGGACTTTTTCAGCTGATATGATGAAAACAAAAAATGACAGATTACACTCATCTTGTTTATTAAAAAGAAAAGTCCTGACTCAGTCATTCAATCACTGACTCATCAACGCCCAAACCCTTAGACTTAGAAATCTGAAATTTAGCACAGAGGGTAAATAATAAAAAAAATATTATACAAAGGTTTCCTTTACAAGCAGAACTTTTGAAGTAAAAATTAAAAAAAACCAAATGCTATTTTTTTTAATTTTTATTCGTGTGCTTGCGATAACTCGCTTGGGTTAATTATAATAAATCTGAGAGAAAAGTGACAGCTGCCATAGAGAGCCATGAAGCATTGATACCATCAGCCATAAAGAAAATTGACACTACGGAGAAACAGAAAATCTACGGAGTCATGGATCTGATCAGAACTCCAAATATGAGGCTCAAAACCATCTGCATCGTCTTCAATTGGCTCAAGTGTGGCATGGTGTTCTTTGGTATAGAACACTACCTAGGCCACATGAGCGATAACGTCTTGAGCGACCTCGCCATCTCAGGTACAAACTGTCTAAACCTTCTCCATCAATCTGGACAATCTTGAGCTCTATCTTCACAACATGTTTCATCTTTCAGCTGCCTTCCAGCTCCCAGGGCTACTGATAGTCTTCGTCCTGATTTCGCGAGTGTCCCGGCTGAAAATTTTGATTGTCGCGAACGTGCTAGCAGGAATCAGCTTGCTGCTGATAATTCCGTTCTACAACAGCGACATCGCGAAATTGGTACTGGTGACAGTGGCTCTCACCTGCATGACCATCAGCTTCCCGACGATTTTCTTGTACACGGGAGAGCTCTTTCCGACAGTTGTGAGGAACATCGAATTCGCCGTCTGCAGCGTCGCTTCTAAAACCGGGAGCATTTTCGCGCCATTTTTAATTGACTACGTAAGATATCTACTTTTTTTCTATCATTTGAACCACTGCTGTAATTGCCAATTGCAATAAATGTTTGATTGTTTTCAGGTGGATGATCTTGCCTACTGGGTGATTCCTGTAGTCTTTGGAATGGGACCAATCCTGGGGGCGATTCTCTGCATATGGTTGCCTGAGACCATGAACTGCAAGCTGCCGGAGACCATTGAAGATGGTGAAAATTTCAAGAGGCAAGTATTGAACACTTCTCATTACGAACTACTTGAAAAACAAATACTTGTAATTTGTGCTAATTTTGTTTTTGTTACAGAAACAAAGAGAAGAAACCAGCCGCGTCTCCGATATAGTTCAAATTTTTTTTAGATAATTCTTAATAACGAATTATTGTACTGCTAGATAATAATTATCGATGTAAATATTGTTTGTTATTTTTAATCTAGTATTTAAGTTTGTAAATAATTGTAAATACATTAATTGTAAGATTAGGTTAATATTTATCACATCCTGAAGCAATGGTACCCTCAGGAGATAAGGATACAAATGTATACATTTAATGCAATGCTTATAATGCAATTACAAAAAACTATTCTATAACTCTAAACTTTTCTTTCCATACCTTATCCTTTAGTACATTTCTTCTTGACTGCTGATGGTCACGCCGACCTGTTGCAAATGTACCGTAAATGCTACAGTAATTCTAACGGTACATTACAATTTATATAAAACAGCTGTAGATAACCTCAAATAGAAAAATTAAGTACTAGGTATGAGAAATAATGTTGATTTTCAACTCTAATCATAGATTTTAGAGTAGACGCGATCTAAGTACTTTAGAAGTTTTACGTTATTGAAACTGTATGTCTTTTTTAAAATTAAAAGTTAAAAAAGTCATCATCCAAATAATTTGGAACCAATATCACGATCGCCATAGAAAAAGCTTTTGTAGATTATTTTCCAGCGGAAGTTCTGGTATTTCTTTTTTATAACACAAATGGCTGTAGAAAGCACAGGCCATATGGCAAATTCGTCTGTGCAATGAGTTATTGTTCATCTTTATGACTCAGTGTAATAATAAAAGTTAAGATATATGTTTCGTGACTGCATTCAATTAATCAAACAGACACGCAAATGTTGACTCAGAATCGGACATGTAAATCAACGATATCTTGACAGTTAATTAACGTTTATTGGATACAATTCCGTAGATATTCTCTAATGGTCTGAAAAGATTAATCATCAATATGACCTTAAAGGTGGTTAGAAGTAGAAAATCCTTCCTAAACTGACAATATTTCAGAACCACGTAATTATTTAACTTGTTATCGACTATTGATCTATTGTATGACTGACTTTATACAAGTGTCCTATTAACTCGCAAATAACAAAATTATGCGTCTTCGAATGTCTTCTAGATGTCCTTTACAAAAGTCTTGACTGTAAATGACTGAGTGTTCTGCAGATAGATTTCAAGAACCAGGACTTTGATCAAATTCGTTGAACTCAAGATAAGAGACACAAGTACCGTATACCGATTAGCTCGTAGCGACAAAACATTATTATTCATATGGTTTTCCTTGCTCAGTATCACGCAATTACGCTATAACAATACATTTAGAAGCGTGACTTTTTTAATGATCTCGTTATCTTATGCGGCCATGGTATGTTATGATGTCTTAGTTCACATTGTTAACGAATGTTGCTGATAGGTTAGGTGAGAAATTTTCAGCCGCTTACTTCTCTGATGAAATTTGTATTAAGTAAAATATCCAGTAGATAGAAAGGTTTAAAAGTAATATGTATATGAGCCAACTTTTATTATACTAGCATTTGAATTTGCGCGCGCAAGCGCGTGCCTTAAATATAGACTTGCATATATTTTCATGCTTATCATATATTTGACCAATCACGTTACGAATAGTTTGATGCCACAGATATTTCATCTCAATTTTACTTTGGGATAAAAATATACTTATTAGTTTAAATTAGTGATTTCCATAAAAATATACTACCGAAAAAATAAAATTTAAAAACGTTTAATTATTTTTAACAACTTATTTTAGGCTATAAAAATAAAACATATAATTTCCAGTAATTAATAGTACAGATAAATATTTTTTATTGTACATAAGAACAATTCGAATAATCTGGTCAAGCACTGGGTACTTTACTCTAAGAATTGCATCATCCATTATCTGACCGTAAATCTCTATTTTATCGACGGAACCCTAATACTTACGTCAGAGAATGTTTATACCGACATTGTGGCAGATGATATTATCATTGCCGGGTTGCCGGTAGGGATGGGCGATATCCGTAAAAAACATCGATATCGAACTATCGATTTTTTTTTAATTTTCGCCATCGAACCATCGATGTTCTTAGAAAAACATCGCAACATCGATTGTTGATATCGATATTCAAAATGAGCGCGAAAATTTAAAAAAATTGTAATTATCTCTAGAATAAACATACAAAAATGATAATTCGAATTTTCAATTTATTTTTTGTTCTAATAATTAAAATCATTAATAATATAAAACAAGTTATCTTATCATAGATGAAATTAAAAATATTTTATTTAAAAATAACAATTATTTATAAACGAATACAAATTTAAAATTAAATTAACAATTATAATTTAATTTATAATTAAATTCAGTAATTAAATATTGCATTAAATTAATAATTTAATTATGCCAAGAAAACAAAGTCTAGCTATCTTTTTATCTGCTTGCCGCCTTTTTAATTCGCTTGCACTATGGAGACTATACACTAGTGTATAGTCTCCGTAGCTCGCACAGTTGAAAAATTATAAAAGAAATTTACCATCTGTAGATAAATCACTTAACGATGTCGATAGTTCAAATTATTCCATCGACTATCGATGTTTCGACCTAGAAAAAATATCGTCTAAAAATATCGATGTTTCCCCCGAAAACAATCGATAGTTAAAACATCGATGCATATCGCCCATCCCTAGTTGCCGGGCTCGTTCATTCTGTCCGATCCTTCATATACAAGCCAATGGTGTTGAGCGTTAGTCATTTAATTGAGCGCTGCTAGCGGAGCGCACGTTTTCTTCTTGGAAAATTAATGGAAACAATATTTCCATAAAACATAAATTATTGTAATGAAGGCATACACGGAGAAAAAAATATAGTCAGAATAACTATTCAAAGTTTATAGTTAAATTAGTTAAAAGACGTATCGTTAATATAGCCAACTGTTTCGTCAAACTAAGGATCTGTATCGCTGAATTGGCTATACAGATCTTCAATTCGAGAAAACAGTTGACTACATCAACGATACGTCATTTAACTAATTTAACTATAAACTTTGAATAGTTATTCTGACTATATTTTTTTCTCCGTGTACCGGATTGAGAGATAGAAGCCTGGATACAAAGGTAAGATTTTTTAACATATTCTAGTACAACATATTCAGTGTCTACATAAATTATTTCTCAAATGAGTTTTTGAGTATATTTTCTTCCCATACCCTTACCTCATTCAGTACGAAAACAGCGCATGCGCTAAATTTTGTACGCTTAGGCTGATCTAGACTGTACATAGCGTCATCTGTTTGTTAAGCACAAGTTGTGCTTTGAAGGTCAAATTTAGAGATACCAATTGGGTGATTGAACTCTCGCGGAAACTATAAATTTGCGTAACAACCTTTAAGTGGCTGATTTATTTGTTTGGTTTTAGATGAAAGCAAGAAGAGTCAACAAAAAAATAATTTATGCTATTAAATTTAAGCACTTGCCTTTTCCGGAGATTGATAAGTACGTATGCGTGCCGTACTCTTGGATAATACATCGACTAGAGGGTCGGCAAGTTCTTGCTGCATACCCGAAAAATGAAGCTCCTTTTGTGACTCGGAATCGCACGAAGAATAGAGAGAAATACAGTGACGAGTGGAGCTTCTATATAGGGTTCATTAAATTTGAATCAGGTAACTGTTGTTTGAATTATTTTTGTAGTTACTTTTGGTTCGATGTGAGCAAGCAATAAGATGATTGTTTTTTTCAGAAAATTATGAGGAAGTTGTGCAATGGATTGAGGAAATGATTGCTAAAGGTGGTGACGACCAGGAAGACGAACCAGAAATTCAAGGTATTAATTTTTCATCATAAATTTGGTTTAAGATTTCTTGTGGGTTGAGTATTTATTTTTTATATTTTTTTTCAGATCCTCTAGCAGAGCCTGGAGGAAGTAGGCAGCTACGTAGTGCCAAAAATCCGGTTTTGTCAGATATATTACCGGAAAAACCACATCTGGCAGTGAAGCCTTATGATAATCCTCGGAAACCGCTACCTAGAATGCTGATTAGACGACCACTACCCCTGAGACCCTGGAAACCGAAACCAATAGAGCCGAGTAAACCTGCTGTCAGTTCTGCAAACGCACCTACGAAAGATCAATCAGTTATTATGGAACATCAAAGCAAGCCAGAATCTGTTGATACTTCAGCCCAGTCTCCACCAAAGCTCCCAGATAATAGACAGCCTTCACCAAAGCCAGCAGATGGAAGACAACCGTCACCTGTTCAAGATGAGCAACTTCCGGACACCAATGTCTCTTATGTGAAAATAGAGATTGATGCTGAATCTGAGCCTGAAGTTGAATCTGTAGTTGAATCTGTAGTTGAAGAAGAAAGACCACCAAGCTCAGAATAGGCTCAACCTGATCCAGCTTCAAATCATGATTATTCACTTATAGAGTTACGTCTGAACGAAATTCATAATGGACCTCAACCAGCCAATGACACACTGAAAACTTTGCTTGTACAGAACTCGGCAGCTAGACCTCCCAGTAGAGCGAATCCACCTTATGATTATGCTCAACCAGTCAGTGCATCTTCGAAACCTCAATTGCAAAAGACAGTTGGATCCAGCTCTGAAGTGTCTAACAGCGATAAAAACTGGCACCTTCAAGGCCTTGGGAAAACTATACCATCTACTACTTACTATACACCAACTCCAATTAATCTATCCTCTCAGCTACAGATACCTGCCATCAGAAGAAAGTCTTCGGCAGCGATAAATAACCCTGCTGAGAAGAAAGCTCGTGTAGAAAGCATCACCAAAAATATACCTACGTCGCAGCAATCCTTGTACAACAAGCAACCACCGAATTATGCTGGTAATGTTGGAGACCAAAGACATCTTCAAAGTATGAACACATCTGCTGCTCAAAATCTCTCGCACTTGACTCACCAGGCTCGTTTTTATGAACCCTCTCAATTGCAGTACTTACAGCAAATCTCGCGAATGCAAGATATGATTAATCGACCTAACATGCCATACATTGATCAGAGAAGCTACCTCCCAAATCCTATGCCTGGTTATGTTCCACATCAACCAAATCAAATCATCCTCAACCAGTTTCTTCCACGTCAAAATCAACGGCCAATGGTAAGCACATACCAAATCCCCGAGCTGATGCGGCATGTTACTGCGCCTTCAGTCGCAGCTTCGCAAATACAAGACCCACCGAGTTATCAAGATCCGCGTACAGTCAAGCCTCCCGAACCCCAAAGCAATCCTACGCCTCAAGTCGCTGAAAGACCCGTTGCTTCGCCGGAAACAAACCAACAGGTTTCGAACGATCGAACAAACAATTCACGCAAAGATCTACTTGCAAAGCTAAGCCTGGGTCCCATGAGGTGTATTGACATACTCGCAGATCCTGCAACTTGCCCAGATTCAGAGACTCAGGCTTCATCTGAATCCCAGGAGCCACAATCCAAGGTTCCGGAGAAGAATGTCTACCAACACCCAGAGTCTAAGAAACTGGTGGCTGACCAGGCTACGGAAATGGAATCAGACGATCACCACAATAATGGAACTCAAAGTTCTCCAGAATCAATAGGAAGTGGGTATGAAACAGAGAAACATCCAACAAAAGAACAAGAGTCCCCAGAGGTTCCAGATTCTGGTATGGTCTATGATGATGAACCTTCGGACAACGTTTCTGCAGATGATTCAGACTGCATGATCGAGGATTACAGTGACGAAGATACTCTTGTAAGCATTACAGATGAGAGATCAATGGATGCTCATAATCTTATGCCAGAAGTCCAGGAGAAGCTTTCTAAAATAACAGAGGATGAATTGCTGGAGGTTCATGGTCTTCTTCTTACTAAAATGTACAAAAATTTTCTCAATACCGAAGAATATCATAATAACTTGCGAGTTTCTACTTTGGGATGTCTTAAGCTGTACGAGACACTATTGAACAAGACCGAAAAAATCAATGTTATTGAATCCCTTACAAATCCTACGTCTGAAGCACCAGAGGTTCCACAGGTTCAAGAGACACCAGTCCCAGCGCCAGAGCAGAATTCTACCAGCGACCAAAAAAACAACCCCAGTGTCAAAAACTCGCCGAAAAAAAGCAAACGAAGACACACGTTTGTTCTACCACCGGAGTACGATTCAAACGACTCCAGATGGACTTTAAAGCACCGAGAGCCTGGACCAAACCTGATGGAACTGATACCTCGAAGTCGCGTCTATGTCAGCATAGATGAATACAATAAGTGCATACGGTCATCTAATGACTGTAGGACACTAGCAAGGTCGCTACTGACCGCAATTTTCAGCAAGAACGCCCTGAGCATATGCTCTCCAACAGGCTCAAAAGCCAGAGCGTTCAATAACGTGAAGATTGATGTTAGACCTGGATTGGATAAGGATTCGAGATTGGCCTTGTTGGCGTTTATTGATAAGTATGGGAAGGAAAGGAAATGGAACACCTCAGACACAGCTGGAATCATGAGCAGTATTCGTACAAAAATTCAGGATATGAGAAACAAATATGGTAAAACAAAAATCGTTTAAATTGGACTTGGCTCCAGGCACTACCGAGTCTCTAGATAACAATATTATCATGCAACTGTGCAACTGATTACGGGTTATGTATACAAATTAGGTTAATTAGATTGTATTTTACTTTTAATGAGTTCTGTGCTTATCATGATGTATTTAGAGTAAGCACACCTCGCAGTAAAGGCTGATAGGTATAGTTTGCAAATGCGTATGTTTTTTTGAAAGACACCTGTGGTCATATCAGTGTTTCTACGAAATAACGGGATAATTTTATGCTTATTAGTAAACCCTTAATAAACAACATGATTAGAAATGATATATATCTATGATATGATATTCTTAATGATAAATATATTCTATGCGTCACGTGTACTGTTATTTTTGTGACCTTATTTCAGAGCAAACTGTATATTAACAGATAACATATTATTCGCTTGCTACCTTATCGACTGAAGGACTATGTTTATTCTATAGTCAATAGCGCTAGCTACCGAGACCGAAATATACCAAAGTCTCCCCAGCGTAACATTTCTCCACGCCATAGTTGTCGATTATTTATAGTCCAGAAATTTCGCGTTATAACCAGAGTGTTTTATTACATTGGTGTGGGCCTTTATTGATCGTAAAGAGAATAGACCAACGTAATATGACTTCCTCTCTCTCTCATAACAACGCGTATATGCTCTTGGTATAAAAACACACATACAAAGTTTCTAATAGTAAACCGCGGCCGGCGGGCGTACGAAGCAAACGTGCTCAAGTGGAATTGAACGTTATTTTCACATTTATGAGCTTATTGTGAGTCAGGATAGAAACAATACTACTACGCCGCAATGCAGGTGAGCGTACAATGTTGAATCTTTAGATTATTTGACTGAAAATCAGTATGAGGCCAGTAAGGTGATTTCAAGGCTACTTCAAGCGCTGCGTCACTGATTTCACGCACAATTATCAGTTTGGTCTATTTAATTTTCCAGTTAGATGCCAAAGAGTATCAATATGCAGTAGTCCGTTTTTTTGAACAACCTTGTGAGGATATCGGTGAATTTGTCTGTGTACCACATTCTTGGATACGAGTACGCAGAGTCGGCAACGAGCAGAGTATCGTCGCGTATCCTAACGAGCGCTCGTCGGTAACACGGAGACGGGTCGAGGACAAGGAGCAGCCATCGGAAAAATGGACTCTCCATCTGGCTGTTGTGAAACTTGAAACATGTGAGTAGTAGACTACTCATTAGCATACTAAATTTAGCATATCAATTTTTGCAGTGAAGTTATTGTAAATCGGTAACTCGATGTTTATTTTTTCCAGATACTTACAAAGATGCTAAGTTTTATATCTTGGAGAAGAAATATGGCGTCGCAGCTGAGGATTTGTGCACATCTGTTGGAAATAGTGGGTGATGTAAATTTAAATTGGTAACATAATGAAATGTTACGATCTTACGCAAAGTAATAAAACTTTTTTTTCCAGGAAATACTTCGCTAAAACGTCCTCGAACGTCAGAATCTCAATACAAGCAACGGGTAGAGAGGACTAATGGAGGTTCTATTCCTAATAAAATATCAGCTAAAAATAAAGCGTTTGTATATCCGTATCTTCAGCGAATACCTGACTATTGTAAAGACTCTGAATATGATTGCGAAAAAATCGTGAAAAAACCTTGTCATATTTCTCGAGAGTTTCTAAACTCCCTGAAAAAACACCTTCTGAAATCGAGTAATGAAAATCAGGTTATAAACATCAATGATAACAGTGAAATTCTAAAAGCTTCAGAAGTTGATCAAGACAATCCACAAGTTCTTCCTACAGGAAAAGACTCTGAAGAATCATCAGTAGCAGAGCCCCCCCAACTTTCGCATGGGTCCCAGGGTTCAGAAATCCAGCCAATGATCGTCGATGAGCCAGAAGGAAATGAAGATACAGTAGAGGTGTCATCGGCGCGAGATGATGATAGTGATCGAAGCGGTTCTCCAGAAGTAAGTACAGAAAATACAGCCCAGCCAGTTGGTCATCCAACAGATAGGATCCGCACTCAAGCCAATTTTATAGCTCGTATTTTTGAAAAGATGGAAAAATGTGAAATAAATTCTTCAGAGAGGGTTTTAGAGGTCCACAAATCGTTCGAGCAGTCTATAAAATTGGTAAAACGCATTAGGAATTCCTCCAGTTCAAAAAAATTGGAATTAAACAAAGAAAAACAAGATGAGGCGGAAACTCCTGATGTAGAGGTGCGGAATGATGTCAAAAGCAGTAGCAATGATGATAAAGATGAAGATGAAGATGATATTGAAGATAAAGATGAAAAAGCTCCGAAGAAACCACGTAATTTGCGAAACTTTGTCCTACCACCAGACTACGATCCAAATGATACTCGATGGACTTTGAAGTACCGCGAAAATGACCCGGCACTTGGTCTTGAAGAGCTTATCTCTGGAAGTAAGGTGTTTATTAATTCTATAAGGCTGGCACACTGTCTAAGGGTGTCTAAAGATTGCAAAACGCTAGCGCGAATGTTACTTGTCGAAATATTTTCACAGAGTGCGTTGGCTGTTTGTTCATTAACTGGCGCGAAAGCAAATGCTTTTCACAACAACGGTACGTATGTGAGGCCTGGGTTGGATAAGAATGCCAGGGTTACGATATTGACATATGTTGAACGTCATTCTCGCAAAGAAAAATGGACGACATATGATAGGCAGAGTGTCATCAATAGCATTAGGAGCAGAATTCAGGAGATTAGAAATAAGCATGCTAGAACATAGTGATTGTCAATAAAATCTATTGTCAGTTGAATATAAATACGATATTGACGATATCAAAAAATCGTTTTTTTTTTACCCGACCATGAGCAGTTTGATGAATGTATCGCTATAATGGACTATTGTCAGTTGACCTTCAGTTGCTGACTCATCGGTCTGTCAGCTTTTATCTTGACAAGAAAATTAGTTTGATTACTAACCCAATTTTCTTGTCAAGCTGATTAGGCAATAAAAAATTTAACCATGCGCACTGTTTTTTATTGCGAAAATACTGGGAGAATTCCAAACACTGTTTATAATTGTACAGGGAGCGTTAAATGAAAAACAGATGTTATCCGAAATGATTTATTATGGCTGAGTAATGGCATTTTCGTAAACAAGACATCACATCAGGTTATGTAAATCACGAAGGTATACAATAATCCATAATGACTAAAACGCGATATATTCTCTATACAGCCTGACAAGTTGTTCATAGCAATGTTATAACATATATTCAGTGGATTTTGATATTCTAAAACATGTAGGCGCTAAAGAATGACCATTTATTGTGTTGGATGGCTATGGTTCTATGCTGAATCATAATGGTTGATAAATAGTGAATTTTATGGTATCTGAGAGCTTACAAATCTGTGACTAGTTCGCAAATTTGTAAGCTTTTTTAATACTGAACAAAAGTACTGAATAAAATAGAGTTTGTAGGTCTCTAAGTATATTTCTTCTTTGTTTTCTACAAACTGTCGGTTCGATTTTCATTAGAGTCCATCATGAACTCCAGTCAGTTTAGAATGGATTCATGTTGTAGCGTGGTGCGCAGTTATTTAATCTCCTTTCATTCGATCTTTATTCATCCATCTATTTCTTCTTTTCCGCGCCTGCGCTGTCAAACTATCTGACAATTTCCTTAAAAAAACAACACTCGATCATCAGCTCTCATCACAATAAATTTAATAAATTCATACTTTAATATTTTCTAAAAGACCCATTACGGGTAAGAATAATTTATGTTTTTATACGTTTGTTATTTATATTTAAAATTTCAGTGTTCTAACGTTTTTATAATTTGTATGTTATTTTCAGGTCTTATATCTTATATTATAGGTATTATTAAATTATCTGAACACGCACGGCATCATTTATGGAACCCACTCCCTACCTACCTAAATACCTGCCGTGCGACACTGGCGCCTAAACGTGGTAATTTGTAAATAAACCGAAGATCTGTAAGTTTTTGAACATTATTAACCTGAAACCACTACATCTCCGCAAGATCTCCGACATCAAGTTTTCATCCTTATACCTACCGACGTGAGCAGTACCATCTCCGAGCCCTACCTTCGTCACCAGTTTTCATCCTTGTACCTACCGACGTGAGCAGTACCATCTCCGAGCCCTACCTTCGTCACCAGTTCAAGTTCTGTTCCGTTAATTCCGTTAATTTTTAATTTATTTGATTTTGTAAAACAGAGCTTCAATTTCACAAAATCACCACATTCATGTGCATATCATAGTAAGCCATTTCATTATTATCATAGATAATACCACATTATATTTTACATGTACTTTCGGCACAATTATTAGTTTTCATTCCATTTCATAACAAAATATTATTTCTTTTTGTTTACTAACAATATTGCTTGACATAACTTTGAAAACAAACAAATAGGATCAAAAAGATTGGATGATTTCCATAAATTGTCTATACCTACCTCTTTAAGACAAAAAAGATTTTGCTTATAATATTTTACATTTTTATCAATTATTGAAAAATATTTTAACACAGTTTCATAAACATGGATACTAATGAACTGAACAAACCGGAAGTGATTTATGAATTAAGATTGAGAGGACAAAATCCAAACGCCACTCAAACGGCAGAGGAGCTCCGTACTCAATTAAATAACCTTTTAGTCTTACCTGACTGTCCCACACCTACAGATACCAGTCCGAATGACTTCACTACAGATATGACGGACATTACTAAATGTTTGAAAATAATGGAATCTTGCATAAATACTTATCCAATGCGTAAAAACAAGATCCCAGCATACATTTCACATATTCAAAAAAGAATATGCCTGATTGACATAAACCAAGACTTGACAATAGAACAACTATCTACACTAAATTCACTATCCAGTGAATTTACACAACTACAAAACAGATACAGCACACTTATCAACACACCCCAACAATCTGTATATCACTCAACAGAATCTGTAATAAACAGCACACCTTCCATTTCTTACAACAACATACCTCCCCTTTCTTACTTTGATGCTCTAACGCAAAAATTAATTTCTATTGGAGAGCACAAATACACTAGCGACCTCAAACGCTTCAAGTTCAAAGGCGATAGCTGCCCAAGAGATTTTATACAAAGAATAGAAGAGTTTGCTTCTGTTCGTAACATACCAGAGAGCACACTTTTCAAACATATCTTTGACCTTCTTTCAGGAATCGCTCTAGATTGGTTCAGAGCAAAGAAAGAGACCATAACAGATTGGCAAACATTACGAACCTTTTTAATAAAAGATTTTGAAATAAGTAACCATGATTATTTACTTAAAAAACAAATCGATAATCGCAAACAAAACCCTAATGAGAGAGTTATTATCTATATATCTCACATGGAATCTTTATTTTCTAAATTACACGAAAAAATTTCTGAAAAAGAAAAAATAGAAATAATATTACGAAACATCAGACCAGAATTTAACTTACGCATCTCACGAACCGACCTAATTTCTCTCGATTCATTAATCGAATCATGTAAATTTACGGAAAAACTTTTAAATCTCAATAATCAATCCACCTACTATAACTCGAAGTTTTCTCAACCGTCAACCTCATTCGAACAACCATCTCACACTACTACAATGTACTACAATCAAACTACACCGCATATACCCGAATACCCATTTAATAAAACTATCTATGCAGTAAAAAACCAACCAATACCCCAAAAATTAACTACCTTCGCCTGTCCAAGATGTAGAACAAATTCACATCTCCTTGCTGTGTGTAAAAATACACAAAAAGTTTGTTACAGATGTGGCTTAAAAGACGTCACATTTCCCCATTGCCCTAACTGTCATAAGTCGAATTCAAAAAACTAATTAAGAAGGAGATTAAACACATTCAAAATTCAAATAATTTTGATCAAAAAGATTGGACTGATTGGCTTAACTATATAAAACTTTTTTTTAATTCAAATAATGTGAATACTCTCCTTTTTGAAAACAAACAAGATTCAAATCGACCATATTTAAATATTAAAATTAATAATCTTATTTTAAACGGTTTATTAGATAGTGGTAGTTCCATTACCATACTTGGTAAGGACTCACACAAGATTTTACTAAGGTCAGGTCTCTCACTACGGAAGGACCAACGTATCTTAGGTACCGTAGCTAACGGTCAACCAATCAAATCTATCGGAACTATTTTACTTCCGGTAATTTACAATAATAAATTTTCCATAATTACTGCCCACGTAATTCCAGATATTCAAGAATCTTTAATTCTTGGCATTGATTTCTGGAAAACATTTAACATTGCTCCCAGCGTACTTCGCAACATTAATAATCAATTTAACTCACAAAATGACAACTTTCTAGTTCATTCAACTTCTACTAACCTTCACATTTATGAGAATTTAACTAAAACGCAACAAGAATTATCTAATTTAATAATAGAAAAGTTCAAACAAATTTCTACCATAATTAAACCTTTAGGAAAAACTCACCTTGCTGAACATCATATCGATACCGGTGACCACCCTCCCATTCGTCAGCGATGCTACCGTTTATCGCCCGAAAAACAAAAAGCACTAAAAACAGAGGTCGATGAAATGCTTAAACTAGATGTAATTGAGCCTTGCGAAAGCCCATGGCTTAGTCCTGTCATTGTAACTCCTAAAAAAGATGGCACATGGCGCTTCTGCGTGGATAGCCGAAAATTAAATAGCATAACTCGTAAAGATGCTTACAAATTACCTTTGATTTCAGATATTTTAGATAATTTAAAAGATTGTAAATATTTATCCTCAATTGACATAGCCAAAGCGTTTTGGGAAATTCCATTGAGAAAAGAAGACCGTCCTAAAACGGCTTTTCATGTTCCTGGACGTGGAATGTATCAATTTAAGGTAATGCCATTCGGTTTAACTAACGCTCCTGCAACTCAGCAAAGATTTTTAGATAATCTTCTATCAGACCTTATGCTGGATAACAATATCTTTTGTTACTTAGATGATATTGTAATAGCTACACCAACATTCGAACAGCACGTCGAATTACTGACGAAATTAATCTCTAAACTTTCTCAGGCTAACATAACTGTTAACTTCCCTAAATGTTCCTTCTTTAGAAATGAACTCAAATATTTAGGTTACATAGTAAACCAAGACGGCTTACATACTGACCCTTCTAAGGTTCAAGCAATTTTGAATATACAAACCCCTAAAACTGTTAAAGATGTTAAAAGATTTCTTGGAACTGCCGGTTGGTATAGACGTTTTGTTCCTAATCTTAGTACTTTATCAGCTCCACTCAATAAACTTACATCTGCTAAAAAGAAAGCTCCACCTTTTAAATGGTCCGCCGAAGCCGATGAAGCTTTCAAAGCTATTAAACAAGCGTTAGTTAGTACCCCAATACTCGCCTGTCCTGATTTTACCAAACCATTTGCTGTACATTGTGATGCATCAGCCTACGGTATAGGAGCAATGCTTACCCAAGATTTCGAAGGTATCGAAAAACCTATAGCTTACATGAGCAAATCCTTAACAAATGCTCAAAAGAACTATTCAATTACTGAACGTGAGTTACTAAGTGTGATTACATCCTTAGAACATTGGCGTTGTTACCTGGACAATGGTAAAAAATTTATAATATACACTGACCACTCTTCTTTACAATGGTTCTTACGTCTCGATAACCCTACAGGTCGACTAGCACGATGGTGCATACGTCTCTCTATGTTTAATTTTGAAATAAAACATAAAAGTGGCTCTGAACATGTGGTACCCGATAAGTTATCTCGTATCGCTCATCTTAATGCTATTAATACAAAATTTGAAAAGTCTAAAGATACTTGGTACAACACTATATTTGACAAGTGTAAAATTAATCCGAGTTCGACTCCAGATTACATTATTAAAAATAATAAATTATTTAAATATGGTCGCGCTGTTTCTGAGTTAAATTCTGAATACAACTGGAAACTTGTAATTCCATTAGAATTCAGAGAGTCAATTATCTCAGAAAATCATAGTTCACCCACTGCAGCTCACTTCGGTATATTCAAAACTTACCATCGTCTAAAACTTAATTATTATTGGCCTGGTATGTACAAAGACGTAGCATTTTTCATCTCTAAATGTGATACTTGTCTAGCCTACAAACATCAAAATCAAAACATCATCGGTTTAATGGGCAAGCCTAAAAATTGCTCACGACCTTTTCAGACAATCGCTATTGATTTAATTGGTCCCTTACCCTTAACTCGTAAATTAAATAGATATATATTAGTCGTTACTTGTTGTTTCTCTAAATATTGCCTTATTTACCCCATTAAGAGAGCAACATCTTCTATCATCAAACATATCCTTGAAAACTTAGTTTTCATGAATTATGGTATACCGGAAACCATAATACTTGACAATGGCCCCCAAATGATAAGTAATGAACTCAAAGACTTATTTAATACATACAAAATACCTCACATTCATTACAACCCACTCTACTGCCCTCAAGTAAACCCTGTCGAACGATACAACAAAACTATAATTACAGCGATAGCTTCCTTTGTTGACGACGACCACCGTACTTGGGACTTACATTTGAACCATATTCAATTCGCCATTAACTCATCAGTTAACGAAACAACTAAATTTACCCCTTCTTTCCTCGTTTTTGGCCGTGAATTAGTTACTTGTGGTTCAATTTATTCAGATAAAGACAGTACTGATGACCTTATTTTTGCTCCTCGCGATATTTACGCAGAAAATTTGGGACATTTAATTCCAGTATTTTCACAAGTACAATCACGACTTTTTAAATCGCACCAAGTTAACGCCAAACTTTACGACAAGCATCGTCAATACATGGAATTTAATATAGATGACATAGTTTGGAAGCGTAATTACCCACTTAGCTCTTCCGACAAACATTTTTCTGCTAAATTAGCCCCTAAATTTATTAAATGCTTAATTACACACAAAATTTCGCCACTGATTTATGATTTGTCAGATTTAAATCATAAACCTTTGGGCCGGTGGCACATAAAAGACCTTAAACCGATCTCTACATAGAGACATACTGAGTAAATACATACTCAAATACTTCAAGCTTTTTACTCACCTCATTAACTTTTTGATTTCATTTCATACGACAATTGTCATTTCAGTTTAGTTTTTTTTTATGTATTATTTTATCTTACCTTTCAGAGCGGATGATAACTCATTAAATAGGCCAATATCGTAACTTACTAACTTTAACTACCTAAGTCAATTAATTTTAATTGATGACTTAAATTTTCTGCAATTATTGTTCTCTTTCTTAATTTATGACTTTGTTATATATTAACTATTTAATTAATTAGTTACGTCTGTAAGTCTGAGTGGACATGACGTTTATTTTTCTTTTTTTTGCGTTTCACGCATCGCAATTTCATTGCGCCCTACCTCTTTAAGGTACTTACTTGTAAATAATTATCAACGTGCGGTTTTTAGCAACACGTTAAAGAAGCCTTATGCTATTTTTCAAGTTAGCGGTTGGTGACTAACCCTTTAATTAAGCCTACACTATTCATAAGCCAGTTCCTTGAGAAACGCTTTTTATATATATATAAGCTTTCTCTCTTGTGGTATAGTCATCAATCCAGAAATGGATTATGACTTTGGAAGGTGATGTATGATAGATTTTTAATAGGTAGAATGAATTTTGGAACTGTCTTACTGTATATACTCATCTTAATTTCATTTGCTTACTCCAAATTAACTTTCGCTTCATCCATCTAATTTATTATATCTATTATTTCCTCTTTACTCTACACTTTAACTTAATTTTACTATGTATATTTTTTCATCCAGATCATTTTTTTCGTTTATATTTTTAGGATAAACAACAAAATTATTTCAAAATATTTATTTACACATTTGTACTGAATTATTCTTCATATCATTTAAAATTTTAAGAAAAAAAAGCCTTAGACTTTTTTTTTAACCGGCCCCCCCCCGGTACTGTAGCGTGGTGCGCAGTTATTTAATCTCCTTTCATTCGATCTTTATTCATCCATCTATTTCTTCTTTTCCGCGCCTGCGCTGTCAAACTATCTGACAATTTCCTTAAAAAAACAACACTCGATCATCAGCTCTCATCACAATAAATTTAATAAATTCATACTTTAATATTTTCTAAAAGACCCATTACGGGTAAGAATAATTTATGTTTTTATACGTTTGTTATTTATATTTAAAATTTCAGTGTTCTAACGTTTTTATAATTTGTATGTTATTTTCAGGTCTTATATCTTATATTATAGGTATTATTAAATTATCTGAACACGCACGGCATCATTTATGGAACCCACTCCCTACCTACCTAAATACCTGCCGTGCGACAATGTATACGTATACAAGCCAAAAAATTCAAAAACAAAGTTACTAACTTTCAGGTTAGAGTATTTTTCTTGTTATGATGTAGACAAGGAATAAGCCGGATTTTACTTAGTATCCTTACTTATATTATAAATGTGAAAATGTGTTTGTTTGTTATCTTTTCAACACCTCTACCAATCTTAATGAAATTCGGCATGTAGGTAGCCTGTGTCACTGGAAAGGAAATAGGCTACTTTTAATCGCGTGAAAATAGCATAGTCCGATGCAGTTCCTGAGAGAACTAAAAGATGCTCTTTTATTGGTAAATTTCTTTAAAATCGCAACCGAACAATTGATTGTTGTGATTTTTTGCATCGAGTTGTTACGAGTCCTTTTAGCCTAACTCTTACTTTCCGATATGAATTTATTCAGATCTCCGACCATCTTGAGCTCCTTGGCGTAGATTCAAAATCCGATCTGAATTTCGGGAGATACATTGAATCCAAGGTAAAAACAGCTGCCAAAAAGATTGGTATCCTTTCGAAGGTGAGACTTTACTTCACACCAGAGCAGCTTTAAATGTCATACAAGTTCCAGTTCGGTCATCTATGGAGTACCTACTGTTCTCACTTATGGGACGCATCAGCTCGTTATCAGCTAGATTCCTTAGATTCTATCGACCTCGGAGACTCATTGGCGATAAGGAACATGTATCAAACAGGCTCCAAAGCCTCGAGCATGGCGGCAAAGTCACCTATCTATCGGTGTTGTACAGAATTCATTTCGGGAAGTGTGCCCTGGAGCTTCACAACCGAATTCCCTCCCTCTCTATTTCATCTTTGGACGACCAGGCACGAATTGCGTTTTCACCTCTTTGTCTTTAATGTCCCACCTTTACGCACGATTCGTTTTGTTTCTTCGTTCATTATGCCAACGAATCATTTTTCGGAAAAATATCATAGAAAAACCCTTTGTAGAATTGAAAGTCCTATTCAACAATACCCACACGATAGGGTAAGTGAAAAAAAAAGCCAAATGCTCCATCACGCGTCGGTAGTGTAGCGGGTAGGGCCGCCGCCTCTTGTCCTTGTGCCGCCGGGAGGTCGTGGTTCGACTCCCGCCACGTGTTGGTAGGTGATTTCGAATTTAGATTTAATATGTACGTTTATCAGACGCTCTTACGGGGTAGGAAAACATTATGAGAAAACCTGCACACGCCTGCGGAGAAACTCGCAGGTTGTGTGTGAAGTCGGCCAACCCGCACTGGGCCAGCGTAGTCCGATCATGCTTGATCGCCCTAATTCAGGGTAGACTCGAACCCCTCGGTGGGGACGTATATGATCTGATATGATGTTGATGCTCCATCACGCTTCGAGGGTTCCATACCACATCTTCACATAACTATGTCAATGATATCTATTCACATTGCAAGCAAAAGACATCAACGCGAGCTACAGAAAAATGATTTGTTATATTCAGTTCGGACTTCTTAGCGCGAGTACGGCTCACACTTGGCCAGTTATAGACCTTCCTTTCACTAGATGTCAGTCGTGAAGCCGGGTCAGATGCCTTATAGACCTTGATTTCACTAGATGGCAGTCGTGAAGCCGTGTCAGATGCCTTATAGACCTTGAAAAACTTGTGACAGTGGGTTTCACCACCAGCCCTACAACCTCAGCCAACCTAGGATTGCCCCCCTGTGTGGAGTATGGCCTAATCATCCCGAGTGTGGGAAGAGACCCATGCTCCAGAAGTGGGGACGTTCATGGGTCTATAAAGTTGTTAACAAATAAAAATTTTTGTGAGACATAAAGCGTCCTACTCAAAACGCTAAATTCACTGAACAGCAATGAAGGTAACAAAAGGCCTATGAAAATGAAGCGAGCAATAAAACAGCCAGCCGTTCAAATCGTGTTTAGAGTGGTTTAAAGCGAAATTAGAATGTCGTCGTCTGCGCCCGCGCGGCGCCGCCGGCCGGCCAGCGGGCGGTCGCGGTCCCGGGCGACGCAACTTTTTGCCCGCGACCCTGGTTAAGGCGTTTTTAAACGACTCTTTTAATGCCTTAAATAATAAGTGGAGAGCGATTGCAGCTTTTTTGCTTTCGAAATTGTAGTCTATGCTCTGAGGGATAAAGTGGATAAGGACCTGCGGAGCGATGGAACAGAGTAGGGTCTGCAACAAAGCCAGATAGACGATTGGAAATAGATGGCACACATGTGAAAAGAGTGTCTTTGGATGTCGGTTTCTCACAAAGCAAGAATTGAAACTTTTTTTTAAATATTTTTTTGTATCTTTTACTTTTGACTGCCTCCGTGGCGTAATGTTTAGTCCATTCGCTTTTTACTTGAAGGTCGCGTGTTCGATTCCCCGCGGGATCTAACTTTGTAAGACTCGGTTTGGTTGGTATTTTCTAAGGCCGCCTTGGCTAGCTACCACCGTCTTACCTAAGTCTTGCCGCCAAACATCAGTGTTAACAACTTTGATGTGTTCCGGCTTGAAGAAAAGATAGCCAGTTCTCCATTGCGTTGGAAAAACCTTGGTAAACCCGCTTCCATGTTCGGCATCATCGTCAGTCACCATCAGGTGAGATGATGCCAAGAGCTTGCCAATTGTGAATAAGAAAAAAAACATTTGAATTGGCTTTTTAAGGATTGATAACAAACTTTCTGAATTAGGCGCTCGCACTAAGTAACTTTTCCTGCATGGTCATAGTCTTAAAGTGAAAGAGTCAAACTAATTTCTAACCTATAATCTCAAGCAGTCTGGCCACTTTTTCGTTTAAGGGCTCTATCGCGGGACGGGTTAAGAATTGCCCTGGCTCTGTAGGCGTTCCTTTTGATAAATTTGAGCCCCTCACACAGACACTTTGAATAAGATCTTGCCATCAGCTCATCTGATGGTGTAAGTGACGATGAATCTGAAGAAAGAATCGGGCTTATCCAATATGTCCTAATGCAATGAGGAATTGGCTATCTTATCTTCACGCTGGAACACATCAATGCTGTTGTCCAGACGGGCTTAGAAAATACTCTACTACCAACCAAACCAAGTCTTACAAAGTTAGACACACCTGGAACGAACCCGCGAACTCCTGGTGTGAAGCAAATATACTAACCATCACGCTAGCAGTTAACTACCTAACTTCATTAATTCTACCGACACTATTAGTTCATTCATAGTTATTAATTAACTGTTAAAAAGTTATGAGATCTCTAGTAAAGCCAAGTACTTAGCTAAGCTACAATTTGTAATGCGCATCATAGCCATAGCCCGCGGAGCCTGTCCCAAGTCCAAAGTATATAACTTTAAGTGCTCTTGACTTTACCACATTTATTACCAATAAACAACAAAAACTCTACCTATAATACCTGACTCTTCAAACTCTACATGTTAGTAAAAATTATAGCTTAGCCTTATTAGTAAAAATTATAGTTTCATGATTGTCGCAGGTAGAGTTTTTGTTATTTAGTGTAATAAATGTAATATAGTCAAGAGCACTTAAAGCTTTATATTATGGACTTGGGACAGGCCCCGTGGGCTATGATGCGCAGCACATACTCAATTATTTTCCTCCCCCTCCCGGCGGCAGTCACTTGCACCTATTCCTAAGCCCCCTTGCCCTTGCACGCTCGCACCTTTGCCTTGGGCTCCACCCGAAGTCGAGAAGCCATGCCCAGGTGCGAAAGTTGCCCGGTTGTTTGACACTTTGTTGAATTTATTCCGGCGACTCGCCGAGTGGACGTTTAAATTGCGCCCGTGATATAATGCCCCCTCCCCCCCTCCCTTCACCCCTCACACTCCCGCCTGACCTTTCATATTGTGTGTACTTTCATAAACTTCGCCATCCCCGCCTGATAATGCGCTTGAAACTTTTAATTTGGTGAGAAACTTTGATAAGTTTGTGTAACGTTTTGATGATAAAACTCTTCGCAAGTGGGCACTTAATAATCAGTTCTCGCGATCGTTGTTTTATGTAATTTACTTATGGGACATAAATGTTTTAGTGTTGTTTTTCAATTTCTTGTAACACTAAAGAAAAGAAAGGCAGATTTCTCCTACCCAGAAATGGGGTCTAGACAGACAGACTAACAGACGAACAACGAAGTGATTCATTAATCAAGGGTTCCTTTTTTACTTTTTAGGTATGGAACCCTAAAAATCACTAAGTCCTATCTACGTCTGCACTAAACTGGTACCGACATTGCGTTGGGTATTGTCGTAAAGCTTCCACCTTCGGTATTATCATTATCCAGTGAGTGATGATGCCAAGGGCAGTCTAACAATGGAGCGGTTCACGCACTCCGCACCTAGGTTATTATTTGCCATGATCAGAGGACATCATGATATACGTAATCTGTGGAAATTTACACTGCTTTCCCAACGAAACCTATAGCGAATTACAAAAAAATAAACCACATCTCTCTCTTATCGTATGGCACAAGTAACCGTGCTATCCAAACGGTAGTCGATGGTTTCCTGGTGTTGCACTTAGCATCTCCCGCGGTAACGTGTAGGGCATCTAGATTTACATTTACGGACGTGTGCAAGGCGACCTTTATCTGGAATCAAATGTGCAGGTTTTCTCACGATGTTTTTCCTTCACTGTTAAAACAATCGGTAAGTATATGTAGGTACGTAAGTTTCGAAAAACTCATTAGTACATTGGCTATCCGGATTTAAACCCGGGACGTCTGATCGGAGGACCGAATCGTTATCGATTGAGACACCGACGCTTTTTTAACAAACACTTACAAATCAATCAGTCGATTGACCAATTTTGTGTATTTTTATACGGAGAATCCATAATTGTTTTCAGAATTGAGACTGTAGGTTCCTTAAAGTAAGTTGTTCAGTATGAGACGTAGAAGCCCTGATTAATGGCTCCTACATCAATTATGTGTACTCTTTATTATAATCAATGTAGCTTCGGTGGCGTAACGGCTAGGGCCGCCGCCTCCTGTGCGGGAGGTTGTGGTTCGAATATTGTCACGTACCAATGTGATTTCGAATTTAGATTTCATATGTACGTTGATCTGAAGGAAAACATCGTGAGGAAACCTGCACACGCCTGCGGAGAAACTCGCAGGTTGTGTGTGAAGTCGACCAACCCGCACTGGGCCCGCGTGGTCGACTAAGGCCCGATCGGTCTAATTCATGGTAGGCTCGAGCCCCTCGGTGGGGACGTGTATGAGTTGATATTATGATGATTGTTTTAGTAAATTACGAATAAAAATCTTCTTATAAAATTGATAACTATGTCTACAATTTCTTTATCGATTTAAACCCTTTTTCTAGAAAAATGATTACTCTAGTAAATTAGAATTTACTCGTACCTATGCCTATGCATCTAATGATTTTAAAACAGTTAGAATATGAGCATCTGCGGATCCGCGGTGGAAGCCGACGGGCATCATGGACTGGCTAGCTTGGCGAGCGCGGGTCAGTTTTCTAGGCATCAGTCAATAAATAACACCATTCGGCGAGCTGCTGTCTCCCGGGAATACCTTGTGTCCTGGAGCCTCCCGGTTTGTGTGGTACTAAAGGGAAATGGCCGGATGGGCTCACGACGATCTCTTGCCAACAAGGTCGATGCCTGCTTTTGGTTGGAGGTTATTTGCGTGAGTATGAGTTTGTTACGATTGATCTCAAGACAGCGGGGCCATGGTGCACTGAGGCCAGTGTTTTACATTGTTTAGGGCGTTGTATGGGGGAAAAGGGCATAGATCTGAGGTCAGGCTCGTTTTAAGCCCAAAGCATCACGCTGGCTATCCAGCGGGGGAACACAGCAAGCGTTATGGGCACGTTTGGGCAGGGGGCGCTGCGAGGAAGTCTTTTTGTGTTTATTTTACACATATTTTTCGGCGTAATTTACTTTTTTTCTTTAATTTTTATACGTCATACAAATGACTAAATGTGCTGAACCTGTCTATGTTTTGTAAGATCTGTTTATTGTATTTACCACATTTACAGCATAAAATATCTTTATCTTTAATTAGTTGTTTAAATTAAATATTATGTATTTGATTGTACTTAAATTATTGTTAAGGCGGTAATATTACAGATTTTCGTTATTTTTGACTTTATTTACTCCTAAACGATTGAAAACCCAAGGTTGAAAAAAATACCCTTATTGTTGATGATGTTCCTTAAAGTCAAAAGCTATTAGAAACACGATTGAGCAGTTTTGGCTAGATAGAGAAAAATTCCAAAGATAGTTCTACATCGTTACTTTCAACTCTAGTTATGACAAAAATTTTGAAGTATACATTTGTAAAAATAAACAACAGTATTTTTTTATGGTAATACAAAGTGAATAATGTTATTATTTTTTATACTTTCATTGTACTTTTTGATTGAAACGAAAAACCATTGAAAAAGTTAAAAAACGTGGTTATTTTCTTTAATCTTTACAAGTAAAGAAAAATACAGAGACAACTGTTCCAATAAATACCTCGCCTTAATAAACATTGTTAGAAAGCTACTTTAAGGTCATTTTAAACCAAACCGCTAAACAGGTTAAAAACCTAGTCCAATCGCAACAACAACCAACTATAATTTTGTGTATTTTCGGTTTCTGATAATTAAAAAAAAGTACTCAAAGCCTTTTGATAAAATTTATACTTGACCAACCTGGAGGCACGACCTACCAATTGAAAAAAGACTTAACAACAACAGTGGACAATTGGCGAAGAAATTGCGTAACGTACACACAAAAAAACAATCATTCTTTTAGAGGAGTACCTTTTTTGAATTGAATTAAAAAAAACAATATAAATCGAATTAATATGTCATAAAAGTCAGCCACAGTTAGAGAGAACAATATTCACAAAATCGAAGGATAATCATTTCTCGTAAAATATTTATTTTCATGACAACCTTACTAATATTATAAATTTGAAAATGTGTTTGTTTGTTTGTTACCTTTTCACGCTTCAACACCTTAACCAATCTTGATGATATTTGGCATCCAGGTAGCCTGTGTCACTGAGAAGGACATAGGCTACTTTTTATCCCGATAAAATAGCATAGTCCGATGCAGTTCCTGAGGGAACTGAATACTGCTTCTTTAGCCTGTGTCACTGGGAAGAACATAGGCTACTTATTATCCCGTGCAAATATCATAGTCAGATGCAGTTCCTGAGGGAACTGAATACTGCTTCTTTAGCCTGGGTTACTGGAAAGAACATAGGCTACTTATTATCCCGTGAAAATAGCATAGTCAGATGCTGTTCCTTTTAACTGCCTCCGTGGCGTAATGGTTAACCCATTCGCTTCACACCAGGAGGTCGCAGAATCGATTTTTTTTTATTAAAAATTTGAGTGCGTTTGACTATATCTCACCTGATGGTAAGTGACGATGTAGTTGAGGATGGTACACGCAAACTCAAATAATGCCTATTCACTCTCGCCTTGAAGATCCCCAAATTTTAGGAGTCGGGAAACACAGACGCAGGCAAGGAGGGCCATTCCATCGCTATCCGCATAATAAATGAGGAAACGTAACGCTTCGTGCGCATAGGCTGAATATCAACAACAAAGGGGTGGAACCTCCCCCTGCGTCTCGTTGACCGAAGGTGGAATGGAGCTGGGGGAATGAGGTCGTGAAGTTCTTGAGCACACTCTCCGAAATGAATTCAGAAAATCGAAAGACAGGCAACTTTGCGGCGATGCTCAAGGCTTTGGAGCTTGTTTTTGACAAGCTCATCGTCACCAATGAGTCTCCGAGCGCGCCGGTCGATAGCGTCCAAGGTATCCAGCTGATAGCGGGCTGATCCATCTCATAGGTGAGAACAGTAAGTACTCCATACAAGAACGGACTTGTGCTTGATATAAAGAGAGAAGCTGTCCAGGTGTGAAGTACCGTCTCACTCTAGAGAGAATACCCAGCTCCATTGCAGCAAATTTGGCCTTGGACTCAATGTATCTACCGAAATTGAGATTAGGTGTTATTTCCACGCCAAGAAGCTCAAGATGGTCACATATCTGAATGAATTCATTCCGGAAAGTAGGAGTCAAGTTGAAAGGACTCCTTTTAGCGGAAAAGAGACACGTCTGTGTCTTAGAGGCATTGAACCTTACGAGGTTAGAATCACCCTAATCAGACACTGCCTGAAGTGATAAGTTCATGCGCTCGATCATGGCCTCTCTCAAAGACAGCGTCTTAGCGCTGTTCGCGCGTGCACTGGATAGGTATCTTTCCACAACTGTGCTATCGTCTGCATACCCAATAATACCCGGTGTCAGCAGATCGTTTATGTGTAGCAAGAAAAGAGTGGCGGAAAGAACGGACCCCTGAGGTACCCCGGCATCGATTGCCAATAGGTCAGAAGAGCAGCCATCAATGACTACTCGAATAGACCGTTCCCTCCGGCAATCAGATACCCAGTTACACAAGCCCACAGGCAGTCCGTATAAAGGAAGTTTGCAAATAAGACTAACGTGCCAGACTCGGTCAAAAGCCTTCGAGATGTCAAGAGATACGGCGGAGCCTCACCGTGTTTCTCGATGGCCTCAACCCGTATATGCGTAGCATACACTAGAAGATCTCCAGTGGATCGACCTTGACGAAAACCGTATCGTCGATCACTTAGGAGGTCATTGTCTTCTAGGTATGCCAAAATGCGGGTGTTCAATACACGTTCCATAATCTTACAGATTACAGAGGTGATTGCTATGGGGCGGTAATTTGCCGGGTTTGCACGACTGCCTTTTTGGGCACAGGCTGCACGTTGGCGAGCTTCCAGGACTTTGGGAGAAGAGTGTTTTAAGAGAAAGGCGGTACAGACGTGTCAGAACAGGAGACAACTCAGGAGCGCAGTTCTTTAGCGCTATAGCTGGTATACCGTCAGGTTCACTGGCTTTGTTCACGTCTAGATTACGAAGTCTTTTGAGTACCTCCTTATGGCGGATATGAATAGGGGGCATAGTAGATCCGCAAGGAGTTAACTGTGGTGGTATACTATTCGCTGTATCTAGATGTGAGTTTTCGGCAAACATGGAGGAAAACAGGTTTGCCTTGTCAGTTTCCGTATGAGCCAGCGTTCCACATCGAGTTTCAGCAGTGGAGGCAAAGACTAGCGGCAAAAGTTTGCCTCGACCGATTTAGCCAAGGACCAAAACGCCTTACTCCCAGAAGGATATGAAGCTAGTTTTGATCCTATGTGGCTAATATGGTCGAAACGAGCCCTGCGCAGCGTCTTTTTGTAGGACTTGGCGGCTTTGTTGAATGACTTCTTCTTGTCACGCGTGTCCGGAGCTTTAAGATTCCGAGCGTGGGCCCACGCCTGGTGAGGCGAATGCTTTTGTGCCTCAGCAACTGAACATTTGGCATTAAACCACGGGCGAGCTTTACTCTCTAAAAGAATGTCAGAAAATGAAATATAATATTCCATCGCCTGACATATTACCTTTGAGATTTCGGTTGCACAGCTTGACAAAAGAAGATGCAAAAAAGTGGCGCATCTCATCCCAATCTGCTGACTTGTACCGCCATACCCGACTGGTGCCCTTAGGGCTGAGATCGGGAGGTGAATAAGACAGTACAGATTTCACCAGACAATGGTCAGACGTACCCAAAGGTGAGGATATTGACACATTGTAACGGTCTGGTTCTGTTGTCAGCAGAAGGTCCAAACAATTTTCCGTTTGGCCATCAACGTAAGGGACACGCGTCGCCTGGTCTACCAGCTGGGAAAGATTTAGCGACAAAGCGAGTTTGAGTGCCTAGCGTGGTCGGTCTTTTCGTACGGGAACAGCCACTCCTTATGGTGGGCATTGAAGTCCCCCAAAAGGACCAGTTGGGCAGACGGGTACCTTTATTGAACCACATCGGCCGCCTCACACAGATGTTCAAATAGCCTGGTTGTCTCCTGATCTCCGCTGTGCGATCGGTATACACAAGCGTAGACCATTTTGTCTACGCCAGTATCGACCAGCACATAGAGCGTCGAAAAAGAGGAGTCTTCTATGTTTGCTGACGTAGACACAAACACCGGCGTGCGCCTTGAAATTGTGCTCCAGGGAATACCCCGGGTACTGCAAGTAAGACGCGTCCGCCGGACGTCTGATTTGCGTCTCCGTAACAAAGAGCAGCTGCGGCTTGTCGGTCTCAAGATGGTGGTGGACCGCATCGATATTGGAGTGCAACCCTCTGATGTTATCGAGGTGCACTTTTAGTGGGAGGAAGTGCCGCCACTGTATAACTTTATTTCCTTTTCTGACTTTTTTTTATTTTTTTATTTTGTGGAGTGAATAGACAGTGAAGGCGGAAGTTGAACGAGGCGTTGATCAGAATCCAAGGGTGAATACAGAACCACTGCACTGACTCCAAGACTAGCCGCCAAGTGCAGCGATACTCTGACACCGGAACGGCATACTGATTCAGCGCAACTGCACAGACCCGCCTTCCCAAATGGCTTCCCTAGACATCGTACCGGAACACGTTTGTGAACGCTTGGCGGCACGACTTTGCCTAGAGGGTGGTGATAAGCCACGGCCGAAGCCTACCACCTAAAGAAACGCCAGAGCCTCTTTTGTTGTTCGGCAGGGTGCACCACGCGCAGGTGAGGTTGACTTGGGTCTCAGAGATGCATTCGACCCCTTACACCCCATTCCCAGTGGGGTCAACTTGTAAGACTCGGTTTGGTTGGTGGTAGGGCATTTTCTAAGCCCGCCTGGCTAGCTACCACCATCTTATCTAAGTCTTGCCGCCAAACATCAGTGTTAACAACATTGATGTGTTCCGGCTTTAAGATAACACAGCCAGTTCTCCATTGCGTTGGGGAATCTTGGTAAGCCCGCTTTTATCTTTGGCATCATCTTCACTTACCATCAGGTGAGATGATGCCAAGGGCTTACCGATTGTAAAAAAAAATAGCTTAGTAAGATGCAGTTCCTGAGGGAATTAAAATATACTCTTTTTTTGGTTAGTTTCTTTAACATTGCCATGGAACAATGGATTGCTTGAACTACAGAGATAGCTGAGGGGGTGGGAAATGACATAATTTACTAATTAGCATATCCTAACATGGTTCCCGTGGGAACTGAGAAAAAAATATTTCCGCGCTCGCGCACTTCAGCGTCGCAACGGAGCTACGGACTGAAGTGGTTTTTTGTACAGAATTGGTTGAGGGTGTGGGAAGTGACATAAACTTCTTATCAGAGTAGCCCGATATCGTTCCTAAGGAAACTGAGGAAACCTCATGTCCGCGCTCGCGAGCACCTCTCACCCTAAAAGACAGTCATAAAACGATGTCTACGCGGGCGAAGCCACGGGCAAAAGCTAGTTAATAAATACTTTTAGGTAGCTACATGAAATTACATACTTTATTGAAAAAGTAATAACAACCTATTCTCCCAGGACCAGGCTGTCTGTTGGAGCAATGTTAGATTTAAAATGTGGTTACAAGTACGCACCTACCACAAGCCAAGTTATTAGACTACTGGTTGTCCGTGGCTTCGACCAAGTTGATATCGTTTTTATGACCGTCCGGGTGTAAAAAAATAAGTATTCCTTCGGGAACTATGCCAGGCTATACTGTTATTATGGAATAAAAAAAGAGCTTATGTCATTTCTTAGCCCGACAATTCCTCTGTGCAAAAAATGCGTTGCTCTATTCATCATTGGAACTTAAAAGTAGGACAAGCAAACACACTTTCACATTTATTGTACATTATATGTGAATGAACGATAAAATATTATTGGATTAATATAACATTTCATAATAATAATAGTTAAGATTACCACGTGCGAGCGACAAAGTGGTAAACGAAAGCCTTTGAAAATTGGATTCTGAGATTTTGATGAAAACGTACTTTATATTATTGTGTATACTTTTAGACACCTAAAAATATGTGAATGTATATATGTCCGTTACCCTGGTTTGCAGAGAAACTACTGGATCGATTGTGATAAAACTTTGAACATACCTCCTGTATTTTTTATTGTTTTCTCAGAACTCGCTGTGAGGATGTTTCTCAAATTTTTGTCAACCAGCTAGTCTAGTCATAAGTAACATTTATAAACATCTAAAATACGGCATAGGTGGTATCTCCGGGAAAAATCTAAAACTGATACTTGTCATACAAAAAAAATTATTAAAATATGTTTTTCTCCAAGATGGCGCTATGGATGACGATCAAATTTTTACCATCAAGAACAAATATCAACTCGTATATAGTTCGTTCACTCAATAAACCGCATTTTTGACGGCTCCCGTCAAACACTCTGTCAAAGGTGCCGCCGGCTTCGGCGCGGCGGGCGGCATAGTTGAACTTTGGGCGGCACCTTTGACACAGTATTTGTAGGAAGCCGTCAAAGATGCGAAATGTACTTTATAATATTCTTTAAGTGAAATATTTGTGAAATCTCTAAAAAGGTATCTCCCATACAAATTTAACTTTATAAGAAGCTACTACGAGAAAGTGATGGTCTCCGTTTGGGCTTTCGATTTTTCTGTATTTATCTAGGTAACTAAGTATACACATTAATTAACATTTTAATTTTATTGGTACTGTGAGACTACTACGTGCTACGGATTATAATAGGGTCATTACTAAGCCTACGCTGCCTGTCCGTCCGCGCGTGTGATCGTCTGTCTATCCGACTTTTAAAATGTTGTTTCTTTTGAACCGAAATAGGTAGCCGGCTTTTATTTTCCAAAACAATGTGTAACTATTTTATTTTTAGTTCACACAAAAAAAGTGAAAATTAGTGAAGGTCTTCGTGAAACTGGATATCATTCCTAAAGTAAAATAATAAATAATATAACACGTGCAGCTTATGGGTCAAGTAAACGAAGAGTGCATACGGAGCTCTGCGTATCAAGCGAAACAATACCCTGAAGATGCTGTTGGGTCCGCCGCGCTTTTGCAGTACCCCCGACATGTTTGCGGCGGCACAAATTGATGGTTTCCACGCCATCATCAGGAAAGGCTGTGCTTACATGCTGAAGCGTATGCGTGCCAGCAGTCCAGTACCAACAGTATCCTGGGCTTAGTCGCTGATAGGTGGGACAGTCCGATGCTAAAAGGGTGAATGCACCTTCACGCTGTGAATTAGTATCTACCGCTTTTCATCGTATGACTGCCATTTTATTTAATAAGTTATTTTTTGTTGGACTATGGACTGTACTAACAATAGTTTAAAAGGTTTCTGTATTTGTTACTAACACATTTATGAGCCAACAAAGCTTTAAAAAAAAGTTGTTATTTATTTATTTATAAAACAACCAAGTTTGAGTTGTACTCGCGCTAAGGAGTCCGACCTGAATAAAAAAAATATGTCACTCGCGTTGATGTATTTTCTTTAGAAGATGAATATATATAGTTGTTTTACTTGTGTAGAGAGATGTGGTGGTACGGAACCTTTGGTGCACTAGTCTGACTCGCACTTGACCGGTTTCTTTTTCTTTATGCACAATTGGTAAGTGACGATGGTGCTTAATATGAAGGGTAACTTTTCATAGTATACAAGGCTAGAACGCAGAGGCTGGGGCTGCTGGCGTATAGTTGCAAGTTGTATACAAGGTCAGAACGCAGAGGCTGGAACTGCTCGCGTATAGTTGCAAGTTGTATACAAGGCTAGAACGCAGAGGCTAGGACTTCTCGCGTATAGTTGCAAGTTGTATACTGGCTAGAAGGCAGATGTTGGGACTGCTTGCGTTAATAGTTGCAAGTTGTATACAAGGCTAGAACGCAGAGGCTGGGACTGCTCGCGTATAGTTGCAAGTTGTATACAAGGCTAGAACGCAGAGGCTGGAACTGCTCGCGTATAGTTGCAAGTTGTATACAAGGCTAGAACGCAGAGGCTAGGACTGCTCGCGTATAGTTGCAAGTTGTATACAGGCTAGAAGGCAGATGCTGGGACATCTCGCGTATATTTGCAAGTTGTATACAAGGCTACAACGCAGAGGCTGGGACTGCTCACGTATAGTTGCAAGTTGTATACAAGGCTAGAACGCAGAGGCTGGGACTGCTCGGGTATAGTTGCAAGTTGTAAACAAGGCTAGAACGCAGAGGCTGGGACTGCTCGCGTATAGTTGCAATTTTCACAGAATGTGTATTTCTATTTCGACTGTAACAACAAATACCAAAAATTTGAAAATATGAAAAAATACAGGGGGTTTTCATACAAAAAACGTGTTTTTATAGGTCTATAGAAGTATTTTAGATTGAGCTCCATCGTGGAAACGGTAATACGTAAAAGTGTGAAACTTAGTGGTATGTTAGTCATAATACTGTAGTAAAACATCAAGTAATAATAATTGGCCAAGTATGAGTCGTACTCGCGCTAAGGAGTCCGGACTGAATGCAAAAAAAAGCATTTTTTATTTTATTTTTAATTCGTAATTGGTAAGCCCTTGGCATCATCTCACCTTAAGTAAGTGACGACGATGCCGAAGATAAAAACGGGCTTACCAAGATTCCCCAACGTAATGAGCATATTTTTGTTGCTCGCTTTGATGTCTTTTGTTTGTAATGTGAATAGCAGTAGCGGTTGTGGGACTTATATTTAAAAACTTATTTAAGTTGCAATGTATGTATGTTGGTTCGGGTGGAATCATGCTACTCGATTTTGAAGCATATATCTTCAACTGATTGAGCTGAAATTTAAATGTATATCGCATGAAAATAAAAGCTTGTACCAAAAAGCTTTTAGTTTTTTCGAAAAACATGTTATTTTTTTGGATTCACAACACCAGTATCAGAAAGTATACACGACTAGTACGTACACATCGTAAATACTTTCTAAGAACAATATGTAACTATGCAGAGCAATAACTATAAGGATATGTGCTGGCCTTGTATTCTATCAAAAATCGCAGATGAAAGCTGACTCACCGAGATTCTGTGACGCAATAGGAAACCGGCGGCTATTTTGTTTTAATTAAAAATGCATTTTTACTCATCGTCATCATCATCATATCAGCTCATATAAGTCCCCACCAAGGCGCTCAAGCCTATCCTGAATTAGGGCGATAGGGCCTTAGTCGACCACGCGGGCCCAGTGCCGGTTGGTCGACTTCACACACAACCTGCGAGTTTCTCCGCAGGCGTGTGCAGGTTTCCTCACGATGTTTTTCTTCACTATAAGAGCGTCGGATAAACGGACATATTAAATCTAAATTCGAAATCACATTGGTAAGTGGCGAGATTCGAACCACGACCTCCCGGACAGGAGGCGGCGGCCCTAGCCGTTACGCCGCCGACGCTTAGTAGTATTAGCATTTTTACTCAGTTCGGACTTATTGGCTTGATTATGACTCAAACTGAGCCAATTTTTATTATTTTTATTCACTGTAGGATTAGTACTTTCATCACACCAAGTTTCACGCTTGCATGTTTTTTTTTTGTATTTTGTTTTGAAATTGGTAAATAAAAATAAATGTGTAAACGTTTGTGTGTACAATAGAGCTAAATTTAAAATACCTATAAAACACGTTTTTGTTATGGTGATTCCCCTTAGTTTTTCACTATTTGATAATATTTGTTGTTGTAGCGACAAAAAAAATACAAAAACTATGGAGATACTACTAAATCCTACTAGATGTTGCTAATTTCCTCACGTTCATTAAAAAAACAGGTTTCTTATATGGGGACCCCTTTCATTTATAATTTTATATTATCTCTATTATTTGTTGTCATAGCGGCAATAGAAATACACACTCTGTAAATATTTTAACTTTCTACTTATTACGCTTCATGAAATACAGCCCGCTAACAGACCGATAGACAGACAGACGGACGGACAGGACGCGGAGGCTTAATAATTTGGTAGTACACTCTATGTGTGTGTGTGTGTGTGTGTGTGTGTGTACGGAATCCTAAGAATGGTTGAATACAACTACGTAACTAGTTCAAAGGCAAGTTCAAATAAATATAATATTCTGATAGTGATTACTGTAATCGAAGTTTTCATTTGTGTGCACGTCACGCAAGAAGTTTTGCTCCTAGACCTTTCGCGTGGATCTTCAACCGACATTGCAGTATATATAGTACAAACATGTAGTTCGTCCCTGGTCCTAGGTGCCCCCCCCAACCCACCCCTGTCCCCCGCCCCCCGTTCCCCGAGGGCGGCCTAGGCGAACTTAGTTAAGACCTAACTTAAGATTGTCGCTGGACAGCCCTGTGCCCTGTGCCGCGTGGCCGCGCCGCCGCAGTTCGTAACCACTGATTTCGTAACCAGGGACCGGTAATTTTATGACGTTATTGAGAGTTTTCATTATACAGAGAGAAATTAGCGTCAAAGTAAACCAACTGGAGCCAGAAAATTTTGGCGTTTCAAAGAGTGAATTGTTATATGGAGTGATGTTTTACAGAGTTTACACTATATTTTATACGCCTTTTAAAGGATTTGAGTAAAGTTTTTGAGTGGCGACCGCGCATCGGAAGACGTAGCGTAGGCAGGCCTCCCACTCGACGGACCGATGCACTGGAAGTCGCTAGATGAAGGCAGCGCAGGGAGTCGTTCTGAAAATCCTTGTAAAGGCCTTTGTGGACGTCTTTCGTCTGATTGACGATGAAGAGTGGAATTGAAATCGTGGACCAAATTTTAAACTCAGGATCTACTCAAGAAACTGAACAACTCTCCTCCAGTAACCTTTACAATCGGATCAACGAGATTCCTTGAGGAAACTTGTTTAGTTTTATATTTAGAATCTACAATTAAAGTCATACTGTAGCTGAAAAAGTAAGCACATCCAATTATTTAAAGTCCCAATCAATAAAATAACTTCTGTTTTACACTTACTGTTTTACATTTACCTGATACTACTCGTACATCTGAGTCCCTGTTTATCTTCAAGAAAATCACTACTGTAAGCTGTGAATACCAATTTACTTTTTTATACCAAAATAATACTTTTTATAAAAAATTACTTTTAAATACCAAAATAATATTATATATATATATATATATATATTTCTGTGGTTATTATTTATTAAAATATGTATGTTACATGTAAGTATTATGTATATATAACTTGTATTTATTTCTTAATTACTATTGAATTACTGTTTTATGTTTGTTTTTATTTATATAATATTTATTTGTTTTGATTTGTGTTTTATATATTTGTGGTGACTTTGTCTCACATACGCCTGTCATAAAATAGCGATCTTGTAATGTTTTTCTCTAGTATGCACCTAACTGTAAATTGTAAATGAATGTTTTCTTTTGTTGCGAACCTAACTTTTGTGTCAATAGAAATATTTTTAACAGTATAGTTTTACGATATTTGTCATTTCTAAATAACCATTAGGTATTCTGTCGACAACCGTTATTTAGATCCTTTAGTAATAATTGGTATTGTGCAATATATATGTTTCTCAAATAACAACAGGCATTGTCTAATATAACTTCTTTGGCCGTAACGAATGTAACCCTTGCTTTTGTATTTCGTCGGCTTTCTAATTTCGCGTAAATTTTAATTGTTATGTTGTCACTATTTTTCTGTTTGTATAATATTCTTTTGTGTGTATGTCCCGTTTAGAAAGCGTCCGATGAAAACCGTTAGCTAGCTGCGATTATTGTGTAGCTACGTTCGTTAGGGAGTCAGCATCAAACCACGGTATAGCTCGGACGTTTTCTCACATGTACTGAGATCTTTATTATACAGTTATCGTACTATATTTGACGAACTTTTAATTATCTCCGACGCACTCCACACCCTTGTACGTAGCGCGCGACAGTGGTGACCCCGACGTGATCCATTCGGTTATCGTGCGCCTAAGGTGTGTGTGAAGTTTTAATTGTATACGCGTCGTGTGTTAACGAACCTGTGTGACATTTTGTGACTTTTTAAGTGAACTTTTTAGTGCCGTAAAAATGCCTAACGAAAATCACCCTGTAGAAGGCGTCAATGGCCCCGCGAAGCATGTTTTGTGGCCGCGGATGGCTCAATTTAATACGGCGGACCCTGAGACCTGGATGAAGTGTGCTGAGAGCTTTTTACGCATGTCTCAGGTGACGGACCCCACCGAAAAATGCCTGTTCATCATAAGCAAAATGGATTCCCTTGCGCTCAGAGAGGTGAGCGATCTAATCGCCGACTTATCAGTGCTGACGTTAGACCAATACGAACAACTTAAAGGAAAAATCGTGAAAAGGTTTGGAGAGTCGCAGACGGTGAAAACACAGCGGCTTTTAGAAGGAGAAGAGATAGGTGACCGCACCCCATCTCAGTTCCTGAGACATTTAAAATCCTTGGCGGGCAGTGCTATGTCAGACGACGTGCTACGTGTCATATGGACGAAGGGCCTACCAAACGAAATGCAAGCGGCAGTGGTGGCGAAACGAGACACGCCGCTAGAGACGCTTGCGGAGATTGCCGACCTCGTTGCGGAGAATACAAGGCTCCGATGCGTGAAGCCATCGCCGACAGTAGCAGCCGTTGCCCATGCAGACTCCGCCCACGATCGCATCCAGCAGTTGGAAGGCGAAATAGCTGAAATAAAAGGATTGTTACGAAATATGTCAGGTCAGTTGCAAGCTTCTAACGCGGTGAGGGACGCGAGGTCACGTACACAATCCCGCTCGCGCGGTCACTCGAGGCGACGCTCATCGTCAAGGACCCGACCGGAAAATTGGTTATGTTGGTACCACTACAAATTTGGATCAAAGGCCAACACCTGTGTACAGCCGTGCGCGTACAAACCGCCGCCGGGAAATGCCAGCGGGAGCCATTAACGGCGGATGAGATCAACTCCCACACAGCATCACGCCGCATTTTTCTCACAGACGTGGACAGCAAGGTGAGGTTTCTGATAGATACGGGCGCAGATCTTTGCGTGTACCCGAAAGCGCTAGTTCATACGGCACGCAACATGTCTGCCTATGAGCTAGTCGCGGCCAACGGAACCCCAATTCCTACATATGGTACAGTCGCTCTAACACTTAACCTAGGTTTAAGGCGAGACTTCCCATGGATTTTTGTTGTGGCTGATGTTGAGAAACCGATCATCGGTATGGATTTTTTAGCACATTATAACCTGATGGTCGATGCAAGAAATAAAAGCCTGGTAGACGCGACCACTGGTCTCAAGTCCAACGGACAGACAACACGGTGTGAGCAGTTTACGGTAAAAACCGTGACCGGTACTTCACCGTATCACGACCTCCTGGCTAAGTTTATAGATATCACGCGCCCAGATGGAGTCGTGAAAGAGGTCAAACACAATACGAGGCACCACATACTGACCACACCGGGACCGCCAGTGGCACAAAAACCACGTCGCTTAGCTCCAGATCGACTCATAGCGGCTAAAAAAGAATTCGAAACTATGGTAAAGCTAGGAATTGCCCAGCCATCAAAAAGCCCTTGGGCCGCACCACTAGTTATGGTACAGAAACCCACAAATGGAGAAAAGCCGGAAAAACTTTCACCTTTCACCGGGCCGGAAACCGGGGAACAACAAACCGTGAAGCATCGTGCCTGTGGAGATTATCGCGGGTTAAATAATAGAACTGTTCCTGATAAATATCCAGTGCGTCATATACACGACTTTTCACAGTGTCTAAACGGTAAAAAAGTGTTTTCAAAAATTGATTTAATCCGCGCCTTCAACCAAATACCTACAGCCGAAGAAGACATTCCGAAGACGGCGATAATAACACCGTTCGGCTTATTTGAATTTAAATTTATGACGTTTGGTTTGCGCAACGCAGCGCAAACCTTCCAACGGTTTATGGATGAAGTGCTCAGTGAGTTAGAGTTTTGTTACTGTTTTATTGACGATATATTAATCGCATCAAATGATGAAACCGAACATTTAAAACACCTAGAGATAGTATTCAATAGATTAAGACAATACGGTGTAGTAATAAACCCGTCAAAATGTGTATTCGGCCGAACCGAAATCGACTTTCTCGGCTATTCAGTATCGGCCGACGGTACCCGCCCGCTACCTGAGAGGGTCGAAGCTCTGCGTATGTACCCATTACCCGAAACCGCTAAGGGCCTCAGACGGTTTTTAGGTATGCTAAACTTTTATAGGAGGTTCATACCTAATGCCGCCGCCAGCCAAGCTAGCCTTAATAAGCTTCTGGGCGATAAAAAAGGCAAAACGCCAGTCACGTGGACTGAAGAAACAAAAAATGATTTTTGTTTATGTAAAAATAGTTTAGCACAAGCGACATTATTAGCCCACCCAGGTGTCAATTCTGAAGTAGCTCTATTTTGCGACGCCTCGGATAATACAATGGGCGCCGCCTTGCAACAAAGGACAGATAACGGCTGGGAGCCGATTGGGTTCTTTTCAAAGAAATTAACGCCCACCGAACAAAAGTATTCGACATACGATCGCGAGCTACTTGCTATCTACGCTGCAATAAAATACTTTCGGCATTACTTAGAAGCGCGTCCTTTTGTCATATTTACTGATCATAAACCAATTACCTACGCGTTTAGTAAGAAAGACCAACAATGCTCGCCTAGACAATTCCGTTATTTAGATTTCATAGGCCAATTTTCGACTGACATTAAACATATCAGCGGGGAACATAATATTCCAGCTGATACATTGTCACGAATTGAGTCGATACAGAAGGGCATAGACTGGGAATCACTCGCGACTTCACAAAAGAACGACTCACAATTAAAGTCATTAATTGAAAACAATAGCTCTTCGTTGCAGTTACAACTTATCTACCTGTCCGATAGCGACCAGCCAGTTTATTGCGATGTCTCTACGCGAACTGCGAGACCCTACCTAACAGAACCGTTCAGAAAAATCGCGTTTGATACTTTACACCGGAATTCACATCCGGGTGCGCGAGCCACAAGCAAGCTTGTTTCCAAACGTTTTGTCTGGCCTTCTATGAACTCAGACTGCAAACAATGGGTAAAAGCGTGCATAGACTGTCAAAGGTCAAAAATAAATAGACACGTCGTAACTGCACCTGGCAAATTCGCGCTGCCATCATCCCGTTTTGAACACATACATCTGGACATAATTATTATGCCCGTTAGCGAGGGATACAGATATTGCCTAACTTGCGTAGATCGGTTTTCAAGATGGCCTGAAGCCATTCCGATAATGAATCAAGAGGCGGAGACAGTCGCACGCGCATTTTATTTTAATTGGATAGCGCGTTTTGGTGTTCCGCTTAACATAACGACAGACAAAGGACGGCAATTCGAGTCACACCTATTTAGAGATCTAAATGCCCTAATAGGTACGCAACACTTTAAGACTACTGCCTATCACCCAGCTGCAAACGGAATGGTAGAGCGTTTTCACCGACAGCTAAAAAGCGCTATAATATGTCACGGATCTAACAGTAACAGTTGGACGCGAATATTACCGACTGTTTTGCTAGGCGTTAGAACCGCATGGAAGGATGACCTCCAAGCTACTTCCGCAGAATTAGTTTATGGACAGAGCTTACGTCTTCCAGGACAGTTCTTAGGAACCGATACAATACCTAGACCGTCGCAAAGTGAATTCGTTAAAGAACTATGTAATAACTTCAGACAGCTTAAACCCATAGCTGGAGCGAGCCACGGCCAGAAAAGTACCTTTATCTATAAAGACTTAGCTACGACTAGTCATGTCTTTGTTCGAGATGACACAATCAGAGCAGGTCTTCAACAACCATATAACGGACCTTTTAGGGTGGTTAGCCGAAAAGAAAAAACGTTTGTCTTAGACATGCGCGGTCGCGAGATCGCGGTTTCAGTCGATAGGCTAAAGCCAGCTTACGTGTTAAGGGAAACGGCACATCACCCCGAGAATAGCTTAAGCGACTCTGAAGACACCGTAATACGGTACAATAGCCATCCCCAACAGGGTAATAATGGGAACAATGGGAGCGGTACCTCTGAGGCGCACACGCCGAGCGCCACGCCAGATTCAACAGGTGTTAGGCATTCAAATATTCCTCGACGCACAAACAGGTGTGTCCGCTTCCCAGATTTTTACCAAGCTGGTTTTGCGTGATTTATATCATGGCGTTATTATTATTAATTTTTTTTTCGTGATTTAGACCATTGTGTGTATTAAATAATCTGTATCTTTGTTTGTTTTTGTTTTTTTCTTGGTCTAAACCACTGGAGAGGGGATACTGTGGTGACTTTGTCTCACATACGCCTGTCATAAAATAGCGATCTTGTAATGTTTTTCTCTAGTATGCACCTAACTGTAAATTGTAAATGAATGTTTTCTTTTGTTGCGAACCTAACTTTTGTGTCAATAGAAATATTTTTAACAGTATAGTTTTACGATATTTGTCATTTCTAAATAACCATTAGGTATTCTGTCGACAACCGTTATTTAGATCCTTTAGTAATAATTGGTATTGTGCAATATATATGTTTCTCAAATAACAACAGGCATTGTCTAATATAACTTCTTTGGCCGTAACGAATGTAACCCTTGCTTTTGTATTTCGTCGGCTTTCTAATTTCGCGTAAATTTTAATTGTTATGTTGTCACTATTTTTCTGTTTGTATAATATTCTTTTGTGTGTATGTCCCGTTTAGAAAGCGTCCGATGAAAACCGTTAGCTAGCTGCGATTATTGTGTAGCTACGTTCGTTAGGGAGTCAGCATCAAACCACGGTATAGCTCGGACGTTTTCTCACATGTACTGAGATCTTTATTATACAGTTATCGTACTATATTTGACGAACTTTTAATTATCTCCGACGCACTCCACACCCTTGTACGTAGCGCGCGACATATTTATGTAAGTATATATGTATAATTTCGTAACATTTTTTTATCTGCAGCCACCTGCATTCAGCCTTTTACCTACCAACTCCTACCGGTTACCTTAAGGTTGCCTGGAAGAAATCGCTAAAAGCGATAAGGCCACTTTTGCACTGTACATATTTAAATTAAGTTTATGTAATGCTTTTTTGGTATGCAATATAGGATATTTATTTATTTATTTATTTACACCTTTGTTTCTATTAACTTTTGATATTTTAAACCCTTATGAAAAACGGGCAGAAGGAAGACATAATGACGCCGAATTGTTTTGAGCACCGATGCAAACAAGCAATAAATCTGCGTTGTTTACACTTTGTTTCGCCGCGCGCGGACACGTGCAGGAAGATTAAACTGAAACTAAGCGACAATTTGGCACGTGCCGGAGTCAGGTGGGCCCACGCCCGCTGCTCGCGAAAGTCGCACAAGGGCCGCCCGTGCGAGGCACGCGGGCTCGGGTTTCCCATTGGTAGGTCGGGCCAAGTTCAAATGTGTTTACATTGTAGAGCAAGTTATTGTTGGCTTACCTTACTTTGAGAACTGTTCATACCGCCTCGCAACACTCATGTTATTATTCATATATAAAAGGAAACCGTGACTGACTGACTGATCTATCCAGCTTGTATCACTAGACGGATCGGCCTGAAATTTTGCTTACAATTATTAATTATGACGTAGACATCCGCTTAGAACGGATTAGTAAAAATTCAACTCTTAAAGGGGTGTAACGGGAGTTCAAACCTATCTCTGCACACTTCAAGAACTCTACAAATCATTACGAAATTTGACATACACATAGCCAGTGCTATGGAGATGAACATAGGATTATTTTTATCCTGTAAAAATAGCATATTCGATTTTTGGAAAAAATAAAGGGAGGGGGGTAAGCAAACACGTTATTTTACGTAAAATCATATTTTCAGACCCAAGAAACTTAAAAGGTTCCCGCAAGAAAATAATAACATGTATCTCTGGGATGGCACTTCTGATTCTGAAAAATCGGATAAATAACCCATTGTTTACTTGTGTCGACTATAGCAGATTTTTTGGGAAGTCAATATATATTGAGCATGCTAAAACTGTGAACTGTTTTTTTACGCAATATCTAGTCATATAGGTCAGGCTAGATACTCTCTAGATACTGTAATCGCTTGACTTGCCAAATGGAAGAAAACAGTGCGACGGTAGAGGACTACAAAAATATCCCATGTTTATTTGCTAGTTTTCCTTAAAAAATAAAATAAATTTAGACCGTGACCTGAGACGAACGTTATTATTGTGTTCATGATACCAATGCTTTCAGGACTAATAGTAGGTATATAATAATGTCTTGCTGAGTACGTCCCTGGAGTAGGTAGAGTTGTCTCGCGGACAGCCGCGATGCGCCGTACAACACAACTCCTAAAGCGGAGTTGTTGCCGCCAGCCTGCGCCCGCGTCGCGCTGGTAATCGCGGCACGAACGAACCGCCAACAGTTCTCTACGTGTTTCAAATTATGCTTCAATGTGTGCGACGCTCAAATGCTACGTTGAGTTTTATGTTCATAGTTCTAATTTACAAATACTCAGTTACTTGGTCAACTAAGTATAAGCAGCTTTATCATACATTACATACATTTTAACCGCCTCCGTAGCTCAGAGGCAAAGTTCACTGGCTTTACACAGGAGGTCGCGGGTTCGATTTCCGGCGGGGTCAATTGTAAGACTCGGTTTGGTTGGTGGTAGGGCATTTTCTAAGCCCGCCTGGCTAACTACTACCATCTTATCTAAGTCTTGCCGTCAAATATCAATGTTGATATCATTGGTGTGTTCCGCCATGAAGATAAGATAGCCAGTTCCCCATTGCGTTGGGGAATCTTGGTAAGCCCGCTTCCATCTTCGGCAACATCGTCACTTACCACCAGGTGAGATATTGTCAAGGGTTTACCAATTGTAAATATAAAAAAAACATATCTGGCTACTCAGGTAGGTATCCAGGTTTTTTTACGAATACTATCGATGTTTTTCTCGACAGTCAGCAATCATCAGTAATCAGCAGCTTTTGTTAATTTTGCTTTTTTTACCAGCGATTGGTTTCTTTTTTATTTATAGTTTATTGTACACAGGAAACATATATTTACACAATATGGTTATAGTTTTCTACTTTTTGCGTGTTGTGCACATTTTGCGTTACCTATCACATTTTGCTCCGAAGGAAATGAAACGAAAGTACACTGCTGTAAATCTCGTCATCATTATATTTAACCGCCTCCACAGATTATGGTTAGTCCAATCGCTTCACACCAGGAGGTCGCGGGTTCGATTCCCGGCGGGGTCAACTTTGTAAGACTCGGTTTGGTAGGTGGTAGGGCGTTTTTATAGCCCACCTGGCTAGCTACCACCATCTTATCTAAGTCTTGCCGCCAACCATCAGTGTTAACAGCATTTTTATGTATTCCGGCTCGAAGATAAGATATCCAGATCACCATTGCGTTGGGAAATCTTGGTAAGCCCGCTTCCATATTCGGCATCATCGTCACTTGCCATCAGGTGAGATGATACCAAGGGCTTACCAATTGTTAAAAAAAATCAGTCGATAGACGTTCACTGCTGGAAATAGGCCTCCCCCAAGGATTTCCACGATGACCGGTCCTGCGCTGCCCCCATCCAGCGGCTTCCGGCGATCTTCACCAACTCGTCAGTCCACCGTATGGGAGGCCTGCCTGCGCTACATCTTCAGGTGCGCGGTCGCCATTTGAGAACTTCACTACCCCAACGGTCATCTGTTCTACGAAATTCGATCGCGTAAGGAATTTCCGAGCATAGCTTAATACATTTGCATAGTCACAGATGAGAGATAGTTACAGATTACTGAATATTTTGTGAACAACTCATTTATCGGCAATATGATCTGTGCAAACCATTATTAGTTATGAAAGACCTATTCAACGATGTTCTACACGATAGGATTGGGTACGTGAACAAAAAAAAATTACCCGCACTTTACACGTACCCTGATTTTTTTATTCCACTACCTACTTGATAGGGGTCTGATTGTTATGATTGGGTCAGTGGTGCTTCCCAAGAATAGTACCACTCTATCTGTTTTGAAAACACACAGGCGTGTCGTAAGAGTTGACGCCAACCCACGGATTTGTTCCGTAACAAATTTCAAAGATATAGCTATAATAGTCTTCCTATTTTTTTTAATTAAAATTTTGAGTGCGTTTGGCAAGTGCCGATGCAGCCGAGGATGTAACACGCAAGCTCAAAAAGTGCCCATTTACTCTCGTCTTGAAGATTCCTAAATTATACGAATCGGGGAATACAGACGCCGGAAGGGAATTTTGACAACGGAACCCTAAAAATAGTAAGATTTTAAATAAATTGCAGATATGAATTATTAAAGACTTGAGAAAAACTTAGATAGTTGATCTATTTGATCAAAATAATGGAAAATATCCACAGGTGGGTCATTAGTCTACTTAGGTTAATTCCTCGTTCAAAACAATGTTCTCCAAAACTGTGTTTTGTATTAATCTTCTTAATGCTGGACTTTATAAAGCGCCCAAGACGTTGTCCAGCTCTATGTTGTTTCTGTGACCTTTTCTCTAATTATTATTAACTGCGCCAAAGCCTCGCACGCGCGTTTGTGATTATTATTCGGCGCGTGTCGTATTAGCAGATGTTTTCTTGAAAATACATTGTTTTGTGTGTATCCTACCTATTATTATCAGAGATACCTTTTTTATCCACAACTGGTAAGCCCTTGGCATCATCTCACCTGATGGTAAGTGGCGATGATGCCGAAGATGGAAGCGGGCTTACCAAGACTTCCCAACGCAATGGGGGATCTGGTTATCTTCGTCAAGCTGGAACACATCAATACAATACATTTTGGCGGCAAGACTATGATAAGATGGTAGTAGCTAACCAGGCGGGCTGTGAAAATGCCTTACTACCAACCAAACCGAGTCATACAAACTTTACCCGCCGGGAATCGAACCCGCGATCTCCTGGTGTAAAGCGAATGGACTGACCATTAAGCCACGGAGGCGGTACCTCGCAGTTTGTACTAGAAGGTTACTTACTATCTTTAAGATTTTTGGTCCAAATTATACATAATTAAACAAATTATAGAGCGTCGGTGGCTCAACCGGTAACGACTCGGTCCCTCTAACCAGAGGTACCGGGTTCAAATCTGGACGGCCAATGTACCAATGAGTTTTTCAAAAAACTTACGTACATATAATTACCGATTGCTTTAACGGTGAAGGAAAACATCGTGAGGAAACCTGCACACGCCTGCGAAGAAACTCGAAGGTTGTGTGTGAAGTCGACCAACCCGCACTGGGTCCGCGTGGTCGACTAAGGCCTAATCGCCCTGATTCAGGGTAGGCTCGAGCCCCTCGGTGGGGACGTATATGAGCTGATATAATAATAATAATAAAAATATTAAAAAAATTATACGTAACTTGGACTTGTAATGAAGTGAATACAATAAACCAGTCAAGTGCCAGTCAGACTCGCGCTCCGAGGATTCCACCAGTCCTCTGGATAGGTACTTCAAAAATATCAACGAATACAGCAATGATACTTATCATATCATTACAGCTCATATACGTCCCCACCGAGGGGCTCGAGCCTACCCTGAATCAGGGCGATTAGGCCTTAGTCGACCACGCGGGCCCAGTGCGGGTTGGTCGACTTCACACACAACCTTCGAGTTTCTTCGCAGGCGTGTGCAGGTTTCCTCACGATGTTTTCAATGATACTTATATAGAGAATAAACGAGAGCATCAGAAAAAAACGGTTTATTTTATTGGGCTCCAGGTGACGAGACTTTATTACTATGTCTACGCTGTCCGTCTGTCTGTCCAACCTTTAATAGGCTGTATACCCAATGAAACTGTAATAAGTAGCTGGGCGAAATTTTGAAAGAAAATGTACTTATTACTCGGAGGAATATGACTATTCTATGGGATTTTTACAAATTAATATTAAAAAAAGTTAATTGGGTCTCCATATAAGATACGTATTTTACTACGCGGCCGGTGACTGCCCATTGGCTAATGACATAACAACTTGTTTATAATAAGGTCAGTTCAGGAGATTTATAGACTGCACCATGCGAACTAGACTCTACAGTATAATAGGTATAGTATAGTTATAATAACGTATCTTTCACAGATCAAAAATAAAATAATGTATATTTAACTGCCTCCGTGGCGTAATGTTTAAGTCTATTAGCTTCATATCAGGAGGTCGCGGGTTCGATTCCTGGTTGAGTGTTAATTCGTATGACTCATTTGGTTAGTGGATAGGCATTTAAGCCCGTCTGGCTAGCTACCAACATATTACAGTAGAACCTCAATAAGTTAAAAACTTCGAAATCTCGAAAAAAAAAATTGTTCCATTCTCTTCAAACACCAAAACCTCCATTACTCAAAATGTCAAACCTCTATTAGTCGAAATAATCAGTGAGTCCCTGCAAGCTATTTTGGTACATATTTTTCCTCCATAACTCAAAAAAATTCGATTGGACCTCTGTATCTCGAACATAGAAATGTTATATTTTACAACCTTTACAACTCGATTATTTTAAACTTCCTGTATAGTTCAAAAAAAAAATAAGTTACCGACTTTGAGAATTTTCCGACAATGTAAGTACACCATTGTTTCTTAGAAAAGAAAAGAGTATACAATAAATAGGATTAAGGTACCTTTCGCGTTATAAGTCCAGTCCGGTAATAAGGAATTTGAGATCAATAATCACACGGATGAAACAATAATGCGATTAATGATCTTCAGTAACCAAAGATATTTAAACATTAATATAATTACATAAGTACACATTTAATTATGGTGAAGTAGGCCTTATTAGTTGTTACCCTACCATAGTAAAATAAGGCCTACTTGTAACGTTTTTTAAAGGTTAATTTTGTTTTAGTTTATGGTAAAATTTCCATTTTTTGTTTATCATTTTATAGAAAATATATTAAAGCAATGATAAACATTAAAACTTGTTGATTAAACTGAATATTTTCCATTTCATTACAAATATCCCTTAGCTAGATCTTATTACCCGCTGGTACCTTACCACGAATTTATAACACGTGTTTGCTTGTTTGGTGTCAGGAACTTTAGAGAAGCAAGTCTCTATTGTCGACTGAAATATTGTCAGAAGTAGTTTGGTTCTACTGCAATACACATCAATTTGTACAACAGTTTACTAATAAAATTGTTAAAACATGAGTGCTGTGAAACGTAAACTGTTGATTTATAATTATGTATGTAAATAAAAATAAGTGTGTCACCTCTGCCACTTGAATTTTTATTTATTTTTACATCTCTAACTCAAAATTTATAGGAACGAATCTCAACCTCTATATTTCGAATCAAAATCCGACTAAGTCGAAATCCTCCATAAGTCAAAAACTCTATAACTCGATTTTTTTGACGTCTCCCTTGATATTCGACTTATAGATGAATCTAAGTTTTGCCGCCAAGCATCAGTGATAATAGCTTGGATGTGGTTAGGCTTGTAAAGATATCTAGTTCCCCATTGGGTTGGAGAATCTTGGAAGGCCCGCTTCCACTTTTGGCATCATCGTTACCTAGTATTAGGCTTAAGGTCATCTAAAGGGCAATGAAGCGAGCTATGCTCGGAGTTTCTCTGCGTGATCGAATCAGAAACGAGGAGATCCGCAGGAGAACCAAAGTAACCGACATAGCTCACAGAATGGCTAAACTGAAGTGGCAGTGGGCAAGGCACATAGGTCGTAGAACAGATGGAACAGTTCTCGAGTGGCGACCGCGCACCGGAAAACGTACCGTAGGCAGGCCTTTCACGCGGTGGACCGAAGAACTGGTGAAGATCGCGGGAAGCCGATTGATATGTTTCGGCTGATATGATAATGAAAAAAAATTACTAGAAAATATAATGCGTGCTGCCGTACAATATATTTTGTGAAAGGACTTGATTGCCTTCACGCAATGTAACACGACGCAACACATCGAGGTGTCACGTGAAGAAGAGACTTTTCACGTCATGTACACTAAAAATACACCTTTTTACCGCCATGCTCTGTTATCAATTCTACCTGACCCTATAAACAAACTCATATCATACCCGCTCTATAAGGCATGAAAAACGACAAAAGCCGTCGATTCTTCCGTTCCCCTTTCTATTTGAACCCAGTTCCCGGCGCTAAGTCTCGACACGAGTTGCCAACTCCACTGGCGAGTCCCTCCACAACTCTGCGGAACGTGCAAGTCGAACGAAGGCAGCGCCAGGTGAAAAATCTCCAACAAGTTTTGCATCTTTTTGTTGAACCGGGATCATGTTAGGGAAATTTCTTCACAGAGAAGTTGGCGTGAGTGAGTAGAGGAAGGTTTACCGAAATATTCAAATAAGGAACAAAAGTTACGCTTTGTTAGTTTTGAATGTGAACAAAACCGGCCGAGTGCGAGTCGGACACACGCACCGAGGGTTCCGTACCGCCACACCTCACCACACAATTATAACAATAATTCCTAGACTCGTCGCCTATTCTCGCAAATAAATTACTTTCTGAAAATGTACCAAAGTGCGAAGAAGACTTTACATTTCGATAAATTATCCACACACAATTGTTAAAGCTTTTAAGTTGTTGAAACTTAAATATACTGAAGATCTTTAATTTAATAAAGTAATAATTTAATAAATGACTGTTAATTTAATAAAGTCCATAATTGAAACTTTAGCCCCTTACTTGGCCGATCTATTCAACATTTGTATTAATACTGGAGTGTTTCCGGATCTCATGAAAGTCATGAAATATAGTAAAGTTGTCACTCTTCAAGTCCGGAGAAAAGAAAGTCCCAAGAAATTATAGGCCTGTTTCTATGCTACCAGTTTTAAGTAAGGTATTTGAAAAACATATACTAAACCAAATGTTGACTCGATTTTTTTCAAAAACCTTAGTTTTAAGTAAGGTTTTTGACAAAAGGTTATGGAGTAACTTATTGATATTAAAGCGAGTCAACATTTGGTTTAGTATATGTTTTTCAAATACCTTACTTAAAACTGGTAGCACAGAAACAGGCCTATAATTTCTTGGGACTTTCTTTTCTCCGGACTTGAAGAGTGACAACTTTACTATATTTCATGACTTTCATGAGATCCGGAAACACTCCAGTATTAATACAAATGTTGAATAGATTGTTGACTCACTTTAATATCTTTAAATATATATAAATAAAAGGGCGTTCAACAACGGGCGCAGGAGTTGAACTTATTAAAAACATATATGATGCTTTTGAGAAATCCCAAAACGCAATAGGGATCTTCTGCGACTTGTTAGTGGCATTCGATTGTGTGGAACATAAAACTCTGCTTGTAAAACTGGACCAATACTGTGTTAAAAATAAAGCTCTAGATCTTTTAGAATCGTATTTAATAAATAAGATACAAAAAGTATAAATAAATAGTACGAAATCAATTGGTCCCTCAAGGTTCTATTTTAGGACCTTTCCTTTTTTAAGTTTATATTAATGATCTACCATTCATGTTTGAATCACTGTCGAAAGTTATTTTATTTGCGGATGATACGTCACTAGTTTTTAAGGTTGACAGAAAAACAGATATGTCTGATGAAGTAAACGAAACTCTTTCAAAAGTATACAATTGGTTTACTATAAATAAATTAGTATTAAACGCAAAGAAGACCAAATGAATTAAATTTACATTACCTAATGTTATTGAAGTAAACAACAATGTATCCTTAGCTGGTAATGTATTAGAATTTGTAAATCAAAGTGTGTTTTTAGGTTTAACTGTTGATTGAAAGCTTCAATATAGAAAGAAAGAGTGAAATTTTCACCTCTTTTGAATAAATGTCTTAAATCTATTCATTTCAAACAAAACATGTATATGAAAATGCAGTTTTTTTCATCCAGTTCAGACTCCTTAGCGCGGGTACGACTTACACTTCGTTTTAATTATTAATTGTTGTTTTACCTTAGGATCACTACAAATGTCAGGCTTGTATGTATTGCAGTTTTAAAGATAGAGCAAGAATAAAAAAACCTATTCCTTTTTTATTTTTTGTAAATTTTTCTCAGTAAAATCATCATCAACATCACATCAGCCGAAGGACGTCCACTGCTGGATATATCCCCCAAGGATCTCTACGACGACCGCCTCTGCGCTGCCCGCATCCAGCGGCTTCCCGCGACCTTCACCAGGTCATCGGTCCACCGAGTGAGAGGCCTGCCTACACTACGCTTTCCGGTGGGTGGTCGCCTCTCGAGAACTTTACTGCCCCAAAGGCCATCTGTTCTACGAGCAATGTGCCCCGCCCACTGCCACTTAAGTTTAGCAACTCTGAGAGCTATGTCGGTTACTTTGGTTCTCCTACGGCTCTCCTCGTTTCTGATTTGATCACGTAGAGAAACACCACGTAGCACGCTCCATTGCCCTTTGGGTGACCTTGAGCCTTCTTATGAGGCCCATAGTAGGCGACCATGTCTCAGTTCCGTATGTCATCACTGGCAACACACACTGGTCGAAGACCTTGGTCTTAAGACACTGCGGTAACTGGGTCGTAAAGATATTGCGAAGCTTCCCGATCGCTGCCCAGCCGAGTTGGATTCGTCGATTAATCTCTTTCTCGAAGTTGGACCTACCTAACTGGACTGTTTGTCTCAGGTACACATATTCGGTAAAAACTTCGAGTGTAGAGCCTACAACCTTTAGAGGAGTAGGTATGATACGGAAGTTTGACATAATTTTCGTCTTGTCCATGTTCATTCTAAGACCCACTTGTTGAGAGGCTCTACTGAGGTCATCGAGCAATGTGCTTAAGTCGTCCATAGTCTCAGCCATGACCACGATATCGTCAGCGAATCGAAGGTGGGTGATGTACTCGCCGTTGATATTGATGCCGAGTCCACCCCAGTCCAAAAGCTTAAAAACATCTTCCAGGGCGGCGCGGGCGGTGAACAGTTTCGGAGATATAACGTCTCACTGTCTCACACCTCGCTACAAACACTTCAGCACTTCAATATATCAACCACCTCCGTAGCTCAAAGGCAAAGTTCACTGGCTTTACACAGGAAGTCGCGGGTTCGATTCCCGGCGGGCCAATTGTAAGACTCGGTTTGGTTGGTGGTAGGGCATTTTCTAAGCCCGCCTGGCTAGCTACCACCATCTTATCTAAGTCTTGCCGCCAAATATCAATGTTGATATCATTGGTGTGTTCCGGCATGAAGATAAGATAGCCAGTTCCCCATTGCGTTGGGGAATCTTGGTAAGCCCGCTTCCATCTTCGGCAACATCGTCGCTTACCACCAGGTGGGATGTTGTCAAGGGTTTACCAATTGTGATTAAAAAAATAATTTCTATAGTCAATTAGGCACCTCTGGAGAGACTGTAACACAGCCCAAGTTTCGACCGAATCGAAGGATTTCTCATAGTCCACGAATGCCAAGCATAGTGGCTGATTGTACTCTTCGGTCTTCTGTATAATCTGCCGCAGCGTATGTATGTGGTCTATGGTACTAAAATATCTTTTTCAGAAACCGGCTTGTTCGGGAGGCTGGAAGTCGTCAAACCTGCGTGAGATACGATTCGTAATGACTCTCGAAAACAGTTTGTAGACATGGCTTAGAAGTGAGATGGGTCTGTAGTTCTTCAGCAGGGTATTTTCGCCCTTTTTGAAGAAAAACACGACAACACTTCTGTGCCATGCCTTAGGCGTTTGTCCCTCGAGTATAACGAAATAAAATAATTTCTGAAGAGTTATAAGTACCGGTGTTCCACCTGCTTTCAGAAGTTCAGCCGTCATTCCATGATCACCCGGTGCCTTATTGTTTTTAAGCTGTTTTAGAGCCATTCTAATCTCGTACAGGCTGAAGTCCGGGATATGTTCGGTATAGTGTCGGGTAAGTTTAGATCTTGGATCTTTAGCCAGAACGCTGACAGGCAGACGTGTGATCGTGTTCAATTGTCCGTAGAACTTCTCAACTTCTTCCAGCAACTCAGTCTTAGACGATATGATCCTGCCATCCTCAGTCTTCAGCTTGTTCAGTTGGCTTCGACTAGCAGGCAGATCTTTTGCTAACACTTTTGAGCCTTTGTTGTTCTCAATCGCCTCTTTAATACAATTTGTATTATAGTGGCGCAAATCGCGAGTTAGAGACTTAGAGATCTGCTTGTTTAGTTGCCGATACTGAGTAGCGTCTTCATAGGACTGCAAAACCAATCTGCGTCTTTCTTCCATGAGGTTGCTGGTGAAATCCGAGATTTTTTTGATTCTGTTTGAACGGCGAGTTTTAAAAATCTTAGACCCGACCGTTTGGACAATTTCCACGAACCTGTCGTTATAATCGTCCACATTCTCGCAGTCTCCGAGGCATTCGAAGCAATGGTGCAACTCGAGCTGAAAGTTCTCGGGGTTTCAGAGCTGGATGGGCACTGGTCGGAGCGTGGACTTCATCAGTCGACATCTTTCTAGCTTGGTCTTTAGATTCAATGTGCCTCTTACCATTCGGTGATCGCTTCCTGTTTTTACCGAGTTGATCATAGAGACATCATTGAATATTTGCCTTCTCGTCGACAAGATGAAGTCGATCTCGTTCATCGTTACGCCATTGGGATGCAACCATGTCCACTTTCGCTGTTTAGGCTTTTTGAAGAAGGAGTTTATCATAAAGAGGCCTTCCCTCTCCATGAAGTCGACCAGCATTTGGCCACGTGCATTTCTCTCTCCATATCCAAATTACCCCACTCTCAGCTCACCATCACTTCGTTTGCCCAGTTTCGCGTTAAAGTCCCCCATAACAATGGTTTATTGGGTCCGGGAGCTATTATGTAGAGCTCTAGAGATATCCTTATATAGCATCTCCTCTTCGTCGTCGGAGTGTTGCGCGGTTGGTGCATATACCTGAATAACTTTCAGCGAATACCGTTTGGCAAATCAGAGAATAAGGTACGCTACCCTCGTCGAAACAATCTCGATCCGGACCACATTGTTAATGAGGGACTTGTGGACTAGAAATCCGACACCACCCTCGGACAGTTGGTCGCCCTCCCGAAATAGAGCAGGTTTCCGGATTTAAGGATTATGGTGTCGTCCCCCTCTCTTCGGACTTCACACAATCCTACGATGTCCCATCGTAACCCGCTCAATGCTTCCTCGAGTTCTGTTAACTTTACGTCGGTTCGCAGTGTGCGCGTGTTGTAGGTTGCCAGGGCCAGAGGTCTTTTGTTTTGGTAGCCAGGCATCTGCAAGGGATTCTTCGCACCCCATGCCCCGCCATTACCTTGACCGCTACCGGAGCCAGGAATAGCGGGGCCGCCGGGGACTAGGGGCCGTTTTTTATTTGTGTCGATCATTAGGGGGTTTTGCCATAATCGCCATGCTTGGCAGGCGGGTTGGCGATCGCAGTGTTGTTGCAGGTTGACTGCAAGTCACGGAAATACGTTGCTGCTCATCTTCCGGTTTGAGTCCCTTAGTCGGCTCTTACGACAGCTATTGGATGAAATAGGATGGCCCTATTCTAAGCCGGGAGCCATACGGCTCAGTAAAATATAGTACATAATAATTTCAGTTAGTATTAGAATCAAACTTCAGGATCACTACGAGTTATGATTTATTTCAGTTTTTTAGCATTAATTGGACTTAGGTTCTACTTATCGACTTAACTCAAAGACGATCAGCAGCGGGAGACTGCCTTGACTGCGATGCGATCGTCCGACACTGCTTCCACCTGCCAACTTTCGTTTAGAGCGTGGTTGTACGATCGCGTGTGGGCAATGACGTATGGGACAGTTAATGTTGGAGCGATTTAAATGATGGAACACAACACATATAGTTTTGGGTTTAGATGTAGTTTTATTATTTAGCAAGGTAGCACAAATTACTTAAGTAAATTAATAAATATTGAAAGTAATGAGCGGCGGTCAGTGGCCGTGTTGATTGCGAAGATAGAATAGAATTATTCGCGTTCCAGTGTCTAGGTGGCGCGTAGTAACTAATTAGTAATCTGTGGTGGCGCTGGCTGTCGATGCACTCGAACCGCTCTCTAGTCTTAAGGGTCGCTCGTACAGTTAATATAAATAAATACTCGAATATTGACAACCCTATTGAATTGAAATTAAGAGTCTTATATATTAACCTAAAATTATTTTATACACAAGCTAATAATCATTTACGCTTTTACATAATTAGGCAGGCAGTTTTATAAATATTACATCTACATTCTTAAAATCACATCGAAGGGATGATAAAATATTCCTTGTATTCTAACATTGGCTAGCTATAACGGTACAGATATAAAGATACAGACTTTCAAAAGTCAGATACAGATAAACGGACAGCGCAGGCTTAGTAATAGGGTCTCGTTACCTGGTACGGATCCCCAAAAATCTTATTTTTAAGCTCAAAACAATTAGAAGATTTTAATTTCATAAAAGAAAAAATAACTGCCCTTATCATAGGACATGACTATCGCTGTCTCAAATAATTTATCGCCCTAAAAAGATTTAGCAGCAACAACGAAAATAACTTATCTGTGTCTAATCCGTTAGCTTCCTGAATAGATAAGCCTCAACCTCACCTTTGAGGCATTGCCAGCCAGGACATAGACTCAATAGCCACTCAACTGCCACGTACCAATCCTAATGTCAGCGCTTGGGTTTTCACTGTCCTAAAAACAAAAGAACGCGGCAAATATTCCAAAGTCCGTACCACAGCAACCACACATTGAACGAGCTAATGAACAAATTTTCTCGTCATGAAAGTGCGATAAGCTCATTAAATATCCAGGGCTAAATCCCCACCGGCCGCGTCCCGGATAAACAGCTTTCGCGCCATCAATGGTTAAAAATCCTTTGTATCCGCGTGAGAAAACTTGTATTGCTATTGCATATTTAACAAATCAGGCCAGTGGTTCGCCGCGTAGTTAGATATGTTTATTTGTGTTGCAGCGAGTTGCGAAGGCACTTGAAGTAGGTGCTTAGTGATGGGCTCATGCCTGAGTGATTTAAGATGGTATCGAAATAGCGGTTAATGCACATTTTCAAAAAAAAAAACAACGAATCCAGATAGCGAGCCATAAACTTATGAGGTCACTTTCCGATTTTTTTATTTTGGAAAAGAAGAATAAAAGAAAAGCATCGGTGGCGTGACGGCCCTGTCCGGGAGGTTGCGGTTCAAATCCTGCCACGAACCAGTTACTTTTTTGAATTTAGATTTCATAGGTACGTTTATCCGACGCTCTTGCGGTGAAGGAACACATCGTGAGGAAACCTGCACACGCCTGCGAAGTAACTCGAAGGTTTGTGTGAAGACGACCAACCTGCAGTGGTCCCGCGTGGTCGACTAAGATCCGATCGCCTTAATTTAAGGTAGGCTCGAGCCTCTCGGTGGCGCTGATATTATGATATGAAAAACGAGAAGAAATACCAGAGATCCAAGGTACAGAAAGTATAAAAAACTTGACTCGACTTCGTTCTTGGATGTAGATTAGCAGAAAAAAGAGCTATGGTAAAAACTACGGTTTTTGAATATACAGATTTTTTTATCCATATACAATTTGATTTATGAATTGAATGAAACAATACATATGAAATTTGCATAGACAAATACTACAGGCGCTCACAGAATGATACCGATAAAAGATAAAAAAAAAAGTTTGCATCCCTCAGGGGGGAAATCCAAAGTCGACCGGTTCCCTACTTCGCGATTCGCCAATACAGTTGTAGGGCAACCTCCACTAGTCCGGAATTAAACCCCGTGTGTGAAGTATGGTCTAACCTATTATGTTTGGGAAGAGATCCACGCTACTTCCAGTTAGAAGAAATCTAGTATATTTTAAGTTTTGTGCATTTACTTGTTACTAAAACCAGCTGATTTGTCTCATCACTAGCGGGAACCAGTGTCGGCAAGCACCTGGCCGCCCAGAGTCAATATTGAACTTTGCTACTTGGTATTAAGAGCGGCAGCGGGCGCGCAGGTGGGCTGTCCGGCCAACTCACAAAGCCCCGAAGCGTAATAAATAAATAGTTGTAAGTTGTAGGTCGAAAGTTGTGAGGTTGTGCGCAAGTTTTCGTCACGTTGGTACGTAGTGTCGAATGTGTGTATCGAAAACGCTATTTCGAATGATATTATGATTACGGCATCAAATCAAATCGGGACAACACGGACGGGTAGATGCAGTGCAAACAGAATAAACTATACAGCCACGCTGTGCGTTTTCTCTTGTGTATCCTTTAGTATCTGGTTTGGTTAGATTTATACAGGTTAATAATAAATATTTACACATCCATAAAGTAGCAATGAATAGAGGTACCTCTAATACTCTGGGTTTGTATGGGAGATACAAGTACCTTATTTAGATTTTCCTGGAATAAAGAACTACCATTAATATAGATGGCCAAATACAGATGTAATTATACATAAGTTTTTTGGGGTACACCCGTTGTTATTGAATAATATATAAATGTATATATATATATATACACCTGGGGTACCCGTAACCTGCAAAATTTCATCAAAAGTATTGACAAACTGAAAGTGGGACTTGACGTGATTTTATTTAACACAATATATAAGCAGGTATTGATGTTGTTTTTACCTCTACGTTTCGACTATGCTTTGATAGTCGTGGTCGCGAATGGACCGTGTCATATGTTATGAATAATCTTGAAAGTTTAAAGTGTTATATTCATCAAAAGTAGTAAGAGACATTTTTGAGAAAAAATAATAAACAACCAAGTGTGTATGTGAGGTACGTTAGTCATATTTTTCTTGGAAATACGAACCATTATGAAAAGTAGACCGCCTATACATAAAGAATAACGTACAAAGTTTCTTCGAAATTATATAGCACTATTGGATGCCCGCAGCTTCGCCCGCTCAGATCCCGATTTTTGCGCTTCCCGTGGGAATTTCCCAAAGTCCTTTCTTAGCGGATGCCTACGTCATAATATCTACCTGCATGCCAAATTTTAGCCCGATCCGTCCAGTGGTTTGGGCTGTGCTTTGATAGATCACTATGTCAGTCAGTCAGTCAGTCAGTCACCTCTGAGTTATATATATTTAGATAATAGAGCTTTTTTAAGCAAAAAATATTTTATTAGTTTTTTAAATTATATTTTCCTACGATGGCAACCGCAAAAATAAAGGTAAGAAGAAAACAAAAAATGAAAACGGCTAGAGATATTAAAAATATATCCCTAACCAAAATTTTTTTAAACTTTTTTGGTGTTTTTGAACCTTATTAGTGTAAAAAAATCAATTCCCATCAAAACTGGCATAACATACCAGGGTCGCTCTTCAGACGGTCATAAGTAAAAATATGGTGCTTTCTCTGATCTTCTTAGACAGACATACGTATTTGATTTGCCGCGTACGAAAATTCGATGTAAAAAGTATTGGATGTAACGACCATTCTGAACAATGACAGTGCGCAGAGAAAGTTGAGGAGTTGCGTCCGCTTTCCTCACCTGAATTACCTTTTTTGTTTCAATAGTTTCGAACTCCGTGCCTGGACTCCAGCGGTGCGGTGGGCGATTTGCAAAATCTGCATGAGATACTTTTGTGGCGGAGCTACATTACATTCTCCTTTTAGGTCTATAGGTCTATTATTTGTTACATTGAAATCTCTTTTGGATATCTGAAGTATCTTTCCTTATGTCGGCTTAAAATGATGAATACATGCGGAATTCTGTTCACAGCGAAAATCGTTATTTCACTGAATTAAGTTTATCTATTCACCTTCCCCGAGACTCCTGCCGCCGCCGCCGCCAAACCTTTATGAAAACGGTTATATGTTTGATTTCGAATACCATGGCGGGATACCACTTAAGACATAGCCTAATTATTTTATTACTTTAAGGCGAAACCCTTTCAGAAAATAATGCAATCTCCAAAATCGCGGGTTGGAAAAGTCATTTTTCTGCGGTTGAAACTGCAATACATTTATATTTTTTTATATAAATTTATTGCAATATGTCTGCTACAAAGTGTAGGAGGGCAAAACACGATTTGATAAAACTTTCTCTACAGAAAAAAATTGCAAAGTTCGTTTAAGGTTATCAATTTTCGCTATGTTTTAGCCCAGAAAAACCAGTTTTACTTCACTGCAGTTAGACATAGCACATTATTTTTTTCTTTCTTATTCCTCAATAAATCCTGACATATTGTGAAGAAAAATAATTGATGGAATCTCCTTGGTGATATTAACTTCTTGGATTTGTCCTGTGTCGTAATGGTATTTTTAATATTTTTTTTACTTTTGGTAATGGTGAATAAAAAAAAATCGAGCGAGACCTACAGTACTCGCATATGATGTGTAACATGTGACAAAATACTTTAGGTTAGTTAGATTTGATGACGATATTGTACCTGGGTAGCGGATCTGACAGTAACGAAAAAAACCGACCAAGTGCGAGTCGGACTCTCGTTGTTACACATTTCCGTCCCATGTTACACATTTCCTTCGCATTTCACGAAATCACTCCCACAAATTGCAGGAAAGCGAGAGCAACCGACCAAGTGCGAGTCGGACTCTCGTTGTTACACATTTCCGTCCCATGTTACACATTTCCGTCCCATTTCACGAAATCACTCCCACAAATTGCAGGAAAGCGAGAGCAAAGATGTTACACATCAAAAAATTACAACATTATTTTGTTAGAGGAAAAGTGTTATATATATGATTCTATTTTTAAATTTCGTTATGGTATTTATAAAGTGTGCCAATATAAACTCGTTTTGAAGTTAATAATTCGAATTTAAATATATAGGAGAAGATAAATCCAATTGACACTTTTTATGATAAATGTCACAGTGCCACCCATATGAAGCAAATGATTTCCAAAAATGAAAGGATAGATAGATAGAAGCACATGATTATGTAACAACCAGTCCAATCCCAATAAAGGAAGGTAATAAATGAGATTGATAGTAATAGGTAGAACTAGTCAAGTGTCACCTATTCACTAAAGCAATACCTACACTTGTCCTAATTCAAATATTAATCAAGACGTAACTAATTTCCGCAGTCATCCTACTAATATTATTATAAACGCAAAAGTTTGTATGTATGGATGTTTGTTACTCTTTCACGCAAAAACTACTAAACGTATCTGGCTGAAATTTGGTAGGTAGACAGATGAGGACCTGGATTTACATTTTTTTAAATTCACATTTGGTAAACCCAAGAGCAAATGGCCGTTGGAGCAGTAAAGTTCTCAAGTGGCGACCGCGCGGAAAACGTAGCGTAGGAAGGCCTCCCACGCAGTGAACCGACGACCTGGTGAAGATCGCGGGAAGCCGAAGGATGCGGGCGGCGCAGGACCGGTCGTTGTGGAGATCCTTGTAAAGGCCTTTGTCCAGCAGTGGACGATTTTCGGCTGATATGATGATGATGATGATGGTAAACCCTTGACAACATCTCAACTGATGGTAAGTGACGATCTTGCCGAAGATAGAAGCGGGCTTACAAAGATTCCCCAACGGAATGGGAAACTGGCTATCTTATCTTCGTGCCCAAACACACCAATATGATAACAACATTGATATTTGGCGGCAAGACTTAGATAAGATGGCCAGGCGGGCTTAGAAAATGGCCTACCACCAACCAAACCGAGACTTACAATTGACCCCGCCGGGAACCGAAATCGCGACCTCCTGTGTAAAGCCAGTGAGCTTTGCCTCTGGGCTACGGAGGCGGTACATAGGCTACTTTTTTCCACGCACTGCACACCCTCGGTTACAGTTATGGAAATTATGTTCACGCGACCGAAGCTGCTGGCAAAATCTTGTATCCAATAATAATCTGTTTGGTGTTAATTATTAAGAAGGAGAAGGCTTGATATAAGTACCTTGGATCGGCCGACACGTACTGCCATTGAAACTTAGGTAATTAAACAAGAAGTGACAAAAATATTTTAGGGATTTCACTTTGATAAATCTTCTCTTGTTACAAGCTTTTACTAAGTTTCCCCCCCCCCCTGTCCCGGTGTCTGTATCAATCATGCATACTTGCATCAAATCTTTTAATTTACATTTGAGCGCTTCAGCTGAAATTTTGCACACTTATTTTGATCGGATGACCATGCAATATGTTTCCGGTTTCCGATTGAGCTGAAATTTTGCATGCATATTTAAATCGGATGACAATGCAATATTATCATGACATGGAGTGCTGATCTGATGAAGCAGCGGCAAGGTAACCGTGGGAACTACATAATAAAATAATGGGGATGCCATCGAGTTTGAGCTCGTTTGATTTGTGTTGACTGGGACCTGGTCCTAGATGATACCCAAAGTCTGATGATGGCGTCAGAAGGTGGCACCCTGGAAAATGGCTAAAAGCTAGTAACTTAAAATTTAGGGGTTTTCATGGCCTGTTTTCCGAATAAGAGGTACATAAAACGATATAGGGTGAATCGAGCGTTTGCTACAGGCACTGGACGTGAGCCTAAACCAAATGTAAATACGTGTAACAATTAAATCTCTTTCCCGTACATTGTTAAACAACATAGAAAGAAACGAACAGGTTGTGAATTGTTAATCAGGGGGCACGCGTGCCCCCCGCCAAGTCAAGAACGGCCGTATGTATACCCTTTTATGGAAGCAACTGAACGCATTTAACAGCTCTTAATTTCTTTGTTAGGGACTGAAAAAACTGCCTGAATTTTACATTGCCTTGTTCACGTAGTATAGACAGCGTATATTCTAAATTAGAAGTTTCTATCTTTATTGCTTTTTTTAAATTTCTTTTATCGAAGTTTATTTTTTCGCAATTGGTAAACCCTTGACAACATCTCACCAGGTGGTAAGTGACAATGGTAAGTTTCGATATTTCGTCCCTCCCTCACTCACTAACTCACTGGAGTCAGTGAGTATTGATCATCAGAACGATAGACCACTTCCAGTTGACTTACAAAGTTTAAATTTGGCATGTAGGTAGGTATGTCATTGGGAGTTTATAATGGAAAAAGTCTGAAAATATCCAATATTTACCCTGTGAAATAGGGGTTTCCAGTTTATATGGAAGTCAACTTCTCCTAACCTAATTTGGACAACTTGGAGAACCTTTTGGTAATCAAGTAGGTACATCAATTGCTAAGCAATTGCAGACAAGCACGGACGTACACCCTTTTCGCAACTGAACGCATTTTCGAGCTCTTAATCAGGGGGTACGTTAGTGCCTCCCACCAAATCGAGCGGACAAGCACATTAGGGAGGGGTTGACAGTTTGCATGAAAGTCCATTATTTTCAAAGAGCTTTGCTTCAGCCGACAGCCATCTTACATGAATTAGAACCGCCAAAGACAAAAAAGAAAAACTTCCTTACAAGAAAAGAGAGATCCCATGAAAAAAATATGTAATAATTCGCCAGGGCTCGTGACTCTCCCGTAAAAAATATGGGATCTAAGGTGGAGCCAAGTCTGGCAGTACTTTATAGGGATTCGTTTCTCAAAAGGTAAAAACCGAACCATTATAGGATCACTCGTGTGTCTGTCTGTCCATCCGTCTGTCACAGCCATTTTTTTCGGAAACTACTGGACCGATTGAGTTATTTGGTACACATATGTAAATTGATGACCCAAAGACAGACGTGTAACGTAAATATAAATGAATTTCAAACATGAGGGCCACTGTTTGGGGGTAAATAAGATTTTTATAAAAAAAGTTTTTAAAAATATATTGTGTGATTATCAAATGAAAGGGTTTGTTTTGAGAATATCAAATATTTTTTGCATAGTTTAAAATAAAAATTTTAGAAGTTATTTAAGAAAATAGACGATAATTGACCAACCTTCCCTCCTCCTTATTTCCGAAACTACTGGGCCTAAAATATTGCTAAAATCACAGTATATGAGGTTAAATGCATAAATTAAGGGAAAATCTATGAAAAAATATAAAGTCATTAAGTTTCCACAGGAAAAATTAAATTTTTAAGTCCAGAATAAGAAGACCCTAAATAAATACCAAGAGCAAAGTATGTACTGAGAGGTCTTGTTCTATTGGTAGTAAAAGTTTAAGTGCGGCACCTTTTCTGTGTGACTCCTAGTCGCACTTGGCCAGTTTTTTTTTAATAAATATTTAGCAAATTGAGCCTTAGTTCCCTTTTAAATAATTATACTGAGTAAATTAGTAAATGATGATGACTGAGTAAATAATAAAACATATTGTTCTGACTTGACAATCACGAAATGTATTTGTTTGCATAGAAATTATTTCCAGCTGGTATGGCAGCATATTTTTAAGCACTGTCGAACATTTTTTACTTGTACTTGAGGTAGTTGAATAGAATCTCCTTACATTTCGTGATTTCCAAGTTAGGAAATATATTTTATTATTTACTCACTGCCACCTTCAGGATTCGATATTTCGTCAAGACCTCAGGGGAGTGCTAGTCTGCGCATTTCAAGAATACCATATTAGCGGACTGACCAGACCCAGTATTCATTTCTTTAAGTTAATTGAAATTTTGTTACTAGTGAAAAACTCTTTTTTTTTAACAATAACACTCAGTATGTTTAAAAGAACTACGGTGTAACTTGCAAACAAGTACTGCCAGACTTGGCTCCAATTTAGATCCCATATTTGAACGAGAGAATCACGAGACTTGGCGAATTCTTACATTAAAATGTTTTGTAGGCACTTTTAATTCACGTGCAGCGGCCCGTTTAATGTCGTCCAAGTTCCAAAGGATCCTTGTCGTCTGTACCTGCCACTTCCAGTGCCATATTCACATCTCTGTGGTATGAGCGCAAAACTAATTTAATACACAATCAACGATGAGCATCTCCGAGCGATCCGTCCCCCGGGAGTCGGGACGAGCACCAAAACATGTTTACGCATCAGCAGCAGCACGACGCGATACACCAAATGTAATTTTCCACGGCAATCTGACCGGCAATATTACCGGCGGTATTTATTCCCGGCCTCATTACAGCCGCGGGATCCAATCGCGGGATCCCGAGCCGGAGACGGGATCATATTGGTCGTAGGGACTCCCTTGAGTCGAGTTGAGATTTGAGGCACCACTGTAAATAGGACGCCCTCGGCTCTCAGCGGAGATGTTTTTTTGAGGATCTGCTCTAGATCGGGGGTCTACGCAGACTGGTTGCGAGTTATGATGTAATATCGGTTTTATTGGGGGCGTCGAAGGTGGTCCCACGTGATCGAGGTGTCACAAATAGTTTTTCTGCTTCGTTTCGCGCGTCTCCTCGCGTTCGCTGTCTGCTTGATAAATGTGTAAAAATGTTGCGGCTGCTATATTCACTAAAGGGTATTTCCGAACATGTCATGGTTATAAAGGGGCACAAAGTGGGTAGAATTGATCGATTTTGTGGAAATAAGCATTTAGTATCAATGTAAGGCAGTTTCCTTCCCAAATATAACTAGATTGATAACTGAGAGCGTCAGTGGCGTAACGGCTAGGGCCGGCGCTTCCTGTCAGGGAGCTCGTGGTTTGAATCCTGCCACGTACTAATGTGATTTCGAATTTAGATTTTATATGTACTTTAATCCGACACTCTTACGGTGAAGGAAAACATCGTGAGGAAACCTGCACACGCCTGCGGAGAAACTCGCAGGTTGTGTGTGAAGTTGGTCAACCCGCACTGGGCCCGCGTGTCGACCACGCGGCCCGATCGCCCTAATTCAGAGTAGGCTCAAGCCCCTTGGTGGGGACGTATATGAGCTGATATGATGATGATAACAGGGATGCATAATAAAGACATTTCAACGATGAACTTAGGAAACTCAACAAATTGCCCACAGGGAAACCATACGAGTAAGAAATTTCGATTTTTCCTTACAAAGTAAGCAAATACCTTTTTTTCAATTGATCAATTATTGGCCAGTGCAGCGATTCCGCGACTATATAGCAGTCATACCGCGACTTTGTCTGTCGCGTCTCTCGCAATAAACTTGTCATTTACGTTTTTCATATCAACTGATTTACCTATATGAAAGAAACACTAAATGTCTATGTCAATACAACACTAAAACTACATTAAAATTGTTTCAGCCATTATGGAGACAAATGCGCATAAACGCACATACTAAAATTCTTTCACGATTTTACAATGTTATGTAAAATAGATTATTTATGAGATGTCAAAAACATATTTTGCTCCGATGAGTTCGTTTTATGTTGTTCATAACCGCCCACTCGCGCAGGCCGCCCTACAGTTGATTTACAATCATCCTGTATTTGTTAACAAAACTTCACTATGACAGGCGCAAAGTGAGCGTACAGTACTTACGTGATAAGCGAAGCAGTTAAGAGGAGTGTATCCCCAGCGCACTGCATGCAAACCTTCTTTGGTTCTTATTTAAATGTAATTATCAATTAAAAAGTTATTGAAGTTTTGTAAACACGTTCTATAAACGTTGACCGCCTCCGTAGCCCAGCGGCAAAGTTCAATGGCTTTACACAGGAGGTCGCGGATTCGATTCCCGGCGGGGTCAATGTAAGACTCGGTTTGGTTGGTGGTAGGGCATTTTCTAAGCCCGCCTGGCTAGCTACCACCGTCTTATCTAAGTCTTTCCGCCAAAATATAAATGTTGATATCATTGGTGTGTTCCGGCATGAAGATAAGATAGCCAGGTCCCCATTGCGTTGGGGAATCTTGGTAAGCCCACTTCCATCTTCGGCAACATCGTCACTTACCACCTGGTGAGATGATGCCAAGGGTTTTTTACCTATTGTGAATAAAATAAAAAATATCTGTGTCGTGTGTGTCTTTTATTTTCACATTTTCTTGAAAAATACAAAGATTATCATAATTTTGAAAAGATTTAGGTAAATATATTTGATCTAATGTCTCTTTCAATCACTTTTTTACGGAAATCTAAAATCGGAACTTTAACCACAAAACACAGATATTAATTGTGTCTAGACTTTGATTGATTAATATTAAAATTTTTAATAACTTAGTTTGCAGGAGCCTTTTAACCGCCTCCGTGTCGTAATGGTTAGTCCATTCGGTTCACACCTGGAGGTCGCGTTTTCGATTCCCGTCGGGGTCAACTTTGTGGTGGGGCATTTTCATAGCTCGCTCTAGCTAGCTACCGCCATCTTATCTAAGTCTTGCCGCCAAACATCATTGTTAACAGCATGAAGTGTTTCGGCTTAAAGATAAGATAGCCAGATCATCATTGCGTTGGAGAATAAGCCCGCTTCATCATCATCATCACTTTCCATCAGATGAGATAATGCCAAGGGCTTATCAACTGTGGATAAACAGCGTGCAAGGGATACACATGTCTTAGAGCACATCACTTGGCACCATCATGCATTTAATATTTATCTCAAACTCAAAATCTTGGCGGAGCTCAAGTTCAAGGTGCTTACAGGTAAATCACCCTAACATGGTTCCTGCGTTCGTATATGAATGAAACATAAATAAGATACTAAAAACTGTTACCCCTTATACTACCGGTATGCACTAACACAGATACAGAAACCAATTCTCGATGGCTACACTGTACCTCCATTAAGCTAGCGCAGTGAGATTTTCGCTGCATCACTTGGTGTCAAAGTGGTATATTGGCTGCATCACTTGGCATCAAAGTGGGATATTAGCTGTATCACTTGGTGTCAAAGTGGGATATTGGCTGCATCACTTGGCATCAAAGTGGGATATTGGCTGCATCACTTGGCATCACAGTGGTTGCAGACGGGCAAACGGGCCGCGACCGTTGCAGACGCGCGCAGCATCGGCAGGCGGCGCACGGAAGCACAATCTGGTTTGCGGTGAAGCTGTTTGCTCCCTTATTGACTGGAATTGGGAGTTAATATTCCAGGCAGTTGGCACGGATGGTGCGAGTCATGAGAAATAAGTTTTCGTAGCTCGAGATGATTTTTTTAGCTTCGAAAACATAATATAAAACAAAAGAGTTGTAACAGTTACAAGCATTTTTTTTATTATGGAAATCGAGCGTGCGCGGCAGGCGACCCGCAACCCGCAAGCGGCTCGCCATCGACTTTGCGCTGTGTGCGAGAATGCGCGCGTTGAATGTTCACACCAAGCTTCCTTCTAACCCAAATAATTTAAGTGGGCAATAGCTTAAATGAACATGCTCGTCAAAAGAAAAAATATTAGGACGAGGCATTGATTGAACAATTGTATTTGTCTTTTTCTTTACGTGTAAAGAGTAAAGAAAATAATCACACTTTTGCACTTTTTCAATGTATTTTCGTTGAAAAGTTTTGAAAAAGTGAACTCAATTAAATTTGAATAAACAAGACCTACGTAGTTTGAAAATAAGAAAATTATGATATGAATTTCAAATTAAAAAGAAACATTTTTTCCTAGAAATGTTTACAGGCTTTGCTTCACTTTCCTTCAATTTATGCTATGTTTGGGATTTTTTATGATCGAGTCAAGTTAATCTTATCGTGTAATAAACTTACAAGGGACTTAGGTTATATCCTTGAATATAACATATCTTTTTTTTCGGCCAGTAAATTAAGCGGGAATAATTTTCCTGACTTTTTTTGCTAAGCGCTTCTCAATGCTTATTTGCCAATATACAGCCTTAAATCAAAACGAACCGCGTAATTCAATTAAAACCGGAGATATTGAGAAAGAAAGCATGAAAAACGCGTTTGGGTATAACTTCAGAAGAGAGAAAGATAGGTGATTTTCAATCCTTGCTGACAAATCTGTGAATCAATACTTTTACATAAAAAAAAATATCTGTTTGACAGAACTGCCGGACGTACTCGAAATAGATTTCATTTATTTTCATTTTCTTATTTATTTGAGAAGGTTAGGTGACTTTAATTGATTGATTACAAATCAATACGTAAAAAACGTAGCGTAGGCAGGCCTCCTACGCGGTGGACCGACGACTTGGTGAAGATAGCGGGAAGCCGATGGATGCGGGCAGCACAGGACCAGTCGCCGTGGAAATCCTTTGTCCAGCAGTGGACGATTTTTGGCTGATATGATGACGTAAATAAATACCTTTTATTTTAAAAAAATGGCACATCGGATTTATAGAACGGCCAGAAGGACTCGGATTACATTTTTTTTTTCATACATTTTTATAAATTGATTTTTTTAAAGTTAGGTTATATCCAAGGCTTGATTACAAATCTGCGCATCAGTGACTTTCATTTTAAACAAGAAAATCAGTTAGAGCGACCGGACGGACTTGTATTGCGTTATAAAGGGAGCGCAGTGCGCAAGCCGCTCGTGGGGGTGATTTCCAATGCTTGATGACAAATCTGTGTGTCAATACCTTTTATTCAAAAGAAACTAAACTCATCGTTTGGATAGAAAGATCAAACGGACTTGTATTAGATTTAATTAATACTACGACAAAAAAAGGAACTGAAAAGCGAAAAATAAAAATAACCTTTTTAAACAACATCATTTACTTAAACTAAGCTTCCACACTTATTTAAATACCTGAATAATAATTTTGAGACGGCGCCTAACAAACAAACGAAACGTTCAGCAATATCCACCAAAGGGTGCGTTGCGTCGCGGTTGCCGCGCATTCCGCCGCCATCATACTTAATAATTAATTTGATTGTTTATTTTTTGTTGTTGCCGACTCAAAATAATTTAGGTATTTATTTTAGTTTAGAAGTATAGTTAAATAAAAAAGGTAATTTTTATTTTTCGCTTTTTACGAGTAGTTCCCTTCTTTTTTCGTTAGAATAAGTTACTTATCTGTAAATTAAATAAAACAGGCCAAGTGCGAGTTGAACTCGCGTGGAGAGGGTTCCATACAATGCCAAAGTCAAATACAAAATATCACATTTGAAATCCTCACAGTAATATGCGAGTTTTTTTTTATTAATAATTTGAGTGTGGTTGGCTGCACCTCACCTGATGGTAAGTGCCAATGCAGCCGAGGATGTAACACGCAAGCTCCAAAAGTGCCTATTCACTCTCGTTTTAAAGATCTAAATTTTACGAATCGGGGAATACAGACGCCGGAAGGGAATTCCACCCCTTGGCCGTTCGCATGATGAACGAAGAAGCAAAACGCTTCGTGTGTAAAGGTGAAACATCATCATCATCATCAACATCATATCAGCCGAAAATCGTCCACTGCTGTACTAAGGCCTCCCCCAAGGATTTCCACGACGACCGGACCTGCGCTGCCCGCATCCAGCGGCTTCCCGCGATCTTCACCAGGTCGTCGGTCCACCGCGTGGAAGGCCTGCCTACGTTACGTTTTCCGGTGCGCGGTCGCAACTCGAGAACTTTACTGCCCCATCGGCTATCTGTTCTACGAGCTATGTGCCCTGCCCACTGCCACTTCAGTTTAGCGATTCTGTGAGCTATGTCGGTTACTTTAGTTCTCCTGCGGATCTCCTCGTTTCTGATTCGATCACGCAGAGAAAATCCGAGCATAGCACGCTCCATTGCCCTTTGGGTGACCTTGAGCCTTTTTATGAGGCCCATAGTAAGCGACAATGTCTTAGTTCCGTAAGTCATCACTGGCAACACACAGGTCAAAGACCTTAGTCTTGAGATACTGCGGTATTTGGGACGTGAAGATATTTCGAAGCTTCCCGAACGCTGCCCAGCCGAGTTGCATTCGTCGATTGATCTCTTTCTTGAAGTTGGACCTACCTAGCTGGACTGTTTGTCCCAGGTATACATATTTGTCAACAACTTCCAGTGCAGAGTCTCCAACCTTTAGAGGGCACGGACATTTAACATTATTTTCGTCTTCTCCACGTTCATTTTAGGACCCACTTGTTGAGAGACGTTACTAAGGCCATCGAGCATTGTGCTTAGGTCTTCCATAGTCTCGGCCATGACCACGATATCGTCAGCGAATCGGAGGTAGAATATGTACTCGCCGTTGATATTGATGCCGAGTCCACCCCAGTCCTGAAGCTTAAAAACACCTTCCAGGACGGCGGTGAGTCGAAGATATAACGTCTCCCGGTCTCACCCCTCGCTGCAAATGGATAGGTTTCGAGTTCTGATCCTGGAGGCGAACCGACATGGTGGCGTTTTCATACAGACACTTCAACACTTCATCGCGCGTCGGTCGATAGAATCCAAGGCATATAGCTGGTAACGAGCCGATCCGTCCCACATGTGAGAGCAGTACTCCATACTCGTACAGTTAACTACTACTAGCGCAATCTAGTGGTGTTTTAGTGAACTTCTTTTTTTAAATAAAAATTTTAGTGCGTTTGGCAGCATCTCACCTGATGGTAAGTGCCGGTGCAGCCCAGGATGTAACACGTAAGCTCAAAAAGTGCCTATTCACTCTCGTTTTGAAGATTCCTAAATTATAAGAATCGGGGAATACAGACGCCGGCAGGGAATTCCACTCCTTGCCCGTTCGCATAATGAACGAAGAAGCAAAACGCTTTTTACGTAAAGGTGGAACATCAACGACAAAGGGGTGGAATCGCCCTCCGCACCTGGTCGTTCGATGATGAAATGAAGAGGGGGAACGAGGTCATGAAGCTCCAGGACACACTTTCCGAAATGAATCCTGTAGAACACCGATAAACTATTTTCTATTACGAGTATGACAAGAACTTTATTCCGTAGGTGAACGAACGTATTACATTGAGTTTACCACTTTTTTTTCAATTGATAGAATTCTTATAGGTTTTCCTGTAATCTACAAGCCATAAAGTATGTTAGTTTCGCTCAAAGCTCATTAGTTTCGGAGAACAGGGGGGGAAGGGGGGAATGGTCAATTTTCATGAATAAAATCAAAAATATTTATATTATAATTAAAAAAAATACATATTTAAGATCCTGATAACGAGCCCTTTCATTTGATATATAATACAATAAGTTTTCCATAACTTTTTTTTAAATTTCCTAATTTGTCCCCCGAAAATAACCCTTATTTAAAAAAAATATGTATTTATTTTGCACACCTGTGTTTGGGTCATAGGATTACACTATCCTACCAAATTTCACCTGATTTGGTCCAGTAGATTCAGAGAAAATGGACTTGGACGGACAGACAGACGCACGAGTGATCCTTTATGGTTCCGTTTTGTTTTTTTTCCATATCCCTTTAAAAAAATCCAATGAATGAGTAAAAGTAACTTAGAATCCCTTAATTATTTATCTTCGTTTCTCTTTCCTGCTCCATTATCAGACCTTGATCACCAACTATCTATAACCTTTTCGTTGGCCCATTCCAATGAGTCCAAACACGTACTTCTTTTTCAAATCTAAAATTGATAGGCTCTTGGCTTCATCTCACCTGATGGTAAGTGATGATGATGCCAAGGTTGGAAGTGACTTTATACGGATTCCCCACCGAAATGAGGATCTGGCTATCTTATCTTCAAGCAGGATCACGTTATTGCTGTTAACATCAATGTTTGGCGGCAATACTTACAATGGATGGTGGTAGCTCTCCAGGTGGACTTAGAAAATGCCCTACTACTAACCAAACCCAGTCTTGCAAAGTTAGACTCTGCTGGGAATAGAAGCCCTGACCTCTTGGTGTGAAGCGAATGAACTAACCATTACGCTACAAAAACGGTAAAACCTCTGCTATAAGTTGGTGAGGAGTTGGATACCCTGCAGATACCGTGTGGTGCTGCAGCATGATCATCATCTTCTTATCAGCTCATATACGTCTCCACCGAGGGGCTCGAGCCTACCCTGAATTAGGGCGATCGGGCCCCTGCCCAGTGCGGGTTGGACGCGGGCCCAGTGCGGGTTGGTCGACTTCAAACACAACCTTCGAGTTCTTCGCAGGCGTGTGCAGGATTTCTCCCGATGTTTTCCTTTACCGTAAGAGCGTCGGATAAACTTACATATTATGAAATCGAAGATCGAAAACACATTGGTACGTGGCAGGATTCGAACCACGGCCTCCCAAATAGGAGGTAGCGGCACTAACCGTTACGCCACCGATGCATTATCATCATATCAGCTCATATACATCCCCACCTATGGGCTCGAGCCTAGCCTGTATTAGGGCTGCAGCATTTGGTCAAGGTTACAATGTTATTGCAATATAATTGAAGCAACAGGACGCCAGATGTAATACCTGTGAGAGTTGGTCACATCCCTTCATCAACTAGAAAAAAGTTGATGATCTTCAAACAACTTTACAGATTTTCTTGAATTGTTACCAAAAATACTCTCGATCAAGTCAACTTTCAAACAAAAAGAAAAACTGTTCATTCGTTTGAGAGCTACGATACCACAGACTTATACACGTTAAATTTATAACGTCCCTGTGTTTACGTCGGGGATTAATTATAAAATTAATTTGAATTAAACTAATTTCTTTATGATTCTCCATTGCGTTGGAGAATCTTGGTAAGCCCGCTTCCATATTCGGCATCATCGTCACTTACCATCAGGTGAGATGATGCCAAGGGCTTACCAATTGTAAATAAAAATAAAAAAAAATAGTTGTTTTGTTTTACTTGGACCACACATCGTACCACACAGCATTCGTCGGGGTAAGGATTTATCAGCGTTTCGACTACGGCCGGTTTCTTGGACCCAGCCCATCGCCCGCGTGGCCCACACTCCGTACACAGTCTATTAGGGATGACGAATGCTAGTCATCTAATTTAATTTTTATCATCTGTCGAAAACGACATTTTGTTCTAAAAATGTTTGAAATACCTAGGCGTGACGTCATGGTTTTGCAGCGTCATTTCTGTACTCATTTTGTGATTTTGGTGAATAAAAAATCGAAGACTTGATGGTAAACAAAACGAGTAAGGTTTTCCGAAGTTTAAGTAGGAGGGCAATTTAGTGTTCAAGATTTCATAATTTATTTCTGATGCTGTCGTCATCCCTATTGTTGAACTAGCGTCTCGTCGAAAACTTTCCAGTCGAAATAATTACTGTAGTCATAGTGAATGACTGTAAACTTATTATTGCCATACTTAAATTTTTGGAAGTGGTGTGATGGAAGTTCAGTCCACGACTCCAGTACCTACCGAATATAAAATATATTGAAGGATTACCAAGTCAATGTTTTTTTTAAATCTAACATTTGACTGCATGTTACCTGATGGAAAGTGATGATGCAGCTGAGGATGCAGCCTCAACGCGCCCTCCAACCGCGTCTAAGTTGGCACAAGTAATTTACGACTTGGAGGGTAGGGCCTGTGTCTAAATAGACAAAATAAAAATAACCTTTTACCACCAGCAATGATATATGAATAAAACATAAAATGAAGAAAAATAAAAGATATTATATAATATGACGGTAAAAAAAAATGTGCAGGTTTCCTCGCAATGTTATCCTTCGCCGTAATAGCGTCGGATAAACGTACATATGAAACATAAATTCGAAATCACATTGGTTCGTGGCAGGATTCAAACCACGACCTCCCGCACAGGAGGCGGCGGCCCTAGCCGTTACGCTACCGACGCTCTACAATTAACTCTACTATAATATTGTATGTTTAGTGAACGAAAAATTCTATCGTCTTTGGTATAATGCCGCCATTGACTTAAAATATTGCCGTTATCTTTTTGTAAACTAATCCAAACATTGCTACATAGCACCGATGTAGGCTACCGAAGAAGCGTATAATCGATACACCGAAAATTCGATGGAACAACACTCGATATTTAGTGAGACCCGACCCTGAGCAAACCGCGCTGCATGTTCGTCTGTTTGTCGATACAACACGCTCGTCGACTACGCGGCCGGTGACTGCCCATTGGCTAATGAAATAGCAAACTTGTTTATGATAATAAGGTCAGTTCAGGAGATTTATAGACTGCGCCACGAGAACAAGACTCTAGAGTGTTATTTTAGTTATCAAAATGTATCTTTTACAGATCAAAAATAAAATAGTGTATATTTAACTGCCTCCTTGGCGTAATGGTTAAGTCCATTAGCTTCACATCAGGAGGTCGTGGGTTCGATTTCCGGAGGAGACTAAATACGTATGACTCATTTGATTGGTGGAAATGTATTTAAGCCCGTCTGGCTAGCTACCAACATCTTATCTGAGTTTTGCCGCCAAGCATCAATGTTAATAGCATTGAAGTGTTTAGGCTTGTAAAGATATCCAGTTCCCCATGGCGTTGGGAAACCTTGGTAGGCCCGCTTCCACCTTCGGCATCATCGTCACCTATTATCAGGCTCAAGGTCACCCAAAGGGCAATGGAGCGTGCTATGCTCGGAGTTTCTCTGCGTGATCGAATCAGAAATGAGGAGATCCGCAGGAGAACCAAAGTAACCGACATAACTCACAGAATCGCTAAACTGAAGTGGCAGTGGGCAGGGCACATAGCTCGTAGAACAGATGACCGTTGGGGCAGTAAAGTTCTCGATTGGCGACCGCGCGCCGGAAAACGTACCGTAGGCAGGCCTCCCACGCGGTGGACCGACGACCTGGTGAAGATCGCGGGATGCCGATGGATGCGAGCAGCGCAGGACCGCGGTCGTAGTGGAAATCCTTGGGGGAGGCATTTGTCCAGCAGTGAATATTTTTCGGCTGATATGATGATGATGACGATCAGGCGAGATGGTATCAAGTGCTTCCAATTATGCATAAAAATAAAAGTAAGATGTGTTGATCATTATATTAGAGGCAGGATTGCAATTATAGAGTAACTTACAATGGAGTCGAGAGTACAATTACCACAGACAATTACCGTCGAATAAAAATAAAATAAAAGTCTAGTGACGTGCGAACAACAAATTTCTATGTACTAAATATATAAAGCAATTCCTTGCGTTTGACAACACACTTACGAGGAAAAGGACCGTGACGCTAAATGATGAAACAGGCAAAAAAACGTCCAAGTGTGAGTCGGACACGCGCACCGAGGGTTCCTTGCCACCACACCTTTCGACACAAGTACGTATAACAGTGATTGATCACATAGTTATGTGTCAGGTATCATTGTTAATAAGTACATACAACTATGAGACATCAACGCGAACGACAAAAAATGCTCTTTATTTTTTTTAAGTTCGGACTCCTGTGCGCGAGTAGGAGTCACCTTGGCCGCTTTTTAGGGTTCCGTACCCAAAGGGTGAAAACGGGACCCTATTACTAAGACTTCGCTGTCCGTCCGTCTGTCCGTCTGTCACCAGGCTGTATTTCATGAACCATGATAGCTAGAAAGTTGAAATTTTCACAAATGATGTATTTCTGTTGCCGTTATAACAACGAAATTAAAAACAGAATGAAATAAATATTTAAGGGGGGCTCCCATACAACAAACGTGATTTTTAAACACACAAACACACTGCTGTGACGATGATGCCGAATATGGAAGCAGGCTTACCAAGATTTCCAAACGTAATGGATAACTGGCTATCTTATCTTCTAGCCGGAACACATTAATGTTGTTAACATTGATGTTCGGCGGCAATATTTAGATAAGATGGTGGTAGCTAGCCAGGCGAGCTTAGAAAATGTCCTTCCACCAACCAAACAGAGTAAGAGTTAGACTCCGCCGTATATCGAACCCGCGACCTCGTGATGTGAAGCTAATGGCCTTTACCATTACGCCACGGAGGTGGTTAAAAGTAACAATAATAAGTAATGGTAAATCATAAAATTCAAAAAACGTCATAATCCATAATCAGAAATCAAGTTCTTTGCATTAAAAAAAAAGTTGTTCAGGATCTTAGGTACAAAATTCTAAACTGGGAGGGAACTCCCGACCAGACACCTATCCAAGCAGTATTCACTTCACGAGCTCGCTGTTATGCATCACTCTGAAACACAATTAATTAATTATTTGAGTTCTATAACACGTGGAGTAGTATGAGATTGACGCGGGTCCGCCAAAATTTTGTTATGTTCTAAAACCGGTGCTGAAATAAGTATATTTTTATTTTATTTTACTAGGGAAGTTTACTATGATGACGTTAAAAAATTAAATACGAGCTAATTTAAAAAGCTGCAGCTTATGCTGAGTCGGAGCCATTTCTCAGCTACGACACAATTTTGTGTATCTACCCAGAGATATGCTATATATAAGGGGAGGTAACAAATCTCTGTATCTACCCCCATTTTTACACGTTAGCATATAAAGAAGAAGATTTTGTTTTTTTTTTTTTGTATCCCTGTGTGTTGTAGTGTAGCTTTGAATAAATGTTTTATTTATCTATCTAAACATAAAATCATAATCATCATATTAGCCGAATGACGTCCACTGCTGGACAAAGGCTTCTTCCAAGGATTTCCACGATGGTCCGTCCTGCCTGCCCGCAACCAGCGACTTCATTATGTAATTAATTAACTTAATTTTAATCAAAGTTTAACTTTAATAAATAGGTTTTTTTAAAAAAAAAATAGTACTAATTTTAACTCCGGACGCAAAAAGAGAGGTGTTATAAGTTTAACGAGTAGATCTGTGTGTCTGTCTGTGGCATCGTAGTTCTTAAACGAATGGACCAATTTAGATGCGGGTTTTTTGTTTGAAAGCTGACGTGATCGAAATGGTTCTTAGCTATAATTTATGAAAATAAATTCAGCTGTTTGAAGATCATCAGCTATTATCTAGGTGTTGAAGGGATGTGGGTAACTTGTACCGGTCTTGTCTGATTCAAAATTTGGTGCCCTGTCATTGTAATAATATTTCAAAACCATGGTAACCTTGACCTAATGATGCATCATCTCCTGGAATCTGCAGAATGCCCTATTCCTAACCAACATACAGCGAATTAATCGTGTTTGGGCTCAATGAATAGATTTTAGATAGAACATGGTAACCTTGACCTGATACTGTCTCCTGGTATCTGCAGGATACCCAACTCCTAACAAACTTACAGCACAGGTATCGTTTTTGGGATGCGTAAAGTTTATAAAGCAAGAAGTAAAACTTAAATTTAAAAAAACCCCGACAAAAAACCTCTAAAAAGTAGAAAATTATATGTTTTGGCCCTTTAATTTTAATGTAAGTAGTTATATTTTGATCTAAGTGTCGTCGCGTAGGGGGACCGCAAAGTTGTGAAAATATTAGTAACTAGCTGATTCCCGCGGCTTCACCCGCGTGGACCACGTTTCTATGACTTTTCGAGGGTGCGCAGTGCGCGAGCCGCAAGCGGCTCGCGAGCGTGGTAAAAAGTAGCCTATGTCTTAAGCCAGGTCCTAATCTGTCTACCTACCAAATTTCAGCAAAATCCGTTCAGTAGTTTTTGCGGGAAAGCGTAACAGACAGACAGAGTTACTTTCACATTTATAATATTAGTAGGGAAGTAGGGATTATTATAGTTGTAGTACAGTAATTATTTACTTAGCGGTATCCCTACACGACGACTATTGCATCAAAATATTAATATTTCTATTAAACTTTAAAGGGCAAACACATTTTATTTTTTTACTTTTAAGGGGTTTTTTGTCGGACGTTTTTTCAATTTTTAAGTTAAGTTTTGTTATCATTATTTCCTTGCGGTGGATAGTTATCTAAATAATATTTTAGGATAGTTGTTTGCTTCTTAGCGAACTTAACTTATCGGATTCGACAACGGCAACGAACGCATTCACAGAGTATTGCAAGGTTTTGTTACATAGCGAGCACATTAACCGTGCTATCCAGGGGATAGCCGGTGGTTGCCTGGTGCAACGTCCTGCATGCCAAATGCCGATAATGGTAATCCAACTCCTTTTTTTCATTTCAAGTTGTTCATCGATACTGGAAAAATATATTCTACTTTAAGATTCAAGATATTTATTCAAAATAGGTGCAAATTACTCTCTTTCTGATTGTCATAAAATAGTGATTACGTAATTTCATTTGTAAAAAATCAAGAAATAAACAATTATTAGTTAATAACGTAAAAATCCAATCCGTGATATAAAAAAAAGCAAATAATGTCATTAGAACATGAACGATAAAATAGATATAGCCTTTTCGAGACTGAGTAAGGTTAAAGAGTCATTTGTCGGCAGTGTATAAGATTCTACAATAAAATTCCAGAAAATGTAACTAGTTTGTCAGAGAATAAATTCAAGACTCATGTCAAAAAAGTTTTGTGCTCTAGACTCTAGACAAACTTTTTTATCCTCTAGAGTCTAGAGGATATTATAAAATAATAGATTATGTAAATGACAAAGATATATAATATGTTGATTCTATAACAAATACTTACCTGAGACTGTAATCTGAATCATGACATTATTTGTAATTTTATTTTTATTGTATTTTTTTTGTTTTGACTATTTAATAGTGTGTGTAAACACCTATTTGAAATAAATTGTTTTGATTTTTTTTAATTTTGAACGCCTTTGACAAGTGTAGGCCAGTTCATACGGACAGCACCTGGTCACGAGTATAACGCCATCGCCTCTCATCCATATTAAGAGGGAAAGGTACGACCCGGCTCCCGATGCGCCACCATCCGCACGAACATTTAACACACTGTACGAACTCATTATACGAACACTTAATCGGTATTCGTATTTCAGATGTTCAATTTTAAACCAAATAATCTTCTGTAATTTTTTTCCAAACCGGTCGTAACCGGTTTTGTACCAAAAACCTTTACGAAGACCGATCTCGCATCTCAGCGCGGGATGCTAGAAGCGGCGGCGAGGTGGTGTGGCGGCGTCGGGCGGGTGGAAACAGTAGCAGGGTGCTCATTCGGATTTAAATACATATTGCATGAAGCTGTGAGCTCCGCCGCTAAATCTTCTTTACGACAGTGACACTCGCAACCATTCCATACTCACGGTAAATCTTCCGCGTTTTATAAACGAAATTTAGGAGTTCTGTGGGTTTTTTGTGATTTTTTTTCTGCACTCGACTCTCGAAAAAGACACAATGTGTTAAAATCTAGCTGTGTTTTTAAATGAGAAAGATTTGTGAGATACTAGAAATAATTTCAATTGTATGTATATTTTATCGTAGAACTAGATGGTGCGCGGAGCGTGAGTCGCGCATACGCTCGGCTGTATACTGGGCCAGTTAAATATGAAATATTTATGTGACCATACATACAAACCATCGATGCAAAAGGAAGAAGACCCGAAGAGTAACAATCAATAACTTAAAACGCTAAGCACGTTAAATACAATAACTAAGAATGCTAAGCACGATAAATAATATAACAAAGAATGCTAAGCACGATAATTACAACCGACTTCAATCACTAAAACTAAGTCCAATTTGTTACATTTTTTGTTTCGTTAAATTTATTAAAAAGTACAAAACCGATTTCAATACAATTAACTTCAAATTATGTAAAGGCATAAACTTTCGTAAAAACCGGCTAAGTGTGAGGCAGACTCGTGCGCCGAGGGTTCCGTACCAAAACACATACCCTAAAAACGTTAACGAGTAAACAATAGCATTAAAGGACCAACTTAACGTTCTAGTTGAAAAAATGTTACAACCGCTTTCGTGGCGTGATGGTTAGTCCATTCGCTTAACACTAAGACAATTGATTTTTTTTTATATTTATTTTACAGACAACAAGATCCACGTATGTTAGTAAACAAATAAGCTTAACCTATGTTAGAAACATATAATTAATGGAGATTTAGTCCGATTGATCAACGTCCACACAAGTGGACTGTCGAATCTATCGGCTAATGCCCGCAGGATTGCGTTGGGGCTGTCGCGCAACCTGCGAAGTAGCGAATATACAGGGTCTTCGGCAGATGGTTGAAAATACGAAAATGGGGGATAGGTGGGGTCGCCTCCTACCTATTTTGAGAATTAAAAAAAATCTAGGACTTGTAATTTTTTTTACAGGATTTTTTTTCCTTTTTTTAAAAATTTTGCCATTTTTATACCTTTGAACACATGTAACTTTTTGTTTTTTAAAGCTAGCTCCAAAATCTTTTTTTTAATAGACTTTTATAAGATTGTCGGCTCTAAAAAAATTATGTTTGTTTCAAGTTATTGCTAAAAACAAAAATGTGGGCCCCCGAACTTAAAAAAAAAGTTGAACAAAAATTTAAAAGTCAACTTTGCGATGCATTTAAAAAAAAAATAATGGGGCTGGAAGGCTTCTGTTTTTTTTAAAACATCTCTAAAGCTTAGGCTTTTGAATGGTATGTAATTTGTTTCGGTATCTTTTTTGTAACCGGAGTTGTTAATTTTTTTTTACTCAATTGGACCATGTTGACGAAATTCCACTAGTTTACAACAAAAAAACTTAAATCACAAACACAGCAAAGTGAAATTAACGAAAACAAAAAGAAACGTTAACGTTATTAACGTTTGTGATTTTGTAAAGTTTTTTTGTTGTTTGTCACTTTTTGTTATTATCAGACGTTTTGTTAAGACTTTGTTGTGGTTTAAAATGGCTCAATTTACCAATGCGGAATATGCGGACATTTTATTGGCATATGGAAGTGCTAACTCCAATATGCCAATAAATGACAAAAGATAGCCATTATGTGTGTGCAAGAATGTAAAAAAACGTACCTGCTCTTTGTAACCGTCCCAACAGTAAGTATTTACATTATTTTCAACTTTGCATTTGATACATTTCACAAAACATGTAACTAGTGGAATTTCGTCAACATGGTCCAATTGAGTAAAAAAAATTAACAACACCGGTTACAAAAAAGATACCGAAACAAATTACATACCATTCAAAAGCCTAAGCTTTAGAGATGTTTTAAAAAACACAGAAGCCTTCCAGCCCCATTATTTTTTTTAAATGCATCGCAAAGTTGACTTTTAAATTTATGTTCAACTTTTTGGCCCACATTTTTGTTTTTAGCAATAACTTGAAACAAACATAATTTTTTTTAGAGCCGAAAATCTTATAAAAGTATATTAAAAAAAAGATTTTGGAGCTAGCTTTAAAAAACAAAAAGTTACATGTGTTCAAAGGTATAAAAATGGCAAAATTTCTAAAAAAAGGAAAAAAAATCCTGTAAAAAAAATTACAAGTCCTGGATTTTTTTTAATTCTCAAAATAGGTGGGAGGCGACCCCACCTATCCCCCATTCTCGTATTTTCAACCATCTGCCGAAGACCCTGTATAATGCCAAGGGCTTATCAATTGTTGATTAAAAAAAATCTTCTATAAGTACATCGATATACTTCACGATCAATTCTCCAACTTCAAATGTAAATTTATAATCTCTTAAAAGTTTTTCCGTACATCGTTATACATTACGCGGTCAATTCTTTAACTACAAATCTAATTTTGTAATTATATTTTTGTTTAATTTATTTACTGTGCAAAAAATATCATTTTAATGTTTATATGATATAACTATATATTTACAGTTTACAGATTTATTTCTTTACTTGTGTTGTGTGTGAGACCTTGCTTCTAGGTCAGCGGGAATTACTCGTACCTACCTATAGGTTTTGATTTGCTTGCTAGTATCAAAATTGACAAATAAATGGCCGTAAAATGACAGTATCTTTTTATTGCTATGACTCGGGAGCTTGATTTGTAAACAGCTTTATGGGACCGGACAGTACCATTTGATATTATCGACTAAAAATACAAGTAAGAATAAAGCATGTTATTTTTAGGGTTCCTTACCTCAAAGAAAAAACGGATTATATTATAGAACCCTTATAGGATCACTTTGTTGTCCGTCTGTCTGTCCGTCCATCTGTGTGTCAAGACCCTCTATCTCGGGAACGCGTGGAGGTACCAAGTTGAAATTAAAACCATATACTTTGCTCTACTGTCCCGTGAAGTCCCGTTTATGCCGCAAAAACGTATTATATAGACACTCGTGAATCAACATTTTTAGGGTATTTTCCGTTGACCTAGAACTATGAAATTAGGCAAGTAATATCGTCGTATAAGGATAGTTCTTGAAAGTATACATTTGTAATTAAATCATAAAGCTAAAACTTTGTACGGATCCCTCGGTGGACGAGTCCGACTCGCACGAGTCCGGTTTTTTTATAATAAACATCAAGTGGGTAGCAAACTGTCGTCGTGGACACGGGCGCCAGAGCGGACCCATCCATCATGATGTATCAGCTCATGTTTGCGCCGCTTTCCGCTCTGCAAACTGCAGCCGACGACATTTTTTTGCTACAATAACTTTTATTAACACCCTTGTTTCCCCACTTCAATCAGATATTCGTATATATTTTATACAGGCTGAAGTTGATTCATTGGCATCTTTTAATTATGGATCTTTTCATGAAATTAATTTTTATTTTTCTCATACAACCTAGGACAGTGAAAAATCAAAGTCATATTTTTGTACAATATTTGAAAATCATTTTATCAATATATTTATTTTCAGGGACAAACCACACACGGTCATCTGTCCCTAAATTAGGATTCCCTGTATTAAGGCGAGGCATTTCTAAAACAGTTGTCTCTGTTTTTTCCTTTACGTGTAAAGAGTCAAGGCAATAACCACACTTTTCCCCTTTTTAATGTTTTACGTTCTTATTTCTCTTAAGACTTCAATTTAAAAACTAAAATTTAGCAAAATCTCTGTAGTACTTAAAAAGAATTATCTCCATATAAAAACGTTAATAAACAATTCGTTTTAGACTTTTTTTTAGACGTTTTTTGGGATTTTTTTATGATCGAGCACAGTACACACTATCGTACATGAGCACATTCCTCAGACAATATCCTTAAGTACGAGTATGTCCAATATTTTTTGAAAGACCGCTATTTAGTAGTAATTACCCAAAAATAATTATCTAGCAAAAGGGTTTCTCCGCTTCTCCACCGGTGCCTCGCCTTAAGAGATTCACAAACTGATATACAAGTGTCCCATCAAAAGAATGTTTATATTTGTTTTACTTACTGCGTGAACGCAGAGAATCCAAACGGGCGCGGGATGTATATCTCTCGGTAACTTGGTTCTTGGGGATTCAGTGGCTATGGAGTGTTTCACGGGAGGCAGCGTGCCGCGTTTCACAAAAAACAATGATTTTTCCAATTATTGCGCAACGAAAATATTGCAATCATTACCAAATTCTTCTAAATTAAGTACTGGGTACTTCCAAACGCACTCAAATTTTTAATAAAAAACCTTCCTCAAACTTTTGGACTCATGTTTTAATGAGTTGAATACCGTGTGCTTCTTTATGGTGACGAATTTGGTAATGATTGCAAAATTTCCGCCGCGCCATTTGGGCAGAATTGGCGGAATCATTGTTTTTGAAGTGAAACTTCTTTACGAACGCTTGATTTGGGCAGCAAGCTGCAAGCTGGTGAATGCGTGACGAGAGCGTTACGGAAAATATCGAGCGAGGCGAACGGAAGTTGACAGGGAGATATAAGTTAGTGAAGATAGAAAGAGAGAGTTTTACGTTTCGTATATTACTATAGGAGCAAGAGAGAGTAGTTCGCACGCACATTTTCTTCCTATCATTTGCGAGTTTGCTAACTTTACGTAAACAGTGATTTTTTCCTAATTTAAATTCGTTCTTGAACAATTTTATAAATTAGTATGTGAATTTTCGGGTGAATAAAATTATGGCAGGAAGTGACAGAGACTCTGAATATGAAAGCGGTTCTCCAAGACCATCAACTAAGAAGAAATCACGTACGAAAATTGTGCATAAAAAAAGTGGGTGACAATATATTCAAGGCAAGATTTTAAACCTAGTGAGACCCAACCAACTGATAATGAATCACGAAGGTGAGTGCGTATCTCATACTAGTTGCTGGCGTCGTCGTAGCGTCATATGCAGCGTTCCTTTTTTTTCTTGTCTATTTTTCCCTCTATTAATACGCGCCATTCCAAAGAAAATATATCAAACTACGTTTCCCTTACAGAACTGTAAATAACTGTAAGTCCCATACAGCTCAGGACTGATGGGAAATTGTGTCCCATACAAATTCAAGACAGGACTGCAGCTTAGTTTTTACCTTTTAAATGGGACTATCATACCCTAACAGTTCGGAATTTATCGATTCACAGTTTGACGATGATAGTTTTAGTGTGTATTAGTTTATGATCTGTGGTGATATAAACAACAAGTGGTGTGATTTAGTATCTGAATTTTGGTAAAAAAGTGGTTTTTTGCGCTGTTTTTAGGTAGTTTTTATATGTATTATGTTATTTTTCCATATTCTTTCTAATGTGTGAAAACAATAAATAAACATTGCATTTTGGCATGGGAAAATTAACATTGGGTCATGAAGTCCAATCGGTCTTTTACTCACCTCTCAATATAGTATGAGAACTCATGTTCTTACCGGTTTTGTGCACAAGCAAAAATGATGTGGTTGCTTAGGAGCGGAGCACGAGCAATATATGCACGCGCATTCACGCTGCATTCGCAATATGTGGATGCACGCTTACATGCTTTGCTTTTTCAGAATGGCGTCAAGTCGAAAGAAAAGAAACTTACCTCTAAGAAAAAAATCATCTGATCTCTGAAAACAAATAAAAAAAATAAAAAAAATATATAAGTAAATAAATGAATAAATGATAAGTAATAAATAAAAAGCGTCGGTGGCACAACGGTAGTGACACCGACCTCCCTAACCCTCCCTAACTCAGTAAATAATAAAGATAATCTTTTGTTGATTTCACGAAAAATACATACCAAGACTAATCTTACTTAATTAAAATACAAAAAATTTAATCGATTATTGTTGTTTTATTTATCTCATAAAAAGTCAAGAATCTTATAAAAGTATATGAAGATGCTTTGGGAATAGTATTGGTTTCAAGACTGTTGGTCCCATGACAAAAAATCCTGATTTTAGCCTGCAAAAAGAAATCTAGGCACTATTACCCATGCCCGATATTAAGTTTAGTCATACCAGATTCTCTTATAAATAAGTAAATTTTAATATGCAGTCCTGGAACTGCACCCCCCTGCAGGTCTGTAAGGGTTAAGAGTCGGGACTCCCATACATAGAAAGAAATTACATTTTTTTTTTTTTTGCCCTTTTCAGGGCAGGCTAAGGCTCATTGGCCATACTGCCTTGTCTTTAGCACAGTATATATATTAGTCGCTCTCTAAATTCGACCTCACCCCCCCGTCACTCAGATTGGCTGTAGATTGGGTACCAAACGTAAAGGACGAGCTACGCAAGCGCGATAAAGGTCACTTATATTCACTTTGCGCGCCGCTGTGATTTCGTACACCGGAATAAAAAGCAAATAGTTACCGAACGTAAAGGACGAACTACGCATGCGCGATTAACGTCACTTATATTTACTTTGCATCCCTCGTATCATGATTGGCTGACCACCAATATTATACGACCAAATCTAAGAACAATCAGTTCCTATGAATCTTCATACTAGCTGTATCTTTTTTTTTTTGAAATGTAGTTCCTTTATGTTTTTCATATGTCAGATGTCAGTTTGTTATTGTGGCTTGTGAGATATTTTGTTCGTTTTATTTATTTAAAATTATGATTGTTTGTAATAATTTGATTAGATGGTGTGAAAGTATGAGTTGTATAAAAATATCTAGTGGTGTGATATTATAAAATGTGATCTCGGAATTATAGATTGAGATTGACTATTATTGTAGGTTGCTAAATGAGATTGTTTCACGGACAAAAGCTCCTGTGTTTGAAGAACAAATGAACAATGTTATCCATGTAAGTTACATAATCATGTAAGATAACTGTTGATTGTTGCTTGCAGTGTGCATGCAGTAAATAACTAACAAACATTTCGTGACCAATACCGCCGGTGTGATTCAACCCTACCTGCATTCTTGCCTATAGATACGTCAGTTATAATCCCTACTAATATTATAAATGTGAAAGTAACTCTGTCTGTCTGTTACGCTTTCCCGCAAAAACTACTGAACGGATTTGGCTGAAATTTGGTAGGTAGACAGATTAGGACCTGGATTCAGACATAGGCTACTTTTTACCACGCTCGCTATATATATATCATTTCTCGCTCGTTTGTATGGAGTGTCCGGGGTATGTCTTTAGTATACATATTTTTTTTAGTAGTATTAGTTTACGTCTTTAGTAAATTTAATTATTTGTAGAAAAAATATATTTGTATGTGTATATACATGTATACATATATAAATATACATATAGATGGAACTAAAGAAATTTTAGTTCAGTCGTGTGGTCTAAATCACACTCGTATTTTTTGTAAAACGCGCGCACATAGAAAGCACGCTGCCTCCCGTGAAACACTACAGTCGTTATCGACTGAATCCCCAAGAACCAGGCTACCGAGTGATAGAGCCCCCGCGCCCCCGCGCCCCTCGGATTCTTTGCGTTAAACAAATATATACTTTCTTTTGGGACCCCTGTACATACTTAAACACGTTTAAATAGATACATGTCTTAAAGCAATAAGTCCGCCTTTGCATATCATTGTGTATTTTGCTAGTTAATAAGTTTTTTCATTTCTGTATATTTGGTGTGCAATAAAGTATATTTATCTTATCTTATCTAGACAATGAACACCCAGACACATAGGAAACAAACCTTTTCGTCACACGAATGTTTGCCCTGAGTGGGGATAGAACACACGACCCTTGGCTAAGCCAAGCAGGCAGGAGTACTGCCACTGGACCAACGGGTCCGTTTTAATAATTGCCAAAGCTTAGTATTGAAAGTTTGAATGGAAAATCAAAAACGTTTTGTGTTAACTTGTAAAGGAAAAGATTTAGTAGAATAGAGTGGAGTAGAGTAGAGTAGAATAGATTGGAGTGGATTGGATTAGAGTGAAGTGGAGTGAAGTGGAGTGGAGTGGGGTGGAGTTGAGTGGAGTAGAGTGGAGTGGAGTGGAGTGGAATAGAATTTGTTTAGCTACTTTAAGTTTCTGTAAAGTTTTTTTTTGGTTTGCAATAAAGAATATTTATTATTATTATTATTATTTAGTATTATTAGCAAATTACGATAGCTACAACCGGAGGACCCAAAAAAAACCAAAATGACTTTAAACTAATTTTATTTAAAAGTAAAGAGTTACAAGTAAGGCTTAGTCTAATTCAGCTCGATGCTAGATATAGAATGAATTAATTAAACAATGGTAATTATAACAATACATTAATCCGGTAAACAGTTAGATCGGGTTGCATCCTGTGGAATACTTGAAATACTGACAGGGCGCCTAGTTACTTTAGTGGCTTGCGCAATGTTGGGTAGCAACTGCAGTGCCAGCTTTTTACCTACTGGCCGATACTATAACTCCTCCGCCCTTAGAACAGCAACTATTTTAGAACATTGAGAGAAAATGTTGCTGGAAATCTTGGCTGATTTTCCAAATTTTCAGGGTTTGCAGCAGCTGGCTCTAATTTGGCAGGTTTCGCAGCAGCAGCAGCAGCAGCAGGCTCTGAAGTTCTATACTTGCTTCTACATAGGATAGCTCCATAACGACGATTGATTATTATTACTATAATAAGTACAGTTGCACCGAATAGCATGCTGTAGATTGGTATTGTAGTATGATAGATAGCTGCAGAGGACGCCTTGTCTATGTGTAAGGTAGGTTGTAACATTGCCTTGTTTTGCGCGCTGTGTAGTCCTTTTAAGTTTATAGAGTTCAATTTGATCTCAGGCAGTGGTTGGAAACTCTGCTTCATATTATCGAGAGAAATCTTCATGATCTTCAATGGTTGGCCTTCTATCTGGTCGTTGGAGTTGCTAATCGTAAACTCTTCTGTTTGGAGCAGACAGTTTGGGGGTACTGTAACTAAGAAACTTCCATGTACCATGTTAGAATCTTCTCGTCCGCATTCAGTGTGAATTTTAGTAGGATGTGGGAAAGATACAGCATAGTGTCTCTCGTCCAGTTTTTCTACAGCTTCCTTGGTCAGGGTGATTGTAGTCATCTTACAGGTAGTATCTAGAGCATGGTTGGTGATGAGGTTATGGATGCAATCAGCTTGAGTCCGGATTTGGCTGTTCAACTTTTCTTCGCAGAGATAACCGTTACTTAGCTTCGGACATTCTGTCTCTATGTACATGAATGTGTTCCTGTTAGTTGCTATGATGGGATAAGGAGGGATAATGGATTGGTTAAATTTATTAGGAAGGATAGACAATCTGTATAAATCAAAGTGTTCCTTAGTTATTATCGGAATTTTAAAAGTTATAACTATGCGTCTGTCTGAAAAATAGTAGCCTGGTTTAATTATATCGTAATATTCCCTTAGGTCTAGAACTATAACATATTCCTTACCGTAAATTAATCTTACTTTTTTAAACATTTTTCTTAACACATCTACTTTTAACATTGAATGGTGAGTGCTATAGGTACGCACAAAGGCTAGCATATTCTCTATTCTTAATATTTCTGTCAGTATATCATCTGTATTCTCTGTTAGTATAGTAAGGAGTTGTGCAAACTTAGCAAATTTAATCAGACTATAGTCTCTGTAAATTTCTTTATCTAAAAGTAATTTTAGAGTGCCTTATATCTTTTTCTGATTTTCTACTATTTGATCTATTATATGGGTATGTTGTGTCATCCATTCTTTACTTATGCTAACATGGTTGTTAAATTCGTCTGAAATTTTTGCTTGGTTACCCTCTAGAATTTTAATGGCATCATCGTACTTAGCTGCATCTAAATAATCGAGATTACCGGTTATGATTTTTATCACAGAGCCTAATCCATTTATAAGACCTCTTTTCTTACGGTTAGGTTCTAAGCCTCTTAAATGTTCTAAAATCTTATCTAGTTTATCGGACAAGTAATCTATTTGGAGTTCATACAAAGCATAAGTATTATTGTCAAGTCGGTCTTTAAATTTAAAGAGCTGGGTCTGTAAGGTTATTACTTTTTCTTCAATGTTTTCTAGTTCGATATACTGCAGAAATGTATGATAGTGTCTAGTCAGTCTAGCAGTACCAAGTTTGAAAGGTAGCAGTCCAGGTCCGTCGTCCAAGCTTTCAAGTTTTATCTCCTGCATTTCCACTGTCACGAGAGCAGTTAGCATTGACAGTATCCTGTAACAATTGGGCTGATTTTGGTACTCGTTTTAGTCGGGATTTAGCTACAGGGTTGCGTTTTTTTGAGGTGTAGATATGGATAGGTAAGTCTGCCAGGACAGTATCGTGGGTGTAGCGAGCTGCAAGTTTTTGACGACTAGCAGAAGGGTTTTTAACAAACACCTGTTGTTGGGGCTGGTATTCGACTTCAGACTCGCGATCTACATTTCGGTTATCTATGAGAGCAGCGCGATTGGTCAGTGAGGTTTCATTTATCAGTTCGTATACGGTTTTCATTTGCTCACGGTGGTGTAGTATGTATTGTTGAAGAAGATGTCTAGTGAGATCAATATCTACGGGGTCTCTAGGGTCAAAGTGTCCGTTGATTATGTCATATGGTCTGCAATTTGTGAGACTGTGAATGGAGCTGTTATATGCTAGGACAGCATAGGGCATCAGGTTTATGGCAGGCTTATTTTTGTGTTTTAATTTTAGGATACGCAGATGCTCCAAGATTGTTGAGTGGAACCTTTCTATGTTACCATTACCATTGGGGGCATGGGGCAGTGTCTTGTGATGGATGATTTTATGTAACTGAGTAAACTCAGTGAACAGCTGGTTCGTGAACTCAGGTCCATTGTCTGATATCAGTGTAAGAGGGAACCCATGGTGGGTACTGAAGTGCACCAGACTGTTTATAACACTCAGAGCTGTACTATCACGGAGGTGGTAAGCTTGCGCGTACTTGGAAAAGATGTCAATGATAGTCAAGTATTTTTCTGTCTCTACTGTAAATAGGTCTACATGAGCGATTTCGAAGGGTTTGCTTGCTGGTGGTACCAGATTGAACTTTTGTTTAATGGGGTTTCTATCATATTTGGCTCGACCGCAGATGGTGCAGTCATTGATGTACTTAGTAATTTGGTCCTTCATTTTAGGCCAGTAGTATTTTTGGGATAGAGCCATGAAGCACTCGTTGATGCCACGATGATTGGTCTTGCCATCGTGATAGTTTTTAATCAATTCTTGTTGCCTAAGGTACTCACTAACATTTTCTAGCTCTTTCTTGGCTAACACTAGGTTCATGGCTGAACTTCTGAATTTTTCCTGGATGATGGGGATCACGTCATACATAGAGAGGGCTGGTTCTATTAATAGTGCTGTTTTAACTTTGGGATTTACATACTCTTTAATGACAGCTACTACGTCATCTTCTATGTAAGACATTCTAACCTGCACTGAGACTCGCGTATGCGTGTCAAACGGTTTGGTCATCTTAGTCTTCTTTTTAATGTCGCCTACTACTGTCATGTGAATCTGTCGATGGAATTTGTTTAATGGGTCGTCTACGATAGGGACATTGAGGATTGGATTTTCGTGGCTTGTGTGAGCTGTTTCTGTAGATGAACCAAGGGTGACCACTGATGGTGGCTTTTGTGATGATGATGATCCTATAGAGATAATCGATGGTGATCTCTGCGATGCATTCGCAATTATTGAACTTATCTCTTCGTGATGGATTTCTACGCGGGAAAGGGCATCTGCATTTAAATTAGTTTTTCCTGCTTTATAGATTACTTCAAAATCATACTCAGAGAGCTTTAGCTTAAATCTTGTAAATCGGGTGTTTTCCTCTTTCATACTCATTACCCACTGTAGGGGTTTATGATCAGTTAGAATTTTGAATTTGCGGCCAAAGAGATAGGGTCTAAAATACTTAGTGGCCCACACCATAGCAAGCAGCTCTTTCTCTATGGTGCTGTAATTTAGTTCGCTCTCATTAAGTGTTCGGGATGCATAGCTCACGGGTTTATCTGACCCAACGGGGCCCTGGGAAAGAATGGCTCCAATGGCCACGTTAGAAGCGTCTGTTGTTAACAAGAAGTCTTTACTAAAGTCTGGATACTGTAATATAGGGTCGTTAGTCAAGAGGGTTTTGCATTTTTCAAAACAGCTAACATAGTCTTTGTCTAGTATAACTTTTCCATTTTTCTTTAAGCATTTGGTTAGGGGTTTAGTGATTCGGGCTAGGTCAGGAATAAATTTTCTATAATACCCTACAAGGCCTAAGAATCTTTTTATTTCTTTCTGGGTTCTAGGTATTGGATATTTTTGTATAGCAATAATCTTGTCTGGGTTAGGCTTGATGCCGTCTTTAGTGATGATATGGCCTAAATAAGCGGTTTCCAGCTTTAAAAATTCGGATTTGTCCATCTGTATTTTGAAATTGGATTCTCGTAGTCTTTGGAAGACCTTTTCCAGGTTTTGCATATGTTCCTGTAAGGAGGTGCTAAAGACAATGATATCGTCCAGATAGACGAGACATATTCTGTTTTGAAGGTCTTTTAGGACATTGTCCATCACACGTTGAAAAGTGGATGGAGAATTTTTTAATCCCATGGGCATTCGTAGAAATTCAAAGTGCCCGTGCTCGACATTGAAAGCTGTCTTGGGAATATCATCAGGGTTCATTTCTACCTGGTAAAATCCACTAGCTAAGTCAAGGGTTGTAAAGTACTGACAGTTTCCGAGTTTATCTAACACGTCTGCTATGTTGGGAATGGGGTATTTGTCGTCTATTGTCTTATCATTAACCTTCCTGAAGTCAACTACTAGACGCCACTTAATTTTTCCAGAAGCATCCGACTTTTTGGGCACAATCCAGATGGGAGAGCTCCAGGCGGAGTCAGAGGGGCGGATAATACCTTGATCTAACATTTTTCCAATTTGATCCTTAACTTCGTCTCTGTGTACGTATGGATAACGGTAGCTTTTAGTATACACCGGAATTTCGTCTCTCGTTCTTATATTATGTTTAATTTTATTGGTAAAAGTTAGTGCTTCACCTTCAAGGTAAAAGATGTCAGCGTATTGCGAGCACAAACTTTCTAAGTTAGCGCGTTCTTCAGCGTTAAGATGGTCCATACGCAATCGTGATAAAACTTCTCTAACACGCGGCGGTACTTGTTCGGTGCGCGTGCACTCGTTATACAACTCGGCTACTATGGGACGGTCCATTGAAAAAATGACGTCGTGTGGCGATGGATTTGTAATTTCTAGTACTCCACGATTATTATTTACAGATGTTAGACAGTCATGGATAACACAATTTGATATAGATTGTTCAGGGATGAAAGCGTCTCCGTCTTGGAAGTTGATGGGCAGCCTCACTAATTTGCTTGTATTGGCTGGGATAACAGTTTCGTAAAGGTTAACGTTACATGAGTTATACATTTGTATAGGATTAGTCGCAGAGCGAGTAACGAGTAATTTGTCCTTGAGATCAATCTTCGCTTCCCATTTTTCTAGCAGGTCAAGGCCTATAAGGCCGTCAAAATAATTATGGAATTTGTAAACGAATAATTTTATATCGTTGGGGTCTTGAAATTCTGCAAATGATGGTACAGTGATAGAATAGTCATTCCGGGAGGTGGCATGTACGTTGGTGACTTCAAAAGGGTCGTAGTTAAGTGGGACATGCGAAAAAAAATTTTCGACAATTTGAGGGTCAATAAATGACTGGTTGGCACCTGTATCGATAAGTAGCTTTATTGGGGGGTCCGATATTTGGATATAAGGCAACTGCCTCTGCGTTTGAAGATTTACTTCTATCTTGACTTTCTTGAATACGGAGCCTTCTGAAAATTTTCTTCAGAGCTATTGGTGGAAGGTTGCGGCTGTTCATCATCATGGTCATTGTTGTAGGGGACGTCAATCACGTTACTACAGTCTGGGTAGTATTGGGTCTCATCATAGTCATATGTCTGAGTCATGTCTGTGAAATTAATGTCACCTAGTTGGTAGTTATACATGTCAGTTTCAGGGCTGTATTCAGGATAATAGTAACCGTCATAACCTAGACACTCATTGAGATTCATCTCGCGGGGTTTGAAATAGTTGGAAGGTGTTGGGTTACTTGGTTTCGACCACTTATGTCCAGGGAAACCGGTTGGTGGTAAAGCCTTCGTTACGTAGTGGCTTACTCCACTCATGGGCTTGGGGCCTAAGTTTTGGAACTGGTTTTTAGGTGGTAATCTAAAGAGGTTACTTTGGGGGTTGTAATTGGGAGGTAACGCGCGGAATGCCTGTTGAGTGCGAGTTGGACCTTGGGGAAACTGGTTCACTGGGGGTCTCCATGGCTGTTGAGGTGGCATAGGTGGCGTTGCCATAGTATTAGCCTGCTGGTTTCCACGTGGCATGGGTGACATAAATGACTGCTGTAAATGCTGAACAGGTGCATGAGGAACAAATGATCTCTGCGCTGGCATAGCCATGTGCGAGGCAAAAATAGACCTTGGAGTTTGCATTTTTGGGAAGTCACTACGATTCTGTAAGTACATCACATTTAATTCCTCTTGCACAAATTCTAATGCCTTTTCTATACTATCAGGACGCATACACCTGATTCGAGAGCCCAGGGGCTCCTTTAGACCTCGAACAAATGCTTGTTTAGCTAGCTTCTTATACAGGTCTCGTTTGGCTTCAATGGTGGTCTGAATGGTCTCGTGAAGGCCTACGTACGTCATGATAGTACTAAACAAATTTTGGCAGTGATCATAGAACTCCTGTGGGGTGCGATTACCTTGGGTAGCAAGAGAGAGGTCATTATAGAGAGCTGTCTCATCTCTTTGATCTGCAAAATTATTTACCAAAGCGTTTCTGATGCCAATCCAATTCTGTGAGATACCGTTAGAGTTTATGGTACGCGCGGCGGATCCAGTTATCTTATTTAGGATACCATTTCGCTCATTTGGTACTACAATGACGTAATTAAGGTTTTTATCAAAAATGAGTTAAGTATGTCAAACGATATATTTTGGTTGGTTACTTTCGGGGTAAAATCGACGGTTATGTATTTTCATAAACTGCGGCTAGATGGCGTTGACGTCATTGTTACTTTTATACCAAAACGCAAGCATTCTACAGCTACAACGGCGATTTAGTCAGTTGTGCGGGGGAGTTCCTTGAAGTGAGGTGTCAGTTTGTTGCAACAACGACGGCAAGGTAAATATGACATCACTTTTATCCCCTCCTGGCGGAACAACGACGAAAATGCTTAATTTTGTCGTTGTTTCCGTAAAGTGAGGACTTATTTTGTGTGCAACAATGACGAGAATATAAATGTGACATTTGTTTTATCTGCACTTGGCGGAACAGCGACGACAATGCTTAGTTTCGTCGTTGTTTCCATAAAGTTATTTTGTGTGCAGCAATGACCAAAAGATAAATGTGACATTTTTTTTATCTCCACTCGGCGGAACAGCGCGAAAAAAGGGTAGTTACGTTGATATTTCCCCAGATATTATATTTATTTTGCGGGAAAACGACGATAATGTAAATTATGAATTATGGAATATACAACTTCTTAATTTTTTCTCCATTTTTTTTGGGGAATTTATTTTTGAAGTCGGTACCAGCACACAGCTACTTTCGTATTAAATGTTTTAGATTCGATGGCATTGCTGACACCGACCTCAGAAAAAAATTTTAGGCCCCTTATTTAATTCGTACCTACCTTTGATTTTGTTATTGTTGGTTAATGTCGTGTATCTAAGTAAATAATATTATTTCATACTTTTGAGTGAATTTCATTTTGAAGTCGGTTTTTAAGTTTTTTAAACTTTTATTTTTATTTTATTTATTTTTAATGATAATTCTAACTATCTAAAAACGTTATACCCAATCACCCACTCGCCCATAGGAACCATTAAATCATAAAGCATGTGTTTCATTAAAAGATACAGATTCCTGTAGCTTCCATCATCATCTTAACAGAATGAAAGTTAAGGAGTTAAATCTTCCATCATCAGCTCATCTGAATAATCTGAAAGAACACAACTATCGGTCTATACTTACCGTATCTACGCAAAATATTTGAAGAATTATCTTCCATCTCCTAACCTTTAAGGAGTTGTTCCTTCCTTCATCAGCTCATCAACATGAGATGATGACTAATAGACACCAAAACTTGAACAGTTTTAGGAAATACATGCAACACGTAATATGTGCCTATAAAATTTGAGGGTTGTTCTCGATTTCCCTGAGATTCAATCCTCAGATCCTGACTTGGTGACAATGGGACCCCCTCGAGAGTATACTCTTTCGAATAAAAAAAATATTTTGAAAATCGGTTCACAATCGGCGGAGATATCGCGTAACAAACATACAAAAAAAACATACAGTCGAATTGAGAACCTCCTCCTTTTTGAAGTCGGTTGATAATGTATTTAAGTCAAACTCTTGAAAATTTCTTCTAATCGAGAAGTTGAGATTGTTAAGCTTAAGTGAAATGAATCTTAGTAATACGACTGCAAGTTGATTAAGTGAAAGTGACGGCAAATTTTATATAAGTTTTATACGAGGTACCAAAAAATATTAACAATGACGGATGATTAAAAATAATGGTTAGCTTTTGTCAACGTGTGTTAAGAATTTCGGTTGTAATTGAATCTGTTTTTTAGTTGGCAGAATTGAATTACTTATATTTTGGATGCGGGCAGCGCAGGACCGGTCGTCGTGGAAATCCTTGGGGAGGCCTTTGTCCAGCAGTGGACGATTTGTGGCTGATCTGATGATGATATTTATAATGAGTAAAGATTTAGTATTAGGCTTAAAAATTAGTCCCTATTGAGAAGTTGTTATTTATACGACTGATAGTTGAATAAATTCAAGCGACTGCGTTTTTCAAAATGTGATTTTCTGGTTACCTAAGTATTGTAGAAGTTACCAAATGAATAATTAAAAATGATTAAAAAAAAACTGTTTCCTTCTGTAACCATATATTGAGTTTTGTATGAAAGCATTACATATAATTAAAAGAATCCTGGTGGAACAATGACAAAATTGGGGGTGTCGCTCTAGTTTTTTTTTAATAAAAGAGATATTTATATAGATAAACAGTTGACATAGACTACTCATAAAACTATAATACTTATGCCATGTTTTAAGTCTAAAATCATAGAATAGTGATATATTTAAAGGTCATTAACTGGATGATGAAAGTTGAATTTTTTTTTAAATCGCTCTCCTGTAAAGTTACAAAAAGTGCATTTTCGTCATTGTAGTACCAAATGAGCGATTTATTAGGCACAGGTTTGATAGCTCACTCCCGGGATCCGTTTTTATATAACGTGCGCATAACTGATCGCAAAGGTCTATAAATCTAGGTAAGATATTAGGGTTCCCGTCAAATTCGGGAAGAGGTCTCAGGACCTTGTAAATGGTTTCTGGGTCCATTACTGATTCCTCTAATATTATATCTAAGTTAAAATCTAAGTTTCTATGACAGTCTAAGTGTTTCCTACGCGATTGCCTACCCGGAGCAGGGCTTTCGGAACAGGATTTCCTTGGATGGAAAATCTTGGGACCAGGTAATCACACAGGAAAAAAAATATATTTAGGGACAAGCAACACAAGGGCAATTCATATGTACTTGACTTACATGTATTTCATGTTGGTCTCTCTGCGGGATCTATGTCTTGATGTCTCCTCCAGCCGGTAGCCAGGTTCGTATTCAGGATACTCGAACGCCGCCGATGATCTTTTTAACGACGCGCGATAGTAGGGTCCACAATTCTATGTGAGAACGCGGCCCTAGCTTTTTTTGAGTATCCTACCGACTGCGCCAATTACGATAGCTACAACCGGAGGACCCAAAAAAAACCAAAATGACTTTAAACTAATTTTATTTAAAAGTAAAGAGTTACAAGTAAGGCTTAGTCTAATTCAGCTCGATGCTAGATATAGAATGAATTAATTAAACAATGGTAATTATAACAATACATTAATCCGGTAAACAGTTAGATCGGGTTGCATCCTGTGGAATACTTGAAATGCTGACAGGGCGCCTAGTTATTTTAGTGGCTTGCGCAATGTTGGGTAGCAACTGCAGTGCCAGCTTTTTACCTACTGGCCGATACTATAACTAGCATGCAAATATTGTTTATGAATACAAAAATAATAAAATTAGTCCAATTAATTAATCAACACTTTCCAAATTCATAATTAAATAAAATGGCATAATAAGACATTACAGATTAAAATTGCTTATGCTTCAATGGAATAACACATGTTCTGAAGAAGCCACTCATGCAATGTTGCCTTAAACTTGTTGAAAGGCAATTCCCGAATCAAATGCGGAATAGGTAGAAAAACTGTTATGTAGGTAAGTAGGTACGTATACATCCAAAGATTAGGTATAAATGCAGTTTAATAGATAACTAAATCCAGAGTTTCGTTATAAAAGCTGTTAGTAGTTAACTAGATTTACAGTTTGCGTATAAAAAGATGTCAATTATGTAAATCATATGCTGTGATGTAGGAAAGCTTTCATAAATACTACATTATATTAGCTGACGGACGTCCACTGCTGGACATAGGCCTCCCCCAAGGATTTCCATGGCGACCGGTAGAAATGCTTAACTATCATTAATATGCAGATAATTTTATTTAAATTTAGTAGAATGTACCGTAAAATACCTACTCTATCTTAATAAGGGACAATTAAGAATTATCTGTTAGAAACAGGTCGGAGTTCGGAAGAGGATTAACTGTATAATTCGTTTAATTCGGTAAATCTATTTCTGGAGAGGGCAGAGCCTTTTAAAACTTGAAATCAAATTAATGTTGTCCTAAAACAGTGTCTCACTTTAACAATGTGTTGTGACCTACATAATATAGGAAGAACTAGGTCAAATATATACAGGATGACTTTTTATTACAAAAGCGGCTTATTGGTAAGTACTAATGAAAATTAACAAGCTTTTCTAAGGAACCTATACAAACGTAGAAAAGAAAAAGACTTTCCATACAACTGATCAATTCATTGACTATTAGTATATAGGGTGACCTTAAACTAGTTCTTGATAGCAAAGGATATGAATGTACTCGTGATTACAAACAACTTTCCCAAAGAAACTATATGTCGAATCAGAAAAAAATTTTAGGTCCTCGGTACATAACAAATTATCAAATCGGCAAAAATGTATGAAGGACCAAATTTTTATTTCATATTTGACATATAGTGTCTTTGGGAAAGTTGTTTGTAATCACGAGTATATTCATATCCTTTGCTATCAAGAGCTAATTAAAAGTCACCCTATATAAAGTAAAAAGCGTCGCGTTGATGGCTCAGCGTTAACGACTCAGTCCTCTTAACCAGAGGTTGGGGGTTTTAATCTTGACCACAAATGTAGTAACTAGCGATTTATCAAAACTGACGTACATTTATTTACCGGTTAGTTTAACGGTAAAGGAAAACATAGTGAGGAAACCTAGATAAAAAAGGTATAAAGGTCACGTTGCACACGTCCGTAGGTGTAAATCTGAATACCCTACACGTGACCGCGAGTGACGCTAAGTGCAACTCCAGCCAACCGCCGTCTATCCTTTAGTCAACAAGGTTAATTGTGCCACACGATAAGAGAGAAAAAGAGACATACGAGTATCTTCATTATAGAAAAAAGCATTTTTGCTCCGATTTTACTTTTTTTCCTTGAAAAAAGTTGTTTACCATTCGCTAATATAAAGGCACCTTGAATTATATTGTAAATAACGGCGCAAAAATAAGAAACAGCCGCAAATAAAGTCTAATATCTTATAATCGAGACAAGGTGTCTGTACCTAAATGTAGTCTAGACTCTAGAAGATATTCTTTGTCACGAAAAATTCAACATTATACAATTTTCTAAAACTTCTGAAGCCCAAAACGCCAAGCGTTACAGGTCACACTAGCCACTTGTCACAGTCCGCCTGGCTAGCTACCATAGCATCTTATCTAAGTCTTGCCGCCAACATCAGTGTTAAGATCATTGATATGTTCCAGCTTGAATATTATACAGCCAGATCTCCATTGCGTTGGGGAATCTTGGTAAGCCCGCTTCCATCTCCGGCATCATCGTCACTTACCATCAGATGAGATGATGCCAAGGGCTTACCAATCGTGAATAAAAAATTAAAAAAATATGTTTGGTGGCAACATTTAGATATGATGGTAATAGCTAGACCATGTGGGCTATGAACATGCCACCAACCAAACCGAGTCCAATAAACTTGACCTAGCCGGGAATCGAACCAGCGACCTCCTGATGTGAAGCGAATGGATTAACCATTAACGCCACGCAGGCGGTTAAAAACTCTTTTTGATCATGCTGTATTTATCCTAAGATAAATATTTCGCACCTCCAGTATGAAAACGACTCAATTCAAAAAAGCAACTTCTCGGGAAATCGCTAAAAAAGATTGTAAATTTATGCACCTATAAATTCTTTCGTCGATTTTTTTTATAAATATTTAAGCTAGCATATAAGTTTAAACTGAAAATTTAAAAGAAAAGATTTAGCTATGAATCTGTTGAAAAAAAAAGTTATTTAAAAACGAGTATGATAGGAAAAAAAAGTGTTTTTATTATTGAGTCTTTAACCGAAAAATACAACAAAAATTTTGACTGATTAGAAGTTATGTCCTTTTTTGATTTAAAACAATGACTAATGCTTAGACTGTTTACGAGTTATGTCTTTTTAATATTTATGAGACAACATACGTTGTAGTAAGTTTTTGGCATTTTCATGATGGAGTCTCTATTATTCTAAAAAAATCATAGATTTCTATTAACTTTGTGAAAAATGGGTCATGAAAAATGAAAAATGTACAGTATTGTACAGTACATGTAAAACGTAACAGTCATAAGAAAAATAATGTAAGTAATTACTGTTAAAGTTTTCAATCAAAAATATTAATAACAAACACTTTTGGAGCATTGTTGTCCTTACTGCTAGATAAAATCTTAGGCATTTTAAGTTCATATCATGTCAGCCGAAGGACGTCCACTGCTGGACATAGGCCTCCCCAATGGATTTCTACGACGACCGGTTCTGCACTGCCCGCATCCAGCGGTTTCCCGCGACCTTCACCAGGCCATCAGTCCACCAAGTGGGAGGCCTTCCTATGCCAAGGTTTCCGGTAACCATTACTCGAGAACTTTACTACCCCAACGGCCATCTGTTCTACGAGTTATGTGCCCCGCTATGTCGGTTACTTTGGTTCTCCTACGAATCTTATCGTTTCTGATTCGATCACGCAGAGAAACTCCGATCATAGCACGCTCCGTTGCCCTTTGGGTGACCTTGAGCCTTCTTATGAGGCCCATAGTAAGCGACCATGTCTCAGTTCCGTATGTCATCACTAGCAACACACACTGGTCGAAGACCTTTGTCTAAAGACACTGCGGTATCTGGGACGTGAAGATATTGCGAAGCTTCCCGAACGCTGCCCAACTTAGTTGGATTCGACGATTGACCTCTTTCTCGAAGTTAGACCTACCTAACTGGACTGTTTGTCCCAAGTACACATATTCGGCAACAACTTCGAATGCAAAGCCTCCAAGCGTGTGACACGGACGTTTTTGACATGATTTTCGTCTTGTCTATGTTCATTCTAAGACCTACTTGTTGAGAGGCTCACCTGAGGCCATCGAGCATTGTGCCATATACATCGAGAAAATATGTGGCATGCATTATACTATTCTAATCTAGTACTTTTCTTTTTCTCTTATGGGATAGACAGAGTATCTGACGCCTAGAGTGGAGATTCTAACATACAAATTTCGTTTTTTTACTGACGTCTGCCCTCATACGAGAAACAGCGCTTCTAGGAAGCCGTGTGTCAGCGGACTGATTGACAGCCTTGCGGGTCTGCCAAGTTTGCTCATGCTATTTGGCCGCCCGGAACTCTCGAATGGTAAGAGGTCAGTCGAGGTGCGTCGGTTGGACAGGCGTTACACCGCATATACATCCAGCATGTGCCTACTGTAAGTATACAGGTCATGGAGTGACGGCGTGTGCTGATTTCCAGGCAGGGGGAGAAGCGCCGTGGAGTCGCCAGCAACGCAGGTGGTGCTTCAGCTGCCTAGGGCCGCATATAGTGCGAGACTGCCCTACGTCTGGGAACTTTCTGTTCTGCCGATGGCTTTACCACCAGCTCCTGGGCATGAAACGGATTAAAGTGGCCACTCAAGAGCGGAGACAGTCTCTCGTATTGAAACGCGAAAGTAGGGGACAGCGTTCACCTCCTTCACCAAGACAATAAGCTTCTGGATAGGGGAGGAACGTACCCTCGCCGACGTACGTTCCTACCGCACGCGCAGGATGAGCGTAGGTACGTACGTTATCACAGATCCCCCCCATCGGAGCTCCGTGAAGCTGAAGCACGGGACCCTACTGGCGGGTGCCACATTTGTACACAGGGTCAGGGGCAATACATACAGGGCCAAGGGCCATACACGCAGACTAGGGGCCTTACTCAAGAGTATTCGGAGTTAATCAGCACCATGCCGCCTCATCTGAACCCATGCATCTTTTCACAACTAGCGGAGCATCCCCTCATCTGTCCACGCTCCCCCACCATTTCGCCGTATTCCGATAACATATTACAGACCCCCGAGGTGGCTCAGGTAAGTACGGGGCTCTTCTTTTCAGCATGGAACCCGGCCTGAAACCCCTATCACCGTTCCATGTTAGCCGTACTTACCGTACTTGCCGCCCAGCTAGTCACAATACTCTTGCCCACTACTAGGAATTGCGCTAGGGGATCAAATGGCAAGAGAATGTCGGTACAAGCTCTGCCAGATACAGAAGCTCAAGGGTGTATCGTCTTAAGTGAACTGGTGAGCAGGCTAGGCTTACGTTTATAGGCAAAATGCCATAGGCATTGGAGGACAGGTTGCCCCTCTAAGGGGTCAGGTTGACATAATTTTTGAGCTTGACGGCGCTAGAGCTGTTCCAGGCATACGATATCAGCAGTGTCGGGCAATGTGGTGGCAAGTGGCAAAGTTGTGCGAGAGCTGATCACAGGTAGTTCTAGAGAACTCGCGGATCTAGAGTTTGAAGTTCCACGGTGGGTGGATGCGCTGCTAGGTACGCATGTCCGCAGGCTCATGTTGCGGAGCACCATAAGTAGAATAAACTAAAGTTATTTATTTACTAACAGTTAGTATGATATCTGCCTCATGTTTCATTTTCGAACACTTAAAAAAACATACTTATCCAATACCTACAGTCTTGAAACTAGTTAAAACGTTAATAAAGACATGTAGCACAAACATACTCAAAATTTACAAGAATCGAGACTCTAAAATAGTTCTGGGCAGATAAGGTATTAATTCGTTTTTGAATCAAGGGTTAACCTTCTCGGGAGGTACCCCAGAAGTTATGGGTTAATAACTAAATAATTTTTAATTCGTTTTTTAAAGGAAAAGTATTTTTTTTATTTATAAAATTTATCTGTCCAAATAAATCTAATAAAATAAATAAATTAAGATTAATCCCTACTAATATTATAAATGCGAAAGTAACTCTGTCTGTCTGTAACGCTTTCCCGCAAAAACTACTGAACGGATTTGGCTGAAATTTGGTAGGTAGACAGATTAGGACCTGGATTAAGACATAGGCTACTTTTTATCACGCTCGCGAGCCGCTTGCGGCTCGCGCACTGCGCACCCTCGAAAGGTAATAGAAACGTGGTCCACGCGGGTGAAGCCGCGGGAAACAGCTAGTATACAATAATAACAATATTTTATTACATTCTCAGGTTGTTTTCATTATGTTGCCTCTTCTTCCTTTCGACATTGTCAGTGAACTTTTTTTCAATTTCGTATATTATTTTGTTGTTAAAACGACACATTTACTAATGAACCTCCGACTTCTTATTTCAGCTTACTTAAAAACAGATGCAATAATCAATGAGACATATACAATTACACTGTGTTAAATACGATAATGACAAAATTTTGAATAGGTCAAATCAAACCACCATACATAACATCGGTCACTAAAACGAATAGTAACTTCAAAACTAAAATGATGTAAACTTAAATAAGTCTTCGGATTTTTTGGTAATGTCGGAAGAAAACAATCACATATCTAAATCGGTCGTTTTAATACTAAATAAACTAAGGTGAACTTACTGATGGTATCGGTATAAAAACGACTTAATCTGCGTTAGGTCACTATCTTTCCGTGTGCGTGAAGTCCTCTCAACAGCAATGTCAACACAACACTAAAAGCGTCGTTTTAGAACTGGCCACGCCCCGAAATTCTCCGAGTGGGAAAGAGACTAACACAGCGGTTTTGTCTTGTTTCCGCTCGAATGTGGCTTTTTATTAATTACAGATAGTTGGATGTGATTGTTTTAGGTCTTTTCACGAATATAACTCATTTTTCAATTTTTTTGAATTGAGTCGTTTTCGTACTGGAGGTGCGATTTGTTGAGCTTTGCGATATAGCGCGAGCTCGCGCGGTATCGCTCGGTTTCTTAAGATAGACGGCGATGAAATATATATTATCTGCCCCTTGTGTGTTCTCTCATTGATTTCTATGAAGTGCGATAATATGTGGATAATATTGTAAGATATCTGACAGTTAAATGACAGATATCTACTAAAAGTATTTTCCATTACGTATATCCCTATCCCTACTATATCCCTACTAATATAATATTATAAATGCGAAAGTAACTATGTCTGTCTGTTACGCTTTCCCGCAAAAACTACTAAACGGATTTGGCTGAAATTTGGTAGGTAGACAGATTAGGACCTGGCTTAAGACATAGGCTACTTTTTACCACGCTCGCGAGCCGCTTGCGGCTCGCGCACTGCGCACCCTCGAAAAGTCATAGAAACGTGGTCCACGCGGGTGAAGCCGCGGGAAACAGCTATATATAATAAAAGTACTTTTCCATTACGACTTTCTGACACCCACTAAAAAAATTTACGATAAAACTAAAATAATGAATATAAGGCAAACATATATTTATTATACTTGTATATTAATACGCAAAATTCTTAACAAAAATATACATACACAAATAAGCTTTACAAAGAAAATACAAAATATACAGAAAATCAGATTGAGAAATGCTAATGACATTTTACTAAGGCCGCCGCGTACAAATTATGGAAAAAGTCTATTTTATATGAAGGTGCTCAATTATATAACATGCTCCCAAAAGACGTAAAAGAATCTAAAACTATGCATAGTTTCAAAAAATTCTTGAAAAATTATATTGCACACAAAATTACCTACAACCATCCATACCTGATCTAAGAAGTCACTTCCAGTTTGATAGCTGTATATCCGCGTAACATTCTTTGTCGATATTGTATGTTTTCGTTTTATGTTTTATTTTCATGTGGGTAATGTTTGGATATTTTCTAAAAAAATATATGTTTACGCTCATTTTTTAAATTAATAGAATATTATAATATTTATAATATGAAATTGTATTCTTATGTAAGTGAATTGTAAAATTCTTAATAAGAATAAATGTTCTCTAAACCAATATCTGACAGATATCTTATAGTATAACGCCCGTGTGTGACAACCTTAACGTAAGATTATTTGAACACTGTTGTAAACCATCAATTTTAAAGCATAGTAAACTGAAGCTGGCAGATAAAACGTTTTGATGTGGTTTTGACAGACAGAGTGTTCTATTATATGTTATGTTAGTGAGTGTTTTTTAACATCCTCGGCATCATCGTCACTTACCATCAGGTAAGATGATGCCAAGGGTTTATCAGATGTGGATAAAAAAAAACAATCGGACGAAATTGCTATGAAATATCACTATCACTATCACTACATCACTACATAGTATAAAACAAAGTCGCTTTCTCTGTCCCTATGTCCCTTTGTATGCTTAAATCTTTGAAACTACGCAACGGATTTTGATGCGGTTTTTTTTAATAGATAGAGTGATTCAAGAGTAGGGTGAACTCATCTAACTTCGTGACAAAGGCATTTGAGTAATAAAATACCAATAAATTATTAATTAATTTAATTCAGACTTAGCATGAGTTTTAATCAGTCTTTTATGAGGAATATAAGCACAATTAATCACATTTTTGTCTAGAAACCTAAGAGTTATACTAAAATTACTAAATCAAATCAACTTGCCTAATTCAGTGGTGACCTCTTTAAGTCCGTGATAGCTACTACTTTAATTCTGATATAACGGAATTAGGCAAGTTAATTTTGTTTAAGTAGTACAAAATTAATATCATAAAATTAACATAAACATAAAAAAAAATATTAAAATTTTAGTAATATCTTCTAGAATCATTCTTCGGTGTAACACATAACACACTTAAAAATTGACGGATTAGCCTCAAATTCTTGACTTTGGCAATGTACGTGGTAAATTTTGAAGCTGAATTAACAAGAAATCCAGTCTGCTCCATTTTTAGAAGCTGCATCTTCTGAGTACCATCTCTTACATATTTCACATAGCCAATCGTTGTCTTCAGTTGTAGTTGTCTTCTTAAATTGTTTCTTCGCAGGTGCAGTATTAGTAAATACATTGTATGGAGCGTCAAAAAAAAAATGAACATCACAATGAAGCAATATTTTTTAAAGTATTTTTTGCACTAGGCTATCTCTTTTTTGTTTTGTATCATGTAGATACATTACCTGGACATTAGAAAAACATCATTTTAAACTGTATAAATGTAGTATATAAAAATAAATAGTAAAACAAAACAAAAAAAAAAAAAAAAAACTCAAATGAATCGTGTTCTATTGAATTATTTCGTGATTGGAGAAATCTAAAAAAAATATAATCGACAAGAAAATTTTATCAGCTTACTAGATCAGTAATTACTTTTTATAGGTTTTATACAAAAATCTCGGAAATCTGAAGCGGCGGCCGACCCCCGCTAAACCAGATCGGATGTATGGGCGTGTCAGCGGTGCCGGTACAGTTTAAATGATTGTTGGAAGGGATAATAAATACATACCTGCTTAAATTTAAGCGTTTGTTTAATATTACAGCTCGAATTATCAAAACAAATGCTGGAAAATTAGGTAATAAAACTACTCAATTACGTGATAAGTCTAAAAAAAGTGTCACTCAATTCCGTGATAGCAAAATATATAATAGTGGCTCAAAGTCGTCATTTTAATTAAGAAAAGATAAAACTAACAAAATAACACCAATCTTGTCTACTAGACTCAAAACAAGTCAATAATTTCAGTTGAAATCACAAATAATTGTACATAACTACTATAATTCTGTGATAGCACAGAAACCACTCAACCACTAAAACGCTAATATTTTTGACGAACAAAATAAGCTCTTACACTAAAACAACGCAGAACTATGACGAATTTTTTACTGCAACATCAAAGGAATATCAAATACAATTCACCTTATTAGAAAGAAGCTAAGAAATTTGTTAAATACTTACATAAATACAGCAAAGTTTGCCACCAATTCACAAACACTGCCAAAACCGTAGAGATTTGCGCGCGAACTGACAAAACCGTTATTTGTTGCCATCTCGCTTACTCGAGCGTCCCCAAACTTTACAGACTAATTTGAACTTTATTACCGAGGAATAAGGTTACATTACAAGTCATTGATTTTAATCGTACAGCCTAATGGTAGCGCTCAAACCAAATATCACAGAATTAGGTGAGTCACAGAATTAGATGAGTTCACCCTACTGTTATTTTTGAGGTTTCTAATGTGATGTCGTAAATAATTACATTTTTTCCGCTTACATTGCAAACGCAGGCTGAACCCTACGAGTTTTATCAAAATAATGTACTAAGTATTGTACACATTGAAAAGGTCTACAGAAAAGTCCGTGATGGTATATGTCTATCTCTTATGGATAACCCACAATAACTTTTTTTTGTCATTTTTTTTTGGCTAATTTTCGAAGCGATTTTAACCAATACAGCATTAATCCTTAACCAATTAAATACCTTGAATACATTGTTCATTTAATATTGATCTATATGGCCCTTTACATCGTATGATTTAAGTGAATATTTTCGAAGATATTACAGATTTAAAAATTGCGGGACGTAGCGTTTGCGGCGGTACCGGCCGGCCGCTTAGATTTGAGCGTTGACTGTTTTTCACATGGACAACTGTATGTCGCTCTTTCAAGAGTGACCTCCAGAGAAAACATGTTTGTATTGTCTAATGACAAGAAAGCTGTGAACGTTGTTTATAAAGACATTCTGTAATATGTTGTAAAAATAAAAGAAATAGTTAAAAATGTAAAAAGTAAATAAGTAAAAATGTAGTGTATGAATTTAGATATTCCAAAGATAGCAGGAAATCTTCATGGTATAGGGAAAGGGGGATTGTTTTACTCCAAATTTAACGCGTGCGGGCCACGGGCAGTAATGAATAAATCAAAACTACTGAATCGATTTTAATCACATAGGCTATATATTTTATACCCGTGCGAAGCCGGAGCGGGCCGCTATGTTTTTATATACAACGTTCACAGTTTTTCTGTAGTGTATTTAGTATCAGCATTGCACCCGTGCGAAGCCGGGGCGGGTCGCTAGTACTTTATATTCATAACTAGCTGTTACCCGCGGCTACACCCGGGTGGACAATGTTTCTATGCTTTTGAGGGTGCGCAGTGCGCGCGCCGCTAAGCGGCTCGCAAACGTTAAAAAAAGTAGCCTATGTATTAATCCAGGTCCTAATCTGTCTACCTACCAAATTTCAGCCAGATCCGTTCAGTAGTTTTTGCGTGAAGAAGTAACAAACATACACTCACACACTCACAAACTTTCGCCTTTATAATATTATAGTTAGTACTAATATATATACTGTGATTATAGTGTGATTTAACATTTAATTATTAACCTCATGCTACTGCACATAACTCTAACATCTTTTTACATAGATTTTTCTTTTTCCTTCATTGTATAGGATCACAATGGCCGTAACGTACACTCACTGCGCTCAGCCACGTGCACACGTGTCGTCGTATGGGTACCTACATGGGGTGTATGGGGGGTGGGCGGCAGGTATCGACGCGCACTTTTAACACTTTTAATGGCGCGAGAGGCTCCGTTAATCCTGCGAGGCGAGGTGAGCTCGGTGCATCCAATCCTCGCGTAGAGTGTTAGTTACAACGGATCCCGGATTTTAACCCAACCAATTAAGGTCCCCTTGTTTCGAAGATTTAGGCATTTCACATGCATTTCACTCGCCCAGTCGACTTACATCCGCGTTACGTGGGAGCCGACTTGATAGGAACTCCGGTGACCGTTGGCGGCGGGCGAGAACGCCACAGTATAACATAATGCAGTAGGTAAGGTAAGTTTAATTTTATTGACTGTAATATTTTAGTATATTGATTATTTTATTGACTATATTCCTTTAGTATATTTTAGTATATTCTTTTAGTATATTGAAATGAAAGTTTATTGGACTTATAAAGGTATTGACTGTAAACACATACTCTTACTAAATTTTTTGAGTTAGTGAGGTGACAATGATAGTCCGTTTTCTATGTTATACATGTCCACCTTAGCCCAAAACGCCCGGTAGCCAGTTTGAAATCCACGACAGGTGCGGGGGAGTGGGGGGTCAAAGTACAGAGCTCCCGGCGCTCAGGAAAAAAATTCTGGCGGATTAGTTTGGACATTTCAGTTAAGTTTGGTGTCGTTATCAGGTAACTAGATGATGCTCAATTGCTCAATTCATTCTCCATACCAGTTTTTTAGGGTTCCGTAGCAAAATATGACGCAATTCTTGAAATAGTAAACTTTTAGTAGTGACACAATGCAAACAAACCCGTATAGTTTTATATTTTTGTATCAAACTTGGTTTATAAAAATACTGTCCTAAATCCCATTTAATGCAAATTGTAATATGAATAGTTAGCCATAGTGACGACTTGGCGAGATCAATTTTAGTTTATTTTCGAAAAATCACTGCACGTCACACGTCGCGCGTCGGGCGGGAAGAGCACTGGCACAGGTCCGTCGTCGGTAAGCGCCACCACGCTACTGACGAAAACCGTGGAGTCGCGGCGGTCGCGGTTTTCGTAGGTATTTAGACATCATAAATAGGAAAATAACACTACAACATCCAACTCAGCGATTTGTACTAGAAAAATTATTTATATAAAGATTGGTATAAAAATAAGGTCAATAAATTTATTATTTTAGGCATAGTATTGAAAATAAATTGTGAAAAGTGGCCACTTTGGATTTTTTTTCTATTGAGCGATGTTCATTTGATTGTGCAACTGTAAGCGAATTGTACTCTGTAAGATCCTCAACTGAAACATATATTTTTTTCAGAATTTTACGTCTATTTTTGAGTGATTCATATTGATTTTAAAAACAGCATTTGCGGTATAAGGAGCCCTTAAATTAAAAATAATGAAATTAATAAAAAATAAAAAACGGATGGGTCGGCCAAAAAAGAAGGGTAATGTTTTATGCCGTTAGATATTACTGTATCCTATGGCGCTCACAGGATCAAGACGAATCTAATGACACCTAACACAATAAAATCTACCAAACCGTTTAGGCTACAAGTTCAGCCAAAGAAACGGACATAACATATACATACATACATACATCCAAAAACATTACCCTCCTTTTATCTCGTATTTTCAGATTAAAGGGCTAGTAGTAATAACTGCCTCCGGGCGTTGTGGTTGGTGGTATAAATTTTGAAAAGTGGCAACTTTGGATTTTTTTCTATTGAGCGATGTTCATTTGATTGTGCAACTGTAAGCGAATTGTACTCTGTAAGATACTCAACTGAAACATATATTTTTTTCAGAATTTTACGTCTATTTTTGAGTGATTCATATTGATTTTAAAAACAGCATTTGCGGTATAAGGAGCCCTTAAATTAAAAATAATGAAATTAATAAAAAATAAAAAACGGATGGGTCGGCCAAAAAAGAAGGGTAATCTTTTATGCCGTTGGATATTACTGTATCCTATGGCACTCACAGGATCAAGACGAATCTAATGACACCTAACACTACAAAATCTACCAAACCGTTTAGGCTACAAGTTCAGCCAAAGAAACGGACATAATATATACATACATACATCCAAAAAACATTACCCTCTTTTTATCTCGTATTTTCAGATTAAAGGGCTAGTAGTAATAACTGCCTCCGGGCGTAGTGGTTGGTTAGTCCATTACTTTCACATAAGGAAGTCACGGGTTCGATTCCCGGCGGAGTCTAACTATGTTACGCTCAGTTTGGTTGGTGGAAGGACATTTTACAAACCTGCCTGGCTAACTATTAACATCTTATCTAAATTTTGCCGCCAAACATAAATGTTAACAGCATTGATGTATTCTGGCATGAAGATAAGATAACCAGTTCCCCATTGTGTTGGGGAATCTTGGTGAGCCCACATCTTTTTCTAAATAATCTTTTTCTTGACATTTTTTTTTCTGAAATAGTAAACTACTACAAAAGCCTTATTAAGTTCTAGGTATTTATAAAATAACATTAAAACTGTCACAACCAATTTTGAAAAAAATAAACAAGTGTACCCATAGTCAATTTTTATATGGAATAACGAATACTGTACATCCGTCTCACAGTTTAGGCATTAAAGCGCCACTTGCATACATTCACAAAAATACACACACACACACACACATCTCAACTTAGATTTTTTTGCTATCACAATACCTTCTTCACTCCATCGTTCGCTAACGCTCGCTCCTCATTCGCTCGAAAGTAAAAAAACCGGCCAAGTGCGAGTCAAACTCGCGCACTTAAGGGTTTCGTACCAATAAAAAAAAAATCATCTACAGCGCCATCTATAGATATAGGTAAAAGGGAACTAATTACTGTTGTTGTCGTATTACTACGTAAATTAACTATGTAGAAGATACTACTAAATCACACTAGGTGTTGCTAGTTTCTAAACGATCAGACTTTGGAAATTTCATCTTTCCTGTAGGAACGGAAGGACTTTAGATTTTTTCAAAGATTTTCCTGATATTTATAAACATTCATCTCAATCATCATCATCATATCAGCCGAAAGACGTCCACTGCTGGACAGGTGTACTGTATTTTTTTATTTATTTTAGGCTTAGTACACTCGTGAACAAATAATACGGGTCATAAAACGTAATCTTGCTACTCAATGTTCTATTGCAAGTTTTGGGCCATTTGCGGGTCATTGTGGTGTCAAATTAACTTCTCGGAGCCGCCGTCTTACAGTCCGATCGCTAACATCGTCTGTTCGGGTCTCTCGAAGGTGATTTGTTACTTCATCTGACGTGAGGTGTCGATTTTGGAGCATGGTCGTAACAATAACCTCTCGATCAGTAGTACACCTCGGTCTTCCGGTTCCTGGTCTTCTAATGTTGTGCACAGTTTCTCGGAAACGTTGAAGGACTCTTTGTACCGTAGAAAGTAACACGTCTGTTACTATCGCTGTACTTGTCTGACTTCTGCCTCCTTCCAGCATAGTGACGCTTCGAGTACATTCTTCTGGTGTTAGTGACTTGATAGTAATTCAATAATGACCGTGAAAGACGATGATGACTGCCTTTTATCATTTTGATTTGACAGAAAAGTGAAAAAGCGAGCAAAAGTAAAAATGCGTGATTTGAATTTTTTACCAAGTTGAAGTTTTGTTTTTTTTTTTCAAAATACGTGTACCTATAACATTAAAGGTTTTAGGTAACACGACATTAAATTCTCTTTCATTTAAAGTTAGTTCCATGCACGAACATTATTAATTTGCAAGATATAGATGATTTTGTCGCTGACCCGTGTTATTTGTCCACGAGTGTAGTTTCGGAGATAAGAAGGGGGATTGATAAATTTTCGCCATTTTTTTTAAATAACTTCAAACTATTTCTTTTAAAAATAAAAATAAATGAGATTATCACAACAAGCCCTTTTATTTGATATGACACGCGACATTGTTTGCAAAACATTTTTTCTATTTTATATTTTACCCCCCAAAAGTATCGCCCCAAACAATTTATTTACGTTACATGTCCATCTTTGGGTCACCGACTTACATATGTGTAGCAAATTTCAACTCAATCAGTCCAGTAGTTTCTAAGCATACGGCTGTGACAGACGGACGGACAGACAGACACACGAGTGATTATAAAATAAAAGGGTTTAGTTTTTTTCCTTTTGAGGTAAAAAAAGGAATCTTTCGGACATTTTTAGTTTTAATGGATCAAAACGATAGTGTCCACTGAAACTTTTATCCTATCCGGGGTCGGTTGGAACGAGCCGTGCTAGGGGAGCCAGTGATTTACTCGCTTGTTTAGTGGCCGGCGGAAACTTTCGGCATCAGCTACCTTCAGCGTTATCGCACCTGAATACGAGGCAACTTCTAGTATTGTTGCTTTTTCCATTGACATTTGTTACACTAATGACGTCACTGAACCCTGGGACAGGAAGTTAGTGGAAGTAGCAAATTCGTGGAACAGGCCCGTTTTTTTGCATGAGCGTAAAGTACTGGGTTTCTAGCTATGTTAAATGTCGCTTTTGGACTTTTTATTGTAAAAATCTCATAGATTTTAATGTCGGATAAATTCAGGTTCGTTTTGAAGGGTAGCTCGAAGCTCTATAAAGCTACCCTATGTTTAAAAGTGGAGAAGCCTAGAACAGTGTATTGTAATAGTGTTTTATGTGTGTTCGTCTGTATTATTAAATAAAGAGCGGGTATATTTAAGCAGAGTGTGTGTGTTTTGTCCGAAGGCCCTTTCTAGGTGTATGCGTGTGTGAGTGTGAGACTCCACGAAACTCACCAGGAAACGAAAACTGGCACCCGCATATCGTCTACAAGCTATTTTGATGAAATTATAAACTTTAAAATAGCTAGGATATAAGTACATCTCCCGGTTTATTCCGCGCAGCTCCCTGTAGATAAAGTGCGGGTTCCAGTTCATTGGAGTTACATTTTATTATAATCTGTATCAATATTCGAAAATAAAAATGTGGCATGTCATGTCATATTGGCGTCAAAAACAAAGATGACCTTACAAATACTTTAATGCCGCAGTAGGTATACTAACATTAGTAGACCTAACCAGTTAAGTCGTGGACAGACGGCTAACATGAAACATTTAAATGTCACTTTTTTCTTTGCGTGTTGTTTCACGCTGTGGACACAAAAGGAATGTTCAAAAGGTGAGTAGGTAATGAAATAACCCTGAGAGCGAGGGATACAAGCATAAAGAAAAGAGCCTGCTCGAAAACAGTCATTTATCAATTAAAGTAAACAAAGACCCAGCAATAACAGTATGTAGAAACCGTGCCAGTCTGTAACACTAAAAACCGGCTAAGTGCGAGTCGAATTCAGGCTCAGAGGATTCCACCACAAGTCTCCATAAAACTATGCCAATGATACCATTTCACATAACAAAAGACGCGAGCGTTAGACAATTGCTCTTTTTGTATTCAGATCAAACTCCTTAGCGCGAGTACGACATTCAAAATACAAAATCGCCAATTTTTTTGTTTTAAATCAGCATTAGTACTATAACCACACTACGTTTCACAATTGTATATATTACCATTCTAACGATAGAGCTAAATCAAAAACACCTCTAAAATACCCATTCAACACGTTTTTGTTGAATGGGGACCCTCTTGATTTTTCACTTTTCTATTTTTTTATATTTTCTTTTTTTGCGGCAATGGAAAAACAAAATCTGTGTAAATTTCAACTGTCAACCTTTACGTCTCATGAAAAACAGACTGTTGACAGACAGCTCGCTGACAGACACATAGCGGCGACTTCGTAATAGGGTCCCATCGGTTATCCTTTAGATGTACGGAACCCTAAACATCAAATATGTAGTAAATCAGTAAGTAGACTTTTTTTGCTATCACTACCTACGGTCGTCAAATTAATTAATTCTGGGAACTAATTTTAAAGCATATACGAAGGCTAATTAAAGAAACGCTGGTGGCGCCCTTAAGCGATCTACAGATTTCGATGAGGCTCACCCACTTGACATAAGCCTATAATATGGAAGTAATTGTTTCGGGTAATAACACTTAAGTAAGTATAAGTACTTACTTGGCATTATTGGAAGTCGTAACCTGGACGATAGCTACTCGTACCTACGTAAAAATTTTTCGCTATATTTTATCTGAATCTGATCGGCACTTTGCCTGTTTGTTTTGTAAAATGATCCAAGCTTATCGTAATCAAACTGATATTCCAGTCGACAGCTCGCAGCCAGCTGGATATTAGGGCATCCGCATAGGAAGTAGCACAAGTTGGTACAGAAGGAACACTCCAAAATGATATACCAGTCGACAGCTCGCAGCCAGCTGGATATCAGGCCATCCGCATGGGTAGTAGCACAAATTTGGTACGGAAGGCACACTCCAACCGGTAAAATGAAATGAAAAATATTATTACGCAGACAAAGCCCGAAGGCGACTGAAGTCAATTATTTTTATTAAAAATTTGAGTGCGTTTGGCTGCACCTCACCTTTGTTAAAATTCTCAGTAGTATTGGTGGAAGGGGATTAAGTGACTGACTCGATCACCTATTACCTGGTTTGCTAGGATTGGTTGAGCGGTTCGTGAGATAGTGCTTATACCAAAGTTATATTGAAATATAACGGTTGATTTGTGCGCAACTTGCGAGTAAATTACACGGCCATATATTCCATGCCCAAAATAGTAAGTTATAACGTCCAAGTATCATTCTAAGGTATTTAAATTTTCATGTTTTATGTTTATACGAGTTGTGTTATATATGAGTAAACAATTGTAATAAATGTAACTTTAGAAATCTCTAATTTCGCGATATGTTTTTATCGAGGAAATCAGGAACAAAAGTGTTTTCAACTTATCACAGCCCTCAGTCAGATTTTCTATTGTCTTAATGTTTTTTTTTTATAATTATAAACTAAACTTTAATAATATTTTATTTCTAAACTTTTCATTTTGCTTTATACCTCTGTTAAATAATGATCTTCATCGAAATTGAGGTAGCGCACTTTGTAAATATTAGTCCTCCTGAGCCTATCTATTCTGTGTCGCAGGTACGAATAGCGAACTCATCATTCGATATTGCCAAATTAGATCTCTCTGTTTGTCGGCAAATTCCTATCTCTTTTCAAAACAAACCATACAAGGCCGTGTGTAAATTCATTACAGGTTTTTCTTATTTCGTTTTCTTTGATTACGTACGTATATCTGTATACCTTTGTCTAAATAAGGTTTATGCTCGTTACTAACTGCCAAAATAAAGGTTCCGTTCCTAAAAAAAAAAACTATTAAGACCTTTTTTAGGGTTCATACCAGGCAACGGGACCCTATTACTAAGCCTAAGCTGTGTGTCTGTCTGTCAGATTTCTAAAGAGCTGTATCTTTTGAATTATAATATGTATGAAGCAGGCTTAAATTTTCACGGAATATGTCTTATTTTAGGGTAAAATCTAAAACATGACAATTTATGCCACATTGACACTCGATATTTGACAGTGGCAAATAAATCAAAATCAGGAAAAGAATCGTAAATCCTTATATTTTAATTATATCACTTATTATAAAGTTGTTTGTTTCGATTGAAAAGTTGAATTTTCAGGTGAATTGAACGTAACATACATCTATGAATAGTGTGGCACCAGACCAGAGGGGCACGACCAGGAAAACATGCTTCACCGACCCTCGAAGACCAAGATGGGTTGCCTCGTTTGCCTGCGATTGTGATGATAATATAACTTATATTATTATGTACATAATAGGTGTTTACCTATGATCTTGTATGTACGAGTATGAAGCGTTGGTGGCTTAACCGGTAACGATTAGGTCCTCCTAACCAGAGGTGCCGGGTACCAATGAGTTTTTCGAAACTTACGTACATATACTCACCGTTTGCTTTAACGGTGAAGGAAAACATCGTGAGGAAACCTGCACACACCTGCGCAGAAACTCGAAGGTTGTGTGTGAAGTCGACCAACCCGCACTGGGCCCGCGTGGTCGACTAAGGCCCGATCGCCCTGATTCAGGGTAGGCTCGAAACACTCGGTGGGGACGTATATGAGCTGATATGATAATGATGACCTATGAAATTGCCGATTCAGTTTTTGAAGTTTAATGCAAGTTTTTATTGGAAATAAAAAACTTATTGTGTTTTATTTTTGACCTTATGGTGACACTACTTATGGTCTTTTCAAGCGACTTCCAAAAAGGAGGAGGTTCTCAATTCGTCTGTATGTTTTATTAGTAACTAGTGGCATGTCTTTCATGTTCCTATCCCTTAAACTATGTACTATTGAATGGAACAAAGGCGTTTTCTTAGTGGTCAGATGGGGTGATTTCTAGACTAGTTAATTTTCTTGAATTTTCCTGAAAGTGACGAAATCTTTAGTGGGGTATTCCCAAATATGACATTAGTAACGAAAAACTGCTGCAATAACTCTAGAGCTTTAAAATTAAAAATGTGTATCTTTTGCATCAATAAAGGCGATGGCCGACTTCATGGGGTTAAAGCCACCGTGCTCTCAAAATATCTAAACAATAGGCATGTGTTTACCACCATTTAATTTCTGTTAATATTAGACATAATATATACTCTTTGGGTATTCTCGGCTGTGGAAAACTCTATGGCATTGTTGCTATGGTGTTTGTTTGTTACAGAGCTTTGAGCTCTGTCACTCGCTTGAAAAAATATTCTATGATGAAAAGTCAATAAATAAACTGTTGTGATTTTGTAATAATTCTGTATTTACTTGTTGCATCATATGATCCGCTAGAACTGCCGTCAAATCTAACAGTTTCTAATAGTTTAATGCTATTTTAAGAATAAATTTTGTTTTAAAAACTATTGATCTTAATATTAACTTTCATCTTTAAACTGTTTTGTACAATCGGCAATTTCATAGGTTAAGACCTAATATACGAGTGTAGTTTCCGTTATTTGAGAAAACTGTAATGCTTCATAAGTAGTGCAGATTTCCAAAGAAAGTATAATGAGCAAACTTGAATGGACACCGTCCCCACCGTTTTGTGTCATTTTTTTAAGTATTTTAGTCATAATATACCTAAATAGAGCTTTAATCAAAATATTACACATAACTGTGACGCGTCTTGGAAACAAAATTGGTTTTTTCGCCTAATAAAAACTATTTTTACAAGCTTTTATTCTTCTGCGCCATTTATTTATTTATTTATTTGTCTGGGTTTAAACTTGCAAACGACTTTAGAACAACTTTTAGGGGTCTGATTGAGCTGAAATTTGGTGTGAAACTGCACTATCGGTCCAATAGATACTTTTGGTATACTATAAAGTTGATCTGATTATGAATTTTATTGGTGAAATCAAGGTCCCAGGAACATATTTTGTTTTCAATAGAACCGTAGGAAATACTGTGCTCGCCTTTTATTGAATTTGGAAACATGTATTTACTCACATTCGGCACACTGAACATCTGGCATTTTACAAAACTCTTTAGATTTTCGATGTTTATTTATGTTAAATTAATAATGCCATGTACACTAAAATGAAGGTCTCAATAAAATCTTTCTGTTCTGATAGATACATCATAAAATCCTACACGGGTAGGAGCGTTTCGAATTTGGAAACATGTATTTACTCACATTCGGCACACTGAACATCTGGCATTTTACAAAACTCTTTTGATTTTCGATGTTTATTTATGTTAAATTAATAATGCCATGTACACTAAAATGAAGGTCTCAATAAAATCTTTCTGTTCTGATAGATACATCATAAAATCCTACACGGGTAGGAGCGTTTCGAATTTGGAAACATGTATTTACTCACATTCGGCACACTGAACATCTGGCATTTTACAAAACTCTTTAGATTTTCGATGTTTATTTATGTTAAATTAATAATGCCATGTACACTAAAATGAAGGTCTCAATAAAATCTTTCTGTTCTGATAGATACATCATAAAATCCTACACGGGTAGGAGCGTTTCATAACATTGTCGTTTTAGCACTCCCCACAGACGTGGGAAGCTTCTGGGTTAATACGGCACTTATTAAAGCCGGCTAAGGTCGGTAATTAACCATCACCACGGCTGCGGACTGCCGTTTGGTCCGTAATTGAATGAACCGTCGTATCCTTTATGTTCACATGTAACACGTGATGCGATAATGTTGGCCTGGCCCGGGAGGTTTTATTTGCTCAATTATTATAGGTAACTTTAACTAATTGCGACTTTGCTTACAAAAGTATTGCCAGCATTTTATCTTCAGCACATAATTTTGATCTATATGTGTGACAAAATTGGCGTAGGACCCGTAAACTGAAGCTTTAATTACTCGTTAGCCGACTATGGATCTCTTAGAGAAATTATTCAGTATGAAGAAATCTGATAATTACCTTCGTATATTCTTAGTCCTGACCAACTTCAGTAGCCTGTTTTTTACACGACTGCCCACAAAAAGGGTTTTTGGTCTAATGTATGTATGTTTATTCCACGACATCTTCTAAACGGCTTGAGTCCTACACTATTTTTTAATGTTAATTCAATGAATGTCTTTCTCGTCATCCCAGCGGGCATTCCACAAAAATAGCGTTACCAAAAACGATCACTTCTAAGGGCTTCATACGGTTTTACTATAGCACATAAAAAAAAATTATACCACCGATTATATCTTTTCGCGATGATACAAAAATACATATTTGAATCCACCCTGTTTTTTCCAAGAATATCATAGTCCACGCAATTATGATGGCCAATAATAATATGACGGGTGATGGCACTAGAAGAAGGAAAAAGAGGCAGAGGACGCCCACGGACCACCTGGATGCGAACGGTCCAAAGACATGACGACGCTGGGCTTAACGCCTGAAATGACGCAAAATCGCCAAGAGTGGCGCAAAAGTATCAGGAGGACTGACCCTAAATAGGGAAAAAAGCCAGGAGATTGATTGGTTGATCATGGTCCACGCAATTGACCTCTAAAAGTTTCTCTAAAAGTAACAATGTTTCACCACATCCATATTTATCTATAACAATGTTTCACCAATATATTATATTAAATAGGTAAATACATACACATCCTGATAAAATAATAGGTAAGTAATAAAACTAGGGCTGTTTTAGGCTCAGAGTCAGACGATCTTAGCAAGACCTTTGTACTCGTAAATGAAAAAAAACGATAAACGTTCTTTATTATTAAATTTCGTTGGTTCTTTGTAGAACTTCCAAAGAATTCCTCTATTGTATAGTAGAATCAAATACGTATCTACGATCTCTGTGATACCTAACTTTGGGATTCCAATTATGATCATCGGTAGAGCGATGGGAAGTCAGCCATTGTGTGTCGTATAGCTAAAGTGTAGGGAGTTTTAACCGTGTAATGGTTAGTAAGGTCGCGGGTTCGATTCCCGGTGGGGTCAACTTGTAAGACTCGGTTTGGTTGGTGGAAGGACATTTTCTAAGCCCGCCTGGCTAGCTACCACCATCTTATCTAAATCTTTCCGACAAACATCAATGCTAACAAGCTTGGTGTGTTTCGGCTTGAGGATAATATAGCCAGTTCCCCATTGCGTTGTGGAATCTTAGTAAGCCCACTTCCATCTTCGGCATCATCATCACTTACCATCAGGTGAGATAGTGCATAAAATAAGAGTATTACCGTACAACACAAAACGTGTTTATACAGCGTGTACTTATTCGTAGCTCGGTGCGATTTGCGTAGTTGCGTCGATAACTCTGGTTAACTAACCTTAAGCACGTTTATAGCCTGGTTGGGTTCGATTGCTACTTGCGTTTTTCTTGACTCCGTTTAATTTGCGTGGTTGCATCTATTACGCAGGTTTACTGACCTGAAGTACGATACCTCCGACAGAGGACTCGCCACTAGCCCCACAACCTCCACCAACCCTGACTTTGCCCCCATATTTTGAGTATGGCCTAACATTCCCGAGGTTGGAAAGAGATCCGTGCCCTAGCGTGGGGACGTTAATAAGTTGTTAATATGCTCATTACTATGAATATAACCACCCTATGAATACCACACCCAGGTCGTGGAAATCCTTGGGGGAGGCCTTTGTCCAGCAGTGGACGTTTTTCGGCTGATATGACGATGATGATGATGGATGAGTAATGAGTATCATATCAGCCGGGAAACGTCCACTGCTGGAAAAAGGCCTCCCCAAGGATTTCCACGACGACCGGTCCTGCGCTGCCCGCATCCAGCGCAGAGCAGATGGCTGTTGGGGCAGTAAAGTTCTCGAGTTGCGACCGTGCACCGGAAAACGTAGCGTCCCACGCGGTGAAGATCATATTAAACAAATTTTCTCAAAGAACCTATGCAGTAATTTTTTTAACAAAATATTAGATTTTCCGTAAAAAAAATATCTCAAAACTGGTCAATCAGCTTCTCAATTAGTATTATAGACATAGCTGATAGAAATGAATCGTATGAAATGTACACTACATTTGTCTCACTCGCACTACAGCAACATAATTATGGACAAGTATGGCCTAAGGCGTACTCAAACATAGGGCCATTTATGTGACATAAAATCTCCTTGTAAGTATATGGAGATACAGATACTCATTGCGGACTTTGGGCGGGAATTTGTAGCGATCAGTTTGTATTTTTTTTTTAACCAAAAAATTACATTTGTTGGTTTTAGATGTATAATATTGATAGTGTATTAATTAGCAAAGTACCATTTATGTGTTTATTGTGTGGGATAATGAAATAAAAGTGTGTATGCTGTGTTTCGAGTTTCCACAAGAAGTCCGTGACAGCTTCAGCGAAAGTTCTATCATTTTGCTGGAGTGTGTAGGTCAGGTTAGTTTATACACAGTAAAATAGGTTTGACACAAGAAAGTTTGAAGACGATGTAAAGAAACAGTGACCTTGAAGACTGAAAAATTATTGAAGACATAAACACTACAAAATACCAACGATTTTACTGAGTACAAGGCGGTATGGCCAACGCGCCTTAGCCTGCCCTAAAAAGGGCGAAAAAAAAACTCATTGCCTGTATAATATGACACGTTACGTATTATAACACGTCCTGTCCAAGCGCGTGTATTTGCGCCTCTTAACTAACTTTGGATAAAGAGGAGTTTAGCAAGTCGACGCGTGTTAGAGAAACCAAATGTAAAACTTTCTTTTCAACACCCTGTACCCCTACTTATAGATTTTCTCACAAATCAAATCCAAGTAATCAAAAATAAGTACCTATGAGCCGAGGAAAGAAATCCTGTATAAAATAGGCCACCGAATAAAAATCTGAAAATTAATGGAAATAATATTTTGTGGAATCGCGTCCTCCTTAGATTATCTGTAATAAGTTAGCGGTAGGCTGTGGAGACGCGGTTATCCCGCGTCGGGGTTATTTTCGTTAAAAAAATATTTTTATGCTTTTAGGTGGTAAATTTAAATGACAGTGTTTTTATCCACTATATATAAGCCCTTGGTATCATCTCACCTGATGGTAAGTGACGATGATGCCGAAGATGGAAGCGGGCTTACGGTTTATCAAGATTCGCCAACACAATGTGGAACTGGCCATCCTACCTTCAAGCTGGATCACATCAAAAAAAATTAAAGCGGGTTTACCAAAATTCCCCAACGCAATAGTGATCTGGCTATTTTATCATCAAGCCGGAACACATCAATGCTGTTAACATTGATGTTTGGTGGCTTAAGACTTAGACAAGATGGTGGTAGCTAGCCAGGCGATCTCAGAAAATGCCCTACCACTAACCAAACCGAGTCTTATAAAGCTAAATGCTAGAATCGAACCCACGACCTCCTGATGTGAAGCGAATGGAATTACCATTACGCCACGGAGGCAGTTGTGTTGAGGCAGCATTCCTCCTCATCTCGATCACTTTAGTGGGCAAAAAGTCGAATGGAACACGCGGAATGCGGATATTGAAATTCAGGATCGCTGTCCACATATTGGTGGAGCAAATATTTACTTATTTAGTCCAGCTGACGCCGGCGAGGGCTTCTAAAATGGATCACTAAGTCATTTTGTTTGTTTTTGTTGATAAAAAAAATACACACACACACACATTTTCACAATAACGAATTTTTAATATCTTAAAATAAATTTGCCGAACGCACCAAATTTCCATTCACTATTTTGACGGGCATTTGTAGTCATCTACATATTTTTATTCGCTGTACCACACCAGAAAGTACCATAGATCTATGATTTGGTCACATTAAGTTTTTAGGAACGGTGCGTTCCTACTCGACGAGAGCAAAGGGCGAGGTGGTATGCCTGGGGTCTGGCCGTGGACCAATCGTTGATGATTGGTATCTGTATATATACTCAGCGCTGAATAAATTCTAATAGCGCGTTCTAGATGTACGAGTAGTATTTCTTTTTGTTCTCTCGTCGCTTGTGTTAATTATTCAGTGCGGGTTACTGCAGTTGCCGCCACAATTTAATTTATATACTTCATCATCATCATATCAGCCGAAGGACGTCCACTGCTGGATACAGGCCTCCCCCAAGGATTTCCACGACGACCGGTTCTGCGCTGCCCGCATCCAGCGGTTTCACGTGACCTTCATCAGATATACTTACGTTAGTATAATTCCTATATTTTTTTACATACTCATAATTATATCTAAATGCGCAGCCGCTGTCACCCCTCAGCCGCTGTTCGCTTGAGAGATATGACGTGTTTATAAGCTGATGCAATTTGGATCTCCCCAGCACCGTTTGTCGCCCGATTAGAGCCCAGACGTAACTCCTTAGCGAGGGGCAAGGGGCGGGGGGAGAAAACGTGGGGAAAAAATATTACATTTTATAAACGTTGTTGTGATTATATTTTATCTCGAATAGGGTAAGCCACCCTCATCGTGCCACCCCCCCTTTATGTCACCTCCCCTCTAAAGCGGTGAATTAAATTCGTACCTGTATTCTGACGAAAAATGTTGCTGATCCGACAAAAATAATTTTAATACTTTTCTGCAAGAAAATTTGCTTCAGTTTCATAAGTGGATCTGTTACATTTTTGTCACCACCTGTATAATATGAAGGTAGGTGCATTTTGTCAAACATTTGTTGTAGGCAGGGAATCCAGGTTACTTACTTCAGGTCACTATATTATTCTTGCATAATTATTATGAATGAATAATTAACTAACTTTGGATATTTCTTCAGTAACTCAGTACGACTTGCATGGCTATGTCGATTACGCAGATTAACTGACCATTACCACTGTCATTATCTTGATGGGTTTGACCAAGGTTTGACTGTAAGTTGCATTTTTCTAGATTGTTTCTTTGCTTTGCAAAACACGTCAAACCGTTGATGCCGATGCTATTACTAGATGGCGGTCGGTGATTCGTGTTAAATAGGTCTCTTAAATGGCTTGAATACTTCTGGCCGTGATGTTCCTTCACTTACCGGTAATTGGCCCTCGTGTGTGGGGTGTGGCCTAACCTTCCCACAATTGGGACGGGGTTCGAGCCTCTACAGTGGGGACTTTAAGGGTTGTAAACGAAATCATTTTTACAACGAGTTCAAAAATCAATTAGAAATTGACCATAATTATGAACCATATGCAAATTATTTCTATTCAAAATATTTCTATTTATATTCAAAGTATTTCTATTCAAAATTATAAGCTCCAATTACGCAATACACTAATATATTTTAGGTGTACTCATAACCTTTCAGGTGAAGTCTATCAAGCTTTATTTTGGGGCTCATTGTGCGCACATCAAAGGGCACATTGTATTCGTGACAAGAGGCAGACGGTGGCGCGCCCGTAATTATATCCACACGCGATAATGAGATCTCCGATAGATACTGTATTGTACTTACCTACCTGTTAACAGCATGTGAATGAAAGAGATAGAAAGAAAAGTTTAAATAGAGCAAAATAAACATATCTTCTCGCTAGATCGTCTTGTATTTTCTCGCTTTGTCCAGCGAGTACTCGTCAGTTATCATCTCAAAAGTATTATAAAAACATCATCATATCAGCTCATATACCTACCTTGAATTAGGGCGATCGGGCCTTACTTGACCACGCGGGCCCAGTGCGGTTTGGTCGACTTCACACACAACCTGCGAGTTTCTCCGCAAGCGTGTGCAGGTTTCCTCACGATGTTTTCCTTCACCGTAAAAGCGTCGTTTAAACGTACATATGAAATCTAAATTTGAAATCACACTGGTACGTGGCAGGATTCGAACCACGACCTCCCGGACAGGTGGCGGCGGCCCTTGCCGTTACGCCACCGATGCTAAAAAAAACAAAGTAAAGTTAATTAATACACTCCGATAGGATGTTGGTATCATAGTGACGCAACAGTTTGTATCTCTTGTTCACAATGCCATTATAGTCCATAAAATCGCAACACCACGAATCGAAATAAATCGAATCTGCAATCTAACTTTGTAAATCGAATATTGAAACTAACAGTTGTACACATAATATACACACGTTATGTGTACAACTGTTAGTTTGCAACGTACACACGTTATTAAACAAATTATTTCAAAGTTAACTAATTGGACTTTGTAAACTACATAGGTACCTACATAACATGTTATTAAGATTAAATTTTGTGGTAACGTCAGACTTAATAAACTCTGAAAGGATCCTGAAATACCTACTGGTGAGTAAATAATTATGTTTTTTGCTACTGGCAGATATGTTTTCTAATTCATACCAAAAGGAGCAGTTTACATTATATATAGCCTTTGTTTTTATACTTTTAACGATAGCGCCAAAACTATAATACAATAAATTTAGTATTAAACGAGTACCTTTAACTACATTTTTTTTAAAATTTAATATTTCTTCTATGTTGTTTAATTCCTTTTTTTTGTATTTTATAACAATAAAGAATTTTGAATTCAATTGAATTTATCGTAGTTAAGGATACGTCCATCAGCGTACAGGTTGTGTTAATAGTAAGGATATAGCTAAATAAATAAGTAAATTGCTAATTAAATAACTAATCTTTATTTACGTGATCATAAAATTTTGGCACGTGTATAGTTTTTTTTTAATCTCCTACATTATTAATTCATATAGTATTCAATTATAGCTGAGTTTTTTTTTATTTTTAGTATGGCACAAAACATTGAAGCATTGTACGTAACAATGTTGAGTTTTGTGATATGTTATGAGTTCGTTCTATTTTAGCAAAATATTCAATTTAATATAAAAATTCAATTTCTCGTACCGTGTTTTTTTATTTAATCAACATTTCGATCATTAACGCGACGCGCCTAACTCAATAACCAGCCGTATGAGACAGGTAGGGGTTCAGGAGCACAGGGGCGCATCAGAGTGCAGAATACCGCCCCATGTGCGCCGTTACCACCATCCTCGCCCCAATCCTGCGCAGCCTCGGGCGCGCCGAATCAAGCAGCGGCGGAATGAAAGCACTTAAGATATTTCAAGGGTGAAAATTTAGAGGACACCCTAACAGGAACATTAAGCATCCTAGAATAAGTTTTTTTTATTCACACTTGGTAAGTCTTTGGCATCATCTCACCTGATGCTAAGTGACAAATGACAATGATGCCGAAGATGGAAGCAGGCTTATCAAGATTTCCTAACACAATGGGACAAGTGGTGAAAAATATCACAATTAAGTATAAGGAATTTTTCTTCATTATTTTTTTTAATGGTAGGACCTGTAGCGACCTACAAGCGTTCATCCAAGCATCGACAGATGGTACTGACGTCGTATGGAGGGAAAATTTCCTGCAATGTAAAGGTGAACTCTAACACAAGCGACAGAATAAAGAATCAAAAACGCTCTTGCAACGTTTTTTCGCGAATGAGCGTAGGTTCAGCCATTAGCAGTTGGTACAAAGCCGGATTCCAGGTATACCAAAGGTGGTAAGGTAAGCCAAGAAGCTTGCTGTATTCCAGCAGGCGGGACGAGATTGTCAGCGAAATTACCGGCATCCGAGGTATACCATCTAAGTCTTCTAGGGTAAGGAATGTACTTACGATTAACTGAGACTCTCTGGCATTTTTTATTCACAATTGGTAAGCCCTTGGTATCATCTCACTTCATCATGATAAGTGACGATGATGCCGTAGTTGGAAGCAAGTTTACCAAGATTCCTTAAAGCAATGAGGAACAGGCTATCCTATCTTCAAGCCGGAACGCATCAATGTTGTTAGAATTGATGTTTGGCGGCAAGACTTAGACATGATGGTGGTAGCTCGATAGACGGCCTTAGAAGATGCCCCTCCACCAACCAAACCGAGTCTTACTAAGTTAGACTCCGCCGGGAATCGAACCCGCGATCTCTGATGTTAAGCTAATGTACTTAACCATTACACCACGAAGGTGGTTTCTATAGTGGTGGAACCTATAATAAAATTAAGCCTATACGCGTTGTCGCAATAAGTAGCTCCTGGTGTCACAGATGTGAATATATACGTATGTAAACATTTAAAGGCCGCTTTTACGATAAATCAAAGTTTGCAAAGAGATTGACCGGCTATCTTGACCTTTAATTTAAAGGTTCCTTGAATAGTATTCTGATTGAGTTCATCGAAAAGCTTTTCAATTCCTCCTTGATGAGCTCCGCGCTGCGTTGTTAGTCCTTAGGGAAACTTTACGTAAATCGAAAGCTCATTGAGGGAAAAATGATGTAGAGGCGCGTGATACGAGGTTAAAATCAATCGTTTTCTTTTAACGCCAACTTAATGAAAGGGAAAAAGAAAAGGTTTTATGGTGTCTCCCGGAAGAAATGTCTGTGTTGCATAATTGTATGAGAGATTTAAATTCACGTAAGTACAACAGCACTGTTCTTGAAGACTTACAGTCAATAACACGTCAAAACTACTAAAATTGCCAGTAGATTTCTTTTACAGCCCAAAGTTAGGCAAGCAAAGATAAGGATCTGATTGAATTATAAAGAAAATCGCAAACAAAAAACTTATGAGCTTATGACAGGCCTCCGCCTGCCTTTTACGAATTTTGCTAGAAAATCCAATAGGTACTGCCACTTAGTAGGACATCAATATTAATTACTGTTCGCAGAGTTTCATCCAAACCGTTTGGAACCGTTTTTTTAACATTTCGTATTTTTAATCTTTTGTTGTATGGCAGAGCCACTCTTAAGGTGAGGCATTTGTAAAACAGTTGTTTCTGTTTTTTTCTTTTACGTGTAAAGAGTCAAGAAAATAACCACACTTTTGCACTTTTTCAATGTTTTACGTTGTTATTTCTCTTAAATCTTTAATTTAAAAACTAAAATTTAGCAGATTCTCTGTAGTAATTACTTAAAAAGAAATATCTCCATATAAAAACTATGTGCAAATTTAGAAGTTTTATTAATAAACAATTCGTTTTAGACTTTTTTTCTTTGAGGTTATAGACCTGTTTTTGGTATTTTTTTATGATCGAGTAAAGTACACACTATCGTATAACATATTAGCACATCCATCAGACAAAATCCTTAAGTATGTCCAATATTTTTTACAAGATCGATATTTAGTAGTAATTACCCAAAAAATTTGATCTAGCAAAAGGGTTTCTCCGCTTTTCCACCGGTGCCTCACCTTAAATGGAAATCTAGCCACATGCCGCTTAGAATCTTTTGACAATCTATCATAAAATCCTTCATTTAAAAAAAATATGTCACTCGGAAGATTTTTTTTGCCGCTAGGAAAAGCTTGACGGACCGACCCACGGGCGGACGTTTTGGCAAACATGTTATCAAAGTTCCATACCAAGTAACGGGACCTTATTACTAAGCCTACGTTGTCCGTCTGTCGAACCATCTGTCTGTGTATCTGTCTGTCTGTCCGACTTATTCTGAATGGGTAGCCAACTAAAGTGTCCATAAAGTATGTGTTATTATAGATGACTTACTAAAAAATAAATTGCACAGCCACGCTGTGCATACTTTCTTGTGAAGCCTTAACCATCTGTCGTAGTCGAGCATACACATATCAACTATAAACATAACACTTTGATTTTTCTTAGAATAAGAAACTACTGCGTGCTATAGACCATGCAAAGTTATGGTAACGCACTGAGTTTCATCTAAATCATTATAGCTATTTTTAAATTAAGAAAATAATAAGTGATTTATTACTATGATGGCAACCCCAAAAAATCAAGATAGGGGAAATGAGAAAAAACCGGACTAGTAGATGTAAGTATTGAACAAATTTTGGTTAAAATTTTAAAAAAAAAATTATTGCTCCCTTGTTGCGCTCGGCAGCTCGAAAGTAAAACCTAAGTAAAGGTGGCGTAGCAAACAAAACTTCATCCCCAAAGAGGCGCCGGCGACCTGGTACGTAAGTCCTCCGGCGTCAAGGTAACAAACAGTATGGACACTCCCTGCCGTTCCGTAGATTGCGACCTCACCCCCTCGTCACCCATATTGATACAGATTGGATACAGTTTGGTTGTGGCCTGTAGAGAAGCTCGTAGTCAAATCACGAGAGCCTCGCGCATAGAAATATCAGGCTTTCATTTCATTGTTCAACCTATCTGGCACCCCGGCCGGGCAAGTACTCCGTATAGTTTAGGATGACCGTCATTTGGGGTTTTGACCGCCTCCGTGGCGTTACGGCAAAGTATATATATATTAGTACTAACATACAGTATGGACACTCTCTGCCGCTCTCTAGATTGCGACCTCACCCCCTCGTCACCCGGATTGATACAGATTGGTAACAGTTTGGTTGTCGAACGTATAGGATTTCGACGCCATTTTGTTGAAATGTCATTTCTGGCCCGTTGTATGAAGTATCCAGGGTGTGACGGCGTGTTGTTCAGATTGTACAACCTTGTGCAAAGGGCCGTCCCACAAAAAATATTTCGTTTGGACTGGCTCAGTTCAGCGGTTACAGAGTCTTACACAGATCCCTCGGGAGATTCGATTGATTTGCATTGAAAAGCATTTGCTATGAAAGAGTTTGATGTTTCTTTTCTCAACCTTTTCAAGCGGGTTCGTTCTCTCCACTTCAAATTCATCTACGATGATTCAAATTTGCATGGCTTTTCAACCGACTTCCAAAAAGGAGGAGGTTCTCAAATCGACTGTATTCAACCGACTTCCAAAAAGGACAAGGTTCTCAATTCGACTGTATGTCTTTTTTATATATTACTCGATATCTTCGCAGATTGTGAACCGATGTTAATGATTCTTTTTTTTATTCGATAGGGTATGCTCCCTAGTTTGTCCCACATACATTTTATCGAAATCGGTGAAGTAATTTATTAGAAAATTAACAACAACCAAAAATTATAATGCTAAATTGTACAAAGTTGTTGCGACGGAAGTCAGTTTTTTTAACGTGTTTAGCGTTTTCAATTATTTCGTTAGCATATTGTATAGGTAAACATATTACTTAGTGCTTACATTGTTCCCTTCTGGACTACCATTTTTAGGGTTCCGTAGTCAACAAGGAACCCTTATAATTTCACCATGTTTGTCCGTTTGTTTGTCCACGGCTTAGCTCAGAGACTATTAGTACTAGAGAGCTGTTTTTTGGCATGTTTATACATATTACTCACGCCGACAAAGTCGTAAAATAAAATATTGAAAAACATTTTTTTAAGGTACCTTTATTACATGTGAAGAGAGGGTAATTTTTTCTTGACTTACCTTATCAAGTGGGGTATCATAGAATAGGTTTTTTAAAATTTCTGGGGGTTTTCTAAGACCATTATTCTGTTCAGGGTTCCATTTGCGAAATATTAAACTTTAAAGTGATAATTTTTGTTGGAGTCATGTGTCTTCTCCGCTTCCTTATCAGCTAAACCACTATTACAGGACATCTGAAAAAAAAATTTAAATATTAGGACATATTATAATTAATTTAAAAGAAAAACTATCACGGCTAAGTAGGTTTTCTTAGTTTAAGGAATAGTAGTCGACCAACTTAAGATATTCTCTTTGATTTGTAAAAATTTCATAGATTTTCCATACAATTTTTTTATTTCCAAATGCAAAAACATTCTTTGTCAAAGTCAATGCATTTATTTTCCAGTATTTTTTTGTGATGATATTGTTTAAATTGAAGAGTCGAACTTATTTTCCGAAAGCCATATTGATTCTTAAACAAAATATAATGCTTATTAAAGAAATTCATGAGAGATTTTCTAAAGGAATAAATATAATGTAACTGCATAATAAACATTCAGTCCGCAAAATAACTACTTGAGCGGCAAGATTTCATGATTGAGCGGCAGAAAAACATGTCTATAAGCAGCAACTCAACACTGTAGGAAGAGTGTGGTACGGAGAGTTCTAAATGGAAGCGGGAGCGAGCGAAGCGAGCTCGGACTTGCGGAGCACCCCGACTCGGATCCGTTAGGTTCGGAGACTGTGCGGGGAGGCGATTGGTATGAAGTTTTGTTTGCTACGCCACCTTTACTTAGGTTTTACTTTCGAGCTACCGAGCGCAACAATGGAGCAATATTTTTTTTAAAAAATTTTAACCAAAATTTGTTCAATACTTACATCTACTAGTCCGGTTTTTTCTCATTTCCCCTATCTTGATTTTTTGGGGTTGCCATCATAGTAATATATCACTTATTATTTTCTTAATTTAAAAATGGCTATAACGATTTAGATGAAACTCAGTGCGTTACCATAACTTTGCATGGTCTACAGCACGCAGTAGTTTCTTATTCTAAGAAAAATCAAAGTGTTATGTTTATAGTTGATTTGTGTATGCTCGACTACGACAGATGGTTAAGGCTTCACGAGAAAGTATGCACAGCTTGGCTGTGCAATTTATTTTTTAGTAAGTCATCTATAATAACACATACTTTATGGACACTTTAGTTGGCTACCCATTAAGATAAGTCGGACAGACAGACAGATACACAGACAGATGGTTCGACAGACGGACAATATAGGCTTAGTAATAGGGGCCCGTTACTTGGTATGAAACCTTGATAACATGTTTGCCAAAACGTCCGCCCGTGGGTCGGTCCGTCAAGCTTTTCCTAGCGGCAAAAAAATCGTCCTAGTGACATATTTTTTTTTTAAATTAAGGGTTTTATGATAGATTGTCGAAGGATTCTGAGCGACCTGTGGCTAGATTTCCATTGAGGGCGAGGCACCGGTGGAGAAGCGGAGTAACCCTTTTGCTAGATATTTTTTTTTGGGTAATTACTACTAAATATCGGTCTTGCAAAAAATATTGGACATACTTAAGGATATTGTCTGAAGGATGTGCTAATATGTTACACGATAGTGTGTACTTTACTCGATCATAAAAAAATACCAAAAACAGGTCTATAACCTCAACGAAAAAAAGTCTAAAACGAATTGTTTATTAATAAAATTTCTAAATTTGCACATAGTTTTTGAAATATATATTTTTTAAAGGCATAATAAACATTCGGTCCGCAAAATAACTACTTGAGCGGCAAGATTTCATTATTGAGCGGCAGAAAAACATGTCTATAAGCAGCAACTCAACACTGTAGGAAGAGTGTGGTACGGGGAGTTCTAAATGGAAGCGGGAGCGAGCGAAGCGAGCTCGGACTTGCGGAGCACCCCGACTCGGATCCGTTAGGTCGTAGTGTTAGGTTTAACATGAGAACACAGAAGTAGGAGCCCCGAAGGGGCTCCGTCGACCACTCAACACTGTAGGAAGAGTGTAGTACGGGGATGTTTAAAATAATTACAGCCATCCAGAATGACATAAATTGCTGATTGATTTTGAAATGTTTGCTGACCATGAGTTGCTGACCAATTAGCTATTTCTGCTCACCGATTATATTTTTTGCTCACAGAAATAACAATACTATGCTAACCATTTAATTGACACCCTTTTCTAAATAATTGGGACCAAGGTGATGGGTCAATAATTATTAATTGTTATTTTGCAATTCTTTTTAAGCAATGGTTTAAAAATAGACAATAATTATAAATCTGGAAATGTTCCCTGAACAAATGAAAGATTTAATATACATGATAAAGGTCTGCTTAGAGGCTCGGGCCTACCCTTAATTAGAGCGATCGGGCCTTAGTCGACCACGCAGGCCCAGTGCGGGTTGGTCGATTTCACACTCAACCTTCGAGTTTCTTCTCAGTATGCCATGCGATAAATAAATAAGAATTATAATTAGTCGTCATGTCGATAAAGAAGTTATTAAATAGCTCGGCAATAGTTGCTGGGTCAGAATACCCAATGTCATCTATAGAAATGATGTCAATTTACTTCATACTCGGCGGGCGGGTTAACCCTGAGGTATATTCTTATTTTTACGGGGCTTTACTCTGCGCGTTGTCTAATAAGAATGGGGGAATAAGTCCGATAGCAGTTGGAAGTGTTTTCCGTCAGTTGGCCGCCAACCTTGGCTACTATGCTGTGAGGGAGGAGATGGCTTTCTACTAACGCCCGCATCAACTAGGCTTGGTCCACAGTTGGGGTGCGAGGCCGCTATTCATGCTGCGCGCACATTCATGATGGATCCCGAGAGCAAAAATTGCGTGATCTTGAAGTTGGACATCCAAAATGCCTTTAACACCCTGGAAAGAGATCTGCTGAGCGTAGCTAGGGAAAAACTACCCACCCTTTATCCTTTCCTTCATCAACTCTATTCTTCACTATGTAATCTCTTCTACGATCTCACTCTTATCACTTCTCAGGGTGAAGTTTAACAAGGAGACCCACTTAGCCTTATTTTTAGCCTAGCCATCCAAAAGGTCATCGCTGACCTTCAATCCCCCTTTAATATACGGTACCTGGATGATGGGACTATTGGGGGCAAACCGGAAGAAGTGGAACGTGATCTGCGGTTGCTGATCCCGTGTTTTAAGGATATGCGGCTAGAGGTAAATACGTGCAAGTGCGAATTCTTCCCCTGCAGCCCTGTTACCCACGAATATATTCAACATTTTGAGGCATTAATTCCAGGACTTAAGACAGGGTTCTCCAATTTTTTATTTAGCTATTCTTGAGGCTCTGGAAGCTAGAAAATGCCTTATTTTCCTCTCTCAGGAGCGCCTGAGGAACCTTTCGACTCACGTGGACTTGATCCTATTGCGAATGTGCTTTGCCGTGCCTAAAATATCTAATTTACTTAGGACGACCCCAACGTGGCTTTTTGCGCAGGAAATCTCCTCTTTCGATGGCTTGCTGAAACAGGCTTGCGAAAAATCCTGAACGTGGCTCTTGAGGACCTACAGTGGACCCTGGCATCGCTTCCAGTAAGACATGGGGGTCTAGGCGTGAGGAGTGTTCGGGATGTGAGCCTGCCAACTTTCTTGGCTTCGACTCATGGAGTCACAGATCTAGTCACTGACATTCTATCGTTGAATGGTGACGGCCTATGCATTCCATATGCTGTCGAGGTTTTAAACGCTTGGGGGCTCTCAATTAGAATGCAGTGGTTCCGGTCAATGATTCAATAGTCAGAGAGCGTGAAATGAATTGGGCGGCAGGCGCCACATAGAACATCTCCTAAATGGTGCAGCTAGGCCAAACTTGGCTAGACTGAAGACAGTTACGTCAAGCAAGGTCAGAATCAGTGGTGTGGTTACAGGCTTTACCTTCTCCCCGCCTGGTCACTCTCCTGGACGAAAACTCGTTGCGTGTGACTGTAGCATACCAATTGGACTGCGATGTGTGTGTGGCCATCACGCGCTGAGTTGTCTCAGGTGCTCAGGTAGGAGATCATGCCACCGCGCTCTCAATGACGTTATCCGTCGAGACCAAAATTTAGTAAACGTCCCGTGCCTTTGTAAGAATCCTTTTATTAAATGTTTTCATTCGAGTCCAATACGTAGACAAATTCATGTCTCATATTGTCCAAACACATAATTTGATTAAATTAAACATATGATAAACCAAGTTAATATAATTTAGAAATGTTTCAGTCTCTTTTTCCCTTTAGAATAACGTAGTAGTCATCACTCGTAAAGTCTTCAAGTTTATGCTCAAGTCCCTCTTAAAATTGCTGCGTTGCTCCATTTGGTTTACAATAATGTATTATATTAGTTTTAATTTCAAATATGTATTCAGCTGCCGATAAGACATTTTATTTGTTAATTGTGCTAATGATTCATGCTTTAGTATTTTTTTCATTATTTTCTTTATAACTCAAAATTGGTCGAATAACTTCTTCAGAGTCTAAAAATACATCCCCTACTTTGCGCGAGTCCAACTCGCGCTTGACTGGTTTTTTATTTAAAAATTAATAAGCCTTAAGCATGCCTGATGGAACTGACAATGCTGCCGTGGGTGTATCACGTAAGCTCCAATAGTGCCTTTTCAATCTCGCCTTATGCATTCCTTAAATTATACTATTTGGGTAATACAAACGCCGGCAGAGTTGAAGTTTAGAAATAGACATATTATGTATGCAATTAAAATTACAAAATACATATTCAAAACTGAGATTGTATGGGTACTTGTTTGTTCCATAATCAATCCTGAATCGTTCAGCGAGCAAAGCCACTAACAAAAAACTGTAAATTCGTTTTTTTTTTTAAATATTACCACATTTTATTTAAGTAATGTTTAAAGATATCACATTTTATTTAGTAATGTTTAAAAATATTACCACATTTTATTTAAGTAATGTTTAAAAATATTACCACATTTCATTTCAGTAATGTTTAAAAATATTACCACATTTTAAGTAATTCTTAGTTGACTAAGCTATCACGCAGAAAACGGTCCGTAGCTCCGCAGGTACATGGAAGACATATCGTTGGAGTTTAACCTACGCCTCAGCTGGGTGCGACGTAAAGCCAACGTGTGCTTGTGGGTGTCGCGCGGAGGGGGTGAGGGGGGATCAGAACACAAGAAGCCATTAATAAACACTAGATAGGACGAAGCAGGGCCGCTATTTCGAAAAGTTAATGGAAATCGTAACGTTAACAAACCACACGTCCTTACTGCTGGGGCACGGGTCCTTCCCCCCCTAATCCCCCAAACACGGGGCCAAATCCGGGTTTGTGACAAACCAGTCTGTCAGAAGTTTTCAAGCCACCTGTAAGGCCTTTGATACTTAACGACTGCCATCTAGTGACAGAAACCGGCACCAATGGCTTAGCTTGCAAATCACGGAAACGGTAGACAAAAATGCAACTAACAATCAAACCCATCCAGGTAACGACCATGCTTCTGGTCAGTTGACCTGCGTGATCGACTCAACTACGCAACGGAGCCGCGGGCAAAAGTAGGTCCTACTAATAATATTATAAATGTGAAAGTTTGTATGTAAAAACTACTAAACCCATCTGGCTGAAAATTGGTAGGTAGACATATTAGGACCTGGAATAATATATAGGCTACTTTCTATCAAGATCGCGAGCCGCTTGCTGCTCGCGCACTGCGCACCCTCGAAGACGGTCACAGAAACTATGCTCACGCGAGCGAAACCTCTGGCAAAAGCTAGTAATTCATAAATTATTCAGACATATCCAGTGCTCTAAAGACGTTCTATATTCCCGGCTGCAGTAAATCAGCAGGTGGCGGTGATCCTCTTCGATTAGTGGGCGCTTGCTCGCCGCTGCCCCAAGTGCCGTGACTTGTAACTCGCCCCCTGGTGCACGATTTTCCACCTCCATCGCCAGGTACACGCCACTCCACTCCGGCAGCACAAGGCACGAGTAGATATGCAGGGTGGGAAGATTGGGTTGACCATCTAACATCGTGTAAGTTTTTCAACTACCTTCCCATTGTATTTAATGTGATATTATCTGATCTGTGAAAACAAAGAGCCAATGTAAATTATGCCAATAAATTGTTATTCACTCTTTTTTATAAAATAAAAACTGGTCAAGTGCGAGTTGGACTCGCGGTATGAGGGTTCCGTACAACCACACCTCTCCACACAACTATGACAATGATATATATTTACACTAACTGTTTCCCGCGGTTTCACCCGCGTGGACAACGTTTCTATGACTTTTCGAGGGTGCGCAGTGCGCGAGCCGCAAGCGTGGTAAAAAGTAGCCTATGTCTGAATCCAGGTACTAATCTGTCTACCTACCAAATTTCAGCCAAATCCGTTCAGTAGTTTTTGCGGGAAAGCGTAACAGACAGACAGAGTTACTTTCACATTTATAATATTAGTAGGGATTACAAACAAAAGACACAAACGCGAGCAACAGAAAAATACTGCTGGCGCTATCTAGTGGTGTTTTAGTGAAATATTTTCCGTAAGTGAACGTATTATATTGAGTTTATCAATTTATTTTCAATTGATAGAATTCATATAGGTTTTCCTGTAATTTACAAACAATGAACTATATTTTGTATTTTTTTCAAAATTTTAGACTTAGTAGTTTCGGAGATCAGAAAGGGGGAATGGTAAATTTTCGTCTTCTTTCATGAATAAAATCAAAAACATTTATTTAACAATAATACTAAAAATATATTTGAGATCCTCATAACGAGCCCTTTCATTTGATATATAACACAGTAAGGTTTGCAAATTGATTTTTTTTTAAATTTCCTATTATTTCCCACAAAAATAACCCTTATTTAAAAAATCATTTATTAACTTGCTGTATTTGGGTCATAGGATTACACCATCCTACCAAATTTCACCTAATTTGGTCCAATAGATTCGGAGCAAATTGGCTGTAACAGACGGACGGACAGACAGACAGACGCATGAGTGATCCTATATGGGTTCCGGTTTTTTTTTGTTGTACGGAACCCTAAAAAAATGAAAAAAATATTTATATATCGCCAACCTCAGGGCCATTTTAAGCGCTTTCAAAAAAAGGATTTATCAATTTGACTACATGTTCTTTTTATATTACACGATTTCCTAGCTGATTGTGTACTGATTTTATTATTCTTTTTTATAGATACATGCCTTTTGCCGTTGGGGCAGTAAAGTTTTTAAAGCGACCGCACACTGGAAAACGTTGCGTAGGCAAGCCTCCCACGTTTTTACGGCGTTCACTAAAATTACATTCATCACATTCCGGTAACCACTTACGTTTTGTGTTGGTTGGTACACAAAATCCCGACGCGTTATTTAGACAAATAAGAGTAAATCCCAGAAAGTTCCACTTTTCACAAAATATTCCATCCTCGTCGCCACTGTTAAATTAATGAAATGTACATAACTTGGACTCTATTTCATACGCAACTTAAATAGCGGCGGTATGCGGCGCAGCGCGTAGAGATACGTGCCTTTGAACCTGTGTATATATGTGCCTACTGTGAAAAGATGCATAAGTCTGTTTGGACCACTTTTCAGGAGAGCCGGTTGAAAGTTGTAAGAAGACATTTATATTTTTTCCATGTTTTCAAGCAAACTCCGGAGTGATGTTTACTTTATAGAGTGATTTTTTAACGTTCTTCCAGTTAAAGTTAGTTAGTTTTTAAATATCTCTATTAGTTTATGAGATAATCAACTTGAACTGAAAACAGTGAAATATCAGAAAAAACGTGAAAAAAAAAGATTAAGCCATGTTACAACTTTTTACGTAAGTTTTCTACAATAATATTTGTGAAAAAAGACAATGGCCGTTTAAATATGTTACTATAATTCACAACGTCACAACCTGGCCTAGGAGTAGTAAGCAGTCGCCATGGCCGAAATCGGCTGAGGAGGATATATATATATATATATATAATTCAGATTCATTTAGTAAAGTCGTAAACCGCATAAACAAAGTTATTAACATAAAAATACAGAAAATAGAATATTTATCGTAAATTTGTAATATAATAGTTAACATGTTTTTCACGAATGTTTTTACGGACATTAGATTAGTGATTAGTAGCTTTATTAAGATATTTATTCAAAACTAAGACAACAATGAAACTTTAACCCTTAATGAGGTATTTAAAAAAGGATTTTACTTTCAGCAACCATTTTGTTTTCGGCCATTCTGATTTTTTATAGCACCAAAAATCTGCCCAGCAATTACTTTATTCCATTTGTGCACCTCATCTTTATTTCTTATAATTTTGGCGCTCATTTGATCACCTCTATGAACGGGGAGCAGAGTTTCATGAATTATAGCTAAGAAAATTAGAGCAAGTCACCTTAAAAAAAATACTAAATCAAAATCGATGCCACAAATTGATACACATATATACACGTTAAACTTACACCACCCCTCTGTTTGCGTTGGCGGTTAAAATATACAAAATCAACCAGGTATTACTTTAATAAGATTACCCTAATTATTTGTACAGGAATATTAAACAAAATGTGAATTATTTAAATTAAAAAAGTCATTATAAACTGGTAAATTTTATTGTTTTATTTTATTATCTACAATTGGTAAGCCCTTGTCATCATTTAACTTATTAGTAAGTGAGGATGATGCCTCAGTATTTACTTTTATGACTGACGAGCGTAACAAAATCTTCTAATTTGATTTTTGATTACCTTTATCACTTTGATTGAGTTTTTCCAAAGTTGGCTAAACACTTTACGTTGCAAATAAATAAAAAAATATTTTCTTAAACTATCTCTCAGCCAGCTTATTCAAGTAGAGGCAAACCTACATGGGATAGCTATTTGTAAAATAACTAGCTTTTCACCTCGCGGCTTCATCAATTTTTTTGGCCAGAAACCTTTTCTGGCGTGTCCACAACAACTGTACAAAGTTTAATTGTAATCGGTGAATAATTTTCATTGTTTAAGATCTTTGACACCATGATGCCAAGGGCTTACCAATTGTGAACAAAAAATAAAAAAAAGATATTTTTTTATCCGCAATTGATAAGCCCTTGGCAAGATTAATAAAAACAAATATTTACTTTTTTATTATATAGACATGCTGAAAAAACCAAAACTTGTAAAAATTCTAAGTAATGTAATCAAATTAGAACATGTGTTGCGTTCATACATCATACAGATAAATACTGAGGTTACAAAATGCAAATTTATCAGTAAGAGATCGAGGAAGAAGAAACCAAACAGGTGGACACACATGCACAGCGGAAGCTTAGTAATAGGGTCCCGTTGGTCACCCTAAAGGTACACAAAACCAAATTAATCTAAGGGCAATCAAAAATAACATTTTTTATAAAATTCATCAGTTGAGACAAGAATCTACATATTTTGTTAAAGTTAATTTTAACTACTTGAATTTTAAAAGTACGAGACTTTTGCAAGTCACTGAGATTATAATTACTTAGATAGTTTGATCAACCTGATTCTAGATTATACATAAACACACTGAAAAAAAAAAGTTTATTGCGGTATCTCATAGTAAAAAATATTACATGTTGCAGGAGACTTATTTTAAGTATAAGAATACTTTTGCCAGAAGAATCCGCTCTTCCATAGCTAATAAACAACACAGAGATACAATAAAAAAATTTAAAAACAACAATACTTTACAAATATATGCGCTACGTATTAATAAGCACGCGCGCGAAGTATTTATATGTTCATGTGATTGAGTGTGTATGAATTCATGTGTGTGTGTGTGTGTGTGTGTATTTTTAAGAAGTATTTGTTACATCTTAGGATTTGTGTTTTAAAAGACTCTCTACTTCTTCATAATGAAGAGTATTGAGGCATTTAACTATAGTCTCTGTACAATCGTACATATTTAGGGGATATATATTAGTCTTACTATTTATTTTATTGTTTAGATACGAAAAAAAATATGTTGATGCTGTGCAAAAGATGTTTCTGTAAATTTAGAGGATGCTACTTTATCATTTCGTCTTTTGTTTAGTATTTGACATACTATAGGATAGTAAAGTCTCATCAAAATTGAAGCAGTCATCATCAGGCGTTTCCTCCGTCCCACAGTCCTCCGCAACTGATTTTATATGTACTTACTCAATGTCAAATAAAACTTTTGTATCTAATGTTGTAATATATAACCAAAATTGATTAATTCACTAAATAAAACATAAAAATTTTGTGGAAAAAAATTCATGTCAAGATTACTTAGTAATCACTACGACTATCTTCCAATTTAATTTATGCAAATTAACTGAACAACTGGTATTTCTTATAATATTATTCATTTGGGAAAAGGACAGAACTTGAAATAAATTGTTTCTCACAAAATTCATCAAATTATTTTTCTGTTAAAAAGAAAAATTCGATACAAAGTTTTTTGCACTTTGCATTTGGTAAATATTATGCGTAAGAAATCGAATTAAACTGTTTTGAACAGAAATTGGTCACTTCTTCACTTACAAGTCGAGTTCAGTTACTTAACACGTTATTTTTTTCAACATGCGTTACTTTACACAACTCTATCTCTGGGACTGTGGCACCTAGCGATATGTTTCTTAGACTACCGGATAGGTTTAGGTATTTTTTCAATGATTCTAATTGTGTAAAAAAAATTAAAAACGCATAAGTCGATTTATGCATTTTTTCACAGGAGGCACATATATGTAGATATAAAAAAACGGCCAAGTGCTAGTCAGCCAATCATTCCGAGGGATCCGTAACTTCCGTAACACCACACCTCTCCACACAAATACATAGTATAATGACAATCATACCCTTTCACATTACAAACAAAAGACATCAACGCTTTTTTTGTTGTTCATATCGGACTCTATAACGCGAGTACGACTCACACTTGGCCGATTTTTATAATATGTTATTTTACTTCAGTGTTAGTACTTTTATCGGACTAAGTTTTACGCTTATATGTGTTGCCAATTTCACGATAGAGCTAAATCAAAAATACTTCTAAAAACCTATAAAACATGTTTTTGTATGAGACCACCCTTATTTTGTCACTTATAAGCTTTAGTATTTTTTGTTATAGGGCTAATAGAAATACACATTATATGAAAATTTCAAATGTTTTCCTATTACGGTTCATGAAGTTCAGCCCGCTGACACACGATCAGACGGAAAGACATCGGAGGCTAAGTAATAGGGTTCTGTTGGTCATCCGTTGGGTGTACTGAACCCTAAAAAACGATTCGGACTTGCGCAAAGTAGAGTTCCGTAGTCTTTTCAAAAAGTAAATGTACATTTTAAATAACAAAATTATATTTGCTGTTAATAATAGAACATGTCCTACTTTTTACATTTTTTCCATATGTCCTGAAATATCGTTTTAGCTGGTGGAGGGGCGGGCGGGCAATTGACTCTAAAAATTTTGCCAACGGATCTTTGAATAGAAAAGTGTTATTCACAAACCCTCAAAAGTTTTAAAAGACCTATTCAACGATACCCCACACGATAAGGCACGTCAACAAAAAAAATTCACCCCCTCTTAATATCCTAAATATTAAGATACCCTATAAAAAAATCAAGATTTTATTGTACCACATTGTCAGCGTGATTAATGTGTATAACCATACCAAATTACAGTTTTCTAGTACTAATAGTCTCTGAGCTAAGCCGCGGACAGACGGACAGACAGACATACAGATAGACAGACATGGTGAAACTATAAGGGTTCCTTGTTAAGTAAGAAACCCTAAAAAAGATAATATTATAAAAGGTGAGATGATGCCAAGGGCTTACCAATTGTGAATATAAAAAGAATCTCAAGAACCATCCTTTTAATATCAGTATACTCCACAATATCGAAGGTGTTTATCCTAAGCGGCACGCCCACAGCCCCCCCCCCCCCCCCCAGATAGCGTCGCAGTTATTATTATTATTCAATTGACGGCGCTCATGTGTGGCCGCGACAATTTCAGGGCTGTCACGGAGGTCCGTATCCGTAACCAAAACTTTTTTTAAATAAACAATTAATAAGCCCTTGACATCATCTTACCTGATGGTATGTGACGATGGTGCCGAAGATGGAAGCGGGCTTACTAAGATTCCCCATTGCAATGGGGAACTGACTATCTTATCTTCAAGCCGAAACACATCAATGCTGTTGACACTGATGTTTGGCGGCAAGACTTACATAAGATGGTGGTAGCTAGCCAGGCGGGCTATGAAAAGTCCCTACCACCAACCAAACCGAGTCTTACAAAGTTGACCGCGCCGGGAATCAGACCCGCGACCTCCATGAATGAAGCGAATGGACTAACCATTACGCCACGGAGGCGGATAACTACTCGAATATCGGAAATTAATCCGCATCCGTATACTAACTTTTTATAAAGTTCTAGCTGTTTCCCGCGGCCTCGCCCCCGTAGATATTGTGAGTGAGCGGGTTTAATCTATGTTCATTCTGGAATTCCATTGTAGCTATTGGCAAAAGTTTTTTTTTTACCTTCTACATACAAACATACAAACTTTACCTCATATAATATTTGCTTCAGTAAAATTTTTATTTGAAGTCATGTAAGACAGGCAGGCGCTTGTGATAACGTGGTCGCAAAATTATTGAAAAGACTTCAATGTGAACTGAACTAATGAGACACCTTTTGACGCACTAGAGATAAAAAAGTTTTAAAAAAAACTAAAAACCGACTTCGAAATAAATTCACTTAAAATTATGAATTAATATAATATAAATACACGAAATAAACCAAAAATAGCGAAATTAAAGACAGGCACAAAACAAATTAGGGGCCTATAATTTTTTTTGAGATCCTGAATCCTAGAAGTGTGTGGGTTCAATTCAAACGCGGGTACATTGTTTTTTTTACTTTGTTTTTCTGTTATTATTTTATAACAAGAAGGAAACAAAAGGCTATAGCTAAACTGAGGCATAGCTGAGTAAACCATAGAAGTACATAGGTAACCTTGAGGAATCCAAATTAATTGTGCAATGATATTTTGCAACGTAACTAAATCCGAAATGTCTTATCCGTGCATCCCTAATATTTTTCTATCGCTCGCTGCGCCGCGCCCCGCGCCATCCGAATGACGGGATTATACGTCGGAGGGGAGAGAGCGACTTTGCTAGAATACGGCCGCAAAACGATTGGTTTTACTCCCCCGCTTACTTAATAGATAATTTTTCGAGACGAGACAAGAATCCAGTGCAAAGTAAAATGTGAATACAGAGATTGACATCAAGCGTTCACTACATTATTTAGTAGCCGTGGATAGTCTGTTCTACGAGCTATGTGCCCAGCCCACTGCCCGTTCAGTTTAGTTTGGTGCAGTAAAGTTCTCGAGTGGCGACCGCGCACCGGAAAACGTACCGCAGGCTTGGCTCCCACGCGGTGGACCGACGACCTGGTGAAGATCGCGGGAAGCCGATGGATGCGGACAGCGCAGGACCTATCGTCGTGGAAATCCTTGGGGGAGGCCTTGGTCCAGCAGTGGACGATATGATGATGATGTAAATATTACACGAAATCATTGACCAAAAGCGTTGAAAAAACATTTGCGCGGAGGCTGATATCTTGGCTAAATACATAAATAAATATATATTTTTATATTCCGCTTTAAGGCGAGGTACTGATTGGAACATTTGTCTCTGTCTTTTTCTTTACGTGTAAATAGTAAAGAAAATAACTACACTTTTTCCTTTTTCAATTTTTCGTTTCATTCAAAAGCTACAATGAAAGTATAAAAAAATAACATTACTCACTCTGTATTACCATAACAAATATTGTTGTATTTTTTTTTGTTTATACTTCAAAATATTAGTCATAACTGGAGTTGAAAGTAACGGTGTAGATCTGTCTTTGGGGATTTTTTTCTATCGAACCAAAACTGCTCAATCGTGTTTTTAATAGCTTTTGACTTTAAGGGTCATCATCGAAAATAAGAGTTTTTTTGCAACCTTGGGTTTTCTATCGTTTAGGAGTAATTGACGTCAAAAATAACGAAAATCTGTAATATTACCGCCTTAAAACAAAAACTACGATCTGGATTCAATCCAAACTCTGCAAATATATTGAGTAGACACATATCGATGTTTGTAATTAGTTTTCATCGTAGTAAATTAAAACATAACTAAACAAAGGCCTAAATTAGTTTTATACTGAAAGTTATAAACTTCTCTCACTTTTTCCGTTTTATATTTGTACATCGAAAGCTAATTCGTCATATCAGCTCATATACGTCCCCAACGAGGGGCTCGAACCTACCCTGAATTAGGGCGATCGGGCCTTAAAACTAATTACCAACGTCGATATGTGTCTAAAGCGGAACTATGTCTGTATGAAAACTCGAGCCTACTGGAGACCCTTAACTATAAACATTTTGAAATGAATATAAATACAAACGTCGCGTTACTAAGATACTTTAAGTCAAAGCATTATTTCCCTTTCTATCGCTTAAAACATCTCAGTAACGTGACACTTTAGTTTAAATTTCTTTCGGTTTGTACTTGAATTCCCAAAATTGAAATATAATGAACAGGTTAATATTGTGTGCTAATTATTTCGAACAAATATATACGTAGGTATGTAGCTATGCCAAAAAGGTACTTACCTCATTAAAACTCAGGATCTAGGTACTAATAGAACTTCTCATAGTAGGTAAGCTGATTGGATAACTTTGTATGGAAATTCCAAAAATTACCATACAAGAATGAAACTTGGTGTTAGTAAAACAACAAATAATAAAACTGGCTAAGTATGAGTCGTAACCGCAAAAACAAACAAATCAAATTTTCATCACACCTATTCGAAAAACGACGATTGGTTCCTCAATAAGTGCGAACAAAATTCTACTTTGCTCCCTGCAGGGGGGTTTGTTTCTCTCTTCTGATTGGTCCGCGGTCGTGAAGGTTACATTCAAGGTTTACATTTACAAGGTTTACATTCGGTAAAGAAAATTAAATATCACAAATTAAAATTAAATTTTCTATAGTGATAAATTTACTTTTGTGGTTGGTTAGCGAGGAGTTCGTATTAAAATACTAACTCTTTGTTGGTAAGTATGTGAAGTTAACTCAAGAATTCGAACGCTTTAATAAATAAAGAAGTTACTAGTCAGTTAGGTTTTGGCTGCAATGCGCGCTAAAAAAACCGGCCAAGTACGACTTGGGAGTCACACAAACAGGGTTCTGCACCAAAACTTAAATTAACAAAAGAACAAGACCTCTTAGTACATACTTTGCACTAGGTAAATAGTGGTCTACATATTCTAGATTTCAGAAATTTCATATTTCCTGTGAGAACGGGAGGACTTTAGATTTTCTCATAGATTTTCCTGTAATCTTTGCATTCAACCTATGAGGTTTTGTTATTACTGTGGTTTTTTCAAAATTTTAGGAGGGGGGGATGATCAATATTCGCCTATTTCCTTCAAAAACTTCAAAACTATTTAACCAATTATTATAAAAAAATGTATTTGAGATTCTTACAACAAGTTCTTTTTTCATTTGATTTATAATAAAATATAATTAAAAAAATAGATTTAATAACACATCCGTGTTTGGGTCACCAACTTACATCTATTTACCAAATGTCAACTCAGTCGGTTCTGTAGTTTCCGAGCAAATTGACTGTGACAGATGGACTGACAGCTACACGAGTGATCTTATGAGGGTTCCGTTTTTACCTTTCGAGGTTCAGAACCCTAAAAAAGAAAAGGCATGTGCATTCTTCATTCTTTTTAAATTTTTTGTGAGAAAAAAAATTGGTTCCGAGGCCAACATGTTTTATTCTCGGGCGACGTTTATGGAATTCCTCGCTAAGCTCAGAATTCAAACTAACGCCCTCTGAACAAAACATTACTTTGTCCCCTTGTTACACAAATAACTGTTCTGTAGCGCGCGTTGATGTCTTTTATTTGAAACTAGCTGTCCCGGCGAACTTCGTTCCACCTTACACTACACTTCACTACCCTACACTACCCTACACTACCCTGCACTACCCTACCCTACACTACCCTACCCTACCCTACCCTACCCTACACTACCCTACCCTACCATAACTAAACTACACCTACACTATATTACATTACCCTAAAACCAATTATTTTTTGACTGATAACTTTTTTATTGATGAATATCATATTTTAATACTTATTATCCTATTCCGGACGAAGACAAATGCAAAAAATACGGTAATTTAAAAAACTAAAAATCCGACTGCGTTTCTGTGTAATTTGAAAAACCCTAAAACAAGAAAGTCGTCATACCCGATTGCACTTAACTTAAGAAAAATTGTAGCAGTCGGGACCCATTCTAGAAATTGAGAGCACATACCTATATTACATTGCAGATTACTCCAATATACTGACTAGACGGCTGACTTTCTAGAATGGGTCCCGACTGCTACAATTTTTCTTAAGTTAAGTGCAATCGGGTATGACGACTTTCTTGTTTTAGGGTTTTTCAAATTACACAGAAAAGCAGTCGGGTTTTTTAGTTTTTTAAATTACCGTATTTTATTGTATTCATTTTTTAGTTTTATTATTGAATGAGTTTGTGTAGTAACCTATATACACATGACACATTAAGATTACGCAGATTATTAACTTATCAGTTGATAGAATAATATTCTCGTAAACGTTGAAGCTCTATAAAAGAATTCTGATCGTGTGGCCGATTCAAAAGTTTTTTAGGATCAAGTGTACAGATGACCAGTCCAGCTAATATTTTAGCTCGACTAAGAGCTACATATGCTTGACTTTGAGCAAATATATGTGAGCCGAGGTCCACAAGTGTCAAATCGAGTGTATTAACCTGAAGTTTGTGGACAGTTATAGCCCAACTTAGGATCGAGCTGTTCAGGCTGCAGTGCGTGCCTAACATTGGAATTTGGCACCATAAATCCGCCATTTTGTTTTTTTTATTTTTATATACCCAGTGTCATTCTCACAGTAAAAACGTATCTAACGACAATCCTCAAGCTATAATTCATCGAGCCTTTCAGGCTGCAGAGCGTGTCAAACATTTGAATTTGGCGCTAAAAATCCGCCATTTTGTTTTTTTTATTTTGATATACCCAGTGTCACTTTCACAGTAAATACAAATCTAACGACACCTCTCTAGCCAAAATCCATCCAGCCGTTCAGGCTGCAGAGCGTGCCAAACAATTATACTTAAATACATACATACTCTCGAAAAACATAACCCTCCTTCTGGCGCAGTCGGGTAAAAACACAAAAATCATAAAAATTGGTCCAGCCGTTCTTGAGTTATAAATAGTGTAACTAACAAGACTTTCTTTTATATATATAGATACTAGCTGTCCCGGCGAACTTCGTACCGCCTTACATTACCATTACACTGCCCTACCCTACCCTACCTTACACCACTACACTACCCTACCCTACACTACCCTACCCTACCCTACATACACTACACTACCCTACACTACTCTACACTACCCTACACTACACTACCCTACCCTACCCTACACTACCCTACCCTACACTACCCTACCCTACATACACTACACTACACTACCCTACACTACCCTACACTACCCTACACTACACTACACTACACTACACTACCCTACACTGCACTACCCTACCCTACCCTACACTACCCTACCCTACCCTACACTACCCTACACTACCCTACCCTACCCTACACTACCCTACCCTACCCTACACTACCCTGCCCTACACTACACTACACTACCCTACCCTACCCTACCCTACCCTACCCTACCCTACATAAGAACCTTCTCCTGACAATAACGAACTCGACAAAAAAAGAATTAGCGAAATCGGTTCGTGCGTTCTGGAGTTATAGCGTCAGGAAGGAAAACCCGTTTTCATTGTTTTTACGATGTATTCTGCTATTCGGGACGGAAACAAATCCAACAAATCAAAAACCATGGCAATCGGTCCAGCCGTTCTCGAGTTATAAGTGTTGTAACAAACACGACTTTCTTTTATTATATATAGATAGATGAATAGCTATCATTATCATTATTGTACTTGTGTGAAGAGGTGTGGTGGTACGGAACCGTCGGTGCGCGATTCCGACTCGCAGTTAGTTGCTTTTTAAAATCTTTTATTTAACTTGCCACATTCATATATATGTATGTCTCGCGAGCGTGGACGTGAGTTCTCTCTAGATCCCTCAGGAACTATATCGGGCTATTCTGATTAGCAGTCTATGTCACTTCCCACCCCCTCAACCAATTCTATACAAAAAAATCACTTCAATCCGTTGCTTCGTTACGATTCCGACGTGCGCGAGCATGAAAATGAGTTTTCCTCAGATCCCTCGAGAACTATGCTAAGATATGCTCATTAGTAAATTATGTCATTTCCCACCTCATCATCCATCTCTGTGCAAAAAATCACAACAAACCATAATTTCATTGCTATGTTAAAAAACTAAACAAAAAAAATGATTATTTTATCAGGTCCCTTAGGAGCTGCAGCAGACTATGCTATTTTCACGGGACAAAATGTATCCTTTGTCCCAGTGACACAGGCTGCCTGCATGCCAATTCTAATCAAGATTTTTCGAGGTGATAAAACGTAAAAAGGTAATAAACAAACAAACATAATATTACATTTATAGTATTTGACTGACTCGGTGGCTCAGTGGTTAGTGCCCTTGACTACTGATCCGAGGGTTGTGGGTTCGATCCCCACCCAGGGCAAGCATTTGTGTGATGAGCAGATTTGTTTGCTCTGTGTCTGGGTGTTAAATATCTATATATGTAAGTACTTAAACGTATATAAGTATGTATATCAGTCTCTGGTAACCCATAACACAGAGAATCCTACTTTGGGGCCAGATGACCTTGTGTGATTTGTCTGAGAATATTTATTTATTTAGTATCTAGTATTTTGCTACTAATACCCCTTATTTGAGCCAACGTCCCGTGCCTTCTCGAACCGCCGGGCCTCAGCCGAACCGACGACAAAAGGACTGACGGCTTGACGCTGGTACCGTGGCAGAGGGGGAGGTGTTTGCTGTGGGATGCTACTTGTGTATACACTTTGGTACCCTCCCATCTGCCCTGGACAGTGAGAACTGTCGGTTCTGCCGCGGAAGCAGCAGCATGCCACAAACTTGAGCTTGAGCTGTCATACGATTTCGTTCCGTTCGCTGTTGTAACGGCTGGCCCGTGGGGCATGGAGGCAAAGGCCTTCATAAGAGAAATTGGACGCCGACTCAGAAACAAACAAACTCCTACTCCATAGCCTTCCTGGTGCAGCGTGGCAATGCTGCGAGCCTCATGGGAACCTTTGCACCAGGAACGATTATGGGTGGATTAATTTAATTATTTATTATTAATTGACCTGTTATTTTATACCTATTTTAAAACTATAATAGTTAAGTTTAATTGATACCGACATAAATCTTTAATATTTTCGAGTGGTAAATGTATTTTATAATTGTAAAAAAAACATATACAACATACTCTTAAACCCTAAAAAATGTATAAGACCATGTTACAAAGTGTTTTATAATATTATTATATATAAAATATATAAGTTATTATGTTAGATTGTAAAGTTCAAATCTTGCTAACGATTTTAGAGCAACATCCAGGGCTCCGATTGAGCTGTAATTTGGTATGAAGGCGTAAATAGATTATTTTGGCATTTTGAAGTTGATCTGCTAAGGAATAAAGGTCCGAGGATCGTCTTTTATTTAAATAGAATCTTTAGAAATAAATATTGTGCTCGAATATTTTTTAATTTGGAAACGTGTATTTATTATTCACATTTGGCATCGTGAGCATTTGCCTTTTGAGCATAAAGTCGTTTCATACAAAAGCTTGTACCTTGAACTTTTTAGGTTTTTTAACTTGTTTTTACTACTGAGTAGGTAAAGTATTCTGTTATTCTTGAAATTTCAAGAGAACTACGTTTCAAAAAATTCAGAAACACGCTCATTGTGATGGAGCTTACGGAATGGCGTAGATGCAACAGCTATGTCATGGTGGGTGGACTAAATGCGGGGTGAGCTTGTTTGTATACAATTAAAGGTTGTCTGGAAGAGACTGCTTTTAGCAATAAGACCGCCTACTGTACACTATATATATAAATTGCTTTTGGTGTACTATAAGTGTAAATATTTAAATAAGTAAATGAATTACAAACATAGCCTGTGAGACTCATACCACCCCTTGCCATTTTTATTTGTGGGTAGTGAGGGTCATTCAGAGTAATCCTAATCAGGAAAATACGGAAATACAGAATTTAAAATGTTATCAACTCTCAATGTTATGTGAAATGCGTACTTATGTGTGTGTCAGTAAGTGTTCAAAAATAATGCCATGTAAATGCCACATAAATAATGCCATGTAAATACCACGTAAATAATAACATGTAAATGCCATGTAAATTTTGCCATGTAAATGTCATGTTAAATCCATGCAAATAATGCCACGTAAATAATGTCATGTCATCATCATCATATCAGCCGAAGGAAGTCCACTGCTGGACATAGGCCTCCCCCAAGGATCTCCACGACGACCGGTTCTGCGCTGCCCGCATCCAGCGGCTTCCCGCGACCTTCACCAGGTCATCGGTCCACCGAGTGGGAGGCCTGCCTACACTACGCTTTCCGGTGCGTGGTCGCCACTCGAGAACTTTACTGCCCCAACGGCCATCTGTTCTACGAGCAATGTGCCCCGCCCACTGCCACTTAAGTTTAGCAATTCTGAGAGCTATGTCGGTCACTTTGGTTCTCTTACGGATTTCCTCGTTTCTGATTCGATCACGCAGAGAAACTCCGAGCATAGCACGCTCCATTGCCCTTTGGGTGACCTTGAGCCTTCTTATGAGGCCCATAGTAAGCGACCATGTCTCAGTTCCGTACGTCATCACTGGCAACACACATTGGTCGAAGACCTTGGTCTTAAGACACTGCGGTATCTGGGACGTAAAGATATTGCGAAGCTTCCCGAACGCTGCCCAGCCGAGTTGGATTCGACGATTGATCTCTTTCTCGAAGTTGGACCTACCTAACTGGACTGTTTGTCCCAGGTATACATATTCGGTAACAACTTCGAGTGTAGAGCCTCCAACCTTCAGAGGAGTAGGTATGACACGGACGTTTGACATAATTTTCGTCTTGTCCATGTTCATTCTAAGACCCACTTGTTCAGAGGCTCTACTGAGGCCATCGAGCATTGTGCCTAAGTCGTCCATAGTCTCAGCCATGACCACGATATCGTCAGCGAATCGAAGGTGGGTGATGTACTCGCCGTTGATATTGATGCCGAGTCCACCCCAGTCCAAAAGCTTGAAAACATCTTCCAGGGCGGCGGTGAACAGTTTCGGAGATATAACGTCTCCCTGCCTCACTCCTCGCTGCAGCTGGATAGGTTCCGAGTTTTGATCCTGGAGGCGAACCGACATGGTGGCGTTTTCGTACAAACACTTCAGCACTTCGATATATCGATAGTCAATTTGGCACCTCTGGAGAGACTGTAGCACAGCCCAGGTTTCGACAGAATCAAAGGCCTTCTCATAGTCCACGAACGCCAAGCATAGTGGCTGATTGTACTCTTCGGTCTTCTGTATAATCTGCCGCAGCGTATGTATGTGGTCTATGGTACTAAATCCTTTTCGGAAACCGGCTTGTTCGGGAGGCTGGAAGTCGTCAAACCTGCGTGCGAGACGATTCGTAATGACCCTCGAAAACAGTTTGTAGACATGGCTCAGAAGTGAAATGGGTCTGTAGTTCTTCAGCAGGGTATTGTCGCCCTTTTTGAAGAAAAGCACGACCACACTTCTGTGCCATGCCTTAGGCGTTTGTCCCTCAAGTATAACGGAATTAAATAATTTCTGAAGAGCTTTAAGTACCGGTGTTCCACCTGCTTTCAGAAGTTCAGCCGTAATTCCATCATCACCCGGTGCCTTATTGTTTTTAAGCTGTTTAAGAGCCATTCTAATCTCGTACAGGCTGACGTCCGGGATATCTTCGGTATAGTGCCGGGTAAGTCTAGCTCTTGGGTCTTTAGCCAGATCGCTGACAGGCAGACGTGTGGTCGTGTACAATTGTCCGTAGAACTTCTCAACTTCTTCCAGCAACTCAGTCTTAGACGATATGATCCTGCCGTCCTCAGTCTTCAGCTTGGTCAGTTGGCTTTGACCAACAGACAGATCTCTAGCGAACACTTTTGAGCCTTTGTTGTTCTCAATCGCCTCTTTAATACAATTTGTATTAAAGTGGCGCAAATCGCGAGTTAGAGACTTAGAGATCTGCCTGTTTAGTTGCCGATACTGAGTAGCGTCTTCAGAGGACTGCAAAACCAATCTGCGTCTTTCTTCCATGAGGCTGCTGGTGAAGTCAGAGATTTTTTTGGTTCTGTTTGAACGGCGAGTTTTGAAAATCTTAGACCCGACCGTTTGGACAATTTCCACGAACCTGTCGTTATAATCGTCCACATTCTCGCAGTCTCCTAGGCATTCGAAGCGATTGTGCAACTCGAGCTGAAAGTTTTCGGGGTTTTGGAGCTGGATGGGCGCTGGTCGGAGTGTGGACTTCATCAGTCGACATCTTTCTAGCTTGGTCTTTAGATTCAATGTGCCTCTTACCATTCGGTGATCGCTTCCTGTTTTGACCGAGTTGATCACAGAGACATCATTGAATATTTGCCTTCTTGTCGACAAGATGAAGTCGATCTCGTTCTTCGTTACGCCATTGGGATGCAACCATGTCCACTTTCGCTGTTTAGGCTTTTTGAAGAAGGAGTTCATCATAAAGAGGCCCTCCTTCTCCATAAAGTCGGCCAGCAGCTGGCCACGTGCATTTCTCTCTCCATATCCAAATTGCCCCACTCTCAGCTCACCATCACTTCGTTTGCCCAGTTTCGCGTTAAAGTCCCCCATAACAATGGTGTATTGAGTCCGGGAGCTATGATGTAGAGCTCTAGAGATATCCTCATATAGGAGCTCCACTTCATCGTCGGAGTGTTGCGCGGTCGGTGCATATACCTGAATAACTTTCAGCGAATACCGTTTGGTAATTCGGAGAATAAGGTACGCTACCCTCGTCGAAACACTCTCGATCCGGATTACATTGTTAATGAGGGACTTGTGGACTAGAAACCCGACACCACCCTCGGACAGTTGGTCGCCCTCCCGGAAATAGAGCAGGTTTCCGGATTTAAGGATTATGGTGTCCTCCCCCTCTCTTCGGACTTCACACAATCCTACGATGTCCCATCGTAACCTGCTCAATGCTTCCTCGAGTTCTGTTAGCTTTACGTCGGTTCGCAGTGTGCGCGTGTTGTAGGTTGCCAGGGCCAGAGGTCTTTTGTTGAGGTAGCCTGGCATCTGCCGGGGATTCTTCGCACCCCATGCCCCGCCGTTACCTTGACCGCTACCGGAGCCAGGAATAGCGGGGCCGCCGGGGACTAGGGGCCGTTTTTTCTTTGTGTCGGTCATTTGGGGGGTGTTGCCGTAATCGCCACGCTTGGCAGGCGGGTTGGCGATCGCAGTGTTGCAGATTGGCTGCAAATCACGGAAAGACGCTGCTGCCCATCCTCCGGTTTGAGTCCCTTAGTCGGCTCTTACGACACCTATTGGATGAAATAGGATGGCCCTATTCTAAGCCGGGAACCATACGGACTGTAATATTGTCATGTAAATGAAATGTAAATTCCATGCAAATAACGCCACGTAAATAATGTCATGTAAATAATGCCATGTAAATGTCATGTAAATTCAATGCAAATAATTCCACGTAAATAATGTCATGTGAATTTAATAATGTAACGAACTACTCGTATAACAATACAAAACGAAAAGTAAATTGATTTGTTCACATTCGAACCGCCTCTGTGGCGTAATGGTTAGTCCATTCGCTTCATACCAGGAGGTCGCGGGTTCGATTCCCAGCGAGGTCAACTTTGTAAGACTTGCTTTGATTGGTTGTATGGCATTTTCATAGCCCGCTAACACTATCTTATCTCAGTCTTGTCGCCAAACATCCGTGTAAACCACATTGATATGTTCCTGTTTGAAGATAAGACAGCTATATCCCCATTGCGATGGGAAACTTTGTAAGCCTGCTTCCATCTTCGGCATCATCGTCACTTACTGTCAGGTGAGATGATGCCAAGGGTAAAAAAAAACATTTTGTATTGAGTTGATTAGGAAAAACTTGTGAGTATGTTTATGACATAAGCTCTCATAAACTGGCTTGGGGTATTCGCAGCCCAGCAATGCTCTCAGAACCCTGCATTATTTATGAATTGGCCCTGACAAGGTAGGCTGTACCTCCGCAGGTCGTTCGCTACGCTCGACCGCTCGTCCCGCCAGATTTCGTTCCGCTGACAACCCTTTCCCTCGTTCGGATGCAAATTGCCCTTTTTCTAAATTGCTTTATTAAATCGAAACGTGTTCTCCAATAATTGGGCCGCGAAATGGTTTTTGATTTGTTGGATTTGTTTCCGTCCCGAATAGCAGAATACATCGTAAAAACAATGAAAACGGGTTTTACTCCCTGAAAAAAACGCTTGTCGCGACAAATTTACCGTTTTTATTAAACGAGTTTTAATTAAATCCGACCATGATATCCTGAATTAGGTTCCTCCGCGCTCCATTGCACACTTCGCATATAGTTTACTGCCCCCGACTTGGACCGTAAATGGTTTAATGTTGAACGAGTTTGTGAAAATGTTATACCTACTTTACGACTCAAATAGCTAATTTTCTGTGCCTGCTCAACTATCCTATAGATTAAGTAGGTACGTACTAATTAAATAATACTACCTGCTATGTATCTGGCAAGTATTATGCAAAGTGATACAATACTGTTAGATTTTTGCTACTTTTTTTTAAAAAAAACTCATAATATGAAATAATAAATTATCTGCAGTTCGTAAAACTAAGCCGGACTTTGTTACCAAATCAGCTTGACGAGAGATCATATACTTACTTACAGACAAAACCTGCAAGTACAAAGTAGTAAGGTACAGAGGGATTGCTTCGAACTAATGTGCAAAACGGGCTGCATCCACACATCCGTAACGCCTACAACATACACTGACTCGCGTAGTTTGACCAAAGAATGAAGACTATATACTAACGTAAAAGAAGTATCACTCCGCAAAATCATTTGAATAAATGGCGACTCTTTCTACGACACAATAAAGTGCAATTCAGCTTCGCACAGCACCAGTTACCTACAGTTATATTCACCTTGAAGTTTCCTCTCTTTCTTTAGCGTAACTCTTATTTCTTCTGGCTACAGATTTGCCTCCAGCAGGAGGCCGCCCGGTGAAGAGCGTGGCGTCAGCGGCGTAGCTATATTTTCATGCCTACATCGCGGAGTGCGACAGGTCTGGTTCGGCGGAGACCAGTCGCGAGTGGCGCGCAAGGCCGCCCCGCCAGATACTCTTTATTGTACTGTGCCGACACACAGCACATCATTTTGTTTACATTCAAGATTCAATGTGTTTTTTTAAATAGGTGCAAATTACACTCTTTCTGATAGTCATAAAATAATAATAACGTAATGTCATTTGTTAAAAATCAAAAAATAAATAATCGTTAGTTAGTAAGGTCAAAATTCAATCCATGAAATAAACCAGGCTATGTCATTAGAACATGAAAACAATATGTCACGAAAAGTTATACATAAAAATCATTGAATGTCATTAATGCCTTTGACAAGAGTAGGTCAGCTCACACGGGCAGCACCTGGTCACGAGTATAATGCGAGAGTCAGCCATCGCTCGTTCCCATCAACCATATTAGAGGGAAAGGAACGACCCGGCTGCCGGTGCGCTACATTACTTACCTATTTAGTATCCGTGGTTAGTGCTACCACAAATTAAGTGCTACATATAAATAATGCTAATAGTGTCTTTTTGTGATTGATGTGTGATAGATTTAGGTAAGGCACTTAGTTACTTACAAACGTTTTGTTTTTTAATAAACACGATTAATTTATTCATCGATAAAAGTACGAACAGAACAACTACCTACGTTTCTACCTACTTGAAACTTACTTTGTATGTTTTTAGGTACCTACCTATTTGTCAGCCATGGCGCGACCGCAAGCGGTAAGTAAGTAGAATCCGGTAGGTACATGAGCGGCCTATCTGTATCCTACCTACTTTATGCTGCTGCAATTCAAAGCGAGAAAAGCGTGCGAAGTTAGCGCTCCTACGCTAATTTTGTTTTCGAGAGAAGAGAGAGCAAGAGCTCATGCATGCGTAGCGCTCACTCACACGAGTGCCTGCCTTTGAACATGATGAAAAATTTCTTGGTCGAAGACGCCAGCCACACCTTTAATAGTCCATCAAAATCGTCCCAGTTGTCCTTTCCGTAAACAGGTTATTCCTAGCTGACCTTAAACGTCACCTAAGGCGGTTGGAACTTCGAGACATTCCAATAATTGCAGCAATGCAGAAAGCAGTTCTCCTCAACAATGCCCGGATAGTACGACGCTTTCTCACCCCGTCGCACTGAACTCCAGCCGATTCCACTGGAAGTGCTGCTGCTACTTCAGCTCGTGGCTAGTATGCAGAAAAGCTTTAATTTGATCATAGGCTTCCCTCAAGGATTTCCACGACGAGTGGTTCTACGCTGCCCGCATCCAGCGGCTTCCTGCGACCTTCACCAGGTCATCGGTCCACCGAGTGGGAGGCTTGCCTACGCTACGTTTTCCGGTGCTCGGGCACCAACTTTACTGCTCCAACGGCCATCTGTTCTACGAGCTATGTGCCCCGCCCATTGCCACTTAAATTTAGTAATTCTGAGAGCTATGTCGGTTACTTTAGTTCTCCTACGGATCACTTCGTTTCTGATTTGATCACGCAATAAATTATTAATTAAATATTATTATTAATTAATGATTAATTACTGAAGTTGATGTTGTAAAATAATAATAATAAATTTCTTAATTAAAATTTAATAATAATAAATAAAATTTTACGGATCACCTCATTTCTGATTTGATCACGCAATTAATGATTCATCATTACAGCTCATATACGTCCCCACCGAGGGGCTCGAGCCTACCCTGAATCAGGGCGATTAGGCCTTAGTCGACCACGCGGGCCCAGTGCGGGTTGGTCGACTTCACATACAATCTTCGAGTTTCTTCGCAGGCGTGTGCAGGTTTCCTCACGATGTTTTCCTTCACCGTTAAAGCAATCGGTAAGTATGTACGTAAGTTTTTGAAAAACTCATTGGTACATTGGCCGTCCAGATTTGAACCCGGTATCTCTGGTTAGATGGACCGAGTCGTTACCGGTTGAGCCACCGACGCTTTTTTTTATTAGTTAATGATTAAACAATAATTATTATTAATTACTTTGATGTAAAATAAAAATAATAAAAGTTCTTTATTATGGCAAAAAATTAATGGAATGATACATTTGTTTTAGTGTGCACAGTTTCTTGTTGTAACCATCCTACTGGAGAGAGACTACTGGTAGCTATTTTCGCTTACTTGAAAAATCCAATATCACCTGCTCAAATTTTACAAAGCTCAAGTACATGTTTTGTCACAGCTTTAGTAAATTATCTTTGAGTATGCTCTGACTGGCAGCCCAAACGGCCCATATTCATACATACTTATACAAAACATTCAAAATCGATGGAAAAAATCAATATTAGCTTTTGCCAGACTTTTAGTTTTACAGACCTATTTGCGGACGAGTGCTGGGTGCTGTTAGCTAGCGCCGCTCGCTTACAGCAACAGCGTCGTCGTCGGCACTGGATTTATCGCAGCGCTTAATTACGGCTGGCGGCGCGGCGGTGCTCGACGACAACTAGAGATGGCGATGTTGACGAGATATAAATATCGATTTGATATGAAAAGTTGATAAGGTATTTAAATTTACAATTTCTTCTTTTCTTTTTACACTTCAGGATAAGAGAAAGCGAAGAATGAAGAGCAGGAAAGTAGAGCTTGCCTCTGGATAGTAAATGAATTTAAATTTGTAATAATACAGACCGCTTACCTGTGATATTTTTCTTTTGAGTTTTTTTTCTACTGTTAACATACACAATAAAATACATTCAGCTGAATTGTATACAGCAATTTTTTAATTTATGAAAAGTAAGGTTTTAAAAAAATCCAATAATTGGACTACCAAGATACATAGTTACTGGTAGGTAATGAACGAAATTCATCGTCAATAGAACTTGTGGACTACAAACTTATAAATAATTAGGACAACAACAACTATTACAACTTGTATATTACAAATAATTAGTCCTGTTTTGTTTTTTGGTGTGCAATAAAGTATACTTACACACTTACTTACTACGTAAACCACAACCTCAAAATTGAATAATTTCTTAGAAAAATAAACACGACAAACGTGTTTGAGGTTAAATATTAATATTTGATACGTATATTGCGTGAATACTTAGTGTTTTTTTTTATTTAAATTTTGAGGTTATGTTTTTATTTTATATTTGTTTTTTTAAATATTACCATAATACTTAAGTACTACAAGTTTTGTTAAAGGTAAATTTACTATGTTTTTAATCATTACTTCCTGGCTAGTGTTTTTCTATCGGCTTTGCCCATATGGATATACACATTACTGTAATTTTCTTTGACCGTATGTGGTGCACGAGCCGCAAGCGACTCGTGCGCGTGAAAATGATGTTTCCTTAGTTCCCTCCGAAATCACGTCGGGCTAGGCAAATTAGTCAATTATGTCATTTTGTACTCTTTCTACTGCCTTTGTACAAAAAAATCTGGTCTATTCTTTGCTCTGTTGCGACATACGTGAGCGTAAAAATGAGTTTTATCTAGATCCTTCGGGAGCTATATATACTAGTATTCTAACTCACTTGAGCGGGCTTCATCTATTTCTGTGCAAAAAATCACATCAATCGGTTGCAGCGTGAAAGGAACCACCTGATAAAATAAAAGTTAAAAAAACTAAATCCCGACTACGATAGCCTTTATTTTTCCCTTCATCTGGGGTAATAGCCTAGGTCGCAAGCCATAATGAAAAAACTTATGATAAAAATTTTGGGTACGATAGGGCTTGTGACCACGGTTATTAACCCAAATGTAGGGAGAAATAAAGGCTTTGATTTTAGGCAGAAAACTCTTGTTTCCATAGTTTTCCGTAGTCGGGTTTTAGATTTTTTAACTTTTACTTTTTTTCAATATTTTTTGTGCTTAGATTAAAACGCTACCCCTCCTCGCTTACCGCGGCCGCGTGTCGTATCGCTTGATTGTAGCGCGTATATTGAGCCGTCTCATAATATCGCTTGTAAAACCATTCACTAAGAAATTATAAACATGAATATAAATAAAGTGGATGAAGCGAAACAAGTATGTAAGGGTCGTAGCAAGTGGAAAGAAGTGGTCTCTGCCTACCCCTACGGGAAAGAGGCGTGATTATATGTATGTATGTTTATAAATATAGAATATGCTCGTCAAGACCTTTCTTTTGATATCAAACATGTGGTGTTTATCTAAAAAAAAAATTTGGGAGTGTAATTCACCTATAAAATCCGCCATGTTATTTTTTTTAAATGGAGTGGTGGCACGAATCCAAATACACCACATTTGTCAAGATCGATTAAATGGTTTAGGAAATACGAGGGAACAGATGCCCACACATACATACATGGACTTTCAAAAACATAACCTTCAAAACATAATCATGAAAAAAGGACGAACAAACAAATACATTTGACATCGATATTCAGTTCATGGATCTTTGCCCATCCCTCAACACGAAACCAAGCGACATACACCAATCGTGCTCCACATTGCTTGTTTTGTTAATCCCCTCGCAAATTAAATCTTACGCAGAGAGCAATGGATGTACTTGTGTGTTTTATGTTCGGTCATATTATGCCTGCGTGTACTGTTTGGTTCCCGTGACGTCATTCGCATGCGGGTCAGTTGGGAACAAAACAACGAGTACTCTTTTCTCATAAGTCAGTGTGACGCGTGGTCGAGTCCACGCGCAGGTTTAATGATTACAAACACAATCGTAATTTGGTTGCATTGACTTGACTGTTTCTTACAAAGCACGTTAATCCATTGGTGCCGGTTACTATTACTAAATGGCAGACGTGAAGCCAAGTTTGATACTATGTTACTACGGCTTGATAACTTCTGACTGTGGGGTTCGCCTCTAACCCAACGTTCACCAATCCGGACTTGACCCCGTGTGTGTCTAACCTTCCCGATTTTGGAAAAGAGACCCGGGCCCGAAGGGTGTACAGTGGGGAGGTGATGGGATGCTAACGTTGAAGTAATAAATGATGCTGTATTCGCTAAATTAACGGTGAAGAAAACATCGTGAGGAAACCTGCACACGCCTGCGAAGAAATTCGAAGGTTGTGTGTGAAGTCGACCAACCCGCACTGGGCCCGCGTGGTCGACTAAGGCCTAATCGCCCTGATTCAGGGTAGGCTCGAGCCCCTCGGTGGGGACGTATATGAGCTGTAATGATGATGATGATGATTCGCTAAATTACGAGCTTTTATTTACAAGCTTTTAGTTTCACCTGTCCCGGTGACTGTAATGAAATCTTGCAAGTTAAATTTAATCCACTTCCCGGTTTTTGATAGAGCTGAAATTTTGCATGCATATGTATATCGCGTGACACTAAAAGCTTACAACAAAAAACTTTTACGTTTTTCGAAAATTGTTCTTACACAAAGTTTTCTACTCATGAAACAGAATTACTTTGATTCTGAAACTTTGCTGAAATCGCAAAACAAATCGACTACGCATACAAATTGACCACCTGATTCGCAACCTTGTATGGGAAGTCAAAATTTTGCTCACTTACATGAGTAGAAGCCAAGTTAGATGTTAGATACCATAAAGGTGGCTTGAAAACTTCTGACAGAGAGGGTTCTCCTCTAACCTTCAAGCTTCCCCCTATATGGAGTATTGTGAAGGTCGCGGGAAGCCACTGGATGCGGGTGGCGCAGGAATGGTCGTCCTGGGGGGAGGCCTTTGTCCAGGAGTGGATGTCGTTCGGCTGATATGGTGATGATGATTATGAGTAGAAGTCCCCCTCCCCCTCCCCATATTATGTTGTCTTTTACTTAACACCCTGTAGTTTCATACCTGAACATTACTTATGCACTAACCGAATATCTGTGGAAAAACAGAAACAACTTCAATACACAGGAGGAATACCCGCGTAGTACCATACAGGCAACATCAATAACTAGGCCCGCAGAGAATTAAAATCATTAAACTTTTACTAGAGCCTTACCTTTGCAGGGTTGCGTACACCGAACGAGTGAACAACGGGACCTATTACTAAGCCTCCGACGCTGTCTGTCCGTCTGTCCATCTGTCAGCGGGCTGTATTGCATGAACCGTTGAAATTTTTACAGAGTGTGTATTTCTGTTGCTGCTATAGCGACAAATACAAAAAAAAAAGTAAAAAACAAGGGGTCTCCAAAAAACGTGTTTTTTATAGGTTTTAGGAGTGTTTTTGATTTCGCTCTATCGTAAAAACAGTAAGACACACCAGTGTGAAACTTGGTGTGATTATAGTACTAATACTAAAGTAAAATAAAAAATTATAAAAAATAGCCAAGTGTTAGTTGTACTCTCGCTAATGAGTCCGAACTGAATGACAAAACAGCACATTTTTGTCGCTCGCGTTAATGTCTTTTGTTTTAAATGTGAATTGGTATTATTGACATTATACTAAGTAGTTGTGTGGACAAGTGTGGTAGTACGGAACCCTCGGAGTGCTAGTCCGACTCGCACTTGGTCGGTGTTTTTGTAATACACTCTCTATATCGTCCGTTCCAGGGAGATAACAAGTGCTAGGGCTACGGCGTACCAATTGTGAATAAAAAAATAAAAAAAACATATTACTCGCCTTTAATGAAAATGTCTACCTCTCTTGCCTATTTTTAGAAAGATATGACATAAAAATAAATTAGATTGGTGATGTTAGCTCATATACGTCCCCACTGAGGGGCTCGAGCCTACCCTGAATTAGGGCGATCGGGCCTTAGTCAACCACGCGGGCCCTGTGCGGGTTGGTCGTTTCACACACAACCTGCGAGTTTCTTCGCAGGCGTGTGCACGTTTCCTCACGATGTTTTCCTTCACCGTAAGAGCGTCGGATAAACGTACATATGAAATCTAAATTCAAAATCACATTGGTACGTGGCAGATTCGAAGCATGACATCCCGGACAGGAGGCGGCGGCCTTAGCCGTTACGCCACCGACGCAAATCTATAATTATTTATTTATGAAAGCTTCGGAAAACTCATTGGTTTGTTCGATTTTCCTGGATCCAATCTCGGGACCTGATTAGGAGACAGTGATTGCTACTGTTGAGCCGAAAGCGATAATATAATATTCTAATTTATCCTTTAAAACTAATATATCGACTCGTGAATTGTTTGCCTGACGACAGCGTTGGTGTGAATTTGAGCAATTGTCATTAGGTCTGTTGGCGGGAGGCCAGCGGGCTTTACAGGGAAAGAGAGGGTGGTGTGGGGGTCAGGGGAGGGGGAGAACAGATGATTTATAGAACCTCCACGTGCCTTCGCCGTCCGTGATACCACAGACTAAGGGGCACAATTGATATAGCTTTGTTGGTCAACATGCCGTGATTCGCTCGCGCTCGGTAGGGCCAAATAATTCTTTACATGACGACTTGACGAAGGGACACATATATCCTTTTTGTCATACTGTTGTGATAATCAGGTGTGACTACGAGTCGGCAACGATACGAGAGTACCGCTTCCCTCCCCCTCGTCACACGTGACTCGTCTAGCCTGAGGTTAGATAGAAAAACATCTACATGAGATTTTTTAACGTAAAACGTTTTTTAAATCACATACGGGGTACCAAGTCAGATAAATGGACTGACACGAAAGCAACGAAAGAGACTTAAATCTGTTTCCGGTAAAACCGGCCAAGTTTGAGTCGTACTGGCGCTTAGAAATCTGAACTGAATGAAAAACATCTTTCTGTTTAAAGCTTCATTTCATACCCCCTGACAAGGCTAAGGCTCCAAAGGCATACCGCCTAATTCCATGCAACTAAGTAACAAATCGTGAGGCCAGAGGCTGACCTTTGCGTAGGGTGAAGCCCAAAGCACCCTCCTGCAAGATCACTGATCATTTCAATATTGAAAATATCGTCAGAAAGAGGATTTTTATGCAACGAAGTAACAAATGGCGAGGCCGCAGGCCGAACTCCTCGTAGAGCGAAGCCCGGAGTACTCTCTGCAATGCCAGTGGCCGAACTCCGCGGATGGCGAAGCCCGAAACGTTCCTCCTACAAGGTCACTGACTTTTTCAATATTTAACACTAAAAGTAACTCGCTGACATATACTTTTTGCGTTTAACCAACGCTAATGTGCCACGACGCCGACGCAGCCCTACCCGATCTTTTTGTTTAAATGTATGGTGTATCGTAGTTATAGTGGGGCCTTAAATTTCAAAAGGATCCATCATATAACCAACCTGTAACAGTCCTCTCTTGAACATGACTCTGTTTTGAAGGTTTTATTTACACAGACTCTTGTGGTATAACTCAAGTTCGTGCAAGCGTTAAAATATTTAAAATAGGCCGTAAACCGTACACCTTAATGGTCGAAAAAAACGATTTTAATTTAAACCATTGTAATTTGATAAAAGTTTCATGCAATTAAGCTTTTTATATTTTTTGTTATAACCGGATATTGTCATAAACGGAAGTTTTTTCGATTTTAACTTTTTATTGTTGTCAATCAGGTTTTCTCACAGTAGGTATAATTTACTATGTATCTATTACTCGAAGACCAGGTTTATCATCTTTATATATATAAATCTTCTATCCGTGTGTTAGTCATTGAACTCCTCCTAAACGGCTGGACCGATTTCGCTAATTCTTTTTTTGTCGAGTTCGTTATTGTCAGGAGAAGGTTCTTATGTAGGGTAGGGTAGGGTAGGGTAGTGTAGTGTAGTGTAGTGTAGGGTAGGGTAGGGTAGGGTCGTGTAGGGTAGGGTAGTGTAGTGTAGGGTAGTGTAGGGTAAGGCAGTGTAATGTAATATAAGGCGGTACGTAGTTCGCCGGGACAGCTAGTTTATTAGAAAATTTAAATGAGTACCCATGAACTTTTCTTGATGTTGTTTGCGTATATTGCTTATCTTTCGCTGTTGTTTGATATGACATATACTGCAATAAATGATCTTATCTTGAATCTCAAGGTCAGATCGTGTTTCTACTAAACTTATAAATCCATTTCCATTTTTTTTTATCTGATGTGGATAACATAACAACTATGAATAAAGTGACAATGTCACAGATGTCAAGTAAAAAATAGAAACTAAACTCAGTTTCGATACAGAACTAATAAAGAGGCGGTACATATTATAAATCGACTAAGTAGATTTATTGACACCCCTAGAGTTTGCCGCGAATTGCACAATAGTTACCGATCACTACTATTAACTTTATATTTAAAATAGGCTGAGCTTCTGCAAGTGTTAGGCAGAGAGTTAGCAAGCATTTTCTTTTGTTTTCCTTGCTAGGGCGATGGAAATACATACCCATATTAGGCAGAGACTGGCCCTATCCCAGGTGTACTTGTAAGGGTAGTTGGACTATAAGGTACCTCCCATAAAAATACAGGTTCTATGTTACTTTTTTATCATAAATTGCTCTGACGTTTAAAATAAAACTTTGTGAATTACTAGGACTTAATAAGGCCTACTGCATTTTTGAGTACTTCATTATTTCAGAAGAAAGCCGAGTAAAGTACCTTCCATACAAACCGAAATTATTATTTTTTCCTTTTAAATTTTCATCAAGTCTGATAATATTTACTTTACTGTATTCTTTGCCACTAAGTAAGCGTTATGTTTATAGTTGATTTGAGTATATGCTCGACTACAACAGACAGTAAAGGCACAGTATATATATTAGTACTAAGTAAAGGCTTCGCGAGAAAGTATGCACAGTGTGGCTGTACAATTTATTTACTTTCGAATGACTAAAAAGCGGGCGTTAGTGAGCTACGAAGGAGTGAAGAAGATATTGTGATGGCAAAAATAGAGTGTGTGGTTTTATAAAACCATGGTAAAAGTGAAACTTTTTTTCACATTATAGACATTTACAGAGCACGAAACGATCATGGCTGCTCTCGTCTTGGAGCTACGGTACAGAGGACGAAACGATTATTTAATAAAAGTTTCACTCCTCTTGGAGCTACGGTACAGAGAACGAAACGATCATGGCTGCTCTCGTCTTAGAGCTACGGTACAGAGGACGAAACCATCATGGCTGCTGTGACGAAAAAGTTTGAGACGATGTAATAATCTCTTTGCCGTCACGCAACACACAGACGAAAAAGCTTGAGACGATGTAATAAAAGTTTCAATTTAAAAATCGAAGTTGAGATTTTACTTGGGGATCTTGTGTCTTACACTAATAGTAACATTATAAATAAATATGATTAAATAAATATTCTGGGACAAATCACACATGGTCAACTGACCCCAAAGTAGGATCCCTGTGTTATGGGAACAAGAGACTGATAAACATACTTATATACGTTTAAATACATACATATATGAATATTTAACACCCAGACACAGAGCAAACAAATCTGCTCATCACACAAATGTTTGCCCTGGGTGGAGATCGAACCCACAACCCTTGGATCAGTAGTCAAGAGCCCTAACCACTGAGCCACCGAGTCAGTCGTTAATAGTTGTTTGACGGATTTGAATACAATTTGGTTTAGAGAACTATTATTTTTTTCTCCTCGAACTTAATTTCCTAGTTTTTGCTATCATATTAAAGAACTAATGATTTCGATGACATTTTGTATGTTACAGTAATTTTAAACAATCTACCATAGAATAGTAGATTGTTAATCAAGGGAAGAAAGTGACCCATTTCACTCGAGATATTTCTGGCGCTCGAACGAAGTGAGAGCGCCAATAGTTCGAGGGTGAAATGGGTCATTTCACCCGAGTTAAACACTCTACTTTTCATTTCGACTATGAGGAAATGTATTAATTGTAATTTAATTGTTTATATGATATAAAATATTAATTAGATATCAATAAATTAGTTTTACCTATATCCAACCTCCAACCTTTTCGCAATGGCCGCTTGCCACGGCCGTTAAGATTGAAACTAATCGAGTTGGTCACGACGTGCATCTAGGTGGCCATGCCGAAAATTGAAAAACAAGTGTCACGTTATCATGGCATTATGGCGCGTAGCAGAATAGAGGAATGATTTTAAATTTTAATCTTCTGTAATTGTGAAAAATATAGACCAACTATAAAATGATTTAATATCAATCTGTAGATCGTAATAAACCCGTCGTTTAATGTATAGCTGAGTTTAGATATATGAAAACCTCTTAGTTCGACTCCGTGGCTGGCAATAAAAAAAAATACTTTCCACCCTAGGGATGACAATACTTTCCACCCTAGGGATGGAAATACTTTCTACCCTAGGGACGGAAAAGCAATGTTCCACCCGGCTATCTACTCATGAAAATTAAACTTTCAATTTAATTTTCATGAGTAGAGCCAGTTAAAACATTGCTTTTCATCCCTAGGGTGGTAGTATTTTTTTTTGCCACGGAGTCTAAGTTAATTGAGTTACGTCATATTATTAAATTAAATTGAGGTTTTCATATTATATCTAAACTCAGCTATACATTAAACGACTTATTTATTACGATCTATAGATTGATATTAAAATCGATTTACAGTTGGTCTATTTTGTTTCATAAATACAGAAAACCAACATTTAAAATCATTCCTCTATTCTGCTGTCCGCCATAATGCCATGATAGCATGACACTTTTTTTCATGCTTCGGCATGGCCATCTAGATGCACATCGTGACCAACTCGATTAGGTACAATCTAGTCGGCCGTGGAAAGTAGCAATTACGAAAAGGTTAGAGGTTGGATATAGGTAAACTTAATTTATTTATATCTTATCGCTAATTTATATCAAAATAAAATGCCTAAAATACCAAAAATATAACACCTAAAATACCTAAACACACCTAAAATACCTTAAATAAGACACCTATAATAAACCTGTCCCTCGTCATCCCCGGTGCAAAGGTGCCCTTGCTGCATTTAATAACACTAGCTGCTTTTCCGCGCTGAATGGCTATGGACAGCCTCTGCACCAGGAACGATCCGGAGCGGGAGTCAAAGCCCCTCTGAACTAGGCGACGCCCTATCTCCCTCACAAACCAAAGTGCCTGCACACAGCAGCTCCCCACTGTCTCCACCGAAAATGGAATAAATAAATATTTGTCACGGAGTGTCTATACTTTTCCTCCTTTTTAATGGCCGCAAACTCTGCAGCTGCCTCGGTAACATGTGTCGTGCATCCCAAGTGGCCAGCGGCTAAAGTATTTAAGCATTTAGCATCCCATAGTAAGCAAATTCTCATCCCATCGCCACGGCACTAAAGTCAACCCATCAGGACGCTTGCCATACGTGCGACAGAGGCCGGACGGTTTGACCACACTTGGGATGTTTGCAGATACAAGAGCCCTGAGGATGATATCGTTGAGGGCGTGGTGCTTTGGAAATCTACCTGCACACCGACATCAACTCAGAGCGTGATGCCCATTGGCCTCCACCATGGACCCGCAAATGTATTTGTGTGGTTCACAAACATTGCAGCCCAGGCGCAGTGCCACCGACGCACGCAAAGAGTCACTGTCCAGTAGCGTTCCTAGGTGGGATGACGGAAGCGCATGCAGCCAAGCCCCGGACTCCGGCCGAGAAACCACCTTTAGTCGGGCCAGATCCGCACCAGTAGCACCCTCAACTAGACGATGCACCACAGCCTCGGAGTCCTAGGGTGCTGCACCGATCAAATCGCCAAAGCCTCCAACAAATAAGGGATGATCGCCTCGCCACCATAAGATAGTAAACTAGGAAGAGATATCTTCAGGAAACAACCACGTTGGGGACGTCCTGATAAGATACCGTACAAATCCAGATTATTTGTAAATTTTTCATCAATATAAGTGTTTCAGGGATCTTTTCGTTAGCTGGGATCCCTAAATTTTTATTTTTAATTTGGTATAATTTTAAGCTATTATATGCGTCGGTGGCGTAATGGCAAGGACCGCTACCTCCTGTCCGGTCGTGGTTCGAATCCTGCCACGTACCAATGTGTTTTCGAATTTCGATTTGATATGTACGTTTATCCGACGCTCTTACGGTGAACAAAACATCTTAAGGAAACCTGCACACGCCTGCGAAGAAACTCGAAGGTTGTGTGTGAAGTCGACCAACCCGCACTGGACCTGCGTGGTCGACTAAGGCTCGATCACCCAGCCCCTTGGTGGAGACGTATATGAGCTGATATACATTGCTAAATTGAATTTAAAAAAATATTTTTTATCGAAAGTGATTGCTACCAATTAAGTGTAATATTAATGTTAGACGCTACGCGAAAAAATATACGCGCCTTACCAAAATAATTTATTTAACTATACCTATAGAGTCTACAAACAAACAGTTTATCAGCATCAAACATGATTAAACTGCTGCGCACGACTATAAGTTTGCTACGCGCTACGAGTTAACTACGCGCTACGAGACCGTCGTAGCCAGTACCAGCAGTAAACGTGTTCTTTAATTAATGTATGGTTTGGTGTTAAACTGTAAACACGACCGTTCTTTATTACATTAAATAATGAAGTTTTTCAGCAAACTACTCAAAAAGTAGAGGAAATGTTTTTCGGGTGTGTGTTTGTATGTATGTAAGTAAGTAAATATTATTTATTGCAAGCCACAAAAACAATACAGGACTTATAATTTGTAAAAAAACATAGAGTGCAAAGGCGGCCTTATCGCTTTAAGCGATTTCTACCAGGCAACCTTAAGTTAGGGATTGAAAGACAGGTAAACTTGATGGCAGATGATTGGATGGCAGCAAATTCAACTATTAAACAATCTAACTTATTATTATAACTAATAGAAGTGCTATAACTAAAAGTAATTAAAAAAACAAGTTCATAGACATATGTCTGTTTCTTTGCCTGAGCCTGTAGCCTAAACGGCTTCATGGATTTTAGAGAGTCAGGAGTCGTTAGATTTGTATTGATCCCGTGACATTGGATACATTTTTACCCGACTTTACAAAAAAGAGAGTTCATGTTTCAATGCATTTTTAGATTACTTTTATACGAAAATTGAAAGGTCTATAAATCTCATATGCTATGTAAATAAGTGTTATGTACATTCAGATGCCTAGTTGCTAGGTAATGTTATTGAAAGAGAGTAACTTTACTGTTATCGCACTTGGTTAAAGCAGTGATGGACTTCTCCACCTGACTGTACATGTTTGCTTTGGCTTTACTTTCCATCAGGCTTTTAAAGGTATGTGCACAACGCTTGTTTACATTTAGATACCTTAGAAGTAACGCTTGAAAAGTAACAAGCTATATGCGAGTCAAGCTCCCGCGCCAAGCATTTCGACTGTACCGCCACACCGTGGGTTCTCTCTTCTTTTCTCGTGGTCATCATGACGTAGCCTTGGTGGCCCGTCGAACAAAACGTCGCCATTATTCATCATCATTACAGCTCATATACGTCCCCACCGAGGGGCTCGAGCCTACCCTGAATCAGGGCGATTAGGCCTTTATTATTTTATTATTATCTTCGGGTGCATTCGTTTAGGGGTTATAATGTATTTTCTATTACTACCACCATGATATTCATTTCATTTTACAAGACATTAACGACATGAAAAAAGCTTTCATTCAGTTCATACTTGGTCCGATCTTAGCGATCCGCACCTACCCAAAGGGTCATCATATCAGCTCATATACGTCCCCACCGAGGGGCTAGATCCTAACCTGAATTAGGGCGCGATCGCCCTAATTCAGGGTAGGCTCTAGCCCCTCGGTGGATCTAGCTTTAGTCGACCACGCGGGCCCAGTGTGGGTTGGTCGACTTCACACACCACCTTCGAGTTTCTCCACAGGCGTGTGCCCGTTTCCTCGCGATGTTTTCCTTCGCCGTAAGAGCGTCGAATAAACGTATATATGAAATCTAAATCGAAATCACATTGGTACGTGGCAGGATTTGAACCACGGCCTCCCGGACAGGAGGCGGCGGCCCTAGCCGTTACGCCACCGACGCTGAACAGGACCCAACTTCCCCATCTAAGACCATAGGCCTGTGTCTTAGTGAAAATTCGTGATCGTCATTCGTTTTGTTTTTCCATAAGGGAAAGTGAACCCTGCATTGCCCCTTCATTGGAGGGAAATTGTAGCTATGGAATATAAAGTTCCCACGAGATGCTTTCTGTCTATAAATAACATCATATCAGTCCCTACACGTCCCCATCGTGGGGCTCAATCCTCTACTTATTTTAGAAGTTGAAAATAGACTATTCAGAAATTACCAAAATGCGAGTTACCTTTATCTTCTGTTCTAGTTCTAAATAAAGGAAATTCGTAGACTCCCCGTAAATCTCAAGGTTGTAAGCGAAGGTAAAAGGAAAGAATAAAATAAAATATCCTGGTTGAGTCTTAATGGAAATTGAAAGTTTATTTGACTCAAATTGTGGAGAAACCTTTCATTTGTAGGCGTAAAACTCCACGTTACATCATTTAGTTAGTATTAAAAGTACGGCCATACATTAATTTTATCTCTATATGTTAATTATTGGCCCAAGAAGAATTTGCATTTATTCTAGTATTTAACGGTACAAATTTGATATTATATTGAATTATACAGCTCGCCCTGTACAATGTCACGTACTAAACTTACGGGCGTATATGAATTAGCATTTAATTTATCTACTTAAAGTAAAGTTAAAAATTAGGCAGAATTAAGTAGACTAATGACAGTAATGAAAAGATAATTTAGATATTTTAGATTATACATTTACGTCAAGCAACCAAACTACAACCACTGTACATTTCTGTAACTCACAGAGAACCCTAAATTTTAAAGAACCTTCCGAGTGCTTCCCTATTTGGGTTTAATAAAACTTTGGACATTTAAAAGGTGATTCAAGTTAGACCTTGAGACCAAAGGTAATACGTACCCAGACACACGTCGCACCTCACAAAACTATTACTTTTCACACCAAAATTCGCACAGAAAAACAAACAATATTTCAGCCTCGAGACACGACCAACTCGTTCCGCCATTCTCTCTCCTGTCCCACTGCTCACGCGCATTTTCAAGAAACAGCCCTGGCTTTCTATCTCCTTCACACACAACACAAATCCAATTCTTTTACTCTTTCGCCCTTTCCTACCCTATCTTGCGAACGTTAAATCGTATTTCATTGGTCCCAAGTGCTAACATTTTACATACTTGAGTTAAGGAATTCGGCGTCAGACCGAACCTTCAAAAAAATAGTTCAGCAACTCAATATTATTATTAGGATTCCATGTGGTGTTACGCAGTAGTTCTATTTCAAAAGTTATTATTATTAGGGTTCCGTATGGTGTCACGCAGGAACCATCACAACGCTCGTACCCAAAGGGTAACATCGGGCTATCACTAAACTAAGCCTATGTTATATGTCTGTTCGTCTATCCGTCTGACATTTAAAATACTGTTTCTTAATGAAAACTGGCCAATTATGAGTCATTATAGCACTGAGGGTGAGAAAAAACACCACTCAAATCGATATCTTTTGATTTGCCTTTCATTACTTATATTTTTTAGTAAATGCGCCATAGTAATACTTTTTCTACTTGGTCCATTATTTGAGGTAGACTTCCCTAGTAGTTTTTTCCCCAGACAGTTCTGTCCTGCGTCATCTCAGGTGTAATTTGCGCATACTTCAGATCTTTATTTACAGTGATCATCATGTTTGTCGGGGTCGTCCTCGTCATGTGATCAGCAGGTCACCGCAGAACGGTTCCCTACCATTTCGTCAAGTATCGGTTTTTTTTTATTAAAAAATTTGAGTGCGTTTGACTGCAACTCACCTGATGGTAAGTGATGATGCAGTCGAAGATGGTAAACGCAAACTCAAATAATGCCTATTCACTCTTGCCTTGAAGATCCCCAAATTATAGGAATCGGGAAACACTGACGCAGGCAAGGAGTTCCACTCCTGTGAAGAAGCGTAACGATTCGTGCGAAAAGGTGGAATATCAACAACAAAGGGTTGCAACCTCTCCCTGTGTCTCGTTGACCGACGGTGGAATGGAGCCGGGGGAATGAGGTCGTGAAGTTTTTGCGCGCACTCTCCGAAATTAATTTGATAGAATACCGATAGACAGGTGACTTTGCGGCGATGCTCAAGGCTTTCGACTTATCATTCACTAGCTCGTCGTCGCCGATGAGACTCCGTGCGCGTCGGTCGATGGCGTCCAATGTATCCAGCTGATAGCGGGCTGATCCATCCCATAAGTGTAAACAGTACTCCATACATGAGCGGACCTGTGCTTGATATAAGTTAAGCAGCTGTCCAGGTGTGAAGTACCGTCTCACCTTAGAGAGAATGCCCAGTTTCATTGCATTGTTTTACTCTAAAGTTGCCACGTATGTAGATGTTTCGAATGTGATCTTAGACTCACGCCTCCGGCCCAACGCAGAATTATGTTGTGTTTAATTTTTCTCTTATTATTTTTTGAGGAGCCAGCATTCGACACCATACAGTGTGGCTGAGTGGACTGCAGTTCCAGACACCTTAAGTACCTTTAATGTGTACCGGCATTATTTTATCGCATAGCACTCCCAACAGTTTTTTCCAATTTGACCATCCTGTATGTGTTCAACGGGTAATATCAGCACCTGTAACTCCGTCGTTGGTGATGACTGAGCCGAGATATTTAAAGTTGTTCACTTGTTTTAGCGGATGCCCTCAAGATGGATGTAGTTACTTTTGCGAATGCCACTGAAGTTACAGTGTAGGTATTTGGTCTTCGACCTACTGATCCGCAACCCAGCTTCCTCTCTAGAACTATCCTCCATTGTTCTAGAATCTTTGTAGGTCTTCTGTAATTCCGCTGACTATATCGTCTGCATAGAGGAGGTTCCATGGTGTTTTCTATTGGAGGTTTGCCGTGAGGTGGTTCATTATCAGATTGAAGAGCAAGGGACTCAGTTCCAAGCCCAGGTGAACACCGACTTGTACTTCGGACTAGTCGCTGTCTCCGGCTGAACAACGTATTTAAGTTTTGACAATATTATACAGTGTTTTACAATATAGAAGTTATATTGCATTGCGCTTGCATTGCTTGCACTTGAGTGTTATTTGCCGGATCAGTTTTCTCGGTACCCGATCCAAGGTTTTTCTAGATCAATAAATACCATAGGGCGGCCCCATTGTCTCTGTACTTTTTCGTTAGGATTCTGATCATGTGGATAGTATCTGTGGTAAATTTTCCTGTGACAAAGCCAAACTGTTTTTTTGTGACTTTTGTAAGCTGGAAAAGCCTTTAGTATATGACTCGTTTCTATTTTAATGCCATAATAGTTCACATACTGTGAAAATTTAACCGACTACCTGTATAAGGTTGAAAAGAAATAAGCCGTTTAAAGGTAGGATGGAGACAGAAGGACGGAAATACAGACAGAATTTAGAAAAGGCTGATTTTACAGCTATTCGGGAGACTTGTAAGGATCGCACGTATACGGGGCCACCTGCATGATACGTTTAGCGCCTAGCTAGATGTTAAACGGACAATGTACAGCCAGGTGCTTGCGTGTGAGTTTGCGGGAGTCCGGGTGAGGGATTCATACAGAAGCAATCGCGACGCTGTAAAAATATGTTCTAGCGCCTCACCTATTTCTCCGCTCCAGAAGCTCGTAATATGGACGGCCCGTACGGATCTCCCGGATAATTATAAAACCAGCTTCAAAAAGTCTTGTGCCTAATATTATCACGCTGCGGTGCGCCAAGCGAAGTGTACTCAACAGTTAGTACTTTCGCAAATTGAACGGCCAACTAGAGTTTTATGTTGTGACGAGACTTGGCGCATCTTCAAATAATAAAACTTTGAAATGATGTCAAATTTTAGCGGAAACAAACTTGGTCTTATTATCATTATTATTGAAACACCCTAGATGAGAAAGTTATTTAAAGAAATCATTACCTTATAAAGTTACTTTGTTGGCACAGCTATGTGCCCTGCCCACTGCCACTTCACTTTAGCGATTATGTGAGATATGTCGGTTACTCTTTGGTTCTCCCGCTGATCTCCTCTTTTCTGATTCGATCACGCAGAGAAACTCCGAGCATAGCACGCTCCATTGCCATTTGGGTGACCTTGAGCCTTCTTATGAGACCCATAGTAAGCGACCATGTCTCAGTTCCGTAAGTCATCACTGGCTACACAAACTGATCAAGGACCTTAGTCTTGAGACACTGTGGTATTTGGGACGTGAAGATCTTGCGATACTTCCCGAACGCTGCCCAGCTGAGTTGGATTCGTCAATTAATCTCTTTCTTCAAGTTGGACCTACCTATCTGGACTGTTTGTCCCAGGTATACATATTCATCAACAACTTCCAGTGTAGTCTCCAACCTTTAGAGTGGTGGGTGCGACACGGACATTTAACACTATTATGGTCTTGTCCATGTTCATTTTAAGACACACTTGTTGAGAGACTTTACTGAGGCCATCGAGCATTGTGCTTAGGTCTTCCATAGTCTCAGCCATGACCACGATATCGTCAGCGAATCGGAGGTGGGTTCTGTACTCGCCGTTGATATTGATGCCGAGTCCACTCCAGTTCAGAAGCTTTAAAACATCTTCCAGGGTGGTGGTGAACAGTTTCGGAAACATCACGTCTCCCTGTCTCACCCCTCTCTGCAACTGGATCCTGTATACGGGATGAAAAATAAGATCGTTCGTTACGGCATCGAAGTGGACTCACTTTCAGTAATACATCTGGCTAAGACATATTTTTTTAGGGTTCCGTACCCAAAGGTAAACGGGACCCTATTACTAAGACTTCACTGTCCGTCCGTCCATCTGTCTTTCACCAAGCTGTATTTCATGAACCGTGATAACTAGATAGTTGAAATTTTCGCAGATTTATTTCTGTTGCCTCTATAACAATAAAATAATAAAAATTAAATAGTTATTTAAGGGGGCTCCCATACAACAAACATGTATTTTGCTCGATATTATTACAACAACAAATAATAGTACGAAACCCTTCATGCACTTGGCCGGTTTCTTTATGATAGTTTGTAGTATTGTCTGTCTTAATATCGCCACTAAAACACTTTTTGAGTTCCCATTCAAAGAGAAATACTCGAGAAATTTCTGTGGAAAGTAATTTTTTTGTCACGATTTTATAATGCACTCTTTTGTTTCGCCTTCTACTGAAACAGAATCACAGGGCTGAAGGCACGTAACGAATAAAATTATAGCCAGTGTAAGATGCCAGTGAATCATCGTTTGCTCTGTATAATAAATCGGTATGTATTTATTTGAAAAGTATTGGAATTGGGATTTTCAATTCAAACACATATAAGCCGGTCAATGAACTTATTAAGAACAACGGCTGTTTTCCTATGAAGGGAGTCGCCTTTGATGCGGCATCACGAGGGCGTTGCCTTGAGATAAAATTGCTAATAACCTCGTCCCACAGTCCACCTATTTATGTCAAATGCCTTTGATCTGATAAACATTTAAGGATATGTTTTAATAGGTGTGATTTTTGTCTACATCTACACTGATAATAATCTGGAACTCGTGTTTCATGTCTTTTATTTTTAATTTTTCACCCAAAACGGCCTCTTTGTAGTGTACTGTGCCGGTGGGGCTCTACGAGGGTGGTTTCTTGTTTTTGTTATAGGATATCCAGACCTCAAAATAAAGAGATATTGCTATTAAGTTACAAGATTCTTAAAGCTGAATAGCTATTCTTTAAATTAAATGCAATATTAATAACGTATGCATTATAAAATATTGCGTAAAAAATTCGCAAACATATAAGTATGGTGAAATGTACCTACCATATTTGTAGCGGAAAATTTTCCTAGTCACATCACCGTTACAAATAAAATATCACATTCACTGTTTATTACGTTAACTGACGTTTATATGCATATATAAATCATTGAATACAATTAATTGAAGCAATCAATACCTACATACTTACTCTGAGAATCAAACCAAAAGAACACCAAAACTAGAATTCCTCTAAGGCACTACGGCGGGTTTGCGCAAAAAGTTCAGAATTTTTAAACACATACCCAGGAAAAAAGATGTTGCTAATAAGTAACAGATTCTTGTAGTTATTTTCTATACTTTTAGTTCAATCAAATACCAATATCGTATGCGATGGAAAATATTAAGAACAAAATTTTAAAAAAATAGCTATGACGAAATGTACCTACCATTGCCGTCGTAAGTGTAGGTTCAAATTTCTTATTTACGGCTCTATTCACCGAGTAGTGTCACATTCACTCTAAACTGCGTAAAACTACGATTATTTCATATTCACTAGATACACTTAATTTTATCAATAAAACTAAAGCAATAACAAAGCCGGAATCGTTTTACGGGTCAACGGCCTTTCCGCGCAAAGACTTCACAGTTACTAACTAACTCTTTGTCCTTTTATCCACAGAGAAGTACTAAAAAGTGCTGCCATCTTGTTGGTAATTTATCATAGTTTAGGTCTGTTTCCATTGCGGCCTTCCTTACTAGGTCAAAATCGGTAATAGAAAACAAAACACAGCTTGGTCAAACTTGAAACAAGTGTTTCATGGGCACTTTAGGCGACACGCGAACGTGAAACAATTGTTTCACAAACACTTTCGATAAGAAAAATGGCAATAATTAACAGCGGAGTCGGTAGTCGTAGTCTTTGCAGCAAGTTATACAAGAAATCCTTACTTATCTGTTCAACGTGTATAAATCTGGGTTCGATTTGCTAACCAAGTTGTACAAATAACATCTTAAAAATAATTAGGAGTTTTGAACAAAAGAGGTGCAAACACAGGACAACAGAAATATCCTATCTTTTCTTCTTTGGCTAGAATTCAAATTATTGATTTCCACAACATATGACAAAATCAATTGTTGAATAAATATTTGTCGACACACAAACTATGTTATATCTAGTAGCGCAAATAAGAGTAAAAGTATGTGGCAGGTGATTAACTCTGAAACAGGTCGCGGCCGTCGTGACCGTATAGACTTCACTGACGCTATTAAAAAGTAGATGGGAAAACCCTCCCGTCGGCAGCGGCAAAGTGCGGCACGCCGGCGCCCAGCGCGCTGCTGTCGGTGTCGGTCCTGGCATCTGCTACATCTGCATGCGACAGGTCGCTACGCTTAAGATTATTCACACCAAACGAGATCGTTGACATTACCCGGCTTCGCATTACACCAAAAATTGGTGCAGATATTTACGGTTTATCAGCCTACCTAATTAAATAAGTAATCTTAACATTGTGTTTCGTTTTATGAGAGCTTTTTAATCAATGTTTCAGACAGGGCGTAGTCCCGGTAGCGTTAAAAAAGTTTAAAATTTCCCCCTCATTGGAAGGTAAGAGGAAGAAATCGGAAATAAAATCATACAGGCCGATATCCAAGGCCTTAGTAAGGTCCTTGAGGTGGGCATTAATCAGCTCTTTCTTCATTTTCTGGCAGAAAACGATACGATAACTGATAGGCAATATGCCTGCAGATCGGTTCGCTCCACTACCGATTTGGTGCGGGAGGTGGTATGGAGAGTGCTGTGTGCGCGGTAGAGAGGGAGTCACGTGGCGCTCGTCTGCTGTGATTTATCGCGTGCCTTCGATACTACTTACCATCTACGAATCGCAGAAAAACTCTGCCACTATGGTATCCGCGGCCCTACATTAGATTTGATAGTTTCGTTTATGTCCGACAGAAGCCAGGTGATATCTGGTGATCGCGGTTGCATGTTGTCCTCCGAGTTGACTAGTCCGATAGGTGTTCCTCAAGGATCCTGTCTCTCCAACACTCTGTTCAGCCTGCTGCTGAACGATCTATCCTCCGTGGTCAAGGACGCGGAATTATTTATGTATGCGGATGACGCTGCGGCTGTGGTTACTGTACGATCTCATTCCGAGCTCGAGTTGCGACTAAATGCGGTTACCGGGCAGCTCTCGGGTTGGTATAGGGTAAATGGTCTTGCGCTAAATCTAGAGCAAAAAAATTATACACTTTCGTCTTGGGGGCAGGATTCCATCCAGGCCGTCCATCCAGATGAATGGACTACCGCTGCAGCAAATTGGCTCAACCAGACAGTTAGGATTCGAGCTCGACGACGCACTATTATGGGATTCGCATATTGACAATTTATGTGCCAAGCTGGGCCAGGCCTGCTTCTCGTTTCGCCGTCTCGGAGCCACTGTCTGCCCGGACACAGTGAGATCGTGCTACTACGCGACGCTCCACTCCTTGCTGGCTTACGGTACGGAGCTGTGGTTGGGTGCCGCTGACTGTAATAAAGCTTTTGTAATGCAAAAACGGGCCCTTAGAGCCGTGGCTAGGGTAGCAGACGACGTATCCGCTAGAGACCTATTTAGAAAATATAATATAATGACACTCCTCTGCTTGTTGATTTACTCTGTTGCTACTTTTACCAATCAGAACCTTGATACATTTACCAAAAGAGGGGTAGGGCACTCATACAATACTAGGCGCCAGTACAAACTATGCTCTGTGCCGCATAATCTGGCCAAATCCGAGAAGTCTGTATATATCCTTTGGTCCGATGGTTTACAATCGGCTCCCAGACCAAGTCAGGGATGCACCATCACACGAGGCTCAATTCATGGTTGCTAGAAAAGCAATTTTATGCTTTGAAGGATTTTTTTTATCCACCCAATATATTATTACGAAAAATTTACTTCTTTTTTATTGTTTTTGTAAAATATATGTACTTATGTTAGTATAATTACTATTATAATCAATATAAATTACATATTATTTTAGAAATTACTGACGTATAAATTTGTTTATACCAATAAATTATTGTGTTGTATCGTATTGAACTACTTTTAAATTAAAGACAAAATTTTATAAGAAAAATATGAATAGTGTATCAAGGAGCATAATTTATGTAGGTTACGAGAACAACACAAAATGAAAATCATAATATTATAATGTACAAACATAACAAACTTCCAAACACTCTTTATAAGTCGTAGTATCCTGGAAGCTATTGTAGCGAGGTTTGAATCACACTGCGTGAAGCACTGGCACTAAGTATTGCACTAACAGTAGTTAGTGCTCCCCACTCCCCTGTACCCACCGAGCATGGACGTCGCAAGTTTTCGTATCATCGCTTGAAAGCAGTAAACTCGCGCATCCGCGAACATCTGTGACGCACTACAGTAACGCGGTAACAGCAACGTTACGGAGTTATTATATTGTGCGCGCAAGCGTTATAGGCCTTTTAGGTATATGACACCCACAGGCTGCTCGTATGAAAAGTCGTACAGTACGCCTTCAAAAAGTAAACTTTACTTTTGTTGAACAACGAGCAAACCTGCGGGCAATCATTTTGCTCCTGACAAACAATCCCCTGCGCTCCCTTTTCATGTCTGCATCATCTCTGAGATCTTCAGTTACAATCATCATCATAACAATATGACCAGTAACAATATGACCCAGATATTATAATTGTTTTTTAAAAGCTTGTTGCCTCTATTTCAGCTGCAAACGAGTTCAGAACTTGCGTTCATTTCAATTTAACTTGCTGTTTCGTCAACAAACGTATCCCAAGGAGCGTTGTGTCGGCTGTATAAATTCGCCGAGCGGCGGACGTCTGCGTTAATTTGTTAGCGTCGAGAGAAACGGCGTCGGCAGATAAACCCGCATTAAGGCGTGCTCTAAGAATTTATAACGTTCAGCCCAAAATAAAAACATAATCCGAGCTGGCGGCCGCATAATTAAGCAGTTAGTCCGCGATAACGGATCGCAGAGGCAAAGTTAGTTTTGCGGTCGCACGGCTGGATAATGCCGCACTAAAGCCCTGCAAAGGCATTTTTTCCGATGGCATGCGAATTTGGCAGTTTGGGTCAGTATTGTAATTTCTCACGAATCCCGCGCATTGTGCTGGGATCATCGTGAGCGTAGAGGATAGTTGCAAGCCGCTAAAGTGGGCGCACTCGATCGAAAAGCCCTCCGAAAACAATATTTATAAAAATAGTTTAAAATAAAAGGTCATGGTTTTTTCTATTTGCAATGGCATTGTTATCTATCTGCGTAAGTATAGATATATGTTTTTATATTATGATTTATGTATTGTACAGTCTGAATAGTCCAATAGCATTATCTCATCAGCTGAAGGACATACTGCTGAACATATTTCCATAACAACTGATCTGAACGCTTCTCGACTGAACGCTGCCACTTCCCGTGAACTTTGCCAGGTCCTCAGTCCACCGAGTATTAGGTGTTCATACGCTACGACTTCCGGTGCGCGGCCGCCACTTGAAAACCTTACTTCCCCAAAGGCCGTCCATTCTACGAGCTATGTGCACCGTTTCATCATCATCATCATAACAGCGGAAGGACGTCCACTGCTGGACATAGGCCTCCCCCAAAAATTTCCATGACGACCGGTTCTGCGCTGCCCGCATCCAGCGGCTTCTCGCGACCTTGACCAGCTCACCAGGTGCACCGTTTACTGACACTTTATTAAGCGATTCTATAAACTCTGTCAGTTACTTTGGTTCTCCTAGAGATCTCATCACTTCTGATTCGATCACGTAGAGAAACTCCGAGCATAGCTTGGTACATCGTCCGTTTGCTGACCTAGAGCCTTCTTATGAGGCCTACAGTCCAGTCTAGGTTAGAAGCCACCAGGCACTGTGGTAAACGGTTGCGGTAAGCGAATATCAATGGGAAAGACTCATGTTCAATTGTGGACATTTTCTAACAGAAAAAAAATAAGATAATGATGAAGAACCACAGAAAACCCACGACCACTAGAAGTGAAATACTCTTGCACAGCTGTCTGACAAGCATTTGCACTTTCCTGTGCTCATTAATAGCCGTCGCAACGAATACGCACTAACTGATCACGACCAACTCATTGACCTGTGAACTATGTTTCGCCGTGATTAAACTATTTTCACGGCAAAACACAGTTCACAGGGTCAATTGCTTGGTCGAGACTAGTTAGCGCATAGTTGAGACGGCTATTAATAGGCACAAAATGTGCAAGTGCTTGGCAGACAGCTAAGCAAGGGTATTTCACTTTTTGTGGTTGTGAGTATTCCGAGTTGGTAACCCATTGTCTGTATGTCACTTTACCCATCATACAGTTTAAGCTCTAGAATTATTTCTTGCTCCAGAACCTTAAGTTTAAATGCACCAACTCAGTTACTATTTCTATCGTATTATTCATATGGTAACACATCCTGGAACTCTTCTTCACAGTTGACAAACATCCATCAAGGTTGTGTTGATGTCCACCTTCGTGGGTCATTAGTGAAGAGACTACTATATCTTCAAAATGAAAAATTAAAATCAGATTTAACAAAACTGAAACAAACGAGTTGTCATTGGTTTATTTTTATCCAAGTCATTGAGTAGACCCCACTCCCTACGCCCTACCTAACTAACTACCTGTCGTGCCCCACGTTGGGCGCCAGTGTCGCACGGCAGGTAGTTAGTTAGGTAGGGCGTAGGGAGTGGGTTCTTAAAAGATGCCGTGCGTGTTCAGATAATTTAATGAGGATAAAATATAAGACCTAAAAAGAACATAAGAATTAGAAAACGACACACTTAAATTTAAAATAGAAATCACAGAACATAAATAAATCTTACCCGAAATGGGTCTTTTAGGAATTACAGCAATTAAATAAATATAAATTAACAACTTGTGATGGTTAGGATGAACGATGATGGTTTTCGGTTTTTTAAATCAAATGTCACATAGTTTGACAGCGCATGCGCGGAAAAGAAGAAATAGATAGGATGAATAGAGATCGAATGAAAGAAGATTATATAACTGCGCACCACGCTACAACGAGAGAGAAAAATCACCCCCACTCTTACATGTACCTTTATGTTACGATCACCCTTCTTTTTTTTAAATCTAGACAATCCAGAGGAACAAAGTACCACCTACCTTTTCTGGAAGCGTTTCTTGGTATTTTTGAACCATCATAGCTTTTGTTGTGGATAATGACAGAAAGTTCAAGTTTTTAAAATAACATTTCTTTGGCTGACTCAACAAACGTACAAAATATCAATTATCTAACTTTATGGTTTCCGATTTATTGACATCTAAAATACGTCGATGTCTTGACTCACTCACTCACTTATACACCAACTAATGATATAATTTCACGTATTTCCTGAAGTCCTAGAAGACCAAATTTGGTATCCTTACTAATATTATAAATGTGAAAATGTGTTTGTTTGTTTTTTTACCTTTTCACACTTCAACGTCTTGACCAATCCTTATGAAATTTGGCATGCAGGTAGCCTGTGTCACGGGAAAAGACAAAGGTTATACTTTTTATCGCGGGAAAATAGCTTAATCTGATGCAGTTCCTGAGGGAACTGAAAAAATACTCGATTGTTGTGATTTTTTGCACAGAGATGGTTGAGTAGGTAGGAAACGACATAATTTACTAATCACCCTTAAAGACAGTCATTAAAACGATGTCCACGCGGGTGAAGCCGCGGAACAAAGTTAGTAGTATATAAATAACGGGTTAATTAAGAAATTGGATACTTTTCCCCTGTAACACCTTATATAAAGGGTGCATATATGTGCATAAAGAAATATGTTTCGTTGTATTTTCGAAACGTTATAGCTTTAGTACGGATAATGCTGGAAAGCTGAAATATTCAGGATAAAATTTCTTAAAAAAATCATTACATACACTAAGTATGAATCATCTATGTTTAATGCTTTCAGATTTATTGACATCTGAAATACGCCGATTTTGTGACTATTTTACTCACTCATTCACTGATGGTCCAAAACCTCCTGAAGTCCTAGAAGACAGAAATTTTAAATTTAGGGATCTTTAAGTCGCGAGTGAATAGGCATTACTTGAGTTTGCGTGTACCATCTTCGACTACATCGTCACATACCATCAGGTGCGATGTGGTCAAACGCACTCAAATTTAAATGTAGGCTAGAAATTGCATATACTCGTAAGCAACTAAAAAAATTAAGTAATCGAAAACTTTCTTCCTCCAATCCCTAGTGTAGGGCTGTCTGTCACACAGGTACAAATGTTCATACAACCATTATGCCTCGCCGAGTTCGAACCCGCGACTTCTGAGTAGCAGTCATGGTCTCTAACCACTAGGCCACACAGGAGGCAACGATAAAGAGTGAGCTATGAAAAAATGAATAGATAAAGTGCAAAAAATAGAGCCCAAAAAATTTAAATATCTAGGGTAACTGCCAAAGAGAAATGAAATCCCTCCAAAAACATTTCATGTAACGTTGGTTGCTAAGACTCACAAGTTCATTGCTTTTACTGTACAAGATAGAGTTTGTACAGTCAGGGCTTATGGGTAGATTTATTTGTTATTTTAAAATGTGATACAGTCAATAGCACTTAATGCTATATACTTCGGACTTGGTCAAGTTTCCCGTGGGCTAAGATTCATTTCCAAATCAGAACTCAGCTAGGGGCTTGGCCCTACTAGAGATCTCATAACTTTTTACAGTGAATGCAATTAACTTGTAAGTCTTGGCAACCAACTTTTACATGAAATATTTTTGGTGAGATTCATTTAACATCAGCATTAAGCGTCCGTGGTATAATGGCAAGGGCCGCTACCTCCTGTCCGGGAGGTCTTCAAATCCAGCCACGTACCAATGTGTTTTCCAATTTCGATTTCATATGTTCGTTCGTATGGTCCTAACCATGATGATGTAAGTTTATCCGACGCTCTTACGGTGAAGGAAAACATCGTGAGGAAACCTGCACACGCCTGCAAAAAAATTCGAAGGTTGTATGTAAAATAGATCAACCGGCACTGGACCTGCGTGGTCGTTTAAGGCCCTATCGCCCTCATTCAGGGTAGGCTCGAGCACCTCGGTGGGGACGTGTATGAGCTGATATGATGATTACCTTTAAATAAAGACATAAATTATAGAGGATATATGTAAAAGGAAGTTGTGGAAGTTCCGGGGCCATATCAATTCGAATCAAGTATGCATTTATTAATCAAGAATAAAGAAATAATGAACGATTAAAATAGGTAATAATCTCTATTATCTATATAATCGGAATCTAATCGAAAAAAGGAATTTGTGTCAGTGCATGTGCCTTCAAGGTTATTTAAGAAAAGGAAGTGATTATTTGATTAAGCTTGTTTCGTGTCGACGACAGCCTTAATAATCTCTCCCTCCCAGTATGTGGCCACCTTAATGGAGCTATCGGCGCATCCACTAGCTCCCCCCGTGCAGGTGGTTGCCATTAGGTGAGATGTAGTCAAGCGCACTAAATTATAAAACTGTATTTGAGATGTAACCTGTAATGTAACCAAAGGAACACTCGCAGAGTCAAAACTTATAACTGTAAAAAGTTTTCACTTGTGTCGGCACTCCCGGTGTGGTTAGGTTTTTTTAAGTCTTTCCCTCCAAGGATCTCTACGACGACCGGTTCTGCGCTGCCCGCATCCATCGGCTTCCCGCGATCTTCACCAGGTCGTCGGTCCACCGCGTGGGAGGCCTGCCTACGCTACGTTTTCCGGTGCGCGGTCGCCACTCAAAAACTTTACTGCCCCATCGGCCATCTGTTCTACGAGCTATGTGCCCTGCCCACTGCCACTTCAGTTCAGCGATTCTGTGAGCTATGTCGGTTACTTTAGTTCTCCTGCGGATCTCCTCGTTTCTGATTCGATCACGCAGAGAAACTAAGAGAAACGAGCATAGCACGCTCCCTTGCCCTTTGGGTGACCTTGAGCCTTTTTATGAGGCCCATAGTAAGCGACCATGTCTCAGTTCCGTAAGTCATCACTGGCAACACACACTGGTCAAAGACCTTAGTCGGCGTAGGCGTTTATGGCGTAGATACATGAATCTTTTCCAAGGTGAAACTTTACTTCACACCAGAGCAGCTTCTAATGTTATAACAAGCTCAAGTTAGCGTATGGAGTACTGCTTTCACTAATGGGACGGATTGGCTCGTTACCAGCTATATGCCTTGATTTCTATCGACCGACGCGCTAGGAGACTTCTTGGCGACGAGGAACTTGTATCAAACCTTTTTGCTTCTTCGTTCATTATGCGAACGGACAAGGAGTGGAATTCCCTGCCGGCGTCTGTATTCACTATTCCCCAATTCGTATTATTTAGGAATCTTCAAGACGAGAGTGAACAGGCACATCCTCGTTACATCCTCGGCTGCATAGGCACTTACCATTAGGTGAGGTGCAGCCAAACTTACTTATTTTTTTAATAAAAAAAACAAAACTTCATATAAAGTATTTTGTACTTTGCATTTGATAAAATATTATGTGTCCGAAATCGAATTAAACTATTTTGAACAGAAATTGGTCACTTCTTCACTAACAAGTAGAGTTCAGTTACTTAACACGTTATTTTTTTCAACATGCGTTACTTTACACAACTCTATCTCTGGGACTACTGGCACGGAGCGATATGTGTCTCAGACTACCAGATAGTTAATTTTTCACTCATTCTAATTGTACACAAAAACCTGACTACTCCGGAAATGCCGACAGAAGTGAAAACTTTTTACAGTTTTATAATTTATGACCCTGCGAGTTTTTCTAGTATGGTGTCAGTGTCGCTTACAGTGTCGCGAGTTCAATGGTTTTTTGCCATCTCAAAAATGCTTTTATTATTTTTGACCTTGCGACTGTTCCTGGTACGGTGTCGGTGTTATTAAAGTGTTGCGAATTCAATGGTTTTTTCCCCATCTCATCTCAAAAAGCCCAACGCGCCTCGACTCCGCTGGCGCGCCATTTTGGCAGATTATGCGGATCTGTGTTTGTCCAATAGTAGGCGCGGCGGGAATTTGACGCTTATGTGAAACGCCTAAATCTGGTCAGATCCCTTTACGCGGGAAGCGACTCACTTCCTACCTGAGTATGGAGCGAAAACTATCGCTGCGTTGTTCTATCGTTTGCTAAAGCTCCTTGATAAGACAAGGATAGAGTTAGGAATGAGTGCAAAGCCAACGGTGAATGATTTTCGATAGAAATCTCCTTCGAATCAGTCAGTGCTTTCAGCTTCGCCCGGGCGGTGCGCGTACCTGTTTTTAAAGTGATTGTTTAGTGATTGTTTTGTTGTTTTGCATAGAAAAACTCGGTGTTGTTGAAATTCCCAATAAACTGGGTAAGCAATACAATGTTATTATATTATCTATTGTTATTGTAGCATTCACAGTTCACGTTTTTTTACGTTCAAGTGCAATACCTACTAATACCTACTTACCCTATCTTTGGCCGAGACTGTTGAATTATATTTCACAAAGTTTAATACACAAATATTTTAGTCAGATAGTCAGTTTATGACGATTTCACCGTTATAAGTTTTATATATAGTGTCCATACAAAGATATTGAGAAATAATTGTTTTTGTAACCCTTGACAATAATGGCGACCACCCACAAAAAGCCCCCACAGTTGAAGCAAGATGGCGCCGCTGGCAGCGCCAGCTGATTCGTCCTCGCCGCGGACCAGATTTCGGCATTTGCCAGGGGAGTGGCTATAGAAGTTTTCACTTTAAAAAAATTGTACTCTCTGTACAAAATTGCATAAAATTAGTATAAATCAGGTGATCTATTTGTATGAAGGAAAATACGTATATTTTGCTAATTGCCAATTGTAGATCTTGTGGGGAAATCTGTTCATAATGATTAATACAGTTAATGGGCTTTACACTAATTTTGTTAGGTACTGTATATCAGTGAACGGAAACATCAGCCTGTCTGTAATCTTTAATCTCGTCACCGGCCGGCAGCGAGTTGCGAACACGAACTACCCATTATAAGTATCAATCACAATGCAAGATTGCTTGTGTTCACTTTCCATTGCTCACTCACTACGCAGAGCCATCATCTCCCCACGTGCACACAAGTCAATGTTACCAAAACTTCAGCAAGCAATCGGTAGTTGTACATTGTTAAGAATAGTTGTGCGGCTATCGGTGGTCTAATGATGTCGGCTCGCGTATCGTGTTGATTCAGATGCCTGCGGCGATGCGTTAACAGATAATGATGTTACAGACTGCGACAAAGCTGTTGACGTGTTATTTAGAAGGAATATCTAATGCCTGTTTTGCGTATCTCTCCTACGTGTAAAAAAAAAGTTAAAAAAAACTGAACCCCGACTACGGAAAAGTAAGAAAACAAGAGTTTCCAGCATGAAATCATAGCCTTTATTTTTCATCTGGGGTAATATCCGTGGTCGCAAGCCATAATGATAGGTACTTATTGTTGAAAAAATGATTACGATAGGGCTTGTGACCACGGCTATTATCCCAGATAATGGGAAAAATAAAGGCTATGATTTCAGGCGGGACACTCTTGTTTTTACACCTTTCCGCAGTCGGGTTTTCGTTTTTTTAACTTTTTTTTTTTGTGCTCAGAGTAAAATCACAGTATTACAATTATTAAAAGCGTCGGTGGCTCAACCGGTAACGACTCGGTCCATCTAACCAGAGGTACCGGGTTCAAATCTGGACGGCCAATGTACCAATGAGTTTTTCAAAAACTTACGTACATACTTACCGATTGCTTTAACGGTGAAGGAAAACATCGTGAGGAAACCTGCACACGCCTGCGAAGAAACTCGAAGGTTGTGTGTGAAGTCGACCAACCTGCACTGGGCCCGCGTGGTCGACTAAGGCCTAATCGCCCTGATTCAGGGTGGGCTCGAGCCCCTCGGTGGGGACGCATATGAGCTGATATAATAATAATAATTACAATATAGCGGCTTACAGTTGCGCAGCGAATGTACTTACGCAGAGCAAGGGGAAAGGTAACTGGCGGGGCAGCGGGCGGCTAGTATGCTAGTACAGTCACGAGCTTTAATTTGAGACCCATTTCCATTAAATGTTGTTAGAACATTCATAACGCAATAAGGTCGAAACTTCAGTTCGATAGTGTTGAAATGTCAAGTTAAGACATTTCAATGTCTATCGAATCGACTTTTAAAATGATAATCTCTTTGCAAAAAGCTATCACTACGGTTTTCTAATTTCGAACATGTGTCTGAGTCAGTCAAGAAAATTATTTTTGATCTGTTTAAAGTGATATTTTCACAAAATATAATTTTGCTAATAGTAAACATGCTTGCGGCTAATCGTGAGGAAGTATGAATTCAAATTATTAATATGCACGAACAAGTAGTAGGCATTCACGAAATATCACGGCAAACAAATGTGACAAGAAACACAGTTTGCCGTTGGGTTCGACGTTACGGGAAAGAGGAAAATGTTATTGACTTGCAGCGAGAAAACCTTCGCCCGCATGTTATAACGCAAGAGCAGAACCCCCTGATGCAAAGCAATACTCGTACATGATGGACGCCTATACGCCGACGAGGAGTTTTGCGGAAACGTTTGAAGTCCAACATTCAACAGTTACAAGGTATCTAGACGCTATGGGACTTCATCACAGGCGGCCTGGAAAAAAAATACTTCGACAGATAATCATAAAGCTGCTCGACTTATTTTCGCACCGCACTATCTAAATTTTGATTGGACGGCTACGGCTTTCATCGATGAAAATACATTTCTATCTTCCCAAATGGGCAGACTACATTTGTGGTGGATTAACAACATGCGATACATAGAAGACCACTTCATAGCTAACAATGCGTCTGGTCACATTACAGCTAACATGTCTGGCTGAATTAGCTCAGGAGGCATCGCAGAACTTGTAAATTTACCACCCAGAGTCACTGCTCAGAATTATGTAGTTTTATTGGAAAAAAGTGTCCTTCTGACATTGCGATTATATTATCTACAAGAAGAAGTTGCTAGAATAAATTATGTTCAAGATAACGCAACCATTCATACAGCAAGAATCCTTAGAAATTGGTTCAACAATAACAGAGCGAATTTAAATGTTATTCCGTGGCCTGCAAAGTCTGCTAATTTAAACCCAATCGAAAATTTATGGGGTTTATTGGCCCAAAAATGGTCAAATCGAAACGAAAGATCTAGAGAAGCACTTATTGAACACTGCCACACAGTCTCGGAAAGTTTGACGGATACTCACATATGTCAGAAATTAATTAGATCCATGCATGACCGACTCCAGGCCGTTATTGACAACCAAGGTGGATATACGCAGTTTTGAATATTTAGCGTAAAAATTGAAGAGGAGTAGTTAGATATAATTTATTTTCGTTTTGACCTTTGGCCATAGTGTTTGTTTTCTGCACCGCTTAATGCTTATAATTTTTTGTGTCATAACAAAAATAAAAAATAAAAAGTTTTATTTGTTAAACATTTAAATAATAAATATTGTGGCTGGAAACTCATAAATAATAGGCAAGTTTGCTAGCTTTAATATATTGTAAAAAAAGGTATTCATTTTAGACTGTTATTTTTTTGTTTCCGTATCACGAACAATAAAATAAATATTGCCAGATAGAAGACAGGACCAAAAACCTCATTCATTACCTAAGTGACAATTACTCGGAAAAAATCGGAAATGGTCGTTTGGCCTCGCTCCTCTCGGTTGACGTAATTGAGAGGTTGCCCCTAGAAACGTAAACGTAAGTTGTTGATGGTGAACATTATGACTTATGTTATGACACTGCATTAAAATATTAGCTATAAATAGCGTCAGTATTCTACATGATATTCAACCTTAGGTGGGTCCCAAATTAAGGACTGTACCTACGCCGGTGGCGGCATCGTGCGACATCAAAGGCGTTGCGCTACTGTAAGGCATATCATAATACTGTGGTACTACGCCACCCCAAATCGCTACCCGTGACCGCGTGTCGTGTCGCTTGATTGTAGCGCGCGTACATTGAGTCGTCTCATAATAGGTATCTCGTGTGAGACCATTTTCTAAGAATTTAAAAACATTTAAACATATATTACATACATATTTACAATGTTCTCGTCAATACCTTTCTTTTGATACAAAACATTTTAAAAAATTGGGTAGTTTAATTCACCTATGGAAACCGCCATGTTATTTTTTTAATGGCGTATATCCTGTGACACGACGAGTGATGGCACGAATCTAGACATCACATTTGTCAAGATCAGTTAAATGTTATAGGAAATACGAGGGAACAGATGAATATACATACATACATACACACATAGACTGTCAAGAACATAACCCTCCTTTTTTCGGGTAATAAGAGTTGCTTTTCGTGTTGTCCATCTCCTCCTCCGAAACTTAGTTCCTATCTAATGTATTTGATTCTAGTTTGGCAGTTAGCCTAATTAAAGGAGTCGGAACATTTTTGTACGGAGCGTGGCATAGTGACAATACATTATGTTTGTATATTTTTTTAAAAATTTTTCAGCGCACGATTGATATGTTTTTTGATAGGAAAAGCAAATACAAACCTAAAATATACTAGGACATTTTGGCCTAAAGCGTAACTATTTAGTAATCTGTGGTCACGTTGCTGAGATATTTGAAGTTAAAGATTGTCAAAACAAAAGTTTCCCTCTCTACTTCTCAAAGTATCTCAGCAACGTGACGTTTTAGGTCAAAATGTCCTAGTATATTTACTATGGGCCTCATAAGAAGGCTCAAGGTCACCCAAAGGGCAATGGAGCGTGCTATGCTCGGAGTTTCTCTACGTGATCGAATCAGAAACAAGGAGATCCGTAGGAGAACCAAAGTAACCGACATAGCTCTCAGAATTGCTAAACTTAAGTGGCAGTGGGCGGGGCACATTGCTCGTAGAACAGATGGCCGTTAGGGGCAGTAAAGTTATCGTGTGGCGACCACGCACGGGAAAGCGTAGTGTAGGCAGGCCTCCCACTCGGTGGACCGATGACCTGGTGAAGGTCGCGGGAAGCCGCTGGTTGCGGGTAGCGCAGAACCGGTCGTCGTAGAGATCCTTGGAGGGAAAGACTTAAAAAAACCTAACCACACCGGGAGTGCCGACAGAAGTGAAAACTTTTTACAGTTATAAGTTTCCTTTGGTTACATTACAGGTTTCATCTCAAATACAGTTTTATAATTGAGTGCGCATGACTACATCTCACCTAATGGCAAGTAACGATTTAGTCGAGGATGGTATACGCAAACTCAAATAGTGACTATTCACTTTCGTCTTGAAGATCCCAAAATTGTATGAGTCAATGAAAGAGAAGAAACAAAAGAAGATTAGAAACAATGTTTGCAGTTAACTTTTCTGTCATAGTTCTTATGGACACTTTTGGTCAGAAAGCTGCATTTTGTGAAGAAAGCAAGCCGCCTTGCAGACACTTTCCCAGACTTTCACCACTTCGAAGGTCCATCAAGTGCGAGGCTTATCTACAGTATAACTGTATATCTTCAGGTTCACAGTCCCTAAGGGTATGGGTCGCTCAGATGGGCTTTTAAGGTGGCCTATGCTACCAAAGCCTTAGGGAGAGTTTCGTGGGTAGTGCGGTCTTGGGCCTGTGCATACTCGTATTAATTTATGTATACCTTATGTATATAATAGGTATGTATGCATATAGGTGCAGGGCTGTGATTCCCACATAACCAGTACAGCCGGCTGTTACTGCGTATGCGTAAATGCATTCTCCCCCTCCCCTCCTCCGCAGTCCGAGGGAGAAAAAAAAATCACGGTCGCCACTCAAGAACCGCCCTATCCCAACGGCTGTCCGTTTTACGAGCTACGTTCCTTTCACTGCCTCTTGAGTTTAGCGATTCTATAAACTAAACCTTTCATTCTCCAACGAATCACAACTGATGAAGTACTAGCTTTTTCCCGCGGCTTCAGCCGCGTGGACATCGTTGTACTGACTGTCTTAGACGGTACGCGGTGCGGAGCGTGGACATGATTTTTTTCCAGATCCCCGGGAACTATGTCAGGATATGCTTATTACTAAATCATGTCATTTACCACCCCCTCAACCAGCTCTGTGGAAAAAATCACAACAATCCATTGTTACGTTGCGATGTTAAAGAAATTAACCAAAAAAAAGAGTATTTTTTCAGTTCCCACAGGAACTGCATCGGGTTTCGCTGTTTTCACAGCATAAAAAGTAGCCCATGTCCTTTCTCGTGACACAAGCTACCTGCATGCCTAACTTCATTAAGATTGGTCAAGGCGCTGAAGCGTGGAAAGGTAACAAAAAAACACATTTTCGCATTTATAATATTAGTAAGGATAAATAAGCATTATATAATTCAGTACAACTACACTGTACTGTGTTATTCCGCACCTGTGACCGCAACCTTCTCTCGCGCCGCAGCTCGCAGGTAACAAACTTTTCTTTCGCGCTAGTTGCGGGAACACGCGGCGAGTTAACGAGACACGTCCAACATATTATTATTGTTCGCGAATGTTATATTTAGTTGGACCGGAGTTTAGTTTGAGCTTCGAGCTGGGTTCAAGGCGCCGCCGGTGGGGAGCGGACGGGGCGAGAGAAGGAGGGGGCCAGATTCGGCAGCCGTATTACCGCCGATGGCCAACTATAAGTTTTAATCGCGGACTTAGGAATCGGAGGACAGGACTTACGGACTTATCCCTTATCCAAACTTACATTCGGAATTCCAACTAGCACCAAGGAGATTCTAGAATAGGCTACTAACTTATTAATCACTTTCTCATTTGGAAACAACACAAGAACACAATCAGGAATACAAATAAATATCAATGTTACATAAGAGCGTACCTATTCACAAAATCGTTTTCATACTTACTTTAAATTACTACTTCTTTAAAAAAAACATGTGCTGATTCTAATGAAATTTTATACAAATTAGCAAGACACGTAATTCTAGTTAGTGGATAGATTACTAGTATTTGAGGGTTCAAGCTATTATGAATTTAGTTTGGCCCCGGAGCACAGTATATATATATTAGTACTAGCGCCCCGAGTGAGGTTCGTGGTTCGAATCCTGCCATATACCAATGTGTTTCCGAATGTAGATTTCATAATTATGTTCGTTTATCCGACGATCTTATGGTGAAGGAAAATATCGTGAGGAAATCTGCACAAGCCTGCGAAGAAACTCGAAGGTTGTGAGTGAACTCGACAATCTCGCGCTGGTCGACTAAGGCCAAATCGCCCTATTTCGAGGTAGGCTCGAGCCCCTCGGTGGGGACATATTTGATCCGATACGATGGTTGTCCCGTCACCTACGACTGAATTTGTATGCGAAGTTTGATGAGAATCGGTAAACCAAGAGAAAAATCGGTCGCTAGATTTGAAGCAAGTAAACAAACAAACAAATAAATAAATGAAATGGAATGCTAAGATAAATAAATACAGGGTGTGATCGTGGTCAAACTGCCCGTTACAGGGGTTTTATATAGACGACATAACATACACAACAATTACGTAACAATAAATAGCTAAAAATCCATTCTTACAGACAAATTTTAGTCTTTATACACATTGATCAGTCCGATATCATCATCATATCAGCTCATATACGTCCGCACCGAGGGGCTCGAGCCTATCCTGAATTAGGGCGATCGGGCCTTAGTCGACCATGCGGCCCCAGTGCGGGTTTGGTCGACTTCACACACAACCTTCGAGTTTCTTCGCAGGCGTGTGCCCTCACGATGTTTTCCTTCACCGTAAGAGCTTCAGTTAAACGTACATTAGAAAGTCGGTGGTGTAATGGCAAGGGCCGCTACCTCCTGTCCGGGAGGTCGTGGTTCGGATCCAGCCACGTACCAATGTGTTTTCGAATTTCGATTTCATATGTAAGTTTATCCGATTCTGTTACGGTGAACTTCGTATGAAAAGTAGAAAATATGAAAAAGGACTAATTTTTAATGTTGGCGTCAGTATCGCGTAAGTATGTACTTATCTTATCACTCCTCTTGATTAAGGTGTTATGGACCAAAACTCCGCCAGCCAAGTGCGAGTTAGACTCGTGTAACGAGGGCTCCCCACCACCACACCTCTTAACATAAGTACAACAATGATACATATTCATTTCAAACATAAGACGCGAGCGACAGAAAATTCCTTTTTTTTCTTTTCAGTTCGGACTTCTTAGCGCTTGCACGACTTAAAATTGGCTGGTTTTTATTATTATACATTAGGATAAGTGCTATAATTACAGCAAGTTTTGCGCTTGTGTACCTTAATAGGTTTTTACGATTGAGCAAAAAAAAACCTTTAAAAACTCCTTTCTTGTATAAGCACCCTCTAAATTTGTATTTTATTTGTTTTATCATTTGTTAGCAAATTTTCAAACACCATCATGATCATCATCATAGTAGCCGAAAGACGTACACTGCTGCCCGCATCCAGCAAATTAAATCTTCAATAATAACACATATTTTGTGAATATTTCAGCCGGCTACACGGTTCAAAAGATACATCCGTTTAAAAGTCGGGCAGGCAGACGACGTAGGCTTAGCAATATGTTCCTTTTATCTGGTACAGAACCCAAAAAATCTGTCCAAATCAGGTGTACATCGGACAGCCAGGCCAGCCAGTGAACAATTGTTTGTCCTTTCGTAGCTCTGTGGTTTTAATCAAGAACATTAATTACGAGGAGCGGCGGACAACTTTCACACTCGGTTAATTGAAACTGGGATCAAGTCGCGATCCCGCGCCCATCGGCCGCCGGGCGCATTCTTTGGTTATTAGTTACTGGCTAATTATACCCGGCTTTGTACAATATGTCTAAAACTAAATACTCAAGGTTTCCAAAAGTAATAAAAATATACGAGCTGATAGAAAAGAATGATGATGATGCTGATCTATCCGACCGATTTCGGTCATGGCGACCACTTCGACTCCTAGTCGGTTTGCCGCGCGTGCGCTCGAAGATGGCTTATGTAGCCAATCTTCGCAGCGAAACTCCTCGCGCAATGAGGGCATTTAAGTATGCCACCCTCGTAATTGTATGAAACGGTCGCAGGTGGTCGGGCCTTTAACTGGTCGCGTTTAGTATCAAGGTCAGCTTCACGCTGATCCTCGAACTCGCGCACTTGCCTATTCACAATCCTGCGCCATTCTGGCCGTTCTGCTGCCAAACTCTTCCATTGAGAGGGTTCTATGTTCCTTTCATATGTCGCTTCTGAACATCTTAGAAAATAATATACGGAAAGCAAAGCGTTAGCGTAACTAAAATACGAAACGTCGTGAAAACTTCAGTACATACCTGCGTGTTACCACAGAATACTTCGGTATCCAGTTCTATTGTAGAGATTACTCACTTCTCCTAGCTTGGTCTTTTTGATACTGAATTAAAATTTGAAATTAAAAAAATATTTTCACACTGCACTTTCATGTATAAAAGTGCAATCCTTTTCATGTACAAAAGTCTTTAATAACTAAATTGTTCTCTAAGTTACTACGTTAGCGACCATTCAAAAGCTTCTAAGAGTACTGTTTTGCCGACCATATATTACCAAAAAAAGCTTCAGTTAATATGACTCAGCAGCGGTGAATATGACTCAACAGCAGTTAATTTGTCTCAGCAACGCAACCCAGGACAACAAGCGAAGTTAGTTTCGGCGCTTCGCCGGCCGTTGCCGCGGCACGCTCTTTTCGCTCGCTCGGCTCGCGCGTTGCCTTATAAATCAATCCTAACAGCTCGTAGCTTCGCTCCTCGCTACCTAACCAGCCGGCCTTGCCCCACCTAGACCTAATATACTCATGTATCTCACCTAAACCTCAACACTGCAAAATAGAATACTTTTAAATGCCCACAAATTTTAATAGTCGCTGTCCTAGTAATTTAGAAGACAACTTATTTATTTATAAGACAAAAACCGTTATTTAAAAGAAGGCGATTCAAAGTTTTGATGCAAGGTTTATTATTTCTCAATATTTTATACTTGTTCAGTTTGGCATCCTTAGCGCACGCTTAGCCAGTTTTTTATTAACTGTAGTTTTATAATAGAGTTTACACTAATATCACAGCAAGTTTGGCGCTTGCGTGTATATTACCGTTTCTACAATTTTTTGCTTTAGTGCTGAAAGAAGTGAAAACAGTTTACAGTTTTATAAGTTTTGACCCTCTGATAATACCTGGAACGGTGTCGGTTACATTACAGTGTCGCGAGTCAATGGTTTTTCCCATCTTAAAAACTCTCAACGTAAGTTTTGACCCTCCGAGTGTTCCTGGTAGGGTGTCGATTTGATATGTATGCGCACCACCGCCAGTAATAAACCAACCTTCATCGCACACAGTGGTATTATTTCACGCATCTACCTACGTATATATCAGTGGCGAACGTCGGATGTTTTTTTTGTTGTGTTTTGGACCTGCAGTGTAAATAACTATAAATATGTCAAGTTATATAGGAAATATAACAAATTTCGACCCAAAAATGCAAGAATGGGCAATTTTTTGTAGCAGATTGAAACAATTTCTTGCATTAAATTCTGTCGAAGACGAGGGTAAGAAGCGAGCTGTGCTGTTAACTCATTTAACGGATGAAGCCTACAGATTATTACTCAACCTTGCACATCCCCAAGATGTCGAAAAACTCACATACAAAGAATTGTTAGAACTTTTCGACAAACATTTTACGCCAAAAAGATCGACTTTTGCGGACAAAGATATTTTCTACAGCGCAACAAAGGCGGTAGACGAAAGTATGGAAGCTTGGGCAGCTCGACTCAGGGGACTCGCGGTTCACTGCGAGTTTGGAGCGGCTCTGGACGTCGTACTTCGTGATCGTTTCGTTCTTGGTTTGAGCCTAGGACCTGAACGCGATCGCCTTTTTGAGCAAGATGCTAACCTGTTAACGTTTTCCAAAGCTGTGGAACTTGCGCAACAAGTTGCTTGCGCACGAAAATCAAAGATTTTGACAACGGACGTATATGTGAAACAGGAGCCCTTGTTCCGTGCGAGTATGAGAGCTGGTGACGGTACAGTGGGCTTGTCTAGCGGCTCCGGCGGCAGCGGCGGCGTACGCGGCCCGGCCGGCCGCAGCGCAGGCGTGGCCGCTCACAAGGGCAGCGGTCAAGGTCACGATTATCGTTGTGCAGTGTGCGGATTAAAAAACCATGTGGCGGAAAAGTGCAAATTTAAAAACTATCGGTGTCAAAAGTGTAACGAAAAAGGCCATCTCAGAAAGGTGTGTAATTTAATATCAAAAAAAGTACACAATATTGATGTTGTAGCCGGTCAAAATTCGGAGCAAAATCAGGAATGCGGCGGAGACTGCGAGGAGTGCCAGATTTTTAATTTGAGGTGCGTGAACTCTAATCCTATTTTATTAACGGTATCCATTAATGGTAGTTTATTTAAAATGGAGCTTGACACTGGTTCTAGCACGAGTGTAATTTCTGAGGAATTATATAACAAATATTTTTCTCAATTGCCCCTAGATGAATGTAAAATTAAGATGTGTTTTTATACTGGCCATAAAATTACTCCTCTAGGTAGTTTTTCTGTGAACGTAACATACGATAAGGTAACACAACCGGTAACATTTTACGTCATAAAAAATGGCGGACCACCATTACTAGGACGTAATTTTATGACCAAGTTTAAATTTACCTTCACTACGGAAAACAATAAAATAGACATGTCTTCGTGTAATAATGATACAGATGTACAAAACTTGTTGAGTAAATATTCAGAATTGTTTTCGAATGAATTAGGATGTTTCAATCAATATGAGGTAGAATTACATTTAAAAGAAGGCACTCATCCCAAATTTTTTAAGGCGCGACCCATTCCATTTGCTTTGAAAGATCAAGTCGAAGCAGAATTAGATCTGTTAGTTGATAAAGGTATTTTAGTTCCGGTCAGCTATTCAGAGTATGCTACGCCTATTGTGCCCGTAAGGAAACCAAATGGTAGCGTGAGAATATGTGGAGATTATTCACTGACCGTGAATAACGATATTCATGTAGATAAATATCCACTTCCACGTATAGAAGAGGTGTTTGCGAAACTCAGCAGAGGAGAAAAATTCTCAAAGTTAGATTGCAGTCAAGCTTACAATCAATTAAAATTATCTAAATCTGCTCAGAAATTAACGACAATAAACACAACTAAAGGACTCTTCATGTACACGCGCTTAGTTTTCGGTCTGGCTAACGCACCAGCGATTTTTCAGCGGACGATTGAAAATTTGCTCGCGGGAATTGAAGGAGTTTCAGTCTTCCTTGATGATATTTGTGTTACGGGTCCTTCAAAAGCTGTTCATTTGCAGCGACTAAGTGAAGTGTTTCAGCGATTTCAGGGCGTTGGGCTACGTCTGGAAAAAAGTAAATGTGCTTTTTTTCAGGACAGTGTGAAGTATTTAGGCCACATAATAGATAGGAACGGCTTACATAAATGTCCTGAAAAGGTAGAGGCGGTGATGAATGCACCGCGACCCAATAATGTCACTGAGCTGAAACGCTTTATTGGTATGGTAAATTATTACCGGAATTTTATCCCCAACGCGTCAGCCATATTAAGTCCACTTCACAAGTTATTATGTGATGATACGGTATGGGAATGGGGCAGTAAACAGCAGGCTGCTTTCGAGTGTATTAAATGCGAATTGTCATCAGAACGTGTATTGACTCACTTTGATCCCGGGGCCCAGTTAGTCTTATCAGTGGATGCCAGTCCTGATGGTCTAGGTGCGGTGTTAGCGCAAGTAGGAGTCGACGGCGTCGAGAGACCACTCGCCTTCGGATCAAGATCGCTATCAGCTAGCGAGCGTAATTACAGTCAATTACATAAAGAGGCGACAGCAATCATTTTTGGTGTGACAAGGTTCCATCAATATCTGTATGGTCGCCAGGATCCATTTATTTTAAAAACGGATCATAAGCCACTGCTAGCAATTTTCGGGAAAAAAAATGGAATTTCGGTGATGACGGCAACACGTTTAATCAGATTTTCAATAATTCTATCCGCTTATAACTATAAAATACAATACATAAGCAGTCAAAACAATTTGGTAGCAGATTATTTTTCGAGGGCACCTCTGCCTGCGCGCACAAAGATTGGTTGTAATAAAATGCAAACTAGTTCGAATTGCTGTGCAGCGCTTAATTTAAACTCCTTACAGTTAAATTGCTTACCTATTACTCACAAAGATATAAAAAACGCAACAGAAATGGATAGTACATTAAAAACTGTTATGAAATATGTAAAATTCGGTTGGCCAAAAAAAGTTAAATGCGACAGGATCAGACCATATTTTTTATGTAGAAATGACCTGGAAATAGAAAGTGGCTGCCTGCTGAGAGGCCATCGTGTTGTGATACCGGCTTCTTGTAAGCGAAAGTTATTGGTTGAATTACACGGAACTCATCAAGGGATCGTGAAAACTAAAAGTAACGCACGTGCACGTATGTGGTGGCCAAATATCGATAAAGAAATCGAGCAGGTGATAAGCGCGTGCAGTGTGTGTAGCGCCTTGCGCCCCGCACCCCCACGCGCGCCTCCCGCCAGCTGGCCGCTATCAGCTGGGCCGTGGGAACGCATTCATATCGATTATATGTCTGTCAAGCAGCGTGCGTACCTAATAGTTGTCGATGCCTATAGCAAGTGGACTGAGTGTTTACAAATGAGTAGTGGAATGAACACAAAACATTTAATTAGACAGTTAAAATTTTTATTCAGTCGTTTTGGCCTGCCAGAAATAATTGTTTCAGATAATGACGCAAAAATAGCTTCATCGGAGTTTAGTGAATTTTGCGCATTAAATGGAATAAAATACGTTACATCCCCGATTTACCATCCCATTAGCAACGGACAAGCCGAAAACTCGGTAAGAACATGTAAAAAGATGATCAAATCTATTTTGGAAAGTTACACCTGTATTAACATGGTCGAGGATAAATTACAAGAATATTTATTTGAGTATCGTAACACACCTCACTGCTCCACGGGTGTTTCCCCCGCAAAGTTGATGGTTGGGCGCGAATTAAGAAGCAAGTTAGATTTAATTTTGCCGCCTCGGAATAAAAAAATTTTATTCGATAATATGTCAAAGGGAAAGTTGCGTTCTTTTAATATTGGACAACTAGTATGGACTAGATGTTATATAAACAGGAAACCTTTTTGGACAAAAGGAAAAATAATTAAAAAATTAGGTTGTCGAATGTATTTAGTGCAATTAAATGACAATCAAGGTGAGATTTGTAGGAGACATGTTGATCAGTTAATGCGATACACAGGAAATAAATACGTTTTAGACAACAATACAAATTTTTCGAATGATGGATTGTTTACATCTACAACTCCATATCAATATCCTTCTCATCAATCCACATCAAACGTTCAGGACTGTCAAATTCAACAAGAGTCAAGATCAGATAATATTGATGAACAAAGAGATCAGGATTCATGGCAGGATGCTATGGAGTTGGAGGGAGAAGTGGAGGCGGAGCGGTCAACGCCCGGGTCGCCTGCCGTTGTTGGTGAGGGACCGCCACACCAGCAGCTGCAGGAGGTGGTCTCTAAAAATGCTGATAATGAGGCTAATGAGCCAGTAGTTGAGCCAATAGTTGAACCAGTAGTTGAGCCTATCGATTTGCCGCTCGATCTCCAACCTCGACGTGTTTTAAGACCCAGAAATAAAGACGTTAATTATAAGGAACAGTAAAGATTATAATTATAGTGTGTGAATTCCTGCTTACTTATAATTTGAAATGTTTGTTGTCAGGTTTCCAAATTAAGGCATGAGGAGTGATATGTATGCGCACCACCGCCAGTAATAAACCAACCTTCATCGCACACAGTGGTATTATTTCACGCATCTACCTACGTATATATCACGATTACATTCGAGTGTCGCGAGTTCAATGGTTTCCCATATCAAAAATGTCCAACGTGCCTAAAGAAGTTTTTACTTCCAATACACGTGTCTTGTATGGGTATCCCTTATTATTTACTTTTGTTATTTTTATTATTTGTTGAAAAATTTGCAATGACAACACATGTTCTGTAAAAGTACTTTAACACTTTTTGTTATAAAACTGTAATCGGTTGAAAGGATATAGAATTAAAGGTCGGACAGACAGATGGACAGAGAGTGTAGGCTGATTATTAATAGGGCCCCGTTGGCTAAAATAAATGTTTAGGTACGCATTGTCACTAGTGTATTGTCATGTGAAAAATGCATGTATAAATCAATCCACACGAAAAGTCGCCACGCTATTCTGTGCCAGGTCTCTGAAGGGCGCTCAGTTCATTCTGCACCTCATAGTTACAGCGGTATCTGGCACGCCCGACCGGACGTTTTACTGTCGGTCGTCCCGTGTACGCTCTCTTTACAGCGTGATCCTCCTCCATCCTCTCCACGGGGCCAAGCCAGCGAAGTTGGGCTGATTTTATCTCACCAATTATGTTGGTCTCAGCAACAAGGTCTTTCAGCTCCTGGTTCTTCTGTACTCTCCAGGTTCCATCACATAATGATGATTTTTAAACTATCATATTAAAATCTCAGTAATTCTTACTTATTGGTGGATTCTAACATTATTATTTTAATGACACTTTAATCATATTCAAACTTGGTCTCAATAAAAATTGGTTTATTACACAGTTTTGAGGCAATATTTGTAGTTATGAACAAAATAGTTATTTGTTACGCAAGGCTGCAAAGTTTTTATTTGGTGCGAGTTACGTCTATTGAAACCCGTGCAAGCGAAGGATTCTAGGAATGAACCACGAGCGTAGCGAGGTTTTAAAAAGTATGAGACGCAACTTTGCTGCCCAGCGAAACATTCAATTTTTCACCTCACTACAGCGAGAAAAATTTTTGAGTGCAAGAAATACAGCTTAATAATTAATTGATTGTTATTTTAAAAATACTCTTCACACTATCGGATAAAACGCAATTTTGCGCCCTCAAATGATCATTTCATTTCCGAGCGTGTTAGGTGAAAACCCAATTAATGAATAGCGTTATCTAGTTTTAATCGATCTAAAACTATTTGTTTTATATGAACAATAATTGGGTGTTTTTAGGGTTCCGTAGCCAAACTTCCGTACTTCGCTGTCCGTCTGTCGTCCGTCTGTCCGTCTGTCACCAGTTTGTATTTCATGAACCGTGACAGCTAGATAGTTGAAATTTATACAGATGATGTATTTCTGTTGCCGTTATAATAACAAATACTAAAACACAGAATATAATTAATATTTCAGGGTTCTCCCATACAAAAAACGTGATTTTATGTTTGTTTTTTCTCGATATTGATAACGGCAACAGGTAGACGCTTGAAATGTTCACAGAATATTAAATTGTATATTAAATTGAAAACCAAATAATTAAATTAAAATAAAAAAAATATTTAAGGGGGGCTCCCATACAACAAACGTGATTTCATTGCTCGTTTTTGCTCGATATTGATAGCGGCAACAGGAAGACGCTTGAAATATGCACAAAGTATTGAGTTGTATTATTCACTTTAAAAATAAATAATTAAATTAAAATAAAATTAATATTTAAGGGGGTTACATACAACAAACGTGAATTTTAGAAATAATGGTAAGGAACCCTTTGTACGCGAGTCCGACTCGCACTTGGCCGTTTTTTTTTGCCTAAGACTTGAGCAATCTATAGTTATATTAAATTTGCATTGAACTGTGCCTAAAAGTTTTCTAAATAACACACAAATGTTGAAATTTAATAACTGAAGTGCTGTATTTAATAACTTAACTTTTCTTCCTTGTTTATAAAGCTTTTTTATTATTATTTTTTATCTACAATTGGTAAACCCTTGACAACATCGATAGCACTAATACGTAATACGATGTTTAATCCTCCTTTTTTGTAACGGCAATCTGTAAAAACACATTTTTAATCACTACTTCTACGAAAATGACTTAAAGTGAAACTAATTTACTGTATTTAATGTACTAATTTTGCTACGATGCTATTGAAGTTTCAACATTTGATGTAATTCAAGGGCCACCAGTGTTGCCATTTCTGGTAAGTTTTCATCTCAAATACGCTCATTACTGACCCACTGACTGTTTCTGAAATACTATCAATGGAACGCTGCCATTTATTAGTCATGGCGTGTCTTTAAATCAATTAGTAGACAAAATTAACTTAAAGAAAAGAGTTACAATCAGTGAATTGAAATTAAATTATTTCGACTGTCAAAATAATTTTATTTCAATTCACCAATTCATGCTCTTGTTTTCGAGTGTACATTTTATAAAAAGTATAGGAGATATCAAAACTGGGATGCTTCTGGGACACTTTCATTACTATTATCTTTATTGGTGCATAAATATCACACTAAAGATTGCCAAATAATTAAATTAAAAGTTAAAAACTATGCTATACAAGTAACGCATTTTTTTTTTTTATTAAAAATTTGAGTGCGTTGCATAACGCATACCGTCTGATTTTACTCCCCATAAATGTTCATACCCCGGGCTTATATATAAATATCAATTGTTAAGGAATAAACTCCAAAAACCTGACTGCATTAAAATATTACTCCTCTTTTTTTAGCATTCGGGTTCAAATGTATCCTAATTTGTCATTTTGGGGATCAAGACGAAACTAACGACACCTCGCGCTCTAGAATCCATCTACCCGTTTAGGCTACAAGCTCAGCCAAAGAAACAGATATACTTAAATACACTACTCAACATTGCCTAAGGATATTTTAAGATTTTTCATACAAAAACAGGGTTTTCTGAATAGTTATCAGACCATACTTAGGACATGTGTTGGTCAGAAACTTTCAAGATAAGTTAAATTAGTGCTTTAATTATTTTTTTGTGTGTATACTCTTTCTTGTACAAAATATACACTTAAAATAATGATTAGCCATTGTCGCAGCTTAACAATAAAATATTTGGTTGGTAACTATCTTAAATCAAACAGGGATATTATTGTACACTTCAATAGACATAATAAAACATTTTTTCCTAAATAAAGCTGTTTTGCACGGCGGCATTACAAGACGTTTCAAATCTCTTTCACGCAATATAGGAACTTGCACAAGGGTCCTATAATAGTCGGGATGGTTTCTGACAAAAGTGGCTATTTCGAGAATATACATACTGGTTGGCAATAATAATTCTGATATGAGAAGTTCAACATTAAAATTGTCATGAATGTCTACGACAAGAGTAAGGCAGTTCACACTTACACGATTACAACGCGAGAGTCAGCCATCATATGGATAAAGGTTATTTTTCTTCCTTAAAAAACCTTATTCGGATTATTGCGAACATTTTAAATCAAAATTAGCGAAATTGGTCCAGTCGTTCTCAAGTTATACGCCTACCAACGATTAGCATTTCATTTTTTTGATTAAATACTGAATTATTATGGTTGTATTTTATAAAAATATAAAATTATTAAATGATTAAACTTTAAAATTATGTGATTGACATTTTCGGTTCAAATGATGATGATGAGACATAGGTTCAAATAAACAAGAGTATAGTCTGCTGCTCAGTGCTCACGTTATCATCCTATTGGTATAAAGGAAATAAGTGCGTGCTGTCATCTAAATAGAAGAAAATTAAATAAGTTAAATAAGTTTCCCGACTGTACTTGATTTACATATATAGCTATAGAAACAAAATAAGGTAAGTACAATATCAAAGTATATATATTAGTACTAACATACAGTATGGACACTGCTCTCTAGATTGCGACCTCTCCCCCTCGTCTCCCAGATTGATACAGATTGGTTACAGTTTGGACACACCCTGGACACTTCATACAACGGGCCAGAAATGAAATTTCAAAAAACAAATGACGGAACAAACAAAATGGTGGAAAAATCCTATACGTTCGACAACCAAACTGTACCCAATCTGTATCAATCTGGGTGACGAGGGGGTGAGGTCGCAATATAGAGAGCGGCATCGCCATTTTGTTTGTTCCGTCATTCCTTTTTTGAAATGTAATTTCTGCCCAGTTGAATGAAGTGACCAGGGTGTAACAATAGTGATAAAATCATTATCATCATATTAGCTCATATACGTTCCCACCGAGGAGCTCGAGCTTACCCTGAATTAGAGCGATCGGGCCTTAGTCGACCTTCGACGTCGACGTCGAGCGAGTTTCTCCGCAGGCGTGTGCGCAGGTTTCCTCACGATGTTTTCCTTCACCGTAAGAGTATTGGATAAACGTACATATGAAATCTTAATTCGGAATCACATTAAAACTTGGCAGGATTCGAACCACGACGTCCCGGACAGAAGGCGGCGGCCCTAGCCGTTACGCTACCGACGCTCATGAAACGACGACGTGAAAAATCATTTCCAGGGAAATATAATATATTACTTGGATAAGTACTTACTTGACTATTTTATGAAATGGCCAGGAAGCAGACTTGGTTAATACGAAGTAGAAAGATGTATTTTGCCGGGAATTAATTAAGAGGATAATTACATTTTCGGTGAAATCCGGCATCATCTCCAATTATCTGGTCCCCGGGGATGTTTCCACAAGACCGGCTACTTCATTAAAATATCTAATATTTCTTTTTTCTCTAATATGACAGATGGCTGTATTAAGCTGACAAAAAATATTTGGGCAGCAAGTGGTTTTTGTTCTTTGATACGAATAGACTGCAAAATATTATCTTTTTAAGATCCATATAAAAGTATCGTCACGTTTTTCTTGATTCGACATTAATCAACTAAATAATCATCATATCAGCCGAAGGAAGTCCACTGTTGGACATAGGCCTGTCCCGAGGATTTTCATGACGACCGGTTCTGCGCTGCCCGCATCCAGCGGCTTCCCGCGACCTCCACCGGGTCATTGGTCCACCGATTGGGAGGCCTGCCACTCCAGAACTTTACTACCCCAACGGCCATCTGTTCTAGAACAACTAAACAATAAATAATATTTATTTAAAACGTATGCATTTTCATGTACCTGAACGTTAATAGCAGCGCAGCATTAAACTCTTTCTGAAAAAAGTACTTTAACTCTACCCCTAAAAAGAGATCATTCATCGTCATCACCATAACAGCCGTAAGGACAGTGCAGTCTTGCGTTGCCCACATCCAGCGGCTTCCCAGGTCATCGGTCCACCGAGCGAAGACCTACCTACGATATGTCTTCCGGTGCACGGTCGCCACTCGAGAACTTTACTATCACAACGGCCATTCTACAAGTTATGTGCCCTATCCACTGCTACTTAAGTTTGGCGATTCTGTGAGCTATGTCGATTACCTTGAACCGTACTCTCCTGATACCTAAATAGAAAAACCTTTCGACTGATCAAATAAAATACAATGTGTAAGTATAGCATGCCATTTGAGGTTCTGTGGCAGCCACCGAACCACAAAATACAATGTGTAAGTATAGCATGACACTTCAGGTTCCGTGGCAGCCACCGAACCACAAAATACAATGTGTAAGTGTAACATGACACTTCAGGTTCCGAGGCAGCCACCGAACCACAAAATACAATGTGTAAGTATAGCATGACACTTCAGGTTCCGTGGCAGCCACCGAACCACAAAATACAATGTGTAAGTATAACATGACACTTCAGGTTCCGTGGCAGCCACCGAACCACAAAATACAATGTGTAAGTATAGCATGACACTTCAGGTTCTGTGGCAGCCACCGAACCACAAAATACAATGTATAAGTATAACATGACACTTCAGGTTCCATGGCAGCCACCGAACCACAAAACACAATGTTTAAGTATAACATGACACTTCAAGTTCTGTTGCAGCCACCGAACCACAAAATACAATGTGTAAGTATAACATGACACTTCAGGTTTTGTGGCAGCCACCGAACCACAAAATACAATGTGTAAGTATAGCATGACACTTCAGGTTCCATGGCAGCCACCGAACCACAAAACACAATGTTTAAGTATAACATGACACTTCAGGTTCCGTGGCAGCCACCGAACCACAAAACACAATGTTTAAGTATAACATGACACTTCAGGTTCCGTGGCAGCCACCGAACCACAAAACACAATGTGTAAGTATAACATGACACTTCAGGTTTTGTGGCAGCCACCGAACCATAAAATACAATGTGTAAGTATAGCATGACACCTCAGGTTCCATGGTAGCCACCGAACCACAAAACACAATGTTTAAGTATAACATGACACTTCAGGTTCCGTGGCAGCCACCGAACCACAAAACACAATGTGTAAGTATAACATGACACTTCAGGTTTTGTGGCAGCCACCGAACCACAAAATACAATGTATAAGTATAACATGACACTTCTGGTTCCATGGCAGCCACCGAACCACAAAACACAATGTTTAAGTATAACATGACACTTCAGGTTCCGTGGCAGCCACCGGACCACAAAATACAATGTATAAGTATAACATGACACTTCAGGTTCTGTGGCAGCCACCGAACCACAAAATACAATGTATAAGTATAACATGACACTTCAGGTTCCATGGCAGCCACCGAACCACAAAACACAATGTTTAAGTATAACATGACACTTCAGGTTCTGTGGCAGCCACCGAACTACAAAATACAATGTATAAGTATAACATGACACTTCAGGTTCCATGGCAGCCACCGAACCACAAAACACAATGTTTAAGTATAACATGACACTTCAGGTTCCGTGGCAGCCACCGAACCACAAAACACAATGTGTAAGTATAACATGACACTTCAGGTTCTGTGGCAGCCACCGAACCACAAAATACAATGTGTAAGTATAACATGACACTTCAGGTTCCGTGGCAGCTAATGAACCACAAAATACAATGTGTAAGTATAGCATGACACTTTAGGTTCCGTGGCAACCACCGAACCACAAAATACAACGTGTAAGTATAGCACGACAGTTCAGGTTCCGTGGCAGCCACCGAACCACAAAATACAATGTGTACGTATAGCATGACACTTCAGGTTCCGTGGTAGCCACCGAACCACAAAAAAGATTTTCGTTGAAGCATCTTTTTTTTTTATTCATAATTATTATTCATAACTGGGAACAAAAGTTGTATTTATGAATGGCAATAGGAAAAACTGGAATACAGACCATAGTGGGTGGTTGGTGAGAGGGGGGTTGACCTAACTAAAGTCTAGCTTATTATTAAATTTCTGTTTATTGAAAATTCATTTCTGGTACATTACAATAAACTATACATAAATTAGCAATAACAATATTATTTGCAACCAGCTGCAGCTTGCTTAACATCACAATTTTCCTGCAATATTTCCGTTTTGCTACTGAATTGTCCAAGTTAGCTTCGAGTAGGTTTATGTAGAAAATATCCGAGTTAAGTTTGAGCTCAGAACTAAGGTACTATTAACCCCGTATGGAAAGAGACAGAAGGATCGCTCCATCCATACAAAGTGCGCAAACGATCGAAGGAAAAACATGTCGCATGTGTTTATCAATTAATATAATATTATAATGGCGAAAGCTTGTGAGTGTGTATGTTTGTTACTTCTTCACGCAAAAACTACTTAACGGATCTGGCTGAAATTTGGTACGTAGACAGATTAGGACCTAGATTAATACATAGACTACTTTTTTTTGTGCTCGCGAGCCGCATGCGGCTCGCACGCTGCGCATCCTAGAAAAGTCATAGAAACGTTGTCCACGCGGATGAAGCCGCGGGAAACAGCTAGTGTTATATAATTATGTTATGCAGTGCAGTGCATATTTAGAGCAACACCTAATATTACCCAATCAGTGTTGGGTAGACCTACTTCATCATCATCATCATCATATCAGCCGAAGGACATCCACTGCTGGACATAGGCCTACCCCAAGGAATTTCACGACGACCAGTTCTGAGCTGCCCGCATCTAGCGGCTTCCCGCGACCTTCACCAGGTCATCGCTCCACCGAGTGGGACGCCTGCCTTCACTACGCTTACCGCGTAGTGTAAACGCCGAATACAAATTAATATTCGGACATTACCCAAAGAGTTTGGGTAATCCTAAGTAAACCCGGGTAAACCTAGGTTTACCCTCTCTTCTAGCCTTACCCGCAACATACATACCTTTGTACAAGTATATTATGTCTATGTAGACAATAGCATCCTAAAAATCATGTCAGTAACTATTAAATGTATTTTATCACATGGAATAATTTATAATAATAAATGGGTATCACATGGTCGCTTACTATTGGCCTTATGGCCTTAGGCTCAAAGCGTGCTTTGCTTAGAGTTTTCCTGCGTGATCGAATCAATTGTGAGGAGATCCTTAGGGGAACCAAAGTAACCGTCATAGCTCTCAAAATCGCTAAACTTAAAAGCATAGCTTGTAGAACAGATGAACTTTGGGGCAATAAAGCTCCGTACATCCGAAGTACATCCGAGTGGCAACCGTACATCAGAAGACGTAGCCTAATCAGGCCTCCCACTTGGTGGAGTAACGACCTGGTAAAGAGCGGTGGAAGACGCTACTGGATACGGCAGCGCATCAGAACTGGTCGTTGTGAAAACCCCAGGGAGAGGCCTTTGTACGGCAGTGGACATCTGTCAGCTGATATGATGATATGACTTCATAAATAAGTAACTTCCTATACTTCCTGTATTGGAGCTTCCTTATTTAAAACTAGCTTTTGCCCGCGGATCCGCCTGTATGGACATCGTTTCTAAGACTGGTTTCGAGGGTGAGTGGTGCGCGCTAGCGTGGAAATGAGTTTTCACCAGATCCCTCAAGAACTACATCAGACTATTCTGATTAGCAGTCTATGTCACTTTCCACCTCCTCAATCAATTATATACAAAAAATACTTCAATCCGTTGTTCCGTTGCAAAGCCGACGTGCGCGAGCGTGGAAATGAGTTTTTCCCAGATCCCTTGAGAACTATGTCAAAATATGCCAATCAGTAAATTATGTCATTTCCCACCCATAAACCATCTCTGTGCAAAATATATCAACAAGCCATTGTTCCGTTGCAATGTTAAGAAAATTAACCAAAAAAGACTATTTTTCAGCTCCCTCAGGAACTGCATCACACTTTGCTACTCGTATTTTCACGGGATAAAAAGTTGTCTATGTTCTTCCCAGTGGTATAGGCTACTTGCATGCCAAATTTCAACAAAATTGGTTGGGGTGTTGAAGCGTGAAAAGGTAGCATACAAACAAATAATCATATGTGCACATTTATAATATTAGTAATAATCATAATATTTACACATCAATCCCAAATCAATAAGAAATATATATTTTTTAAAGGCATAATAAACATTCAGTCCGCAAAATAACTACTTGAGCGGCAAGATTTCATGATTGAGCGGCAGAAAAACATGTCTATAAGCAGCAACTCAACACTGTAGGAAGAGTGTGGTACGGGGAGTTCTAAATGGAAGCGGGAGCGAGCGAAGCGAGCTCGGACTTGCGGAGCACCCCGACTCGGATCCGTTAGGTTCGGAGACTGTGCGGGGAGGCGAGCTAAGCTCGCCTCCCCGCACAGTCGTAGTGTTAGGTTTAACATGAGAACACAGAAGTAGGAGCCCCGAAGGGGCTCCGTCGACCACTCAACACTGTAGGAAGAGTGTAGTACGGGGATGTTTAAAATAATTACAGCCATCCAGAATGACATAAATTGCTGATTGATTTTGAAATGTTTGCTGACCATGAGTTGCTGACCAATTAGCTATTTCTGCTGACCGATTAGCTATTTCTGCTGACCGATTATATTTTTCTGCTCACAGAAATAACAATACTATGCTAACCATTTAATTGACACCCAATCAATAATAGACAGATACGTATCAGTCAAGAGTGACAGATACATTTAAATCTTTTCTTGTGTCGAAAAACCTCGTAACCATCTATTATAGATCTAATAAACATAGAGATAATACAAGTGCCGCTCGAAATAAATGGAGGGGTATACAAGTCGAAGAGACACGTAATTCCTACACTTACGTGGAACAAATTTAAGCTGATAAAAAAAAACACCGGTAGCACTCCGGGAGTGCCGGCAGAAGTGAAAACTTATCACTTTTTTCATTAATCGATGCACTTTGTTCAATTTCCATAATTTAAACAATTCACATATACGAATACACAACAATGTGGTTACTACACAACCACGGAGCACAAACAAAGAGGAGCTGGCCTAAGCAACTGTGCACTGTGATTTTCGTCAGGTGCCCATGTATCGAGACTCGCATTATTGGTGTGTTTTCGCATTTTTAAGAAGAAAAGGATGAAGTGTTGTGTTTTATCGTGTCGAAGTTATTCAGACAGACGTTCTGATGCTATGAATGGTATCACATTTTATTTGTAAGTAATTTTATACGTAATTATTAAAATAGTTCTAGAAAATTCTCGGCTTTCAAGTATAAATTATACTTCTCGACACTAGGTGGCGTAACTTTTGTGAATAAAAAATACGAGTACGTAAAGTTCCGCATTGGTATATAGTTATAATCATACGTGGATACTGAAAATTAAAGTATACAATTAAACCTGAATACTTTTTAGTCGCCAAAACAGTACTTTAGTGATTTTTATAATTATATTGTAAACAGGCCGCCATCTATCGTCAACAAGAACAACTATTTTCAACGTACCAAATATCCAGGGCCGTAATTAGATTCAAATAATTTTACCGAATAACACACGGCTATGGTCAGTAATGAAATAACATTTTCATAGCAAATATTTTCAAGTAACAAAGATCTGAGTTGTATACATACTCGTACTATTCTCCGTGACTGTTCATGAATTGAAAGAACTTCGAATGTTAAATAATCATTTTATTCATATTAAGATAATTTACCACCTAGTTAATTTTATTTCTTTTTGTTTGTTTTAGATTTCCATCCGATGATAATTTAAAACAACAATGGATCACAAAAGTGAATAGACCGGATTGGACTCCGACAAAATATACAAAGATTTGTTCTTGCCATTTTAATGATGCAGACTTTATAGTGACAAAAAAAGGCCATAAAAAATTAAAGATGGGCACTTTACCTAGTTTAAAACTGGATTTGTCGGTTGGTTTCGGTATTGTTTGTATAACCGAGTTTCAATTATTTTAGGAGAATAAGTATGTATTTCATTTTATTTTTTAAATTACAGCTTTGACCAATCACCGACTGTAAATCATATTATACTGCTGATTAAATCTTTATCAGAAAAATATATAGATATTCGTTTTAAGCATTTCGCAACCATTCAAAACGATAGGGCAACGAACCGACAACAACTAACTAAAACTGTTATTTTCGCAGGTAATTGAATTTTGTAAATAAAATTATGTTCGTAATAATAATTTGTCTATTATTTTGTGCTAGAAATTTTAAGTACGTCAGTACACATACAAAACAGTAAAAATGTTAACCCTCATTTTAATCATTTATTACACAAACTTTTTAAAGCTCATAGTTCTGAGTACGTCCCATTACTTTCTACACTTATTGACATCTAGTGTGAAATAGCTGAACTACGTAGTGACATCAATATGTCGATGTTAGGTCGCTAGGCGAGTAGTTTTGCTACTAACCGGCAGATGGAAAATTGAGAAAAGCGCCGCAGCACACTCAGGCACGGTAGAAAGAGTGGGAGATACTTGTTCCTCTCCCTTCCCCTCGATCTTACGCTTTTTCGATCAGCATCACGTGACCCTGACGCGAGTTTGGAAGTTTTTACCCATCCAACAAAAAGTGCTCAGCGCCGCTAAAGAAGTTTTCACTTCAAAAAAACTTTACGCTGACGGAATAAGAGCGTTAATTCGTTCGACTCTGATTCTGCCCCGTGTTTGACCAACCCGAATTTTTATAAAGCGGTATTTGGGTCACTCCAATAAGAATTTGTGCGTTCAGCTAATTCCACATTTGCATGTAGCGGTTCCTCTGTCGTTTTGTTTTGTGCTAGGGCAAACTGCGCCGACGAATCTAACGATAGCGAACTCTTGGACTGCAGTTTGGCGGACTTACGGCCCAATTACTTGAGGCAAGAGCGCTCTCTATACCTCGTATATCCATGGTTATCGCTCTTGAGAAGCATGGCAGCGGCACGAGAGCGCCTGAAGAGCGGTGATAGACGATAAGGAGATTTGTGCATCCGGGGAGGAAGTCTCACTAATATCTGATATTATTATGCAGAAAGGACTATCCTCGCCACTGGCTCATGTCAAAAAAACCCTATCCTGGTATACAGGGTGTGAAAACAAAACATGTAAAATCTGAGGAGGGTATTTGAGGGTATTAGACTCATTATACTGAACAACTTACCCCAAGAAACCTATAGTCGATACTCAGAAAAAAAACCAGTAAAAATTGGTAAATCAGCTAATCGATTTGTATAAGGATTGCATATTTTTGTGAAATGATTAGAGTCTCTTGAAAAAGTAGGTCAGTATTATGATGGTCTTCTTCTTCATCTTATCAACTCATATACCCTACGTAGAGCCTATAGAGCCTACCCTGAAGTAGAGCGATCGGGCCTTAGTTCGAGTTGAGTGTAAACCCAGTAAACGGCTCCTGAACCGATTTTGTTACACTCTATATTATACTCTGAACATAAAAGAAATATGTATTCAGAGACAAATCCCACACAACCATCTGGCCCAAACTAGGGTTCTTTATACCTACTATGATACTAATATACATACTTATATACGTTTAAAACCATGTATTTATATTAAGTACCTAGACACAGAGCAAACAAACTTTGCATTGGGTGGGGATCGAACCCGCGACTGTCGGCCCAGCAGACAGGAGAGCTGCCACTGTAGTCCAGTCATTTAAGCTTAAATTAGGTAAGAATTACGGAATTCGAGATACCCAGCTGTAAGTCTGTAAATTGACACCCTAAAAGTTGTCTCAAAACCTACATATGGTAGGGTGTAAGCAACTATTAAATTTCAAGGTCAAAGGTCACAAAAATCGGTTTTTTGCGCTTTTTTTGGAAATATCTCATTTCCTATGGGTTTTTTGCTATTTGTATTTATTATCAATATTGTAGAATACAAAATTCTCTACAAATTTTGTTTAAAAAATTGTTTTATACGGTGAACCGTTTTCGAGGTAGAGGGCGGAGAGCACGCGGTCACAGCATCACTTCAGGTCAACCGGTGCCTCCGGTCGAAAACGCGCCATATATAGTTGATGAACTATCGATAAATCATTACATTGGCCACAAGCTAAAGAGCATTGCAAGCCCGCTTTCCTGCATCCGCATCGCGAACCACAACCACTCTTGCAGTTGCAGAAAATTGTATTAAGCAAATCTTCTGGAGCAGGTGGTAAAATTGTCATGATAGGCTCCAGAAAATCGTTTCGCATTGACCAACCCCATACCTGGGGTTCAAAATCATGTCCTAACCAAGTTTGAACTTGATAATATACACGGTTGAAATGTTGATTAGCAGCTGCACTTGTTGGTGGATGCAGGAAAGCAGGCTTGCAATGCTCTTTAGCTTGTGGCCAATGTAATGGGCAAGCTTGTCTCAATGCTCTACCATATCAGATCGACATTAACGAAGATGGAACCTTTGACCCCGAAATCATGGAAGAACTTGAGACAAATGTCGTTGAAGACGATAATGAAGACTAGTTTGAAATTTACCAGCAGCCAGAAGACGACGATGAAGAGGAAGAAGATGATTAAAATTATAAATTGTAGTTTTTGTACCCTTTATTCTATTTCTTTACTTTCAATAAAAATAAATGTATTCAATGATATTTTTAATAAAAAGATTAATTCATAATTTATTTGTTTTTTTTTTCATCATGTAAGAAGTTATAAATATTAATTAGGTTAAAACTCAAATATAATTCCTATATTTTCATTAACAATTCTGCAATTACATGGGCAGGTAAGTGTTGTTAAATAAATTAATACTGATTAAAAAGTGGATAAGTTAGGAAAAAAATGATAAAATATAATATAATAGTTAATAAAAATTGACAAATATTTATAATCATTGATTTATCGATAGTTCATAAACTATATATGGCGCGTTTTCGACCGGAGGCACCGGTTGACCTGAAGTGATGCTGTGACCGCGTGCTCTCCGCCCTCTATCTCGAAAACGGTTCACCGTATAAAAAAATTTTTTAACCAAAATTTGTAGAGAATTTTGTATTCTACAATATTGATAATAAATACAAATAGCAAAAAACCCATAGGAAATGAGATATTTCCAAAAAAAGCGCAAAAAACCGATTTTTGTGACCTTTGACCTTGAAATTTAATAGTTGCTTACACCCTACCATATGTAGGTTTTGAGACAACTTTTAGGGTGTCAATATACAAGTATTTACAGATTTACAGCTGGGTATCTCGAATTCCGAAGTGAACTTACTATAATGACTGGACTACTGGATCAACTGGGTCTGTCAAAATGCTTTATTTGTGGGTGCACTACTTAACTATAGTAGGTGTGCAGCAGAGAAGGTAATTGGATCAGTACTGCAGCCTCGACGCGCCCTCCAACCGCGTCTAAGCACGCACGACAAAATAATTAAGATTTAGAAGGTAAGGACAGGGTCCTGATAAAAAAATTATACCATCAGCACTTTATATTAAAAGATTATAATTGGAAACGATAAACACCTCAAAACACGGACTTCCATCGCATCCACTTGGAACAATTTTTCATTTTTTTTTTTTTTTTTATTTTCTTAAAAAAGTATTACATCAATTTTTATTAAACTTCATCAAAAGGATCATGAAATATGGTTTACAATCTGCGAAGATATCGCGTGACATACACACAAAAAAAACATAAAGTCGCATTAAGAACCTCCTCCTTTTTGGGGAGTCGGTTGAAAATGGTAAACAAAATCGATAAACAGAATGGTGATGATAAAAGGACAATGACATCAGTGGAAAAGACAAAAGTTAAAAAACATAATAACAAAAACAAATTTAAAAGAAGATAACCTAAGTACAAAACAGCGAAAATAAACAATAAAAGATGAATTCGTCACAGTACCAAAAACATGATTTCCTGTGCTGATATATCGAGACCTTATTTCACAGCTGCACATCCTACTAATATTATAAACGCAAAAGTTTGTATATATGGATGTGTCATACTCTTTTAAAAACAACTTTTTTTTAATATTAAAAATTTGTGTGCTTTTGACTGCAACTCACCTGATGGGAAGTGATGTTGCAGTCGAGGATGGTACACGCAAACTAAAATAATGCTTATTCACTCTTATCTTAAAGATCTCCAGTTTATATGAATCGGGAAACTCCGACGCAGGCAAGGAGTTCACCTCCTTCGATGTACGCATAATGAATGAGGAAGCGTAATTCTTCGTGCGAAAAGGAGAAACTTCAACAACAAAGGGATGCAACCCTTCCCTGCGTCTCGTTGACCAACGGTGGAATGGAGCCGGGGGAATGAGGTCGTAAAGTTCTTGCGCGCACTCTCCGAAATAAATTCGATAGAATACCGATAGACAGGCGACTTTGCGGCGATGCTCAAGGTTTTGGAGCTTTTTATTGACTAGCTCGTCGTCACCAATGAGTCTCCGTGCACGTCGGTTGATGGCATTAAAAGAATCCAGCTGATAGCGGGCTGATTCATCCCATAAGTGAGAACAGTACTCCATACATGAGTGGACCTGTGCTTGATATATAGTAAGAAGCTGTGCAGGTGTGAAGTACCGTCTCACCTTAGAGAGAATGTCCAGCTTCATTGCGAAAAGGTAAAACGTCAACAACAAAGGGATGCAACCCCCCCCCCCCCCCCCCTGCGTCTCGTTGACCGATGGTGGAATGGAAATGTGAATTTCATATAATGTAAATGTAATTGTGTATATTACTAACACTAGTCTAAGTCCTAGAATAAGTCACTAACACTATTGTGATCCATTGTTGGTCGATAAATAAATTTTATTATTATTATTATTATTGCAGCAACTTTTGCATTGGAGTCATTGATTGGCTGTTATTGTTTTCCATGCCGAAGATTGCTTGATCCCAATCTTAAGCTACACCTGGCCGTGATTACGGCTGCACTACAGATACCCGCCTCCGTCATCAAGGTAAGGCAGGTAATTAACCCGGCAACAATGACGCTGGGTCATATTGACCCGAGCGATTTTCAATTGGGGAAATTTCGAAAAAAACATTTTTTTATCGTTATTGGTTTTCTCAGTAGCTGGAGATAAGACCTCAATTCATATGATTTGCACCATAATGTAGTGAGCAAGCGCCAGTGAAGAATGGTAAAATTTCTTTTCTTGAATAAAACGGCTACAGCTCCATACATTTTTAGTTCCAAAAGAGAAATTATTTTAGTTGCCCTTTTGAGGTTGTTGCATTAAAACCAAATCATAATTTAATATCTAAATTAACTTAAACATCTTGGTACTACAATGACTTCATGGTCATGCAATAGTTCTTACTTTGTATTAAATTTGTTATAATTCAGCATATAACCAGATAATTAAGAAAAAAAACATTTGGGTCATATTGACCCAGCGTCATCGTCCGCGTTATTTTTTACACGTCATTGGCGCCGGGTTAAGAACACTGTGTTTACGTATTACATTCTCAAATCCACCGTATCAGCTCATATACGTCCCCACCAAGGAGCTCGAGCCTACCCTGAATTAGGGCGATCGTGCTTTAGTCGACCACACGGTCCCAGAGCGGGTTGGTCGACTTCACAAACATCGAGTTTCTTCGCAGGTGTGTAGAGTTTGGGAATTTCCGACAATTTCAAAGACCCAGGACACGAGACAGCCTACAATCGGAAATTTCTGAAACTTCGAGACTTAAGATAAAAAAAAGTGTGTGTGTCAGCTCCGACGCACGACTGGAGTTTACACTGACAACGGATTCGTGATAAGGGACCTCAGTGATCCCCAGATATCGATTTTGGAAGCAATCGGTCCAGTAACTAAAAAGTTCAAAATGGCGGCAACTTTTTTCAATTCGGGCAACGGATTCGTGATAAGAGACCTCAGGTACCCCCAGATATCGATTTTGGAAGCAATCTGTCCAGTAACTAAAAAGTTCAAAATGGCGGCAACTTTTTTTTCAATTCGGGCAACGGATTCGTGATAAGGGACCTCAGGTACCCCCAGATATCGATTTTGGAAGCAATCTGTCCAGTAACTAAAAAGTTCAAAATGGCGGCAACTTTTTTTTCAATTCGGGCAACGGTTTCGTGATAAGGGACCTCAGGGACCCTCAGATATCGATTTTGGAAGCAATCGGTTCAGTAACTAAAAAGTTCAAAATGGCGGCCACTTTTTTCACTTCCGACAACGGATTAGTGATAAGGGACCTCAGGGACCCCCAGATATCGATTTTGGAAGCAATCGGTCCAGTAAGTAAACAGTTCAAAATGGCGGCCACTTTTTTCAATTCGGGCAACGGATTCGTGATAAGGGACCTCAGGGACCCCCAGATATCGATTTTGGAAGCAATCGGTTCAGTAACTAAAAAGTTCAAAATGGCGGCCACTTTTTTCACTTCCGACAACGGATTAGTGATAAGGGACCTCAGGGACCCCCAGATATCGATTTTGGAAGCAATCGGTCCAGTAAGTAAAAAGTTCAAAATGGCGGCCACTTTTTTCAATTCGGGCAACGGATTCGTGATAAGGGACCTCAGGGACCCTCAGATATCGATTTTGGTAGCAATCGGTCCAGTAAGTAAAAAGTTCAAAATGGCGGCCACTTTTTTCAATTCTGACAACGGATTCGTGATAAGGGACCTCAGGGACCCCCAGATATCGATTTTGGAAGCAATCTGTCCAGTAACTAAAAAGTTCAAAATGGCGGCCACTTTTTTCACTTCCGACAACGGATTAGTGATAAGGGACCTCAGGGACCCCCAGATATCGATTTTGGAAGCAATCGGTCCAGTAACTAAAAAGTTCAAAATGGCGGCAACTTTTTTTCAATTCGAGCAACGGATTCGTGATAAGGGACCTCAGGGACCCTCAGATATCGATTTTGGAAGCAATCGGTCCAGTAACTAAAAAGTTCAAAATGGCGGCCACTTTTTTCAATTCTGACAACGGATTCGTGATAAGGGACCTCAGGGACCCTCAGATATCGATTTTGGAAGCAATCGGTCCAGTAACTAAAAAGTTCAAAATGGCGGCAACTTTTTTCAATTCGGGCAACGGATTCGTGATAAGGGACCTCAGGGACCCTCAGATATCGATTTTGGAAGCAATCGGTTCAGTAACTAAAAAGTTCAAAATGGCGGCCACTTTTTTCACTTCCGACAACGGATTAGTGATAAGGGACCTCAGGGACCCCCAGATATCGATTTTGGAAGCAATCGGTCCAGTATGTAAAAAGTTCAAAATGGCGGCCACTTTTTTCAATTCGGGCAACGGATTCGTGATAAGGGACCTCAGGGACCCTCAGATATCGATTTTGGAAGCAATCGGTCCAGTAAGTAAAAAGTTCAAAATGGCGGCCACTTTTTTCAATTCTGACAACGGATTCGTGATAAGGGACCTCAGGGACCCCCAGATATCGATTTTGGAAGCAATCTGTCCAGTAACTAAAAAGTTCAAAATGGCGGCCACTTTTTTCACTTCCGAGAACGGATTAGTGATAAGGGACCTCAGGGACCCCCAGATATCGATTTTGGAAGTAATCGGTCCAGTAACTAAAAAGTTCAAAATGGCGGCAACTTTTTTCAATTCGAGCAACGGATTCGTGATAAGGGACCTCAGGGACCCTCAGATATCGATTTTGGAAGCAATCGGTCCAGTAACTAAAAAGTTCAAAATGGCGGCCACTTTTTTCAATTCCGACAACGGATTAGTGATAAGGGACCTCGGGGACCCCCAGATATCGATTTTGGAAGCAATCGGTCCAGTAACTAAAAAGTTCAAAATGGCGGCCACTTTTTTCAATTCGGGCAACGGATTCGTGATAAGGGACCTCAGGGTCCCTCAGATATCGATTTTGGAAGCAATCGGTTCAGTAACGAAATAAAAACTTTTTTAATATTTTTTTTTGTCTCATATTTGGAAACTCACTACGAAGCGCATGCGGTACTTTTTTCAAATTTGGCGCGAAAACAAGTTACACATACATACAAAAAATTGTGTGTGTCAGCTCCGACGCACGACTGGAATTTACTCGCGCTTGAAAAAAACTATAACTCACTTCATTTCTACTATTGAACACGACCTTTTTGGTATCGAAACTTTTTCGTAACGCTGTCATTCATCGATAGATTTTACTCCTCACATTTTTCTCATACCGGGCCCCTTATATATGCAAATCGATTCTTAAGGAGTAAACTCCAAAAAATGTTTTGCCTCCCCCAAGGATTTCCACGAAGACCAATCCTGCGCTGCCCGTATCCATCGGCTTCCTGCGATGTTCGCCAGGTCGTCGGTCCACCGCGTGGGAGGCCTGCCTATGCTACGATTTCCGGTGTGCGGTCAATACGCGAGAATTTTACTGCCCCATCGGCCATCTGTTATACGAGGTATGAGCCCTGCCCACTGCCACTTCAGTTTAGCGATCCTGTGTGCTATGTCGGTTACGTTGTTTCTCGTTTCAGATTCGATCACACAGAGAAACTCCGAACATAACACGCTCCATTGCCCTTTGGGTGACATTGAGCCTTCTTATGAGGCCCATAGTAAGCGACCATATCTCAGTTCCGTGAATCATCACTGGCAACACACACTGGTTAAAGACCTTAGTCTTGAGACACTGCGATATTTGGGACGTGTAGATATTGCGAAGCTTCCCGAACGCTGCCCAGCCGAGTTGGATACGTGGATTGATCTCTTTCTTGAAGTTGGACCTACCCAGCTGGACTGTTTGTCCCAGGTGTACATATTTGTCAACAACTTCCAGTGTAGAGTCTCCAGCCTTTAGAGGGGTGGGTGCGACACGAACATTTAACATTATTTTCTTCTTGTCCATGTTCATTTTAAGACCCACTTGTTGAAAGACTTTACTGAGGTCATCGAGCATTGTGCTTAGGTCTTCCAGTTAAATCTTATAGTTATAAAACGAAGTTAGTTAAAGATCTCACTTTTTCTTAACCACTTTAGTAAACTAATTAACTATTATAGTAATTCTAGTATCTAATCATTGGTCATAATCACAACATTGTTAATTCTTATAATCATAGGTTTGTTTCATAATTTAATAATCTTAATATAAATAATACTACATACTTTACTCGTAAATCAGTCTTTTAAATAATCAACTAACACGTTAATTAGACTTCTTTGCCGATTTAATAAAATAGTCTTTTGAAAAAATCAGAACGCCAACAGCTTTGTCCGACTATTTGTTTCTGATTTTTGTTCGGACAAGGAGAACACTTTCTCGTTTTCTATAGATGTCGGTTTAATTGTGTTTTTGTAATTGTATTTGTGTGTGTATTTGAAAATAAAAATGATTACATAACAATTTCGACAATCTAGTCTCGTCTCGAGTCTCGACCCGAAAGTCCCGGGACTCGAGACAACTAAAATTGAAAAGTCCCGGGACTTCGAGACAGGAGACGTCCCGGGACCCAAACCCTAACAGGTGTGTGCAGGTTTCCTCACGATGTTTTCCTTCACCGTAAGAGCATCGGATAAACGTACATATGAAATCGAAATTCGAAAACACTTTGGTACGTGACAGGATTCGAACCACGAACTTCCGGACAGGAGGTAGTGGCCCTGGCCGTTTCGCCACCAATTCTTGAATAGAAATAGAAAATAAATAGCTTAAATAGAAATAGAAAATAAATAATTTAATAAAAATACCTTTTTTTGTTGCCTACTTCGTGCATATTTTCTCGCAAAGCCACCTCACCTCTGGCGTACAAATATATACATACTCAAATCCCAAACAATAAACATTACCCTTACAAGTAACTTACTAGTATCTCATCTGTGCCCTTACTTGAAAAAATCTCTGGGGCGTGTCATCGGGCAACATTTACCTCTAAACACGGGCTGGCAACGGCTTTAAATGGTCGCATCCATATCAAGATTGAGGGCGACGAGGTCTTAATACATTCATTAATCCTATCAGCCGAAGGACGTCCACTGCTGGACAAAGGCCTCCCCTAAGGATTTCCACGACGACCGGTTCTGCGCTGCCCGCATCAAGCGGCTTCCCGCCTCCATGGCGTTATAAATTAGGGTAGCGCCATAGTACCTACTCGTATAAATACCCTAGTGAATTCCTGAACTCTGGGTGAGTTCGGGCTCCCAGTGCACTCTATTATCCTGAAAGTTGAATTTAAAAAGGAGTTACGATTGTTTTTGGGTTTTCTGGAAGATTTTTTTTTTCGGAAGTACAAGCTTGTTTTTGGCCGTGGGGGCCTTTACAACTTCACCGGACGGGGGCTCTGGAAGAAATCAAGTGATTAGAGCAATATGACCACCCAAATTGTACCGCTGTACTTTTTATTACCGTAATTTTATATTTTTTTTTGCATTGTATAGGAATAAAGAACCCTCGTAGTTTTGCCACGTCCGTCTGTCCGTCCATGTGTCTGTATGTCTCAGCCATTTTACTCAAAGACTTATGATACATAATACTCTGAAAATTGATACGACTTTCAAACGTGGATGTAATCTACAAAAAATGTTAATGATCGTTTAATTTTCATGAGGTATTTAAAACTTTTAAAATGTTTCATGTCCAGTTATCCACGTGAATAAAGTCGAGGGTAACAGCTAGTACTTTATCACATCAGCTCATATATACATCCCCACCGAGCGGTTCGAGCCTACCCTGAATTAGGGCGACCGGGCCTTAGTCGATCACGCAGGCCCAGTGCGGGTTGGTCAACTTCACACACAACCTTCGAGTTTCTTCGCAGATGTGTGCAGGTTTCCTCACGATGAAGGTTCCTCAGGTTTCTTACGGTGAAGGGAAACAGCTGCGTGAGGAAGCTAGTACTTATTGTAATTTAAATGCTGTTGAAGTTTAACTTATTCAATACAATAATACCTTCAGGATTCTGCAGGGCTGCCCCGCCTCTAAGTGCCTCAGGGATATTTGCTAACGCTCGTACCAATGATTTTTGCCCGACTGCTTGAGCTTCTTGAGAAGGAGGGTTATGTTTTTCGGGTACCTATAATTAAGTAAGTATTTATGCCAGTTTCTTTAGCTGAGCCTGTAACCTAAAGTGCTAGATGGATTTTGCAGTTGAAGGTGTAATTAAATGCAGTCGGGTTTTAATTTAAATTTGTTGGTTAGTTTATTATACGATTATTTATAAAAAGGTAGACTCCCTGATGGTGAAAGTGCGAGATAACACCAATGAAGGTCTGAAGATGATTTTTGAATTGTGTGAAGAGGGGCCTATTTTCCAACACTAGGATGATAGGTAAGTTTTTTTTTTCACTATTTAAAAGTGTGTATTAACGTTTTGTTTTTTTTTTTTTTTTTAATAATATGTTAGATTCCTTGTTACTAACATAAATGGATGCATGTTCTGTAAAAATGTTTTTTTATTAATACAAATACAAATTATTATCAATTAAATTACTAATACAAACATAGTTAGGTAAATAGTACCTTTATTTTTAACTTTCAATTCATAAAAGTCAGATTATGAGACGTCCTTAAAATCAAAAATACATGCATTTAACTATATTATTATCTAAAAGTCCACTTATTGTTAATTACATAACAACTAGACAAACCAATACTTACAGCCACTCACTAAAACCAAATCTGTTTCTGAAATACTTTTATGATATTGCCTTGTATAACTTGACCAATAAATTAAAAAGCTGTTCTTCATTTAACGTCATTTACTTATATACAAGAAGCCTTTAATTTACTATGATTCGAAATTAGTGCTCATTCTCGTAACCCGCGGAGCATGTGGTGGGGTGTGACATACCCCACCCCCAAAAGTGTGTATATTTTCATAATATTACTCTTGGAACACTTGCCCTTCCAGTAGCTTGAGTAAAGGGACAGTGGACAAAAAAGGACAGTGGCATGATCGCCATGATTCGAGTCACTCAGGTTGAAAAAAAATTCAAAGTTTATATTAATAAGTTGAAGAATAACTTAAAATATTTTAGGTTCAAGCTTTTATTTGAAAAGAGTTCCAAAATGCTCACGGCACGTTTCTAAATTAAAAAAAGGCGAGCACAGTATTTCCTACGATTTATTAAAAATAAAAGACAATCCTTGGACCTTAATTCTACCTCCAAAGTTAATCATCAGATCACCTTCAAAATACCAAAAGGATCTATTGTCACCGGGAATACGGCTTCATACCAAATTTTAGCTCAATCAGAGTCCTAAAAGTCGCTTTAAAATCGATTGTAAGATTTGACCTAAACAAACATATATACATACAAAAAATATTGCAAGTTAAATAAAAGTTTTTAAAAATGATAAAATCTGAACCAAAAAGCAAAACAAAAAAATTTTTTTTTTAGTAACCGCCTCCTTGGTGTCGCGGGTTCGTTTCCCGGCAGGGTAAACTTCTAAGACTCGGTTTGGTTGGTGGTAGGGCATTTTATAAGCCCGCCTGGCTAGCTACCACCGTCTTACCAACATTGATGTGTTCCAGCTTGAACATAAGATAGCTAGTTCTCCATTGCGTTGAGTTATCGTCACTTACCATCAGGTGAGATGATGCCAAGGGCTTACCAATTGTGAATGATGAAAAAAACGTTTTTTAAATACCTACAATTATATCATTGACTTTTAGTTTTAAGTTAATTTAAATATGCAAAACAATAATAATTTTGATTGCTTTTGTCGATAATCTAAAACCTTAAACTTTTGTTCCTAATAAATTACAATATATTGCAAAAAAAAAAATAGGAAAAACTAATACAAAATTTGACATAACGCAGGCGGCCTTAGATAAAAAATACACACTAAGAACAGTATTCATTTACATTTCACCAAATCACAGAACTTTAAAAATTTGGGTATGTCACAACCCGACGATAGATGTCAAAGTCGCTTAGCACGAGCAACAGCAAAACTATCTGCTCGAAAACGAATAATTTAACCAAAATAAGTTAGAAAAAAATATCATAAAGTCCTAAATCTGTCAGGGTCACGAAGGGCAGAGTTCCGCGGCACGAACAGCAGTGGAACTCCTCCGACGATGTTCTGCACGATGAGCGAGCGTGGGTCAGACTTCAGATGCCGCAGGGTGTTCGGGGCGGGGGCTACGCTGAATCGCGACAGCACAGCTGCCAACCCTGCCATCGACTGCATTTGTCCGAGGCGACCGCCTGCCAAGACACACAATACATTGGCGACTTGTTCTTCTTATCGTGTGGCACAATTAACCGTGCTACCCAAGAAATAGACGGCGGTTGCCTGATGTAAGGCATTTAGATTAACACATACGGACGTGTGCAACGCAAGCTTCATGCACATCTGGAATCAGATGTGCAAATTTCCTCACGATGTTTTCGATCACCATTAAAGCAATCGGTAAGTATATTTACGTAAATTTAGAAACACTCATTGGTACATTGGCCGTCCGGATTTGAACCTGAGACCTCTGTTTAGGAGGACCGAGTCGTTACCGGTTGAGCCACCGATGCTTTTTATGGCTGACACTCTAGTTACTAGGGCTGGGCCAAAGGTTGTGGGTCCGATTTTCTCTCAGGACAAACATTCTTGAAATGACCAGTAGGTATGTCTTTGTAATTCAAAGCCATGGCTATTTTTAAAATTACCTTATTTTTTTTGTTATTTACTACTAGTGTTTATCCGCGTCTTTGACAGTGACATCATGACAGTCTTAGAGGGTGAGTGGTGAAGCAAGGCAAGCGTGGAAATCAGTTTTTTCCCAATTTCATGTATCCGAGTACCATGAATTTTTAATTTTGAATAGTTTTGGTTTGTATGGGAGGTACGTTATTAAGATTTTTCTGTAATAAGTAACTAATCAGTATAGTTAACCTTATTAAGTCATAGTAATTTACAGTGACTTAATATTATTATATAATCGTTAGAGCTATTTTTAAGAAAAAAAAAACAATCTTGCTTTGTATCGGAGGTACAACCCCTCTGACACAGAAGACCCCATTATTATCAGCCCATGATAATCAACAAAAGGACAAAAACCTTCCCTGAGGCGCGCCTAGGCATTTAATTTTATCAGTCTGTGGCGACCTTGTGAAGACACTCATACACTATATTCAAAAGCCCATAGCGAGTTGGCTTAACAACAACTAATAAAGTTAAAGTTCGTAACTCATCTCACCTATGCATGAACGTGGTCCTTCCCCGAAAGGCATGTAGACGAACTTGGGTCTCTTGGCGGTCTCCTCCTGCGAGAAGCGTTCTGGACGGAATTCAGTGGGGTTCGCGAAGTACTGGGGGTCGTTGTGCAGAGCTTGCAGCGGCACCACCACGCGTACGCCAGGGTCAATGCGCACACCACTTGGTAACGTGTAAGCGCGTGCACACTCGCGCATTAAGAACCCTGATGATGGAAACATCCGCATGCCTTCCAACAACGCCCACTCCAGATACGTCATCTCTTTTACCGCGTCGTATGAGAGCCGATTGTCGTGACTAGCGAGCACTTTATCGATGTTCTGCTGCACTTTTGTCTGTACTTCTGGGTGGAAGGCGAGCTGGTGCAGAGTAAAGCTGGTAGCCGAAGAAGAGGTTTCAAATCCGGCTGCAAAGAATATAAAAGCCTGCGCTGCCAGAAGTTGATCGTCCATTTCCATCTCCACACACTTCGGTGAACCATCTGCTTCCATGCTCTCTAGAGACTCCACCTTGATTTTGCCTTTATCCTTTATCTCTATCAATATGTCGATGAAGTCGTTGCGTCCGGAGTTTTTGTGGCCTCTCTGTTTCAGTATGCTGTTAACAAGACCGAGGACATCATCTTCAAGTTTCTGGCCGAGAAATTTAGTATTGCTGAACATGTTGGGGAATAGAGACTTGAAGACGGTACGTATTGCGCGGCGGAGATCAATATCGAATATGCGGGCACCAAGTTTGCGGAACTCGGAGTCTTCTTCGTTGAGAGAGACGGTATCGAGGCCGAAACCTACGGCTCCTATGAAGTCGGTGGTGTAGCGCGCCATCAGCTCGCGTGCGTCGAGGGGTTGCGCAGCTTCTTGGCCACTTACGCGCTCTGCTAAGATTAATTGCAAGCGCTCGGCACGGGCTGCCACCAGTGGAAACATAGCACGCAATCGCCCGCTGGTGAACGCTGGCGTCATGCGCTGTCGCAGCAGCCGCCACAGGTCACCATCCGCGAAGAATAGGTTCCGTAGAAGAGGCTCCACCTTCTGAAATTTAGATTATGCTTTACTCTTCTGAAAAACAAGTATTGCTATTGGGTCAAATATAGATCAGTTTCTTATGTCTCTGCTCCTTGATCTAAATGTTTTGATTCGATTCGTTGAACGGGATCGGCGAAATAGTTGTTTTGAATCAACTCTTTTGAAGATTCCCTCCCTTTAACGATTTAAAATGGAAGCGTTTTAAACAAAGGGCTGATCACAATCTTCAGTAAGCCCAATTGCGATGGGCGTAATGTTGAATCATAAATTATTGAAGAATCACTTTGAAAAGACTTTGTGAATTAAGGACCTATTTAATTAATAAAATAACTTAATAAATATTTATTTTAAACAATATATCTACAATTATTACGAGAGCGTTGGTAGCGTAATGGCAAGGGCCGCTACCTTCTGTCCAGGAGGTCGAGGTTCGAATCCTGCCACGTACCAATGTGTTTTTGTATGTATTTTGATTTCATATGTACGTTTATCCGACGCTCTTACGGTGAACGAAAACATCGTGAGGAATCCTGCACATGCCTGCGAAGAAACTCGATGGTTGTGTGTGAATTCGACCAACCCGCACTGGGCCCGCGTGGACGACTAAGGCCCAATCGTCCTAATTCAGGATAGGATCGAGCCCCTCGGTGGGGACGTATTTGAGCTGACATGATCCAAAATTAGGAATTAGCTACAATGTTTAGTTATAATCTATGTTACTATTTTATTGCTAGATAGAGCATTTCTATTCTACAACACTTTGCGTTTAAAAAGTTGGTACCAACCTTATGTTGTGTATTGAGACCACGGGGGTAGAAATACGCGAAGTCCAACACGATGATCTGCTTGATGAGGTCCGGATCCCGAATCACCAGCTCTGGCGTGTTTCCTCGGAAGTATCCAACGAACGGCTCGTCAGGGTATTTGAAGTAGGTTTCAGCTGCCATTTGCGTGACGCTGCGACGCATGAGCAATCGCGGCGCGTCATTTCCAAAAAACGGGATCGGTTTGTCGTGTGGGACCCCACGCTTACTCCAATAGTCGAATTCCCGCGTCGTGTATAAGTACAACGCCACAATTAGAACTAAAACAATAGCTAGGATGATCATTTTTGTGAGTTTCTTGTTGTTCTTGCACGAGGGCTCGTTCGCAGCGGGTGCGCGGGTGTGTCATTGAGTGGCGTGCAATCCAATCACGACGCCAATTAAGTAAACTGAATTAAGATTATCGCGCTGATAGCTACCGTATCGAGTAATAAGATGTTATCTTTGGTTGTTTCAATTTTATTTTGTAGGTACTAGCTTTTGCTTGCGGCTTCGCCCGCGTGGATTGCATTATTTCACTATTCAATAGGTGATAATTATTCTGCGCTACGTTATTCTCGATGAAATCGCTTTAGGCGATTAAATCGTCCATACTGAGGAGACAGTCTTGAGCGTCAGGGTAGAGTGAGGGAGTTAAAGATAAGAGAGAAAAGTGTGCGGCTGTTGGTAAGGTGTTTGAAGAAGAAAAAGTAAGAGAGTGAGAAGTTGTGCTTTAAAGATTATTTAAGACGGTTGAAGAAGTAACAAAGTTTGGACTAATTAGAGATTTTTGTAATATAAAAATTTATTAATCATTAACAGGGGGTTTGGTCTGTGCCTTGATGCATCAGTCAGTCATTCATTTTCTCCTTTTATTTAATTAGATATCTTATTGATGGAAGTGCTGTTATCGTACGAAAATTGTTAAGAAATCTAAGCACCGATTGTTAAAATTTTATCACCAGGAAATTCGGATTTCAATAGGTAAATATGAGTAAGAGATTATTGCATGTTTTACATCCGTACTGTACGTATCGTGTCCATATTCCGAATTACAAGTCTTTTTAACCGACTTCAAAAAAAGAGAAGGTTGAAGGGTGGTACCATGATAAGGAAACCAGGATCTGATGATGGCATCCCAGAGAAATCGAGGGGAACCTTAGTTTTCTGTTTGAAATGGTTTTTTTTTGTTCAAAATTATTGGAGCCTAGGCTTCTTTTCACTTTGCTTTGCACTTCCATGAATATCATAATACTGTTTCCACATCTGTTGAGAAACCTCAGAATAAAATAATACTAACACGGGTTTTCCAATTAATTAACTCAAGCGTCTCGGCACGGCAGACAGAGGGTTTTTTTTACTCTCTCGACCCCGTAGCACGGTAGTACGTACGTGAGTAGGGTAGAGGAAGTATTTTTATCGCGAAAATATTTTTTATCCAATTTTTATGAAAATATGTTCTTTATTAATAACACATACCGAAAAACCGAATATCTCAATTCCGCCGGTCCGTGTGTCTGTGCGTCCGTCCGTCTCGCTTTGATATGGAGCCTAAATCCTTAGTCCGATTGGGACCAATTTTGGAACTAGAGTTTTAAATTATTTCATCGAGGGATTATAAAAAGTTGCTTCTTACCGTCAATCCAAAGAGAAGCTGTCATACAACAAAAACTGAAATTATTTTTTCGCAAAAATGGCTCTAACAATTTAAATGAAGTTTTGTGAATGTAATTAGCAATCGAACTGCTAACACCGTGGTTAGAAGGACAAAAAAATTGGCCCACTTTGCATGGCAATATCCGTGAAATGATAAACAGAATTGTAAAAAAACCGGATGTGCCAGAAAGACCTAGGTTTGTTATTCCTAAACAAGGTCGTCGCAGATTTCCTCCTTACTCAAAGGTCAGGAAAAGTAGAAATTTTTGTAGGCAACATGTGCAAAACTCCTATCTGTCGCGAGTACCAAATTAAAATATGCGGCAAATGTTTAAAATAGTTCTGATTCAGAATTTAATGTTAATTTTGATTACATCTTGGTCTAAACCAATAATAAATTAAAATTTTTATAAGAGTTTAATTTTATAAAATATCACAACATAAATATCAGGGTGCTCAGACACCCTGGGTAGGATAATTCCACTGCAAATATGGGTAGTGTTCTAGGGTTTATTTTATTCATATTCATCTAAAACAACTCACTTCAGTTTTACTAAAACTGCATCTTATTTTTAGCTAAGCACATATACGCATGCTTATGTTTTTTGATGTGTAACATCTTTGCTCTCGCTTTCCTGCAATTTGTGGGAGTGATTTCGTGAAATGGGACGGAAATGTGTAACATGGGACGGAAATGTGTAACAGGAAGTCGCGAAAGCGCGGAATTCTACTTTACGAGAGTCCGACTCGCACTTGGTCGGTTTTCTTCGTTACTGTCAGATCCGCCACCCAGGTACAATATCGTCATCAAATCTAACTAACCTAAAGTATTTTGTCACATGTTACACATCGCGAGTACTGTAGGTCTCGCTCGATTTTTTTTTTTTTTAATTATTATAAATAGATTACAATAAGGCTTGGGATACTATTTTAACCATAAAAACCTCCTTGGAAAATATGACCTATTCCTTGGTGTAACCTACGCGCTTCATGCGTCATCAATCTATGTCCTTCTGATATAGACCACTATAGTATTTATTCTCCTTTCTTTACAAATATATAACCCAAAGAAAATCTAACCAACTAGCGCTATGTAACCTTTAGGAGAAACCACCTATCTCTTTTAAAATTCTCCTTTCAATAGTCAAAAATAAGATTATATTTTTTTTTTGCTAGTAATTTTATTTTCCTCCGAGCTAGAATTTAAAAAAAGCAAAGTAAAAAGGACGTGCGCTGTAAAATCAATTTTTCGCACAGTAAACTGTTGTATAAAGTACCAATTTTCGAGAAACTGTGTTGAAATAGTTTATTAAGATACAAGGGTGGTAAAAAAGTAAATAACAAACGACTGAAATTTGTAAGCCCGAGCCGCAGGCGAGGGTTTACTATCGTCACGAGTTTTCCATTTACATTTTACACCCATGTATCATTACGACGTTTTTCAATAAAGTTGTACAACTCTTCATTAAATTCGCATTCACAACTAAAACCACTCAATTCAGTTTTACGAAAATCAGCGCCATATCGATTATTGGCATGCTATTTTTTAATATTACTTTAAATACCATTACACGCTTGGGATAATAATTCGGGCATTAAAACCTCCTTGGAAAGATGACCTATTCCTTGGGGTGACCTATGCGCTTCATGTTTTATCAATCTATCTCCACAAAGATATAACCAAAAGAAAATCTAACCAACTAGCGTTATTAGTATTATTAATGTGTATAGAATTAAAGTACAAATGTTTTCAGGTGGTATACACTTAAACTAGACTCATTTCACTCTACCATTCCAGGCAAACAGTCATATACAGGGTGGAAAAAAAAATGGGCCCTGGAGGGAAACTGCCTTAATCCTTTCGTTAGCTCATTTTACTTTAAGGAAACATTCCTTTATTTTAAAAAAGAAACAAAACTGCATTCAAAGATTTTCATAATTCGCTTGCCTCACCCGGGACTCGAACCACCAAAACATTCAAAAAACAAACACTCGCTATTTAATTTTACTAATCGATAGGATTTTTCTTTAGGTGCTGCTTGCAAAGCAAGCTTCTAATAAATCGAATGATTCTTGATACGTCATTATTACACAATTTCGTAATGGAAGCAATACTAAATAAAATCGATAAAAATTTTCGAAATATTCGTTCGATTTTAAAAATTGCTTTCCCGTATTGCAAACAAAGTTAAACGTTCCATTATAAACTTTTCGTCAGAACGCCTCGCGTAAGAAGGATACGTTTTTTGAATGTTTAGTTGGTTCGAGTCCCGGGTGAGGCAAGCGAATTTTAGAAAATCTATGAATGCTGTTTTGTTTCTATTTAAAAATAAAGCAATGTTTCCTTAAAGTAAAATGAGCTAATAAAGGATATAAGGCAGTTTCCCTCCATGGCTCATTTTTTTCCACCCTATATAACATTGTTACATTATAGTCTACAGAGCCAAGTGTGACGGACGGACGCACGAACGCTTCGGTACGTGTTTATGAAATAGAACAGATTTCACGAAAATTGGAAAATCTTTTTTTTTCGCGATAACAACACATCCTCTACCCTACGTAGTACGTACGTTACGTGCCGTACTACGGGGTCCAGAAAATAAAAAAATCTACCGGTTTCCTGTTACTGTAGAACAGACGAACGGACGGACATATGATAAGGTTCTTTGTGCACCGAACCCTAAAAATCCTAATGATTCAAAATAATAATAATATTATTATTATTATTATAAACGCGAAAGTTTGTAAGAATGTATGGTTGTATGTTTGTTACTCTTTCACGCGAAAACTACTTAACGGATCTGGCTGAAATTTGGTAGATAGACAGATTAGACCTGGATTAACACATACGCTACTTTTTTCCACGCGAAATGTCATAGAAACGTTGTCCAGGCGGGTGAAGCCGCGGGAAACATCTAGTTCAAAATGCGTTCATGTGTCATTATTTTGTCACCAATAAGTTTATAGATAACAGATAAACACCCGTGACTAATGTGCAGTGTGTGATCTGATCAAATGATATCAAGTCGTATCGCAATTTCAATTCAAATAGAAGGATAAACATTTTCAAAAAAACTTCAAAGAAATCTTCGTAAACTCGCATTAGTGTTATAAAAGTACATCGGTCGAATCGAGTTAAATCAAAGTAGAACGAGGGCAATAGTCATAAAGACCAGACTTGCGCGAGTTTTAAAGTGCGATGTTCCGGGTGAAGGGGAGCGCGGAGCGGCGGGGGGGGGGGGAATTGTTCCCCTTTTGTCACGTTTTTTTTTCTTTTTTACATGCGTCTTACTTTGGTTTCGTAATATATATATATATATGTGTGTGTGTATTGTTGTATTTAAGTAGTAATTATTTTATTTATAATTTATGCGTATATTATATAATTATTTATTTTATAGTCCGAGTAGGTTTTATTTATTAAGTATATGGTATTTTATTTGTTAGTATCTAAAAAATTTATAAAAGGTTATTATAATTTAGTTTAAGTTTAAAATTATTATTCATTTTTTTTCTTCCGTTGTTGTTGCTCGCGTACTACCTGTCTCCTTGTTTTTTTTTTTTTTTTTCGAGCACTGGGTTGTCTGGTAGAAATCGCTCTCAGCGATAAGACCGCCTAACTTGGAAGTCCCTTAGTTTATTTCTTTATGTATTGATTTATTTTGATGTACAATAGAGAGTTATTTGAGTTTGAGTTACCTTTTCCACACCAACTCCATACAAAATTATGTATTAATTATAAAGTCGTAATAATAAACTGTGTACGTACTAAATACCACGGAAACCTAAATCTTTTTCTTCTTTGCACTACCCCACTTTATGTGGGGCCCTCCCCCACCTTCTCCTAATTTGCGACGCCCCAGGACAATCTATCCTGGGTTGTCGGGTCTGGCAATTTCTCCACTGCGATAGGTCTCGTCATGCTGGTCTACCAGGTGGCTGGAGGGTGTGTTGAGGCAGTTTTAGAGCTTTTCTTTCCACATGTTCCTCGTCTCTTCGCATGACACGGCCATACCATCTGAGACCACGGACACCTAAATAATAGGTTTTTTATCATTTAGCGGAGCTGCTAGCATAACTCACACCCGTTTAATTATTTGTCGAATACGACAAGCCATGGAAGTCATAGTAACAAGTAAAGCGTGGACATTTCAGGTGACTATATAGCTATTACGGTTAAATAGATAAAGCCCCGTGCCTGTGACCGATGGACGGATGGACGGACGGCGCGGCGTAGGCTTAAAAATAGGGAAGTACCGTTTGTCACCCTGTAAATAAATAACCTTAAAAAGGATGTATGTAGTTACATCTGTTTTGTAATCTGACTGTACTTCGCAGGATGTGGCAAGAGGTAACCGATTTTTATCAAACATTTTATGATAATTTTTTAAACCATACATAATTGGTAAGCCTTTAACATAATCTCCCCTCAAAATGAATGCACACTTATAAAGATACCCCAATAGTGGGGAACTGGTTATCTTATCTTCATGTCAGAACTCATCAATGATATTAACTTTGATACTTGGCAGCAAGAATAAAATGGTGGTAGCTAGCCAGACGGGCTAAGAAAATGCCCCACCACCTTAGCCTACCACCAACCAAACTGAGTGTTGTAAAGCTAGACACCGACAGAATTCACACTCGCGACCTTTAGGTGTAAAGCGAATGAACTAACCACTAAACCACGGAGGATTTTTTTTATTATTTGAGTGCGTTTGACTGCAACTCACTTGATGGTAAGTGATGATGCAGTCGAGGGTAGTACACGCAAACTCAAATAATTCCTATTCACTCTTGCCTCAAACTATAGGAATCGGTAAACACTGTATTTTACATCATATACGAGCAGCAGATGCGGCAAAAATAAAAAGTGTGGAAATAAGCAGCTATGGCAAAACCGGAACAACCCGAGGGGGGAGGCAATGGGAGTGGCGGGGGGACCTAGGAGTATAACACTTGAGCGTTATTCGTGTTAGGAAGAGAGTTTTAATTTACGAGAACACAAACTTGCCGCTGCTGAACTCGCTGAGGCGAAGCTCTATCAAAAGTTGGCGCATCGCATCGCGCTGGACTTGGAAGGCTGTCCATAAACTTCCAATGGAATCAGTGTTAAAAGAGTTTCACTAACTGGGTTCTTATATAACATGGTCCTATGGTGCTAATAAACATCCTGAGGAAACCTGCACATCTGATACGTCCGTAAGTGTAAATCTAATTGCCCTACACGTGACTGAGGGTGATGCTAAATGCAATACCAGGCAACTGCAGTCTATCCTTCGGATAGCACGGTTAGTTGTGCCACACGATAAAAGGAATAGTGCTCACGAGATACAAAATCTCATTAGGTCCATCATGGAAGTTTAGTACAAAAATCTCATTAGGTTCATCATGGGAGTTTAGTACAAAAATCTCATTAGGTTCATCATGGAAGTTTAGTACAAAAATCTCATTAGGTTCATCATGGGAGTTTAGTACAAAAATCTCATTAGGTTCATCATGGGAGTTTAGTACAAAAATCTCATTAGGTTCATCATGGGAGTTTAGTACAAAAAGTGAATTGGCGTAAAGAAAAGTTTTAAGAGTTCCGTAGTCAAGCTAGAAACCCAAATAGTCTGTCTGTCTGTCTGTCAGTCCGTAGGTATATCACAGCTGTTTTTCTCAAAGACAGAGATAAAGTTGAAAATTAATACAGTTGTACAAATCTGTGACCGCTATAAAGTTATGAAATCATTACCATATCAGCCAAAGGACGTCCAGTGCTCGCAAAGGGCTCTCCTAAGGATTTCCGCGACGACTGGTCCTCCGCTGCCTTTATCCAGCGGCTTCCCGCGACCTTCACCAAGTTATCGGTCAAAGTTATGGGATAGAATCTGTAAAAACAATTTTAGGGTAGTTCCCCTACACGAAAAGAGGGTTTTTTTCATTTGGTAGGTACCCTTTCGGACTGGTGGAGGTTGCAGTTTTTACTAACATACAGTCATAAGTTTTCAACTCACCTATCTGGTCCATCTGGGACCGTCGTCCAGTGATAGCTTTGCGACCGCCACCCGTTCCTCGCGACGCACAAAAACGGTCGAGTTAAATGTAACTGGTACATATTATTGTACTAGCTTTTGCCCGCGGCTTCGCCCGCGTAGACATCGTTAATATGACTGTCTTAGAGGGTGCGCGAGCCGCAAGCGGCTTGCGAGTGTGGACATAAATTTTCTCAAGATCCCTCGGGAACTATGTCAGGATATTCTTATTAGTAAATCATGTCATTTACCACGTCCTCAACCATCTCTGTGCAAAAAAACACACAATCCATTGTTCCGTTGCGATGTTAAAGAAATTAACCAATAAAAGAGTATATTTTCAGTTCCCTTAGGAACTGCATCGGGCTATGCTATTTTCACGGTATAAAACGTAGCCTATGTCCTTCCTCGTGACACAGACTACCTACATGCCAAATTTCATTAAGATTGGTCTAGGCGTTGAAGCGTTAAAAGGTTACAAACAAACAAACACATTTTAACATTTATAATATTAGTAAGGATTTCATGTCGCTCGCTATTATTCTTACATTTCATGTACCCTAAAATTTTAAACACCTTGTTCTCTTTCTCTCTCTCTTATCGTATGGTACAATTAATCGTGCTATCCAAGAGATAGACGGCGGGCGGTTGCCTGGTGTTGCGTTTAGCATTACCTGCGGTCACGTGTAGGGTATTTATAACGTGACCATACGTCCCGTTTTGGGCGGGACAGTTTCGCTTTCAGGCTGTCTGTCCCACTGTCCATACCGAGGTGAAAAACGTCCCGCTTTCGCAAACAGACCAAACGATTAATTTAAGTATATAATATCTATAATTTTTGCACTCGCAAACAACTGCTTAGACATTAGAAGTCATGTGACAGAGGCTTAGTAACTCAACCAAAATGTACATGATATCTACTCAAAGAAACCTACTTATTAATCAGTGTTCATCATATCAGCTCATATTATATCCCCACCAAGAAGCTCAAGCCTACCCTTAATTGGGGCGATCAGGCCTTAGTCGACTACGCGGGCCGAGTTATCTATTTTCTAACAAACGCTAGTAAAATATATAAAAAAGTGTTTTTACATAATTCCGCTGGTGTCCCGCTCTGAGGAAAAAATAAATGGTCACGTTAGGTATTTAGATTTACACCTACGGACGTGTGCAACGCGAACTTCATACACATTTGAAATCAGATGTGCAGGTGTCCTCACAACATTTTCCTTCACCGTTTAAAGCAATCGATAAGTATATGTACGTTAGTTTTAAAAAATTGGCCGTCCGGATTGCAAATCGGCACCTCTAGTTAGGAGGACCGAGTCGTTACCGGTTGAGCCACTGACGCTTTTTGATACCTTGCTCGACTTGATAGTAAGAACGGCTAATGGAGTCTGCCACTAAACAAACAGAACCATTTTAATTGTAAGTCTAGTCATTACTAGAAATGCAAATTTCTGTGCAATAAAGTACGAATTGAGCGTATTTAAGACGTAGACAGAAGCGCTCAGTTTCAGCGGTGCGGCGCGATTCTTCCGGCGCGTTTGTCAAGCGCGGGAAGTGCTGTGTCTCCGCGAAACTTAAAGGTCCGGCTACACCCTCCTGCTTGCTTAATAAACAGAGAATATCGCAAAACGGCAAACCGCAAGATGTACAGCGCAAACTAAATATATACCAACTTGCATATGTATAAGCACGTAGACATTGTGAGTTTAGATCGGAATTTTCGCTTTTAATCTAAGGTGATAAGCCTTCGGTGGCGTAATGGCTAGGGCCGCCGCCTCCTGTCCGGGAGGTCGTGGTTCGAACCTGCCACTTACCAATGTGATTTCGAATTTAGATTTTACGAGTATATGTTTATCCGACGCTCTTACGGTGAAGGAAAACATCGCGAGGAAACCTACACACACCTGCGAAGAAACTCGCAGGTTGTGTGTGAAGTCAACCAACCCGCACTGGACCTGCGTGGTTGAGTAAGGCCCGATCGCCCTAATTCAGGGTAGGCTCAAAACCCTCGGTAAGGACGTATATATGAGCTGATGATGGAAGGTTTGACTCCTTAACTTTCATGCTGCTAAAATGATGATGGAAGCCACAGAACTCTGTATCGGTTAATGAAACACATGCATTATGATATGGTGATTCCTATTGGTGAGTACGAGTAGGTGATTGGGTTAACGTTGTTACATAGATAGCATTATCACTAAAAATTAAATAATAGTTTAAAAAACTTAAAACCGATTTCAATTCCATTTATTACTCAAGAACGGCTGGACCGATTTCGTTAATTCTTTTTTAGTTTAGTGCGTTATTGTCAGGAGAAGGTTTTGTGGTAGGGTAGGGTAGTGTAGTGTAGTGTAGGGTAGGGTAGTGTAAGGTGGAACGAAGTTCGCCGGGACACCTAGTATATTAATATATGAATACACGAAATTAACCAACAATAACGAAAAGGTAAGTATGAATCAAATTAGGGGCTAATTTTTTTTTGGTCGGTGCCAGCAATACCATCGAATCTAAAACTTTTAATTTGTTCACTTTTGTTTTTAAATTATGTACGAGTGTACTAATATGTATGTGATTGCAGTGAGAAATAAACGTGTTATCCATCTATCTATCTAAAACATTTAATAAGTAAGTAGCTGTGTGCTGGTACCGACCTAAAAAAAATTTTTAGGCCCTACCTTGATTCGTACCTACCTTTGATTTCATTAGTGTTGGTTAATTTCATGTATTCACAATATAGAAAAACTATATTGTTTCATACTTTGAGTGAATTTTAAAAAGTCAATTTCTAGTTTTTTCAAACTTTTATTTGCTAACGCAAAAATTTGCACAAGCTGTTTGTACATGCAATTTTTTAACGCAAACATTTGCACAAGCTGTTTGCACATGCAATTTGGTGCTTCTAGCCGGCCCTTAAAGGCGCTACAATTTTCACAGGTGTCCGTATCTCTTGTAAGAAAATGTTGGCGATAATTCATGCGATTACCATGACAATGGCGCTCGCAACAATTGCTAGTATTCCTGCCCATTGAGTGGCGCTCGCTTGTTATGGGGTTAGTATACATAAAGCGGCGAACCTTTGTAGTATACGTACTTACCCAAGAGCTCTGGTGTACAGCTAGCGAATATGCGTCTTAAGCCTGTGTTATAAAGGCGAAGAAGAGGGACGGAAGGACGTAGCAAATGTTTATAGCCCACGGCTTCTTTCGTCGCGGTTTGAGAACAATTTGTTGTGTCGCGACCGCGGGGCCTTTATGCTCTGAAAGGTCTATTAGCCTCACGTCGTCGTCACTTCAGCTAAATGGGTGGTACCTTCAAAGTTTCAATCATAGCAGCATTAACTAAACCTTACTTATGGCTGTAGTAGAACTGTCTATTGTTTTAGATGCTGCGATTGTATTTAGGTGCGCGTACGAAGATTACTCTAACGCGCTATATTTCCTGGTCTTCTTGCACAGTTTTGTAACTTTAAGCCTGTGTTAACTTTAAGCCTGATATTTTATGACTCATACATACTCACAACTCACAACGCCGCAATGTATAGACATTGTTTAGGATTACGTGCTCCACCTTCAATTCTATCGTCGTTTACTTAGTCATCATATCTGCTGAAAGACGTCCACTGTTGGACCTATGTCCAACAGTGGACTTCCTTCAGCCTCCCGCAAGGATTTCCACGACGACCGGTTCTGTGCTGCCCGCATCCAGCGGCTTCCCGCGACCTTCACCAGGTCATCGGTCCATCGAGTGGGAGGACTTCCTACGCTAAGTGCGCAGTCACCACTCGAGAACTTTACTACCCCAACACCCACCTGTTCTACTGTTACTTAGTCAAACGCTCCCAAATATGTAATAAAAAATAAATCGGAAAAGTGCGTGGTGCACCACGCATAATGCAGGGAGTTCCGGAGTCATTACACGAAAACTGTGCCTCCCCTTAATCGTTTTTCTAGCTTGAATAGTTAAGAAACATCAGAGACACGTTCTTAACGACTCCTACGAGCTATATACAGGATGTTACAAAATTGGTGTAGGACCCGTTAACTGGGGATTCCACTAATTATGTTAAATAACTTTCCCCAAAGAACCCATAGTCAAACTCAAAAGAAAAATTTGGACCTTCCATACAAAAAACACATTATTTGTCTATAAAGGTTATTTTTTGCGATTTTAGTAGGCATAGAAAAAAAATCAGTATGATAGGTAGAAACCCCAGTTAATGGGACCTAAAACAATTTTGTTCCAGCCTGTATAAGGAACGGCTCATCTGACAAAAAATCGGCCAAGTGCGAGTCAGACTCCCATAAAGAAGGGTTCCGAAGTCTTTTCAATAAATGAATGTTTATTTAAAAAAACAAAACTTTGTTTACAGTAGGTAATATAACATTTTGTGTGAAAATTTTATGAAATTTTGACAAATCCAACTGAACATCTTAAGTTGGTCGACTATTACTTCTAAACTAAGAAAGCCTACTTAGCCATGACAGTTTTCCTTTTAAATTGTTTTTTTTTCCTACTAATTATATTTTTTTCAAGATGTCTCGAAATAGCGGTTTAGTTTGTGGGGGTGGGGACATTTAACTAGAACAAAAATAAGCACTTTGAAGCTCTTAATATTTCGCAAACCAATCTCTGATTCAAAAAAAGGTTTTAGCAAACTTCTTAGTTGTTTTGAAAGACCTATTCTACAATATCCCATACGATAGGGAACGTCAGCGAAAAAATTCACCCCCCTCTTTGAATGTATGGGAGCTACCATATTTTTTTTTTCAAGATTCTTATGGTCAACTTTGTTGGCGTAATTAATATGCATAACCATGCCAAGTAACAGCTTTCTAGTTCTAATAGTCTCTGAGCTAAGCCGTGCACAGACAGACAGACAGACATGGCGAAACTACAAGGGTTCCTTGTTGACTTCGGAACCCTAATGATGTTAGGAAGTTCTAATTTATTTAAACGATAAATTTAATGTTACCACACTTGAAGGGGTCCACACATACATTTTTTAGTGCCGCTTATATTACACTTGTTCATACTTTGGCGGGTGGCCACTTCAATTTTATTTTTTTTGAAAAAAGGGACAAATATTTTTTTTTGAAAAAATGGACTTATTTTTTATTTTACGTTATAATGTTAAATGTACCTACTGTACTGAATGCACTGCCTACTAGGCCCGTTAAATGTAAAATAAATTTGTAATAAAAAAGTTATCGATCAAAAAGAAGAATATATAAAATGTACCTACTTCTCTACCTGTTGTGACGCGGAGGTGCAGTCAAAAACAACTTTCACTTGCATTTGGTGAAGTAGTATTTTTTTCTTCGCCGAAATTATTTTTGTTTGCTCATTTTAGTAATGTCTAGTACCTGTATTTTTTTCAGAATTTTAAGTCAGTACCATAGTTAAAAAGTTAGGGGGGGATGTGAAAATCGTCTTTATCCCCCTCTTATATAAGGTCTAACAAAATTAGCTGAAACTATTGTAACTGTTGCTTCTACCCATGAAACTGAACAACTTTACCCATGAAACCCATAGTCAAATCTCAAAAAAAAAATTAACTTCCCATACTAAGTTGGCTGATCAGCTGATCGAGTTAGTATGGGAGAGCCAATATTTTTTTGCGATTTGACTATGGGTTCCATGGGGAAAGTTGTTCAGTTTCATGGGTAGAAGTACCAGTTAAAATAGTTTCAGCTAATTTTGTTACATCTTAATATAGTGGAGCCTACCCATTTTTTTACATATTATTTTACTTAATTTTCCATTTCTATTCCATTAACAAGAACACTAATTTCACATTTATGAGCAATAAAGTAAGAAATGTATGTATGTAAATATGTATGTAACTATGTCTGTTTCTTCGGCTCAGCCTGTAGAAGATGCAGTTGGGTTCTCATTTTTTAGGGTGCCTAACACCCAACGGGACCCTACTACTTAGCCTCCGCTGTCTGTCCGTCTGTCAGCGGGCTGTATTTCATGAACTGTAATAGTTAGACAGTTGAAATTTTCACTAAATGTGTATTTCTGTTCACTCTATAACAAAAAATACTAATTAGTGAAAAAATAAAAGGGGGTCTCCATACAAAAAACCTGTTTTTGTAGGTTAGAAGTGTATTTGATTTAGCTCTATCGTAAAAACAGTAATACATACAGCCATTAACCTTGGTGTGATTATAGTACTAATACTGAGCTAAAACTATAAAAACTAAAAATTGGCCAAGTGTGAGTCGCACTCGCGCTAAGGAGTCCGAACTGAATAAAAAAAAGCGTATTTTTGTATCTCGCGTTGATGGTTTTTGTATATGTGAATGGGTATCTGTCTTTATTACTATGTAGTTCTGTGGAGAGGGCTTGTGGTACGGAACCCTCGGAGTGCTAGTCTGACTCGCACTTAGATGGTTTTTAATTAAATTTGTTAGTTTATTATTTTATTCGTTAATTGCACGGCAACATAGACAGACCGTATCCGATGCTGTGAAATTAGATTCGATTTCGACTGTATACAGGTTGTAACAAAATTGGTGTAGGTCCCGTTAACTAGGGGTCCTACTAATCATACTAAACAACTTTCCCCAAAGAACCTATAGTCAATTCTCAAAAAAAAATTTGGCACAAAGTCGGTCAATCAGCTGATCGATTTGTATGAAGGGTAAAAAAGTTGTTTTACGTTTCATAGAACAAAAGTTGTTCAGTATGATAAGAAGAAGCCCCAGCTAACGCGACCTACACCAATTTTGTTACACCCTGTATAAGTATATTACCCACTACATCTCTTCAGTTTGCGCGGCCGGCGGCCGCGGAGGCGGCGGCTTGCGCTAAGTGAAACAAACAAACTCAACTGCTGATTTGCGCCACTCGTTCCCTCGGAACTGCAACACTAACCATTCTGCAACTAGCACCACATCTACCGCCGGTGCAGATTCATGGAATTATTTAATAATAGTTTAAATTATGTTTGGCAAACCTACATCAAAAGAGTACGATGTTCTCAATTCGATTGCATGTTTTTTTTATGTGCATGTTACGTTTTTTTTTGTGCTAGTAGCATTTCAACCTGAATTATGAGAAGCTAAAATACTATTAATCTCACAGGCACTTAATAATAGGTCTTAAGGATTATAAGATTCAATTTTTGAAGTTCAATTCCATTTTTTTATGAAAATAAAAAAAATGTTTTTTTATTATTGACCTTATGGTGACACTACTTATGTTCTTTTATTAGTAACTAATAGTCCGTTTAATCGGACAAACCAATCGTACCACGGGTGAAGAGCGGATTAAATATCTACAACAAAAACATACAAGTATCTATGTTATTTATGTTCGTTTGTGAAATAATAATAACGCGGAATCTTGAACCAATCAGCGCAGCAACGTGATGCGCCGGCTCACCTTCCGGCAGATCACGTTCCCGGGGCTCGTGCCGCCCGCGCCCCAATCACCCCCTCCCGGCTCACACAGTTCATCGGTGTTGCTGGGAAATGTAACTCGATACAATGACGTCTTGTAATAAGTACCTACTTGTTCATAACTTGTACTAGAATTAAAACCGAATTTCAAGAATGGAGAAAGGTAATGCTCTACTTTTTAGGGTTCAGTACCTCATAAGGACAAAACGAAACCCTTACAAGATCACTCACGCGTTTACCCGTTAATCTGTCTCGCCCGTTTTTCTTAGACTTTAACGATTAATTACCCTTTTTTTTAGTTATTCAAGTCAGGTTTTAGGTGTTTAGGTATATTTTTAAACCAGTTCGTGAAACTATTTTATTTTATTATGTCATCATCATCATCTTATCAGCCGAAAAAACGTCCACTGCTGGACAAAGGCCTTCCCCAAGAATTTCCACGACGACCGGTCCTGCGCTGCCAGCATCCAGCAGTTTTCCGCCATCTTCACCAGGTCGTCGGTCCACTGCGTGGGAGGCCTGCCTATACTACGCTTTCCGGTGCGCGGTTGCTACTCGAGAACTTTACTGCTCCAACGGCCATCTGTTCTACGAGCTATGAGCCCACTGACACTTCCGTTTAGCGATTCTGTGAGCCATTGTTGCGGCGGGCGGCACACTTTCTGTCTGCGCCGTTGCTAAACGAAATGGATTAATAAAGTCAAAGGATTATGAAGGAAGGGCAGGGTTATTTTTAAAATAGGCTAAACCACTATAACTGAAGATATTTTCAAAAAAACTGATAATATGTAAAATTGGTAGTGGGGTATGTGATCCTAGTCGGAATAGCATGACAATGTCAAAAAAAAAAGGAAAAATGGACAAAAAGATGATTTAAAACTGGTTGAACATAAAAATAAGCAAAAAGATTGACTTCGTCATAATGTCGGTTACTTTGTACTCCTGCGAATCTCCTCATTTCTGATTCGATTGCGTAGGGAAATTCCGAGCATAGCTCGCTCTATTGCCCTTTGGGTGATCATGAGCCTTTTTATGAGGCCCATAGTAAGCGATCATGTCTCAGTTCCGTATGTCATCACTGGCAACACACACTGGTCAAAGAACTTAGTCTTGAGTCACTGCGGTACTTGGGACCTGAAAACCTCGATGTATCGTTAGTCAATTTGGCACCGCTGGAGAGACTGTAGCTCAGCCCAAGTTTCGACTGAATCAAAGGATTTCTCATATTTCACAAACGCCAAGCATGTCTTCTGTATAATCTACCGCAGCGTATGTATGTGGTCTACGGTACTAAAGCCTTATCGGAAACCGGCTTGTTAAGGAGGCTGGAAGTCGTCAAACCTGCGTGCGAGACGATTCGTAATGACTCTCGAAAACAGCTTGTATATGCATGGCTCAGAAGTGAGATGGGTCTGTAGTTCTTCAGCAGGGTGTTGTCACCCTTTTTTAAGAAAAGCATGACCCCACTTTTGTGGCGTACCTCATGGAATGGAAATAGAATTAAATAATTTCTGGAGAGCTATAAGTACCGTTGATCCACCTGCTTTCAGAAGTTGAGCCGTAATTCCATTATCACCGGGTGCTTTGTTATTCTTGAGCTGTTTGAAAGCCATTCTAATCTCGTACAGGCTGATGTCCGGGATATCTTCGGTATAGCGTCGGGTTAGTCTTTATGGAGATCTTTACTTTATGGAGACGGAGAGCCTCCTTTAAAAAGTCAAAACAGCGGAAGTGAACATGGGCAACCAAGATAAAGTTAATCTCGTTCTTGGATGTAAATCCCAATAGCGTAACGAAGAACGAGATTGACTTTATCTTGTCGACGAAAAGGCAAATATTCAATGATGTTTCTGTGATCAACTCTGTAAAATCAGGAAGCGATCACCGAATGGTAAGAGGCACATTGAATCTAAAGACCTTGCTAGAAAGATGTCGACTGATGAATTCTAAGCTCCGACCAGCGCCCATCCAGCTCCAAAACCCCGCTTTCAGCTTGTGTAGCACAATCGCTTTGAATGCCTAGGAGACTGCGAGAATGTGGACGATTATAATGACAGATTTGTGTAAATTGTCCAAACGGTCGGGGCTAAGATTTTTTAAACTCGCCGTTCAAACTGAACCAAAAAATCTCGGACTTTACCAGCAACCTCATGGAAGAAAGACACAGATTGATTTTGCAGTCTTCTGAAAACTTAATTATGTTGAATGGTATAAATATTTATTTATCGATTTTTATTTATAGCACGTGGTTCGAATTATAGATGGGGAGCACATGGGGAGTAAAATCGAGTGTTTAGAAAAAGTGTCACGTTTTTCCCAAGCCCAAGGCTCCATTTCCATATCGCCTCAAGGCTAAGGCTCCATGACCATACCGCCTAATTATAATTGAAGCCAAAGGGCGAGTTCGGCGTAGGACGAATCTCGGAGCGATTCTCCTTTGAGGTCAGGATGTCAAAACTTTACATGAAAAACGCTCAAGAAGACTTAATGATTAAACTCCAGTCGCACGTAACGGCGGACGAGTAATAGGAACCTGTTTTTTTTTTGCACACAGCAAAGTGTATCCTCAGCGGGAGTGAGGCGGTGAATCCTCATGGATACACATACTGCCATCTGTACGGGTTCTGTGGGACTTACAGTTAATCTGTTCCCACCCACCAAACACCGCCTGATGTTGACTTTAGCCCGTGGGATCTTGAAGCCTTCATCGAAAGCGACCCCACCCTGGGGAAGGGGGGCGCGTAGCGGTGCTCCAGATTACGAACTTTGGTTATGTAGTAAAACCCTAGTACATCCCCACTGCTAGGTGCGAGTTTCTTTCCAAACTCGGGAACAATAAGCCATGCTCCACACATGGGGACCGAGTCTGGATTGGTGAAGTTGTAGGGCTCCGAGCCCCATTGTCAGAAATATTCAAGTCGCTTATACGGCCTCTGTACGGCTTATCGACTGCTTTCTGGTAATAGCAACGGTGTTAACGGCTTATTTCTGCTCTGTGGCTTACTTCAATTAGTAACACTGAGATAAGACCAAGTTGTACAGTTTGTTTTTTTTACCTATTTTTTTTTCTTGTTTAAATGACAATTTTAGTTTTTATTAGTGTTATTATTATTTGATATTGTTAATGTTTTAAATGGCATTTTAATCTATTTGACAAATATGTTTATTGAATTGTAATTGTTATTAATAGTGCCTTATTAATATTTCACACCGTTTTCTGTTTTTAATAAATAACCTAATGTGTAACTATTTAATTTGATTTAAATGTACATGTTTTTATATATTAACGTGCAACACAATTCATATTATAAATAAGGATAAATAAACTATGAACTACAGTCAACCGCAGGTTAGTGGCAACACTATCAGTTTTGAACTGGTTTCGCTTTTTAAGAAGTTATCTATTATGTCTTAAAGCACAGTTCAACTTGTACTATTAGGTACCTAGACAATAAGAGACATTCAATTATACCCCACTTAATTTATGTCGAATTTCATTTTTGCCTTTTTACAATGTAGCGTGGTCGTCGCCATACTGAATTATAATTACCTACTGTCATGTATTCACTGACACTAGCCAGATTAAGACTGTAACTGGTAAGTGCCAATAACAACATAATAATACTTTAATTCAACGGGAACCGTTTTTTGAATATACAGTAACAAAAGTGGTATAGGTTACATTAACTGGGGCTTCTACTTATTATACTGAACAACTTTTGTTCTCTGACTTGGCTGAAATCGCAAAAATAACTCTTCATACAAATCGATCAGCTGATCGACCGATTTTCTAAATTTTTGTATGGAGGATCCAAATTTTTGACTTATGGGTTTATTTGGGAAACTTGTTTCGTGTGATGAGTAGAACCCCCAGCTAACGGGTCCTACACCAATTGTGTGACAGCCTGTATGGTATGAAACTGAAATTTCTCACGAGCAGCGCCCTCATGTAGGACGTTTCAATCAAATGACGGAGCCAATAATAGTTGTGATGAATGAGGCAGTCGTTTGCACGGCCAGTACTCGCACCTGCGCGGGCGCTGACGCGCGGATGATGACAGCGTCGTTAGCAGCCGTAACGACGCACTTACGCTAATACGAGTACCTACCCGCGGTGGAGCGACCGCGAAGTGATTACGTATAGCAGAGATGGCGAACCAATGGCACGTGAGAAAATATTTTAGGCACGCAATTAACCGATCGAAACGATTTGCATTTTAGTTGAAAGTAACAATGCAGCTCTGAGATTGCAACTGATTGATTTCCAGTCTAGTTCAATATAGATTGTAAAATTTACTGTAACAAGAAAATAGTTGGGATTGATTGAAACAATATAAGTAAGTATGCCAAGCAATATAAGTAAGTATGCCAAGACCAAAATCGTGAAAACATAAATATAATTCGATTCCAGACAAATTAACTGTTTGAAGAAGCTGACTCGTGATTAGGTCTGCAAGACATTATTTTTAAATATGAATAACATTAAAGACAAGTAAAATCTTTCAACATACAACCCTTAATGTCTGTTACTTGTCATCTAAGCTGCAATAACAAAAGTCACACTAATGTTTCTTTAATTTGCTAAGTACGTATGACTGAAACATTCATTACTTATCAGTGCAAAATGTTTTTAATGGTAGTAGGTAAATGACGAGTTTCAAGTTGATTTTCCCAATAGTCACTACTAAGTAAAATTATTTGACGACACGTCATGGCCTCTTAAATACTTCTTTATAAAAATGGCACGGTGATCCTAAAGGTTCGCCATCCCTGACGTATAGTATGGCGAATGAGATGAATGATTTAACTAAAGGAACGGGACTCACAGAATGTTGAGATAGCACCTATGGTATGATTTTACTGTTATAACGTCCTTGGCGGCAAGACCTACCGCAGTTGGTCCTTGCCCTCGCCTCACGGCGTTGGCAGGAGTAGCGGCCTTCACTATATGACCTAGCTGTCGGTGAGTGGGAACGCTATATCATAGACCTGGCAGTTAACCTGGTAGATGTACAAGAGGGCATGTTATAGGTACTGTCAGTTGTGTAAATAGTATGTCTGGACACGTCGATAAGTTATTTACTTTTTAATATTTTTTTTCTAAAAAGAAAAAACAAGTCCAAAAAAAGTTTGGAGATTTTTTTTAAAATGGTGGAACAAAAATAGTCACATTTCTTGCGAATTATATAACGTGAATGTTAGGATCTTGTCCACGATTAAATAATCACCTTGTTTAAGTAGTCAAGGAGAGCATATAGCGCAGCTAGCGTACCATACTACCCAACCCTTCATCATCATCATCATATCAGCCGACGGACGTCCACTGATGGACATAGGCCTCCCCCCAGGATTTCCATGACGACCGGTTCTGCGCTGCCCGCATCCAGCGGCTTCCCGCCACCTTAACCAGGTCATCGGTCCACCGAGTGGGAGGCCTACCTACGCTACGTTTTCCGGTGCGTGGTCGCCACTCGAGAACTTTACTGCCCCAACTGAAATCTGTTCTACGAGCTATGTGCCCTGCCCACTGCCATCCAACCCTTTAATAAAACTAAACTTTACCTGATGCTTTCTGTATTTCAGGTCCTTTCAGTAATTTAAGGTTGATTGGAAGAGATCCCGAAAGGGATAAGTCCGCATTTGCTATATTGTTATTCTTTTGTAACATCTTATTTGTTTTTAAATGCAATAAAGAGTTCACAAACAAAACATTGAAACCCTCCCTGTACTATATGAGGTCACAGTAAGGCCTCAAAAACCCTGTGAAGACGTAACGAAAGGCTTTCAAAGTTGGAGTAGCAGCGTGATACACACAAATCTAGTTGTTGGCATTGTCGGCGCGCATCGACAAATTAACCTCAAGACTTTTGTCGTATACCATGTTTTTTTTTTGTGTGCAACATTATGTCAAGTAGGTAGCCGAGGTTGGAAATAAGCAAACGCTGTAGAGCCAATGTGAAGCTAGGTACCTGTGAACTAGCTAGAGAAACAGGTATATTTGTCATTGCATATGCAGGAAGGTAAATAATGTGTCAATCCGTAGAAATCCCGGGGTAAAAGTAACTACACTAAGTTGACCAAAAATGACCTCCTTATTGTACGGAATAAGACCTGAATTAGATGAAGTGTTGCGGCCTCGACGCACCCTCCGACTCGCGCCTAAGCCAGCACGAGGAAATAAGAATGTCTTGAAAGAGGAAGGGGAGATTCGGGTTTAATATAGGATATGATTCAGTCATAAATTGAAAGACAGAACGTAAAATCAAAATTTTGAAAACATAATAATAAAAACAAATTGAAAGAATAAAATATGAAACAGATCGAATATAAATAAAAAAGGATGACTTCGTCACAGTGTGGCTTGAATTTTAAGATGGACCCCAAGCTACCAAATCGTGAAAAACCACATCAAAATCTGTTCACAACTTTTTGCGCAATACGCATACAAACAGAAGAAAATCCAAAAAATATTTATTTGGGCATGGTTACGTCCCAGCCACCTCATCATATCAGCCGAAAATCGTCCACTGCTGGACAAAGGCCTCCCCCAAGGATTTCCACGACGACCGGTCCTGCGCTGCCGGCATCCATCGACTTCCCGCTTTCTTCACCAGGTCGTCGGTCCACCGCGTGGGAAGCCTGCCTACGCTACGTTTTCCGGTGTGCGGTCACCACTAGGGAACTGTCCCATCGGCCATCTGTTCTACGAGCTATGCGCCATGCCCACTGCCATTTCAGTTAAGCAATTCTGTGAGCTATGTCTGTTACTTTGGTTCTCCTGCGGATCTCCTAGTCTCCCAGTCACCTATCCCGGCTGTTTTTTTTTTTGTAGAATTCTTCAATGTGCAGACACAACTTTTTTACAGTTTTATAACAGGATAAATTTAGAAAATTGAATTTAAATGTTCTAGATACCAAAGTATTGTATTTAAGGCGCAAAAATAATTGGCTCTATTTAGTAGTAACGACGCCAGCTAAGGAAGTTAGCTTCATTTAGGAAGCGCTGAATAAATAAATGAGGAACTATAGCGCGACTGGCATGTCTTGAGTGTACAACTGCTGGCTACGCATCGCAATATTCGCAATGAACATTCAATTGAGCCAAGGAAAACATTTGAACAAAATAAATTGAACATGCCTAGCATCGCCGCAAAGTTGTCTGTCTTTCGGTTTTCTATCGAATTCATTTCAGAGAGTGTGCACAAGAACTGCACGACCTCATTTCCCAGCTCCATTCCACCTTCGGTCAACGAGACGCAGGAAGAGGTTCCATCCCTTTGTTGTTGATATTCAGCCTATACTCATTTATTATGTGGACAGTGATGGAGTGGAACTCCTTGCCTGCGTCTGTGTTTCCCGACTTCTACAATTTGGGGATCTCCACGGCGAGAGTGAATAGGCATTATTTGAGTTTGCATGTACCATCCTCGACTGCATCGTCACTTATTATCAGTTGAGATATAGTCAAACGCACTCAAATTTTTGATTCTGACCCGTATGTGCACGGCACAAGAGCGGTACAAAGTTAAAAGTGTCTAGCTTGTTCTACTCTTGATTGTGCCTAGTTACAGTACCTTATCTCTCAGGGCCAGGGTCACAAAGCCCTAGACGAGCCCAAATGACCCTGTGTAAGTTTTTAGTCGCACATTTTACCCAGTAATAACTATTCGCCCATCGAATTAATACTTTTAAAGATATTTCTTTTGGAATGGAGAATTTTTTAACCTTGTGAATTTTTCAGAAAGAATACTCAGCTAGGTATAGTCAAATATTTTATTTATTATCTACAATATGTATTTGTATTATTTAATTTATTTTATCTATGTAATTATATACACCAATTAAGTATATGTATGTATGTACGTATATTTTTTTGTTGTTCCACCTCACATTACACTACATTACCCTACTCTACCCTACACTACACAACACTACCCTACCCTACCCTACACTACCCTACCCTACTCTACCCTACCCTACCCTACCCTACCCTAAAACCAATTATTTTTTGACTGATAATATGTTTTTTATTGATGAATATCATATTTTTAATACTTATTATCCTATTACGGACGAAGACAAATGCAAAAACACAAAAATCATAGTAGTCAAAACTTTTTTGTTCTGGGTTTTCTGTAAGAAATTTATTTAGAAATAAGCTGTACTCTTCGTATGACCTTATTTCGTAAAATATGTAATTTATGTTCCCTGTGTACAATAAACTATAAATAGGTAAATGCCAGTGGAATTTTGTACGATATCATGTCTAGACGCTGTAGTCGTCCGTGATGAATCTGAAAACGCTCGCTCGTGTCGCGTCGCTGCCCGGATTCCCAAGTTATATTGAGTTTTTTCAAGTCGATTGGATCCTTTACGTAGACCGTGACCACTGAACCAAACTGTAGGTCGCACTTCAGTTTCTTCTAATAGTTACTATCGAACACTCCCTATAGACATGTTGGGCCAGCAATAGTACTCAAAATGGAGTCTTAAATCAATTATGATAACACTTTTGCGATTTTTTTTTTATTTACAATTGGTTCCTTTCCCAAAGGGCACTAACGGGACCCTATTATTAAACCTACGTCTTCCGTCTGTATGTCTGTCTGACATTAGAAGGGCTCTAGAATCGTAGTGGGAAGCCGGTTGAAATTTTCACAGAATATGTTTTACTATATAGGATTTACAAACAAATAATAAAAATGTAAAAAAGAAAATGGGTTTTTATGGTTTGTTATTTTGAAGAAACGGTAGTACATACAAGTTCAAGACGGTAACGGTAACAGTGTCACGAGTTCAATGGTTTTTCCCATCTCAAAAATGTCCAAAGCGTCTAAAGAAGTTTTCATTAAAAAAAAATACAATCGGTGCTTCTACTTGTGTGGTCTGTGACATTAAACATCGGGCTGATCAAAATGTATATTTTTGTATCGTCGCTGAATGAATCTTGCGGTGGCATTGTAATTTTTATTTCTCTATATACTATAGTTTAGCCGTGCAACGCTCTCAATTGTACACAATTTTGGTAGCGCTATTTTTTTGAATTCCCACCGCGATAACGCGAAAGACTTTCATCGAATTTACGCCAAAAGTTGCCCTAGCCCATTGCAGTGCATTTAACACTTTGCTGCTAACTACGCGCATCCACGGACCCGCTCGCGTAGTCAGCGCGTAGCGTAGCGCGTAGCAGCGTTTAACACTTTGCTGCTGACTACGGGCATCCACGGGCCCGCTCGCGTAGTCAGGGAGTAGCGAAGCGCGTAGCAGCGGTTAACACTTTGCTGCTGACTACGGGCATCCACGGGCCCGCTTGCGTAGTCAGGGAGTAGCGAAGCGCGTAGCAGCGTTTAACACTTTGCTGCTGACTACGGGCATCCACGGGCCCGTTCGCGTAGCCCACACGTAGCGTGGCGCGTAGCAGCGTTTTCCCGCTTTTAATTAATATAACAGTTGTATATCGTCTCTCATCTATGAAGTAGGAAGACCAATTCAAATGACGAACGGTATAAAGAACTTGTGAGAAATGTCAGAATTAATAAATCAGTGTCAAGCTGTCATTCACTACAGACTATTTATTATTCATAATAATAGTAGAATATAGTATTTTTTGCACTTCGCCCTGAAAAATAGTTTTTCGAAATAGGATTCGTTGCTACATTATGCGATGCAGCCTAAGAGTGTAAACACACTATGCTGAAGATACGTGACCGAAGTTCCGAAGCAGAGACATTAATTAACATTAAACCTGTTTTTACATAAGCCACATACAAACTTGTTTTCAAAAATGTTACAATGTAGGCAGATGTTAATATAAATTAGGTACGCCGAGAGCACAGCGCTATATAGCGAGGAACCGGCGGCGCTCTGTTTAAACGAACAAAGAACGGCGTAACTCACCGCCAACGACTTCATGTTCTATCTTAAACAATTTATTTACGACCCCCTCCCCTCCCCGGCCCGTCCCGCACCCCCTTCCCCGAGGAGTGTCTCACTCAAATTTAAAATTATCATTTGATTCCGCGGTGTATTGTTGTTGGCGCGAAAAATAACCGGCGGAGTGCGCCGGAAGACAAATGTGAAGTGGCTTTGTTTGTGGCGAAATATCATAAAAATATAAGACGATAAAGTGCCGTGATTTATTGCGCGCCGCCGCGCCGCTGCCGCCGCGCCGCCGGCGTCTCGTCCTGCCGCACACGCCGCCGCCGCCGCCGCCGCCTCCGCCGCCGGCTAGGTATGTAGCTAGTCACGAATTTTCCGTATTCTTCCTACTTTTTGTCCAAGAACCAAACTCAAACTCAAATTACTCTTTATTGTACACAAAATAAATACATAATATGCAAAATTTAAATTGAAAACTAAGAGACGTACAATTTAGGTGGTCTTATCGCTGAGAGCGATTTCTACCAGACTACCCAGTGCTCGGAGAAAAAGCACGGAGACAGGTAGTACGCGAGCAACAACAACAGAAAATTTAATGAATAATGATTAATAATTTTAAATTTATACTAAAACATGTAAGGCTATTATTGTTTTTTATATACTAACAAATAAAATACCATATACATAATAAATAAAACCTACTCGGATTATAAAATAAATAATTAAATATACGCATATATATCGTATCTTTGCAAATATTAGGTATATTTAAAATGTATTTTTGTTTGTTTCTTTTCCACGCTGAAACTGCTGAACCGGTTTTGCTGCAATTTGGTTAACCTAAATTATCGAATGAAATAATTCTGTCCCGAAAAATAGCATCTTTCATATGTAATCCTTACTAATGTTACAAATGTGTTTGCTTGTTGCATCTTCACGCTTCAACACCTCAACCAATCTTAGCAAAATTTGGCATATAGGTAGCCTGTATCATGAAGAAGGACATAGGCAAATTTTTATCTCGTTCAAATAGCTAAGTCCGATACAGTTTCTAAGGGAGCTGAAAAAATACACTTTTTGGTTGATTTCTTGAACATCGCAACGGAGCAACGGATTGTTGTGATTGTTTGCACAGAGATTTTTGAGGCGATGGGAAGTGACAAAAACTTGTAATCAGAATAGCCCGATATAGTTCTCGAAGAATCTGGAGTAAACTCCTGTCTACGCTCGTGAGCGGCTTGCGGTTCGCGTACCACTCACACTCAAAGACAGTTATTAAAACGATGCCAACGCGAGCGAAGCCGTGGGAAAAAGCTAGTAATATTTTAAATGTGAAATAGTATTTGTTCGTTTGTTACCTCTGCACGCCTTAACGCCTCAACCAATCTTCACGAAATTTGTAATGTAGCATGGATCCGATTCCTTAAGTGGTTCTCGTAGTATAGCTGTTTTTTTATTATTGTGAAAATTATTAAGTGAAAACTTCTTTAGCAGCGTTGTGCACTTTTATGTAATGGGTAAAAAATGTTAAACTCGCGTCAGGACACGTGACCTGATCGAAAATTCGTAAGACGGATGGAGTTGATTTTTTGTTGATTTTTCTGAGATATAAACTTTTTAATGTAATATAAATTGTCATGTTTGTGTACGATAGCGCAATAAATAAATATTGTATTCTACCACATAAATGATAGTATTTTTATACTGATAATCAAAGCAATTCGTGCAAAATTATTCCCTAACCATTCCAAAACATCAAAAATGCACAACGTTCATATTCAAGTTTTCACTTCTGCCGGCACTCCCGGAGTGCAACCCGTCGTTTTTTTTTCATCTTTAACGTCGTAACGGAGCAACGAATCAACTAGACTTTTGGTACAAAGATAGTTGAGGAGATGGAAAGTAACATAGATTACTGCTTAGCTCGTGAACTCCAATACAGTTTCTATGGGAACAGAAAAAAAAACCCTCGTTTTTGGTTGATATCTTGAACATTGCAACGGAGCAACTGATGGTTGTGTTTTTTTTTATATAGAGACGGTTGAGAGGGTTGGAAGTTACATAGTAGTCTCATATTAAAATGAACAATCCGGTTGATTCGGTCCGAAAACAGCACATTCTATGTGCTCCGAAAATTTGTGGAACCAATATGGAACAAGTTTGGTCAGCGTCGATTACAGCGAAGTTTCACTGCCTCAAACTATTTTCATACTAGCTGTTTCCCGCGGCATCACCCGCGTGGACAACGTTTCTATGACTCTTCGAGAGTGCGCAGAGTGCGAGCCGTAAGTGGCTCGCGAGCGTAAAAAAAGTATCCTAAATGTTTATACAGGTCCTAATCTGTCTGCCAACCAAATTTTAGCTAGATCCGTTTTGTAGTTTTTGCGTGAAAAAGTAACAAAAATACATCCATACATTCTTACAAACTTTCGCGTTTATAATATTAGTAAGATTGCAAACTTTTCCCGTTCCTTCTGTGTATGGTTACAGAGTTTAATGCTCGAAGATTCATGGAGATCTTTGTGACGAGACTCGACTCAACATGGAAATAATATGCATTCAGACACTTTGAGATAAAGATCTCCGTAGTGATTTTTGGAAAACTGTTACATGTGGTACAAAACATTATATATAAAGTAGGTGGAACCCGTGAATTGGGGCTTCAATTTATGACCAACTTGGTAGTTCAGTGATCTGAGAGTCATGACTTCGATTCTCGATCAGTGTAAACATTCGTGACGATCAAATTTGTTTGCTTGAACTGAGTGCTTGGTATCTACAGGCTGTAAGAAATTGGTATACTACTCCTCTACCCATCACACTTTTTTTTTGTTCTACATACATCTCATACATCTATCTTTGTAGGCTAACCTAATTCGATATACATGTGGCAGGCATATTGTGCGATTAGTCATTTTACCAATAATTCGACAAAGTGTATAATTCGTCCGTATCTAAACGGTCAGGTAAATTGTAAGATGCTGTACGCGGATTGTAAAATGAGCAAGCGAAACGAGCGATGTTAGGTTCGGTCAGGTTTAATTGATTTCAAAATCTACGTACGGTATTTTACAATTTGCCTGACCATTTTTAAAATGACGAATTATTCTTTATACCTGCGACATAAATAAACTAAAAAACTTCTCCCAAAAGATCCATGTTCTTCTAAAAAAATATATCTGATATACATACACATCGATCAGCTGATTAACCAATTTACGAGATTATGGAGTCCAAACATATTCTTTTACTTTCAACCGACCGAGCGCGGCGAGGGAGTAAATAAAGTATTATAGTCATGAACAAAAATGTGTGTATAAATAAAAAAAACATGATTGCCAAATATGTCCGTCGGTCCATCACACTTTCCCGAGCGGCTAAATCAATGGGGAATATGCATGATATTTTTCTTTTTGCTTTAATAAAAGCTCATTCATATAAGAAACAGTATACAAAAAATATTATAAAAATAACTAAGCTACGAGTATAAGTTATTAAAGATTTATCTCTTTCTAGGAAAACAGAATGTAGCATAGAGTTTATATGGACCGTGTGTTTTATGTCGTCACATTTACATATCGGATCTCTCTGTCTAATTAGTAGTTAAAAATGCTTATATCTTACGTATTTTTGGAAAATTTAAATTTTCATTTCACTTTTTGAAACTGTGTTTACGGAATTTTCATATTTTGTTAATAAATGCGAGTAAAAAAATTTCATGCATATACCCTATCGTACGATTGACATAAAATTCTTAAATTTAGAGTTTCATGATATTTTGTCGATGGATTATGAATGAGTTTAAAAATCACAAAAGTCTGCTACGATTTTGATGAAACTTTGCAAGTTCTATGTTCTATCAAGTGGAAGTATTGGTCACTTCGGCACAATTCGTAAATTTGTATTGTGAATCAATTATTTTCTTGTTACGGTGAATGCTATGCGAGAAAGTATACACATCGTGGCTATACAATTTATTTGAGAATTCTCTATTTCCTTGGAGAAAGTTATTCAGTGTGATGAGTAGGATCCCCAGTTAACGGCCCCTACACCAATTTTGTTACACCTGTATACGTATGTATGGATATCGGTTTCTGTGTCCATAATAGGCACAAATCAACTCAAGATAAATAATACAATAAGTAATTACGAGGACAGATAAATTACAGGACAATTTAAAATAACGGTAGATCCCATTCCATAAAAAGGAACCATTAAAAGTGGCTCAGGTTAGACTTTACTCAAAGACACTTGACGACCTCAAAAAACCTTTATAATTTTAAAGCTAGCAAAAAAAAATACTAAATGTGTAACGTTCAATAGTCCTAATAATTATTCAGTTCGTTTTTTATATTTTTCAGTAAGTAGCATTTATAGATTAGGAGATATTCAGATGTTTGTAACTGTCGTCGTCGTCATCGTCACTTACCATCAGGTGAAATAATGCCAAGGGTTTAATAATTGTGGATTTTTTTTTGCTGCAAGTGTACATGGATGATATGAAAATACTATTACTTCTGAATCATAACGCGCTATAGTCACAAACAACTTTGACTCAATCTGTTGCCACATCGACGGAGTAATATACCCAGGTAAATATATCTCTCTATCCTTCAGTTGTGTATTCTTGGCAGATTTGTCATGCGTGATGATAATGATGAGGCTAGAGCGTTTGCTCTCCTTGCTGGCTACAGCCGCTCTTGCGTTTTATCTCTAACTACCTTCTCTTCTGTTGGTAGAGTTTCTTCCTACACTGGACCAAGAAACATAACTTTGCAGAATTTCTTAGATAGTTGACAACTCTTGCTGTTAGAGTTTCACATAGATCAGAAAGTGAGTGTCCAAAGGGTATTTTGATAGCTCCTTCGCTAAATCGCTCATTCGCTCAGGTGCGCGGCGGAGTCAGGGTGCGGGTAGACGCGCGCTTATTGCCTGTGAATATCAGATGAGGCCCAACGAGTCATTCGTATGCATGGAATATTCGCCTAATTTGGAACTCATTGCGCGGATCAAGGCGAGATTTAGAAAGACGCCAGAAATACAGCAGAAATAGGAAAAAATCCTGATTCTCGGCCGTCTCCAATGCAAAGTCTGATTGCGGCCCTATTGGGTTTGATGGCACTAATTTACACGAACTCTAAGTGTTATATTAAACTGTCTTAGTAGGTACCTAGAGGTATTAAATGAATGAATTATTATTTATTTGCAGTAATTATGGTACAAATAAGATGATAATTTGCTCATATTTAGCCAATACAGAGTTGGCAAGCAAAGTGGAGGTAGCAAGCCCTCACTACCCAGAGGAAGCCATAACAATTAACTGACTTAGACAGCCAGTGAGTAGACGCCAACTTGAAGTACTTAGTTTGGCACAGTCTTGAAATACTTAGGAATTAAATATGTTATCATTTGTTTACAACTTACTTATAATCATCATCATCATATCAACCGAAAAACGTCCATTGTTAAACAAATACCTACCCTCAGGATTTCCACGGCGACCAGTCCTGCGCTGCCCGCATCCAGTGGCTTCCCACGACCTTCACCGTGTCAGCGATGCACCGCGTGGAACTCACTTACATATACTTATATAACTCTTTGCTTGTCAGAAAGTCAACAGGGATGACGAATGCTACCCATCTGAGTTACTTTTTATCATCTGTCAAAAACGACATTTTATTTTTAAAATGTTTGAAATATCTAGGCGTGACGTCATAGTTTAGCAGCGTCATTAATGTACTCATTTTGTGATTTTGGTCAATTAAAAATCGAAGACTTGATGGAAAACAAAACGAGTAAGGTTTTCCGAAGTTTAGTAGGAGGGCAATTTAGTGATCAAGAGTTCATAATTTATTTCTAATGCTGTCGTCATCCCTATTAGGTAGGAAAGGAGTTCCCATCAGTGATGGTTCTAATAGTGAAACTTCTAGAAACGAGGGAACGGTATTAGTCCGGTGCGTATCAGGATTGATTGAGTACAATACTCGTAAGTAATTGCCATAAACCTTAACATGTGTAACGGTTTTGCGTAGGTACGTTTTAACGTGTTTGTTTTCATTTCGTACCTTGCATTCTCTGGGTATGTCTAAAGCTTTTAATAGTTACTCTCTAGATAGAGGGTCACTGCAATAAAAACGAAACAGCTTTTTATGCTTGAGGGTGTGACAACCACTGTTCTAAGCCTGCACCTGTCAGACAATATGTCTCGGTGTGCGTGGTTTACCGGTATATTTTACTAAACATGTGTGCGCCGCGCTATATCTAGAGGGTAAATAATTAAAGGTAGCATTCGGATCCTAGAGTCGGCGTCCGGCGACCCGCTACCCATGACCCGACAGCTTTGAATTAATTTAAAGCACTGACGAATGCAAGCGACCGGGTCGCACGACCCACACTGCAGTGCGATAGCGGCGGGTCGCGCCAACCGATCGCGATCGCCGCGCCGTTCGCCTTCGCCAAGATTGAAATGCTACCTTTATTCTATAATGGAGATTTTATATCTTTTATGCACTACAAAGCGTAATTTATTATTACTGCTGTAGAACAACTGCATAATAAATTAAGTGATTTCTTAACTTTTTTACTCTGACGTTTGTAGTCCGAAGCGGGCGCTTCGGGCGCTTCGGGCGCTGCGGGCGGTACGGGCGGTACGCCAATTTAATTTATGTTTGCCGCCACGTAATTGAAATCCGCATCCAGTATCGCAAGACGCGAGGCGCGCCGGGTGACGGCACATACTGTTAAACGTGTGTTAACCTTTTATCTGATAGTTCTACTCGTGAAACTGAACCACTTTTGTTCTACATGTCAGCTTATATCGAAAAAAAAATGGATTCTTCATCTTAACTTGGGTTATCTCTCAGCTGATCGATTTGTATGAAATTCCAAAATTTTTATACAATTTAAGTTTTATAGTTTTATGAAAAGAATCTCCAGATAAATGGTTTGCAGTTATGTACCAGTCAACATAATCATTATCATGATATCAGCTCATATGCGTCCCCACCGAAGGGCTCGAGCCTAACCTGAATTAGGGCAGTCTATATAGGCCTGAATTTATGCTGTTAGATCTAATTGAGCCTTAGGCGAGTTACTAGATACAACAAACCAAAAATCATGAAAATCGGTCCAGCCATTCTCGAGTTAGAATTGTTCGAACATACCAGACTTTGTTTTATATAACCAAGGATTCATAATCATCATCATATCAGCCTATATACGTCCCCACTGAGAGGCTCTAGCCTACCATGAATAAGGGCGAATCAAGGATTCATTTCAAACAAATAATATGTAAGTATATTGATATCGCTATCGTTAGAACTCCTCAGTCTAATATTATTACGTGCCTGCGGACTGTTACAGACGACACCATTATCTGATTTGAGCTGGACACCGGACCGGCGTGTTTTCAGCTAAAATATTCTGAAACTAACTTCACTGGATAGCTCAATTCTAGTTCCTATCTCCGGGGTATAGTGTTCACTTCCGAACTGATTGTTTTGGTCAGCTTGCAGGACCGCTCTCGCCTCTAAAATGCAGAGTTCCGAAGCTTGGTATATTCCGCGAAATAGCAGTACCCGAGTGCGACTGATGCCGGCGGCCGTTGGCGAGAGAAGACGGTGAGCAATGCTAGTTTAATTAAATTGTTGTTTCTAGCAGGTTTAGGGCCGGTTGTTTAGATTTCGATTAGTAGGAACTATGTAACGACGATTTTGTACTGATTTATGTATTATTTTTCCATATTATTAGATACCTACTGTAAATGTTTCACTACGCTACCACAGTAGGTATATGGATCTTCTATACAGGGTGTAACAAAATTGGTGTAGGTCCCGTTAACTGCAGGATCTACTCGTCATACTAAACAACTTTCTCCAAGAAACTAATGGTCAATTCTCAAAAAAAAATTGGACCCTATGGAGGGTATGGACTAAAATGCTCAAAATCGGTCGATAAGCTGATCGATTTGTATGAAAAGTAAAAAAAAAATTACGTTTTCGGCAAAGTCGTAGAACTAAAGTTGTTCAGTATGGTGAGGCGAAGCCCTACTTAACGGGACCTACAGTAATTTTGTTACAACCTGTATACAGGCTGACTTTGAATTAGTTCTTTATAACAAAAGATTTTGTTTTTGCTCTGTCGTAAAAATGGTAATATTAGGTCTTTACCTATGATATTGCCGATAGTATAAAAAGTTTAAAAATTAAAATTTATATTAAGAATAATAGTTAGACTATTAGAAATTAAATGTGTAAACATAATCCTATTGTTTAGATATTTTGAGAGCACGGTGGCTTTAACACCTTGAAATTGGGTTTTTTCACCTGAAAAAATCGCCTTTATTGAGGCAAAAAATACACATTTTTAATTTTATAGCTCTAGAGTTGTCGCAGCAGTTTCTTCGTTGCTAATGTCATATTTGGGAATACTCCGCATACGATTTCGTCACTTTCAGCAAAATTCAAGAAAATTAACTAGTCTAAGAAATTGCTCCATTTGACCGCTAAGAAAACACCTTTGTTCAATTCAATGGTACATAGCTCGGGGGATTGAAACATGAAAGACATGCCACTAGTAACTAATAAAAGACCATAAGTAAAGTCATCATAAGGTCAATAATAAAAAACAACAACTTTTAATTTAATAATAATTGGCATTGAATTTAAAAAACTGATTCGGCAATTTCATAGTTAAAGACCTATTACATGCAAGCGTGAAACTTGGTTGAATTTTAATAATATTTCTTTAGTAAAACAACAAATAGTAAAACGGGCCAAGTGTGAGTCGTACTCGTGTTAAAGAGTCCGAACTCAATGAAAAAAAATTGCATTATTTGCCACTCACGTTTTTTTTAACCAACTTCCAAAAAAGGAGAAGGTTCTCAATTGGGCTGTTTTTTTATGTTTGATACGCGATATCTTCGCAGATTATGAAGCGATTTTCATAATTCTTTTTAAATTTTATAAAAATCTTTTTACTACTTTTTTTTTAGAAAATTTAACAAAAACCAAAAATAATTGTGCAAAAAATTTTACTAATTGTTGCTGCGATGGAAGTCGGTTTTTAAAGTGTTTAGAGTTTCCAATTATGCTTAAAATGAATTCTTTTGTTATAATTGCGTAGACACCTCTCTACGCAATTATAACAGTAGAATTCATTTTAAGCATAATTGGTGGTAGGTACAGAACTCGCGATGCGACACTCTTACTCGCACTTCAATGGTGCTTTTTAGGGTTCCGATTATTGCTAAGACTCCGCTGTCCGTCCGTCTGTATGTCTGTGCGCCTGTCACCAGGCTGTATTTCATGAACCGTGATAGCTAGACAGTTGAAATTTTCACAGATGATGTATTTCTGTTGCCGCTATAACAACAAATAAAGGGTTTTTCAATAAGGGCGGGTAGATTTTGAAACGAAACTAAACAAGCTGCGTATGAGGTATCAACAAATTTTTTTATTTATTTAAAAGGCCCATATATGCCATTAAGTATGGAAGATGACATCATTCAAATGCCCGCCTCGGCTTCTCACAGTGGCACGGATCCGAGTGGTCCAATTTTCAATGACTCTTCCGCATAGATCCGCCTGAATTTGAGCGATGGCATGTGTTATGTTCGCCTTCAGGGCATCGGTGGATTGTGGTTTATTTGCATAGACCTGCGACTTCAAAAAACCCCACAAGAAAAAGTCTAGCGGGGTTAAATCGCATGACCTTGGTGGCCAATTCACATCACCCCTGCGAGAGATAACCTTAGTCTCAAATCGCTCATGCAGAATGTCAATCGTGGCGTTCGCTGTGTGGCACGTAGCGCCATCCTGCTGGAACCACATGTTGTCTAGGTCCATATGGTTCAATGTGGGCCATAAAAAATTGGTTATCATCGTTCTGTAGCGCTCGCCGTTGACAGTGACCGCCTCACCAACGTCGTTTTCGAAAAAATACGGACCAATGACGCCGCCGGGCCAAAATCCACACCAAACCGTAACTTTTTGAGGATGCATTACCACCTGGTGAACCTCGTGTGGGTTTGTGTCGTCCCATATACGGCAATTTTGTTTGTTAACAAAGCCATTCATCCAAAAATGCGCCTCGTCGCTAAAGATGATTTTTCGCCCGAAATTGGGATCCTCTTCCAAACGATTCGATGCCCAGGCAGCGAACAAACGACGTTGTCTATGGTCATGAACTTTGAGCTCCTGGGTCAGTTGAATCTTATACGGGTGTAACCCTAAGTCCCGTCGCAAAATTCGCCAAGTTGAAGTTTGCGAAAGGCCGAGTTCTTGTGCACGGCGAGGAATCGACTGCCTCGGGTTCTGCTGTACACTTTGACGGACCGCCGCGATATTCTCGGTTGATCTTGCGTTTCTTGAACGTACAGGTGTGGGTTGATTGATTAACGAACCAGTTGTTTCAAATTTTTCCACCAAACGCTGAAGAGTCGACTGTGAAGGGCCACCACGTCTACCGTAAAATGGGCGCAATGCACGCAACGTTTGCACTAACGAACACTCATTTTGATAATAAAGTTTTATCATTTGTACGCGCTGTTCAATTGTGTAACCTGCCATGATGATTTGGCATAAGCAACTGAATAATAAGCAAAAGATTTGACAATTGTCACCAACACAAAATGGCCGCCACGGGCCGCCAAAATCTACCCGCGCCAATTGAAAAACCCTTTACTAAAAATTAGAAAAAGTAAAAGTCTCCATACAAAAAACGTGTTTTTATGAAACGTGAAAAAACTAGCGCCATCTACAGAACCCTTTGCACTAGCGTCATCTATTATGATGGTACGAAACCCTTTGTGTGCGTTTCTGACTTGCCCTTGGCTGGTTTTTAGAGTTCCGTATAAGAAAATGGAACCCTTATAGGATCACTCGTGCGTCTGTCTGTCCATTCGTCTGTCACAGCCAATGTGCTCCGAATCTACTGGACCAAATCAGGTGAAATTCGGGAGCATGGTTTTTATTTTTGCTCTATCTTAAAAACAATAATACGACATACAAGCGTCAAACTTTGTAGCACGAAGTAGGGCGTGGTGGGTTAAAGACGTGGGTGCTCACAGATTAACGTTTAATAACTATTGTAGAAATGTAGAATGAAATATAAGACCCGAGATGGGTCTTTTAAGATAGTATCAGTTTCTGTTATTTTGCATTACTTTTACATACAAGAGTTTTAGTTATTTATATCCGAGTAGTAGATAAAATATTGAAGATTAAAGAGAATTCGGATTTTTTAATCTTATGTTACATTTTATTCAAATTGTGACAAATGAGAAATAGATGAAATAGATCGAAAGGAAGAAGTTTAAAGACCAGGGTTACCGCGCTACTACTTGTTGTGATTAGTGCAAAAACTGACCAAATTTATATCATTATTGCGCTAAGAATAAAAGAACCTCAAATTGAATAAAACAAAACAGATTTTGACGTCAATCTCGCTTATTTCTTTTGCACGAAATTATACAAAAGTTAATATGGTTTAAATGGACAGTAAAATATTTAAATAGGCAATTAAATTTAGAATTTTGTGCAGTTATAAAATAAAAATACGGCTATGAAAGAAGCATTTGAAGCATAAAAAGGCATTAAAATTTTGCGTTTGAGGCAGTTTTAAAATACAAATTGCTTAGTTTAATTGATTGCTGGGTAAAATTTGGGCAGCAAAATAAATGGGCGGTAAAAACTTCAAGTGGGTAGTAAACTGGAGCAACGAGTGAAATCTGTTTTTTCGCTTTGCATGCTCGGCTCGTGTGTTATTATATAAGTCAACCAACACTTCGTCGTTTAGCTCTTTGTTACGTTAAATAGTAAATAACTACCATTTGTCCTGCCATCCATCTCTTCTAACTCTATCACTCCTAACAATAACTGCCCATCAATATTACCGCCTATATTCTAAATTTCGCCTAATATAAATATATAAAAAAAACGAGACCTACAGTACTCGCATATGATGTGTAACATGTGACAAAATACCTATGAAATTAATTAATTATCGGGTCGTACATTCACGGGCCGACCCTTCGAATAGTAATATGTCATCTTTGCCTTTGCCATCACACTAGGCGGCACGGCTATGACAACCTTAGTTTTCGAGAATTAAAAAACGTTCGCATTTCCTGTTACACATTTCCGTCCCATTTCACGAAATCACTCCCACAAATTGCTGTACGCGAGTCCGACCCGCACTTGGTCAGATCGAATAGCGCGCGCTTTCGCGACTTCCTGTTACACATTTCCGTCCCATGTTACACATTTCCGTCCCATTTCACGAAATCACTCCCACAAATTGCAGGAAAGCGAGAGCAAAGATGTTACACATCAAAAATACTTACTGCCTAAAAAAATATTAAAACACTGCCTACGAAATTAAATTCCTATCAAAACATCATTATCTTAGACATTTGACAGGCCTCCGTCACTCCATGTACTTGCGCGCTATAATTACCTACCACCCGTCCGAGCGTTCTCGGGCCGTTTGCGGACCCAATTCAGTGCGGTTTTCACAAACGAAGCGCACGCACGTAGTTTAATTTAAATCGTTTTGTTCGTTCGTACGCGTACCTACGATGCCGTCTGGTGCCTTATGTGCTGTAGATGGGTGCAAATCAAGCAAAAGAAGAGATAAACATCTAAAATTTTTCCATTTACCTGTCAATGAAGAAAGGTAAGTGATAAACTATTACTATTTTTTGTCGTTTTAAAATTATTTTTAATACTAGGTATACTAAGCAATAGCTAGTTCTCTTTATTACACTGTGGCATTAGCTTGCCTTTCAGACACAGATTTTCATTTTTTTGTTACATAGAAACGTCATACTTACCTTAAACACTATTTTAACAACGTTTAAAAAGCTATTTTTATTAAAATAAAATTGTGATAGTATGTGAGTCACAGGCGCGGCGACCTGTCTCAACTTGTCGTGCTGTTAGCGCACACAAAAACTTTTAACATAACTATTTAGTAATCTGTGCTTATGATTCGGTTTTATGCGATTTGTAAAAAATATACATGGTGATTTTTTTCTATGAGGAATTTCTAAATTATAAGAGATAGAGCAAAGCGCTCTTAGGAACCGTGATCTCAATTTTAGAGAAAATAAAAATTACGTGTTAAAAAATAAAAAAAATGATAGGTCCTGGATGTATGTACTCCGGAGATATGACTTTTTCTTAATTTTTTTTTTGTTATTTCGATTGTATATAAAAAAAAATTGTACGGAGACCATAGGTCTAAAGTTGCTAGAAGTTGTTGAAATAAACGTTTTAAATAGTATGTGGAAACTGAACTTACAGACCGATTTTCAAATGATAAAAAAAATATAAACACCAATTAAAAAAAAAATATATATATATTGCCCGCGGCTTCGCCTGCGTAGGGGTATGAAAAATTTCATAAAAATCGGTCCAGCCGTTTCGGAGAAGTATGATTACTAACACTGTGACACGAGAATTATATATACATAACTTTTTGTGTCTATGTTATTGAGAAGTGTGAATATGTTTTGACTTATAGGTGGTAGTTTAAAATTGTATTAAACTACCACCTATAAGTCAAAACATATTCACACTTCTCAATAACATAGACACAAAAGTTATGTTAATTTAATTTTATCGAAGAGGCAGCCCTGCGATCGCGCGGTGTGAAGCAAGCACTGCGGTTGCTGACGCGATGGAGTAGGCTATTATAGCAGTAGGTATTGGAAATTTACTACTGAGTGAAGTATCTGTTACGTAGTAACTACTTAGTAATCTGTGCATTTGATGTTTTCAGGTTCCGTTCCCAAAGGTGTGGTGGTTCCGTATTATAGAACCGTCGATGTGCGAGTACGACTTACACTTGGCTGGTATTTTTGAGAACCATTTTAATGTGGGACAAGATTTTTAGAAATGTGTGACTCAAAAGTGGGACGAATAGAACAAATCAGCCCAACGCTCGTAATGACCCTTATACCCGGGGATAAAAGCCACATCAATTTCATGTCACAAAAGTTTATATTTAAAGCCAGGCCCCAAAACCCCGAAGTCATAACTACTAAACAATCCCAAACCCGTTACACCATAAACTCATGTCTACCCTTGTACATTTTACGTACAGTCGCATAACTTGCTTATTTTAGGTGCATAAGTTACATTCTTCTATTGTCTAAAATTATAATTGTTAATACAAGTTTTTCTGCCGACCGCAATGTGTGTAGTCATTGCTGCTGGAGCGTTGAAACGGAATAATGTGTCTACGCGTCGTAGCGTGCCAGTCACATACCTATATAAGCTCTACAAAAAGTCTTCTCCCATACTTTTTTAATGAACGTTACACACGTATCATACAAAGCAATATAAATGCTTCACTCTTTTAATGAATATTACACACGTATCATACAAAACAATATACAGTCATAAACACATCACTTTTCTAATGAACATTACACACGTATCATATAAATGCATTAATGAACATTGCACACGTATCATACAAAACAATATGAACGCAGCACTTTTCTAATGAATATTTCACACGTATCATACAAAACCATATAAACGAATCACTTTTTTAATGAACATTACACACGTATTATACAAAACAATACAAACGCATCACTTTTTAATGAACATTACACACGTATTATACAAAACAATATAAACGCATCACTTGTTTAATGAACATTACACACGTATCATACAAAACAATATAAACGCATCACTTTTTAATGAAAATTACACACGTATCATACAAAAGAATCTATAAGTATCACTTTTTTAATGAATATTACACACGTTTTATACAAAATAATATAAACGCATCACTTTTTTAATGAACATTACACACGTACCTACCTTACAAAAAACGAAGTTATAGAATGAACGTAAGTATCACTTTTCCGAAAGATAATATCATCACTAGAGTGACTTAGTTTTTTAAGTTATGTTAAATACGCTTTTTTTAACGAAAGTATTTTGAAAAATAATTCGTTTATTCCCTAAAATTCGTATTTATCAAAATTTTAAAATTTTTAAATTATATTATAATTGGAAATTTTAATCCAAATTTTGTAAGGAATAGGACTGTGTATAGGACCTCTTTGATGTACTATGTACATATTTACTTTATGTGTTTCATCATCATACTGTTAGCCAATAGAAATCCACAAAGGCCTCCACTAAGTCCTGCGCTGCCCGTATCCAGTGACTTACCGCGTTCCACACTAGGTCATCTATCCACCGAATGGGAGGCCTACCTACGTTTTGTCTTCCGATGCGCGGTCACCACTCGAGAAATTTATTACCCTACGAGCTAAGTGCCCCGTCCACTGCCACTTAAGTTTAGCGATTCTGTAGGCTATGTCGGTTACTTTGGTTCTTCTACGGATTTTCTTATTTCTGATTTAATCACGTTAGGAAACTCCAAGCACAGCAAGCTCATTTGCCCATTGTGTGACCTTGGGCCTTCTTATGAGGCTCATGGTAAGCGACCATGTTTCAGTTCCGTATTTCATTACTGACAATACCCACTGGTCTAAGATTGCCCTTGAGACACTGCGGTATTTGAGACGTGAAGATAAACACTTCCCGAACGCTGCCCAGCCGATTAGAAGTCGACGACTGCTCCTTTCTTCAAGTTGGACCTACCTAACTGGACTACCGAAGTTCTGTGCAATGGAAAATGAATTTCACAGCAGCACGGCCAACACGGCCAGCATAGCCAACACGGCACGTACTTTCCCTCGAAAACGTACAGTCAACATCACGTCAAAACTTAAAGAAATGGAAGTAGATTTCTTTAATATCGTAGGAAAGCAACACTTTGAAGATTGAAAGATTGAATTATAACATTTCACACAAAAATCACAGTTCTTATGATAACAAAATATAAAAGTTAAAAAACCTAACCTTACCACTCTGTGAGTGCCAACAAAAGTGAACACTTTTTACAGTTTTATAAGTTTGACCCTGCGAGTGTTCCTGGTATGTAACCGACAAGTAACATTACAGTGTAGCGAGTTCAATGGTTTTTCCCCTCTCAAAAATGGCCAACGCGCCTAAAGAAGTTTTCACTTCAATGAAACCTGACTACCGAAAATAATCAAAGTCAGAATCGGTTCAGTGGCTTAGGAAATACAAAGGTACAGGTGAACATACATACATAGACTGTCAAAAACACAATCCTCCTTTTTGTAGTTAGGTAATTAGAAAAAAAAACACTTCGAATTAGCTAATTTAATACAGGTCTCTAGAGGAAAGTTGTTCAGTATGATGAGCAGAAGGCCCAGTTAACAGCTTCTACACCAACTTTTTAGACCCTGTGTAGTTAGCCGCTCTTTTGTTCATTAAAGAGGACCCTTAACGGGTTTAACTGTGTCGCAGCGATTCATTTCCGGCCTGTAATCGACTTCCGGACGGACATCACTCGCTGACGGGCGGCAGATTAATCAAATATTAAACGTTAGTCCGTCTGTAGGTTAGCAAACTGTTATTGAACGATCGTTGTCGGCCTTAAGGCTGTTTATCGGAAATAGTTATGACCTTTATAAATATTATACTGTAAGGTCCCTTGTGAGAACCTTTAGGGGTACGTCGCTCCTGAGTAGGGTTCTAGCTGAAAAGAAACTAATAACTTCCAACTTGACTTTATTTCTTTCTTATGGTTTTACTTCAGTTTATTTGCTGTGCGGCCGGCTGATGTTTAATAGCGATTATATTTATATACAGCCAAAAATTGTTGTTATTCTGGAATTCGATATGTTTTCAACGGAATTATCTGGACTTCTGTTCCAAGCAAAGATCTAACGCTGAATGCTTCCAGAGGGTTTCTGAGAGCATTAATTCACAAAAAATAATCAAATTTAAATGTACGTTACAAATGATATGCCGTTAGAATAACTACAAAGGAGGTGCAATAAGTGAGTGTAGAGAGATCAGATCTCTACAACACCTACTCGGCTATTGCGTGTTATGCCTATGTTAAACCCAAGGGCCATGGACCCTGGCTGGACAAAGGCATCCCCCAAGGACTTCCACGACGACTGATCCTGCGCTGCCCGCATCCAGCGGCTTCCCGGGATCTTCATCAGGTTGAGTAGAGGGAGCTGAAAATAAGAAACCTTCAAGTTAGGCTAAATAAAAGTTGAATATGCGAGCTACTTATTACAACGATCGAGCTAAAACTTCTACTGTATAATCAAAGGAGATAAATACTAAAAAAAAATATAAGAGTATTGGGCAAATTAAATTGGAAACTTGTCTTCAATTCTGCCGCTTCCGTTCGAAGGATCACAAAAGCACATTTAAATTTCCACTCTAATGAGTAGCAATACGGATTATATTCCCTCTGTGAGATGATATCAAGTGATTTCTTTGCGATACCTACCAAGTGAAGCGGGGAAAATTTGTGTCGTATCGGATTTTAATTTCTTCTCGCGAGAATTAACGACTTGCTCGTAGCCTGGCCTCTGTCGATTCATACATTAAAAGCTCGATTGCGTTCAAATGAAAAACATTTTTCCTGCTCAAAATTCCTAGCTTACATGTTATTATATATGATAATTTAACTTCCATTCAAATTCCTCTGAGGTTCATTTGTGTGGGAAAATGAAGATAGATACCTTGTCCCAATAAATAAAATACTTACAGAATGTAAACAAACCATTCAGAATAGTATATGATGTGAAACATGTTTTGATTGGTACCTACCTACTGACTGGTGTGACGAAGTATTAGCTATTTTATGGCCTTCGACATAACGGTGTTTATTTGCAAGCCCAGCGTATTGCCATTACTCTTACAGCTAACTCTCAATTAAAGTTCAATGTAAATAACACCTCAACATCTGTATCGGAAGATATGATCAAAATACACGTGATACCCTGTTCTGCCATATCTTTTGCGTGAAATGCGATGCGGCTATCGGCTTCTTTCGCATGCGTTCCTATTGTTTCTATTGTATGACCGGGACTTTAAATAAAAGTCGTTGTGTCAAAGTTCATAAAATAGCTAATATTTTGGGTCCTAACAGATCGACTGCTCTTCCTGGCTTTTTCGCCTTTACAGGGTGTGATACCACTTGTAATTTCCATACGAAGGAAATAAGTAATGCTTCAAAACATGGTTTTTACACGTTTTAAGTTACACCAAAAGTTACCTGCTACCTATATAACTCACAAACACCTCATTCGTCGGTCAACTTTGTACGCAAGGAACTGTTTGCTACCAAAAACAAATTGATCACCAGCATGCCACCAACACTGAAAGCGTCACAAAAAGACGCGCTTCGTGTCATGTATCAAGCGGGCCACTTATTCTTGATGATGCCTCTGTGCAATTACCACCCATTTGTGGTTGGAGGTCATATAATGACAGTTGGGTACCGCAATAGTCTGAAGCCAGGGATATATGGTATGAGTTATAATACTTGGACCATTGCGGCTGTAAAAAGGCGGCAAAACAAAGCGCTGCACGTATCGGCGGATCTACCTTGCACAGTACAATGAAGCTACTTTTGCAAAGGTACGTATAAAGCAGCAAAACCTAAAGGTATGTATGCTCAAACCAAATAAGAGACAAGTCGTCTTCGGCAGTTCTCTTTGATAAATCAGCCTTACAAACTTACCTTGGCTGTGGCTGATCTTCAACCGCCTCCGTAGCTCAGAGGCAAAGTTCACTAGCTTTACGCAGGAGGTCGCGGGTTCGATTCCCGGCTGGGTCAATTGTAAGAATCAGATCAGCTAACATCTATCAGGACCAAAGAGGGGAAACTGACTGAATCTGGGAAGTAAACACTGGAAGTGATGTTTAAAACCCATTTCCCGGGCTGTGAAATAACAGATAGCGAAAAGGATGACCCAGTTACTCGGAATGAGCTGAACACTCAAACGAGGGAAAAATACTGGGACGTAGCTAAGAAGGTATGGTCTATGTATAGCTTTCAACCATTGAAATCGCCAGGACTAGATGGGATCTACCCCATCGTACTACAAAAAGGACCAAAGGCACTACTTAAGCCATTATGTAGGCTATACAAAGCGTGTATCGCCTTCGGATATATTCCTAAAATCTGGAGACGTGTGAAGGTTGTCTACTTGCCAAAGCCAGGAAGAGACAGATATGATGAACCGAGTTCTTACAGACCCATAAGCCTTTCGTTATTCCTGCAGAAGGCTTTAGAAAGCTGGTCGACAAACATATAAAGGAAAAAACCACTTCACGGACTACAATGTGCATATCAGTCAGGCAAGTCGACTGAAACAGCACTTCACGTTGTAGTATCATGTGCTGAAAGAGCGTTAGAGAACCAGCGTTGACAAAGAAAAAGCCTTTGATCGCACTACTTTCGAGGCAATCAAGAATGCAGCTATCTTCCATGGCATAGACCAAACGTTATGCAAATGGATAGATATCATGCTTAGGAAGATAATTATAACATCTTCACTAATGAGGGACGAGGTTACTGCCACCACTACAAAAGGATGCCCACAAGGTGGCGTTCTGTCACCAACACTTTGGAGCCTAGTGGTCAACTCGCTCCTACAGGAGCTGAACACCGGACCTCTTTACACGATTGGTTATGCTGACGATCTAGCTATACTAATCAGCGGCAAACATAGTATCGCAAATAATGCAAAAGGCCTTGCGAAAAGTTGAAAGGTGGTGTGGTGAAAATCACCTGTCGATTAACCCTAGCAAGACAACGGTTGTACCATTCACAAGGAAAAGAAACCTACAAGGTTTACAAACTCTCTAACTGTTTGGTACAGAACTAAACTGGTCCACGAAAGTCAAATATCTAGGCTTGAACTTGGATAAAAAACTAACGTGGAGTCTGCACATAGAAAAGATCATGGTCAAGGCCACATAAATCTTTGGTATGCTAAGATCTGCGTACGGAAAGACCTGGTGCTTGAAACCCAGAGTCATTTACTGGCTATACACAATGATAGTAAGACCCATTATTACTTATGGCAGCATTGTGTGGTGGCCTAGAACGGAGTTAGGCACGTGCAGGCAAACACTGACAAAACTTCAGCAGTTGGCCTGCCTGGCAATTACTGGAGCATTTTGTACAACACCTACTGCATCTATGGAAATGCCGCTAAATCTAAAGCCGCTTCAAATACACATTCAAACAGAGGCGGCCAAGGCCCTACACAGGTTATTGTTACATGGCATGTGGAATTTTGATATGCCTAAAACCATACATACCAATCTACAACTAGACACAGTTATGAAAAGGCTTATGCGCATGGGATATGACAAAATACAGACTGTTCACATAATCAAAAAAGAATATAAAATCTTTGTTCCTAAAAGGCAAGAATGCAGTATAGGACTTAAACAACAAGGACCAAACGCTCTTACATGGTATACAGACGGATCGAAAATGGAGTCTGGTGCTGGTGCAGGCGTTTATGTTTAGGATTACTCAGCGAGTATTAGTCTAGGGCAATATGCAACAGTCTTCCAGGCGGAGACTTATGCTATCATTGCATGTGCACATAAGATTATAGAAAAGACAAAACCATCTATATTCTCAGCGATAGCCAAGCTGTTCTTAAAGCTCTTGACTCCTTCAAGATTGACTCCGGGCTAGTGCTAAATTGTGTAAAGGTCCTCAATAAGGTGGGCCGACACAACAAATTGCAACTGGTCTGGGTCCCTGGACACGTAGGAGTGGAAGGCAATGAAGAAGCAGACAAACTGGCTAGAATGGGATCACAGACAACAATGTGTGGTCCAGAACCGAGGAGAGGGCTACCGAGGAGCACTTTTATAAGGCCATTAAAGGATCAGGCCGAGGGAAGACACAGATTGACATGGCTATCCAGAGATGGACATAAACACTCTAAGCTCTTCATCGGTGAGGTCACCACAGGGGCAACCAAGTACATTTGGAATAACAGCAGGACGCGAGTCAGGGCGGTAACAGGAGCGTTGACGGGCCACTTTGCAACAAACTCACACCTGCAAAAAATCGGCCTGACGAACGACCCGACCTGCAGGGCCTGTGGTGAAGATATAGAATCAATAGAACACTTTCTGTGTCACTGCAATGTCCTGGCTAGCAAGCGTATGTACCTTCTAGGTGATGGCTACCCAAAACCGGAGGACTACAAGCACCTTCCAATCAGTGGAATAACTGCATTAATTCAGCACATCTTCGAGTAGGTTGGGGTGCAAAGGTTATAGGGGTAGACACAAAAGATCCCATTGGGTCGAAGTGTCGCTACAACTGCAGCCCCCACTTACAAAGATAAGATAAGACTCGGTTTGGTTGGTGGTAGGGCATTCTCTAAGCCCGCCTGACTAGCTACCACCATATTATCTAAGTCTTGCCGCCAAATATCAATGTTGATATCATTGGTGTGTTCCAGCATGAAGATAAGATAGCCAATTCCCCATTGCGTTGGGGAATCTTGTTAAACCCGTTTCCATCTTCGGCAATATCGTCACTTATCACCAGGTGAGATGTTGTCAAGGGTTTACCAATTGTGGATTTAAAAAAAATTAAAGCAGGCCTGTGAAATGTATATTTTGCGTAGACATTCTTTGTGTTGGAGAAAATCTGGCACACTCCAGATGTTAATGAGGCCGATTTTTTCTACCAAAACTTACTGGTGCTTTTAGATTAAATTGGGGTCACGCTGTGCCGTCACCCCTTGGTACTATGAACATGGTTGACAGGAATATTGGAGACACGTGGGCTTCTTTCGTAAATTCCTTGCTGCTTCATTTGGTCTATAGTGATTCATTATTTAATAATAAGGGTATGCGATACCCTCTATTTGTAGGATTAAAAACTAATGCATTCGTCACCTAACAATGGCCGTGAAAATCTATAGGGCAACTCCCTTGAAGAACTTTAAAGTCAATACATTTTTTATTCCTGGCTAACTCTGTGATCCTGAATAATTGTGGTAAAGTCGCTTTGAGCGGCCATGAAATTAACTTTTGTCGTTGAAATTGATATTATAGTGTGGTCAACATAGTAGCCGTGCCCCTGCGAGTGGGTAAGTGTAAATGCACAAGCCCTTCGGTGGTGGTAGATTTTTAGGAACGGTGCGTTCCTATTCGACGAGAGCAAAGGGAGATATCTCCGCCAGGCGAGGTGGTATGCCTGGAGTCCGGCCGTGGACCAATCGTTGATGATCGGTATCTGTATATATACTCAGCGCTGAAGAAATTCTAATAGCGCGTTCTAGGTGTCGTATTTCTTTTTGTTCTCTCGTCGCTTGTGTTAATGTTCAGTGGCGGGTTACTGCAGTTGCCGCCACAGATTATTACTATAAGATACGGTCATGTCACCGTGTTTCTTAACAAAGCCGAAATATATACCTTGCAAGGGTAGGAGCTGTTTGTTTCCCTGCGAGGGGTAGCTATTTACCTTACTTATTATTAATAATGATTAATATATAACTTATTATTTGCATCATATTTTATCATGAATTTAAAATACATAACGTTTAAGGGCTGTTTGATAAGTACCCGTTTATGGCAAAAAAAAAACATTTTTTTATGTATATATGCATTTATTTTTCTACGTAGTCACCTTTTAACTCTATACACTTGTTCCACCTATACTCAAGCTTCAATAAACCATCTAAAAAGTATGATTTTGGAAAGTCATTAAAATAGTGGCGGCAATTACTTCGTCATTTGATCCAAATCGCTTACCAACGAGCCATTTTTTTAGGTTGGGAAACAAAAATAAATCGCATGGGGCCAAATCTGGAGAATACGGGGGGCGAGGCAATAGTTCGTAGCGTAACTGTGCTAATTTAGCCGTCACAACTCTGGACGAATGAGCCGGGGCGTTGTCGTGACGAAACAGTACTTTTTTCTTTTTTAAATGGGGTCGTTTGTCCTTTAAGACGGCGTCAAATTCATCCAATAAATTAGTATAGCACTGCCCTGTTATCGTTTTCCCCTTTTCTAAGTAGTCAATATGTATAATACCCTGCGAATCCCAAAAAACAGTCGCCATGACCTTTCCAGCCGATGGGACGGTTTTTGCTTTCTTTGGAGCAGGTTCACCCGGTAAAATCCACTGCTTCGACTGCTCTTTCATTTCCGGGGTGTAGTGGTGGACCCACGTTTCGTCCACGGTTACGAAACGACGCAGAAACTCCTTCGGGTTACGTTGAACACGGCCAAACACTGCTCCGAAGTAGTCAGTCGGTTCCGTTTTTGCTCCTCCGTGAGTAAACGCGGCACCCACCTCGCCGATGCTTTCTTCATACCCAATTTTTCTTCTAATATGTGTTGTACCCTCTCGATTGATACGTTTACACCATCAACGATTTCTCGAAGTTTAATTCGGCGGTCGGCTAAAACGATATTTTCAATTTTCTTAACCATATCGTCTGTAGTCACCTCAATTGGCCGGCCTGGGCGATCCTCATCAAAGACGGTTGTTCTCCCCCGCTTAAACTCGTTATACCAATATCTGACGGAGCACATTCATGGTAAACCGCTTGCATTCTTACTTTTATTTCGTCACATGTTTTCCTTCCAAAAACAAGAATCTAATTACAGACCGATACTGTTCTTTCTCCATTTTAACAATTTTAAGTTCACGCTTTCACTAAATCGCTGTCAAATGAGAAAAAAAAACAAAAGAATGCCTTTTTCTTTTTTTTCCCGCCTCTGAAAAATGGCTTAAAAAGGTGGTATACTTATTTTCGGCCAGTGATATTAATATATTTAGTAAACGGGTACTTATCAAACAGCCTAGGTATGTAGTTAAATCACTTCTTAATAAATCTCTAAACGGTTTTTTAGTATTTGAAATGTAAGTGCCAATAGTTTCGGACGTCTGATTTCGTCGCACAACCTTATTCGGCGGGAACGTTGACGCCAATGACGATTGAAATAATGGCGTTCAGCGCCATGACTCGCCGCCCGTTTCCACTCGGGGCCGGTCGGGTGGTAGAAAGAGACAAATATATTGGGTAGAAAGAGACAACAATAGAGGCGGCAACAGGTGACTACTGTCTCATATAATTACTCGTATAAGCTTTGATTTTCGGTCAAGTCAAATAAATTGCGCGTTGTATATGCTTTATATGTATTTGTGCTCTCGTCGCTTGTATTAAGGATCAGTTTTCTTTGTGGTGGGTTCCTGCAAGTACCGCCATAGACCTTTGTCCTGCAGAGGATTACTTTCGACTGATATATTCATTTTCCGGTGCGCGGTCGCCACTCGAGAACTTTACTGCCCCATCGGCCATCTGTTCTACGAGCTATGTGCCCTGCCCACTGCCACTTCAGTTTAGCGATTCTGTGAGCTATGTCGGTTACTTTAGTTCTCACCGCACCGGAAAACGTAGCGTAGGCAGGCCTCCCCCCCACGCGGTGGACCGATGACCTGGTGAAGATCGCGGGAAGCCGATGGATGCGGGCAGCGCAGGACCGGTCGTCGAGGAAATCCTTGGGGGAGGCCTTTGTCCAGCAGTGGACGATTTGTGGCTGATATGATGATGATGATATATTCATAAAATTATATAGTAAGTACTCTTACATAATCCCTTTGATTCGATTAAGACGTGAGCTGTCCTTCAGCAAAGCATGATTATACGTATAATATTGGCTATCTAATACTCTTTAGATTCCCACCTCACCCTCCTCTCGTCACCCAGATGTATATGTGACAGGCATATTGTATGATTAGTCATTTTACAAATGGTCAGGCAAGTTGTATAATTCGTCAGCATATAAACGGCCAGGCAAAGCCAGCAAGCGAAACTGAAATGAGCGAGCGTAGCGAGCGATATTAGGTTCGGTCAGGTTTGATTGATTACGCAGTTGAAGAGTCTCGCGAAATCTCGATAGCAGAAATCTGGGTAAACGGCCAAACCAATTCTAAAATGCCGTTCGCCGATTGTAAAATAACCAAGTGAAACTGAAATGGCCGAGCAAAATGGGTAGCAGAAATCTGCGTACGGCATTTTACGATTTGCCTGACCATTTGTAAAATGACGAATTACACATAATGCCTGCGACATATACAACTAAAATCTCAACTTAGTTCTTTATGCCAGAACAAAAAAGGTATGATTATCAAACATTCTGAATGCGCCTAAATATTATAATACTAGCTTTTGCCAGCGGCTTCGCTCGCGTAAACATAGTTTCTATGACTATCTTCGTCTTCGCGAGCATGGAAAAAAGGAACATATATGTTAACACGGATCCTAATCTGCCTACCTACCAAATTTCGTCCAGATCCGTTTATCTGTTTTGGCGTGAAAGAGTAACAAACATCCGTACATACATCCATACATACAAATTTTCGCGTTTATAATATAAGTAAGGATTAGGCTTAGTCAACATGTCGCGAAGCAGGGATTCGAAACGTACATTAAAGTACATTTGGAACAGTCGATGTTTCACTGCACGCCCGGAATGTCGTACATGGGAAATGGAAAGATAAAATATGTGGAAGACGAGCCGGCAGCCGACACGCCACAGGGCTGGACTAAGGAGCCTCAGTAGCCCAGGGCAGTGCGTGGCGTCTTCTTTCTTGTTGCCTATACTGTAGGTGGGCCACTTAGATATATCGCACGCAGCCCAAAGCTTTGTAATTATAGGCTAGACAATTGATTAAATGCTGGCATTGTTTTTGATATTTAACAATGACATATATTATTACATTATATTTAAAACGAAGAACTTTTAATTTTTGTTTTGTGTTCGGTCAGGCATAAAATAAAATAAAAAGTTCCTAATTATTATATACTTTCCATAAAAGCTATTTAAACAAAATGCCGGCGTTAAATGTACTGCCTAGTTAGTTAATTGAATTCGAATGTGAAATTAAACCATTGAGCTCATTCCACATGGCACTGTGATTGGCACGGCTGCCTGCCGCAACTAGGTGTCTGATGTGCCTATTTACATGGTTTGCCAGCCCAGCTCCTCCAGATGCTTGGCCCTGTATGCTGCCATCTCTCTGCAGACCAGGAGAACACGGAAGTTCAAAGTCCTGTTTTAGTCCAAAACCAGCCCTAGATGCGGTACTGGCTGTAAAAATCCTCGTAGTGCCCGGAAAACATTTATGTGCGAGTCGGGAATTCACTCCGATTTAAACGCAGACGCTTCGGTGGACAGGCTTGAGATGCCCTCATCCTGATGCGGCCCTAGTTCTTATACAGCCGATATTCTAACCAAACAGCTATCACGAGGAACACGAAAAAGATTCTGCGCCTACTTAAATTTGGTTAATCAGCTGATCGATTTTGCAGGACAAATAAAAACTTACAAATCACCTTCTTAGGATAATGCTCATTCAATAGGATAGTGGACTACTAGTCATTTATGTTTCTTTTTAACTAATTTTGTTGTAAACAATGTTCGAAATAGTAAGTAAGTAACTATACAAAAATATATAAAAAGCGTCGGTGGCTCAACCGGTAACGACTCGGTCCATCTAACCAGAGGTACCGGGTTCAAATCTGGACGGCCTATGTACCAATGAGTTTTTCAAAAACTTACGTACATACTTACCGTTTGCTTTAACGGTGAAGGAAAAACATCGTGAGGAAACCTGCACAGGCCTGCGAAGAAACTCGAAGGTTGTGTGTGAAGTCGACCAACCCGCACTGGGCCCGCGTGGTCGACTAAGGCCTAATCGCCCTGATTCAGGGTAGGCTCGAGCCCCTCGGTGGGGACGTATATGAGCTGTAATGATGAAGTATACTTTATTGCACGCCAAAAAACAATACAGGACTTCTAATTTGTAATATACGTAGAGTGCAAAGGCGGCCTTATCGCTTTAAGCGATTTCTACCGGGCAAATAGTAAGGCATGACATTCTAATTTTTCAGCGATATTAAGTAAGTATTCAGCGAAATTGAGTAATATTTTAGTAATTTGAATGAATCAATAATTGAAATAGATAGATAGATAGATAGATAGATAGATAAATCATTTATTCATTGACAGTTTAAACATTTGACACAAAGAACAAGATTAAAATAAAAGACGTAATAAAGCAAAATTTAAAAACTAAGTTAAACACAAACAGGACGAACGATAAGTACTGCCAATGAAACGGCGCTGACTCAGCATAATGTTGTGGATTGTGTCCACAACGCTGATATTCTGTCAGTACCGGTGGTTGCGTCGTGCGCACCTCGAACGACTATTTCAACACACCTTGAATCCTATACGAGTTACCTATATGTCTAAAACTAAGGGAATAGGCAGTTACATACAGTTTGTCTTTATACCTACATGTGCATTATACATTTTAAATACCCATACTTAAAGCCTAATGAAATTATCATCTTCTTTCTTTTAAACATGGCTATGTGATTAAGAACTCGAGTAAACCACTCCCGACTGCATCAAAGTACAACTTATGTAGTAGACCAATGTACAATGCAAAACATAAACTTTGTGGAAATAACATTATTTAAAGTATATGATGGATGCCCGTCTTTCGCGAAATAGCACCTAAGCATTATTGAATTGAAACTTTTATATAGACGGAGAGTATTAGGATTTTTTCTGTAACGATAAAGCGTTACGGCCGCGTGGGGGGGGGGGGGAAGACAGAGTAAGCGGCGGCGGAGAAAGGGCAACGGCTGTATTCGTAGATATAAAAAAGTTCAGCTGGAGATATAAAGCAGGTACTTAGCCTGGGTTACCTTTTCCACTTGTCCGTTGAAGTTTCACTTCTACTATGTGTCCCAGCATACATTTCATTTTTTTTATTTTTCAGTACAGTCCACTATCATCCTTTTGATGGTTCCTACTCGCGATTCTAAACAATCCCCGGAAACCTCTGGTAAGTTCGCAAAATATTTTGCTCTTCTCATTCAAATCGATCAACTGAAGTTCAACATAGCTTTTGTCGCGGGCTTTGAGAGCGGCGACCGAATCAAGAAATTCCGTAACGAAAAAAACCTAACACTACCGCGTTCTAAAAAAAACTTAGTGCCATCTATTAGCGATTTTCGGTACTAAAAGGACAGTCAATTTTACTGGCTCGGCCGAGCGTGACGTAAAGTTACAGCGTTCTAAAAAAAACTTACAGTGCCATCTATTAGCGATTTGCGGTACTAAAAGGACTTGTCAATTTTACTGGTGTAACTTTCTTAGTGTTAAAAGTTGATAAAAAATACTATGCAATAGCTTTACCGCGGCAGTCCCCGAGTGCCACACGTCTTTTTTTGTAAATTGTCCAAAAGTTCGTTGGAGTGAGTTTTGATTACGGTTATAACACCTCATAAACAGGACGAGAGCTAATATTTGGGACCTTGTTGTTCGCTGCTAAAAATAGGTCTCTTTTAAGATGCTCTACTAACTTTTCATAGCTCAACCTCATTGGGATGCGACATATTTTTACCCCCGAGGTGTATTATAAGGTAATCAATCAACTATCTATCAATCCTGCAATAGACTTGTCCAGCAATTAACTATATATCAGTCCTGCAATAGACTTGTCCAGCAATTAACTATCTATAAGTCCTGCAATAGTCTTGTCCAGCAATTAACTTTATATCAATCCTGCAATAGACTTGTCCAGCAATTAACTATATATCAGTCCTGCAATAGACTTGTCCAGCAATTAACTATCTATAAGTCCTGCAATAGACTTGTCCAGAAATTAACTTTATATCAATCCTGCAATAGACTTGTCCAGCAATTAACTATCTATCAGTCCTGCAATAGACTTATCCAGCAATTATATATCTATCAGCCCTGCAATAGACTTGTCCAGCAATTAACTATCTATCATTCCTGTAATACACTTGTCCAGCAATTAACTATCTATCAGTCCTGCAATAGACTTGTCCAGCAATTAACTACCTATCAATCCTGCAATACATTTGTACAGCCCAATTCCACTTAATCTGCTTATTCTTTAAGATACTTCAAAGACTCTTTCTTACCATTTGATATAGGTCAACTACGTCTTTAAGTTATGTAAGCTTCATTTCAATTTAGTTTCAGTTTAGTCAATGTAATATTTTCTATGGGGCTGCTATGGTTTGCATTCTTCGTTGAACTTTTCTACTAAGCTACGACTTTCAATATTCGTTGATCTTTTTCTCGGAGCTATGACTTGCATTCCTAGTTGATGCCATTTCTATGTATAGGTAAGTACTAAAGATGATAACATAAATTACTGACAATGGATAAGATAACGCTGAACTTGCATTTCCATTGATTCAGGCCCTGCTTGATCTATCACACTCCAACTTGCAGTCCTCGTTAATGTCTTATATCTATAGAAACTCCAACCGTAGGTATCTCCGTCAGTACTAATATATATTATACTTTGTCCGTAGCATGCTACTCAATTGCACTGTGTCTAGGTTTCGTCAACTTGTGTATAATACTAGCTATACTACTGAAGCCGCAACTTCTTAGTATGATACATATTGGGACTTTTTATTCATAATATCATTTCAGATACATGGGCCCTCTTAAAGAAGGATCTAAACGCGGTAGTGAGTCTAAACCCGGATTTGGTTGAAATGAGAATTTACGCACTTCCCATAGCTCTATATTTATTGGGGGTGAACTATTTTTATTGGGGATGAACTTTGGGCTCCGACACTTGTATTAGGAATTAGCATATTTTTTGTTTTTTATGTAGTTACATATATTGCTATGTAGGCATTAATGAAACGTGCTAATCTAACATTTAACCTGTAATACCAGGGGCGCTTTTGCTTCTTTTCTTAAAATTTCAGTATTCTTTTTAAACATGATAGGTAGGTACATATTATATCTAAATATATATAACTCAAAGGTGACTGACTGACTTAGTTATCTATCAACGCACAGCCCAAACCACTGGACGGATCGGGCTGAAATTTGGCATACAGGTTGATGTTATGACGTAGGCATCCGCTAAGAAATTTAAGATTTTAATTTTTTGAGAAATTTAATTTAAGATTTTGGAAAATTTCCACGGGAACCGCAAAAATCGGGATCTGCGCGGGCTAAGCTGCGGGCATCCACTAGTATATCATATACAGGGTGCCCAGGGTCAGAATTCAGAATTCGACATTTAGAATTTAATATTTGATGTCATGTGAAACCCTAACGGATTCCGAGACATGGCGGTTTTTTTAAATTTCATAAAATTTTTACCTTCAATCCTTTTTTGTGATACTACAGCTAGAATAAAGGTATATACAGGGCATCCCACGGCTATGCCACATGGAGGAGAAGTACCTTGAATATTGTAGATGATAAATTTTACTGAAAGAAGACATTGTTTTAATTTAATCAACAATTAAAACCGCATTCATAGATTTTTTAATAATTACATGATTGAATCAGGAATCGAAACCGCTACACGACAAAAAAATACCCTGTAGGTTTATCATATAAGGATTATTTTTTGCTAAGTAACATAGTGTCAGAAATAAAAGAAAACCATGAATTTTAACATTTTTAATTCAAAATTAATCAATTTAAATTATCAAATGCTCAAAATGAGTCCCATTCTGTTGAATACATGGTCGCACTCTTTTGATTATTTAGCTTCCTGTAGATTTTTGGTTCATGATGTGGTGGATATTTAGAAAAATACGTCTAAGTTCTGCTTGTAGCTCGTGGACACTTTGGAAACTAAATTTTTTACATAACCCCATATCAAAATCAAAAGAGTGCGACTTTTTATTCAACAGAATGGGACTCATTTTAAGCATTTAGTAAATTGAATTGATTAATTTTGTATTAAAAATGTTAAAATTCATGGTCTTCCTTTTATTTCTGACACTACGTTATTTAGAAAAAAAAATATGTGTGTGTCAGCTCCGACGCACAACTGGAGTTTACTACTTGAGTACGATTGTCTAAACAGGCACAAAAAAGGGCTTGACTTTGGTTTTAAGTTCACTCTGCACAGTTTTTATAACTAATGATACCAATTTCCGGCCTCTTTTCATAGCTGATGTGTCAGGTGTTTTAGCTCCCATGATCGCAGCTACTAATGATCCATCTGGTATTTGGCAGGGACTAACCTCATATGCTTTGAATGCAGTAATACGAGCATATCTTAGGTCATACCAGAAAGGGCTCTTACATTGGTTTCGAGTTGACTTTTCAATTAAATCAAGAGCATTTTTGTTAAGTTTCTCTTGTAATGTTTCTAGTAATTTGTTGACATCATTCTTTATATCATCACTCGCTTGAATAAGGAAATGATAAAGTGAAAACTGTCAAACATCACTGTGTTTAAAGTCGTTCTGATACTTCAACATTTCACAATTCATAAATTTCTTCAATAATTCCAGCCACAATATACACTGTTGTGTTAGTTACTGCTAATCTTTGATTTAAATTCTTGAAATCTTTTTACAGAATCTTGTTCCTGTATTTTTCTATGAAGCTCTTCACAGCACTGCTCTCTCACTGTTTGTCTTTCAGCGGGATCCACCCAAGACATCTTCGTTTTACTCAGATGAGGCAGGTTGGGGAAACTATGAGGCACAGCACCATCAACTACCTTTGGGTTTCTCAAGAGAACACCTCGCGCGTTCAATCACTTTTTCTTATATTTTCACTCCGTATTATTTCATTTTCATTAAAATGTATGCAGCACACGAAAGATCCTTTCGAAGGCTGCCATTTGGCTCTTGGTTTTGCCCTTGTCCAACGGCTACGAAGGTTTTCATCTCGTGGAAAAACAAAAGTAGAAACTAGCTTTTCTCCATTTTTTAATCTAGATTCATAATTTGATTTACAGCCAGGTACACAGCAATGTCGAGGCATCTGAAAGAAAATTGAACTTGTTACTTTGTTACCAATCAGCTCTAGAAACTGAATGGGTTATTAACAGAAGATTGTATGAAATTACTTAATAATACGTACCTTGTTCGATATCACAAGCTGTAAATATAATGTATAATAATGTTTTCTTGGGAAAAAGCATAAAGTTTCTTTTAATTTTCTTTAAAGTCATATCGAAACATGCACCGAAACAACAATTTATTTTAAAATGACACCTGTGTATTATCCGACTAAGTTTGCTTTGTAGGAAATTACTAGCATATTATTACCTCCCTAACGCCTACGCAAATAGGTCGCATAATCTGTGGTGTGACGTCATCTTAGATTCAGCCAATCCTGACTGTTTTACTGGAAGTGAAGCTGCGCACAATAGGTTGCGCGCGAAAAACGTGACACGATCACTAGATTTTATTCCTCATATTTTTTTCATGCCGGGCGCCTTATATGAAAATCGATTCTTAAGGAGTAAACTCCAAAAATAATCCTTATTATGAAGCCTTTCGATCGGTATGATAAAGCTACAGGGTATTTTTTTTCTCGTGTAGCGGGTTCGATTCCCGGTTCAACCATGTAATTATAAAAAAATCTGTGAATGCAGTTTAAATTGTTTTTTAAATTAAAATACTGTCTTCTTTCAGTAAAATGTTCCATCTACAATATTCGAGGTGCTTTCCCTCCATGTGGCATAGCCGTGGGACGCCCTGTATTACATATATTTCCGACAGTACCATACCTATGTATCTTAATTCTTAGGGTTCGGTACACCCAACGGGACCCTACTACAAAGCCTCCGTTGTCTGTCCATCTGTTTGTCTGTCAGCGAGCTGTATTTCATGAACCGTAATAGGTAATAGTAACCGTAATAGGTTAAACAAAACCGGCCAAGTGCAAGTCAGAAGCGCACACATAGGGTTTCGCACCATCATACTAGATGGCGCTAGTTTCTTGTATATATAACACGGTTTTTTGTATGGAGACCGTATTATTTTTCCGCTTTTCTAATTTTTTGTGTTTGTTGTTATAGCGGCAACAGAAATATACAATCTGTGAAAATTTCTACTGTCTAGCTATCACGGTTCATGAAATACAGCCTGGTGACAGACGGACGGACAGCGAAGTCTTAGTAATAGGGTCCCGTTTTTACCCTTTGGGTACGAAACCCTAAAAAAGAAAGGGGTCTCCATACAAAAAACTTTTATAGGTCTTTATAAGTATTTTTGACTTGGCTCTATCGTCAAAATGATAGATAATACATAAAAGCGTAAATCTTGGTTGATTTAGTAGATACTAAATCCTCACTAATATTATAAACGCAAAAGTTCACGCCACAACAGATAAACGGATCTGGATGTTTGGCAGGTAGACAGATTAGAATCTGGACATACAGGCAACTGTTTTCTACGCTCGCGAGCCGCTTGCGGCATGGGCACTACGCATCCTCCAAGACAGTCATAGAAACTATGTTCAAGCGAGCGAAGCCGCTGACAAAAGCTAGTTTCAATATAAACAACAAATAATAGAAATAAGTAACATCCATTGTATGACTTTCCTTTATGCCTGATCTTTTATTTGTACACAATAAACTGTTAAATAAATAAATAAAAAGAAACGGCCAAGTGTGAGTCGTACTCGCGCTAAGGAGTCCCAACTGGTTGACAAAAAGCATATTTTTGTCCGTCGTGTTGATGTCTATTGTTTGTAATGTAAATAGGTATCATTGTCATTATACTATGTAGGTATAGTTGTGTGGAAAGGTGTGGTGGTACGGAACCCTCGGAGTGCTAGTCCGACTCGCACTTGGCCGGTTTTTATTTAATCGATTATAATATTTTAGCAAACCAGAGATGATTTTTCATTTTCAACAAACTTCAAACAACTCGGCATTCCGGATCTGAATTTGTACGTTTACTATTTATAGCAAAAGTTTAGTATTCGCATTGAAAATTGAAAATAAAGCGAACACAAAATAAAATCGTGCTCAAAATAAAAATAATGAAGCAGCGAAGCTACGACGACGACGTTCAGAAGTTGCGATGTACAAGTTTCTTCAAATGATTTTCGATTTGCAAAGTTAAAATTGCTAACTGCTCCGGCAGCGCTGAGCGCTTTTCAGCGTTTTAGGCTGGTTTCAGAGCAGAGCGGACGATCCGGCTAGCGGGCGACTCCTGTCCACAGCATGCTGTGAAAACATACGTAGTAGTAGTAATTCAATGTGAAAACAGCATTCAGTTCACCCCACCTACAACACCCCATACAACTGAACAAAAATAAGTATCTACGTCCTAAAGTGGTGGTATGGGGCTTATCTCATTTTAACCTCAGTCACACCCTGGACACTTCATACAACGGGCCAGAAATGACATTACAAAAAACGAATGACGAAACAAACAAAATGGCGGCGTTATCCTATACGTTCGAAAAATAAACTGTAACCAATCTGTATCAATCTGGGTGACGAGGGGGTGAGGTCGCAATCTAGAGAGCAGCAGGGAGTGTTAATACTGTATGTTAGTACTAATATAATACTATGCCTCAGTTATTCACACTCGCAGCTACCGCCACTCGGCACCATTCAGCACCACTCCTAGTACCAAGCGGTTGTTGCGAGGGACGATAAATTGGGGAGAGTTGAGTGTCGTTTGTGATAGAATATAATATCACGGTTCTCATCAAGCAGGTAACGGGTTTCATACGAAATCAATGTCAGAAACAGTCCGCTTTATGTAGATATTTAAAGTTGAAGTTTGCAAAGAATAGGTAGTTTTTTTTAACTAGATCATTCAAAATTGCGTCCCACACCCTTGTTAGCGAGGTCATTTTTTTACAATTTAACACTGTGAGGGTAGACGCAGGAGTTCCTGCGATGCGCCGGCGGCGATGACACAGCGGCTTCAGTATACTCGCGACCACGGCTATCGAAGCATAGTCGAAACGTTGAGGTAAAAACAACATCAATACCTGCTCTGTTATATAAAATCACGTGTCCCGCTTTCAATTTGTTATAAACACTGTTTCTACTTGGTCTATATGTCGCATCCATCTGGTTATTTAACCGCGTCCGTAGCTCAGAGGCAAAGTTCACTGGCTTTACACAGGAGGTCGCGGGTTCGATTCCCGGCGGGGTCAATTGTAAGACTCGGTTTGGTTGGTGGTAGGGCATTTTCTAAGCCCGCCTGGCTAGCTACCACCATCTTATCTAAGTCTTGCCGCCAAATATCAATGTTGATATCATTGGTGTGTTCCGGCATGAAGTTAAGATAACCAGTTTCCCTATTGCGTTGGGGAATCTTAGTAAGCCCGCTTCCATCTTCGGCAACATCGTCACTTACCACCAGGTGAGATGTTGTCAAGGGTTTACCAATTGTGATTTAAAAAAAATCTGCCAATTGATTGGAAGGCTAGCCCGTTAATTTCAGCGACATTCAATTGAATGACTAAAGGACAACTGGCCAAGTCGTTGAATGCAACGTTCAACCACTTGACTGAACGTCATTTAGCCAAGTCGTTGAATGGGATATTCCTAATATACTCCGAATAAAAAACCGATCATTTGTTCTTCTTCGATTCTGCTATCCAAGGCGGGAGGACTGTATAATCAATCAAACCTGACCGAACCTAATACCGCTCGCGTGTAGCGTGCGTGTAGTTATTAATTGTGGATTAAAAAAACTACTGAGAATTAACTGTAAGTAAGTGAGCGAGCGAAGCGAGCGATATTTGTTTCGGTCAGGTTTGATTGATTATACAGTCAAATTAATTCGGAGTCAGTATTATTCGGAGTTTCGTAGTTTCGAACGCCGCTGTTTTGCAAAGCAGCAGCGCCGCTAAACGCTACACTCTACACGCTACACAATACACTACACTACGCCACGTAGATATTATACAAAGCGGCGCCTCATATAATGTGGCGTACTTTATTTCAACCGAATTGCAATCCAGCTAGCTTACAATCAGCCAACGTTCGGCCTAGTGATTCAATTGAATGTCGACGGGCTAGCTTTTCAATCAAATGGCAGATTTAACTAGATGGCTGCGACATATGTAAATGCTTTGTTTCTTTACTTAGTAGCTAACAGTATTGTTTGGTTTGATTAAAGTAGGTACAACATGCGTGGGCTACGTCCTTAAACTACCTGCGTCACATGAAGCGATCCAGCTAACTAGCGGCGCTATCAGTTATATTATTTAATTAACGTAGGTACAACATGCACGGGCTCCGTCCGCGTGAAACTACCCTCTTCACATGAAGCGACCCAGCGAACTAGAGGTGCCATCAGTTAAAAATTATTTAATTAACGTAGGTACAGCATGCAGGGGCTCCATCCGCGTGGAACTACCCTCGTCACTCGAAGCGACCCAGCTAACTAGCGGCGCCAACAGTTAAAAATTATTTAATTAACGTAGGTACAGCATGCAGGGGCTCCATCCGCGTGGAACTACCCTCGTCACTCGAAGCGACCCAGCTAACTAGCGGCGCCAACAGTTAAAAATTATTTAATTAACGTAGGTACAACATGCACGGGCTCCGTCCGCGTGGAACTACCCTCGTTACTTGATTGCGCAGGTAGTTCCACGGGGACGTAGCCCACGCATGTTGTATGCGTGGGTTACGTCCTCGTGGAACTACCTGCGTCACATGAAGCGTCCCAGCTAACTAGCGGTGCCATCAGTTAAAAATTATTTAATTAACGTAGGTACAACATGCACGGGCTCCGTCCGCGTGAAACTACCCTCTTCACATGAAGCGACCCAGCGAACTAGCGGTGCCATCAGTTAAAAATTATTTAATTAACGTAGGTACAGCATGCAGGGGCTTCATCCGCGTGGAACTACCCTCGTCACTCGAAGCGACCCAGCTAAGTAGCGGCGTCATCAGTTGAAATTAAATAAACTTAACGAAAAAATTTTAAACGATATATTTTCGTAAAAGTATGTACTGTAGTTAACTGATGACGAGGTAGGAGGATTAATATCATACGTGCGTCTCCGCTCCGTAGCTCCGTGCAGCCGGTCAGGAGCGCCTGCATTGCTCTGAATCCAGCCTAATATTATTTTGTTCGCCGCCCGCGCCCGCCTCCGCTGCCTAAAGGGATAGACTGCTTTCCGCAATTCCGATTTCAATATTTGCACAATTTTGAATGAACAGGAAACTTCAGTTTGATATGTAGGGTTAAAACTCTCAATCCATACGTTGTAAAAATATATATTGATTAAATTTACAATTATATTACTAATAATAATAAGTCTGTGCAATACAGGATCAGATGGTTAAGACGAACAACTATAGGAGGTTCATAATAAAAGACGGCACATTGGACGTTTGTCGGTTGTGCCGTCAACCAGGGGAGACCCTGCGTCATATAACCTCTGGTTGTTCCATGCTTGCCAACACTGAGTATTTGCACAGGCACAACCAAGCAGCCAGGATCCTACACCAAGAGATCACTCTAAATTATGGCCTCATATCTCGGTGGTTGCCGTATTATAGGTACACGCCAGAGCCGGTTCTCGAAAACGACCGTGCCAAGCTCTACTGGGACTGACCCATCATCACGGACAGGACGATTCTTTCCAATAAGCCTGATATCGTGATGATGGATCGGGCGCAGTCAAGGGTGTTTTGTGGTGGATGTCACTGTCCCATACGATTTAAACCTCGTGCAGGCTGATGCCGCAAGGACCAAGTACCTGGACCTGGCGCACGAGGTTACTGATATGTGGCAAGTGGAATCCACCGAAATCATCCCCGTAGTCCTATCCGTGAACGGGCTAATTTCAGCCGACCTTGAACGTCACCTAAGGCGGCTGGATCTCCGAGGCAGACGAATATATGCAGCAATATATGACGCTTTCTCTCCCCGTCGCACTGAACTCCAACCGACTGTGCTTCCGCTGGAGGTGCACCTGTCACTTTGCTTCGTGCCAAGTAAGCAAAGCAGAGTAGCTTAGGTTTTATATATTTTAATAATAATAAATTATTTCCAAAACATACATGCAGATTACAAGAAAATTAAATTAATAATTGAAAACGCTAAGCACGTTAAAAACCGACTTCCATCGCAATAACTTAGTACATTTTTGCATTATTATTTTTGGTTTCTGTAAATTTTCTAATAAATTACTACACCGATTTTGATAAAATTTATATGGGACCACACGGAATTTACTGGCTTTCAAATAAAAAAAGAATTAAAAAAATCTGTTCACCCAATCAAGAGTTCTGAAGTAACACACATAAAAAAAACATACAGTCGAATTGAAAACCTCCTCTTTTTTGGAAGTCGCTTGAAAAGGTAGTTAAGTAACACAAATTTTAAAAGCAAAAAATTAACATTTGTTAGCTAAGAGGCATTCCCTCTCCAGAAACTATCACTTACCTACGCTTGGGCATACAGTGAGGGCTGCTATTCCTGCCAACACCATAAGGCGAAGACAAGGACCAGTTACGGTAGGTCTTGCCGCCAAGACGCTTGTCCCGGTACCCTGCAAGGCGAGTGCCTCGTGGAAGAGAACCACTACCTACATGTCCAGGTAGGTCCCGGAGCTGTAGGCACGCTCACCTACCGCGGCTTTCGCTGCTGGCGGTTCGATCCCCGCTCGGGACGCCAGAGAAGCTGGCTCTCAGATATCCTACATAGCTAAGGGGCAATCGAAAGAGATAAATAAAAAAAATGGTAGGTACGTTCATAATTCTGCTCATTATATTTTAACGCTGAACCAAAGTATATACAGGGTGAAATTTTTGAACGCCACCTGGAGGGAAAGCACTCTACATACTGGAGATAGACAATTTTACTCAAAGGTAACATTGCTTTATTTTTAAAAAGAAACAGACCTGCATTCACAGATTTTCGAAAATTCGCTTGCCACACCCGGCAATCGAACCGGGTAAAATCCGAAAAAAAAACATCCTGTACTTTTACGGCATCGATTGATAAGGTCAATCATAAGGATCAAACCTCTCTAACAAACGTGGTAACTTAAATAAAAGGAAAACCATGAAATCTAAACTTTTTTAATTGAACGAAAAAAAAAGGGTAAATTAACTAATTAGTTGCTCGAAATGAGCTCCATTTTGTTGGATACAGAAATTTATTCTTTTAAGTAATTCATTTCCAGTAACTTTTAATATCGAGTTGTGATGAATAATTATAATCGTATTGTGCACCTCAGCTCTTAACTCGTTTACAGTTGCATAGGAATTTTGGTAAATTAGATTTTTTACATATCCTCATAAAAAAATCTAAAGGGGCGAGATCTGGTGATCTCGCAGGCCATCTGATTGTGCCGTTTGTACCGATACAGGTATTGAAATGTGGTGATTCTGTTGTTATGGGCCGGAGCACCATCTCTTCCTCAGGTAAAACATTTAACTCATTTCTAAGGAGATCCAGTATTTCAAGATACTTGACAGTGTTTAGATGACCTTCGTACACGTGGACTAACACAACTGTATTTCTCATAATTCTGCACCAGACGTTAAAAGAGAATCTCACTTGACTGTTAGTTTCATGAACACGAACAGGATTCACTCGAGACCAATAATGGTTATTGCGGCGGTTGTACATGCCGTTATTACTAAAGTTGGTTTCGTCACTCCATACAATGTTTCTCAAAAAAAGTGGGGTTACGGGCAACTTCTGTCAGAATGTTTTGACAAAATTGTAGTCGTCTCTCACGATCCCCAGAATGCAATTTTTGAACCAACCGACCTTCACGATAACATTTATACTTATACTTTTTCAGCACTTTAAGTACGCGAGTTTGGGTGGTTCCAATTTCTTCGGCAGCTTCTCTGCTTGAAGCCTTTGGATATGCTTCGAAGTATGTTAAAACACTTACATCAAAATCGGAATAGTCCTGCTGAGGACGTTGCTGTTGCCTTTTGTAACTACCAGTATTTTTTAAATTATCAACCATTCTCTTCAAAACAAATCGAGTTGCTACTTGTCGGTCCCGATATCTCTCTCCATACCACCGCATATCTAAATTCACATAGTGATTTAAAAAATAAGGATCCATTTAATCAAATTGTTCTTGATAAGCCATTATTACGGTGAGCTGACAAATATGAAATGATTTGTATAAACAATAAAATGTGACAAAAGACTAGTGCAAGGCGTTCTATTTCACTATTCTATTTTTAAATATTCCATTTTTAAATGTTGTGTCCAGCCAGCATTACAAACCTGTGCAAAATGCAATCTTCTTATCTAAATAGTTCTTCGTCATTGTAATAAATAAATGACGTCAACGATAATTAATAATTACTAACATAAATAATCTGATGGACCATTGAGTAAAAGTGCTTTATTTTATCCCATTGAATTTACAAGTTTAGATTTCAAGGTTTTCCTTTCATTTAATTTACCACGTTTGTTAGAGAGATTTGATCCTTGTGATTGACCCTATCGATCGATGCCGTAAAAGTACAGGATGTTATTTTTTCGGATTTTACCCGGTTCGATTCCCGGGTGTGGCAAGCGAATTTTCGAAAATCTGTGAATGCAATTCTGTTTTTTTTTTAAATAAAGGAATGTTTCTTTTGAGAAAAATTGTCTATCTCCAGTATGTAGAGTACTTTCCCTCCAGCGTTCAAAAATTTCACCCTGTATATTAGTACTAACTACAGTATGGACACTCCCTGCTGCTCTCTAGATTCCGACCTCACCCCCTCGTCTCTTAGATTGATCGAACGTATAGGATTTCCCCGCCATTTTGTTTGTTCCGTCTTTAGTTTTTTGAAATTTCATTTCTGGGCCGTTGTATGAAGTGTCCAGTGTGTGGCTGAACCTCACACTATGCCAAGCATATCTTGTGAGGGTCAAACTAAGAGATTACTAGACAGAACAGAATATGCTCTTACAGCAACAAAGACGAGTAAGTGTGTGTATGTTTGTGTTACCTCATTACATTACCTCGTCTTTACATTTTACTTTCTTAATCAATTCAAAAATCGAAGCCACTATACAACCTATTCATCTCACTTTTTAACCCCAGACGCAATAATAGGGGTGTTATAAGTTTGACACCAATGTCTGTGTGTGTGTCTATCTGTCTGTCTGTGGCATCGTAGCTCTTAAACGGATGGACCGATTTTGATGCGGTTTTTATCTACTCCATCCATACGTATCCTTACTGTATTAGAAAAAACTAAATACATCCTGGTCAAACATATTACCCTCCTATTGGGCTTCACCGGCTTAACCCATAGTTATTCCGTTTTATGTTAAATAGTTAATAATTAATAGTTAAATCCTTGGTTAGTTTTCATCCATGATCAGTTTTCCCATAGAGAACAAGTATTTTGGACTTCCTATACAAAGTGAGTCAAATCAGCTGTTCAATTTTTAAAACACTTAAAAAAAAATACGAACATACAGGGTTCATTGGAACAATTTGTTTAATTTCCGAGGGTTCCGTACCACCATCTGATATTATATTTGTGTTGTATATGCAACTACATTAACGTTGTTCTATTTACTATATACGACATCAACGAGAACGAGATCGACAGTAAAAAAAAAATATTTGTTTCGTTCAGCTTAGAGCGAAACAAACTCAAACTTGAATAATTTGTTGTTTTATTTAAGAATGTGCTCCATATTCACACTACGACTGTACCTGCGTGTGACCGTCTTCACGATAGAGCAAAAACAAAACCAGCCAAGTGCGAGTCAGAACCGCACACATAGGATTCTGTACTATCATACTAGATGGCGCTAGTTTCTTCACGTTTATAAAAAAACAACGTTATTTGTATGGTGACCCTTCTTATTTTTTCACTTTTTCTAATTTTTTGTATTTGTTATTATAGCGGCAACATAAATACATTATCAGGTGTGAAAATTTCAACTGTCTAGCTATCACGGTTCATGAAATACAGCCGGTGACTGACGGACAGACAGACAGACAGACGGACGGACAGCGAAGTCTTAGAAATAGGGTTCCGATTTTACCCTTTGGGTGCGGAACCCTAAAAATGAAGTTTGAAGAAAATACTTTTATTTTATGAAGGCAACCCCTGATAATTTTTTGTTAGGAAGTCCGTCGTTATGACGTATTTTGTGAAAACTTCAGTCGAATATCTATTACGGTTCGAAAACTACAGCCCTTTGAAGGTAGGACAGACAGACAGACGGACGGACGGCGTAGGCTTAATAATAGGGTTACGTTGGCACCCTTTGTGTACGGAACCATAAGCGACAACGTGCTGAATGCCTACAGCCTAATTGAAAACGCTAAACACGTTAAAACACCGACTTACATCGCAACAACTTAAAAAAAATTGCATTATTATTTTTGGTTTTTTTAAATTTTCTAGTAAAGTACTACACCGATTTTGATTAAATTTATATGGGACCACACGAGAAGCACTAGCTTTCAAAAAAAAAGAATCATCAAAATCGGTTCAACCAGTCAAAAGTTCTGAGGTAACACACATTAAAAAAAACATACAGTCGAATTGAGAACCTCCTCCTTTTTGGAAGTCGATTGAAAAATAGAAAGTGCCGTGGTAGGGGTAGCGGCGTGTTGCGCTTCTAAACAGAACACACGCCGGCTGGCATATGAATAGAATTAGCATTGCTAATTACCGCTCGACGGTGCACGCTGCTCGGCTCGAGGAGTCGCGCCCCTGCGTGCCTCGACGGTTTCACACTTACCTGAGCCGTCCTGAGGTTAGGAACAATCATGGGATTCTATTCTTTGTTGTACATGTTGTTTGGGTGTTAATCTGAACAGGAAGGTGAATAAATTGTGTATAAAATGAACAGTCAGCTAACGTACTTTCAAAACCAAGTTTGGCTTTGTAAGAAGTCATTTGTGGGGCAGTGTATAAGATTCTACAATAAAATTCCAGAAAATGTAACTAGTTTGTCAGAGAATAAATTCAAGACTCATGTCAAAAAAGTTTTGTGCTCTAGAGGATATTATAAAATAATAGATTATGTAAATGACAAAGATATATATGTTGATTCTATATCAAATACCATTACCTGAGACTGTAATCTGAATCATGACATTATTTGTAATATACAGTTTTTTTTTTGTTTTGACTATTTAAAAGTGTGTGTTAACACCTATTTGAAATAAATTGTTTTAAGTTTGAGTTTGACGCTTGCGCCCACGCAAGGGCCCAGACCAACACGAGCTATGGGTGTCGCCGTCAACGGATACATCTGGGTGGATATCTACATCATCAGGTAAAACTCTAAGTGCGATAAATGTTACATCTTAAAGTAAATAATAACTGTAATTACAGTTTACAGCCGTGGCGGTCGTAGCTCAGTGCGATTTGCGTGTTTGTGTCGATCGCGCATGTTAACTGTAGTTTAGTTAACCTGCGCACTTTTTTTTACTAAAAATTTTTGTGCGTTTGGCTACAACTCACTTGATGGTAAGTGACGACGTAGTCGAGAATGCTACACGCAAACTCAAATAACGCTTATTCACTCTCACTTTGAAAATACCCTAATAGTAGGAAAGGAGTTCCACTCCATCGCTGTCCATCATACACTAGCAGATCTTCAATGAACCGACCTTGACGAAAACCATATTGTCGATGACTAAGGAGGTCATTGTATTATCATATAATCTAGACGTAAAAAAAGCCAGTGGACCTGACGGTATACAAGCTATATAGTGCTAAAGAACTGTTCTCCTGAGTTGTCTCATGTTCTGAAACGTCTGTACCGCCTCTTTCTTGAAAGAGGAATAGTCCCAAAGTCCTGGAAGCTCGCCAACGTGCAGACTGTGCCCAAAAAATGTAGTCATGCATACCCGGCAAATAACCGCCCCATAGCAATCACCTCTGTTATCTGTAATTTTGTGCGTTTGACTTCATCTCACTCAGGATGTATTCGAAGATGGTACACGCAAACTCAAATAATACTCAAATACTCAAATAATACTCTCGTCATAAAGATTCCCACATTGTACGAGTCGGGAAGAACAGATGCAAGCAAGTAGTTTCACTCCATCGCTGTCCGCATAATAAACGAGGAAACGTAACGCTTCGTGAGAAAGGCTGAATATCAACAACAAAGGGGTGGAACCTCTCCCTGCGTCTCGTGAACTGAAGCAAAGATTCGAAGAAACTGAGGTAGAGGTAAAGAAATACCTGAACCCGGTGCTGCACCCAGATTATTTCCAAAACAACTTGTTTTCAAATACCTTATAAAGAAGGCATTCCATTGACTGTTGCCGAAAAAAAAGATTTTGATTACAAAACTTTTAGAAGGCGTGTTTTTAATTTAACTTTTTTCGTTGCAGAGTGCCCAGAGATGCCTTTTTTTAGATGTCGAAACAGTTTGCCAAATTGTGTTGGCGGCAGCGGCGTGTCAGATAAAATGTACTCTGAAAATTGTAACAGAAATCAATTCCGGTTCAGCAAAATACCACAAATATACAAACGTACGAGCACTACTACTACTTAAATTTAAACTTGCGGCTCAGACAGACCCAGAAAGCCCAAGTACCGCAGTGACTAAGTTCTTTGACCAGTGTGCGTTGCCAGTGATGACATACGGAGCTGAGACAATGGGCCTCATTAGAAGGCTCAAGGTCACCCAAATGGCAATGGAGCGTGCTATGCTCGGAGTTTCTCTGCGTGATCAGTAGGAGAACCAAAGTAACCGACACAGCTCTCAGAATTTGTAAACTTAAGTGGCAGTGGGCGGGGCACATAGCTCCTAGAACAGATGGCCGGGGCAGTAAAGTCCTCGATTAGCGACCGCGCACCGGAAAACGTAGCGCAGGCAGCCTTCCCACTCGGTGGACCAATGACCTGGTGAAGGTAGCGGGAATCCGCTGGATGCGGACAGCGCAGAACCGGTTGTCGTGGAACTCTTTGAGGGAGGCCTTTGTCCAGTAGTGGACGTCCTTCTGCTGATATGTGATGATGATGGATGTAGTCAAATGCACGGAGCCTCTCGTGTTTTTTAATCAATTTGGATTAGTTTGTTGCTAGTTGTAATTATTCATAGACAACACACATCAACCAGTTTTATGAACGTTACGTTATCGGGTTGCGTTCTTCTTCGCACAGAATGTGGTTCCTTCGAACTTTTATTTTTTGACAAATAAACATTCGCTATTTTTATTAATATTTCTGGACCTGGGTTGCAAAAAAACTTTAAATATGAATCAAAGTAATCCGAAATCATACGCTGAACAAAAAATTTGTAAGTAGCCTTTCTTTTAAAATCTGTGGTCAAACTCCACACGAGAGAAGTCGCGGACAAACAGTAAGTTAATTATTAAATAAGACGGCGATTGTCATTTTCCAGCAGGCAGTTTTTTGGTGCCTTTTTCAAAACAAAATTGTTATTGTTAATTAAATCAATAAATTAAAACGGAAAACGATGCGTAGGCAGGCCTGGTGAAGATCGCGGGAAGCGGCTGGATGTGGGCAGCGCAGGACAAGTCATCGTGGAAATCTTCGGGGGAGGTCTTTGTCCCGCAGTGGATGTTTTTCGGCTGACATAATGATGATGATGAAATCAATCCCTACTAATAATATTATAAATGTGAAAATGTGTTAGTTCGTTTGTTTATTTGTTTGTTTGTTACCTTTTCACGCTTCAACTCCTAAATCAATCTTGACGAAATTTGGCATGGAGGTAGCATTGTCACGGGAAAGGACATAGGCAACTATTTATCCCATGAAAACAGCATAGTCGGATGCAGTTCCCGAGGGAACTAAAAAAATATTTTTTGGGTGGTTTTGTTAACATCGCCATTGCTTGCTGCTCGTGCACCACTCACCCTCAAAGGCAGTCATAAAAACAATGTCCACGCGAGCGAAGTCGCGGGAAAAAGCTAGTAAATAATATATTTAGATAGTTTATGTATGACACGCTAAAAATAAGCGACCGTTCGACATGCAGCCTTTCGATTAAGAGTGTTTGACACGTTGATATGCGATAGTTGCCTACTCCGCATGACGCCCTGTCTAATATATCACCATCTGTATCAAGCCGGGGTTTATGGAGGATAATCCGCTAAATGAAATTAGCGACCAGAGTGATACTAATTAATTAGGGGATAATAAACGCATAAATAATGCGAACATCGGCCCCGCAGTAGCAGTGGTTTAATAAAAGGTACTTAGTTCGATATCCCGATATCGGCTCTTGGAACGGCTAATGAGTTTACACAGCTTACGTAGTTAACGTACTGTAACGGTCTTACTTACCGATCGCTTAAACGACGAAGGGAATATCATAAGGAAACCTGCTCATCTAATAAATCTGATGTGTATATCTAAAGGTCGCATTGCACATATCTGAAGGACGTAGGTGTGTGCTATGTACATTAGAAACGTCACAAAGTACTACTATATCTTGTCCATCATCATCATCATCAGAGCCGGAATACATCTACTGATGAACAAAGTGTCCTCATAGAATACCACTCAGTCGAGCCACATGCATCCAGTGGCATCCTGCGAGCCTTCCCAGACCATCAATCCACTAGGCAGGGAGCCGCCCAACACTACTTCTTTCAGCGATTGTCACTCGAGAACCTTTCTTTCTAATCGGTTATCGGTTCTGTTAGGTATGTGACCTATGTCCTTCAATACGTACAGTGTCACACGATAAAATTCCTTTCTAATTATAAGGAAGGAAGACAGAAAAAGAAGTCACCCATATTAATTGTCCGACATGATTTAAGAGGGGACTACTTATGAAAAATATTTCTCAAATTTATCTAACAACTTTATGATGCCTGGTGCTCGGCAACTTGGTGCGGGCTCATACGTTTTTCTGGGTTTTGCGGTAGAGGTGACAGGTTTGTGGTGCGATGAGGCCAAAGCTTTCAATAAGGAGCTCGGGCGGCGATTACGAAAGACGAACGCTGTCCCTCGTGCCGAGCCGTGCCTGGTGCAGCGCCAGCGTATCTCACTGGCACTTCAACGTGGAAACGCGGCCAGTGTGATGGGCATTTTCCACCGGGTACGATTCGGGGCGATTAGTATTAGCTAGAATTTTGTCATGTTTCTTTTTAATTGACATGTCATGTATAAAATATGTTAAATATTTTTTTAAAACAGTTGCTCGAAAAGTGGTCCTCTATATGCCAGTCAAGTGTGCGCAAAATTGATTTTACCGCACACGTGCTTTTACTTTAACACTTTTTTTAATGTCTAGCTCGGAGGAACAAGACATTTCTATCAAATAAAAAATAATAACCAAAGATACAGAATCTTCTTTAAGACTTTTGAAAGAAGAATTTTAAAAGAGATAGGTTGTTCCTCCGTAAGGTTAGTACATAACGCTAGCTGTTTAGATTATCTTTGGGTTATATCTTTGTGAAGAAAAGAAAAAAATTATGAATGAAGCCATCTATTCTATGAATATAGGTCATCTTTTCCATAGAGGTTTTAATGCTTAGTATAATAGTATCCCAAGCCTTATTTTAGTCTGTGTATGCGTACGTGTCATCATCATTACAGCTCATATACGTCCCCACGGAGGGGCTCGAGCCTACCCTGAATCAGGGCGATTAGGCCTTAGTTGACCACGCGGGCCCAGTGCGGTTTGGTCGACTTCACACACAACCTTCGAGTTTCTTCGCAGGCGTGTGCAGGTTTCCTCACGATGTTTTCCTTCACCGTTAAAGCAATCGGTAAGTATGTACGTAAGTTTTTTGAAAAACTCATTGGTACATTGGCCATCCAGATTTGAACCCGGTACCTCTGGTTAGATGGACCGAGTCGTTACCGGTTGAGCCACCGACGCTTACGCGTACGTGTGCTAACTAAAATATGGCGTAATATTCGTAAAACTGAATTGAGATGTTTTAGTTGTAAAAACTAATAAAATTATGAATTAGTTAATATATGTGTAACAAAAAATATACTCATATGTATGTATAAGAAAAAACAAAGTGAGATTACTCCCCGGACATTTAAAATAAGCCACAAGTCGCGTAAAATGAACATTTGGTTGCTGAAATCTTCATAGGTATATACCTACCTACCCATGTATTTTGTTTTTCTGTCACGGTCGTTTGTTTATTTTATCTGTTTTCTTACAACTGTATTGAAAAACGTAGTATGATACATGGATGTAAAAGGAAATAACAAACTCGTGACGATGGTCACTCGTTTGTTATCGACCTCTTTACCACCCTTGTATCATTATTAACTATAGTACATTACAGAAAATAATGTAGAAATATTAGTGTATTTTAACTGCCTAATAATATAAGTGAAACCAACGTTTACAAAGCCCTTTGAATACCTAATCATCATTCAAGTAACCTGAATCTCTTGCTGTAGACCCTACGTTTTAACCGTACCTGTCCCATGGTTAAGCCGTGCGATTTAGACTCACTAAGTTGTTTAATTTCGCAGAATGAGCCCTTAAAACGACCCTTAAGTCTTACCTGCAAAACTATGGGGCTATGTTAGAGCCTGCTGAGAAAGCTTTAAGGGACTGTGATGAAAACCGTGGTTGAGAAGAGATTGTCTGAAGATTCAATCGTGAGAGGCAAAGCAAGTTTAGAAAAGTAAAGGATGAGTTAATTAGAGCTACAAGTACGTCGTAGGTCTATTAAATAGCCTCATGTTTCCCATAATATCATTAACCCTGCACTGGTCGCGCGGATTACATATGTAATCCATGGTAATTAAAAATAAAATTATTCGTAAACAGTTCAAGTGTGTTACACAGGACTCCGTGTACTTTCTGTATGATAACCCCCACCTCAACTCTGTTCATTGCAAATATGTATGTAGTTCCTGTTTAGAAAATAAAAAGTGATTTGTTTTCGCAATAAGCGCTAACGCGTAAGACGATTTATAAGAAGTTTGTGATTTGGTTTATTTTAATAAATCTGTTCATTATTTTGTTTAGTTTCCAATTATAATTTAATTTTTAGATAAGGTTACTTGCCATTTTGCAATAAAAAAAACCTTAAATGAATTTTATTAAAAAAAAAATTGGCATACATATGTAATGCACGCGACCACTCAAGCACAGTATATATATTAGTACACTCAAGTGTTTTTGGGGGCGCGACCACTGCAGAAATTACCTCCGTAAGGTAGAGCGGTCATGGAGGATATTTCATCATAGTCTAGGGGACACTCTATATGAGGAAGGTCTCTCGTAATGGCTTTGGGCTATTTTACTCTATTTATTGGGGAGTAGCTTTTGCCAGCGGCTTCGCCTGCGTGGATATTGTTTTCATGACTGTCTATGACGGTGAGTGGTGCGCGAGTTTCAAGTGACTCGTGAGCGTAGTCATAAGTTTTCTCCAGATCCCTCGGGAACTATATAAAGCTATTCTGATTAGTAGTCTATTTTACTTCCCAGCCCCTCGACTATTTCTATGCAAAAAATTACGTCAATCCGTTCCACCGTTGCGACGCCTACGAGATGCGTAAGCGTGGAAATAAGTTTTCACCAAATCCCTCGGGAACTATGTCGAGCTATGCTTATAAGTAATCTGTGTCATTTCTCATCTCTGACCTCTGTTCAACAAATCACAATAATCTGCTGCTCTGTTGCGATGTTAAATAAATCAACCAAAAAAACCTTTTTTTCCATAATGAAGTTTTATTTATTTACTTTAATTGTCTTTCGAATGAGAAAATCATAGAACGACTTTGTCGTGTAATCTCGCTGGTGACTATTATCATATTTATTGTTCTCCCTAATATCGATTCTTACATTTTAATATCCGTGCGTAGCGTAGGCAGGCCTCCCACGCGGTGGACCGACGACCTGGTGAAGATCGCGGGAAGCCGATGGATGCGGGCAGCGCTGGACCGGTCGTCGTGGAAATCCTTGGGGGAGGCCTTTGTCCAGCAGTGAACGATTTCCGGCTGATATGATGAATACGAGTATCCGTGCAATGAGTTCTGAACTAATTTTATCTATTTCAGAATTCATATTGTAACTAATAGGTTTTAAATCATATTATTTAATTTGAGATTTTTAATGTTATTATATTATCAGATATAATTGTATTGAACACAAATTGCAAACAAATTGTATTGTATTGGTTTTGGAACGAAATGAAAGAAATGACTCTCATACACAGTTGGCTGCTTAGCTCATCAAAAAAGTCCCAATGAACCAATGAGTTTTTCGAAACTTACGTACATTTACTTACCGATTGCTTTAACGGTAAAGGACAAAACATCGCGAGGAAACCTACACATCTGATTCCAGATGTGTATGAAGGTCGCGTTGCACACGTCCGTATGTGTAAATCTTAACGACCTACACGTGACCGAGGGTGATGCTAAGTGCAACACCAGGCAACCGCCGTCTATCCCTTGGATAGCACGATTAATTGTGCCACGCGATAAGAGGGAAGAGCTCAACAATTTATATGGAAACCGAGGTATGGAAAGCGCCTTACCACCTTTCCACCTTTATACCTCTCTCACAAGAGTATAAAAATGACATACCCAATTAATTTCAAACAAAAGACATCAACGAGATAATTATTTTTTGTTCAGTTCAGACTCCTTTAAAGCAACTACCACTCGGACTTGGCCGGTTTTGTACTATATCACACCAAGTTCTACGCTTTTATCGCTTTGACGATGGAGCGAAAACAAAAAAACTTTTCAAAAACACGTTTCTTATTAGAATACCTCCCTTATTTTGTAATTTTTACTATTTATGTAAATCCCCTATAACCTAAATGTGAAAATTTAGCCAGCTACTTATTACGATTCAAAAGTTACACCCCAAAAAGTACAGAACTTCAAAAAAAATAGTTTTCAGGAAAATTTTGTAACCAAAGTAGCTTAGATTCATGAGAAGAACGATCTCTTGCGAATAATTTTTGGGTTCATTTCAAACAGCTCTGTAAAAAATAATATCTTCTTATAATACATAATTAGTATTTCATTACATTAAAACAGTGTTTTTCAAACTGTGGGTCGGCCCCCATTAAAGTCGCGAAGCTTTACTCGGGGGATGCAAAGACAATCTAATTTAGTGCAGTAATACTAACACACTTATAGGCACATCAGCTATACTTTAAGCTTCCCGCCTGTTACAACATAATAATAATAATATTTTGATGTAAGTCCCATAAAAAGAAATAAACGCAGTTTTTAAATCACAAAAATTTTGTTTGTTTATGGCCCCAGGGGGTCGCTAGAATTTTTTAACTTGTAAAGGGGTCACTTACTCAAACAGATTGAAAAACACTGCCTTAAAAGTCTAAAGAAATTTGGCTCGGGATATAGCTATAGGAAAGATATACCATAAACGAAGTAACAAGATTAGAACATCTCATATTGAACAAATTATAGAGCCTCTGTTGGCTAATATGTCCAATACCCCCGATAATATAATTGTTACCGGCGGCGGGTTAATATTGTTAGGCGCTGTCCCCGCGCAAACCGCTGTAATGCCACGTTCACACTAACCTTTCAAATTTACAAATTTTTATTGAAAGTAAGGTGCATAGTCACACTCTTTCTGATAGTCATGAAATAGTAATGGCATTACATAATGTCAAATATTGTAACAAAAAAAATTAAAACAAACAAAAACGATGACTGACTCTCGCGTCATACTCGTGGCCGGATGCTGTCCGTGTGAATTGGCCTATCCTTTTCAAAAGTATTATTGAAAAATTCAATAATTTTAATAAATGACTTCTCATGTCATTTTTTTCATGTTCTCATGACATTATTTTATTTATTTTGTTTCTATGATTTCATTTTGAATTTATGTAATGTAATCACTATTTTATAATCATCAGAAAAAGTGTAATGTGCACCTATTTTGAAATTTAAAATATGGAATCGTCAAAATAAAGTTGATGTAAAACAAATAATGTCATTAGAACATGAAGACAATATATGACACGTTACAATACATTACAATAATTATGTAGGCCAGTTCACACAGACAGCAGCACAGTCACTCTCACTAACAGTACAGTAGACTCTCACTAATCCGGCGCTATTAAAAACCGAGGAGTGCCAGATTATGGGAAAGTTCGAACTATATGTAGGGGATTTTATAGGTAAACTCAATGTAAACAAAATTAATCCTTAATTAAGATCTGTTATTTGGCAACGCGAAGAGGGTGGGAGTCAGGATGCTGGACTACTGGACGTGCCGATGTAATGAGGTGTCGGATTAGTGACACTCTACTGTATTAATCACTGGAAAAATACGCAATTAATACGTAATTGAAGTTGTTTTTAACGTTGTCAATTAGTCTCTCTCTTCTTTTAAAGCGCGAGAGAATTTTAACTATGCTATCCTTAAAGCACTTGTCACGTGTAGGGCATTTGGATATACAACTATACGTTATCAGATACGGAGGTTTCCTCAGGGTTTTTTTGGTAAGTAAATGTACGGAAGTTTCGAAGCGAGCGGGTCGAAGGCTCTTCTTTGTGGTATCACCGAATGATGATGCAAGCTTTCGTGGCCAGTGTGAAGCCGCCTGCGGCCCTCCAGCGGCAGCGCGACGTGGTGGCCAATAATTTCATTACGCCGCGCCGGCCAGAGGCAGATAAATATTTGCGATATGAACACTGTCCCTGATTAACGATGCCGCAGCGCCGCACCAGTGCGTGCTTCACCCAGTATCGATATATCGATATTGATGAAAATATTTATTTCTCTAAGTCTCTCTTACGAGTACCTTGCTTCACTCTGAAACGTTGGGTATGTGGCGGTCGGTGGGCGGTGGGAACTTTATGTTATGTTTTAAAAAGAAACCAATAAGAGACAAATTTTATCTAATCTCTAGTGCAACAGTGGATGTCCTCTATACTGATGATGACGTGTCGCAAAAATGCGGCAACGACAGTTAATGCGAAGAACAAACTGAAAAACGGTTTAGTCCATTTGAAGAATAGTGGCAACCGTCGCATATAGGACTTCAAAAAATTCACTGATCCCATCTAACGCATGAACTTTAGAGTAAATTTAAAAATAATTCAGACAAAATTTGTTTTTGACTCGAATATATTCTGATTTTTTTTTCATTTGATACTAATAGCTTTTTCCCGCGGCTTCGCTCGCTTGGATATAGGTTTTATGACTGTCTTCGAGGGTGAGTGGTATACTAATCAGCGTCTTTCAAAAAAAATCACATCCATCCATTGCTCCGTTGCGACGCCGACGTGCGCGAGCCTGGAAATGAGTTTTCCCTAGAGTCCTCGGAACTATCTCAAGCTATGCCAATTAGTAGTCTATACCATTACCCACCCCTTCAACCATCTCTGAGCAAAAACTCAAAAAAAACCATTGCTCCATTGCGATGTTAAAAAATCAACCAAAAAAAGTATTTTTTAAGTTCCCTCAGACACTGCTTCCGACTATGCTATTTTCAAGAGATAAGTATTATATGTCCTTTTCCGTGATACAGCCTACCTCCATGACAAATTTCGTCAAAATTGGTTGAGGCGTGAAAAGGTAACAAACAAACACATTTTTTTATATTTATAATATTAGTAAGGATATTTTTTCTTACATAAAATTCCTTTTCAATACCCACATTTTGATACTTAAATCATTAAGATACCCTTAACACTTTCAGAGTAATCGTCTTATATGTCACACTTTTGCTGAAAAATGTAACGAAATGGACAAAAATGTGTGCTTTGGCCTTTTGCGCGTTTTTGGTGCCTTGCGTCGAAACCAACTGAGCGAGCTGAAAAAATATACACGTGTCATAAAACCATGCATTATCCGATAGAAAAAAGTCCTATGCTTAATATATTTTGTTTACGCCCTTTCCTTACTTTTACTCTATAGCAAATTGCAGCATAGTTTTAGCGTACAAAAGGAGCAATTAGACAGATAGACACAGTTTTAGCGTACAAGAGGGACAATCGGATAGATAGACACAATTTTAGCGTACAAGAGGAACAATCAGACAGATAGACACAGTTTTAGCACACAAGAGGAACAATCAGACAGATAGACGCAGTTTTAGCGTACAAGAGGAACAATCAGACAGATAGACACAGTTTTAGCGTACAAGAGGAACAATCAGACAGATAAAAACAGTTTTAGCGTACAAGAGAAACAATCAGACAGATAAACACAGCTTTAGCGTACAAGAAGAACAATCAGACCGATAGACACAGTTTTAGCCTACAAGATGAACAATCAGACAGTTAGACACAGTTTTAGCGTACAAGAGGAACAATCAGACAGATAGATACAGTTTTAGCATACAAGAGGAACAATCAGTTATCAGACAGATAGACACAGTTTCAGCGTACAAGAGGAACAATCAGAATGATAGACAAAGTTTCAGCGTACAAGAGGAACAATCAGACAGATAGACATAGTTTCAGATTTATAAATATTAGTCAGGATTTCATCGACGATTAATGACTTGGCCATCTCTATAGCACAGTCGCAAAACTGAAATTCTATAGCACTGTCGCAAAGCTGAAATTAAATTTACAAAATGAAAACCGTTAACTTATCGAGTTTTGTGAATAAGAAATTGATGAATGGCTTTAGCGATGCAATGTAATTACTTCGGGTTAAAGCGACCGCGACCGTGAAACAGATGAGATATTTAATCATTTAGAATTTTTGCTCACTTCATTCATTCGGGTTATCCGGCTTCCGGGCTTCCTCCGCGGGGGGTTGTTTGTATCAAAGTTAAATGCGCCGCCACACAACCACGCCACGTAGCGGGTCTGGGTTTTTGTTAAATTAAACAGTCCGCTTAACCGCTTAATACAGCGGACGCCGCCCGCGCTGACCGACCTACCGACCTATCGTCGTACAACACGTGTAGGAATTCCCATGTCCTATTTGTTACGTATACGATAGCGCATAGCGGTCACCTACGGCATTGTGTGCGCAGAACAAATCAGGGTAAAGAAAAAAATAATATGTGCCAGTGTATAATTATGCGTTTCATGATTCATAGCAGATTATTCCTCTTTGTGGTTTTATGATTTTAAATCCTTTCAGCCTTCGACAGGACTGGGGAAACAAACATTTATTTCACCTCATAAGTAAGAAATTGATAGAAAATTTTAACCGCATCCGTGGCGTAATGGTTAGTCCATTCGCTTCACACCAGGACGTCGCGGGTCTGATTCCCAGCGGGGTCAACTTTGTAAGACTCGGTTTGGTTGGTGGTAGGGCATTTCCATAGCCCGCCTGGCTAGCTACCATTATCTTACCTAAGTCTTGCCGCCAAACATCAGTATTAACAGCACTGATGTGTTCCGGCTTGAAGATAAAATAGCCAGCTCCCTATTGCGTTGGGGAATCTTGATAAACCTGCTTCCATCTTCGGCATCATCGTCACTTACCATCAGGTGAGATGATGCCAAGGGCTTATTAATTGTGTATATAAAAAATGAAAAAATACATAGGAAAATAAACGTACGTACGTATATACGTAGTACTTATCAATAAATTCTGAGTACACATTACATAGAGCGTAGGTGGCGTAACGGCTAGGGCAGCCGCCTCCTGTTCGGGAGGTCGTGGTTCTAATCTCACCTCGTACCAATGTGATTTCGAATTTCGATTTTATATGTACGTTTATCCGACGCGGTGAAGGAAACATCTCGTGAAGAAACTCGAAGGTTGCGTGTGAAGTCGACCAACCCGCACTGGGCCCGCGTGGTCGACTGGCCCGATCGCCCTAATTCAGGGTAGGCTCGAGCCCCTCGGTGGGGATGTATATGAGCTGATATGATGACTACATACATGCCTAGTACCAACTCTACAATGGAACACCTATATTTTTACAGCTAACTCACTTACTACCTACAAAGTTAGGGCGGCCATCGGCACGTACTATGACGCAGCCAGCTGACGTCACCGACTGAGTTTAGTTGGCCAACTTAGTGCAACTAAGTCGCCAACTTAGTACTCACTTAAAGTTGGACGGCGAGAAAATACTTAATATAGACTCACGCTGGCCACAAAACATGTGGAAACTCCGTTTGTGTCGCGACTCAGGTAGGTAGGAGTACATATAAGCACGTGTGAAAGTTCGTACCTACCTACCTAGTCTAACTTATTGTCATCATCATCATATCAGCCGAAGGACGTCCACTGTTGGACATAGCCCTTCCCCAAGGGTTTCCACGACGACCACCGGTTCTGCGCTGCCCGCATCCAGCGGCTTCCCGCGACCTTCGCCAGGCCATTGGTCCACCGAGTGGGAGGCCTGCCTACGCTAAGTTTTGGTGCGCGGTCGCCACTCGAGAACTTTACTGCCTCAATGGCCATCTGTACTACAAGCTATGTGCCCACCTACTCTAATTGTAATATCAAAATTTAAAGTTGCGCAAATTTTAAATTTATTAATTCAAACACGCTATGTAATATGCGCTTTAAGTACATTCTTAAGAAAAAGACAGGAAACGCGTGATTTCAGGATCGCCAAAAAATACAAAATAATATGTGTCTGTGTCGTTTCATTACTAGTGAGTAGTATTTTTAGGGTTCCTTACCTCAATAGGTAACAACGGAACCCTTATAGGATCACTTGTGTGTCTGTCTGTCCGTCCGTCTACAGGAAATTTGCTCGGTAACTACTGGACAGATCGAGTTGAAATTTGGTACTAATATGTAAGTCTTATGGCTTTTGTTCAGCAGTGGACGATTTTCGGCTGATATGATGATGATGATGATGTAAGTCGGTGACAACTTGTAACGGAAATAATTAAATGTTAAACTTTTAAAACTTTTTAAATTTAAATTTTTTTTTGAGGGTAAATTAGAAAATAAATAAAAAGTTTCGTAAAATATATTGTGTGACATAATATCAAATAAAAAGGCTTGTTTTGATAATCTCAAATATATTTTGTTTATAATTATTAGATAAATATTTGTGAAGTTATTTAAGATAATAGGCGATAATTGACTATTCCCCCCTTATCTCCGAAACTGCTGTACCTAAAATCTAAATAAATCACAGTGTATGAGGTTGAATCCATAGATTATAGGAAAATCTACGAGAAAATCTAAAATCCCTCCGTCCCCACAAGAAAATTGAAATTTCATTAGTCCAGAATTTAGACCTCTATTTACCTATAGCAAAGTGAGATGTCTTATTCTTTTGGTGCTTAATTAAAGTTTTAGCGCGGGACCCTGTATGTGAGACCCCAAGTCACACTTGGCTGGTTTTTTTAATTGCATCAATCTTTTAACACACTAAGAGGCACAGAACACAAATCTGATACAGCCAAGTGACTACACCACCGTAGTCGTTCTAATTTGTCTAAGCCATAGTCGGATAAATAACATCTCTTTGGCGTTAGTACTAATACATCTAAACTTTGTCTTTAGTCTGAGGGTTGCTGGCTGCTTTCGAACTATAAACCTGATTTCCTTCGTCATTGGCAGCGCGGCGACGGCGGCGCTGTGATTAAAACAAGTAAATCGGCGGAAAAGCATAAGTTTGCGTCACAGCATTCCCTACTCTTTGGACACGGTTTTAGACATCGAGTGTATCTATTTAAAATAATCATAACCTTATCAGCTCATATACGTCCCCACAGAGGGGTTTGAGCCTACCGTGAATTAGGGCGATCGGGCCTTAGTCGACCACGCGGGCCCAGTGCGGGTTGGCCGACTTCACACACAACCTGCGAGTTTCTCCGCAGGTGTGTGCAGGTTTCTTCACGATGTTTTCCTTCACCGTAAGGGCGTCGGATAAACGTACATATGAAATCGAAATTCGAAATCACATTGGTACGTGGCAGGTTTTGAACCACGTCCTCCCGGACAGGAGGCAGCGGCCCTAGCCGTTACGCCACCGACGATCACTAATATTAATTATTATTTTGATTTCCTTGCTTTGTTTGAGTAAACCACTATGCAGGCCTTGACAGGAACAGCAATTGCTGGATTCGATTATTAACGGCCTCACCTGCGTCTCAGCCTTTAAACTCTACTCATTCAGCACTTTCCCGGCCTCTGCAGTTACTGTAGGTACCTACTTATGTAATTGCACATTCGAAATAATGTTTTATTTAAAATGAAAATCTTTTTTAAACTTATTTTTATTAATTGACGACAATTTAATTTCAGAATTGTTATGAGCCTAGTTAACTTCATATTGCATACGGCTGTGAAGGTGTATCATTGTGATCTTTCTGTACTCATTCACATCTTATTCTTATGCAAAATTGAACAAGTTTTTTCTGGGTTTTTTTCTGATTTATCGTTCCATCCTCATGTAATAATTACAGTTAGTTATATATAAAAAGTAATATCCAGCATTCCAGCCAGCAATAAGTAGGGCAACTTGGTAATATAATATTATTGAAAGAAATAATCCGTTGGCTATGTACATAAATGTTAGTATTAACGTATGTATGTACGCATCGTTATATCAGAGTGAATCTGGTTTTAATGCTCTAGAATCAAATCAAATCAAAATAATTTAATTTAAATAGGTGTTTACACACACTTTTAAATAGTGAAAAAATACTTATTGTGTATTACAAATAATGTCATGATTCAGATTACAGTCTCAGGTATTTGTTATAGAATCAACATTATATATCTTTGTCATTTACATAATCTATTATTTTATAATATCCTCTAGAGCACAAGCATTTTTTGACATGAGTCTGACAAACTAGTTATATTTTCTGGAATTTGATTGTAAAATCTTGTAAACTGCCTCTAAAATGACTTTTTAACCTTACTTACTTATGAATGATTCTATATTACACTTAGGTAGGTTATTTATGCATTTTTCCCGGACTACTTTTTACACATCGCACATGATCACCTGGCCCCAAATTAAAGGATTCCCTGTTCAATGGGAGCCACAAACCGATATACATTCACATATATAGGTACGTTTAAATTACATAATATAAGTATAATATATAGGCCAGACAATAGCAAACAAACTCGTTTCGTTTGTCACTCGAATGTTTGCCCTGAGAGCTTTAATTAGGTACCAGAGGACAACACCGGCAACCTGCCACCGTCGCCATGACAACCAACCACGACCATTCTGGCACGAGTAGGTATACGGCTACACAGAGAGAGGTATCGATTTGTTTGAAAATGCATTAAAAAACCGGCCAAGTGCGAGTCGGAAGCGCACACATAGGGTTCCGTACCATCATACTAGTTTCCTCATGTTTTTAAAAATCCCCTTTTTTGTATGGAGTGGAGACCCTCCTTATTTTTTCACTTTTTATAATTTTTAGTTTTTGTTCTTATAGCAGCAACAGAAAATTACATCATTACCGATTGATCACCTTCACACCAATTAAATCCTACAATGTGATAAGTGAGTCCGCTCTGTACGTAGGCCCACCCCTTTTCCTTTTTCTCCCCTCCTTGGGGTCCGGACAGAATATCAGCGCTGTGGTTTTAGATAATAAAACCACAGCACCATGCTGAGTCTTGGACCTATTTAGCATAAAATTTAATTTTAGTTTTTAGTTTTAATCTTTAAGTTTATTTCAATTGTAATTATTGTAAAAAAAATATTGTTATTATTATTCTATTTATTTTTTGCCGAATAAACTTTATTTATTTCTTTCTTTCTTTCTTTCATCTGTGAAAATTTCAACTGTCCAGCTATTACCGTTCACGAAATACAGCCTGGTACAGACAGACAGACAGACATACGGACCGACAGCGAAGTCTTAGTATAATAGGGTCCAGTTTTTACCCTTTTAGGTACTTTTGGGTACGGAACCCTAAAAAGCTAAGATATACACTCGCAGCAAAGAAAACAGGTCGGTAACAAAAACCTCCATAACTTCCAAAATATTGTAACTAGTTTTATGAATTATAGACAATTTTATAACGCTTAAATAAAACTAAGTAATAAAAATTCTAATTATAAAGTTTATTTTGAATAAAAGTAGCTTAAGTAAAAATTACAATTTTATCACTACATTTAGAAAAATGTATTACGGTGTCAAATGTGCAATTGTGACACTTTTGTATTACCACGACGATCTGTTAAAATAGCTGTTACACGGTTTGGCATGCTTACCACCACGATCTGTTAAAATAGCTGTTACACGGTTTGGCATGTTTACCACCACGATCTGTTAAAATAGCTGTTACACGGTTTGGCATGCTTACCACCACGATCTGTTAAAATAGCTGTTACACGGTTTGGCATGTTTACCACCACGATCTGTTAAAATAGCTGTTACACGGTTTGGCATGCTTACCACCACGATCTGTTAAAATAGCTGTTACACGGTTTTCCATGCTTACCTCGACGATCTGTTAAAATAGCTGTTACACGGTTTGGCATGCTTACCACCACGATCTGTTAAAATAGCTGTTACACGGGTTGGCATGCTTACCACCACGATCTGTTAAACTAGCTGTTACATGGTTTGGTATGCTTTCCACCAGATTTCTGAGCCAATGCTGAAGGAATATTCTCCCATTCCTCTGTCAGTGCTTCTTTCAGTTCACGAAGCGTGATTGGAGAGGAATTTCGCTAGCGTACACATCGTCCCAGTTCATTCCAGGCATGCTCGATGGGGTTCAATTCTGGGCTGCGTGCTGGCCACTCCATGCGTGTGATAGTGACATCGTCAAGGTAGTCAAACACCATCCGAGCTGTATGGGGACGAGTGTTATCCTTACTAATATTATAAAATACTAATATTATAATGTTGGATGTACGAATATTTTTGTTATTCTTTCACGCAAAAACTACTGAACGTATCTGATAGAAGTTTGGTAGATAGACAGATCAGAACCTGTATTAACAAATAAACTATTTTTTTCCACGCTCGCGAACTGTCCGAGGGTGCACCTCGGAGACAGTCGTAGAAACTATGTTCACACGAGCAAAGCCGCTGACAAAAGCTAGTCTTGCATAAAGATGGCGTTCCCGCCCAAGTTTACTAAAAATGGGCCAAAGTACTCATTTAAGATTTCATTCCCGTATCTGCAGTTAAATTTCCATTATTGATCACCCCTAGCTCGGTGCGGCTTTCGAAAGAAATTACAGCCCACACGTGTATGGAGCCTCCCTCCGACGTTTGACACTTTCTCTTCAATGCAAGCTTGGTTATAGCGCTCTCCTGGTCTTCTGTAGACACTTTGCCTCCCATCGTGCTTGTATAGCATAAATCTCCACTCGTCCGAAAACATAACTGCTGACCAGTCTTCGAGAGTCCAATTCATGTGTTCTCTAGCGTAACTCAGCCTTGAATTTCAATGGCGGATCTAAATGGCTTCAAGTATGTTTCAACAAGACTTCGCCTCACTGTACACGTGTCGGATTGCTCCCTCCAGCACGAAGAAGGTGATTTTTAGATTTTTGGCTTTGAAGAAGCTATTTGAAATCGATTTTTCAATATTGTTGCCACAATATATCGATCCTCCCGCACTGTCATGCACCTTTTTTGCCTATTCCTGGTCTCGCTGTATATAACACCGAATGCGCCCGTCTTCAAGCATTGTCAGAATTCTGGTACACCTTTCAGGGGTTAGTGACATGTTTTAACTGAATTTGATCAGTATAATGAACTTCTGCACCAGAAATGCCCTATTTATAAGACAGAACAGAAACACAAGAAAAACAAATGGTTCTAAATTTGATGTGCAAATTTTGAAAATCGTTTTTATTTTATATTTATTATTAATACAAATACCAAAAAAAAAAGGTTTTTACTCCTTTATTTATTCGTAATGAAATAAACTTGAATTTAGTTTTTATTTTAAAAGGATTGCTTAATTTTTTTTAAATATATCGCATTTTTATAACCGGCCCGTTTTCTTTGTAGATACAAACCTTTCACGATAAGAAGTCCCCTGATACTAACTGTGGACAGGCTCTTTTTGACAGGAAACTCATTTGAGTTCTTTATTGTCAACCTACCCCCTGCTGCCGGTGCCAACCACAGGAGACTAAAAAAAGAAGATAGCAAGACACTTATGACCATGACTAATACAAATAGGTACCTACACTTAGCAAAATTATTTTTTAAGTTTATTTTAGGGACAAGTTTTTAGAGTTTTACGGTAGCTACGTGTATGAACTGTCCAACTGTCCTATAACATAATAAAGATCCCGAGACAGACTGACAAGAGCTCTCGAACTATTTACATAGGTATTAGTATATTATGGGATATCAAAGATGAACACAAAACTAGATTGCCGAGCTGGAATCTTGGCAAGGTGGCGGCATGCGGCACCAACAATAGGCGTTTCGGTGCCATTGTGTGCCGCGCCGTTGCAATGGCGTCTTGATTTGAATAACAAAGGCTGCTACATGCACCGGAATAATTAGCCGGCAGGTGAATTAGTGGCAGTCACTGTAGCCGACGGGGCCGACTACTGCACTATGCTAAGTGCTTACAAACACTCTCGTTATCAAACCATATACGTCCCCACTGCTGGAGCACAAGTCCCTTTCTAAACTCGGAAAGGTAAGGCCATTAATACACCACACCGGGAGCCAGCCAAGTCCGCTTTGGAGTTTGGTGGCGAATTCCACTGTCGTCAGCAGTTTTCAAATAGGCCTCTGACAAGGATTTACGACAACAGCAACCACCAACGGCTTAAAGTGTTTTGCGAAGCAAGGGAACGATTAAATAAATGCGAGAAACACTAACAGCCAAACTCAGTTATAGTTGTGCTTATAATAGTTTACCTGAGTAATCGGCGCGACCATAAACTGGGACAAGATGATTATACCAACATAAAATCGAGTTGTTTGTAAATGGCCATAAATGTAACAAAACGTGGAGTGTTTTCTCAAAAATAAACTAGCAGCAATTTGTATTTAAGTCTTAAATAAACTTACACACAGTTATTAATACACGGTTACTAAAAGAGTGGACCTCGCTGGAATGTGACCCCTCTTCCGGTTCGCCGCTCACCTCCCCGCGTTTTCCTGTCGCGTCAGTACGGTTCGAATCTTTGTCACCGATACGCGTCTAATTTCGTCTATTGACATAACGTTCAGTTTTTTAAATTAAGTTTTTTATTAAATTGTAGGCCTCATACCAAATGAATACCGCTGTGTCCGGTCTTATTATTATTATTATTATTCCAATTATGAAGTCTAACAAAACATACAACAGAGTTTTCATAATCATTTGTTTAAGTGTCATAAATATTCTTAATGACGATTTTTTGCACACCGTACCCATATGTCGCAGTGACGTCATAGACGCCAGGTCCATTCTTTTAGTAACCGGGTAGTAAGTGAATACCTTAAATGCTTGTACGGACATGCTCGATGTCCAAATGTAGGAGATTAAGCTAAAATGATAAAATGTTTTGTTTACATGTTTGGCCATTTCCAAACAAATAGACTTTAGTCTTATGGTTTACGAGTACGTACTAATATATATACTTTGCGAGTACATCAGTTCACTTGGAGTCTATAGCTAGAGAGAACAGAAAAACACGCATAGATTTATTTTTTGGTTTGAATTATACCTTCTCTAAGATACTGTTGCTTTATCTTGCGAGGTAAGTTGAAGTCATTATGGAGGTTTTGGCTTCCCGAGCTATATGAGTCTTGAAACTACTTGAAGCTACTTGAGTTTTGAAACAGGGGGCCGATGCTGCTAATGTAGTTTTCACCTTGTAACGACCTTTGACACTTTGACGGCTTCCGACCTGGGCATAGTACTGTCACTGCACTTGTCAAGATAACTGACGACATCCGTTCTAGTAACAGAAGGTCACACTCCTCACCCTCCTTGATTTTAGCAATGCTTTTAATACAGTAGACTTCGACATCTTACTAACTTTTATGAGTTCTATAAATATGCCATCAGATGTAATTGCCTGGTTCAGAAGCTACCTCTGTGAACGTCGGCAACGCATTAGGGTTGAGGAGAAGTTCTCTGACTGGTGCGATGTCAACCTTGGCGTTTCCCAAGGTGGAGTCTTATCACCTCTTCTTTTTTCTCTCTTCATCGATTCTATTACCCATTCTCTCTCTTCTTCTTTCCATCTCTACGCTGATGACTAGGTTTACGTCCAGGAGTCACCTAAGCATATTGCACATGCTGTTGATGTGATGAACAAGGATCTGAATGAAATCTCGTCATGGTCCGCAAGGCATGGTCTCCTAGTCAATCCGAGCAAATCTCAGTTAGAATCAATTGTGCGCACAGTAAACTAGCATATAAAGTACAACTTTTCGAGCAAATTTCTTAAAAAAAATATTAGCTAATTGATCAATTATCAGTTTTCTCATTTTTTTTGTACCAAGTCCAAGAGTACCTAAAGTTATTTACGAAGCATGGCAGGTGGGAGACAAATGTTACCTATTCAATAATACAATACCTATATTTATTTACCAATTACATAGGTGCCTTATTTAACATATATGCTGTGGTGGTCCCTACCCCCTTAAGACTGGCCTTATGTGCCTTAGCCTGCTGAAGCTGCTGGAAGCGGAACACACACGAGACACAATGTATCGTACCTAATCGTCTAGTATCATATCAGCTCATACACGTCCCCACTGAGGGGCTCAATTCAGAGATTACCAAAATGCGAGTTACATTATTTCAGTCAATTCTAAGCGAAGGGAATTCGTAGACTCCCTCAAGGAAGCCTCAATGTTGCATGCAGAGGGTAAAATAAATAAAATGTCTTGGTTGAGTCTAAAAATTAATTATGAATTTATTTGACTCAAATTGTGGAGAAACCTTACATTTGTAGGCGTAAAACTCCACATTACATTGATTTCAGCCCTATATTTTATAGAGCTATTTATTCTAGCATTTGACAGTACAAATTTGATATTATAATAGAATTATACAAGTCCTGTGTGCTATCGCTCATTAAATTATGGATGTATATAAATTTGTATTAAATTTGTCTACATAAAGTAAGGTTAGCTTACTTTAGATAAAGTAGACTTATGGCAGCAACGAAAAGGTAATATAAATATTTTAGATTATGCATTTCCGTCAAGCCAACAATACTACAACCACTGTACACTTCTGTAACTTACGGGGAGCCTTGGACTTTACTTTGGCTACTCAACTTTTACAACCAAAGAGTACACAACTTTACAGCCGTAAGTGCGTCTGGCAAGTCTTTATTACTTAAATTATATTTTTATAAAGTCTCACATATTATTATTATTGTTCTGAACAAGGTTTTAGGTTATAGCGAGCGCTGACTTCTCGCTAGTTCCGGTCTATCAAGTACAATTTGTAAGTATAAAACCCCAGGGATATTGAACACTGCAGTTAGCAATGACCATATCTGCTAGTGATATATACGACTTGTGGATAGTCAGGCTCAACCAAACTAAAATCATACATATTCTGTCTTATGAATACCGTTTAAGATGATAGTTAGATTCATTAGCACAAAACAAGGTTATTTAGTTAATCACACAGAATCTATCTTCACAATACTTCGCAAATATTATAGAGGTTGCGAGCATTTTAACTGAGGGAGAATTTAACTAAAACGACATACGGAACAAGTCCTTAATGTGACGATTCTGTGAGATTATATTGCAATCAAGCAAGAAGCAATATAATAAAACATACCAAATTCCAGTCTCGCCCACACATCGCGCTCTTATTTTCAATCACTTCACACATAACCAAACTCGGGACCCTTTTCCCGTCAGGGAACCACCGACGACCGACGACTTCCAGCCTGTGCCCCCGTGTGTCCCGTCTCTCCCTCTGACGCTCCGGCGCAGGCCTCCAGACCATATTACTCCCGTCGCATTCGCACACGTGTACGCCCAATCGCTCTTTCTCCTTCTGTCTCGTACAAATATTCTTTTGTTAAATCCTCTGAACTAATTATACTAGGGTTCCGTGCGGTTCTGAAATAAAGATGGCGTTTCTGGCCATCACACGCCCCTCCCTGACAACGAGAATGTGATGCCTCCAAACATCCGTTCGCGTTTTCAAACTGTAAACAGATACAAAATGTTAGACACAGTATAGTCATATTGGAATCTTTCCAATTGCAAAAAAAAAATTCCAATTGGATGAGATTTTTTTTTTTCTGATTGCAGAATTGAAGGTGTCTGAATCGAGGTTTCATATTACTATCTTTGCTTCTTGCTTTAAGAACGGGCTTCCCCTTCTGAAGGCGTCCAGAAAAGCCAAATTTTAACGTGTGTCAATCCTTAAACAAGACGCTTAAACAATTCAACTTCATATGCTGTTATCTCTCCCTTTTAGCTAACTCGCGGCACAGGCCATCGACCTTATGCATATAACCAAGCCTATGACTACCTACCTATACTCACTTGGACAACCAAAACCTACGCTCCCTCCTAGTTTTGTTTAGAATACCTCTGTAGGTATCCTAGTATTTGCTCAGAGCTTGACTCCTTTATATTTCGTTTGTTGTTATTAGGGTTCATATTGCTGATGGTAAGTTGACGCGTCTGTATGACCCTTTTGTCTTGCGTACGCTGGAGTTTTTCATTGTCCGGTACACCGAACATATATGTTAGGGAGTTTTTAGTCCAAATGAACCCTAAAACTCTACGTTAGCCTAACTCAATTTTAGCAAAACAATTTGGTCATACCTTTGTGACCATCGAACTTATTTTTCTCAGATCTTGACCGAACAGAAAAAAAATTTAGAGTCTATCAATTGATAGTAACAAACAGGGAGATAACATCATATTTCTAAAACCTTAACCAACAGTTCTCTTCAATTCTACAGTCTGAATAGGGCTTCAGCTTTTAGCTTTCCATTTCCTTCTATATTATAAAAAAAAACATCAACATTAATTGCATACGTATTAGCAAAATAAACAATGTAAGGGTTCATCGTGCCTTCATCTTTCTGTTACTTTAAATAGTTTTGTGTAGTCTTTCAATAATTACTGTTTTAAAGCCGCTAGGTACTGGCAGCTGAATACGTGGTTAAGCGCTACCTCGCTATATTTTCTCGAAAGTTGTGGAGTGACGACCGCTACTAAAATAGCGTCGTACGCTAGGCCTGTCGATCTACGTATAAAACCCAGCGAAGCCACTTCGGATGCAACCTTTGCGCCAAATTGCACGTGGATATCTCATGAGCAGATATATATTTTTTTTTTTTTTCTATATGGTAACTACATATTAACATTAATTTGTAAATAATACACCTCCGATGTCGTTGTCTGTCTCAACTCCCTCAGGCCAAAAGATAATGTTTCCTTCATATTGTACCTATATTGAAAGCCAGCAGCAGCTTGTGGAAATCACCTCCTTTTCCAACAGGATGCCAAAATACCACTTGGATGCATTTCGTGAAAACCCTGATTTAGTGCTTTACATTTAGGGTGAAAGCCGTTCGAACGCAGGCAGCACAATGCTGTTGTGGAACTGACATTCAGACCATGATGACGGTAGACTGTGTCATTTTACCGCAAGTTTTCAGCTTAGCGTAAACAATAGGTACGCTTATGTCTGAAATAAAATAAAGGAAACTAGGCGATACTTCTCTGCCATGAGGAACTCCTTCTCTTTCCTGTCACACTCTCTCCATGATGTCCTGATAAAGTCTTTCGTCAGCGTTCCGCGTCTAACGTTCGTCAGCTCGAATCCGCCTCGGCTAACCAGCTTTAGTCACGACAAAATGAGCCGGATCACCCTGGAATTATTTATGTTCAAGTGCGTTTAAACCCATACAGAATAATTTATCTTTTTATTTTCAAAATATAAAATTTTTCTCCGTCTGAATATCCATACCATTTAAGATAATAATTATTATAATATATAAGTGGATAGCCCTTTGGTGCTCTCGTCTATAAAAATTACCTGGGCGCGCTGTTTATTCGCGATGCCCGATGTAAGTGAAATTTTCACAGAAAACAACCAACCCCTTTCATTCCACCGGTTTATATCGCATATATTCAGCTTTTCTCATGTATGTTCTTCATCACAACTTTGTACCAAATAAGTATTCCTTTAATATAAGTCATCATTCCTTGATTAATTTTCTGTGCGAGAATCGAACCCGCTATCCCAGCTTGAACGCAACCACCCATTATTGCGCCACGTTGGCTAACCTACATACTGAAGTGTTGTGGCTTAGCATCGTGGCGTATAAATCCGCAACTGATCGGCTATCACCACTCAGTTAGCCCAAAACGTATGCTTCCTCACGTATACAGTCACATTTTTAGGGTTCCCTATTGCATAAGGGAAAAAACGGAAACCCTCACAGGGCTCCCTTGCTGCAGGTACTTTACACATACCTGTTATCTTAAATCCATCTGCTCTATACCATCGGTGTCAAACTTATCATATCATAACGACGAAGGAATGTTGTTTGTTAATCCTATACGAAAACTAATGAACGAATCTGGCTGAAATTTAGTAGGTAGACAGATCAGGACCTGGACTAACACAAAGCTTTTCTCCTTTTTTTCCTTTTTGCTCACACTCGCGAGCCGCTTGCGACTCGCACACTGCGCACCAGAGGGTCATAGATACGTTTCCCAAACGGGCGAAGCCACGGGAAACAGTTTGCTACCTTATGTCTAAGCTTATCGCTGTTATCGGAACTAATAAGTAAAGCAAGGTGACATAACTGAAATAAAAATTAAAATTAAAAGTTAATCAATTATAAATTAAGTGCCAATTCTGTACCTTCGTTATTCACATTTTTAGTTACTAATTTTCCTGATTTAACATCGTCTTATTCACTTTTGTTGTCCCGTTTATTTTATCAATTTCAATGGTTCTTTGTCTGGAGCTTGATAATGCGGAACCCTTGATGGACGGGCCCGACTCACACACGACCCGACTTTTCTAAACCAACACATACAGCTCACTATTCTGAAGACTGAATTCCAAGGTGGACTGGAAGAGATCCCGAAAGGGATAAGTCCGCCTTTGCTTAATGTATTTTCTTTTGTCTAAATATTTAATGTATTTGTTTTAAAAGCATTAAAATTATATCCATCTTAAATCGATTTGCGAACATATTATTCAGTTATCAAGTAGTTAGGTATTTGTTAATAAGTTATTTATATGTTGTTCCTGAAGCATACTTGCTTTATTAAGTTCTTAATTCATTGACCCTTTTACTAAATATTACTCCTTTTACTAAATATTATTTATTAAATATTAACTGTTGGTCTACGAAGATTGGGCACGGTGATATCTTATAACTTCTAAAGTGTGCAAAACTTAACTTTCACAAAAATATTCCATGTTTCGTAAAAATGGCCGCGCCGGCGCGTACACTCGCACAGCGTCACAGGTAGAAGACCCCGTTTTTTTGTCCTCAGTAGGCGCCAACGCAACGTAGCCTGCATGTGCGCGTTAAATTCCTCGGCTCGCTTGCACCTCTCAGCAACTGACGCCATCTCCAGTCTCGCCAAGCAGCCCTGGAATTTAAAATAAAAAACCACACCGACAAAAACTGTCTTTTCACAACACATTTGCCTACACAACCCAACCACTTAACGTGTCCTGAGTCTATGCAAACTTCTCCGGCGTATTTATTAACGAATTATTTATGAACGAAGGAATCTACGAGTACCTACTTTTAATAGCGTATCGACCTTTTGAAGCGAAAAACCCGGGAATTAAGATAGTTGTCAAAAGCTTAACCCCTCAGATACAAGCTTTTTTAGAAGCGACATTGTTATTATTATATCTTAATGTTTAATTATTATTATTTAATGTATCAAACATTTCCTTTTTCCTTCCGCGAGGGGAAAAAATACATAAAGTTAGACAAAAGTTAGCTACATTAGTTTTATTTAAATCTAAATATTTTTCGTCTGAATGTTCTAATAATTACCATCATATTCGTTTATGAAGTATTTTATTCTCATGAGTAGATCTCAGGATATATTAACAGAACTTGACATCCATCTAGATCTCAATCCTTTTGTCGCCGTAGCGTACAACCAAGATATACATTTTTTTTTTGAATTGAACTTGGCTAACATTTGTCACATCTATGGTTTTGATGGGGTTGTTCAAGTATGTACCTGATCAGCATTTGGGTCGACCCGTCTTATTGTTCGTTGTAAAACAATAGCACTGCACAACTTATAGAAAGCATTTTTTTTTTCTGTACAACCGTCGTAAAACCCGCCTCGTACGCTTTGAAGAGAATGTAACTTTTTCTTCTAGATGTTTGTATGTCTGTCTCCCCGTTGATTCGATTCTATAGCCTAAACTGTTGGACCGATTTGAGAATGTGAGGGGTCGTTAAAATCGTGGATAATTTAAAATACATTATTATTAAATTATTAAATTGATCGAAGTAAATGCCCTCGCCCTTCATAATTAGTCATTAAATTTTCTGTTATTGTTGCTCGCGTACTACCTGTCTCCGTGCTTTTTCTCCGAGCACTGGATTGTTTGGAAGAAATCGCTCTCAGCGATAAGACCCCCTTAATTGTACGTTTCTTAGTTTTAATTTAAACTTTGCATGTTATGTATTTGGTTTTGATGTACAATAAAAAGTTATTTGAATTTTAATTTGAATAAATATATTTAAATATTAATTCATATCTATAGAAGAATGAATTTCTTTTTCCTTGGTTATCGCTTCACGCATGAACGGCTGAACCGATTTAAATTAAACTATTTAGGAAAAATGGTTTTTCTCTTTTCTCATACTATGAACTGTAATGAAACATTATGTACTTATGATATGTTTAATTTTATTATTATTATTATTTTTCAATGGACCCGCTAATTACGTTGTGTTTTACTTATTTATTTATTTATTTATTTATTTATTTATTTATTTATTTATTTATTTATTTATTTATTTATTTATTTATTTATTTATTTATTTATTTATTTATTTATTTATTTATTTATTTATTTATTTATTTATTTATTTATTTATTTATTTATTTATTTATTTATTTATTTATTTATTTATTTATTTATTTATTTATTTATTTATTTATTTATTTATTTATTTATTTATTTATTTATTTATTTATTTATTTATTTATTTATTTATTTATTTATTTATTTATTTATTTATTTATTTATTTATTTATTTATTTATTTATTTTTAATTCAGGTTTCCAAAGGTGCGTTTCTTTTAGTTAACGCAACTGGAAGTCGTCGGTCGTCGGTGGTTCCCTGACGGGAAAAGGGTCCCGAGTTTGGTTATGTGTGAAGTGATTGAAAATAAGAGCGCGATGTGTGGGCGAGACTGGAATTTGGTATGTTTTATTATATTGCTTCTTGCTTGATTGCAATATAATCTCACAGAATCGTCACATTAAGGACTTGTTCCGTATGTCGTTTTAGTTAAATTCTCCCTCAGTTAAAATGCTCGCAACCTCTATAATATTTGCGAAGTATTGTGAAGATAGATTCTGTGTGATTAACTAAATAACCTTGTTTTGTGCTAATGAATCTAACTATCATCTTAAACGGTATTCATAAGACAGAATATGTATGATTTTAGTTTGGTTGAGCCTGACTATTCACAAGTCGTATATATCACTAGCAGATATGGTCATTGCTAACTGCAGTGTTCAATATCCCTGGGGTTTTATACTTACAAATTGTACTTGATAGACCGGAACTAGCGAGAAGTCAGCGCTCGCTATAACCTAAAACCTTGTTCAGAACAATAATAATAATATGTGAGACTTTATAAAAATATAATTTAAGTAATAAAGACTTGCCAGACGCACTTACGGCTGTAAAGTTGTGTACTCTTTGGTTGTAAAAGTTGAGTAGCCAAAGTAAAGTCCAAGGCTCCCCGTAAGTTACAGAAGTGTACAGTGGTTGTAGTATTGTTGGCTTGACGGAAATGCATAATCTAAAATATTTATATTACCTTTTCGTTGCTGCCATAAGTCTACTTTATCTAAAGTAAGCTAACCTTACTTTATGTAGACAAATTTAATACAAATTTATATACATCCATAATTTAATGAGCGATAGCACACAGGACTTGTATAATTCTATTATAATATCAAATTTGTACTGTCAAATGCTAGAATAAATAGCTCTATAAAATATAGGGCTGAAATCAATGTAATGTGGAGTTTTACGCCTACAAATGTAAGGTTTCTCCACAATTTGAGTCAAATAAATTCATAATTAATTTTTAGACTCAACCAAGACATTTTATTTATTTTACCCTCTGCATGCAACATTGAGGCTTCCTTGAGGGAGTCTACGAATTCCCTTCGCTTAGAATTGACTGAAATAATGTAACTCGCATTTTGGTAATCTCTGAATTGAGCCCCTCAGTGGGGACGTGTATGAGCTGATATGATACTAGACGATTAGGTACGATACATTGTGTCTCGTGTGTGTTCCGCTTCCAGCAGCTTCAGCAGGCTAAGGCACATAAGGCCAGTCTTAAGGGGGTAGGGACCACCACAATGCTTACATAGAATTACACTCCTACCTTATCCTACTCATACCTTATATCAATCAAAAAAAAGTAGGGATTTGACAGTTTCAAATGTCAATTCCATAATACCTTTGTTTACCTTTTGCTTTTTTTTTGGTTGATATAAGGTATACAATAAAGTGGCATGCAAACATTTGGTAACCTATTACTTCAGACACCAGCCTTATCCAGAATCCATAAAAAATCACCAATACTTTTTTTTATTGCCAAAAAATAAAAAAGTTGCAAATTGTAATTGGTTGTAGCGATTAAAGTCGATTTTTAGCGTGTTTAACGTTGTCAATTATTGTAACAGCCTGTAGAGAAGCTCGTAGTCAAATCACGAGAGCCTCGCGCATAGAAATATCAGGCTTTCATTTCATTGTTCAACCTATCTGGCACCGGCCGGGCGAGTACTCCGTATAGTTTAGGATGACCGTCATTTGCGGTTTTGACCGCCTCCGTGGCGTTACGGCAAAGTATATTATATATATATTAATACTAACATACAGTATGGACACTCCCTGCCGCTCTCTAGATTGCGACCTCACCCCCTCGTCACCCGGATTGATACAAATTGGTAACAGTTTGGTTGTCGAACGTATAGGATTTCGCCACCATTTTGTTTGTTTTGTCGTTCGTTTTTTGAAATGTCATTTCTGGCCCGTTGTTGTATGAAGAGTCCATTGTATGGTTACGGTTAGTCCACGGGGTCTAACCTTTAAGAATTGGTTTGGTTGGTGGTAGGGAGTTTTCTAAGCCTATCTGGCTAGCTACCACCATCTTATTTAAGTCTTGCTGCTTAGCATCAATGTTGTTAACATTGATGTGTTCCGGCATGAAGGTAAAATTTTCAGTGCCCTATTGTGTTTGGAAATATTGGTAAGCCCGCTACCATATTCGGCATCATATTCATCACTTATCATCAGCTGAGGTGATGACAAGGGCTTATCAACTGTGGGTAAAAAAGGGCTAAGCGAGGAAAATAAAACTAATCGCCCACTTTTCCTACCACAATGTAAAACCTGAAAAAACCGGCCAAGTGCGAGTCGGACTCGCGCACGAAGTGTTCTAAAAATCACGTTTGTTGTATGGGAGCCCCCTTAAATATTAATTTTATTTTAATCGAAATATTTATTTTAAAAGGAATAATACAATTTACTATTCTAAAGCGTCTAACTGTTACCGTTATCAATATCGAGCTAAAACGAGCAAAAAAAAAAACACGTTTGTTGTATGGGAGCCCCCTTAAATATTCATTTTATTTTGTTTTTTTAGTATTTGTTATTATAGCGGCAACAGAAATACATCATTTGTAAAAATTTCAACTGTCTAGCTATCACGATTCTTGAAATACAGCCTGAAGACAGAAGGACGGACAGACGGACAATACCGAAGTCTCAGTAATACGGTCTCGTTTTTACCCTTAGGGTATGGAACCTCAAAAATGAAATAGGATTTCGCTCCAACTATGATTTAGTTTACAGGCAAGGTTTAAACTCCTTGAGTAAGTAACCCAAACAACCAGAGCGAGATAATTTTATGAACTTCTCATACTTCTTAATAAATTAACTTTGGCCAACTTTGTATGGAAAGTCCATTTTAAGGGTTCCATACACCCAACGGGTGACCAACGGGACCCTATTACTAATCTCCGCTGTCTGTCCGTCTCTGTCAGCGGGCTGTATTTCATGAACCGTAATTAATAGACAGTTGAAATTTTCACATAATGTATATTTCTATTGCCGCTATAACAACAAATACAAAAAAAATGAAAAAGTGAAAAAATAAGCGAAGACCCCATACAAGAAAAGTGTTTTTATATAGGTCTTTAGAAGTATATTTGATTTAGCTCTACCGTTATAACGGCAATACATACAAGCGTAAAACTTGGTGTGATTATAGTACTAATTTTCAAATAAAACAACAAGTGATCAAAATTGGCCAAGTGTAAGTTGTACTCGCGCTAAGGAGTCCCAAATGAATGACAAAAAAAGCATATTTTTGTCGCTCGCGTTGATGTCTTCGCGTTTTTTTTTTTGCTTCGATGTAGACGAGCAGTTGCCCGCAGTTTTGTCAGTGTTGGATATCAAGAGTGATGGTTTCGCAGATTACCTCGTACATCTAAAATTACTAACAAACATACTTACAAACATTATTCTTTAAAATATTTGATTAGATACATACTTTAAAATTAGGCTAACGATTTCAGTTTAACCCTGTAAGTATTGAGATACAGTATATCTGGACTTCAGAACATTTACATATCTGAACTAGGTTAACAACGAAACTCAGAATGACATGTTTATTGCACTGCCCTCGAGTTAAAAAGGATCGCTGAGTTTTGGAAAAAAATTAGGGAATCTAACAAAATTAGTGTCAGCCCCCATTAAATGAGGCTTCTAATCAGCATGCTGATCAACTTGGCCTAAGAGACACGTAGTCAATCCGCAAAAAGAAACCGGCCAAGTGCGACTCGGCGTCACACAAAAAGGGTTCCGCACCAAAACTTTAACTTTCAACAGAACAAGACATCTTAGTACATACTTTGCTCTAAGTAAATAGTCTTAGAAAATAGTAATATTCTAGTCTTAGATTTTTATTTTTCCTGTGGGATTGGAAAGACTTTAGATTTTCTCATAGATTTTCCTATAACCTATGCATTTAACTTTAGGCCCAGTAGTTTCGTAGATAAAGGGAGAGGAATGGTCCTTTTTTACCTAGTATTTTAAATAATTTAAAAATATTAATCTTAAAGTTTTAAAGAAAATGTATTTGAAATTTTCACAACAAGCCCATTTATTTGATATGTCACAAAATATATTTTGAAAACTTTTTTCTTATCTAATTTATCCCCCAAAAGTGGTCCCCATGTTTTAAATTCATTTATTTACGTTACACGTTTGTCTTTGGGTCACCGAATTACATATCTACACATATGTGTACCTTTCAATTCAATCGGTCTAGTAGCTTCCGAGCAAATTGGCTGTGACGACAGACGGACAGACACACACGAGGGAAGGGATCCTATAATAATTCCGTTCTTACCCTTTGAGTAACGGAACCCTAAAAATTGAATTCTTCATACTAAATTAATTAGCTAGTTAACCAATTTTTTATGGAGGGTTCAAAACTTTTTAAAGAACTCATCATGGGTTACTTGGGGAAAGTTGTTCAGCATGATAAGTGGAAGCCTCAGTTGACGGCTACAACACCAATTTAGCCACTCGTATACACTAAAAAAAACATTATTCCATTGCCTGGCCACCCCAGCCGCAGATCAAAGTGATTCTCTTTTGTTCCGGGCCACGGCGCCGCCGAATGATTCCGCGTCGGCCCAGTGATTGCTTTCTGACGTACCTGCCTGCCGGGTCCCGGTTCGGTGCCGGGCGCGGGTCGGGCCGTGACGTGACGCAATACGTGCGCCACCCGCGCCGTTGCGGCCCGCCTTGTGTTTGTAAGGCAAATACGAATGTTACGACAAAGCTTCTATGTACAGAGGCCAGCACATCAAGCTATACACTCGTCGTGCGATTCTGATCCATACGCATTCGGCATAAGAACGCCACCGTTGCAGGCCGCCTTGTGTTTGTAAGCCAAATATGAATGTTACGACAAAACTTCTATGTACGAAGTAACTATTTAGTAATCTGTTACTTACCTAGGTAGCTTGCGGTGTCTATTAGTAATTTTGAACTGACGTGATAGTGAGCTGTGCGCGAGTCTCAAGTGGCTCGTTCGGCTTTTTTCTTATAAACTTTTCCTAGTGTGCGTGGAACAATTCACCAAAGTTTCATTGTTATCGGTCGAGCCATTCTTGAGTTTTAGCGCTACTAACGAGCAGCAATTCATTTTTATACAGGTTTTAGGTTAAAGGTATGGTGATACTTAAAGTTGGGCTTCCACTCGTCAAATTAAACAACTTTCTTCAAAAAACCTAAGATCAATTCGTAAATGTACAGAATGTAAAAAAAATGGTGTAGGAACCGTTAACTGGGAGTTCTACTCATCATACTAAACTTTCCCCAAAGAATTCATAGTCAATTTCTCAAAATAAATTTAGACCCTCCATACCACAGTTGAGATACTAGTTACATCTAAAATGCACAAAATTGGTCCATCGAGATTTGTATGTCGTAAACTTTTTTTAGATTTCAGCAAAGTCGTAGAACAAAAGTTGTTCAGTATGATGAGTAGAAGCCCCAGTCAACGGGACCTACACCAATTTTTGTACACCCTGTATATACAAAACCGGACTGTCGGCTGACCTATTTGTATGAAAAGCCCAAAAAAAAAACGCGACTTTAGCAAAGTTGTTAAGTTGTTCAATTTGATAAGCAGAAGCCCGCCTTCAAGTTTCACCACATACACCCTGTACATAAGATATCACGTAATATCCACGTAAGCCGGAGGCAAAGTACATACAGGGTGTAACAAAATTGGTGTAGGTCCTGTTAACTGGTGGTTCTACTCGTCATAGTGAACAACTTTCTCCAAGGAATCCATAGTCAGTTCTCAAAAAAAAAATTTGGACCCTCCATACTAGAATGCACAAAATCTGACAATCAGCTGATCGATTTGTATGAAGAATAAAAAAAAATTATACGTTTTCAGCAAAGTCTTAGAACAAAAGTGGTTAAGTATGATGAGTAGAATTCCCAGTTAACAGGACCTACACCAATTTTGTTACACCCTGTATATTAGTACTAAAATCCGGAGGTCTCCACATGTGCCAGCCTCCAACCTAAAGGCGAGGAGTACCTCTACCTCGCCGCAGCTCGCGGCTCTGGGCCTAAGGTGCCTATGTAGCGGCCGCGCGCGCGTCGCTAGCTCACTCGCTCGCTGTGTGTGCCAAATCTCCGCTTTGTTCGAGATGTTTGCGGAAAAATTCAGCCGAGATTCCCAGAAAGTCGAGTACCTACGACTTAAGGAAATGTTGGAGCTACATCGGGGTTCAAGAAAAATGCACGCTTTGCTTACTGTACATACTGTACGTACTATGTACTTAGTTAAGAGATATTCTCAGACAACCTATGCAGAAACTTGTTATTCTGCAAGAAGACGGCCGACGCATTCAGGAGGTGAATAAAAAGACGAAACTGATAAACTTTCCTTCAGGAACCTGCAGTCAGTTCGATCGCCTGGTTAACTAACTTTGTAACAGAACTCCGATATTATTCTTCCGACTATACAGCAGGCTCCTTGGGGTAGCTTATTCATATTCATTTTCTTTTTCCTATTTATCTCCAGAAATACGTCTGTCGTATAACAAGTCACCCGTACTTATCACCCTCCTATTCTTATTACACCCCAAACCCCCCTACCAAATCCTTTTTGTTACGTCACCCATCTATAAAACTGTAAATTACAAGAGCAGGCAACAATGAAATTAGATACTTATTATAGTTTTAATAAAAGTTGTAATAGTCCACTACTGAAATAGATGAAACTTAGTACTACTACATGAAATGAATTATTACGGCAAGAATACAGTTCATTATTCTATTGTATTCGTTGTACTTAGCTCGTCCTCGGTGTGAAGCTTCTACTGAGGGTCTTAAAAAATAAAATAGTTAGTTAGTTACAAGGGTAGGTACCTAAATACCTAAATGTCTATCGTCTATTTAGAGAATTTGAATTTGAAAATTTTATGATTAGATTTTTACCTTTCTTTAAATTTTTTATTGTTATTTTACAAAAGCTATGCCATAATAAAAATGGATTTATATGAAAGCTTGTAAAATTTTGCGTCTTTTGATATACATATTATTTAACCAACACACAATGAAAAAAAACAACCCTAAAATTAACAGTCAAGTAGATTGATTTTGAGATTAAATTACTTCAGGTACATAAGTAAGTTAATTGACTGTAAATTTTAATGTCTATAACTAATTATTATTAAGTACCATTTGATAGCTAAGATTAACGCGAATATAAAAATAATTGTGAATAAAAAAAAATAAAAAAAAATCCACGTGAAGACGCTCGTTTTTGAAAATAATTTTAAACAAAAAAAACCGACTTCAAACAGGAAACTAAGGTTACCCTCGATTTATCTGGGATTCCATCATCAGATCCTGGTTTCCTTATCATTATACCACCCTTGGGATATCTCCTTTCCATGAAAAAAAGAATCATCATAAACACACATAAAAAAATATATACGGTCGATTTGGGAAACCTGCTCCTTTTTTGAAGTCGGTTAAAAAGTAAAAATGTAAAAAAAAACGAAAAAAAGTCGATTCTTGGGATAACAGATTTTTTAATCGTATTGTTTTGGGTTATTACTAATAATACGGATATCAAAGAAGCAGAATTTTACAAGCTTTCAAATGAATTTAATTTTGATTACGGCAAAGCCTTTCGAAAAAATTCAAAAAAAAATTAAGGAAAAAATTATTCATAAAATTTTCAAATGACCGCCATTTTAAGGGCGAGGACGGCCGACCTCCCATCGATCGGGGGTGTTTTGTCTATCAAGATCATAAGTGGAATACCTAACACCTTGTTTAGTCATCTGTATATATATATATATTTTTCATCATTCATTTCCCTGCCCTGTTCCCAATTTGTTATTGCATCAATGACATTAAGTATTTTATATTAATTATAGCTGTCCCGGCGAACTACGTACCGCCTTACATTACATTACACTGCCCTACCCTACCCTACCCTACACTACACTACACTACCCTACCCTACACTACACTACCCTACCCTACACTACTCTACCCTACACTACACTACCCTACCCTACACTACTCTACCCTACACTACTCTACCCCACTACTCTACCCTACACTACACTACCCTACCCTACACTACCATACACTACCCTACCCCACACTACCCTACCCTACCCTACATACACTACACTACACTACCCTACACTACCCTACACTACCCTACACTACCCTACACTACCCTACACTACCCTACACTACCCTACACTACACTACCCTACCCTACCCTACACTACCCTACCCTACACTACACTATACTACCCTACCCTACCCTACCCTACCCTACATAAGAACCTCGACAAAAAAAGAATTAGCCAAATCGGTCCGGTCGTTCTCGAGTTATGCGCTTACCAATACATTTTGCGATTCATTTTTATATTATAGATTAAATTCATTACATTATGTAAGTACCTATGTATAATGTATTAGTATTACGGCTTTTTAACACATTATGCCATGTGCGTAACTGTTCAATGCCGAATTATTATTATTGTTAATTTTGAAGTGAAACTTCCTTATAGAGAATTGGGTATGCTAAAAAAAATAAATGTATTTTTTTTAATTTTTTTTCTGATGGTTTAGACCATTTTGAAAAACTAATTTGAATATTTCATTTTTTAAGCCTCTAGATATTTTTAAATATTTTTTTTAATTTTGAAACCTTGATGACGTCATCGGTTCACATTACTATGAAACGAACAGCCTTATTTCCCTAGTCAATCATTCCCAAAGGTTTTTTGGCGGGATTTGTGGTAGACGCATTCGTAGTTTTATTTTGTTGTTTTTTCATTGCACCGGCACTAGCATTACAAATCCAACAGCTAAGGAAGCCTAAATACGTCAGACCTGGCTGTATGGTCTTAGTAACCTTTGCCTTTTCCGAAACGAAACTATCACAAAGCCAACAACGAAACGTCAAAGTCAAAATTTACTTGTCATCAAACATCATAATCTATGTATGGACAAGGCCTTCAGAGTTTAAATGTTTTTTAGAACCACAATAAAAATTGGACCTCTAATGAATATCTTACCCATTTAAGTATTTAATTTGAATGACGTTCTAATAATATTTGATTGTTTCAAACGTAGTTTTTGGTGGATGATAAATAAATAGTGCCTTTTTCAGTGCTCGACGAAAGCTCGTCCTCAAATGCAAGGTCCGTAATTGATATGACAAGTAAGAGTGCACGTTCCGTTCAGTGGTGAAATAAGGTTTTATTGTAAACTCGTGACGTCATAGGGGTCAAATGAAGGTTATTGTCCTTTTCCGATTTTTTTACGCAATCTTTTACTTTTTCGAGTGGAAAATGAAAAAATATGGCTTTAAATAAAAATATCTCGAAATGGTTTTTTTATTTTCATGGCTTATAAAAAATTTAGCATACCCAATTTGAATTTGAAAATTTTATGATTAGATTTTTACCTTTCTTTAAATTTTTTATTGTTATTATGATTAGGATAATATGTATTAGGATTTTTCTGTCACGAAAAAGCGTTACGGCTGCGTGGAGTGGGTAGACAGAGAATGGTAGGCGGCGGCGGCGGCGGCGGAGAGGGCAACGGCTGTATTCGCAGAAAGAGAAAAATTTGAGATGGAGATTAAAGCAGGACACAAACCATGATGCACTTACTATCGTGCCCAGCGTGTCTCTACACCTGCACACTAATAAACTGATCTAAAAAAAAGGTAATTACAACGTTTACCAACGATACGATGAAGATGAAGTGTACCTATTTAAAAAATAATAATTGAAGAACAGGTTTTTATTGTGAGAGAACGGAAAACTCGTTTCCGGTAGTGTGCTTTTGAAGACAGTAAATAGGTATGTACAAAGTACCTAATACGTTGCCTTTCACTCCATTAGCTTCACATCAGGAGGTCGCGGGTTCGATTCCCAGCGGAGTCTAACTTAGTAAGACTTGATTGGGTCGGTGGAACGGCATTTTCTAAGCCCACCCGGCCAGCTACCACCATCATATCTAAGTCTCACCGCCAAACATCAATGTTCACTGTAGCGGTGGCCCGGCGCAATGTGCGTGGTAAGCATTTTGCCACCGCGTCGCCCCGTGTCGTCGCAGTCGGTCTCCCACCCTAGTTGTGTGCGCGCATGCGTGAATAAATATAAATTCCAAATTCAATTATCTTTACCTTAATTCCAACACACGCAACCTTAGATAGTGTATTAGGTATACACCTAAAGTTGCGTGTGTGATTGCACAACATTGCTTCGGGCTTTAAGATAAGATAGCCAGGTCCCCATTGCGTTATCTTTGCAAGCCCGCTTCCATATTCGGCATCATCGTCGCTTACCATCAGGTGAGATGATGCCAAGTGCTTACCAATATTGGATAATAAAAAAGGACTTTTGAACTTAGTTAAATACTAAACAAACTGGAGCCAACCTCCACATAAAGAGTACCTCCCGTGTTTAAACTTTGCATCATAAAGGAAAATGAGTCTAACATATGAAGATACCTTTTGCATGATACGGGATAAGAAACGTCGATAGGTCAAATGACAATATTCAATTCAAATTATTGAAAGACTGTGTAGATCTATCACTATGCAAAAAAAATATAATATATTTAAAGTAATAAAAAATCGATTTAATTAATTTTTTTTATTAAAAATTTGAGTGCGTTTGGCTGCACCTCACCTGATGGTAAGTGCCGATGCAGCCGAGGATGTAACACGCAAGCTCAAATAGTGCCTATTCACTCTCGTCTTGAAGATTCCTAAATTATACGAATCGGGGAATACAGACGCCGGAAAGGAATTCCACTCCTTGGCCGTTCGCATGATGAAGGAAGAAGCAAAACGCTTCGTGCGAAAAGGTGGAACATTGACGACAAAGGGGTGAATTAAATAAAATTTAAACAATATTTCACCTTCTAATGTAAAAAAATATACTGTTTTTGGCATTAATTGCAAAATTTTTCGAAAACAAATAGTTAATGTTGAATGAAACCAAAACACGAAAATCGGTGACTTTAACACCTTTCATTTTTATTGAACACATTTTTAAAAAACTTTTTTGAAAGTGAAGAAAAGAAATAAAAACATGTAAAAATCGAGAATTGGACGTTCGATTTCAACGTAACAGCCGCGCTGAAGCCCGCATTGATTTGAACTTAAAATGAATCGACTTACGTTCGATATATATTTAACACGTATCAACCTGCTCGAATTAAGTCATCTTAAAGTCCTAATCATCTTAAATGCTAGGGATATGGTATTCTTGATGAAGAGCTTAGTTTCCTGAAGTGAGATGAGCAACATTGGTAGTTGCTGGTTCCCAGACTAGACGCACGGGGGAAGTTTTCTTTGATGCATCTCGTTAATTGTTCGTAAACTCTCTTTGTAATACTCGTAGTATAAATAATGAATGGCAGAACAAAACAACTCTATAGAGATACCTAGCTATACATCGCAGGATAACCGACGGCTTAAAGTCGCTACTGGGGTATTGGACAGTACAAAAGTACAAAACATTGAAATTATTTTATTTCATTTTTAATTTTATATCTTTTAAAATAAATTAGTTCGTCAAAGGAGGAGGAGGATATGTGCAGGAAAACCAAGGTAACCGACATAGCTCACAGAATCGCTAAACTTAAATGGCAATGGTCAGGGCACATAGCTCGTAGAACAGATGGCCGTTGGGTCAATGATGTTCTCGAGTGGCGACCGCGCACTGGGAGACGTAACGTAGGCAGGCCTCCCACACGGTGGACCGACGACCTGGTGATAGTCGCGGGAAGCCGCTGGATGCAGGCAGCGCAGAGCCGGTCGTCGTGGAAATCCTTGGGAGAGACCTTTGTCCAGCAGTGGACGTTTTTCGGCTGATATGATGATATGATGATTATGAGTTCGTCAAAGACAATGACTAAACTCTGCACTTGATATTAGACATCGAGGCGGATAGAATTTCCATCGCGATACGAAAGTTGTCATGGCTAAAAAGGAAGTGTGGTGGAGCTCCGATCTTGAAAAGATGAGGAGAGCCACAAGACGAGCATTCAATGAAGCCATGAAGAAAAATGACTTCACAGAGTACTCAAGAGATATTACTAAATTCAACATATGTTAAAAGTTTATAAGAGAAAAAGGAAAAAGTACAGAGAACACTGTCAGAGTATTGACAATATTCCTGAAGGAATAGAATTCTCAAAGGCGCTCTCTGTTACAAAATCAGATCAACTAGAACTGAGATAGACTGAATCTGGGAAGAGAACACTAGAAGTGATGTTTAAAGCCCATTTCACGGACTGTAAAACAACAGATAGCGAAAAAGATGACCCAGTAACTCGGAATGAGCTGAATACTCAAACGAGGAAAAAAGACTGGGACGTAGTCAAGAAGACAGTAACGGAACAAAAACTACTATGGTCTATAGGTACCTTTAAACCTTTGAAATCACCAGGACAAGATAAGATCTACCACATCCTACTACAAAAAGGATCACAGGTGCTACTTAAGCCATTATGTAGGCTATACAAAGTGTGTATTGCCTTCGGATTTATTCCAAAAATCAGGAGACGTGTTAAGGTTGTTTACTTGCGAAAGCCAGTAAAAGATAGCTATGATGAACCGAAGTCCTACAGACCCATAAGCAATTCATCATTCCTGCTGAAGGCTCTGGAAAATCTGGTCGAAAATTTTTTAAAGCATGTATCTAATGAAATCCCTTGCGGAAAAAACCACTTCCTAGACTACAATGTGCATATCAGTCTGGTAAATCGACTGAAACAGCACTTCATCTTGTATTATCACTTGCTGAAAGAGCGTTAGAGAACCAGGAAGTATGTGCTGCTGTCTTCTTTAACATAGAAGGAGCCTTTGATAGCACTACTTTCAAGGAAATCAAGAATGCAGCTATCTGTCATGGTATAGACCAAACGTTATGCAAATGAATAGATAGCATGGTTAGGAAGAGAATTATAACATCTTCGCTATCGAGGGATGACTTTACTGCCACCACTACAAAAGGATGCCCACAAGGTGGCATTCTGTCACCAACACTTTGGAGCCTAGTGTTTAGCTCGCTTCTACAGGAGCTGAACACCGGACCTTTTTACACGATTGGGTTATGTTGACGATTTAGCTATATTAATCAGCGGCAAATTTCGGAACATAGTAAATAATACAAAAGGCCTTACGTAAAGTTGAAAGGTGGTGTGGTGAAAATCACCTATCGATTAACCCTAGCAAGACAACCGTTGTACCATTCACAAGGAAAAGAAACCTACAAGGTCTAGAAACTCTCAAACAGTATGGTACAGAACTAAACTGGTCCACAGGCATTAAATACCTAGGCATGACCTTGGAGGAAGAATTAACGTGGAGTCTGCACATAGAAAGGATCATGTTCAAGGCTATAAACATTTTTGGTATGCTAATATCTGCGAACGGAAAGACCTGGGGCTTGAAACCCAGCGTCATATACTGGCTATATACAATGATAGTAAGACCCATTATTAGTTATGGCAGCATTGTGCGGTGACCTAGAATGGAGTTAGGCACATGCAGGCAAATACTGACAAAACTTCAGCGGTTGGCTGTCCTGACAATTACTGGAGCATTTTGTACAACACCTACTTCATGTATGGAAATGCTATTGAATCTATACACATTCAAATATAAATTCAAATATACATTCAAGTGGCTAAGGCTCTACATAGGTTATTGTTAAATGGCATGTGGAACTTTGACATGCCCAAAACCTACATACCAATATACCATTAGACACAGGTATGGAAAGGCTTATGCGCGTGGGATGTGACAAAATACCGACTGTTCACATATTCAAAAAAGAATATAAAATCTATGTTCCGACAAGGGAGTAAAGGACTTAAACAACAAGAACCAAACACTCTTACATGGTATACAGACGGATCGAAAATGGAGTCTGGTGCTGGTGTAGGCATCTATGCTAAGGATTACTCGGCGAGTGTCAGTCTGGGGCAATATACAACAGTTTTCCAGCGGAGACCTATGCTATCATTGCATGTGCACGGGAAATTATAGACAAGGAAGTCAAAGACAAAACCATCCATATCCTCAGCGATAGCCAAACTGAGCTTATAGGCCGACACAACAAACTGCAACTGATCTGGGTTCCTGGACACGCAGGAGTGGAAGGTAATGAACAAGCAGACAAACTGGCTAGAATGGGATCACAGACAACAATGTGTGATCCAGAACCAGGGGTAGAACTACCAAGGAGCACTATTATAAGGGCATTAAAGAAACAGGCCGAGGGAATACACAGATTGACATGGCTATCTAAGGATGGACACAAACACTCTAAGCTCTTCATCGGTGAGGTAACCACAGGGGCAACCAAGTACATTTGGAAACAGCAGGACGCGAGTCAGAGCTGTAACAGGAGCGTAGACGGGCTACTTTGCCGCAAATGAACACCTCGAAAAAATCGGCCTGACGAATGACCCAACCTGCAGGTCCTGTGGTAAACATACAGAATCAATGGAACACTTACCGTGTCACTACGACGTCCTAACTAGCAAGCGTATGTACCTCCTAGGTGATGGCTACCCAAAACCAAAGCACCTTCCAATCAGCGGAATTACTGCATTGATGCAGCACATTTTCGAGTAGGTTGGGTTGCAAAGGTTATAGGCGTAGACACAAAAGATCCCATTGGGTCGAAGTGTCACTGCAACTGCAGCCCTCATTTATAAAGATAAGATAAGATACCACACCATCTGAGTTCTGAGCACAAACACGCGCCATCAGCGTCATCTCAGGAGTGGAACCGAATCACTCTGCAAAGAAATTATTCATGGAACTAAAAATACTCACTCGTAATATTCCTTATCGCTAGGCTAGGTCGTCTCAATCCTAGTGACTTTTCAAAGAATAGTGATGTTTATTAACAAAACCGGCCAAGTGCGAGTCAGAACCGCACACACATAGGGTTCCGTATAATCATACTAGATGGCGCAAGTTTCTTCAGTTCCGTACTATCATACTAGATGGCGCTAGTTTCTTCACGTTTCAAAAACAACACGTTCTTTGTATGGAGACTTTCACTTTTTCTAATTTTTAGTATTTGTTGTTATAGCGGCAACAGAAATACATCATCTGTGAATATTTCAACTGTCTAGCTATAACGGCTCATGAAATACAGCCTGGTGACAGACGGACAGACGCACGGACAACGAAGTCTTAGTAATAGGGTCCTGTTTTTACCCTTTAGGTACGGAACCCTAATAACACCAAAAACCGCAACGAGCTGAGGGTACCTATGTACAGGCTAACTAAAACGCAAAAATGTATTCAATTAATGGGTCCCAAAATCTATAATTTAATTCCGACTGGCATTAGAGTCGTGCCGGGCAACTCTGTTCTTGTCCAAACTAAAAAATTGTTCTGATAGTAAACGCTTACAAAGAATTTTTTGAAAGTAAAACAATAATAACTTCAGGAATTTATTAAAACTTAAAACCCGACTGCATAAAAAATGAAATCTAACGACAAAACAAACGATAAAAGTGATAAGGCCACCTTTACATTTTTAATTATGTTTTCATAATATATATTTTTTCTGGTGTGCAACAGTCGGGGAATTAACAGTGAAATACTTTATACCATTTGATTACATCCACCACTCACCCTCAAAGACAGTCATAAAAACGATGTCTACGCGCGCGAAGCCGCGGGCAAAATTAAATAGATTAATATAATTTATTCGTGCCAGCCTGATCTTATGTTAAGGAATACTTTACTAATGTGTATTGAGAAATTATGAAATGAATGACATGTTAGTTACTCTACATTATTAATGCCTTAACAGTGAGCGTCAGTGGCGTAACGGTTACGGCCGCTAGCTCCTGTTAAATCTATTGTGGTTTGAATCCTGCCACGTACCAATGTGTTTTCGAATTCCAATTTCGTATGTACGTTTATCTGACGCTCTTACGGTGAAGAAAAACATTGCGAGGAAACCTGCACACGCCTGCGAAGACACTCGAAGGTTGTGTGTGAAGTCGACCAATCCACAGTGGGCCCGCGTGGTCGACTAAGGCCCGATCACCCTAATTCATGGTAGGCTCGAGCCCCTCGGTGGGGACGTATAAGAGCTGATAAGAAGAAGAAGATTGAAATTGAAATACTTAATTTTTCTTCAGGAAATTAACCAATGACCATTGACCATGTGTGTTTCTTGTGGATGTCACAGATCAAATTAGAGCAGCAACAAGTTTATTGTCTGAGGTGAATGCAGTAAGTTCTCATGCAATAATATACATTTTAAAGCACCATTTTGGTTTAGTCCATTAGCTTCACATCAAGAGGTCGCAGGTTCGATTCCCGGCGGAGTCTTACTTTGTAAGACTCGGTTTTGTTGGTGGAAGGGCATTTTCTAAGCCCACCTGGCTAGCTACCACCAAACATCTAAGCTTGCCGCCAAACATCAATGTTAACAGCATTGATGTGTTCCGGTTTGAAGATAAGATCTTTTAGATCTTCCCCATTGCGTTAGGGAATCTTTATAAGCCCGTTTCCATCTTCGGCATCATTGTCACTTACCATCAGCTACCATTACTATGATGCAAAGGGCTTACAAACTGTGAATAAAAAAAAGAAGAAGCTCCACTTACTCCTACAGCGCCATTTCGAATACTTACCATTTCTTGGTCCCCTTATTTTATGTGAATCCCAGTACCATCTCACTACAATCAAAAATCACTCATTACGTCCCACTAAAGCTCAAACAAATGCACTTGAGCGGGGAGCGTTGGAGAACCGGCATAAATTCCCTTGTCCAATAAGCGGAGATGTACGGTCGTCCCGAGTAGTGTTGGCCAGATATCGATAGTAGCATTTACGATAGTTCTGAGATTTTCATACTTTTAAAAGATATGTTAATTCCGAAATAGCATCGGTGGCGTAACGGCTAGGGCCGCTACCTCCTGTCCGGGGGGTCGTGGTTCGAATCCTGCCACGTACCAATATGTTTTCGAATTTCAATTTCATATTTATGTTAACTCCAGGCTCTTATTGAGGTTTATCGTGAGGAAACCTGCACACGTCTGCGAAGAAACTCGAAGTTTGTGTGTGAAGTAGACCAACCCGTACTAAGACTAGATTGCCCTAATCCAGGGTAGGCTCTAGCACTTCGATGGCGACAAATATGTATGAACTGATATGATAAAAAAGGTTAACAAAACTCACAATTCACCCCCATTCAAATGTTCTGCAAAAGCTGCAAAATGTTATGGAAAGGCTAGGCCATTTAAATAACTTCAAGTTAGAGGAAGCAACTTTTAAAATATATTAAGATCACTAGGCTAAGAATGAGATTCTACTGATTGTTTTAATATCCTAGAGAAAGAATACTGAACTTGTACTAGATTTGAATTTGAAGCTCCTACTGGTAAAATTATTCCATAGAGTATATTTCTACCGTCATCATAAACCACTGCTGGAAAAAGGCCTCCACCAAGGATTTCCTCGACGACCGGCCCGGCGCTGCCCATATCCAGCAGCTTCCCTCGACCTTCACCAGTCTGTCAGTCCACCGTATGGGAGGCCTTCCTACGCTACGTAATCTAATACGCGGTCGCCACTCGAGAACTTTACCAATTCTGTAAATTATGTCGGTTACCTTGGTCCTACTGCGGATCTCCTCATTTCTGATCCGATCGTGTATTAAAATTCTACCATAGCTCGCTCCATCGCCCTTTGTGTGACCTTGTCTCAGTTCCTTATATCATCACTGGCAACACACACTGGTCGACGACCATAGTTTTGAGACACTGCGGTATTTGGGACGTGAAGATATTACTTTCCGATGCTTTCCGAATGCTTCCCAACCGAATTGGAATCGTCGATTGATCTCTTTCTCGAAGTTGAACCTACCTAGCTGGAGCGTTTGTTTTTTTGAGGTATAAATGTTTGTAACAACTTCGAGTGTAGAGTCTCCAACCTTCAGAGGAGTGGGTGCGACACGGACATTTTACTTTATTTTCCTCTTGTCCATGTTCATTTTAAGACCCACTTGTTGAGAGACTTTCTGAGGCCATCGAGCATTGTGTTTAGGTCTTCCATAATCTGAACAATGACCACGATATCGTCAGCGAATCAGGATGGGGGATAAACTCGCCGTTAATATTGATGCAAAGTCCACCCCAGTCCAGAAGCTTGAAAACATCTTCCAGGGCGGTGAACAGTTTCGAAGATATATCGTCTCCCTGTCTCACTCCTCGCTTCAGCCGGATAGGTTACGAATTCTGGTCCTAGAGGCGAGCCGACATGATGGCGATTTCATACAAACAATTTAACACTTCGATGTATCGATAGTCAATTCGGCACTGCTGGAGGCACCCAGGTTTCAATCGAATCAAAGGATTTCTTATAGTTCACAAATGCAAAGCATATACAAATTATACATTTTTATTTTATTTATTTATATTTATTCAGTCATAATGTAAGTTTACAGTATAAACTATGATATATCTTTTAACTTTTAAGGTTCTTAATTAAGGGTAACAATTAATTATTTAGGGTTGCATACTCATCAAGAAACTCTCATAGTTTCACCATGTCTGTCTATCCGTCTTATTATGTTAGGCAGAGTAGAGGGGAGAAGATCTCGAGGTAGAGAACCACTCCGCTGGTCAGACCAGATCAAAGCCGTACTTCACCTGCCCATTACCACCGCTCTTCGACAGTCTAAAGACAGGGACTCTTGGTGCAAACTAGTTAAAACTACCACCGTCGCCTACCAACAGCAACAAAAACCGACCTAGTTAGTCACGACCTTCAGAAAATGAAGAGTGCGACAAAGAAGAGTCTGTCCGTCTGACCGCGGCTTAGCGCAGATACTATTAGTACTACATATCTGTAATTTGGCATGGGTATACATATTAAACACGCTGACAATGTTTTATAATAAAATCTCAAAACAGTTTTTAAGGGTACCTCCCCTACATGCAATTTTTCGGTGACGTATCCTATCGTGTGGGGTATCGTTGAATAGGTCTTTTAAAACTACTACGGGTTTGCAAAAATTATTTTTCGATTCAGGGATTGGTTTGCGAAATGTTAAGTTTAAAAGTATTAAAATTGTTAATCAAGTGTCCCTCCCCCCACCAGCTAAACCACTATTTCTGGACATCTAAAAATAATTAAAAAGAAAGACAAATAATCAATTTATAAGGAAAACTATCACCGCTAAGTAGGCTTTCTTAGTTTAAAATATACATTGATTTTTTGAAAAGACTATGGAACCCTACTTTGCGCAAGTCCGACTCGCACTTGGCCGGTTTTTAATCCTCAATTTTAACCCCAATAAATATCCTAAATCATTTATATAATGTAATTAGAGGTTTACAATGGAAAATATGTTGGAAAGACTTAGATGTACATCAATTTATCTGTTATTTATTTAAAATTTATTTAGGCACAGCATGACATCAACGACAAAAATTTATCGAGCGACAATGTCAAAATCAGAAAGAAATGTCAATGTCTAAATCTATGACATGAGTCAAAGGATATTCAAAAGAAAGTAGATTACATCTCCGACTTTCAAGAGCTATTATGAAAGGGCGCAAATCCGACGCGACGCTCTAGGCGATATTTTCTATAGCTGCACCACTGTGTTTAGTTCGTTCGCTCATTTAACCCCATCCTTGCTGGCTCCCCACAAACACTCTGTCAAAGATGCCGCTCTAAGTGCAATCGTTCCGCCCGCCGCGCCACCGCCAGCGCGGCGGGTGGCACCTTTGATAGTGTTTGTCGGGAGCCGTCAAAGATGCGGTTAAATGAGCGAACGAACTATCCCTCATATATCGATAAATTTTTTGACGCTTCACTATCGATATCCACTATCCAGACGGCACTATCCCCAGCTACGGGGCTTATCAACTGGATTTACCGCCGCTCGTCACTGCTCGGAATGCGCAATGATGGCGGAATAAAGTATTTACCTGATTTACTACCGATCGCGGAATAGTTTGATTTTTAAAATTTAAGTAAAGTCTGATTTGTACCAGTCTCCCGTATATTGAAGACAGTGATGTAGGTATTCTACGCATTTCCTTGCTTTTTCACTAAATATTTTCCATCTTCAGCAGGCACAGACATTTATTTATTTCTTTGGTAGAAGCACAATGCATAAGTATCGATTTGTTATTTGAGTAGTTAGGCTTTTTGGGGGCAGTCGTGTAAATGTATTTATTGAAAAGACAATAAGAAAGAAATATCGGGGTCTGTAATTGGTGTATTGTAATTTAAAAAAATTGCAGGTAAGTACTAGAGATTTCAACTCGCTCTTAATTTACTTACTGCCATGTTTATTACGGACATCCATATACCTACAAGATTAATTTTCAATGACTGATGAGAACATGTAGACAGTACCTACCTACCTATATATAATACGGGCTGTGTGGTAAATTTTATGATACCTAGTTACCACTTTTCAAATAAATGTTTTTTTTTAATTTCCTATACAAAAATGGTAAATGAAATGATTGATTTGCATAAAGTCCAAAATTTATCGCGCATCATGGGTTCCGTACTATCACAATTCTCTACACAAACACAACAATAATACCTATGTATTTCAATATCAACGAGAGTGTCAGAAAAATGTTTTTTATCAGTTAGGAATCTTTAGCGCGAGTACGACTCACACTTGGCCGGTTTTGTTCTACTTTAGGATTAGTACTCTAATCACATTTAAGTTTAACGCTTGATTCTTAGACTGTGACGCTAGTATTTATTACTGTTTTTACGATAAAGCAAAAAGAAAAAAGAAACCAATAAAAAACATGTTTCTTGTATGGAGATTTATTATTTTGTGTTTTTTAGGGTTCCTTGCCTCAAAAAAAGGAAAAAAACAGAACCCTTATACGATCACTTTGTTGTCTGTCCGTCCGTCCGTCCGTCCGTCTGCCTGTCAAGATAGTTTATCTCGGGAACGCGTGGAGGTATCGAGTTGTAATTAAAACCATATGTTTCGGTCTACAGCCTCTTGAAGCTGTAAAAAAGTTAACATGTAAGTGGACGTAAAAAAAAGATACGGCCGTTTATGCCGCAAAAAATGAAAATTTCGACACTCGCATGGGAATCAAAATTCATAGGGTATTTTCCGTTGACCTAGAACTATAAAATTTGGTAAGTAGTTCTTTCTTATACTACAAGTATAGGGAAAAATCTGAAAACTATACATTTGTAATTAAATCATAAAAAATATAGTCTTTATTTAAAGTACGTTTAATCAATTATGCAAGGAACGGTGGCGGTCCAAATTTTGAATTGAGTTAACCGTGTCATGTGGAGTATTGTATCAAAAGGGCTTCATTGCAGTGGCGGACTAACAGGGGGGCGGCAGGGGCGGCCCATCCCGGGCCTCCGGTCTTGGGGGGGCCACAAACGCCTCCGCATTCCCCTGATCAAATCCTAAACAAGGCTTTAAAATAAACATTTTTTCGACGTAAACAAACACTAATAGTTTATTAGTGTGTTCTGATATTTCCGCGAACGGGTTTGCCATTTTTTAAATTAAATGCGATCTTATCCGTTCAAAGTAATTTCATTAAAAAGTGTAATAGTGTTTTTGATTTTTTTTGCGGTATAAAAGAAAATAAGTTCAGATGAGTTAGTGCATTTTCGAGTATTTGGAAAAAGTAAGTAATTATTCGTATAATTTAGCTTAGAAATTGTAATCCGTAGTTTCTAGTCAATATGCACCAACGAATACGAGTGCATTTCGCAATTGTCCTATTTTATTTGTAGTGCACGTATATTAGGGACGTTGGTATGTACTTGTTCTCATCGTGAGGCTCAACATGGCAAAGTCTCTGTACATTTGTATTTCTATCAAATCAATAATGAGGCGCGGCAAAGTCTCCGTGAACATATATATCTGTATACTAACAAACGCGCAGGCTCAACTTTAGAATTTGCAACACCTCAAATTGGATTGATAGTGGGTGAGAGGGGAAGAGGGACTGAAGTGGACCCCCTATGAAGGGGGGTGCGCGGAGCCTCCCCCATTTTGAGAAAACACATATTGAAGTTGTGTGGTTATATAGGAGCAAAGATGACCCATAAAAAAGCTTGTAAAACTATATTTCTTTTATAGCTGGGGGGCCTCATTCAGCTTTGCCGCCCCGGGCCTCTGACGGGCTTAGTCCGCCACTGCTTCATTGGCACAAGCTTAAGCAGATTTTTAGTTATTTTTATAGTTTTCAATTTATAACCAAAAATAAAAAAACTTTTCCCTTTTTTGTATGTATATGTAGGTACCTAATAATTTGCCAACACATTTGTCCGACTAGCACTTGTCAAATATTTTTTTTATTATTATTTACCAGCTTTTGCCAGCGGCTTCGCGTGCGTGAACATAGTTTTTATGACTGTCTTCGAGGGTGCGCAGTGCGCGAGCCCCAACCTGCTCGCGACCGAGGAAAAAGTAGCCTTTATGTTAATCCAGGTCCAAATCTGTCTACTCTACCTACCAAATTTCAGCCAGATATGTTCAAAAGTTTTTGTGTGAAAAGGTAACAAACATCCATACATAATAACAAACTTTCAAATTCATAATATTAGTAGGATTAGTAAACAGGCTATAATATTACAAATATTCTGTGAAAATCTCAGACAGGTACCTATTTCGGTATAAATATCGGTATAATTTATACAAAAGATACAGCCTTTCACGATCGAACAGACGCATGGACGGACGGAAGGGGGTTAGTAAATAGTGCGGAAGTCTAAAAAAGTTAAAACAAAGGCTGACACATTTAACCTGGAATATAAATTGTACATATACCTATTTTTTATTAAAAATTTACGTGTAATATAAAGTGATCCGAGGCGAGTGCGACAGTAAGGCAAGTGTGACAAATTCAAATTACGCGCCTAAAACACGGTATTCTTATTATTTTCTTTTTTTTTTTTATAAAAAAATAATTTTTTAACCCTTTCACGATTATTGGCAATATGTTTGCCAGGGATGCTGTGTCAATATTAAACTGTATTGATATATCTTGTTCACCGTAGTTGCATTGCTACTGTTATCTATCGCACGACGTCCGGACTTTTATACCATCGTGCTGTTGTATCTATGGAAGAAACTGCTTTACCGACAGACGCCATTTAACAAAACGCCGTCACACTTAGCCCTTTTGTATAAAATACCGTGTTAAGCAAAAATAAACCCTATGACTATATCAACTAGTTTTTCAATATAAAAGACGTGTGGCACTCGGGGACTGCCGCGGTAAAGCTATTGCATAGCATTTTGTAAGCAATTATAATTGTATATTTATTTTTTGTTTATGCAGTATTTACCAGTACCCTAAATAGTCCTTTATGTAGTTTATGTAATAAATTAACACTAAGAAATTTAAGGTAGGTTAATCATCATCGTCATCGTCATCTACCACCATCGCGACCACAATCACGACCACCATCGAGACCACCATCGCGACCACCATCGCGTCCAACATCGCGACCACCATCGCGACAACCATCGCGACCACCGTCACCGTAACCATCACGACCACCGTCACCGTCACCATCGCGACCACAATCGCGACCAACATCGCGACCACCATCGCGATTACCATCGCGACCACCATCGCGACCATCATCGCGATCACCATCGCGACCACCATTGCGACCACCATCGCGATCACCATCGCGACCACCATCACGACCACAATCATGATGATGGTGATGGATAGATAGATGTCACTGTAAGTTCTTTAGAACTTAATATTTTTTTTTTGGGTGTCAGGTTTTTTCATTACGAAATTTCTTGATTCGGTCCCCTCAAAGCCCGCGACAAAAGCTATACAATAGCTTAAAAAGTTAGTAAAGACTTTTAGTACATTTTATATAGGGTGTGTATCGGATAAGGTTAACAATATTTTAAGAGCATGTAACATACCACATTTATGGACAAAACACCTCCATTAGGGGATCGCATCCTTCTCTCCTCTAAATCACAGCCATTTTTATTTTCAATATATATTTTTGTAGCTGTTCTCTTGAATGAGCAGCAGTATAGACTTCATCTATATCTTCTTCTTCTTCTTCTTCAGGCCTTGTCCCATTTCTAATTGGGGTCGGCTCTCCTAATCGTTCTTCTCCAGAGATATCGTTTCTGGGTCGTCGGTGGGTCTATGCTATCTGTGGCGAGGTCTTTCTTAATAACTGACATCCATGTTAGTCGGGGTCTACCGCTACTTCTCGGTCCTGAGTTAAGCTGTAGCACTTTTTAGTCATGTGTTCATCGGGTCTTCTCGCGACGTGGCCGTACCAACGCAGACGTGACTCCGTGAGCTTGTCTTGCATTGGTCTGACTTTGAAGCTGCCCCTGATGTATTTGTTTCGCACTTTGTCTAGCATTGTGACGCCTGCTGACCACCGGAGCATCCTCATTTCCGCGACATGCATTTTATTAGACTCCTTCTATATATAAGAGAAAGTCGTGTTAGTTACACCATTTATATACAACTCAAGGACGGCTGAACCAATTTTCACGATTTTTGTGTTTTTGCATTTGTCTTAGTCCGGAATAGGATAATTAGTATTAAAATATGATATTTATCAATAAAAAATATTATCAGTCAAAAAATAATTGGTTTTAGGGTAGGCTAGTGTAGTGTAGGTGTAGTGTAGTTAGGGTAGTGTATTGTAGTGTAGGTGTAGTGCAGTTAGGGTAGTGTAGTGTAGTGTAGTGTAGTGTAGTGTAGTGTAGGTGTAGTGTATTTAGGGTAAGGTAGGGTAGTGTAGTGTAGTGTAGGGTAGGGTAGTGTAGTATAGTGTAAGATAGACTAGTGTAGGGTAAAGTAGGGTAGGGTGGGGTAGTGTAAGGTGGAACGAAGTTCGCCGGGACAGCTAGTAAAAAAATTAAACCGACGAAAAACTAAAAGAACTAAAAAGCGTAAAATAAAAAGAACATTTAAAGTAAAATACCCAGTAGATGACACCTTAATGATTTATTAGTATGTTTATTGACATAGTTTGGTATGAATTCATCTTAGAGGGAACTTCTAATTGATAATATGTAGTTGCGCAAATTATTCCCCTTCCAGAATGCGACAAAATTGTAGTAATAAAACTAATGTGTGTTTTTATGTTATTTTTTAATAAAATAAAGGTACTATGCTAGTGACACCTAGTGAAAACAAATATATTTAGTACTTGACACTTTTTATTTTCAGTAGTTGACATAGGTATTATTAGATTAAACTTTTTGCAGCAGTTTTATATGGAGTTTCATGTAAACGTACATCTTCTACAGCCGCTTCCATAGCCTCTTGTGTATAATTTCTAAAATTTCCTTTTGTCAGTGGCATCTAATAAACTAAAGAAAAAATAACTCACTAGTTGACACTTATAGCTCCAATAGTTGACACCACCTGTCAACTACTGAACAAAATGGTTCTAAATTTTTTTAGAAGGTCTAATAGAGTAATTCAACTTATAAGCAGCAAAATAACAATAAATGAGACAGTTTTAACAAATTATATTAAAATCCATAAGTTGACACCCCCATGTCAACTACTAAAATTATAGTAATTTCAAGTTTCAGTAAATGAAATGATGCCATGTATATAATATTTTATTGTATGTCATTTTGAATAATACGTATTTACGCTTTAAACTCTAATTATAATGAATTAATTAATATTGATTTAAAATTTTAAAATAATATTTACCTTTCCAAAATTAATCTCTCGGCTTGCTTTAAACAAATTTCACAAGAAAATAACAATAAATATAACGCGAAGAGTGCGGTTGTCATCAGTCGAACGCGGTAACTAGTGATGTTAGTTATGATGCCCCGTTACTTTTTATTGGTGACGCTAGATGTCTATACTATATCTCAGACACCATCTCGATCTTTGGCTTCCCTTATTTTTCTTAATATTTAATTTTCTTCGTCAAAGTGCCAACTATTGGTGCAGTGTCAATTACTGGTGGTTTTACCTTACAGTCTAACTGAGTTCTTACACTTATGTAATAAATAATTTCGAGTCGGCGCCAATCAAACAAATAAGCAAATTAATAGTTAAGTAAAATGAAATGATAGCAGCGAAATGCATGGCGCCGGCGACCGCTGTGATACGTCCCTTTTTTGGCAATTGCCGAACGTTCCGTTTGTTTGTTTGGCACCGACTCAAAATTATTTAGGTATTTACATAAATGAAGGAGCTCAGTTAGACAAAAAAGGTTCTTTTTATTTTTCGCTTTTCAATTCCTTTCTTTTTTCATCGGTTTATTTTTTTGTAAAAACGTTTTTTTTATTTTTTGTATCTAAAATATGCTAATGGTTACTAATCTTCTAACTAAAAAGAGAATTATCAAAATCGGACTACTCTGTAAAAAATTATGCGTGGTCATGGTCATACATTACAATCAGTGAGTAAACAATCAATCATCCCCTGTTTTCCTACCCTTGGGGCTGGATATTTTTTCCAAATTTATATGGGACCAACTTCGGGGTATACCCTTTCTAATAAAAAAAGAATTATCAAATTCGGACTACTCTGTAAAAAGCTATGCGTGGTCATACATAAAAAAAATATACGCGTCGACTTGAGAACCTCCTCCGTTTTTTCTTCGGTTAAAAATGGTCTCATTTGAAAGGTAATTTAATTTCTCTGGTGATCCACACATAAAATTAACTGAGAATATTGAGGAAAAAAACACAAAAACTTTTGAAAAAAAAGAAACCAAAAAAATTTTCTTTTATTTTTCTTTTTTCGAACCTACTGCACAAACAAGGTCATTAACGTCTTGTCTTTTTCTTACTTAAACAATTCATTTTGAGCTAAGATATAAAACGACATCAATTAGATTCTTACTTAGTGTGCCAATTTATGGTTAATACGCGACCCTCGCGGCTTGTTACTTAAAATCGTCAGACGGGCCACGCAACATGTGTTGCAGTGAGAGCTACAGCGAGTTTGGTGAATGGATGCAGTCACTTTAAATATTTTTTTAAATAGTTTTGAAATCATATTTATCTACTCTCGTATCGTAAAGTTCGCATTATCAACTTCAAAACGAGTTTATATTGGCATACTTTATAAACACAATACCATAATTTAAAAAAAAAATTACATTATAACATTATTTTGTTAAAGAAATAATGTTGTAATGTTTTTTTTCCATTACGATACAAGTTAAACCAAAGAAAATAAAATAAAAAATAAAAAATAATAATATAATAATATATTTTTTTTTTACTGGAACGCACATGCGGTTCGCGCCATTTTTACAGCAATACAAAAAGTTTTCATTTCAATTTTTACTTGTCTGTGACAGCGCCCGCTTTAACGCATGCGCGGTGATCTGTTGGTTTTTCATTGAATTTTGTTGTAGATACTGAATTTCGTGGATAATTTTCATTCTTGTTTAAAAATGTCTGAGATCAATGAAAGCATTGTTTTTACCTGTCTGTGACACCGTCCACTTCAGTGCAAGCGCCGTGATGCGCTGGGAATCAGCGCTATGACACGTTTTGCTGTAGGTACTTACTGAATTTCGTGGGATTTTGTTCTTACTCTTAACTAATCTTTGTATTTTAGTTGATTCAATCCCAATGTATGAGATTAGATAAAGTAGTGTATGAAACTGCACATAATTAAAGGATTGTTACAACCCCGCACAAGGGTCTCTTTACCTTTAATCTGCATCATTGCGTAAGTAAATAATGGTAGATAATTTAGTATCGTTTTGTTACTTAGCTTAAAATCTATCGATTAAGAAGAATAAAAACAACAGTTTAACAACCTCCTTTTTGTAGAGGTTCAAAAAAGAAAAATAAAATTATATATTTTGGATATTTTTTCTTTAAACTTTTTTGTGTTTCTTTCTCAAATGTTTTAGTTTATTTTATGTATGGATCACCAAAGAAATTAAATAACCTTCCAAATGAGACTATGTTGAGGTATCTACTGCTGCTAATTCAAGAGAAAACATACTTTTCATGAACAGCTACAAAAAATAAATTAAAAAAAGGAAATGGCTGCCATTTAGAGAGGAGAAACATGCGACCCCATAATGGGGAGTTTTTTGTCGATGAAATTTGGTGTATAAGAATTCTCGATGGCGTAAATTTCATAAATAAACTTACTTGGAGAAGAGATATTTTGTAACATTTTTTGTATAACAGGTAGCATTTTTATAGTTTTCCCAGATATACCACATTATGGTGTATTTTGAGTACAAATAAGTGTGGTCGATGACAAAAATTTTAATATTTTTGACAAATTTTTTTTTACCTATTTGTATCGAAGGTACCCTTATCGTTTTGAAAATAAAAGGTCCAAAAAAGGTACTCCTAGAAATAATTTTAAATATTGATGTGCAAAATTTCATTGAAATCGGTTTAACAGTTTCCCTGCGAATCGAGGAAACGGATTTACGCACAAACTCATTTTTTAGAACACTCTCTTGGTGTTTGTATGTGATGTACAGGTGTAACAAAATTGATATATGATGATGATGAGGGTGTAAAAAAGTTGGTGTAGGACCCGTTAACTTTTTGTTCTACGTCTTTGCAGAAATCGCAAATAAAAATATTTAACTTTTCATACCTGGCATGCCTTTTAAGTTCTGTCGTTTCCATATTTCCCGGCAATTTTGAATTTGGAACCTTTTCTATATTCGAATGTGTTTAAATTTTGAATCTCAAAACAGTTGAAAGTATTAGGATTTATGTTATTGTTTAGTCACAGCGTCGATTGGAATCTGTCAGGTTACGTACGAAAATGAATCTTTCTAAGGAAAATGTTCGTGCAATAATTTTCTACATGTTTAGAAGAGGCCCGACACGGCTTCAGTGTTTTGAAAAGCTAACATCTGTGTTCAGTGATGAAGCCCCATGTCTGCGGACTGTCGAACGCTGGTATTTAGAATTCCAGCGTGGACATACTAGTGTTAGTGACAAATCTCGCGAAGGACGCCCAAAATACACCTTCACTGAAGATAACATCGTTGCTGTGAGACAACTAATTCTCGAAGATCGTCATGTGATGTATCGAGAGATAGAGGCTCTATTAGGCATCTCAGGGACAACCATTCAAAAGATCTTGCATGAAGCGCTTGGTGTGAGAAAGCTAGTTTGCCATTGGATACCGCATCTGCTTTCCGACGATCGCAAGGCGGCCCGCGTCAGATGGTGTAAGAAAACTCTGCAAAGGTTCAACAGAGGAGAGTCAAATCACGTCTACGACATCATCAGTGGTGACGAATCTTGGATCTATGCCTACGATCCTGATTTCAAACAACAATCTACAATCTGGGTCTTTCAAGGCGAGCCAAAGCCGACTAAAGTTGTTCGTTCTCGAAGCACTTTAAAGAAGATAGTGGCCACGTTCGTTGGAAAAACCGGCCATGTTGCGACTATTGCACTTAAAGATCGTAAAACGGTTAACGCAGAGTGGTATGCCACAGTTTGTTTACCACAGGTCATTGCCGAACTTCGAAAATCTAACTTAAAGCGACGCATTATCCTGCAACGCAAGCTCACACAGCGCTCGTCAAACGATTGAGTATTTGAAGCAGGAAAAAGTAGAAATTCTTTACCATCCTCCATACAGTCCTGACCTAAGCCCTAACGATTTCTTTACATTTTCTAAAATTAAGAAAAGTCTTCTTAGTCAAAGGTTCCAGTCCGGTGAAGAAGCAGTCGACGCTTTCAAGTCAGCCATTTTGAACACCCCCCCTTTAGAGAAGCACATAAATGTTATAATAACTAGTTTGAGCGAATGGAAAAGTGTTTTAAGCTACGTGGTGAATACTTTAAAAAACAATAAAAAGTACTATAAGGTTCTAGTTGTGTTTTTTTCTTCAAACTACAAAACTTAAAAGGCAGTCTTCGTAACAACAAATTTTGTGCATTTTTGGATGAAGGATCCGATATTTTTTTTGAGAATTGCCTATGGGGTTCTTGGTAAAAGTTGTTCAGTATGATAAGTAGAACCCTCAGTTAACGGGTCCTACACCAACTTTTTTACACCCTGTAGTTTGGTAGGGGCGCGTTTATATGACACGAACGTCGTCAGCGCGGCCGCCGCGCGGCGGCTATACGGCGGTGACCGGCCGCGCGGTCGCCGCGCGACGGAACTGCTGTTTTAGTAAAACAAGCTTTATAGCAACTATGTAAAGTACATATATATATATATCGAGAACATTCGAGTGACTCGAGCGAGGCAGCCGCGTGGTTAGTTACTTACAAAGAATTTCAACATTGTGTCCTAGTTAATCAATAATAAATGTGCTATGACTGAACAGCTAGCAAATTTTTCGCGTCGTTTAAATACAGCCTAATTCCTCAAAATCTCATAGTCGGTTTTTCGGACGATCACGTAACCTTCGACGCTCGAATGTAAAAAGAAAACCTTATTTGTTGAAGTATACTCGCACTCTCTAAAGATTCTTGAAGTATAGGTACTTCAATGACAATGAAACTTCAACCTTTAAGGTAGCAAAGTGTAAATTAATGCTCTTTGTCACCACCGAATATGTTCCCTTGAATCAATTACTCGGTAAGTGCACCTTTCGAGTCTCGTTATGCGTCGACTCGCATCGCATCGCCCCATCAGCCCTGGAAATTGAACGCCAACGAGTATTAAGGCGACTCTGCTAAATAAATTACCAGCTTAGCAACTGACGGAGACTTAAGCTAAGGCTCAAGTAGGTACCTATGTAAAGCATATTAGGTGCCTATATTAATTTATTGTATTGGCAAAACTGCGAGACTCACGGCATGTAGGGGAAATGGAAATATTAAAATTAACGACCAAATTATAAATCGGTATGTGGCAGAGCGTCGGTGGCGTAATGGCAAGGGCCGCTACCTCCTGTCCGGGAGGTCGTGGTTCGATACTGCCACGTACCAATGTGCTTTCGAATTTTGATTTCATATGTTACGTTTATCCGACGCTCTTATACGGTGAAGGAAAACATCGTGAGGAAACCTGCACGCGCCTGGAAAGAAACTCGAAGGCTGTGTGTGAAGTCGACCAACCTGCTCTGGGCCCGCGTGGTCGACTAAGCCCCGATCGCCCTAATTCAGGGTAGTCACGAGCTCCTCGGTGGGGAAGTATATGAGCTGATGTGAAGTGGCAGGACAATAGCTCTAGGCTTTAGGTTGAGTAATAGAAGTGGTCAAGAGCGTGTCAGACCAGGGTTCCGTAGCCTTTTAAAAAAATATGTCTATTTTATAACATATAGGAAAGGTACCCTAAAATAAAATACAGATTTCATTCCAGAGCATTGTAGGGTTTACAGATTTGTATAAACCTACCAAATTTTAGCTTTATAGCTGTAATCGTAGAAATCGGAATATGGCTGTAATAGTCTTTAAAAAAAACGGCTGCGGTGTACCGACGGACAGACAGATAGACGGACGTGGCGAAACTATAAGGGTTCCTAGTTTGACTACGGAACCCAAAAAAATGGGATAAGTAAGGTAGAAAAATAAATATATTACAAATTAGATTCTACGTAATTTATTTAGTTTTTTTTATGCAACGAACTAAAATTCAACAGAATAGATTTATAAAATAGAGGTACAGATGAAACACAGGAATCTTAGTTTTGTAGAGGATTTCCGCATACCAAATTAAAATAAATTTACATTAAATACAATTTTAAACTCCTGAAACTCCGAAATTCCGAAACAAGCAACTGAAAGAATTCGCTCATACGAACCTGGCCTTTTTCTGCGCGGCCAGAAATCTGTAGTTGACAAAATATTGTAACAATGAGTACAATTTCGCGTGTTGGTACAAAAGTTGTTCGGAAGTTGTAAACAATCCGTCGGCCTGCCGACAATCTAAGACTCTTGACATATTGCGCACATTATCTCTATAAATGCTGTCTGTCCTCATCTGGCCTGAAATTAATAACTTTAGAAAACCCTAAAAACTTACAGGTACGCAATTGTAACGCGATATTCATAAGCATGCAAATCTTCAGCTCAATGGGAAACCGGGAAGTGGGTCAAATTTAACTTTCAAGATTTCATTACAGACACCGGGACAAGGGAAACTAAATAAAAGCTTGTAATAAATTGTACGGCCACGTGGACATGCTTTCTCGTAAAGGATCACCGTCTAGCGTGGTCAGGCATACACTAATCAACAATAAATGTTACGCTTACAGGAGCAAATAATAAAGGTGTATCAGGCTTGATGAAAATATACAAACCATTGGGTTTGTATGTGTGTGGTACCTCGATTTTTTCCTGAAATAACGAATTAAGTCGTGTAAGGGGAAAAAAAGGCTTTTTACTATGGTGGCAACCCTAAAATATCAAGTCAAGAAATTTGAAAAAAAAATGTTTTCAGACTAAATATTAGTGTAAGACAGTCGATCCCCACAAATATCTCATCTTCGTTTTTTTGCCATAAAAAGATGTTACCTACCGAGTCGCAGAATACTCACGAACTATATTAATTTATTGTTTCTTTCTAGTAGGAATACCCTGGACTCCGTGGGCCAGGATAACCCTGGACACCGCTTGTTCGCTTCAAGTCTTCTAGGGTCTTAGATCTTTTTGAAATGAAGTTAATACTTCCTTGTCCAGGTTTTGGTAGGGGTACCCAGTTCAGAATTTTGTACAAAACATTTGAAGCAACTTTTTTCACGCAAGAGTATTTGATTTCTGATTTAAGATTTTTGTTTACGATTTTTAATCAATAGTGATTTGTCATTAGTTATTTTTTATTCAAATAACATATACGAATATTAGTGTATAATTGGCCGTAATATAAAACTTTTGAAATGACCTTGCAAGCAAATGTGCCGACATGAACTCCTATTATCTGATTTGATTTCTGATTATGGATTATTACGTTTTGAAATCGTTCATTATTTTAATAATTATCAAAGCGTAAAGAGGCAGAATAAGAAGTATCCTCTTAAAGTATTTCAAATTTCAATACAATTAATACCTTTAAGTTTTCTTTAGCAACCTGTCTTTGTCATCGCTATAGTTTGTTGTTAGTTATTTATTAATTTGTTCCAATACATTAAATTAACTTGATATGGAAGTGCGGGTTCACATATTTTATATCTACTTGGTGTTCCCAACCTTGTTCTACGACACAAATATTTTGGTACAGAAATAAACATTTTTTTTTATAACTTACAGCTGTAGCTTTGTCACAACCCTCTACTTTTTTTAAAGGCCGTTAAATTGGTTTTAGTGGATCGTCTTGGTCTTCCTTTCGTGTGAGTTGGGACCTTCGAAATTTTATGGCCCCTTTTTAGGATTCCGTACGCCCAAAGGGTGCAACTGGACACTATTACTAAGCCTCCTCTATCTGTCCGTCTAGTCCGTCTGTCCACGGGCTGTATTTCATGAACCGTAATAGGTAGAGAAAAGAAATTTTTACAGAAAGTGCATTTTTATTGCCGCTATAACAACAAATACCAAAAATAAGAAAAAAATTAAAAAATAAGGGGGGTTTCCATATAATAAACATGTTTTTATAGGTATTTTAGAGGTTTTTTTGATTTAGCTCTATCGTAAAAACGGTAATACATACAAGCGTGAAACTTGGTGTAATTATACTCGGACTAAGTGGTCCAACCTGAATAAAAAAAAGTATATTTCTGTCGCTCACGTTGATATCTTTCGTTTGTAATGTGAATAGATATCGTTCTCATAGTTGTGTGGAGAGGTGTAGTACTACGGAACCCTCGGAGCGCGAGTCTGACTCGCACTTGACCGGGTTTTTTGTTCTTTAAAGTTTCTTGAGAATTTTGTTCTTCATTCTTACTGTCTTGGGTTTGTTATTTTCTTTTTGTGGCTTTCTTCTCAATAATGAAGTTTACTTGATTCTTTCGGCAAAGGGTCGCAAAATTACCAAAAATATGTTCACTTACTTGTGTGAACTTTATTAAATAGTTAACTCGACGAAGTGCATGTCGCAATGCCTTCATGGTACAGTAAGTACATGTCGCAATGCCTGCATGGTACAGATAATACATGTCGCAATGCCTGCATGGTACAGTTAGTACATGTCGCAATGCCTGCATGGTACAGTTAGTATATGTCGTAATGCCTGCATGCATGGTACAGTAAGTACATGTCGCAATGCCTGCATGATACAGTAAGTACATGTCGCAATGCCTGCATGGTAACAAACAAACAAACACATTCATAATATTAGTAAGGAACACAATGTTATCACCACGCTCCCCGCTCCGCTTCTCACCCTGCCTTCACCTGCATAATCGCCAGGCTCCATCCATCAATCGCCCCGTTATTTAATTCGGCGCGACTCGGTAACATTTGCTCACGGTAATTTTATTACTTTTTGATGGATGGAGCTAAGCTGGACTGTTTTACGGCTCTACGCTTCTCCCCAATAAAAAAAATGTGTTGTGACGTCCAACAGGAAAATTATGTCCGTGAAAATTAGGCTCTAAAATTTATATCTATTATTTTAAGAGTACGGTCGACGGCACGTCAGTAATAACCAGTTCAGCTTGCGCTGGTAGTGTTATTACTAATAATTCTAACCTGGTAAACGCTAATCAATCAAACTAACTGGAAACCATAGACACCAACTAGGGCATGTAATATCGGAAGGTTCTGAATTCCGATACTAATTTCCGTTATTCAAGATTCAAGATAATTATTCAAAATAGGTGCAAATTACTATAGTTATTAGTGTCAAAATGCAATACTTGATATAAAAAATAGTCATTAGAATACGAAAACAATATGACACGAGAAGTTATACATAAAAAGCATTGAATGTCATTAATACATTTGACAAGAGTAGGCCAGTTTACACAGACAGCATCCGGTCACGAGTATAACGCGAGAGTCATTCAATCTCAATATCGGAATACCCATGCCTTTGATTTTGTTACGGTTGGTTAATTTCGTGTATTTATAACATCATTGAACCACGACCTCCCCATCATCATCATATCAGCCGAAAAACGTATACTGCTGGACAAAGGCCTCCCCCGAGGATTTCCACGATGACCGGTCCCGCGCCGCCCGCATCCATCGGCTTACGGCAATCTTCACCAGGTCATCGGTCCACCGCGTGGGAGGCCTGGGCCACGCTGAAAACCAGCGCTGTGTTGCAGCATAAGCCGCACGCAGTATATGCTGAGCGCGGTCCGTGATTCTTGCACCACACACACACACACACACACACACACACACACATATCATACTTTGATAGTTTTTTCTCTACTTGTAATATTAGGTACTGTTATTTTGTTATTTTTTTCCTCTTATTTTTTTTGTTTATTTAATTTATTCCCAATATTATGTATGTGTGTTTGGTGACAAGGAATCAATAAATGTCATATGTCTATGTCTTATGCCTGCCTACGCTGAGTTTTCCAGTGCGCAGTCGCCACTTGAGAACTTTACTACCCCAACGGCCATCTGTTCTACGTGCTATGTGCTCTGCCCACTGCCACTTCAGTTTAGCGATTCCGTGAGCTATTTCGGTTACTTTGGTTCTCCTGCGAATCTCCTCGTTTCTGAATCGATCACGCATTGAAACTTCGAGCATAGCACGCTCCATTGCCCTTTGGGTGACTTTGGGCCTTCTTATGAGGCCCTAGTAAGTGACCATGTCTCAGTTCCGTAAGTCATCACTGGCAACACACACTGGTCAAAGACCTTAGTCTTGAGATACTGCGGTATTTGGGACGTGAAGATATTGCGAAGCTTCCCGAACGCTGCCCAGCCGAGTTGGATTCGTTGATTGATCTCTTTCTTGACGTTGGACCTACCTAGCTGGACTGTTTGTCCCAGGTAAACATATTCGTCAACAACTTTCCAGTGTAGAGTCTTCAACCTTTAGAGGGGTGGGTGCGCCATTTATCCTCTCAATCTAAGTTTATCCATTTCCATTATCGTTATCAAATTTGTCTTTACCTCCTAGTATAGAAGCTTTTCGTGCTATGATTTTCTGTGATTATAAACGAATGTTAACCTTCAAGGAATCTCACGAAAATTTTAAAATGTGCGTTTGGGGAGTCTGCCCCTGCGTTAGCAATAATAACATATTGGTTTCGTGAATTTAAACGTGGTCGAGAGACCCTAAATGATGACAGCAGACGCGGCCGACCACCAACTGCAGTAACTCATAAAAATGTCATCAGGGTAGAGTGGCTATTGCGGGAGAATAGACTCATCACACATCGGGAGATTAAAGCTGAACTAAAGATTGGATCACAGGCAGTTTCTGACATCCTGCATGAACAACTTAAAGTTTGGAAGCTTGCTTCGTGATAGATACCTCATTCTCTCATCGAAGAGCAAAAATCCCTTCGTGTTGATTGGTGCAAATTTCTGCTGGAAAAGTTCAAAGGAGGGACTGCGCAAAACGTATCCTACATCCTTACAACGGACGAATCTTGGATCTACAGCTACGATCTTCTCACGAAACAGCAATCCACGCAATGGGTGTTCAAAGAGGACCAGTTGCCTTCTAAAGTAGTTCGCGGTCGGAGTGTTATTAAAAAAAATATGGCGTTTTTTTTTTCGACGCAGTCGACCAGTAGCAGTAATTCCGCTAGAAGACCGTAGAACCGTTACTAGTGAATGGTACTGCGAAGTTTGCCTGCCTTAAGCTTTCGGGGGAGATGAATAGCGAGCGCCCAAGGAGCGGCATCCGTGGCCATTTTTTCACCAAGATAACGCACCCGCTCCCGCTGTTAGAACCATGGACTATTTGACAACTGCGGGGGCACAAATTTATCACCAAAAGGTAGTCTCCGTTAACCACAAGATACCTCCCACAAGATACGTTTTTAAATGTTTTGAAAGCTGGTACACCTGAATGCATTAGTGCATAATAGGGATTTGAGGAGAATATATTGGAAAGGTCTAAATAAACCTATTTTCATATTCTAACTATTTTTCATTTCTATAACTATTTTTGAAACAGCCCACGTACTATTATTTATGTGGAATCTCCGCCCGTGTTTTCCGATTCCTATAATTTAGGACTCTTCATGGCGAGAGTGAATAGACACTATTTAAGCTCGCGTGTTACATCCACGACTGCATCGGCACTACCAATCAGGTGAGTTGCAGCCTAACACACTCACATTTTGAATACTTAAGCAATAGATAATGTAAGGGTAGATTAGATATAATGAGTTTAACAAAATTGGTGTAGGTCCCGTTAACTGGGGCTTCTACTTACTCGTACCATACTGAACAACTATTATTCTATGAGTTTCCTGAAATCGCAAAAAAAAAATAACTCTTCATTCAAATCGATTAGGTGATGGACCAATTTTCTGCATTTTTGTATGTGGGGTCTAACTTTATTGACTATGGATTCTTTGGGAAAAGTAGTTTAGTGTGATAATTAGAGCATTCATTTAACGAGTCCTACTTCATTTTTTTACATCCTGTATCATACAAAAGTTTAGTTTAATTGTTGAATATTTCCCGACTTTTTTATCAAACTTTTAAAATTTTAACCCTTTGGCAAGGGTTAATCCAAAAAATCTGTAATTCGCGCATAAAGTATTTCCATAAAGTTAGCCACAAACTTTGGCCCGGCGCGGCGCCCCAGCAACATTACTGGAAGGAAGTGCGGAATCAAACATTCAAATACAAAATCGAGGTGCGAAACTTTCCGCCGCCGCTAATGAATCGCGTTCGGATCGTTTGATTGAAATCGAGTTTGGGAATCGAAGCGATGCAATCCCGAATGCAAATGAGCGCCGTGCTGCCTTTATGAACTTCACAATTATTCTAAGTGACTGAAGCCTGAAGGAGTGGCGCTTGTAATTTTGCGTTTCTTTTAGTATTTTTCTTGTCATCGTTAATTTATTAGCGGTAGCTTTTACTCCGTATGGATCCGGGTACGAGTAGGATACCTGATCATGAACAACTTTCCCCTAGGAACCAATCAGCTGACAGGCTAACTTTGTATGGAAAGTCCATATAAAAAAATGTACAACAATACTTATGACATAAGTTACCAGTTCAGTTTTTAAAGTTCAGTGCCAATTTACATAGATTTTTTTCTTGTTTTTAATTATTGACCACAGCATAATACACTACTTGTGATCTTTGATTAATGACCAGTGTGATGATTTTCATGTTCCAATCCCCGAAGCTACGTACCATTGAATTGAACAAGTAGTAAGTAACTATAGATTAAAGCAAAATTAATTATAATCACGTAGAACCTCTGATTAAAAGGATGAAAGTTAATTAATTAGAGGTCCTTGTATATTTACTTACTTCACTGGCTCAGCGACCCAAAGAGGATCTTGGTCTTCGACACTAAAAGTAGCCACTCTTGCCTATTTTGCGCCTCCTCACGCCAACCAGGTATCAGAAGGGCGCTCAGATACTTCTGCATATTGTATATTGAAAAAACAAGTGTAAAAATCCCTTAAAAAATAATTTTTAATTAAGTAGGTAATTTACCTAGTAAGATCCCCAAAAAATGTTAAACATGTTAGTTAGAATGGTGTACTCTTTCGGCATCATGGGTCGTAATCGGCAATAACATCAATAGACGGCAGTAATGCCGTAATCAGTGTGAAATTAATTACATGGGTTCGGAATCATTACACGAGTGAACTGTTGAACAGGCAAATCCTGACTTTACTGTTCGTGGAATCCGTTAAAGGGATTATAAAATGAAAGGAAAGAATAATATATATCACACTAATATTATAAAGGCGAAAGTTTATGTATGTTTGTTACTTCTTCACGTAAAAACTACTGAACGGATCTGGCTAAAATTTGGTAGGTAGATAGATTAGGACCTGGATTAACACATAGGCTACCTTTTTCACGCTTGCGAGCCGCTTGCGGCTCACACACTGCGCACCCTCGAAAAGTCATAGAAACGTTGTCCACTCTATAATAAAAGTAAATACAAAGTGAACAAATTTGAGTCGGGCTTTGGGCAGAATAGGGTTCCGCAGTCATTTCAAAAAATATACTTACACTATTTGTCCCGGCGAACTTCGTATCGCCTCACAAACTCCACATTACACTACTTACTACCCGGTACACGCTACACTACACTACGATACACGCTACACTGCACTACACTACGCCACGTACGTCCCTGCCGTTTAGAAGGAGATCAGTAACATACCGATTGCAGCGCCACCTACCGGGTCCAATTGTGTTTTCAAACCATCCAAGGGAAATCCACTTTATACACACAAAATTTTATAGAAATCGGTCCAGCCGTTTAGGAGGAGTTACAAACACACGTACAGTAGAAATATATATAAAGACTAGCTGTCCCGGCGAACTACGTACCACCTTACATTACATTACACTGCCTTACCCTACCCTAACCTACACTACACTACACTACCCTACCCTACACTACACTACTCTACCCTACACTACCCTACCCTACACTACTCTACCCTACACTACACTACCCTACCCTACACTACCCTACCCTACGCTACTCTACCCCACTACTCTACCCTACACTACACTTCCCTACCCTACACTACCCTACCCTACCCTACCCTACATACACTACACTACACTACCCTACACTACCCTACACTACACTACCCTACCCTACACTACCCTACCCTACACTACCCTACCCTACCCTACACTACCCTACCCTACACTACACTACCCTACCCTACCCTACCCTACATAAGAACCTTCTCCTGACAATAACGAACTCGACAAAAAAAGAATTAGCGAAATCGGTCCAGCCGTTTAGGAGGAGTTCAATGACTAACACACGGACAGGAGATTTATATATATAAAGAAGATATAAGTTCTGATTCATAGATTCATCTGCATAAGTTAGTCAACGTAAGTGGAACTACTAAGTTGTCTCTATCTCGTACTAATCGAAATACTTTTCAGAATTCCTGAGATAGTGTAACATAGGGAGGGGGAGGGGGAGGGAACATGTTACTCTATCAAAAATCTCCAAGTTAAGTATTTTGTAAATAAAATTAAAAACCCTCAGAAAGTTTAAGAGTCATATTTTTAAAAGTTTTTAATATTAACTTGTGATGTTTGTATGTATATTTGTTTGTTTGGTTCAAATCTTGCGATCGGCTTTAGAGCGACTTCCAGAGGTCTGATTGTGATGAAATTTGGAATGAAGCCGTATTACCGGTGACCATAGATCCTTTTGATATTTTGAAGTTGATCTGATGATAAAATTTGGAGGTGGAACCAAGGTCCCAGAATCATCTTTTATTTTTCAATAGAATCGTAGGAAATACAGTCTCGTTGTTTAGAAATGGCCAAACATGTAAACAAATTGTGAAGTGTTTTTTTTTAAATAACCCATGTTTAGTTGTTATTATATCTTATATGTGGGGCATTTCACGTAAAGCGGACAGGTAAAAAATGTTGATGTTTCCGATTTTAGTAATATTTGATTAAGTTATACCTATATAAATGTCTTCGACCCAGATATTCAATATTTTTTCAGTACAATACATAGTTAACGAGTTAAAGGGCATTGAAGTTTTGACTAATTAACAAGTATGCGCTACTTCAAACCCAAGTACCAAGTGTTAAAAAGTAATAATCAAAAAAAAAGCAGTGGAATGTGTACTTGACTTGATGAGCTTCCTAATCGCATTTTTGTAAAGTGTTTTTTTAATCAAAATATGTAATTTAAATTTTCTAACTCGATTTTTTTAAAGTGGAACCAGTTTTTTTTTTGCAATGCAATGCCAAAATAAGGTGAAGCATCTTCAGATCTAAAGTTTTTGTTAGCTGTCGCTCGCGGGCTCCGGGATTGTGACTGGTCTAGCTCCTACACGACTTTCAGGCCCATTACAAAACTTGGCATGGATTATCTATACACTAACACCTATTATGGGAAAAAAAATAAACTGGTCCAACTTTAAAAAAATCGAGTTTGATAAATTAAATTACATATTTTCATTAAAAAAAAACTCTTTTTAAAATATCCAAAAATGCGATTAGGAAGCTCATCAAGTCAAGTACACATTCCACTGCTTTTTTTTTATTATTACTTTTTAACACTTGGTACTTGGGTTACTCTGCGTGATCGAATCAGAAACGAGGAGATCCGCAGGAGAACTAAAGTAACCGACATAGCTCACAGAATCGCTAAACTGAAGTGGCAGTGGGCAGGGCACATAGCTCGTAGAACAGATGGCCGATGGGGCAGTAAAGTTCTCGAGTGGCGACCGCGCACCGGAAAACGTAGCGTAGGCAGGCCTCCCACGCGGTGGACCGATGACCTGGTGAAGGTCGCGGGAAGCCGATGGATGCGGGCAGCGCAGGACCGGTCGTCGTGGAAATCCTTGGGGGAGGCCTTTGTCCAGCAGTGGACGATTTGTGGCTGATATGATGATGATGATGATGACTTGGGTTACTTGTTATTTAGTCAAATCTTCAATGCCCTTTAACTCGTTAACTATGTATTGTACTGAAAAAATATTGTATGTCTGGGTCAAAGACATATACAGGTATCATCATCATTACAACTCATATACGTCCCCACCGAGGGGCTCGAGCCTACCCTGAATCAGGGCGATTAGGCCTTAGTCGACCACGCGGGCCCAGTGCGGGTTGGTCGACTTCACACACAACCTTCGAGTTTCTTCGCAGGCGTGTGCAGGTTTCCTCACGATGTTTTCCTTCACCGCTAAAGCAATCGGTAAGTATGTACGTAAGTTTTTGAAACACTCATTGGTACATTGGCCGTCCAGTTATATAGGTATAACTTAATCAAATATTACTAAAATCGGAAACATCAACATTTTTTACCTGTCCGCTTCACGTGGAATGCCCCATGTCTAATACACCCAGCGATAATATAAATAAAATGCTCGCAAGAACACTTATACATGCTCGATGTCCAAAATGTAATTTATTTTATGATTAAGATAAATGTAATTAATGATAAAATGCTTTGTTTACATATTTGACCATTTCGAAACAACTAGAGTTTACTGTGGTGCCCAACTTTTTTGAATTTGGAAGCGTGTATTTTTTATATTAATTTGAGCATTTGGCTTTTTAGACTTTTATTAAAGCTTTTTAAATAAAAGCTTGTGCCTAAAAGCTTTAAGGTTTTTCGAAAATTATTTTACATAAAATTAACTAATTAATAATTAATTAACCGCCTCCGTAGCTCAGAGGCAAAGTTCACTGGCTTTACAAAGGAGGTCGCGGGTTCGATTCCCGGCGGGGTCAATTGTAAGACTCGGTTTGGCTGGTGGTAGGGCATTTTCTAAGCCCGCCTGGCTAGCTACCACCATCTTATCTAAGTCTTGCCGCCAAATATCAATGTTGATATCATTGGTGTGTTCCGGTATGAAGATAAGATAGCCAGTTCCCCATTGCGTAGGGGAATCTTGGTAAGCCCGTTTCCATCTTCGGCAACATCGTCACTTACCACCAGGTGAGATGTTGTCAAGGGTTTACCAATTGTGAATAAAAAAAAAAAAAACATTCTTTAACTTTATAGGTGTCAGTTTATATCATCATCATATCAGCCGAAGGACGTCCACTGCTGGACACAGGCCTCCCCCATGGATTTCCACGACGACCGGCTCTGCACTGCGAAGTGACATTCCAAATTTGAGCTTTACAGCCCTAACGGTCTACAGACTGAAGGATATGGTGAAACTATATGTAGGTATAGGGATTGTTCGTTTGACTACGGTACCCTAAAAACGTTATTGTATTTACCCTATTTAAACAAAAAAGAAAATTGATTTTTTAAGTGCAAGTACCTACCTATGTAAATGGGTTTCAGATGCTAGGTACTTACTTCGTTATACAAACTAGCTGTTCCGGCGAACTACGTACCGCCTTACATTACAGTACACTGCCCTACCCTACACTACACTACACTATCCTACCCTACACTACACTACCCTACCTTACACTACCCTACCCTACACTACTCTACCCTACACTACACTACCCTACCCTACTCTACACTACCCTACACTACCCAACCCTACACTACCCTACCCTACACTACACCTCCCTTACCCTACACTACACTACACTACCCTACACTACCCTACCCTACACTACCCTACCCTACCCTACACTACCCTACACTACCCTACCCTACACTACACTACACTACCCTACCCTACCCCACCCTACCCTACCCTACATAAGAACTTTCTCCTGACAATAACGAACTCGACCAAAAAAAGAATTAGCAAAATCGGTTCGTGCGTTCTGGAGTTATAGCGTCTGGAAGGAAAACCTGACTTATTTTTATATAGTAAAAAAAAAGAATATATTTACAGCACACCCTGGACACTTCATACAACGGGCCAGAAATGACATTTCAAAAAAGAAATGAGTAACAAACAAAATGGCGGCGAAATCCTATACGTTCGACAACCAATCTGTAACCAGTATGTATCAATCTGGCGTCGGTGGCTCAACCGGTAACGACTCGGTCCATCTAACCAGAGGTACCGGGTTCAAATCTGGACGGCCAATGTACCAATGAGTTTTTCAAAAACTTACGTACATACTTACCGATTGCTTTAACGGTGAAGGAAAACATTGTGAGGAAACCTGCACACGCCTGCGAAGAAACTCGAAGGTTGTGTGTGAAGTCGACCAACCCGCACTGGGCCCGCGTGGTCGACTAAGGCCTAATCGCCCTGATTCAGGGTAGGCTCGAGCCCCTCGGTGGGGACGTATATGAGCTGTAATGATGATGATGATGTATCAATCTGGGTGACGAGGGGGTGAGGTCGCAATCTAGAGAGCGGCAGGGGGTGTCCATACTGTATGTTAGTACTAATATATATACTTTGTCTACAGTGTGTTATCGTTTCTGACTCCCCAAACACAATGCAAGGTTCGAAACAAATTCTGTGCCAACCTGAACCTTGCTAACAATGCACAATTTCGCCCCAATTTCGTTCACAAAGCTTTTATTGGCAACAAAAGACGCTGCACTTTAGTGCCCCAGACGATACGGGGTGTCCTGGAGGCAATAAATTAAATTTCCAGCCCCGAGCGAGTCGTGGGGATTACTGCGTCTCCCGCTGTAACTAATTAATTTCGAATTCGCCTCATTGTGGCCTGAAACCTTAGGTGTCCAATAAATTAATTAATTTCCCACTGACTGGTTTCAGAGCGGTTTAAATGGAGAGAATTTTCAATTGTTATACGGATTATAATAATAATCACTGCCTATCAAGCTTCGATAGGTGAGTGTGGACTTAAACATTTTACAACTTTTCATACTTAATAATTGTTAAGCTGATTCGTTTTTTATAGAAAGTAAAAATATATTTTGCGAATTGAACTTACAGGTCCTGGGAACGTGGTTTAGCTTCATGGGTAAGCAGAAGGTAGAAAGCACTATTTATTTTTAACTAGAGGTCCGACATTAGTAACCTCTGTATAAGCTCAATAATCATATCAGCCGAAAGACGTCCACTGCTGGACAAGGGCCTCCCCTAGATATTTTTTTTTAAGTGCAATGACAATGTCACAGATGGAAGCGGGCTTAACAAGATTTCCAGCACAATGAGGAACTAGCTATCTTATCTTCAAGCCGGAACACATCAATGTATTTAACATTGATGTTTGGCGGCAAGATTTAGACAAGTTGGTGTAGCTAGTTAGGAGGGCTTTCGCCTCCAGGTCCAGAACTCGAAACCTATCCAGTTGCAGCGAGAAGTGTGACAGGGAGACGTGATAATTATCTCCGAAACTGTTCACTGCCGCCCTGGAAGATGTTTTCAAGCTTCTGGACTGGGGTGGACTCGGCATCAATATCAACGGCGAGTACATAACCCACCTTCGATTCGCTGACGATATCGTGGTCATGGCTGAGACTATGGAAGACCTAAGCACAATGCTCGATAAAGTCTCTCGACAAGTGAGTCTTGAATGAACATGGACAAGACGATAATAATGTTAAAGGTCTGTGTCGCACCCACCGCTCTAAAGGTAGGAGACTCTAAACTGGAAGTTGTTGACGAATATGTATACCTGGGACAAACAGTCCAGCTAGGTAGGTTCAACTTCAAGAAAGAGATCAATTGACGAATCCAACTCGGCTGGGCAGCGTTCGGGGACCTTCGCAATATCTTCAGGTCCCAAAAACCGCACTTACTTAATCAGCCAAAGAACATATACACTGCTGGACAAAGGCCTCTCCCAAGGATTTCCGCGACGCGACGACCAGTTTTGCGCTGCCCGCATGTAGCGGCTTTCCGCAACCTCGCGACCAAATATTTATATGTATAATGCTAAAATGTTTGAATAGTAAGAAATGCTTCAACATCTAGGTATGAGTATAGAACTGTGTTTTTATTAAATATTTCGCTGTGTACCTACTAATCTTTCATCTGACTCCATTCATATTCCAGGTCTCAGATGACGGACTTGCTTGTAGAGTCAGTAATTAGCAAATGGACTTTTTGTCTACCTCTAAACTAAAGTTGTTTTAAGGAATCTCCGCGGACAAAAATTTCGTCTGAATAAAATATTTTTAATAGAGCTAAGATTGTTTTACAGAAGACTCAGACTTAGTTGCCTCGGGAGAGAACTTTATGTACTTATTTTATTAATTAGGTCAAGTAGTCCAAACAGTGATCTAAGTAATTTAATTGCTCGCAAAGAAATACGTATTACCTACGTTACATACGTATTAATATGAGCGTCGGTGGCGCAAGGGCCGATACCTCCTGCCCGGGAGCTCGTGGTTCGAATCCTGCTATGTACCAATGTGTTTTCGAATTTTGATTTTATATGTGTTAATAAGCGTCGGTGGCTCAGCCGGTAACGACTCGGTTCTTCTAACCAGAGGTACCGGGTTCAAATTTGGACGGCCAATGTACCAATGAGTTTTTCAAAACTTACGTACATACTTACCGATTGCTTTAACGGTGAAGGAAAACATCGTAAGGAAACCTGCACGCGCCTGCGATGAAACTCGAAGTTTGTGTGTGAAGTTGACCAACCCGCACTGGGCCCGCGTGGTCGACTAAGGCCTGATCGTCCTAATTCAGGGTAGGCTCGAGCCCCTCGGTGGAGACGTATATGAGCTGATATGATGACGTGTTAATAGGTAAGTAGTTGAATTTTCATCATTAGACTCTAGTTTTTTTTAGTCTTGGTCTTGATTTTAATTCAGTAGCAGCGGAAAGCCCACCGCAGACGGTCGCCAACTTTCTTTCTACTAAGGAACAAAGTCCTAGAGACAAAAATAGATACCTACATACTCGTACATGCACGTTTTACATACAATTGTTAAGGAGCTTACTTTCAGGGCCTTGTTGTCGCCTCATATTTTGTTGGTAAATTAAGTAGACTCACCCAAAAGGGCAATGGAACGTGCTATGCTCGGAGTTGTAGCGTTCGGGAAGCTTCGAAATTTCTTCACGTCCCAAATACCGCAGTACACAAGACCAGTGTGTGTTGCCAGTGTTGACATACGGAACTGAAACATGGTCGCTTACTATGGGCCTCATATGAAAGCTCAAGGTCACCCAAAGCTACGAGTATGCTCTGAATTTCCCTACGCGATTGAATCAGAAATAAGGAGATCCGCAGGAGAACCAAAGTAACTGACATAGCTCACAGAATCGCTAAACTGAAGTGGCAGTGGGCAGGGCACATAGCTCGTAGAACAGATGTCCGTTGGGGTAGTAAAGTTCTCGACACCGCGCATCGGAAAAAGTAGTGTAGGCAGGCCTCCTATGCGGTGGACCGACGATCTGGTGAAGATCGCGGGAGCCGATGGATGCGGGCAGCGCAGGACCGGTCGTCGTGGGAATCCTTGAGGGACGCCGTTGTCCAGCAGTGGACATATTTTGACTGATATGATGATGATTATGATATCAAAGTAATCAAATAAATTTTCTATCAAATTTATTACAAGAAACTGTAAAAGTAGGTAATAATGCCTTCACCAATAATATTTAAATCCAAGCAGTCCCGAGGAAAAAGAAATAACATGCGACCGTTTCAAAACAAATATCAAACAAATGTTTCATACTTAGGAGATCTCCCCAAGATTACGTTAAACGGCGACGGTCTGCTTGCTCTCCACTTATAAAACCCTCTCTAATATCGGGTCAGTGCTGCCCTAAATCCGGTAAGCACGGAGCGGGTTAAACCCCTATATTATTGTTATTGCGCGGGTGACCGCCTGCGATTGGGCGTCGTCGGTCGTCTGCGTGGGCTTGTGGCATCCAAGCCCTAGGAGAGCCCTGGGATTGGATGAGAGATGCAACGGTCACAGACAAATTAAGTTACTAGGTAAAGTTTTGTCTTTGTAACCGAGCTACGTTATGATCAGTATAACATTTGCTAATGAAACGAAAATATTTTAGCTTACATAATAGAAATCATTTCGATAATTGTAAGCTTTTAATATTGCATTGTCACGCAATATACATACGCATACAAAATTTCAGCTCAATCTGAAACCGGGAAGTGGGTCATTTAACTTGCAAGATTATTTGAAGATTAGGTCTATCGGGACAGGTAAAGCTAAATAAAAGCTTGTAAAAAGTTTAAATTATTAGTATCAAAGCAACAAATAATTTTAGTAACCTTATTGAAAAGAAAAATATTGTCTTTATTTTATTAAAAACATAATTGCGTTTAGCTGCGATTAGAAATTAACCTCCCGACGTCGCGTCGTGACGTTTTACCCCCTGGATGTTTCCTAAGTGACATAAGCATAAAGCAATATTGATATAACTGGTGATGAACATGTTCCTAACTGAACTGGAAATATGCTCGATAGATCCTAGTCCTATTTTACTATAGATATATAATTTTTTTTGTTTCTAAAGCAGTGCCCGTTGCACCTTGCATCCACTCCGGGCCGGGTTAAAATGCCTCGAGCCCTTGCAATCCGACTGAGTGCTTGTCCGCATTATTAGCGGTATCCGTTGCGACCTGAATTGGCTTCCGGGGGTTGAGATGCCACGGCCCTCTCGATCAGAGGCCTTTGTAAGCTGTGTGCTTGTCCACTATTTGTCAACGCAATCTCTTGGTTTGTGTAGCTGGGACGCTGCAACAGATCTGTTACAGTTTCCTTGGGCTTACCTTCGGGATTTTGGAGGTATACGACCTCCATTACATTTACACCTTAAAACTACCTTGAACAACGAAAATGATGTTATATGTGAAACAGTTAACTGCACGCAAGTGGTAACACTGCCGGTACGAAGTGATCTAAGAACGCAGATAGATAAAAAAAGTTTAAAAAAACTAAAAAACGACTTCAAAATGAAATTCACTCAAAAGTATGAAATAATATAATTATACTTAAATACACAACATTAACCAACAATAACGAAATCAAAGGTGGGTACGAATTAAATTAGGGGCTTAATTTTTTTTTGTGGTCGGTACCAGCACACAGTTACTTACGTATCAAATGGTTTAGATTCAATGGTTTGCTGACACCGACCTCAAAAAAAAATTTAATTTAATTTAATATTTCGTTGTTGTTGGTTAATGTTGTGTATAATAATATTATTTCATACTTTTGAGTGAATTTCATTTTGAAGTCGTTTTTTAGTTTTTTTTTTATTTTATTTTCTTTATTTTTAGTGATAATGCTATCTATCTAACAACGTTAAACCCAATTACCTATACTCACCAATAGGAATTATCAAATCATAATACATGTGTTTCATTAACAGATACAGAGTCCTGTGTCTTCCATCATCTCTCAGCAGCATGAAAGTTAAGGAGTTAAATCGTCCATCATCAGCTCATCTGAATAACCTGAAAGAATACAACTATCGATCTATGCATACCTACGTATATATCTATGTATAAAATTAAAAAGAATTTTCCTCCAACTCCTAAAATAAAATACTAAGATATAATACGTTAAGGAGTTGTACCTTCCTACATCAGCCAACATGAGATTATGACTAATATGACTAAAATTTTAATAGCTTTACAAAACATATGAATCACGTAATTAGTGCCTTTAAAGTTTGAGGGTTTCTCCCGATTTCCCTGGGATCCCGTCATCAGATCCTGACTTGGTGACAATGGAACCCCCTCGGGAGTATACTCTTTCGAATAAAAAAAGAATTTTGAAAATCGGTCCACAATTGACGGAGAAATCGGTGAACATACATTAAAAAATATATATTCACAGTCGAACATAGAACCTCCTCCTTTTTTGAAGTCGTTTCATAATTTACTAAAGCGGGACCAGCCCTCTAAGGGTAAAGGCAACCCAGGGCACGGCTTTTTATTTTCGAACCCTAGAAGACGAATCATACTCCACACGGGGCTTGAGTCCGGATTAAAGGAGGTTGTAGGGCTACTGGCGAGCCCCATTGTCAGAAATCTTCACCTATTAGACCTCTGACATGACTTAACGACTATCTTCTAGTGATAGGAACGGTGACAACGGCTTATTCCTGCTTTGTGGCTTAAGGCTTTAAGGTAACTCAATCCGAGCAGGTTGATACGTGTTTTAATAATATCGAACGTAGGTAAGTCTATTCATTTTAAGTTCAAATCAATGCGGGCTTCAACGCGGCTGTTACGTTGAAACCAAACGCCCAATTCTCGATTTTTACATGCATTTATGTTTAAAAAAAAAATTTTTCAATTAAAATGAAAAGTCTTAAAGTCACCGATTTTTGTGTGTTGGTTTCATTCAACATCAACTATTTGTTTTTGACAAATTTTGCAATTAATGCCAAAAGCAGGGTCTACAGTATAATCATTTTGATACGTGTTTTAATGATATCGAAAGTAAGTCTATTCATTTTAAGTTCAAATCAATGCGGGCTTCAACGCGGCTGTTACGCTGAAACCTAACGCCCAGTTCTCGATTTTTACATGTTTTATTACTTTTCATCACTTTCAAATAAGTTTAAAAAAATGTTCTCAATTAAAAAGATCTGAAATTCACAGATTTTTTAGTGTTGGTTTCATTCAATATTAACTATTTGTTTTCGAGAAATTTTGCAATTAATGCCAAAAACAGGGTCTACAGTATATTTTTATATCAATTATTGGTAATATTTTTAAAGTTGTATTCAATGAAATAGATTTTTTATTATTTTGAGTATATTATATATTTTTTTCCATCGTGATAGCTTTTCTTTTTTTTTATTAAAAATTTGAGTGCGTTTGGCTGCACCTCACCTGATGGTAAGTGCCGATGCAGCCGAGGATGTAACACGCAAGCTCAAATAGTGCCTATTCACTCTCGTCTTGAAGATTCCTAAATTATACGAATCGGGGAATACAGACGCTGGAAGGGAATTCTACTCCTTGGCCGTTCTCATGATGAACGAAGAAGCAAAACGCTTCATGCGAAAAGGTGGAACATTGACGACAAAGGGGTGGAACCGCTCTCCGCGCCTGGTCACCCGATGATGAAATGGAGAGGGGGGAATGAGGTCGTGAAGCTCCAGTGCACACTCTCCGAAATGAATCCTGTAGAAAACCGATAGACAGGCGACTTACACAGTCTTTCAATAATTTGAATTGAATATTGTCATTTGACCCATCTTAAGGCCTTAGTCAAGAAGCTCTGAGATACGACCCAGTTATGCAGTCAACCGCAGGTTAATATTAGACTGTGGTAACACTACCAGTAGGAACTGGTCTCGCTTTGTAAGAAGGTATCTTTATATGTCTTTATAGTAAAGTTCAATTTTTCAGAATTTTTTTGAGCCGCCGCGCTATGATACTTCTTAATGACTGACATCTAGTGATAGCAAACGGTACCAACAGCTTAACGTGCCTTTCGAAAGAACTAAAATGGTCAAGATTTCACTAAAGTCAAACCAATTTAGGTACTTTTAACCGCGCTTATAGTCAGTTACCCTGCGTGATCGACGTGACCACGGTCGTGACAGTGAGTTGATCACTTACTTTAGGCAACGGCTTATATTTCTTCTGCAACTCTGTACGTCGGTATGTCACGTCACAGTTCCGAAGCTGCAATTTGCTATGGTTTTCCAAATATGTAACTCCTACTAAATACTGCTTACACTGATAATTTTATATTATTATGACCATTGTTGACTTTACAAAATGTTTTACATTGTCTATGCTATTTATTGCCTATTTTTTGTTTTGTTACATGACCTGTAATAAATATAAGAAATAAATTATTTTATTATCTACACAATAATACAGGGTGTTTGGTGCATCGTGTGCCAAATTAAATTGGCCGATAGGAGAGGTCAATAGCTATCCCTTCAGACCTCGTAGTCTTTCCTATGCCATACGTATTTTTTTGAATCAATTTTTTGACAATTTTCAAAGAAAATCCAAAATTCTGCATGTAAACTTGAATTTAAAATAAACTATTGGGTGCAGCCTCAAAGTTTAAATTTTATTTTTATGTGCAATGCAGTATGGTGTTACTAAACTTAAAATAACTAGCAGTTACTATTTAGTTTTTATTTTATTAAATCTCACAGTTTTCGAAAGCATCTGTCATTCAATACTAGTCAATTGCCAATGTTTAATTCCTGTTACTTATATGATACCCCCTCAACAAATCCATTTTTTAGTAATTTGACAACGATTGAGGCATTTAACCTATTTAGTTTGTTTGTTTGTAAACACTTTATTGCATTTAAAACAAATACATTAAATAATTAGAAAAAGAATATAATATTGTTCACCATTGAATTCACGTCACAACTAATTAATTGACTAAATTATGCATTTAATGAATGACAGAAACACACAAATTTTTATTTTAAGTCTGAATGTTTTTTTTGTTTTTTCCTTTTTCATTTGAAAATCGGCCAGTAAGTTTAGTTTCCACATAACTATTGAAGAAAACTAAAACGTTAATTTCAACAACTTCTAACAACTTTAGACCTATGGTCTCCATACAATTTTTGGTTTGTATAGTGGTATACAATCGAAATAACAAAAAATATTGTTTTTCAAAACGAGCCAAATCTCCGAACATATTCAATTTTTTTTAAAACTTCATTTTATTTTCTCTAAAATTGAGATCACGGTTCCTAAGAGCGTTTTTCTCTATCTCTTATAGTTTAGAATTCCCCCATACTGACCCTTAAAATAACTCATACAGGATAAAAGGAAAAGGTGACTGACTGGTATTTCAACGCACAGCCGAAACCACTGAATGGATTTCGCTGAAATTTATGAGGAAATCTGAAGTCCTTACGGAAGGACAGAACGGAACGAACGGATAGGAACGGTCCTACAAGAAAAATGAAATTCCTAGTGTACAGAATAAGTAGAACCCTATTTATCAAGAGCAAAGTAAGTAGTGAGAGGTCTTATTCTTTCAGTAGTAATAGTTTTGGTGCCGAACACTGTTTGTTTGACCCCGAGTCGCCCTTGGCCGGTTTTTTCTTATTCGCATACCCTGCCGTGTGCAGTATCTCCCCTCTTCCCCCCAACTTGTTCAGCAGTGGACGTCTTTCGGCTGATAATGGTCCAAATCACATCAACTAAAGCAGGCTGATTATTTTTATTATTGTTACATTTTTGTTTGTGTTTACAAGCTCCCCACCTCTCACCAACTAAACCTTTATCTTAGAAAATCTAAAAAGTATTGGACTTGGTAGGAATAAGGGATCGGACTGCATCAAAAATAAATTCTTAAATATGATTTTCTAAATTGATCTCCTCTTGAAATTTCAATAAACCTTACTTGTTATGTTTTTCCAACACGGCTTCAATTTTTAATTGATCAAATTCACAAAATAAGTTCGTCAATGACGCTAAAAATCTATGACGTCAATTGTGGGTATTTCAAACATTTTTAGAACAAAAATTGGGGGCACTTGACTATAACAAAAAAATGTGCACTTTAAAGCTTAATATTTCTGAAAGAAAAGAATAAATTAATTCTTATTTTAGAAGTAATAGTCGACCAACTCAACACGTGTAGTTGGATTTGTAAAAAAATCGAAGATTTTCCTTACTCAATATTCTATACCAAGAGCAAAAATTACTGTTTTATAAATAGAAATTTATTTTTTGAGACGAAGTACGGAACCCTACTTTCCGCGTGGTGCGACACGCACTTGGCCACTGTTTTTAAAAAAAGCTATCCCCAATGTTTAAAGTTGTTCCTTATTGCTAAACTATGCGAGGGCGGGTAACTAAATTAAATCGCCCGCGCGCGCGCTGCGAATATATGAAGAACTAGCTTTTTCCCGCGGCTTCACCCGCGTGGACAACATTTCTGACTGTTTTAGAGGGTACGCAGTGCGTGAGCCACTTGTGGAAAAAAGTAGCCTAATTAATCCAGGTCCTAATCTGTCTACCTACCAAATTTTATCCAGATCAGTTCAGCAGTTCAGGCGTGAAGAAGTCACAAACATCCATACATCCATACATCACAACTTTCACATTTAAAATATTACTAGGATTTATTTTCGCTTTCAACTGCATACAAGAATGTACGGACGATTTCGATTCAAAATTGACTCATTTTGATGTAAGACTGCTTAAATTCTAGCGAAAGATTCCACGTTTTATTGACATTACATACAATCAATAAACATTAAAAAGTTAAAAATCCGATTAACAAAAAGATTAGAACAGAAAACATATACATTTTATAAATTTTGTTGAAGTTTGTGATTTAATTATAACTAATTAAAGCTAATAATCCAAAAACGTATACGGCCGATATGTAAAGTTATTTTATTAACGAGTTAGCGAGTTATCTTTGTGTTAACCATCATCTTTTTAGTTAGATCTAATTCATTAGTTTTCTATTAATTTCTAGTAGAACGGTAAAGCTAGTTTACCCACTGCCTTTCCTTAAAGTTACACTACAAGGTACCTATTTTCATAACAGTGTCGGACAATTCAAATAAAACAACAATTAATTATCAATGAAACGTCCACCATTTTACTGCAATTCATGATTGTAAAATAAAAGTAATATAAAATATAATTTTATACATACCTACAAACACATTAAGGCTTTTTATAAACCCTATTAGTCATACGAGTTGGTACAGATAGCTTCGTAATCGTAACCAGTCTATAATAGACGTTAGGCAAGTGGTCTAGAGCTGAGTGGCAAAGCACTCCGAAATAGAGACGTTTTATACTCGTACCTACAATACACTAGGCGCGGACACTCACACGCTACTTCTTCTGTGCTGCCAGTTTCTTTTTGAGGGATTCAGGCATTTCAGGCGGCGGCGGGCGCGGCATGCCCGTGTACACTTTGAACCCGTCGTAAATGAACCACTGCAGCCCCGTTAGCGTGCCGATCATGATGATACGCGCCACCAGCCCGCGCCAGATGCCTAAAAAGCCCGCGTCCTTAATAATTCCACCGATGGTAGATCCCGGGTCCTTGTTCAGACGCGACACGACAGTATCCGCCGGGTGCGACACAATCGCGCACAGCACGCCCGCGATGTACCCTGCCGCGAACGTCACCGCCAGCTGTTCCGCCTTCGTACACTGATCGCGCGGCTTCGGCACCACATTATCGTACAGGTACTCGAGCGTTCTCTCGAATGACGCGAACTTCATCATAGTGTATGGCACCTGTCGCCCCCACAGCGGCACCAGCCCTCTATAGAAGACCCCGAAACCTTCAGTCCGGTGCATGTGTGGCATCGCCAGACGCATCTGCGACGTATAGCAGGGTGTCGTCTGCATCCTCACCTTAACCGCTTCGAATGGAGCCAGGAAGATGTCGGCGAGCATTTCTGCCGATGCCGACGCCGCCAGATATAAGTAGGTGCGGTATAAGTAGGCCGTCTCCGGGTCGCACATGCCAGTGTACTTCCACTTAAAGTATTCGTAGCCGGCGAACTTGATGGCGCCCTGCAGCGAGTAGCCGAAGAAGGTCGGCGCCCAGCCCTTGACGAGGTTCGCCGCGCCGCCGTCGCTGTACGAAACCTTGAACCCCCTGAATATGTTCTTGTACTTCTTCTTGTCGACCTGCAGGCGGCACTTGACCAGGTCGAGCGGCGTGACAAGCGTGTGCGTGAGCCCGCACGCCAGAGCGCCGCCCGCCAAGCACAGGGCAAAGAACTCCTTACTGTACATCTCACAAGAGTACTTCTCCTCTTTCTCCTTCCCCATTTTTGTTTGTTTATATCACACTGTGTTCTCGTGGCACTTAGAATTGATTAGTCGACTAAATTATAAATAGTTGATACTTTTGATAAATCATAAATAATTTGAACGAGTTTGTAATTTCACAACATTTTCGGTTGCAACAAATCAAAAACCTTCAATTCTGACAACTTATTTATTTTTCTAAAGTGACGAAAATGAGGTTGCATACATGAACGTATCCCACAAATGAGAAAGTCTGGAGGGGCACGGCATGGCAATTTTTGCAGTAAAAACTTCTTTATTTTTTGAGATGGAAATAAAAAAATCAATTCGCGACCCTGTTACCGTTACCGTAACCGACACTTTAACAGGAACACTCGCAGGGTCAAAACTTTGTCAACCTAGTCGTTCGCCAGGAACACTAGGAGGGTCAAAACTTATAAAACTGTAAAAAGTTTTCACTTCTGTCGGCACTCCCGGAGTGGTTAGGTTATATTTTTATATATTATTACTGTGAGTGCCCCGCGGCTGCACCCGCATTTTTAATTTGGTCGAAAATCTTTTTAACGGTTGGCCAACTTAATATCACTTTACTAACAGACGGATGAATCTTGAAAACAAAAATAAAATATTCGAGACGCCGCTGTTAGAGATACCGCTGGAAGTGTACGAAAATGTGATGGCAAACGCGATTAAAAGAGCTCGCATTCGTTATGCAGTGAGAGGTGGACATTTGACAGATGTTACATTCCATACACAATTGCCAGGCTTAAAAAAAATATTTGTGGAAAAACGCCTGTCATTTTAATTTGGTGTAAGAATAATTTTATTTTAAAGTTGTATCGCACTTACTACTCTGTCAAGAAAGTACCGGGAATGGATGATGTGTTTATGGTTCCAAATACAAATTTTTGTTTTTTTTTTGTTGTTAGATTGGCACAACTGTTTTCCATATTGGCGCGGCGTTTGAGTTGCATCTGTTATTTATATTAAATACAGTGCTGTTTTTAGTTATAGCATATCTAGTGTGTATTGCGAATTTCATAATAGACAAAAACATCGAACAAAGAGTTTGTCTTAAATTTTGCATCGCCAATGGAATTTCGTGTTCGGAGTCACTGAAAATGTTACAGAAGGCTTACGGTGAATCGACTTAATCAAAAACACGTGCTTGTCGAGATGTGATGGAACGTCTGCAACTGAAGTTAACATCGCAAAAGTGAAGGAAATAGTGACTGAAAATCCTCATTTAACTTTGAGAGAGATAGCCGCCGAACTTTCTGTATCTCACGAGTTGATCATACCATTTTAACTAATCATTTGGGTATGAAACATGTTACCGCTCGGTTAGTCCCAAAAGACCTGAATTTTCTCCAAAAACTCAATCGCATGAGAGTCGCTGAGGACATGTTAGAACGAGTCAATTCCGACCCAACATTCCTAAAACACAAAGTTACTAGTGACGAGACGTGGGTTTACGAGTTTGACATGCAAACTAGTCAACAAGCTTCGGAGTGGCGCCTTCCAACTGAACCGAAACCGAAAAAAACACGCCAAAGTCGATCAAAAGTCAAAGTCATGTTGACTGTTTTCTTTGACTATCGTGGTGTTGTGCACTCGGAATTCTTGACGGAAGGTCAAACGATAAATAAAGAATATTATTTGCGCGTTATGCGGCATTTAAGAGAGCAAATTCGACGAAAAAGGCCAGATTTGTGGAAAGAAAATTCTTGGATTTTGCACCACGATAATGCGCACAAGGCCATCATTGTGAACGAATTTTTAACCAAACACTCAACAAATACCATCGAGCAACCACCATATTCACCAGATATGGCTCCAGCCGACTTCTTTCTTTTTCCTAAACTAAAATTACCACTTCGTGGTACCTGTTTTCAATCGATAGAAGACATAAAGGAAAATTCGCGGCGAGAACTGAACTCATTTCCGGAAACAGCGTTTAAAAAATGTTTTGATGATTATTCGTTGGCGTCAGTGTATCGTTTCGTGTAAGGTGATAAAATAAATTTGGATGTATAACAAACATTTTGTGTATTATTGATCTTTTCTTGGTACTCTCTTGACAGAGTAGTATTTGGCCACACTGCATTATCCGACAAAAATCTAAATAGAATTGGCAACCTTTTATTATTTAGTTTATGGTAGTAGCAAAAACATCTTTTGTATTGAATGCTTACTATTTAATTTTATTTAACTTGCTTATACCTGCATTTTGTTTTAATTTTTTTATTATAATTAATAAAAATTTAAGTGCGTTTGGCTGCACCTCACCTGATGGTAAGTGCCGATGCAGCCGAGGATGTAACTCAGAATTTATTCGGATCCAAAAGTAAGGACTTAACTAAACTCGACGAGATTTTCTGTGAGTGCGCATCAAAAGATTAGAAGAAAACAACTAGAAAATTCTTATAAAAAATTTAACCATGCGCACTGTTTATAATTGTACAGGGAGCGTTAAATGAAACACAGATGTTATCCGAAATGATTTATTATGGCTGAGTAATGGCATTTTCGTAAACAAGACATCACATCAGGTTCATAACATATATTCAGTGGATTTTGATATTCTAAAACATGTAGGCGCTAAAGAATGACCATTTATTGTGTTGGATGGCTATGGTTCTATGCTGAATCATAATGGTTGATAAATAGTGAATTTTATGGTATCTGAGAGCTTACAAATCTGTGACTAGTTCGCAAATTTTGTAGCTTTTTAGAGAATGAACGAAAATACACATCAAATGTCACAAAGGAAGTCTATACACTCTATAAAAACTTAATGAAGATAATGTCTAATTACACATATAAAGTTTCAGAAAGAAAGACATCCTTTTACAACTCGAGATAATAAATAATAACATAAAAACATTGGCAGTTTTCACTAGCAAACAAAGAAGAAACCTAAATTACTCTATAATTATATCTATGACCTATTTCTTCTTAAGTAAAACATTAATTACGAAACAGTAGCTCTATGCATATCTTTATACACGATCCTGAACTATATAAACTTATCTACGGTATTAATGTCGCATATTTTAAATTTGCATAACTTTTATGTATTTTTTTTTACATTTTCATTTCCTAAGACCCTTAAAATTAACCCTTACCTCTAAATTAGAAAGAAAAAGACTATTTTACTTATATTATTTGACCAAGAGGTGGTGTCATGCAATTGCCAGAAACCAATAGCAGTACCGTACTTCCGTCGGAATTTCCCTACTCTCAAAATAATACTTTGTCCTGTTAGATAACGACTGCAACATACATATTATTAATATAAAAAGCACCCTAGGTCAGTCGGGCCAATGGAGAAAGAAAAGATAAGAGAGAGAGAGGACCTACTTGGAATCTGAAGATTGTCTGAAAATTTCATCGAAATCGGTCCAGCCGTTTTGGAGTCTATAAGGAACATTTTTTTTTCCTTCACATAGCACAACAGAGATAGACTGGATTCAAGTGCTAATAACTACAGCCTCCCTGATATAATAAAAGGATTTGAATGTAAATCACATGTTAAACGCTCATAAGAATTAGAAATGATTTGAACGATTAAAAATTATTCAAAATGATTACAAATCAAATCATTTTTAATCCTTTTTAATGATTTTGTTTAATCAGGGCTGTGATTAAAATAACTAAAAAAGAGATTATAAGGTTTTCTTATTTGTTTACTTAACTTAAGTAATAAAAATATGTATCGTTTATTTAAGTAAATAAACTTTAAACAAAAAAAAATGTTATGAGGACAGGTTATAGCGGTGAATACTTATAACCTGTTTTGTCCGTTAAATTTGGAACCATATTAAAATAAATAAACTCATGTGAGTCCAACTATGTAACTTAATTAATTAATTCATTAACTTTAATTATCTTAACGTTAGTTAAAAAACACTATAATATTAAGAAATTATAAAGTCACATGAACAATGCGTTCATAAATCTTATTATTGGTCAACTGACAGCCAAAACCGTGTGCTAACACTGGTCTTATGTACAGTTGGTAATATTACAAATTATACAGTCAGTCATTCAAATCACCTACCCAGATAACCAGGGTTGTCAATTTTGAACTACATAAATATAATCATAAAGTTTAAAAGACACTTACAATTACAAATTTTGAAATTACATGAATACAAACGCAAATTTAAATTTCCAACTAATTAACCAAGAAAGGGTAACAACGGTACTTTTTAAAGATTATTTTAATTTAATTAAATCATGGTAGATCTTATCTATGGTTTCTGTATCTTTCCTTTTATTAATTAAATCTTGATGCCTCTCCATTTACATAGATTCCATAATCAGACGCTTTTTATAATTATGTTCTGTATTTAAAATTTTTAATATTTTAAGATTTTAGCCTGCTTACCCTCGAGTAGGCTTTATCATTACAAAATACAAAAGCTTTAGCTCAACCTTTTTTTTTTAAAATAAAGACAAAAATAATATAAAACTCATGGCATTTAAAAAAACAGAAACAAAACGATTTACAAAAAGTATTGTATCATATAACACTTGACAGCCCTACCAGCACATCACACACCAGAAACTATGCACTCGCGACTTAGCTTGCTCAATAGCAAGTAAGTGGTTGTAGCATCGTCTTGAATTCATCCAGGGAAGCAGCAGTTGAAACAGCAGGTGGCACAAAGTTCCAGAAAGCAACTCCAAGGACAAGAAAAGAGCTCTTGTACATTGATGTACCCGTAATCGGCGATAACAGCGTATAGTCCGGTTGTTCTCAGATCATTGCAGAGTCGGATCGATAATAGCTTCCAGGTTCTTGAGAATACTAACTTACTCAATATCTTTACCAGCTAACGACAGCACTGGCTTCTCACTGCTATCTATGAGGATAGTACGTTTAGACAAACACCAAAAAAAATGTTAGACACGAAATTCATGATGTGTGAACGGAAGATTAACACTTTTTTTTTTTTTTTTTTCTTCTCCTCCTCGATAAATTTATTTATTCCGCAGTCTCTGCACCACCTCCAAAATGGGCTGAAATCGTACACTCTGCCACAATTGATACATGTTTTTTTTTGGGACTCCATTTGACTGGAATGGTTGCAACAATATGAATCATTTCGACCCTCCGTCTCCGTTTAAATAGCAATGCTTATCAAAACTAGGGCTACCACTTTCTCATAACATTTTTTTTTGTTTAAAGTTTATTTACTTAAATAAACGATACATATTTTTATTACTTAAGCTAAGTAAACAAATAAGAAAACCTTATAATCTCTTTTTTAGTTATTTTAATCACAGCCCTGATTAAACAAAATCATTAAAAAGGATTAAAAATGATTTGATTTGTAATCATTTTGAATAATTTTTAATCGTTCAAATCATTTCTAATTCTTATGAGCGTTTAACATGTGATTTACATTCAAATCCTTTTATTATATCAGGGAGGCTGTAGTTATTAGCACTTGAATCCAGTCTATCTCTGTTGTGCTATGTGAAGGAAAAAAAAATGTTCCTTATAGACTCCAAAACGGCTGGACCGATTTCGATGAAATTTTCAGACAATCTTCAGATTCCAAGTAGGTCCTCTCTCTCGCTTATCTTTTCTTTCTCCATTGGCCCGACTGACCTAGGGTCCTTTTTACTTTTAAATTGCATATTTTTAAAACCGTTTTTCAAACAACTATCAAATGTCCACGTAAGCTATTTATCTCTTGTTATTGAAGTGTGGTTTTCCTTAATAAATGCGATGTACCTATGCCGACCACTCTTATCTAAAAAGTTTTATGTTTACATATTTTTAGTTCGGGAATTCACATGACTAATATATATATATGACTATATGTGTTTGTTACAGTCGTTATCTGACAGAAAAACATATTGTTTTGAGAGTAGGGAAAATCCCAAAGTTCTGTCATCCACGGATTGTAAGTACAGTCACCATCAACCAACTGATCTATCTCAACTGATCTATCTCAACCAGTTCACGTATTTTGGGTACCAAGAAGCTAGAAGCTAAGAAGCTAGTGGGTGTTTGATAGACATAAAATTAGCATATGATTTGACTAGGTTAGGGATCATCTATTTTGAATGGAAATTATTTATTTAAAAAAATGGTCAGATTTCAGACAAGTTTTGTCATCAAATAAATCCTATGTAACATGCACACTTAAGTACTTGTTTAAAAATTTCAAGTAGTTCCGGACTTTAAAACGTTTAATAGTGTGTAGGCAAAACCACTGAGTCCAAGTTTTGGCCCAGTGGTACATAACTGAAGTTGCGTACATAACAGATTACACAAAACATGGTATGTACGCAACTTCAGTTCCAACTTAGTACTTTCACTTCACATTCACATCGTAGAATGTTTTTTTCCTCGGACTGCGGAGGAGGGAAGGGGGAAAATGCGTTTATGCATACCAGTACAGCTGGCTGTACTAGTTATGTGGGACTAACAGCCCTGCGCCTATATGCATACATACCCATTATATACATAAGGTATATATACATATGCATAGGCCCCAAACCACATTACCCAACCCCCTGTAGCCGCCTTAAAAGCTAATCGGAGCGACCCCCCCCCCCCCTAGGGAGGGGGGGTGCAAAAATGCACGCTAAGGGGACAGCGCGGAGAGCTCCTGATGGGAGCGGCCGCTTGGAGAATCACATTAATGTGTTAGTGAGGGGGACTGTGTCATTCAAGAAGTGACACTATCGGATCCTCCCTGAGCTGCCAGGAGGCAGTTCAGTTTGGCTGAAATTTGATCGGGAGGATCAGACAGTACGTGTCTTGGTCTACGGACCATATAACTAGATAGCTCGAGAGGCGGGGAATAGTCCGCTGCCTCTCAAATTAACGGATTGGGATGCGTCTTCGAGGACTTGAAGAAGTTCTCGGAGAGGCCTTTGATAAATTGTTGGATGGTCTGTATGTCCATGTCTCGGTGTAGGTCGGTGTTTCGGATGTACCATGGGGCGTTAAACGCTCTACGGCAAAAAATGTTTTGTATAACTTGGATCATGTCCATGATATTTGGGAGTGTACGCGCAAAGACGGGGGCCGCGTGTGTTATTACCGGTCGGATGCAAACCTTAAAGAGTGTTCGCTTGTTGGAGAAGGACATTTTGCTGTGCCTACCTATCATGCTGTCAAGCCTGCCTAGGTAGAAATGGGCGATACGGGTCACTTTGGTGATGTGGGGTTTAAATATGAGTTGGGGGTCGAGGGTAACTCCTAAGTATTTGACTGTGTCTTGCCAGGGGACGGGGGTGCCTAGCATGCGGATTGATTCGTCTGGAAAATGGAGCATGTGACGGTAACTGAAGCGAACCGCTCGGGTTCACTTCAATTCTCCATCTACTGAACCGTTTGCCTGGCTCGTTAACTGAGCTTTGCAGTTTGCCTATTAGTGGTGACATTTGCCGCCCCCTTACATAGAGGGCAGTGTCCTCCGCAAAGAGAGCAAGCTGCATTGATTGCCCTGATGGACTTTTCTTTGGGATGGGGATATCATTTGTGTATAAAGTGTACAAGGTCGGGGAGAGTACGGATCCTTGAGGGACCTCGGCTTTGATGGGACGCGGAGAGGAAAGTACCCCTTCGTGTCTGAACCGGAAGATGCGGTCTTGGAGGTAGCACTCCACTATACGTACAAGTCGGTCGGGTAGGTCCAGGTGGTAGAGTTTATAAATGAGTCCCGCATGCCAGACCTTGTCAAAGGCTTTGGCTACGTCGTAGAAGACGGCGACTGTCTTCTCGCGTTTGGAATAAAATTCGTTCAGTATGTATTCGACTATGCGGTGGAATTGTTGTGGGCATGAGTGTTTGGCTCGAAACCCAAACTGGTGGTTCATTATGCGGGGAGGTTTTTCGGGCGGGAAGATATGCCTGTTAATACGAAAGAGTATGACTCTTTCGAGTACTTTCCCCATGGCCTTAAGTAGGCTTATGGGGCGGTGGTTGTATGGGATGTTGAGGGGTTTGCCTGGCTTTGGGATGCCTATCACTATTGCTTCCTTCCATGCTGTCGGGATGAAACAGTGGTCAAAGCAGGCGTTAAAAATAATGGCTAGTAAGGCGAGTAACTGTTCGGGGAAGTATTTTAAGCTTTGGTTAGATATTCCATCTGCGCCGGGGGCTTTCTTAGGTTTTAGACGTCGGATTATTGTTTGTAGTTCGTCTGTCGATACTGTTATGGGGTCCGCGGTTAGAGGGAGTGAGTTCCTATTACAAACCTCCTCCTTTACTTTTTGAATATGGCCTGGTTCACACTCTTGTGTGCTAGGTGTGCATTGGGAGGCAATGCTGTCCGCGAAGCATTCCGCTTTCTCATCGTCCTCGAAGGCTATCGTGTTATCGGGCCGCGTTAGGGGAGGGTTGTGGGTGATTGCGTCTACGCGGAGAGCCTTGGCTACTTTATAGTAGGCAGTATGAGATGGGGAAATGTTCTCCATGAGTTTACTCCAGTTGGAGTTCCTCATTTCGGAAAGGTGTTTTCTAAGCTTTCGCTGGAGTTCGTTGGCTTCCCGCCTATTATCGGGTGTGGGGTATTCCGCGGCTCTACGGAGAGCTGCTCTTTTAGCTGCGATTAAGAGTTTTGTCTCACGCGGGAGTTTGCGGTCTTTGATCTTAATGACCTTTTCGTTCTCCTTAATCGCAGCATGGACTAGGTGGGTAATTGCAATAACTGCGCATTCTATCTTATCAGTGCTGTCAAAGTAGTCGGGTGAGAAAGCCTATGCGGAGTCGGGGGCGTCAATGGCTTTAGTCAGTGAGTCGGTAACGCCTTCCCAATTGGTGAATTTAGTTGCTGTGGGGGTGCGAGTGGTATTCTGGGGTCCTAGCTTCAAGGACACTGAGCGGTGGTCTGAACCTAGTTCGTCTAGTGTGTCAATTGCGCATAAGTTAAGGGAAACTTCCTTTACTATGGCAAAGTCGAGTACGTCAGGGTCGTGGTCCGGATTGTCCGGGTAATACGTGGGGAGTATGGGGAATATACAGTTAGGTCAAGAGTTTGAGTGATTTCGAGGAGCTTTACGCCGCTTGAGTTGGTTTTCAGGCACGACCATTCAGTATGCTTGGAGTTGAAGTCTCCAAACATAATGGTGGACCCACCTAGGGCTAAGATAGCCTCGAAATCACTTTGCAGGGGAGGTGTACCACTCGGGATGTAGACTGATGCTATAACCACTGACTGGTGACCCGTCATGGCTAGTTTGACTATAGTGGCTTCCATGTTAACGAGTGGGGGCGTGGGAACATGAGAGCAATGGATTGCTCTCTTATAGTACAGGGCTGTCCCTCCACGGGGTCTGTCAAGTCTGTCGTTTCGAATGAGTTGGTATTGGGGGAGATTAAGGCATTTAACGTGGGGCTTGAAAAAGTTTCTTGGACTACTAGTACGTCTACATCCATACTTTTAACAAAATGTCTAAGTTCGGGGATATTATTTTTTCTCCGCGAGCCTGTCAGCCCATTTTGTATAACCTTGTGGTGGGGCAACAAGTGAAGGGGTCGTAACTGATTCCATCGCTAAAAAATACTGATCTCACTGACTAAAGCCCTTTGAAATGCTAACCATTTAGACCGAATACTAGAATACTGACCCTTCGTCGGTCAATTAAGCATCGAAATGTTAATGGTAGTGTACATAGGGTGTCCCATGAAGCCACAATATGTAAATTTCACTTCAGTAAAAGGGTCATAGTTTTCGAGATATTTTCCGAGCCCGAACCTCAATAACTTTATCACTGTTTTTTGACATTTTAAAATATTTAAAAAAAGTTTAAAAAAACTTAAAACCGACTTCAAAATGAAATTCATTCAAAAGTGTGAAATAATATTATTATACATAAATACACAATATTAACCAACAATAACGAAATCAAAGGTGGGTACGAATTAAATTAGGCTTAAAAAATTTTTTGAGGTCGGTGTCAGCAAACCATCAATCTAAACCATTTAATATGTAAGTAACTGTGTACTGGTACCGACCTCAAAAAAAAATTTAGCCTCTAATTTAGTTCGTACCCGCCTTTGATTTCGTTATTGTTGGTTAATGTTGTGTATTTAAGTATAATAATATTATGTCACACTTTTGAGTGAATTTAATTTGAAGTCGGTTTTAAGTTTTTTTAAACTTTTTTTTATTTTCTTTATTTTTAGTGGTAATGCTATCTATCTAGCAACGTTAAATCCAATCACCTATACTCACCAATAGGAATTATCAAATCATAATACATGTGTTTCATTAACAGATACAGAGTCCTGTGGCTTCCATCATCATCTCAGCAGCATGAAAGTTAAGGAGTTAAATCGTTCATCATCAGCTCATCTGAATAACCTGAAGAAATACAACCATCGGTCTATGCATACCTACGTATATATCTATGTATAACATTCAAAAGAATTTTCCTGCAACTCCTAACGTTAAGGAGTTGTACCTTCCTACATCAGCTTATCAACATGAGAATATGACTAACAGACGCAAGTGTATTAATAGCTTTAGAAAACATATGAATCACGTAATTAGTGCCTATAAAATTCAAATTTTTCATTATTTTTGAAGGGTTGCCCTCGATTTCCCTGGGATCCCATCATCAGATCCTGACTTGGTGACAGTGGAACCCCCTCGGGAGTATACTCTTTCGAATGAAAAAAGATTTTTGAAAATCGGTCCACAATTGACGGAAAAATCGGTGAACATACATCAAAAAAAAATATACAGTCGAACTTAGTACCTCCTCCTTTTTAAAGTCGGTAAAAATTAGTAGACAAAAAATTATTTACTGCACGAACAATGACAAAACGCATAGTGATAACCTTCACTATGAAACGCATTAAGAATGACTGATGATTTCTTTAATTTTTAGGGTTCCGTAGTCAAACTAGGAACCTCCCCTACATGTAAAGTGGAGGGGATTTTTTTGTTCACTTATCCTATTGTGACGGGTATTGTTGAATAGGTGTAGATGATGAACACGCTTGTGTGTGGAGTAAAAAATGGGCAGCGTCCTTTGGGCAAATGCTTCTACAGAGTAGGGCCTCGGAATACAAACACAGGAAAATGCAGTCCGGCGAGTTGAGAGAGGTAGGCAGGTTGCTTCATTTGGAGGCATAGAGGAGGCGTACGCACTTAGGCAGTTATTTCAGGCGTTGCGTGGCAGTATCGTAGAGAGAACAAATTGCGCAAACCGCCCTTATATTTAAAGGGCTGCGTTTTGGCCCTTTGACAGGGACAGCGCCATATGCCAGAGCGAGATGGAAGATGTGTCGCCAGGCAATACTGCAAGGAGAACACGTGCGGCCGGCGTGTTTCGAGGCATCCTAAGAGTAGTTTAAGCTATGCCTGAATATGTTCATGTATCAGTCCTTCATCTCACCCTGGTTACCTAATCCTGTACCTAGAGTGCGTTACCATACCTGCTTAGCCTCCTCTTTACCTCCGACTAAAAAACAACCACCCTCAACACTCATTTATTTACAAAACACTTACTAACTAAGATATTTACAAGGTCTTATGGTCTAACTTACGACTAAAACCTCTTATAACTAGTAAATTCCTACAGGGATACCTGAACAAACCTTATATTTTTTAGCAAGAGCCCGCCATAAGAAACATGTAATAAAAATTATTTGTTACAATCATAACTTACTGATACATATATGCAAATACCTAACTCTCGTAACAAAATAGGCGTGGACTCTCCTATACGGTCCCTGAGGGTCACAAAATACAACAAAACATAAGACACATCACACTGTTATACAATTCTAACTATATCACAATGTTATACAGTACTACAGTACCTACCTATATATTTACATACTATCACACACGCTCTCGCATTGTCTGTCTCTCGGTACCGTACGGCCTCTTAACTACGAATAGTCGCTGGCTTGCCCCGTCGTCGTCGTCTACAATAGATCTTTCAAAACTACTCAGAATTTGCCCTAGCAAATTATCCTAATAATTTTTCCGATAAATTATTCGTTTACTAAATATGTATTAAGTTTCTCATACTGTTGCCCGCGTACTACCTGTCTCCTCGCATTTTCTCCGAGCACTGGGTCACATCAGTTCATATATACGTCCCCACCGAGGGGCTCGAGCCTACCCTGAATTAGGGCGATCGGGCCTTAGTCGGCCCAATGCCGGGTGGTTAACTTCACACACAACCTTCGAGTTTATTCGCAGATGTTTGCAGGTTTCCTCACGATGTTTTCCTTCACCGTAAGAGCGTCGGATAAACGAACATATGTGATCGAAATTCGATAACACATTGGTACGTGGCAGGACTCACACCACGACCTCCCGGATAGGAGATAGCGGCCCTTGCTCCGATGCTCTTAGCACTGGGTAATCTGGCAGAAATCGCTCTTAGCGATAAGACCGTCCAAATTGTTCGTCTCTTAGTTATTTATTTTGTTTTGTACATGTATTTGTTTATTCTGATGTACAATACAGAGTTATTTTAGTTTAAGTTTTTAAGTCGTGACTTGTTAGAGTTACATGTCCCCCACCAGCTAAACGGCTATTTCAGGAAATCTGAAGAGTATTTAAAATAGTAGGGCATAACTTAGAAGGATTTATTAAAATAATAACAAACATTACGAATAACGCTATAGGTGCTAAAAATACATTATAAACTATTCCAAAACATAATAAGCTAGTTTTAAAAATATATACAATGTAAAAATATATAAACCAATCTGGCAACAATAGTAAAACGAAATGGAAATGTGAAAATGGGTTTGTTTGTTTTTTTTCTTTTCACACTTCAACACCTTGACTAATCTTGATGAAATTTGGCATGTAGGTAGCCCATGTCACTGGGAAGGACATAGTCTACTTTTTATCCCGTAAAAATAGCATAGTCCAATGCAGTTTCTAGGGGAACTGAAAAAATATTCTTTGTTTAATTTTTGGAACAAATGGATTGTTGTGGTTTTTTGCGCAGAGATGGTTAAGGGGGTGGGAAATGAAAAAAATTACTAATTAGCATATCCTGTCTTAGTTTGCGAGGGATCTGGAGGAAACTCATTTCCATGCTCGCGCACGTCGGCGTCGCAACGGAGCAATGGATTGAAGTTATTTTTTGTATGGAATTGTTTGGGAGGTGGGAAGTCACATACACTGCTAATCAGAATAGCCCAATATAGTTCCTGAGGGATCTGAAGGAAACTCATGTCCACGCCGGCTCGCGCACCACTCACCCTCAAAGACAGTCAAATAAACCGAACGAAAACATAAAATTCTACACTAAATGGTTGCCAGTGCCAGTGCCCAACCGTGGTAGCAAACCAGTTTAATAACTTCGTTGTGACAGTAGATGAATCACCATCATCGCAGGCGCAGCCCTGTGCAACCCTGTTCTTAAGACGCTATATCTATGTCCAGTAACTCAGCAAAAAGTTCATGCGATAATCCGAAAATTACCCAACAAATTTAGTAGTGGATTGGGTGAAATCCCTTCCGCGTTATTAAACACTTGTATAGACGAGTTAACAGCGCCCATTACACTTATAATAACAGTCATTCAACGAAGAAGGTGGTTAAAGCGAGAAGGTCTCACAATATCGATAGCTCTCACAGACAGAAAGCTCTACCGCCGGTTATTGCAAAAATTACAACCTTTTATGGCGACAGGTGTGGTAGTACGGAAGCCTCGGAGCGCGAGTTCGACTTGCACTCGGCCGGTTTTTTAGCTGTTGGTATTCCCGGCTTTGTAAGTTTTAAAATATATGTGGTCATAATAAAAATATTTAAACCTTATTGAACAATTGACTATGCTGCTGGCTAGTAAGTTTATGAGATCAACATAATTAAAAAAGAAAATTAAGAAATAATATTTGTGGCGACCACATTTCCTGGTCCCACGGAACCCTAATACAGTAAGGCAAAGTTTATTTTTTCGTCGATACGCAAAGAATAACAGTTCTTGTGTTTGAAGCCATTAACACGGACATTTTATATTTTTATGTAACTGCAGTTTATTAAGGTACATCCTGGGACGTTACAGCGCTCTGCGTGTTGTAAAAGAATTTATAATTGCGTTCGGGTATTGCGTTCTGTTATTACGGTCCACCTGAGGACAATGGATTGTTTACCCAACGTCGCAATAGTAGAGTAATTTGTGCAAAGGCGCGCCGATGCTATATTAGTTTCTACCCAGCTAAATGTTTATAGTTTTATTATGTTATTGTATTTCTGTTTGCTATTGCTGTATTGTACCTCTGTTTTCTCACGAACCAAAATTTGTATGTCTTAGTTCCGTTAGGAGCACCCCCGATCCCCGGCAACAAGCCGTTGTTTATTGAATGTCACAAGACACACCAAGGAGTCAATCCTCAGCAACGCTATAGATTAGACGTTCTCCTAGGGACTAGCTTAGCATACCGAATTTCTGTACATATCTTGTATTTCCTGGTTATATTTTTGTGTTTTAGTCAGATTATACCTTTATCAGTTTCACCAGAACTTCTGAACTTTCATTTCATACGTGACGTAAGTCAGTACACCCAACTCGTAGTGTGTAGCGCAACATATTTAATATTCTATTTAATTAGCTGTTGTTTAGGTATTGCTCACATAGAATTTTAGCCGAGAGGCTGGACTAATAATAAGGAACGAGTTAAAACTTTATAATAATACTAAGAATAACTTTTTAATTTGAGTTATTTATTCATTTAAAGTAAATTAAACAGCGTTGTTCTTAATGAAATCAACTTGTTTTCTTACTTTAGTACTTAGTACGATGTCGTCTACCGTGGAAAACTGCACGACAGCGGCGTGGGCGCGGCAGCAATGCTATTAACTTTTGGCAGGATTCAACTGAAATACAGTTCCACTTATCTAAAAATGCATGGTAAAGTTCATTCATGTTACCACACATTCTGTTCGACAATTTCTTTTTAACTTGATACAACAGATTGTCTATAGGATTAAGATCTGGGCTATTCGGTGGCCAGTCTTACACAGTTACCAGTTGACTAATGAGGAATGTTTTTACAGATTTGGCAGTGTGTTTTGGCTCATTATGGTGCTGGTACATATATCCAAATTACCAAGATATTATTGTCAGCGTATGGCAGCATACGTTCTTCGAGTATCTGCTTATGTTGGTATTGGTCCATGTTACTTTGTATCATACTGGTAGGTCCGACGCCATTACCGGAAAAGCAACCCCAAATTTTGACGTTTCCACCGCTATGCTTTACTGTCTTTTTTGTGTATTTTGGATCGAATTCTTTATTTGTAGGTCGGCGTACGTACGTAGGTGCTGCTTGCCATGAGAGAAATATTCTATTTATTTTGGTTTCGTCCGAAAAAAGTACATTCTTCCATAGCTGTTTTGTCCAGTTTACATACCTACTTACTTGTAAACGCAACTCTATTGTGGTGTCTATATGGGTACCTTTCTCTTTCCTCCCCCACATAACTGTGCCTCTGCCGAACGTCTTTAAACGGTGCGCGCCGAAACTGCTTGAGGGTTATTCTAACCAAAAACTTATTTTTTTATCTGATTAGAACCTTTAAATGGGTCCTGCTTAGCAAGGTTCTTAAATAGTCTCGAGAAGACGTTTTTCTTGGTTTTTGTTTGCGGAGAATATTAGAAGTAGTTTGATGTGTATTAAAATGTTTCACAGCCTGGTACTGTGGTACACCATCGTTTCAGAACAACCAAAAAGATCCGCAATTTTTTTTAAAGACTATTTACGACCAAGCAACTTTATTATTATTTCTCTGTAAATTTATTTAAACTGATGAAAAATAGAAAAAATATGATTTTTTCCAGCTAGTGTTCCTATAAACAAATATGAGTTGTTGTGTTTTACTAAATAATTTAAAAATGTTTTTTGTAAACTATTTTTAAATTATGATACTAAATATTGTTTTAAACTTATTGTGCAATTTATTCTGGTGGCAAAAATAAATTGGCCTCGTATCTTTAATCGTTCTTAACTCTATGACCACCACGACTATAAGTAGATAACTTATCTTTCCATGTTTGACAAGTCTAAAGCGTCGCCCAGATAGGCTTGGTGGCGGCGGCGGCCTACCGGTGACCGCAGAGTGACCGCGAGAAGCATACACTGCCGCGGTGGCGGTGGCGGTTCAGCGCTCATTTGCTGATCGATGGACCATCTCAAAAATGATGAATTTGCCCGACACTGAAAAAAAAATCAGTCAAAACCTGCCAAACTCGGCTCCAGAAAATGCCAAAAATATGCCATCATTTTATTGCCTCCATGGGGACGGAAAATAATAAGTAGTATTTATAAAATCACATAATTCAAAGGAGTTTGAGATAATTTCGCTCAAATTATCCAGTAATCAAAACGGGTAATTGTGTTCCACTAGCATAGTAGCACTAAAATTTAGTTCTGCTGTTTTCACTTACAATTTAAACTGAGATATCTTAAGAAACTGTTGCACCTGAAATAGTTGAAAAAAATAGTTTTTCAAAATTTACAATCTTCAGTAAAAAAAAAAAAAAAATACAAAAAAAAAAATGGAAAGTACAGTCGTCCGCGCAGGTAGGGAGCGCGCGGGTTACGCGGAGGGCTGGTGCACTTGTAGCGTAGCGTAGGTAGTGATTTTTATTTTCTTATTTTGATACTGCACGCTCGCACACACACAATTTGAGTTAAAATGGCACGACAAAAGTTACCAGTTCAGTACGTAAAATATGTTCCTTAATTCTCTTACTTATGTCATGAAAATAAAGTAAAAATGAAGACATAGAAAATTATAAGTTTTCTCTATGTCTATAAGGATTTCCTTGACATCTGCCAAATGCTGCCCGTTTCTTTCTTGATATCTGCCAAATTGTGGCACTTTTTCTAAATCGTCCAAGGAGCCAAATCTGCCCAAATAGCAGAAATCTGCCACAAATGGTCACCCTGCAACTGATCTCCACCACTACCGCGCCCGCTACTGCGGCAGTGTGTCCTCCTCGCGGTGGCGGACGGGGCGGAGCTTGCGGTGGCGGGCAACCGCGGCTTGCCCGCGCGCTGCCGGCGTGTGTGTGTGTGAATAGCTCCTACAACAATCGAACATTACAACTGACCGCCACCGCGCCTGTCTGGGCGACGCTTAATTATCACCATTTTTTTTTAAATATATAAAAGACTGTTTACGGTTCAACATGTCCCCTACCTATCCTATAGGTTAATTTAATTTTAAGTATTAAAATATGTGACAGAAATGGCCGTATCTCTTTATTCCTTTGAGCTTGATTTTTACAGGTTTGAGGGACTTTAAGACTTACTCGTAATATTATAAATCCAGTACCTGGGATACCAAGCTTCAAGTTTAAACTTCGGGCTTGGTAAATCATAGGGAAGTGCAACATAGCTATTTTTAACTTTAGATAGTGAAATAAATAATAAAGACTGACAAATTAAAATAAAACAACTTCAATTGAGTTTAAAAATGTATTACTTCCATTCAAATATTATTTTTTTCTTAAATATATCCTAGTGATAGTTTAGCTACTTCATACCTTGTATACACATATTTACATCGAAATCTATTGCATTGATAGATCTATATTGATCAATATATTTTACATTAAAATGTAGATTTTCTAAACATTACGCTCTTAAATCAAAATTGGAAAAGTAAAAATAAATAATTCTCCTTACGCCTAAGTTACTTTATAACTTACGAGCTAAATTAGTGTACATACTGGCCAGGCTCACAAACCTGCCGAGGGGTTGCGCTCGCGGCTCGAAAACAACTCGCTCAGTTCCATTTTACATTTAAGAACTTTAGAGACGGCACAGATAAATACTTCGGTACACGATATTATGAAAAGTTAAGGATAGTATCCAAATTAGACGACTGATGACGTCACCAAAAGTGTTATGATGTGGTATCTGATAACGTCACCGACGTTTTAAGAGGTCACCGGGTATAAAAAATAGTAAAGCTGTGCGATAGTTTGAAAATTAAATGCTATTGCTAAATGAATACTTAAGAAGGAAGAATAGCACGCACTTTTCATACAAAAAGAGAAAACGTGTTTCCACCTGTGAATCTCATCCGATCATAATGATTTTTACACATTTAAAAATTGACAGAATAAAAAACTAGGTTTAAATAGGCTTTTATTTTATCAATAAAATTAATAAGTTCAATTTTATTTGTTGTTTAGTGTTTTCATACAAAACTAATTTTGGCCATTATTTTGTTCAATAATTTAAAAAAAAACTAAACCTAGATTTTTATTGTTTCAATAACATATTTGAAAATCATATATTCAGAAGTGAAAAACCGTTTTCGTGTGCTGTTCCTCCCACTTAAATGTTTTATTATGAATGTTGTATTATTAGATAGCACACAATCCTTTCACACAATACAAGTAATACTGCCGACACCGCCCTATCGCTGTGGTGGGTGAATGTGCGACCACGCTAATAAAGAAATTGATGTATTTTTACAGACAACAGATTTATTTTTACAGACAGCGGATATATTTTTATTATTCATACATTGATAGTTTAAACGTGCCGGGTGTTTTGCTATAACATAGGTACATACAGGGTGTTAGGTAAAACAAATAATAAAATTACAAATTTTTTGTACTTTAACTTAGTTTGGACTTCTCATCTGTTACAAATCGATTACAGCTGTTTAGCCAGATTACTCCACAAATTAATTAACGAAAAAAAATTAAGAGAGGGTATAAAGCAAATTGAACATTTTTGAAATGATATATCTGAATTAGAACTAGTTTATAAATTCTTAAAAAAAATTAGATAATAGACTATCTGACTGAGGGCTAAAGGCGAAAACACGATTGCTCATAATTTCCTCGATAGAAATAACATCGCGAAGTTGCCTCCAAAATTACACTATTGTCAATTGTGCACTCAAATAACGACTCGTATAAACATAGAAACTAAAAAAAATAAATACTTACCATTGAAGGTGACCGAAGTTTTTCATTTTAGATTGATTCATTAAAAACTCCATTTGAGCGGCTTCCGTTGTGTTTTGTTGGCATGTATAAATCTTGCGAAAGTGAAGAGGACAAACATTATGCTTTATACGCCCTCTTAATAGGTTCAGCGGTACATAGGGCTATATAAATAGTTTTTTCTTCTCCACTATCACCATCATCACACCCGTTGAACTAGTCTAGTGCGTTGCAGTCGCACATACAAACAAAATCATCGCATATTTTTTGAAGCATTATTTTTTCACATCCATAAAGTGGCAGTGATACAATGAGTGATGTTGTAAACTAACATTTTTGGCAGTGAATCTAAACAAAAAACACAATATTGTATTTATTAATTGTACTTTACATTTGTTTTCTACCAAGATCTACATTTTCAAAATATATAACATTACTTAAAAATAATTTCTCCCAAATATAACAAACACCTAAGTTTTCAACGAAATAACACGAAACTCTATTGCACAAAATCGAACCATACGCACATACGTACTTAACCAATTTCAGGTATTTTTTAATTGTTGTATTTATATTATTGTTAATTGTATTTATCAAGAGAGTAGGTCATCGATATAGTAAACATTATCGGTTCATTTCACCACTACATGCTTAATCATTCGTTGTGCCGTAACGTTTTAACGTTTAAATATAATTATAATTTTAGGCGACGCATTGGAACTTTGGTCGCAGGGATCTCGATTTTTTTCAGCTAATACAAAACATATGAAAGTGATTTTTTGTAACCTGATTCTTTAATTAAATGTCTTCATTTTGTCAGTTGCAGAAACACGATTCGTTAACTTTTATAACAGAACAAATATATCAAAGAAACCTCTTAACAGATATTTGCATTTTACAGGCAAACCAGACCGATTTAGTACTTCTAAATCTTCTTAGTCGATTAGTCTAAACACACACTTCAATAATTCCAGTTAGATTTTTTTAAATTATTTTTAGTTTTTAATTAAAACGAAAAAACAATGAAAAAGTGCATAAGTGTGGTTATTTTCTTTACTCTTTACACGTAAAGAAAAAGACAGAGAAAACTGCTCCAATCAATGCCTCGCCTTGATTCATTTTGTTCCGACTTGTAAGTAGGTAGATTTATCGTCTGTTGGTAATTTTCCACGCTACTAAAGGACTAACAGTATTGGTAAAATGTACAGCATTCTGTTGGGTATTTCACCTGTGGTAAGCGATCTACCTGTCCCTCTCAGACTCACATCTTGGCGTAGCTTTTCGTCTTGCTCTTGCTGGCGGGTTGCACGCGCACGGTCACGTAGAGACGCAGCGGCGGCGGCGCGGCCGAGCGGAGAGCGCGGCGCGACCGGCGACTGCGTCCGTCCGTTTCTTGCACGAAGCGCGCTTCCAGCTCCAATTGTCGTTCGAAGGTCGCCTGGAAAGGGACGTAGTTTTAATAATTACAGTATATGTTTGAAATAAGAATTCATTTCGAAAATAAACGCTACCGTCTTGTTCACAAAGTCTTAATCTTTGTCGCTAAAAGCGGTGCAGAAGTAAAAGGAAATTGGTAGTAATTTCGTTTTACATCTGCTTATGTGTTTCACACTCACCTGTGGTTTAATATGTCTTCTCAGCCTAAGCGCCCACGCTCCGTCTCGTTTACTCAGCACGAAGTCTTTGTCAGTGTCGCCGTACGCAATGCGGTAGTGCGGCCGCGCGCCCGCCGTCGCCTCGGCCGGCGTGAGGCGCAGCAGCGGCGCGCGCGCCCACGTCTGCTGCGGCGTGGCCGTCACCACCACCAGCTCAGCTTCTGGCTCTAGCACTGAGCGCCGGGCTGCATGGAAAATGTTTAATTCATTATGTTGTCTTCTTAAAAAGGTATAGATCGCGGCATCTAAGTTGAACAGTGCGCAGTGTGTTATTTTTAGGTCTCAATGGAAGTGCGGGACGCGAGAGTCACGCGCACCAAGAGACGCCAGCCCCCTCCCTAACCCGCGCGCTCCCTACCTGCGCGAACGACCGCCCAATTTGAGTTCAGCTTATACGCCGCGAAATGTACTTCCCACAACAAAATTATTTTTTTTATCAAGATTGACATCATTTTCTTCGCTGATAGGTAAGAGTGTTTTTATGGTTCCGTAGTCAACCAGGAACTCTTATAGTCTCGCCATGTCTGTCTAGCGGCTTAGCTCAGAGACTATTAGCACTAGAAAGCTGTAATTTGGCATATTAATCACGCCGACAAAAGTGGTACCATAAAATCTTGAAAAAAAATTTAAGGGGAGGTACCCGTACATGCAGTTTTTTTTTGTTTTCGTACGTTTCGTGTGGGCTATCGTTGAATAAGTATTTCAAAACTACTGAGGGTTATCTACAATCATTTTTCGATTCATCCGTTCCGTTTACAAAATATTAAGCTTTAAAGTGACAAGTGGTAAAATAAAGGCCTGAAAAAAATAATTTTGGGTAGCCTTAGGAGTAGTCCTACACGTAAAAGTGGGTGCGATTTTTTTTTTCTCGTATATCCCATGATGTGGGATTTCGTTAGCTAAGTCGTTCAAAAATATTGCGGGTGTGTGAAAACCAGTTTTTAATTCAGGGATCCGATTGCGAAATATTAAGCTATAAAGTGCTTAATTTTTGTACGAGCGCCCACCAGCTAAACCACTATTTCAGGACATCTGAAAAAAATTGTAAATACTTGAAAATATAAACAATTTACAAGGAAAACTATCACAGCTAAGTACGTGTTCTTAGTTTAGGAGTCAGAGTCGAACAACTTAAGATGTGCTGTTACATAATATGTAAAAAGTTCATATATTTTTCTTACAAAATTTTCTATTAACTGCAAAAACAATTTTGTTTTATTAAATTATATACATATTTTTTTTGAAAAGACTATGGACTTGATGGGACTGGACGCGGACAGCGCAGAACCGATCGTCGTGAAAATCCTTGGGGGATGCCTATGTCAAGCAGTAGACGTCCTTCGGCTGATATGATGACGGGTCGACCCTACTTTGCGCGATTCCGACTCTCACTTGGCCGGTTTTAATGTTGATTTATGTATACCAGAGGAAGTGTGTATGCTCCGCGAGAAAGTATGCAAAGCGTGGCTGTACTTTGACATTAAAACGTCGTATCACTTACTTCGGTTGCGCCTCTTGCGTTTCCTCACGACGGTGGTGCCGTTCGCGTACACGATGCCCTCCTCGGGCGCGCGCCGCCTCCTGCCGTTCACCTGCCAACATTACATCATGTTCTTAATTATACGAGTTCGTCTTCAGGCGCTTAAAGTGTAAGGAACGACAAATTAAGTAGCTGAAAGGTCTACTGAGCAGTTTTTCCAGTTTTCTCAAAAAAAAAATTGGCTCACAGTCGAGAAAGAATGTGTTCGTAGCTCTGTGCAACATACGCGACTGATCTGATCACGTAGATAAATTCATCATAACAGCTTATAATATACATCCCCACCGAGGGGCTCGAACCTACCCTGAATAAGGCGATTGGGCCTTAGTCGACCACGCGGGCCCCGTGCAGATTGGTCGACTTCACACACAACCTTCGAGTTTCTTCGCAGGCGTGTGCAGAATTCCTCGCGATATTTTCCTTCACCATAAGAGCATTGGATAAACATACAAATGAAATGGAAATTCGAAAACACATTGGCATACGTGGCAGGGTTCGAACCACGATGTACCGGACAGGAAGTAGCAGCCCTATCCGTTACACCACCGATGCTCACTCGTCAACGGAGGTCATCTTATATCGACAGTTTCCGGGCATTCCAAGGCACCTTAAAACTATTGATGTCAATTGCCCTCACTAAATGACAGTAGTCAAGCCTCAGTTTAAAAACATCAGACAGTGGGGCCCCCGCTAGCCCTATTACCTCCATTAATCCGAACTTGGCCCCCGTGTGTGGAGTACGGTACGGCCCAACCTCCCTGAGTTTTGGAAGAAACCTATGTAAGGACGTTATGGCTTGTAAACAAAACTAGACCTAAGCCACAGAGTAGAATTCATACAGTGGTCCAACACTAGTAACTAGTCAAGGATACATGACGCTTCTTTTACTTTGCACGAACCGCCCCCAACGGTGACTGACAGGGCCCCTTGGCCCCCGTAGGATGCCCTGTTTAGACGTCTCTGTGCCTAAGCTAGTCGTGTGCCACTAACCTTGCAACTAAAACAGCCTTCAGTCGAGATGAGATCGTCCCCGAGCTTGTACTGGTCCTTGACGGGGAACACGGGCGCGCCGCCTATGTCGTCACCGGGCAGATTGCTCTCCAGCGCGGTCACGCAATGGCCGGCGCCGACCAGCTGGTACCCGCCCGGGCACCCGCACTCGTAGCTGGAGCCCGCGCTCTGGCACCCGAACAGGCAGTTGGCTGTGGCGCACCCGCCCGCCAACTGTCATATATGCATATTAGATTTTGAATCTTCGACCATAGATACAAAAAACTAGAATCACGATCACGCGGGCGTAAAAACTCAAATGTAAAGTCCATCTTTTTACTCGCGGAGACGACTTTTCTGCCAGTCTCAGGTGATCTCGCGGTCCACTAACATGACGAAAAATGTAGCTTTAAGAAGTGCAAACACAATGACAACAAAACGAAGAAAAGGATGGAATATATTTCTATCTGTAAGTTAAAGTAACTACTGTTTTTATTTTCTGTGTTTTTTTTAGTTGAAATATTTATGTAGCAATGAAAATTTAATATTCAAAATGTTATGTTATTTACGTATTTAACTCAAGTATTAGCTTGTTGTGTTTAATGATCGTTTGAGTAGTATGTACTGAAACTATAGTAGCTTAACCCTTCTTAATTTGGTCGTTTTATATTGAGACTGTTGATAGCTAGAATGTTACTTTATGGACCGAATGGTTTACCCTGCCTTGGGGTTCTTTAACACGAGCCGGCCAGGAATGCCCGACATGATTAAAACCGCAGGTGATTATATGCTCAGTGGACATGATAATTCAAGTAAACGTTACTGTTACTGTACGGTATTATTACGGTAATATTCCTTCGAAACTAAAATAAAGACCATAAAACGTGACCATAAAATGAAGACCCAAGAGCCAGACTAACCCGACACTATACCGAAGATCAGCCTGTATGAGATAAGAATGGCTCTCAAACAGCTCAAGAACAACAAGGCATCGGGTGATGATGGAATTACGGCTGAGCTTCTGAAAGCAGGTGGATCACCGGTACTAAAAGCTGTTCAGAAGTTATTTAATTCCGTTATACTCGAGGGACAAACGCCTAAGGCATGGCACAGAAGTGTGGTCGTGCTTTTCTTCAAAAATGATTGACAACACCCTGCTGAAGAACAACAGACCCATCTCACTTTTGAGCCATGTCTACATGCTGTATTCGAGAGTCATTACGAATCGTCTGGCACGCAGCTTTGACGACTTCCAGCCTCCCGAACAAGCCGTTTCCGAAAAGGCTTTAGGACCATAAACCACATACATACGCTGCGGCAGATTATACAGAATACCGAAGAGTACAATCAGCCATTATCCTTGGCGTTTGTGAACTATGAGAAAGCCTTTGATTTAGTCAAAACCTGGGCTTTGCTACAGTCTCTCCAGTGGTGCCAAATTGACCATCGATACATCGAGGTGTTGAAGTATCTGTATAAAAACTCCACCATGTCGGTTCGCCTCCAAGAATAGAACTCGAAACCTATCCAGTTGCAGCGAGGGGTGAGACAGGGAGACGTTATATCTCCGAAACTTTTCACCGCCGCTCTGGAAGATGTTTTTAAGCTTCTGGACTGGGGTTGACTCGCATCAATATCAACGGCTATTTCATAACCCACCTCCGATTCGCTAACGATATCGTGGTCATGGCTGAGACTATGGAAGACCTAAGCAGAATGCTCGATGGTCTCAGTCTCTCAACAACTGGGTCTTAAAATGAACTTGGACAAGACGAAAATAATATTAAATGTCCGTGTCGCACCCACCCCTCTAAAGGTTGAAGACTCTACACTGGAAGTTGTTAACGAATATGTATACCTGGGACTAACAGTCCAGCTAGGTGGTCCAACTTCAATAAAGAGATCAATCGACGAATCCAATTCGGCTGGGCAGCGTTCGGGAAGCTTCGCAATATCTTCACGTCCTAAATATCGCAATAAGGTCTTTGACCAGTGTGTGTTGCCAGTGATGACTTACGGAACTGAGACATGGTCGCTTACTATGGGCCTCATAAAAAGGCTCAAGGTCACCCAAAGGGCAATGGAGCGTGCTATGTTCGGACTTTCTCTGCGTGATCGAATCAGAAACGAGGAGATCCGCAGGAAAACAAAAGTAACCGACATAGCTCACAGAATCGCTAAACTGAAGTGGCAGTAGGCAGGGCACATAGCTCGTAGAACAGATGGCCGATGGGGCAGTAAAGTTCTCGAGTGGCAACCGCGCACCGGAAAACGTAGCGTAGGCAGGCCTCCCACGCGGTGGACCGACGACCTGGTGAAGATCGCGGGAAGCCGATGGATGCGGGCAGCGCAGGACCGGTCATCGTAGAAATCCTTGGGGAGGCTTGTCCAGCAGTGGACGATTTTCGGCTGATATGATGATTCACACTTGCGAATCATCTCTTGCGAAGCCCTTGGCATCATCATCATTTGCGCTTAAAATCGACCCAGAGCGCCCGCCTCTCTCGCTCCATATCCTGATCGTCTACAGGTCCGGTGTGAGTATGTGCCCCAAGTACACCATTCAATTTAACTTCAGGTACGTATCAATTTCGTTTCCAGGACATTGTATTTCAGTCCATGAGCATCAGCATAATGCTCACAGACTGACAGCAGCTTTCTTAGGCCTTTGATCCAGGGGCTAAGGAGCACCACGCCATCACACGTGGGTGGGCCACGTGCCAACCGACCTTCGTGCTCCTCAGCTTCTCAATCAGTCCGTTGATGTAAATGTTCAGTGAAAATCGCATGATTTTCGAGATATTGGCATTTGCTTTTTTCTAATTTTGTCCAAAAAACGCATTTGTTTAAATACTTTGTGATTTAAAAAAAAGTTATAATAGAGTTAGCGTGCAAAATATGCTAAACACTTACTCATTTTATCAGCTTTCCAAATTATTTCCAACAAAAAATAATTATTGTTTTCAAAAGGGTACCTCAAATCCCATACCAATTTTGGAAATATTTTTTATAGAAAAGTTCGATTTTTTTACGATGAGCTTGTGAATCAGAGTTAGTCGATGATGCTAGAAGGTCAGAGATGTCTGACAATGTGAAAAACATGATAAATATTGAGAATTAAAAAAAAAACCATAAAAAAATGTTAAAACTTGATCACTCTTTTGACAACAAATATTTGTTTTTGTTGCTAATTAACAAATATTTTTTTTTAACTATTTCACTTTGTTGAAAAGCTGATAAAATGAGAAATTTAACAGCTTTCCAACAAATTCAAATAGTTTTAACTTTTTTGTAAAATCGCAAAGTATTTAAACAAATGGGTTTTTCATAGAAAATTAGAAAAAAACAAATGCCAATATCTCGAAAACCATGCGATTTTCACTGAACATGTTTTTGTTATTCTGATAGAGCACCTCGTAAATGACAGGTTTAAAGTAGAACTGAACTACACTACAGCGTAGCGGCACAGCTTCTGCTAACCGCACTATAGTGGCACTGCAGCGGAACAGCGCGGCCCTTTCTTCGCATTAGCAATGCGATGCTCAGACAGACAACGGCTCTTGGCCTTGCTTGGTCGTGGGTAGAACGTGAACTAATTGATTGGAGAATTCGCCGCGCCGCACCTTTCCGCCGCCGCCTAGGTAAATGCACTGGCGACAGCGGAGAGGCACGACGCGGCAGAGTTGCCTCCGGAGGCATAATATAAAGAAATACAAATAAAATTCGTTAAGCCGCGTCACTCCGCACTGCGGTTCAACCTTTAGTATTATCCATTATTTACTGGACATCCTGTACAGCTATAGATAGCAATTACATCTCCCGGACGGTTTTCCAAAGCCATTTTTTTGAAACTGTGGGTTTATTTTTTTCTATGTATGGTCGATATGGCCTGTACTGGCCGGCTAGAAATGCTCAGCCTGATAATTCAAGTCCAGTACATGAGTTAACGGACGGGCATTATCATGTCGTTAAAAGATTGTGCATTATTATGTCGGCCATTATATGGACCCCCTGCCTTGTTCTCAGACAGCGTCACATTACGTTATTACGCATGCACGTTTCTTCTTTTCTGTGGAACATAGCTATGTGCCTATTTCCTTTCTTGTCTTCTGTCAAACAACTACAGCTAGCAATTACATCTACCGGACTGTTTTTCATGGCCGTTTGGTGTAAAACTGTGGGTCTAGTTATTTGAATGTAAGTCGAAGTTTAGAATCAACTATCGGTACGCTGTGGCACTAGGATGCGGGCACCCGATTGGCTCGACTGAAGTCTCGCGTCAATCAAGTGACGTCACCGCTCCACTATCGCAGGAACCTACTGAACTAAGCTGAATATCGGTCGGTTCTACGGTGTTCGTGTGGTGCTCCACAGACAATGGTCCATCTGATGCTATGGCCAATGTGCCCTAACTTCTGCACTTGAGAAGAGCTAATGGACGCCTCCGATAGCGCCGTTAGGGCCCGGCCATGACTTTGCCGTAGAGAGCCGGAGAAGGTGATAAAGCGGCGAGCGGCAGAAACAAATACACAGAATAATGTATGAAGCATGCCACGACTCGTTGCGCTTGTCAAAATCCGCACGCCTCGCCGCCGAGCGCGAAGAGGCGTGGCATGCTTCATACAATTCTCTGCGTTTGTTTCTACCGCTCGCCGCGCCCGAACCTAGCTCCCCCCTCACCGCGGCAAAGTCGTGGCCGGGCCCTTAAGGTGGCCACATACTGGGCAGATGACTTGTCGTCGACACGATACAAGAAGAACAATCTAAGATCGTTTAAAACCGTTAGATTTCCCAATAAAGATGTTCAGTCCGGTAAAAAGGTATCAAAGTAACTACAGATTTGTTAAAATTAGTTAGGTAAGTATCAATAAGGGAGTTTATTTTGTGTGATACGTGAATTCACTGTGCGTTCCATCTTCAACATTTTTCTACACTGACTGACCTGCAGACACACGGAGTGACCGCTATCCCAGCCGTAGCCGCCGGGGCAGCCGCAGCGGTAGGCACCCGCCACCGGGAAGCAGGGCGCCTCGCCGCACGGCGCCCCCGCGCACGCGTCCAGCGGCATGCACGCACCGTTCGAGCTTCGCGTCGTGCCTGAATAAAGTATGTATACAGTGTTTTTTAAGAACAATGAAACTGAGGAGCAAGACCAGTTCTTGAGTTGAGTTCTTGAGCCAGAAGACTTACTACTCCATTTGATAAAGAAAGAACTGTGACAGGTGTGTTATTTTCAGATTTCCAAATCAAAACACTCGATTTGAATACCATAGAAAACAGCCGAAGATGAAATCCACTTCACTGCGTGAAAATAATTGCGTTATAATGTTGGACGGTCGCGGGAAGATGAAGCTTAGCTCCTCATAGCTATCCTGAGCGATACGTATTCACTATCGCTAGGGATAGCTACATATGTGGAGGTAAGTAGGATGAGCAGCAACCATGATCAAACTTCTTCCGCTTAAAATGATGATAAAAGAAGTCGAATCCAAGACTTTTTGCAGCAAAGCGTCACTTACGGATGGTATCTTCAATTTACCTTCTGATTGAGGACGCCATGGAAAAGGGTAGGGTGAAATTAAATTATCGTATATTTTGTAGAAAGTCAAATTATTTTTTGCTCCATTTGTATAGGTTTCTAGGAGAACGTTGTTTAATTTCATGAGTAAATACTAAGCTGTTTACAGCTAGTTCGAAGATTCAAATTTTACAATAATAATTCTGCAGCCGCGCGCATACCTGCTAGCACTGACTTCGCATTTGCAGCGACTGCCAGCAGTTACACCTTGCCTCATGCTGCGCAGGCCGCGCGGGGCACACTGTGCGACATACACATACCCATGGTACAATAATATAACTCCGCCTGGTACTCTCTTCCGAGACTCGCGAACCACGTGACTGACACAAGCCTACTTTATCGCTATCCTGTGTTACCATTAGTGTAAAGAGAATTACCCGAACGTCTGAAATGTCTTTCGTTAATCGGAAGATATTGCTAACGAATAATTAAAAATGACGTGTTGTTGTAAAATTTAAGATAAAATGCATATAAATGAAAATTATAAAATTACAAAGAAATATTTTAACTATGTCCCCATAGATATAATTTACCCATGTAACATGTTATGTTGAAAAAAAAATGGCGATGTTATTGTGACGTAGGCTTGTGTCACTCTGGGAAGAGAAGACCAGTTTTTTTAGACCATGCACATACCTGAAGGACAGTCGCACCGCATGCCGCCGCCGTAGTTACGACAGGGTGGCTGGCAGTGGCCGGTCAGCTCGCACTCGGAGCGGTCCACACAACGGCCCGTGCTGTCCAAGCGCAGGCCGCGCGGGCACACGCAGCGGAACGAACCAAGCAGGTTCACACAGCTGCCCGCCAGACCGCATACGCCTTCCTCGAGGCACTCGTTTATATCTGAAAAATAGATTATCTTTATTTTATATATCTTAGGTAAACTGTTTAGGAATTGACAATACAATATAGCAAAATTCTAAAAATAGCCGTTCACTGCAATTGTTTTATATTCGTAAGAGCCCTCGGTGTTGGTGCACAGCTGCTACCAAGTGGCGCGTTGAATGACGTCACGGACCTTGGCACGCGTCGCCGCGTCGCTCGTAGCCCAGCTCACAGGGGCAGTCGTAGGAGCCCTCGGTGTTGGTGCACAGCTGCTGGCAGGTGGCGCGTTGAATGACGTCACTCACCTTGGCACGCGTCTCCGCGTCGCTCATAGCCGGGCTCGCAGGAGCACTCGTAGGAGCCCTCGGTGTTGGTGCACAGCTGCTGGCAGGTGGCGCGTTGAATGACGTCACTCACCTTGGCACGCGTCTCCGCGTCGCTCATAGCCGGGCTCGCAGGAGCACTCGTAGGAGCCCTCGGTGTTGGTGCACAGCTGCTGGCAGGTGGCGCGTTGAATGACGTCACTCACCTTGGCACGCGTCGCCGCGCCGCTCGTAGCCGGGCTCGCAGGAGCACTCGTAGGAGCCCTCGGTGTTGGTGCACAGCTGCTACCAAGTGGCGCGTTGAATGACGTCACGGACCTTGGCACGCGTCGCCGCGTCGCTCGTAGCCCAGCTCACAGGGGCAGTCGTAGGAGCCCTCGGTGTTGGTGCACAGCTGCTGGCAGGTGGCGCGTTGAATGACGTCACTCACCTTGGCACGCGTCTCCGCGTCGCTCATAGCCGGGCTCGCAGGAGCACTCGTAGGAGCCCTCGGTGTTGGTGCACAGCTGCTGGCAGGTGGCGCGTTGAATGACGTCACTCACCTTGGCACGCGTCTCCGCTTCGCTCATAGCCGGGCTCGCAGGAGCACTCGTAGGAGCCCTCGGTGTTGGTGCACAGCTGCTACCAAGTGGCGCGTTGAATGACGTCACGGACCTTGGCACGCGTCGCCGCGCCGCTCGTAGCCCAGCTCACAGGGGCAGTCGTAGGAGCCCTCGGTGTTGGTGCACAGCTGCTGGCAGGTGGCGCGTTGAATGACGTCACTCACCTTGGCACGCGTCTCCGCGTCGCTCATACCCGGGCTCGCAGGAGCACTCGTAGGAGCCCTCGGTGTTGGTGCACAGCTGCTGGCAGGTGGCGCGTTGAATGACGTCACTCACCTTGGCACGCGTCTCCGCGTCGCTCATAGCCGGGCTCGCAGGAGCACTCGTAGGAGCCCTCGGTGTTGGTGCACAGCTGCTGGCAGGTGGCGCGTTGAATGACGTCACGCACCTTGGCACGCGTCGCCGCGCCGCTCGTAGCCCAGCTCGCAGGAGCACTCGTAGGAGCCCTCGGTGTTGGTGCACAGCTGCTGGCAGGTGGCGCGTTGAATGACTTCACGCACCTTGGCACGCGTCGCCGCGCCGCTCGTAGCCCAGCTCGCAGGAGCACTCGTAGGAGCCCTCGGTGTTGGTGCACAGCTGCTACCAAGTGGCGCGTTGAATGACGTCACGCACCTTGTCACGCGTCGCCACGCCGCTCGTAGCCTAGCTCGCAGGAGAACTCGTAGGAGCCCTCGGTGTTGGTGACGTCACTCACCTTGGCACGCGTCTCCGCGTCGCTCATAGCCGGGCTCGCAGGAGCACTCGTAGGAGCCCTCGGTGTTGGTGCACAGCTGCTGGCAGGTGGCGCGTTGAATGACGTCACGCACCTTGGCACGCGTCGCCGCGCCGCTCGTAGCCCAGCTCGCAGGAGCACTCGTAGGAGCCCTCGGTGTTGGTGCACAGCTGCTACCAAGTGGCGCGTTGAATGACGTCACGCACCTTGTCACGCGTCGCCACGCCGCTCGTAGCCCAGCTCACAGGGGCAGTCGTAGGAGCCCTCGGTGTTGGTGCACAGCTGCTGGCAGGTGGCGCGTTGAATGACGTCACTCACCTTGGCACGCGTCTCCGCGTCGCTCATAGCCGGGCTCGCAGGAGCACTCGTAGGAGCCCTCGGTGTTGGTGCACAGCTGCTGGCAGGTGGCGCGTTGAATGACGTCACTCACCTTGGCACGCGTCTCCGCGTCGCTCATAGCCGGGCTCGCAGGAGCACTCGTAGGAGCCCTCGGTGTTGGTGCACAGCTGCTGGCAGGTGGCGCGTTGAATGACGTCACGCACCTTGGCACGCGTCGCCGCGCCGCTCGTAGCCCAGCTCGCAGGAGCACTCGTAGGAGCCCTCGGTGTTGGTGCACAGCTGCTGGCAGGTGGCGCGTTGAATGACTTCACGCACCTTGGCACGCGTCGCCGCGCCGCTCGTAGCCCAGCTCGCAGGAGCACTCGTAGGAGCCCTCGGTGTTGGTGCACAGCTGCTACCAAGTGGCGCGTTGAATGACGTCACGCACCTTGTCACGCGTCGCCACGCCGCTCGTAGCCTAGCTCGCAGGAGAACTCGTAGGAGCCCTCGGTGTTGGTGTACAGCTGCTGGCAGGTAGCGCGTTGAATGACGTCACGCACCTTGGCACGCGTCGCCGCGCCGCTCGTAGCCCAGCTCGCAGGAGCACTCGTAGGAGCCCTCGGTGTTGATACACAACTGCTGGCAAGTAGTGTGTTGAATGACGTCACTCACTGCCGCTACCTTATCGCTCACCTTGGCACGCGTCGCCGCGCCGCTCGTAGCCCGGCTCGCAGGAGCACTCGTAGGAGCCCTCGGTGTTGGTGCACAGCTGCTGGCAGGTGTGCGTGTTCAGCGCGCACTCGTCGACGTCGCGGCACTCAGCGCCGTCTTCATCAAGCTCCCAGCCGGTGCGACATGAGCAGGTGTACGAGCCTGGCAAACATAGTGCAAGGTTTCAATGGAATAGTTTCAACTAACCTAACCCAGAAACTGCAATCTACATAAATAAACATAATGAAATAAATATAACTCTCCACGAAGGACATACCTTCTCGCAGAAGCGTCTAACATTATTCAATTTGTATGGGAGGCACCCATTTAGTTTTCGTAGATGCACCATTTAAAGTATACTAGTGAGTGCCCGCGACTTCAGCCGCATGGATATCGATTGTGCGCGCTAGGTTTTTTTGCATAAAACCTTCCTGGGCATGCGCGAAACAAGTCTACGAAATCGGATGAACGGTATGGCAGCGCATAAAATATGAACAAACAAAGAAATATTGGCTATACATTAACTTTACTCTATGTTCATTGCTATGTCGGTTACTCCGGTCCTCATGCGGATCTCCTCATTTCTAATTCGATCGCGTAGGGAAATTTCGAGCATAACTCGCTCCGTCGCAAAGTTCTCGAGTGGCGACCGCGCACCAGAAAACGTAGCGTAGGCAGGCCTCCCACGCGGTGGACCGACCACTTGGTGAAGACCGCGGGAAGCCGCTGGATGCGGGCAGCGCAAGACCGGTCGTCGTGGAAATCCTTAGGGGAGGCCTTTATCCAGCAGTGGACGTTTTTCGACTGCTATGATGGTGATGATGATGTTCATTGCGTAAGTTTGACAAATATCCTTAGCATCAGAAGAAAAACTAAAAAGCTTTTTTGTATGACAGGTACTATTTTATTGAGTTTTCCAAATATATATGGTGTATATGGTGATAATAATGGCGAAAATTTGGAAAACATTCTTAGCGCCATTTTTTAGAAAATCATCAAGCCGTTAGTCTACAGGCTCGGCGAAAGAAACAGATATACATACATTCGAGAAACAATACCCCTCTAAATTAAAATAAGGTACCCCTGGCAAATAATTTAAAGTATATACGTGCTAATTTTAAATTTATTTTAAACATCTATATATAAACGCGTCCGTCTGTCGTTCTTTTCTAGCGCTCGCATATGTCAGTTGTCAAAGTCAATACATTTATTGACAATATTTACAAACGACTGAAACAAGTGAGAACTGACTGCGCAGTGCTGGTCATCAGAACCGTCTCACTGGCCAACCGGACTCCCAGACACTACTCATTGGACACCAGACCTTACTGGTTTTGGGTCGGATGTACAGCAGAATCACATAAAAACCTGACTGACCCTCAGTGTTGGTGCAGAGCTGGTCGCAGGGCGAGGGGCGAGACAAGCATTCGTCCACGTCCACGCACCCGTCGCTCGTCGCCTTGTAGCCGCGCCCGCACACGCACCGGAAGCTGCAAGACAATATGTAAAGTTCAACTGCGCCTCATTATTTAAGACTAGATTTTGCCAGCGGCTTCGCTCGCGTGAACATAGTTTCTATTACTGTCTTCGAGGGTGCGCAGTGCAGTGCAATCTGTCTGCCTAGCAAATTTCATCCAGATCCGTTCAGTAGTTTTTGCGTGAATAAAAATGTGTTTGAAGAAACTTTTAATTAATTTTATGAAACTTATTTAACGATATCCTACTCGTCATTTTTTTTCATTTCTCTCTTACATGAAATAAAATAAATACATATTGACTTCGTTTTCCATTTGGGGTCATAATTTTACATCTGTGTACTAAGTTTCATTACTGAAGGTCTACTAAGGGCGGCAGAGAAAATTTACTGTGACATACGGACCGACACGGACGGACATGACAAAATTTTAAGGGTTTCGTAAAAAAAATTGGGTCGTTCTCCCCGTGACGCCATTGCCCCCGCTCCCTCCTCCCGCGCCATCGTGGAAGCCAGGAAGATGCAGCTTGTTGCGTAAACAGAAATCAAAAACACTTTACCTTCCGATAGTATTGACGCAACTACCAGGCGCACACAGGTCCGGCAGGGCTACACACTCGTCAATATCCCCACTAGTTGAAGACGCCGTTCTCCCCGTGACGCCATTGCCCCCGCTCCCACCTCCCGCGCCATCGTGGGAGCCAGGAAGATTCAGATTGTTGTGTTAACAGAAATCATAAGGCTCCCACGATGGCGCGGGAGGTGGGAGCGAGGAAGATTCAGATTGTTGTGTTAACAGAAATCATAAACACTTTACCTTCCGATAGTATTGACGCATCTACCAGGCGCACACAGGTCCGGCATGGCTACACACTCGTCAATATCCCCATACTCGTTGAAGACGCCGTTCTCCCCGTTGACGCCATTGCCTCCGACCCCTCCCCCCGAGCCACCGTGGGGCCCAGTGGGCAGGTTGTTGGGTGAGCAGAGTTCCGTGCGCTCGGTGGTGCCAGGCTGCGGGCAGATCTCGCACTCGGGGCCCCACGCCACGCCCAACGTGCAGCAGCATTGTGCTCTGTCGAGGAGGTGCTCGTCAATTAAATTATTTTGAGTTAGTATGATCATTTTGTTGCACACCAGGAAATCATAGGTGCATACAATAAATAACTTCACCCCAGAAAAATTTATGAAGTTAAAGAACTAACAGAAAATATCATTAACTAAAGTTAGAAGGGTCGTAGACGTGAGCCTCAAATAAATTATAGCAATTCGTTTAGAAAACTTGTTGAAAGATTTAATTATACAGAACGAAAGGTAAAGTAGGACACATTTTTAGAGGGGGACTTTCTACTCATGAAACTGAACCACTTTTTACCGATTTTTTTTCCGTCAATTGTGGACCGATTTTCAAAATTCTTTTTTCATTCGAAAGAGTATACTCCCGAGGAGGTCCCATTGTCACCAAGTCAGGATCTGATGATGGGATCCCAGGGAAATCGAGGGCAACCCTTCAAAAATAATGAAAAATTTGAATTTAAAAGGCACTAATTACGTGATTCATATGTTTTCTAAAGCTATTAATATACTTGCGTCTGTTAGTCGTATTCTCATGTTGATAAGCTGTTGTAGGAATGTACAACTCCTTAACGGTTAGGAGTTGCAGGAAAATTCTTTTGAATGTTATACATAGATATATACGTAGGTATGCATAGACCGATAGTTGTATTCCTTCAGGTTAATCAGATGAGCTGATGATGGACGATTTAACTTCTTAACTTTCATGCTGCTGAGATGATGATGGAAGCCACAGGACTCTGTATTTGTTAATGAAACATAATTCCTATTGGTGAGTATAGGTGATTGGATTTAACGTTGCTAGATAGATAGCATAACCACTAAAAATAAAGAAAATAAAAAAAAGTTGAAAAAAACTTAAAACCGACTTCAAAATGAAATTCACTCAAAAGTGTGAAATTCATAATATTATTATACTTAAATACACAACATTAACCAATAATAACGAAATCAAGGGCGGGTACGAATTAAATTTGGGGCTTAAAATTTTTTTGAGGTTGGTACCAGCACACAGTTACTTACGTATTAAATGGTTTAGATTCGATGGTTTGCTGACACCGACCTCAAAAAAAATGTTAAGCCTCTAATTTAATTCGTACCCACCTTTGATTTCGTTATTGTTGGTTAATTTTGTGTATTTAAGTATAATAATATTATTTCACACTTTTGAGTGAATTTTATTTTGAAGTCGGTTTTAAGTTTTTTTAAACTTTTTTTTTGTTCTACAAATTTTCTATAATCGCAAAAAAAACTTTTCATACAAATCGATCAGCTGATTCGCCAACTTTGTATGGGAACTTCATTTTTTGCGAACCTAACAAAGTTGCAGTACAAAAGTTGTTCAGTTTCACGAGTCGAAGCCTTCCTCAAATGAAAATAAGTTGTATGAACTCACTTGGTGAGCTGGCCAGGCAGCACGGCGCTGTGCGCGGGCTGTGCGGGGGCCGGGGGCGGGCGGCGCGCCTCGGGCACGCAGCGTGGCGCTAGCAGCGAGCGGTAGCACGTGCCTGTGCGCCGGTCTGCACACACAAAGTCATTGGGTACTTTAACATGCACTATATCATTCGTGTATGTAATTGTCATTGACATATTACTGTGGTTCTCACCAAGAAATTTGTATGGGTAAACCGCACATCGCACATAAATTAATTTTATAATAATTTCTGTATTCGTCCGATGCGACGCTTTGCGCAGTGCGCACCGGCAGTTCACATTCGATTAGCAAGAGAATCGCTTGTGCTCACGGCGATAAAAATACTAACATCTACTCACACCTAAGTAAATGCTGACTATACGAGTACACTAGTTAAAATAATTCTGAGCCACTAATATCCAGTGCCTTTCTACGGGTTTAACCAGATCATCACTCCATCTAGTGAAACGCCATCCAACATTTAGGTTGTTGTTTCTGCTACCCTTAAACAACCTGCTTATTACTTATCTAAGAGCGGCATGAATCCAAATCACCAATTCACTGTCTCTGCCGGGCGTCGTCGCAGTCGCACGAGTAGCCGCCGATGTCGTTGACGCACACGCCCGGGGAGCAGATGTCGGTCTCATCCGCCTACCACTAGTAACCCACAGGAACCCAGCTCACCTATGCACTGTCTCTGGTTGTCGCTGGGCTGCCAGCCGTCGTCGCAGTCACACGAGTAACCGCCCATCTCGTTGACACACACACACCCGGGGAGCAGATGTCGGGCTCCTCCGCCTACCACTAATAAGCCACATGAATCCAGCTTACCTATGCACTGTCTCTGGTCGTCGCTGGGCTGCCAGCCGTCGTCGCAGTCGCACGAGTAGCCACCGATCTCGTTGACGCACACGCCCGGGGAGCAGATGTTGGGCTCCTCCGCCTACCACTATTAAGTCACATGAACCAATGCACTGTCTCTGATCGTCACTGGACTGCCAGCTGTCGTCGCAGTCAAACGAGTAGCCCCCGATCTCGTTGACACACACACCCGGGAAGCAGATGTCGGGCTCCTCCGCCTTCCACTAATAAGCCTAATGAACCCCTCTCACCAATGCACTATCTCTAGTCGTCACTGGACTGCCAGCTGTCGTCGCAGTCAAACGAGTAGCCCCCGATCTCGTTGACACACACATCCGGAAAGCAGATGTCGGACTTCTCCGCCTACCACTAATAATCCACATGAACCCCGCTCACCAATGCACTGCTCTGGTCGTCGCTGAGCTGCCAGCCGTCATCGCAGTCGTGCGAGTAGCCGCCCATCTCGTTGACACACATACCCAGGGAGCAGATGTTGGGCGCCTCCGCCTACCACTAAAAGCCACATGAATCCCGCTCACCAATGCACTGTTTCTGGTCTTCGCTGGGCTGCCAGCCGTCGTCGCAGTCGCACGAGTAGCCGCCGATCTCATTGACACACACGCCCGGAGAGCAGGTGTCGGGCTCCTCTGCGCACTCGTCGATATCTTCACATGCGTCTGGCGACTCATGCGGCGAGGAGGTGCGTCGGTATCCTGGGAAATGGATGCGTCATTACGATAAAGTGGTCAACTACATTAAAAAAAATATATTATTAACAAAATTGTCCTCAATTGTTATTAAAAAAAGCCTTGAGCATCGCCGTAAAGTTGCATGTCTTTCAGCATTCTATCGAATTCATTTCGGAGAGTGTCATTCGACTTCATTCCTCCAGCTCTATTACACCTTCGGCCAACGAGACGCAGGAAGAGTTTTCACCCCTTTGTTGTTGATACTAAGCCTATATGCACGAAGCGTTACGCTTCCTCATTTATTATGCGGACATCGATGGAGTGGAACACCTTGCCTTCGTCCTTGTTTTGAAGGCGAGAGTGAATAGGCATTATTTAAGTTTGCGTGTACCATCCTCGACTACATCGTCACTTACAATCACATGAGATGTAGTCAAACGCAATTAATTTTTTTTAAATCATCGCTTGGTAAATATTAGGTTGTGCCAGAAAATTTAGAGGTTTACTCTAATTCTAGCTTTTACAGTAACATTTTAATATAAAAATAATAATTTATCTATATGTATAAAAACAAAACGCTCTGTATATAAGGTGTAACAAAATTAGCTGAAACTATTTTAACTGGTGCTTCTACCCATGAAACTGAACAACTTTCCCCATGGAACCCATAGTCAAATCGCAAAAGAAAATTTGGCTCTCCCATACTAACTCGATCAGCTAATCAGCAAACTTACTATGGAAAGTTCAAAATTTTTTTTAAATTTGACTATGGGTTTCATGGGGAAATTTGTTCAGTTTCATGGGTAGAAGCACCAGTTAAAATAGTTTCAGCTAATTTTGTTAGACCTTATATACACATGTTTTTAAAACACGGGATTCAATGGAAATAGGAAATGGGACCCATAGTTAATATCTTAAAAATGGGATATAAAACTGGGTTCCGCACTAATGTCTTATATCCTAGTATTGTTTAAAAGCCGACTGTTTCTTGTGCTCTATTATCTTTTTTACACCCACTGTGAAAAGTACCTTATCCTTCTTTTCCTACAACACTTATTGAACTGTCTAGTCTCTTATACCCTTTTACCTTGCGATGTGAGAAATCGGTATGTCCCTTAGGCTTCTTATCCTTTAATATTATATTTTGTTATTTGTATCATAAGCCATATCTCCTCATTGGAAAATTAAAAGCTATTGTCATAAGCGACACAAACCACTTTAAATAGCGTCAAATCATGAAAACTAAAAATACCGGTAATTGCAATTTTTTTTTCTGATTTTATAACTGTTTTAGTTTTCACGATATCTTAATAAATGACAAAAATACGTCAGTTTTTCTAAAATTTAAAACTTTGAACGGCTCTCCTGAACATTTTATTTTTTGTCACTTATGCCCTATTTCCTTTTTACCGTCGATATTAACTTTAATAAAATAATTACAAAAAAAGGTAGTTAACCTTAATAGCAGGATCAAAGAAAGCTTAACGCGTCAATTGAATCATCGTTTAAAGTGGACCTTAGATGGTTACCAATGTATTTGCTAGATGAGAAAACCCTCTCGCACTCAATACTAGTTGGGGTATGCAAATAAAAAAGTAATGCACTTGGTTCAAATTTACTTGTCTTGGTCTACCTCTATCATATTATACTCGTAGCACTATTTGCATTCTAATTGATGTTTCTAGTTATAGAACCGTGTGTAGAACTGTTTTCAAATCAGTAAAAATATATCGAATATATTCGAATAATAGTCACTTGATATTCGAATAATAAATATGGCCGAATATTCGCAACATTCGAATATTCGATTATTCGAATTGCAAGCCCTAGTTCCGATGTATCTGCCGGAACACGATGTAGACTACAGTGTAAAGAAAGACTCACCGTCATCGCACTTGCACGCATACGATCCCACCGTGTTTTCGCACGCATGCGGGCAGGGCGAGTCGGCGCACTCGTCGATGTCTCGGCAGTGGATGCCGTCGCCGTCCAACTTGTATCCACTGGGACACGTACAGCGGTAAGAGCCGATAGTGTTGTGGCAGCGGTACGAGCAGCCTGTGCGGCCCTCCTTGCACTCGTCTATGTCCACGCATGTCTGCGGCACATGTACATAAAAGTTTCAGAGTTGTCTAAAGAGACGTTATGTAGTACATGAAATATACAACCTGCGGTTACACTAACCCTTTCTTTTATTCACAATTGGTAAGCTCTTGGCATCATCTCACCTGATGGTAAGTGACGATGATGCCGAAGATGGAAGCGGGGTTATCAAGTTTCCCCAACGCAATGGAAAACTGACTATCTTATCTTCAAGCCGGAACACATTAATGTTTGGCGGCAAGACTTAGATAAGATGGTGGTAGCTAGCCAGGCGGGCTCAGAAAATGCCCTGCCACCAATCAAACCGAGCCTTACAAGTTGACCCCACCGGGAATCGAATACGCGGCCTCCTGATGTGAAGCGAATGGACTAACCATTCCGCTACGGAGGCTGTTTATAAAGCATTTGCATCATGCTAAGATGACAATGACACGTGCTGTGGCTGAACAAAAGAAATGCATCAAGACGGTTTCGCGAAACGCTACACGCACACGCACACGCGGTCTAGTCGATGTAATACAGTCAGTATGTTCAGCAAGGTATTTACAGAGTGGAATATTTTAACCGCACCTGGAGGGAAATTAATCTAGATACTGGAGATAGCAAATTTTACTTAAAGGCAACATTCCTTTATTTTAAAAAATATGCAAAACTGCATATAAAGATTTTTGACAATACGCTTCCCACACCCAGGAATCGAACTCGCTAGAATGTGAAAATAAGAAAATTGAAGTAAGGATTTTTTTTTCAAACAACATTTAATTTCATTTTTAAAGATAAGTAGAACTGCGTGTAAAGAATTTTGAAGAGCCACTTATCAAGGTCAGGAGTTGAACTAGAAAAATAGGAAAAATCAATCTGTAATTTTATGAAACCAATCAAAAGGGTCAGTCACAAGCATCAATAGCTGTTAATAAACTTTTTTTCACAAATTAAAGGAATTATAAAATTCACCATTTATTTATTTTTTCACATTTGGTTAATACGATTCCGGGCTGAGCCAGGTGACTTTTCAAAAGTCTTTGAATACAGTTTAACTTGGTTTTTTTTACATAAAATAATGTTTTTTTTAGAGTACGATTTGCTATCTTCAATTTCTTTTTTTTTCTGGTCTGATTCCTGGATCGTCATTATCATCATCGTCAAAGACGTCCACTGCTGGACAAACGCCTCCCCCAAGGATTACCACGACAACCGGTCCTACAATGCCCGCATCCAGCGTCTTCACCAGGTCGTTGGTCCACCGTGTGAGAGGCCTTTCTACGCTACGTCTTCCAGTGCGCGGTCGCCACTCGAGAACTTTTCTACCCCAACGGCCGTATGTTCGAGATTCTCGGATGAAGCAAGCAATTTTTCAAAAATCTTTAAATACAGTATTACTCATCATTCAAAACAAAGGAATGTACTGCTTGAATAAAATTTGCTTCCCTCAATATTTAGAGTACAGGTGGAGTTCGTTCATTCCACCCTGTATAGAATACGAGCACGTTCCAGTGTCGCATATCCTAGGATTCATTGAACAACCATCTACTTTGGAACCAACTTTATCTTAATTTGACGTCACACTCACCCCGTCGCCTCCTTGCGTGAAGCCCGGGTTACACCGACACTCGTACCCTCCCGGAGTGTTAGAGCACGATCCATCGCCGCATATCCTGGGATTCATCGAACATTCGTCCACGTCGACGCACGCTAAGTCTGTCTCGTCCAGTGCGTACCCAGCGGGGCACACGCAGCGGAAAGAGCCGTCGGTGTTGACGCACATTCCTCCGCTACAGATGTTCGGATGGATTTTGCATTCGTCTAAGTCCTGGACGAGATAAAAATGTTACAATAAAGTACACGGTCGCTTAATATGTTCTACGTTGAAGGAATTAATTAAGATGCTTGCGTTTTTGTTCACAATATTTGTCGACTAAGATTAAATTTTAGAAGTTTAGAGATGATCTGAGTTTGGAATCATGGACTAAAAATACACAGATGGGCACAGATTATTGAAACTGTAAGTTATTTTGCTACAGAGCCTACCATTTGCCATTTAAATAAATAAATATCATGATCTTATCAGCCGGAGGACATCCACTGATGAACAAAGGTCTCCCCCAAGGATTTCCACCACGACCGGTACTGCACTGCCCGCATCCAGCATTCCGCATTCCCATCACTTCCACCAGGTCTTTGGTCTACCGAGTGGGGCCTTCCTACGCGACATCTTCCGGTATGCGGTAGCTACTCGTCTTATCGAGAACTTTACAACCCCAACGACCATCTATTCTATGAGTAATGTGTGTAAATAAATAAATATACATATAACGTATGAGAAGTTACAGGCGCTGGACCTGGACCGTCCAGGGTTCAGATTCGCGGAGACCCAAAAGTTATAAAAATATGAATATTCCCAAACTACTAAACACTCTGTATAGTAAAACAAAAATATCAAAAATAAACTTTAAGCAAGAGTACATAGAATCTAAAATAATAAGGGTTCTGTTTGAATGGCGCAAATACATGAAACCGCAAACTTATAAACTCCTGGTGTGGCGCTTTTAGTGGACGAATAAATACTGCTACCGCTGCTTCTACATCTGAATCTCAGTGGATAGATATTACCTTCGGTGTGTGACAAGGAGGTATTCAGGACGGACAGCTTGAGATACTCACGTGCGTGACGTTCTTGCGGCCCGCGCCCCCGGGACAGACCTTATCGAACTGCGGCGAGCCGGGCAGCGGGCAGCGCTCGCAGTAGCGGCCCCACGCAGCGCCTTAACAATACACGTCACATTAACATTACACTGCCCGCCCAACATTGCCTAGGGATATTTTAGGATTTTTCATACATTACATAGTTTTATTAAAAGCTATAAAAAAAACTTTTTAACAAAAAATTCAACCGACGAAAAAAGAAAGGAACTGAAAAAAGAAAAATAAAAAGAACCTTTATAGGCTAACTGAGCTCCTACACTTATGTTAATACCTAAATAATTTTGAGTCGGCGCTAAACAAACAAATAAGAAAATTGATTATTACGTAAAATGAAATGATAGCAGCGGAATGCACGGCGGCGGCGACCAACGTGATGCGTCCCTTTGTTGGCAATTGCCGAACGTTACATTTGTATGTTTGGCACCGAATCAAAATTATTTAGGTATTTACACAAGTGTAGGAGCTCAGTTAGACTATAAAGGTTCTTTTTATTTTTCGCTTTTCAGTTCCTTTCTTTTTGTGTCGGTTTAATTTTTTTTTAAAAGGCTTTTTTATTTTTTGTGGCTTAAATGTACTAATGAGTGCGAATTAACGCGCCATCTTTTTAAAAGCACTTTTGTCATCTAAATAAAAAAAGAATTATCAAATCGAACTACTGTGTAAAAAATATGGGTGATCATACAGTGAGTGAACAATCAATCATCCCCTGTTTTCCTACCCTTAGAGTTGGTTATTTTTTCCAAATTTATATGGGACCAACATCATTATTTTATACCCGTTACAATAAAAAAAAGAATTATCGAAATGGGACTACTCTTTAAAAAATTATGCATGGTCATACATAAAAAAAATTACGCGTCGACTTGAGAACCTCCTCTTTGTCAGTTAATTACTTAGGACATGTGTAAGGCAGAAACTTTCAAGATAGGTTAGCGCTGTATTTACCCTCTCAGTTCTTATAAATGAATTAAGTTTTAACTGGTTTTTTGTACAAAAGCGCAGAGCCGTAGACAATTAAAATTGCGTTTTACTAATTTCATACAATCTGTGCCACTTTTCATTGAAAATATAAAAAACTATTTTGACAACTACGCGTTTGTACAAAAATCACTTAAAACGAAATTAATTTTAAACAACTGAGAAGGTAAATATAGCACTTGCCCATCTTAAAAGTTAAACTACACATGTCCTAAGTAATTTTGATAGGTTTCCAAAAAAACCGCCCAAGTGCGAGTCAGAACCGCACACATAGAGTTCATTAGCATCATAGTAGATGGCGCTAGTTTCTTCACGATAAAAAACACATTTTTTGTATGGAGAGCCCCCTTATTTTTTCACTTTTCTAATTTTTAGTATTTGTTGTTATAGCGACAACAGAAATACATCATCTGTGAAAATTTCAACTGTCTAGCTATCACGATTCATGTAATACAGCCTGGTGACAGACGAATAGACAGACAGACGGACGGACAGCGAAGTCTTAGTAATAGGTTCCCGTTTTTACCCTTTGGGTACGGAACCCTAAAAAACATGTTTTGTATGAAAAATTTTAATGTATCCCTAGGCAATGTTGACTAATATACACAGGCCAGCATATCAAGCTACACACTTTGGACTTTGTACCGTTCTTATGCCGAATGCGTATGGATCAGAATCGCACTACGAGTGTTTAGCTCGGTGTGCTGGCTTCTGTACATGACCAGCCCATATCCCTTCCGATATATCTAATCGATACAAGTATATAAAGAGGGCCGCTATTCCTGCCAACGCAGTGCGGCGAAGGTAAGGAAAGCAGCGAGCGGTAGATGTTACCGCCGAGACGCTTGTCATGGTACTAAATCATCACAACATCATTACATCAGCTCATATATACGTCTCCACCGAAGGGCTCAAGCCTACCCTGAATTAGGGCGATCGGGCCTTAGTCGACCACGCGAGCCCAGTGCGGGTTGGTCAACTTCACACACAACCTTCGAGTTTCTTCAAAGGCGTGTGCAGGTTTCCTTACAATATTTTCCTTCACCGTAAGAGCGTCGGATAAACATACATATGACATCGAAATTCGGAAACACATTAGTACGTAGCAGGACTTGAACCACAACTTCCCGGATTGGAGGTAGCGGCCCTTGGCGTTGCGCCACCGACGCTCTCTAAATGCTAAATAATAATTCTTAAACTATTATCATACCTTTTTTATACTTACCTTATTTAAAAGCTAATAAAAACTTATATTATATTATATTCTACTCTGCAAGTCTGCAAGGCGAGTGCCTCGTGGAAGCTACTCCCCAGGTAGGTAGCTGGAGACATGCTTGAGGAACTCCCTTCTGATTTATCGTTAAAATTAAGCTGCACTTTACAAACCCACACAGCGGGGGCCAAGGTCGAACGGTAGCGGTCAAGGGCCATAAGACCTATGGCCCTAAGACCTATGGCTAATTCTGCAGATACGAGTACAATAGGGTAGTTGACTGCATCAAAAATAAATTATCAAATGTTATTCCCTAATCTGCCCTCCCATTGAAATTTAAAAAATACTCATTTGCAATGTGCCTGTAATTTTATATTTCTATTAATTATTTTATTAAATAATTTGTGGAAAAATCACAAAATAAGTAAATCAATGACGCCGAGAAACTATGACGTAACGCGTTCCTATTTGATACATGTTTAGAAAAAAAAATAACAAAAATAACTCAAATGACTGACAGTCAACTAGCCTAATAAGAACTCATGAGACCGGACACGACTTAAGGCGAGGTATTGATTGGAACAGTTGTCTCTGTCTTTTTCTTTAGGTGTAAAGAGTAAAGAAAATAACTATACTTTTTCACTTTTTTAATATTTTTTCGTTTTAATCAAAAACGAAAATGAAAGTATAAAAATGATTACATTACTCACTTTGTATTATCATAACTAAGATTGATTTTATAAAATCTATAATTCAAAATATTAGTCATAACTAGAGTTGAAAGTAACGGTGTAGATCTATCTTTGGGTTTTTTTTTCTATCGAGCCAAAACTGCTCAATCGTGTTTCTAATAGCTTTTGACTTTAAGGAACAACATCATCAAAAATAAGGGTATTTTTTTCAACCTTAGGTTTCCTATCGTTTACGAGTATAATTGACGTCAAAAATAACAAAAATCTGTAATATTTCCGCCTTAAACACGGACATCTATTGATAGTATATAACTAGTACTAGTGGCAGAAATAGTGAGTATTGAACACTGACCGTTAGAGCAACAGCACTCAACCATGCTCAGCTGCAGCGGGCGCGCCCGGTGACACCGGCCCGACTCCCACTCGTCGTAGCAGAGCTCCCTCCGCTCGTCCACGCACACGGCCGCCGCCTCGTCGAAGCGCCACCCCTCGGGGCAGTCACACATGAAACTGTTGAACAAGGTACACGTCTTAGTGAACAGTATTGCAGTCGGAGGACATGCATCCAGCGGCTTCCCTTCCCCTACCTGGCTCATTAGATGCTTCTTATATGTTTACAATACAATACGTTTTTTTGGTTTACCTCGGCGCTCGACCGGATACATCTCATCATCATCATATCAGCTCATATACGTCCCCACCGAGGGGCTCGAGCCTACCCTGAATTAGGGCGATCGGGTCTTAGTCGACCACGCGGGCCCAGTGCGGGTTGGTCGAATTGGTGCAGGTTTCTTTACGATATTTTCCTTCGCCGTAAGAGCGTCGGATAAACGTACATATGAAATCTAAATTCGAAATCACATTGGTACGTGGCAGGATTCAAACCACGATCTCCCGGATATGAGGCGGCGGCCCTAGCCGTTACGCCACCAACGCTCTGCGGATACATCTATTTAAAATAAATATATTTGGATTACTAGTATGTCACAAAGTACTAATTACTACTCCCTTGTTAGCAATCTCTTCATTCGATGCGAATAACCGCTGTAACAGATCCACGGTTCGTAGGAGAGTACGCTTGGACGGGGACGGGGTCGAAAATAAAAATAACGTCCCAGTTCGTGCACTTTAGTTTTATATTTTTGTTTTCTTTACGCAATGCGCGATTGCGCCAGCTCGGATCGCACGAGGCATATCCTCTATGTAACGCTCACCCGCCGTTGAAGTTGCGGCACTGCCCGCCGGCGCAGGCGTGAGGCGACTCGCGGCACTCGTCCTTGTCCACGCAGCGCTTGCCCACCAGCCGCCAGCCCGTGCCGCACGAGCACGCATACCTGGACGGGAAAGAATACTCATTTCATCTTACCAGCTCAAAAAGCGCGCCTTTAATGTGTAAAAATAGAGCGAATTTTTTTTTACACAAAGAAAATGTTTTTTTTTTCAGTTAAAAATGGACTTCAATCGCAACAAATTAGTACAACTTTGCTATATATATATATATATATATATATTGTTTTTTTTATTATTTTCTTAAAAGTGTTTAACCGATTTTGATAAAATTTATATGGGACCAACCTTAAAGCATACCATCTATGACCCTATCGATTTTTTTTTATTGAAAATGTAAAACGTCACATCGCGCGCGTAAAAAAAACTAAATGAGAACATACTCATTTTTTAAAGTCGGTTTTTTAAAAGGCAAAGTCATGTACGACCATACAGCCTGATGTGATGTAAATTTTCTCACACTAACAAATATCTGTCGTAAAATAAATTAAATAATCACTTTCTCACAGAATCTTCTTACAAAGTTCAATTTGAATGTGAGGTACCTTTTAAGAGTAACAGAGGCATGTCCCCACGCCTTGCCAGCTAAGCCGGTATTTCAGAAAATAAGGAAAGTATTGGAAAGAGTAAATATTGTAATAAATTTATAAGGAAAATTATCATGGTTAAGTAGGTTTTCTTATTGTTAGTTTAGGAGTATTAGTCGACCACCTCATGATGTGCAGTTTGTTGTAAAAAGTTCATAGATTTTCCGTACAAAATGTATCATCAGTTTACACCAACTGCAAAAATAACTATGTTTTTTTTAAATATTCTTACTTAAACAGCTCATATAAGTCCCCATTGAGGGGCTCGAGCCTACCCTGGATTATGGCGATCAGGCCTTAGTCCTCACAACATTCGAGTTTCCTCAGGTTTCCTCGCGATGTTTTCCTTTACCGTAAGAGCGTCGGATAAACGTACATATGAAATCGGAATTCGAAAACACATTGGTACGTGGCAGGATTCGAACCACTACCTCCCAAACAAAAACATTCTTGGAGCTATTTTTGGAATTATATATATTATAGAAGTATTTTTTTATCTCTATGCTTATTATTTTAATCTCATTTATTTTTATAAATTTACTAATTTACATACCTAATCATCATAATTTCCCTGCCCTGTTCCCAAAGGAGGTACCTTTAATAGTTTAAAAATTAAAAAGGTACTCCTGGCTATTTGAATACTACTACTATCACAAAATGAGTACATAAATGACGCTGCAAAATTATGACGTCACGCCTGGGTATGTCAAACATTTTTGGAACAAAATGTCGTTTTTGACACAATATTTCGTTTTTGACAGATGATAAAAATTAAATCAGATGAATAGCATTCGTCATCCCTATTGTAATAGGGATAATCATCTGTCAAAAACGACATTTTGTTCTAAAAATGTTTGACATACCTAGGCGTGACGTCATAATTTTGCAGCGTCATTTATGTACTCATTTTGTAATTTTGGTAATTTAAAAATCGAAGACTTGATGGAAAACAAAACGAGTAAGGTTTTCCGAATTTTAAGTAGGAGGGCCAATTAGTGATCAAGAGTTTATAATTTATTTCAGATGCTGTCGTCATCCCTATTGAATAACTCGCTCGTTCATTGTTAGGGTTCTCACCAAGTACATTACGAGTCACAAACGAACTCAGCTACAGAAACTGTCCTCTTATGTTGATATTTAAAAACCTGCCGCATGCAAAGTCTAATTTTAGAATTTTTTAGAACGAGATAATTCAAAATAGCGGCGCGCGCCAGTCTTTGACTGGACACTTTTTCGTAGCTGACACTGTTTCTACTTGGTGTATATTATGTCGCAGCCATATTGTAGAATTAGCCGATTTACAAAATAGCGCACTGCTATAATAATAACAAAAAAGGTACAAATAGCACAAAGGATAAGTACGAAAATATGAGTACATGCTATGTGTAATACTAACAGGATCTAACGTAACCATCTGTCCGTCCATCCGTCCGACTCGGTTTTATTCGGAGTTTTTTACTCTTTAAAGCAGCACCCTTTATTGATGAACGGCTAATTCTACAATATAGCTGCGACATACATAAATTCTTTGCTCTAAGAGCACAACAAAAAATTAACACATACAAAGTCACCCTAATAGCGAGACAATATAATAAATTTATATAAAAAAACCAGCCAAGTGCGAGTCAGAACCGCACACAAGGGGTTCTGAACCATCATACTAGATGGCGCCAGTACAAAGGGTTCCGTACCATCATACTAGATGGCGCTAGTTTCTTCACGTTTTTTTGTATGGTACCCCCTTATTTTTTCACTTTTTCAATTTATTTGTATCTGTTATTATAGCGGCAATAGAAATACATCATCTGTGAAAATTTCAACTGTATAGCTATCACGGTTTATGAAATACAGTCTGGTGACAGATAGACAGACGGACGGACAGCGTAGTCTTAGTAATAGGGTCCCGTTTTACCCTAAGGGTACGTAACCCTAAAAACAGTCCACCGCAGCTCGAACTACTCGTAATTTTTGGAAACCGCTGTAATCCCCATGATGTCAAGTTCCGATAAGTTTTGCCGTATCAAAGAAACCGAACTACGTCACCAGTCCTTCTGCCTCAGTTTTTGCATCACAGAACCTCACCCGCCATTAGTGTTAGTACACGAGGGGTTCCCGTCGCGTCCGCACGGGTGCGGTTGTTCGGTACACTCGTCCACGTCGCGGCAGTTGCGTTGGTCGGGCGTCAGCACGTAGCCCGTGGCGCACTCGCAAACGAAGGAGCCGACGGTATTCCTGCAGCGACCGTTGCGGCACACCATGCCTCCTTCGCGGCACTCGTTTATATCTGTCGAGGAGGGGAAGTAACGGTAAATTAAATATTGCAAAATTAAAATGCTTGAAGAAAACTGAGGATTATAAAAAACACATTTCTGGTGAAAAAAGGCCTCCCCAATACCCCATTAACTTTCACTCATCACGACTCAGAGCCACATGCATCCAGGTACTTCAGCGGCATCAACCTCCCTAGAGGGGGCCATCCAACTATACGTTTTCGGCCCTAGGTCAAGAGTCAATAACGCATGTTATTATACTTCATGCTTCGTCCTCGAGATTGGTACCTGGAAGAAATATATGTTAGGTATTTACACATGTAGTAACGCGTAGGTGCTACCACTCCTTGCCCTCGCTAACAAATTAAGCATTCGTATAATTATGATAGAACTTCACTTTGGTAAGTTCGTTTAATCACTAATTAAAACCGTTATAGAAATACGAGTACATCTTTACGTCTGCCACTCTAAGGTCCCTTCACTAACAAATATGTGACACTGACCAACACAATCGTTGTGCACGGACTTGAAGCCGGGGTCGCAGTGGCACAGGTAGCTGCCGGGTAAGTTCTCGCACGTGCCGTTGCGGCAAAGAGGGCGCGGGCGGGCGCACTCGTCCACGTCCCGACACTCGTTGTCCTTCAACGTGTAGCCCGGCTGGCACTCGCACCTGTCAACAATGTTTCACAATTTTGAATTGTACTCAAAGATCTATCAAACAACCTATCAAAAATTGGTCCAAATCGGCAACATTAAAGAGGTCAAAATCGTTAACGCCGTTTGTATGAAAAGTTGCAGCTTCACAATCCTCTTAATATCAGCCTGTGACTAAAACTTTACTTGTTAAAAAAGGCAATCAATTATAATAAATAAAAAAAAAATTATCAAAAACCGGCCAAGTGCGAGTCAGAATTATCTTATCTTTGTGAAAAGGGGCTGCAGTCTCAGCGACACTTCGACCCAGTGGGATCTTTTGTGTCTATAACCCTTGAACTCTAGCCTACTTGAAGATGTGCTGCATCAATGCAGCAATTCCGTTGAGTGGAAAGTGCTTGTAGTCCTTCGGTTTTGGGGAGCCATCACCACGGACGCAAACACGTTTTTTTTGTGGGATATCTTTAATTTACTCCGTACCTCGAAAGGAAACTAGAGCTAAAGACAAGAAGACTGAACGTCACCCTAAATTCTCATACTATTCTGATGACATTTTGACTATGCTTGAATTCATAAACGTGTAAATACAGTTTCAGGGCTTACGCAAAAAATCGTTATTAATTCAGGGCGCCATCTAAAAATAAACATACGACTACCTGATGTAGTTTCAAGACGAAGGTACGGACTACGGTCTTCAGTGAGAATCTTTTGTGACTCATCATCATAATCATATCAGCCGAAAAACGTCCTCTTGCTGGACAAAGGCCTCCACCAAGGATTTCCACGACGACCGGTACTGTGCTGCCCGCATCCAGCAACTTTTTGTGACTAACAATATTTAATGTATGATCTCACCGGTAAGAGCCAATAGTGTTGGTGCACTCGCCGTGCGCACAGCTATTGTCGGCCTCGCACTCGTTCTGGTCCTCGCACTGGTCGCGGGACGGCGTCAGCGTGTAGCCGGCGGGGCAGCGGCACTCGTAAGCGCCGGGCAAGTTCACGCAGTGCGCCATGCCGTGGCACGGGGGAGGGTGCATGGAGCATTCGTCGATGTCGCGGCAAACGTGGGACGTTTTGTCGTGCTCATAGCTGGAATAGAATGGTTATATTAGTTTTCGAAGTCATTATGGAACCAAACTAAACTGGTATTGTAATGTTGCAACTGAGAAGCCTGCCGCACATCACATTCCCCCAGGTTCTCCCCACAGAGGCAGGTCTATTAACACGAGCTTAGCACCATAACCTGACTCACCCATGATCACAAGTGCACTGGAAACCCGTGGCCGTGTCGCTACACGCGCCGGGCTTGCACAGCTGCGGCATCAAGTCGCACTCGTCTATCGGCGTCGTCTCATTGGTCACCGGGTTCTTGTACTCCCCGGGTTTGGGCCCGCAGAGATGGGTGTGTTCCTGGGAGCCCCGCGGCGGGCAAGGCTCGCAGGGCGCACCCCACGCGCGGCCCACGCTGCAGCAGCACAGGTACTTGGTCTGGGGCACGCCGACCGCGTTGCGGCACTGCCCGCTGTCCTCGTCCCACTCCATGTAGCACTGCCGCTGGCGCACGTCCACGCACTCCTCTGGGACAAACAGTAGTGTGAGTTTGCTAGTTTGCCTACAAGTACTTACAAAATAACTTTTTATTCGATGAAAAGTGGCAAACGGTAGGTTCTATTCAAATTCTTTTTTTTTTTAAAGGTGCACGTTACACTCTTTCTGATAGTCATAAAATAACAAATAATTTCATGACGACATTAATACAATATAGCACGTTTAAATCTATGTACTTAAAAAAATGTGCAATCTAACGCGAGTCCGTCCGGCCGTTCTATCCAAGCGATTTGCTTTTTTTAGTGAGAGTTATTGATGCAAAGATTTGTCATCAACATTGGAAATCACCCCCGCGAGCAGCCAGTGGCTAGCGCACCGTGCTCCCTCTAGAATGTAATATACAAGTCCGTCCGGCCGTTCTATCAATTTTTAAATAATGTTTTAAATTGTGCACTTCTTAATGTTAATACCAGCCAAGTGCGAGTCTGACTCACGCAAGGTAGGGTTCCGTAGTCTTTAAAAAAATTATATTTTAAAAAACTAATGGACCGATTGAGTTTAGGTTTGCTATACACATATGTAAGGCGGTTACCCAAAGACAGACAAGTTACGAAATTAATTAATTTTACTTTTGAGGGGTAAATTTGAAAATATTAAAAAAAAGTTTTGCAAACTATATTGTATGACATATCAAATGAAAGGGCTTGTTGTGAGAATCTCCAATATATATTATTTTTATAAGATTAAGGATAAATAGTTTTGAAGTTATTTCGGGACATCTGAAAAAAATTGTAAGACATATAATAAATTTAAAAGGAAATATGTCACAGCTAAGTAGGCTTTCTTGGTTAAGGAGTAATAGTCGACCAACTTAAGATGCTCAGTTGCATTTGTAAAAAGTTCATCTATTTTCTATACAAAATGTTCTATTACCAACTGGAAAAAATAATTTTGTTTTCTAAATATACATTTATTTTTTAAAAGACTACGGAACCCTACTTTGCACGAGGCCGGCTCGCACTTGGCTGGTTTTTAGTGAATAATAAGCCACTCTATAATTCTTCCTAGCGTATTTTGCGCTGAAGGCAGACCAACGTCCTGGTGAAGGCCACGGGAAGCTGCTGGATGCGGGCAGAGCAGGAACGGTCGTTTTGAGATTCCTTAGGGTAGGTCGACGTTCGGCAGAGGATTTCTTGCAACTGATATGATATCAAAGATGATAGTTCATATGAAACAAGTTTTTTTCTAAATAAATCACTAGTTAACAGACAAACAATACCCACTTCCATCGGGCATGGCGACGTATCCCTCGGGGCACAGGCACACGTACGAGCCCGGCAGGTTGCGGCACACGCCCGGCCCGCACTTGCCTTCCTCCCCGCACTCGTCTATGTCTTCACAGCGCCTGGTAATAAAGTCGAGTGATTAACTTGCCTCTACACAATGGGCTATCATGAGTCACCTAGAGGGATAGAGCTATAGGTGAGAAGAGTGAAAAGTACGTTCTTGACTAATCTGTAGCTCTGTTCTTGTAGCTGGCCCATGTGTAGCGGAGCCAGAGAAGGAGAATCCATACAGTGGTCTTCGAACGCGTTTGATGTTCGCGCCAAAGCTGACATCGCTAGTCAGCGGTCACTTCTGGCGCTGTGCAGGCGTTTCTAATGAATTATCCCGAACGATGACTTGGGCAATTAGGGCTCGCCCCTCGGTCCCCGCATTATTGCCCTATCTAGAAGTCCCCGTAAGTCGACTGTCTGGTTTCTTTAGACTGTACCAATACTATTTACAAGAAAACTGATAATCCTTATGGTAACTTGCACAACTCTATCAACTAGCGATGCCCTAACTTTTGAGACTTCGTATTAAAGCCTCGAGCAAATTTATATTTTACTAATCATCGCCATTGTTCCATTGCCCTAGATGATTACTGAGCCAGCGGCGCGCTAGCATGCGCTAGCTATATAGTACACTATACTCACCCCCAGACTGTACACGTACATGCCTTTTAGATCAATGGTGCCACCTCCCTTTTCAGAGCCGTAAGTGTCACTTAGTTAACTCACCGGCCGTCATCCGCCAGGCGCCACCCGGCGGCGCAAGTGCACACGAAGGAGCCGAAGGTGTTGGTGCAGGTGCCGTGCTGGCACAGCGAGGGGTGCGCTTCGCACTCGTCAATGTCCGCCAGGCTCACTACGTATGATGGCTACAGAGGAAATAATATTGCTTTTGTTAAAAAAAAACAGGAATTATATGGGATGAAAACTCTAAATATTACACTAGCAAGCCTTAGCCAAGGCTATCTTCAGTCAGTTGGTCTACCACTTCGAATCTTATTCAAAATCATACTTGGATGCATTAAAATTTTAATATTTTCAAACTACTTTTTTGAAAACTTCTTATTAGAGAGACTATTGCGACACTATATGTCATTTCAGATATCAGAACCTAGGTGACATCTCCAAGGCTTGTAAACTAAAATATTATTTTTTGTGAGAAATCTAATTTTCTCATGAATTTATCTAGATAGACTAGGAATTTAAAACATTACCTAGATACAAAAGTTTCATCTTAATCATTAGAGACAATCCGGAGAAAACAATTTTATTCATAGGTGTATACAAGAATTGCTCACTCAAAGTGATATAAGATGTCGGTGAGTAAACACCATCTCATCCTTTGTTTCGACCCAGGATCTCCATGACATGATGTTTATGCTTACATTGTAGGCTATATCAAAGAAATATACTGGAGCAAAGCTGAACCTACACAGCACTTAACTGAGATATCACTTAAAATAAGCAGCGATCTGAGACATTAGTGTTGTAGTGCTCCTAAGATCGCATCGCGCACCTACTCATTACGGTAAGGCGGTCGACCTGTAAAGAGAGTACTGGTACTGCTACTGGTAGCTACTGATAGCCCGGCCTGCCCGGACGCTGCTGCCGATACTCCTCCGAGCCCGGCTCCGGGCACATGTCGCACTAGTTGTAGTGGTAGACCTGTAGGGAGAGTACTGGTACTGGTAGCTAGTGGTAGCCCGGCCTGCCCGGACACAGCTGCCGGTACTCGTCCGAACCCGGCTCCGGGCACATGTCGCACTAGTTGTAGTGGTAGACCTGTAGGGAGAGTACTGGTACTGGTAGCTAGTGGTGGCCCGGCCTGCCCGGACACAGCTGCCGGTAGTCGTCCAAGCCCGGCTCCGGGCACATTTCGCACTAGTTGTAGTGGTAGACCTGTAGAGAGAGTACTGGTACTGGTAGCTAGTGGTAGCCCGGCCTGCCCGGACACAGCTGCCGGTACTCGTCCGAGCCCGGCTCCGGGCACATGTCGCACTAGTTGTAGTGGTAGACCTGTAGGGAGAGTACTGGTACTGGTAGCTAGTGGTAGCCCGGCCTGCCCGGACACAGCTGCCGGTAGTCGTCCAAGCCCGGCTCCGGGCACATTTCGCACTAGTTGTAGTGGTAGACCTGTAGGGAGAGTACTGGTACTGGTAGCTAGTGGTAGCCCGGCCTGCCCGGACACAGCTGCCGGTACTCGTCCGAGCCCGGCTCCGGGCACATGTCGCACTAGTTGTAGTGGTAGACCTGTAGGGAGAGTACTGGTACTGGTAGCTAGTGGTAGCCCGGCCTGCCCGGACATAGCTGCCGGTAGTCGTCCGAGCCCGGCTCCGGGCACATGTCGCACTAGTTGTAGTGGTAGACCTGTAGGGAGAGTACTGGTACTGATAGCTAGTGGTAGCCCGGCCTACCCGGAGTCAGCTGCCGGTACTCGTCCGAGACCGGCTCCAGGCACATGTCACACTAGTTGTAGTGGTCTACCTGTAGAGAAAGTACTGGTACTGGTAGCTAGTGGTAGCCCGGCCTGCCCGGACACAGCTGCCGGTACTCGTCCGAGCCCGGCTCCGGGCACATGTCGCACTTGTTGTAGTGGTAGAACTGTGAGGAGAGTACTGACCAGCTCAAGCCCCGGCTGGTAGCCCAGCCCGCCCGGATACAGCTGCCGGTACTCGTTCGAGCCCGGCTACGGGCACATGTCGCACTAGATGTAGTGGTAAACCTGTGAGGAGAGTACTGACCGGCTTGAGCACTGGCTTGTAGGCCGGCCCGCCTGGACGCAGCTGCCGGTATTCGTTCGAGCCCGGCTCCGGGCACAAGTCGCACTGGTTGTAGTGGTAGACCTGTGAGGAGTACTGACCAGCTCGAGCACCAGCTGTTAGCCCGGCCCACCTGAATACAGCTGCCGCTATTCGTCCGAGCCTGGCTCCGGGCACATGTCGCACTAAATGTAGTGGTAGACCTGTGAGGAGAGTACTGACCGGCTCGAGCACCGGCTGGTAGCCCGGCCCGCCCGGACACAGCTGCCGGTACTCGTCCGAGCCCGGCTCCGGGCACATGTCGCAGTAGTTGCCCCACGCCACACCTATATAATATATTTAAATTAATAGTGGTAGGTCTACTCAAAAAATAAACCGCAAATTGATGTACAGGATAGCCGTGTGATACACAAGTACTTTATGTTAAAAAAAAACGCTAGTTCTTAAAAATGTGAGCTTCTTTAAGCAACTGCAAAAACGAACTTGGCCTGTGGTGCGGCTTAGAATAGTACCATCATATCTCTTCCACTACGCCGCCATACTGCACACTACGATCGCCAACGCGCCTGTCCAGCGTGGGGATTAAGTACCCCTCACTCCCCTTCTCGCCTAACTTGAAGGAGGCCTATGTCCAGAAGTATAAGTACTGGTATGTTGGTAATCATAATAATCCGCAAATTGATGTACAGGATAGCCGTGTGATACACAAGTACTTTAAGTTAAAAAAAAAACCGCTAGTTCTTAAAAATGTAAGCTTTTTTAAGCAACTGCAAAAACGAACTTGGCCTGTGGTGCGGCTTAGAATAGTACCATCATATCTCTTCCACTACGCCGCCTTACTGCACACTACGATCGCCAACGCGACTGTCCAGCGTGGGGATTACGACAAACGAGGGGTTTCTTGCCTAACTTGAAGGAGGCCTATGTCCAGAAGTATAAGTACTGGTATGATGGTAATCATAATAATCATCATATCAGCCAAATCAAACGTAGAACTGTCCAACTTTTTAATAATAAAAAAATAAAAAACTAGGTAAATATTAAAAATGTTTGAATTGTTTTTTTGGCATTACATACGAGGATATTACGAGACATTTGGCGTACTCGTATATTTTACGAAAATTCACTAAACCGTTTCCAACCTGGAGGAGCCCTAACTTGTATTCTTTAAAAATACTTTTTGGTGAAAAGAAGTGGCTAAAATATAATGGAGTAGTATATTTTTAGAATCGGCCTATGGAGCATTTCAATTGATACCCCGCACGATAAAAAACAATTCCCATACAAACAATTGATGACGTCATAGCTATGGGGAAATATTTTTAAGAACTAGCGTCAAAACTATTGTTTTAACTCAAAGTACTTTGCGGTTTTCAATCCATATTGGCTAACCGTCCACTAATAAGGATTGAAAAAATGACATTAAATATTTCGCTGAAAGGTTTTATCCGCACTTCACCAAATTATCATATCGCGAAAATGATACGGCATATTTTTTTACTAATAGATAAACTAAACAATTTTTTAAAGACTTTATTCAATAACTGTAATATTCTTCGAGAAAAACGACTGTGACATACAGACAGACAGTCGGACGGCCAGACAGACACACTATGATAGTTTGACAGCGGAACCTTAAAAAAGAAGGCGCTGATCGTTCTTAAAACAAATGGGAAATAAGAATTCAAAATTTGTAGGTTGCCGTTAAAAATAATTAGACATAGTTCCATCAAAATCCGCGTTTAATACGTTTTTAACAAAATGGTATTTTTATGACGGTTTTTTCAAAGTGTGAAACAGAAAGTGTTACAAAGGACTAAACTACATTACATTTATTCAGAGCCCACACAAGAGAAAAAAACAGGTAGAAAACATTAAAACTATAGGGATGACGAATGCTAGTCATATCTGAGTTACTTTTAATCATCTGTCAAAAACGACATTTTGTTCTAAAAATGTAAGAAATACCTAGGCGTGACGTCATAGTTTAACAAAGTCATATATGTACTCATTTTGTGATTTTGGTGAATTAAAAATCGAAGACTTGATGGAAAACAAAACGAGTAAGGTTTTCCGAAGTTTAAGTAGGAGGGCAATTTAGTGATCAAGAGTTCATAATTTATTTCTGATGCTGTCGTCATCCCTATTATTGTAAAAGCTTAAAACTACTACATAGAAGGTGGGCAAAGAAAATGACCAGGCTCAGCTTTAATGCTGCGAAACCTAAAAGGATTCGCAGAACTGATGATTCTGCCAGGTCATTAAGAAAAAGCGAATTCGTGCACCGTTGTTGACCAAGCTAATATGAATTTTAATAATATTAATTCTAAGAATACGCTTAAAATCAGTCTAGTAAGCTATAAACAAGTCTCTTATTCTTTCCAAAATAAAATCTAACAGATTTACATAAAAAGCAGAGAAGGCAGTGAAAAATTAACTAATTATCCTTAATAATATTATAAACGCGAAAGTAAGTACATATGGATGTATGGATGTATGTTACTCTTTCACACAAAAACTACAGAACGTATCTGGATGAAATAACAGATTAAGACCTGGATTAACATATAGAATACTTTTTTCCACGCTCGCGAGCCGCTTGCTGCTCGCGTGAATATAGTTTCTATGACTGTCTGTCATAGAAACTATATTCACGCAAGCGAAGCCGTTGGCAAAAGCTAGTATTTATATGAAGCGATAAATACCCATACTGTAAGATTAATACTAAACTGTAATGTACGAGTAAGTAGTTTTAACTTGAAAATCTATAGGTCGAGCAAAATTAATGATTTACCGATGTGTCACGCGTAATAAATTAAAATAAATAGAAAGAGGTACCAGATTATTTGGTAGCATGGAATATAGTCTTTTGTTCCGTCAATAGGTGCTCCCGGTAATATCCTTTGAAGCCGAATTTTGACGTAATAGAACGAATAGGCGGGGGAATATCATTCCGGCACTTAGATGCGGAAAAACTAAAGCTACCGCAAGACATAGAAGTTATATGCTTTGGTATACAAAAGACGTTAGAGCACAACCTTGCTGTATCACTATGTCACAGTATTACAATATAGCGGCTTAAAGTAGCGCAACGAATGTACTTACGCAGAGCAACGGCAGGGTACTTGCGGGGTAGCGGGCGGCGGGGCACAGCCTAGCAAACTCCGCGAGTTTGCCAGGCTGGCTACAGGCTAGTACTGTTAGTACCTACGCTGTGGCGGCATCGTGCGACATCAAAGGCGTTGCGCTACTGTAAGCCATATCGTCGTAATACTGTGACTATTTTGAGCATATCTCCAAACAACTGGCAGAAGTAAACATACCAACAGAACAACAGCAGGCTGCCATGGTTCCATCTTCGGATAACTCGTCGCTGTCCCGGCAGTGTTCGGTGCCAGAGCGAAGCTCCACTTTGCCGTAGCAACGCGCCTTGCGGGAATCTGCACAATCAACGAAATTGTAACCTATCCTATACACATCTGTACTTTGGGTCACAGAGTTAAACAGATTTCGCTTCCCTCTTTTGGTACTATTTAACACTCTGTCAGTACTGAGTACTGTAGTACCTATTTGTAAATCCCATGTGCTAAATTTCGCACCAATCCTTGCCAATTTTCTATTACAAAACAAAATATGCATTTTTAAGTAAACAAAGAAACATGAGTCGTAAGTCGTGGATCGTGGGGATTATGTTCCCTCGCAAAACTTACGAGTATACTAGCCTTTAACTCGCTTTAAGTAACCATTATCCGGTCTACGGCAATTGGAGTTAGTTCAGTTGATTTTAATTCATTTCAGACATGGTTTAAGGATTAAGTATGTAAGGCCTGGGGAGGCCTTTGTCCAGCAGTGGACGTCTTTCGGCTGATATGATGATGATCAAGTATGTCTAATTCAGGGTTTTTTCGGATGAGACATGTATCTGGCTGGTAGTTGTTTAAATGATTCAGGTCAAAGTTAAGGGTTTAGAAGCTATGATGGATAGAATCAGATTATTCTTCGTATCCGTACTAGTACGACTGCGGCGACTTGCACACTTGCACAGTGTACACGTCCACGCCCGTGCAGTTATTGTACATTACTGACGAGGCCGGGAAAGTAAGCGATTGCTGGATAAGTTGAGTTTAAAGGCGTAACCGCAGGTAAGGCCCATAATAATACGAATCCAGCAATTGCCGTTCCAGCCGAGGCCTGTATAGAGCTTTACTTAAACAAAACAAGGCAATTAAAATAATAATTAATATAACTTTAAATACAAAACACTTGATATTTAAAACCGTGACCAAAGAGTAGGGAATGCCGTGACGCATACTTTTGTTTTTCGCCGATTTACTTTTTTTAATCACAGCGCCGCTGTCGCCGCGCCGCTGGCACTGCACCGGTCCGTTCAAAATTTAGAAAAAACAGACAACGAACCTCAGTCCAAGGAGCTTTTATTTATCCAAGTATGGTGTTGTCACTTGGCTGTATGAGATTTGTGTTCTGTGCCTCTCAATATGCTTTATGATTGTTGCATTTAAAAAAAATACTACTCTCCAGTAATGAAATCCCAGACGTAGTTTTTAATTATTTTTTTAAAGATCCTGAAATAACGTATTTCCTGTCTTCTTTCTAAAAATGTAAAGCGAATATTACATAGCGTGTTTGAGTAATACTACATTACTGCAGCGACTAGCAAAAGAGGCATTGATAGACGAACGTGTAAATGTGGGCCGAGGCGAAGCCGAGGCACACATACGTAACTCCATCAATGCCTAATTGTGAACAAGGCTTGTATAGTAATTTCCGCGCATTATTTATGCGCGGAAATTAAAACTTCAATAATTCCTTTTCAAAATCAATGACGAACAACGAACAACAATCATTTTTCACGCGCCAAAGTGTTCATTTGTTTTTTTTTTTCTCAATAAACAGCGTTCTATTTGCAAGTCAGTTAAATAAAATAAAATTTAAACTGTTTATTTTAATAAAAAGGAAACACTTGATGCCACACAAAAAACGCAAATCTTGATAAAGAAGATTGTGTGCGTTTAGCGTTAGTTGCACAGCTCGCAACTTGAGCGTCTGGATGTCCACCAGCCTCGTCAGTTAGATACTTTTTCTGAGCAAGGAAACTTTTATGGATGTTTGTTGTTTGATTGTTATTACTATTTTCTATTTTTTCTACTAAGTCTTTAGGTAGATTGTTTAGTAGGTATACAAAATAAAGGAAGATATGACAAATTACGCATATTACCAGGTCTTACACGTTTTTCTAGTTGATTTATGTTATTTTTATATTCAAAATTTAAATAAAATCTTTGATAAGTTACCTCCTTGGTTGCCATGTTTCGGAGTAAAATATAGTTCCATTTTTACATTACACGACAGATATGAGTTTACATAGTAATTGATTTGGCCGATGAACACGACAGATATGGTGTTTCATACAACTTTTGCCGGCCGCTGCTCGCATATACTTGGTCAGTATATCAATTTAGAAGGTTGTCAAAATAATGCTCAAATTTCCAAGCATATTTGAGAAAAACTTATTACCGTAACAAGCAGTGCCGTCCGAGACCAAGTCGTAGTTGGGCGGGCAGCGGCACACGTAGGAACCCTGCGTGTTGACGCACTGCCCGTACTGGCACGACTGCGGCGATTTGCACTCGTCCACGTCCGTGCAGTTGAAGCCCGGCATCACTGCGAAACGAATGCAAATGAAGTTAATTGTAGTGATGCAACATAACAAAAATAATGAGATACGAAGAAGACTGTCTATCTAATAGGGGATAATAGTTTGTAGCGGCAAAATCCGTAACGTTGCGATTTCCCAATATTTACTACGACTCACATTCGTTAATACTGTCGAACTGGTAGTCCTTATAGCAGAAGCACTTGAACTTGCCGCACATGTCCACGCTGCGCCCGGATACGCCTGTATAATCTGAAAGCTGCATAGCGCACACTCACAGTCATCGATCCTGTCGGACTGGTAGTTCTAATCGCAGAAGCACTTGAACTTGTCGCACGTGTCCACGCTGCACTTGGACACGATTGTATAATCTAAAAGCTGCATAGCGCACACTCACAATCGTCGATGCTGTCGGACTGGTAGTTCTTATCGCAGAAGCACTTGAACTCGCCGAACGTGTTCACGCAGCACCTGAACACGCCTGTATAATCTGAAAGCTGCATAGTGCACAGTCACAATCGTCGACGCTGTCGGACTAGTAGTTCTTATCCAGAAGCACTTGACTTGCCGCACGTGTCCACGCTGCGTCCGGACACGCCTGTATAATCTGAAAGCTGCATAGCGCACACTCACAGTCGTCGATGCTGTCGGACTGGTAGTTCTTATCGCAGAAGCACTTAAACTTGCCGCACGTGTCCACACTGCACTTGGACACGCCTGTATAATCTAAAAGCTGCATAGCGCACACTCACAATCGTCGATGCTGTCGGACTGGTAGTTCTTATCGCAGAAGCACTTGAACTCGCCGCACGTGTTCACGCAGCACCTGAACACGCCTGTATAATCTGAAAGCTGCATAGTGCACAGTCACAATCGTCGACGCTGTCGGACTAGTAGTTCTTATCCAGAAGCACTTGACTTGCCGCACGTGTCCACGCTGCGTCCGGACACGCCTGTATAATCTAAAAGCTGTATAGCGCACACTCACAGTCACCGATGCTGTCGGACCAGTGTTCTTATCGCAGAAGCACTTGAACTCGCCGCACGTGTCCACGCTGCGCCGGAACACGCCTGTATAATCTGAAAGCTGCATAGCGCACACTCACAGTCGTCGATGCTGTCCGACTGGTAGCCCTTGTCGCAAATGCACTTGAACATGCCGTACGTGTTTACGCAGCGCCCGAATACGCACACATTATCGAACGTCGCGCACTCGTCCATATCTGTAGGGAAAGATTGACGTTACAGTGAGCATAACTACAAGAGTATATTCTTTAGAGAAGTGCCACCAAAAGGGGAGCTTTGCAGTCGACACTGCTTAAATATTCTGCACAGACGTCAGTCTTACCGAGACAGGAGCGGCCGTCTGGCGACTTTGTGAAGCCAACGTCGCAGTCACACTCGTAGCCGCCAGGCGTGTTGGTGCAGTGCCCGTTCTCGCACAGCGTCGGGTCGTTCGAGCACTCGTCGATGTCGACACACGAATATCTATGGAGAAACATATAGATAATCATTAAAAAAAATATAGACCTTCGCCGCACATTTTCATCTGCTCCCTATCTCATCTGTTCATATGATCATTTCGCGTGCTTCATGACGCCACAATGGTGGTCTGAAGCAAAATCGTAAAAGGTCCTTTCTCGCGGCCATCAGCCCACCGCACGTGTCCACGTTACATAGCACAATTTTATCGATGCTATTAGTTTTGAACATCTTCCATCAGAGCCTGCTACTTAGAGACCACATAACAGAGACTTTTGCAAAGATGTGAATTGAAGTCTACTGGTAACATTATATTATAGCATTTACTCATAATTCCAGCCTACCAAAACTGCGAAGCAAAATCAAAGATATATAAACTTTTCACCTGATTATCATTAAGTAATACACACTCCAAACAAACGGTATCACGACGTAACCACACCCCAGACTCTTAACAAAACGGGCAAGAAATGACATTCCTAAAAACATGAGGGAACAAACGAAATCACGGCGAAATCCTTTACGTTCGAGAACCAAACTAGCACCAATCTGTATCAATCTGGGTGACGAGGGGATGAGGTTGGAAACTAGAGTACGGCATGGAGTATCCATATTGTATGTTGACGTAACTGTATTTCTTCACTGTAAGTCCTGTTGCAGGAAGCACAATAAAAATACCCACTTACATTATAAGTGTAATCGTAGAAGGCCTAAGCGGCCGGGTTTGGCTTTGTTAGTCACGCCATTGCAAGGGCGCAAGCCAATACGAGCTAAGGGTGTTGCCGTCGACGGATACGTCTGGGAGGACATTGTCATCATCATATCACTGTATGTAACGTATATTTGCCACTCACCCATCGCCCTTATATCCAGTATCGCACAAACACATGAAGGATCCGTCAGTATTCCTACAAGTCGCTCTGGGGTGACAGCCGCCGTTGTTCGTGAGACATTCGTCGACGTCTTCACATTCGGAACCGTCGCCACGCCAACCATCCCGGCAGCGGCATTGGAATGAACCCTAAAATGTGACATTCTCGTTCATGCATAATAATGGTCTTGTCATATTACAGGTACAGAATCGCTAAATTTTAGTGGCATTGGGGGCCACATAGCTCGTAGAACAAGTGGCCATTGGGGTAGTAAAATTTTCGAGTGGCGACCGCGCACCGGGGGACGTAGCTTAGGCAGGCCTCACATTCGGTGGACCTACGACCGGTGAAGGTCGCGGGAAGGCGCTGCACGCGGGTAGTGCAGGACCAGTCGTTGTGGAAATCCTTAGGGGAGGCCTTTGTCCAACACTGGATATCTTTCGGCTGATATGCTGATGATGACAGGTATTTATAGACATAAAACGGTCAGAAAAGGAAATATATCTCAAACCTCGATCGTCACCACTGGTGGCAAAGAAGAATATTTTTCCCGTCTGCCCGTAATAGTGGCTGATAGAAAAGTCGAATTCCTGATTGCCACCAATATGACTCAACTACGCAACCCAGGGCAGCGATTGTGAAGTAAACTGATGTCAATGTTAAGTGAGATACATTTCAATTTATTGATTGATTGATTGAAAACACTGATAATACTGCATTTCAGTTCCTTTGCACAGTATTATCACTAATAGGTAGACAATACTACATTATTGAAAATATGATAAAATATAAAGGAACAACAAATATTTACACATAAAAGTGACATTCAATAAAATTCATTCATACACATAGCTCACACACCCACAGAACTCACACTTCTATCTCTTTCACAGAATCCCAAACACTCATGAAGTACACACTACATGAGTAGATTAGGTCAAGGTGGGGCAAGGCCAATAACCCAAGTTATTGACTGTTCATTAGAAAGCTACGACCAACTTAGCTTGTTGCCCTAAAATGCGTTGCTAAATCATATTAACTGAAGCTTGTTTTCATGATATATGGTCTCGTGGTCTCGCTAAGCTAGTAATTAAGAAAACCAAATTATATTTTTATTTTTTTTAGGGAAGTTTACAGCTTAAGTAAACACTATATGATAACGTTACAAAATTGATTTTTTAGAGGACAAAACTGATATTTAAAAAAGCCGCTTTAGTTAGCATCTAAATTGAATGATACATCAACGAAAGCTACAGCAACCCGCGCCTTCCGCCAGATTTTGTGGCATCGGACTCTCTCAATACTCGGTATCTGTTCGAGGTTAAAACCAGTGGGAACGGTTGACTGTTTAAATCTGATGATAGCAAGGATCTGTGCTTACCGGCAAGTTGATACAGTCAGCAGCGGGATGACAGTCGCACGTGCCTAGGGCGCACTCGTCGTCATCACTGCATGCCGGGCCCTGCTCGGGCTTAACGCTGTAGCCGTCCGGACACCGACACACGAAGCTGCCGATCGTGTTGTGGCATGAACCCGCACCGCACAGGTCTGGCACCTGCCAAAAAAAACATTTTTAAAATCCTGGTAAGCGATGATGACGATACAGATTCCATAATAAATAATTCACGTTTACACCAAATATTTCCAATATCAGAACACACCCTCAGATTCATGATCTAATGAACACACCAATCATATTTATGTAACTTTCCGAAAACACATCAATGCTTAGGTATACGAAAATAAAACGTAGATGTTTCTCTTCTGATATAGATTCAAAACCTGCTACAGTTCTCTTTTTTTTGTGTCACATTTATAAGTCGGGACATCGCATTAATCACCTGTTCATGAAATTAATGTACACAAACAAGTATAGTACTTGTAGGCACATTGGTACGAGGCACGGGTATTCCCACAAGTGCAGTACTAGTATGCACATTGTTACGAGGCAGAGGTATTCCCACAAGTGCAGTACTCGTATGCACATTGGCACGAAGCAGGGGTATTCCCACAAGTGCAGTACTCGTATGCACATTGGTACGAGGCAGGGGTATTTCCACAAGTGCAGTACTCGTATGCACATTGGTACGAGGCAGGAGTATTCCCACAAATACTAAATCTTAGGGACACGTTCTAACACTCACTTGTCAATGTCCATACAAGCGCCTTGCTTCCTTCCTCCTCACAAGTAAAGTGCAGTGGTAGGATTTAGGAGTGTTTCGACACGTGCTGCTGCGGGGACGCGTTTAACTTCCATTATTAGGCCTCACTGATTAGTTACGTACGGACCCAGGAGTGTTTCTACACGTGCCACCGCGGGGACGCGTTTTAACTTCCATTATTAGGACTCACTGATTAGTTACTTACGGACCCAGGAGTGTTTCTACACTTGCCACCGCCGCAGGGACGCGTTTTACTCCCATTATTAGGACTCACTGATTAGTTACTTACGGACCCAGGAGTGTTTTTACACGTGCCGCCGCAGGACGCGTTTAAACTTCTATTATTAGGACTCACTGACTATTTACTTACGGACCCAGGAGTGTTTCTACACGTGCCGCTGCAGGGACGCGTTTTAACTTTCATTATTAGGACTCACTGATTAATTATTTACGGACGCAGACGTGTTTCTAAACGTGCCGCCGCAAGGACACGTTTTAACTTACATAATTAGGACTCACTGATTAGTTACTTTTTTTTACCAATATCAAAACAAAATACAAAACAATTAATCATCTCGCACCATTAAACCTGAACTTCTTCGCCACTTCTTCGCCGGCACTCGTGCGAACCGGTTGCGGCGCTGCGCCTCGGTCTATTCACTAATCCCCGCGTGTTTGTGTGCGTGATTTCACTATTGACACAATAGATAAGTAAACTATATTGTGCTATTGAGTAGTCGAGTTTAGTGTGCGCGCGTTATTGGTTGCATAGAGTAGCTTATAAACAGAGAGCTTTACTACACAAATGAGCCAACTAGATAACACATTTAATATGAATGAACAAAATTCAAGTTCGGAGCAAAGGCATCTGCAGGATATGGAATCATCTCCTACATACGTCACATTTCGGAAACCTCCACCAGACAAGAGTACTGAATTCAACCTTCGCGAAGAGTTCTACAAGTTTGAAAACAGAATGTTGACGCTGGTTGAGGGCTGGTTTACGAAGCAAGATGAAAGTTTGGCAAAACTCAGCAATTCATTTGAGGACGTCAAAAACTCAATTAAGGGTTTAACTGAAAAATATGATGAATTGGCCGAGCAGACAAACGAGATTCACAGTCGAGTATCAACTCTGGAGGAGAAAATGGCAGGTGCGCACATCGAGAATCAGCGTATCTGCGAACTTGAATCCAAAATAGAGTCGATGGAACAACAATCTCGGCAATGTAATGTGGAAATTAACAACCTTCCTGAAAAGCGTGGCGAAAACCTTGTCCACTTGCTGCAACAAATTTCGACTGTGATCAAGCAGCCAATCGCGAAGCAGGATACAATCTCCATCCACCGTGTGCCACATGCTCACCAGGGTAATAACAGGCCAAAGAACGTTATAGTAAAATTTGCGACTCGGGTGCTGCGGGACGACTTTATCGCCGCTGCGCGTTCAGCTCGTGGCGTAACGTCGGAACAGCTAAATATATCCGGTCCATCACAGAAGATATACATAAAGGAACACCTTACCCTAGCCAGGAAGGAAATCTTTCGAAATGCCCGTGAGACTGCTAGCCGGAACGGATTCAAGTACGTCTGGGTTAAGCACGGAACGATACTCGCCCGAGCAAACGACACGTCACCTGTCATTGCAATCCGGTCCGCAAGTGACTTGTCCAAAATTAAACCATGAACGTTTTGGAACTGTTTTTCAAGGTCACCGTATTAAACTTCTCTGTGATTACTTATGTAAGTTCTTCTGTATTTTGGTCATAATTTGTGGTACATTCCTAAATGTTTGTTTTCGTGTCGATGGTCTCTGTCCCGTTAACTACTCTACTTGTACACGTTATAACTTAGCGATAACAATATTTTTGTTGACTACCGTCATTTTGCTGTTTAGCTGTAGATCAACTAGTCGATTAATAATTAAAAAAATTCTTATGAAATATGTAAAAATGCTAAATTATGAATGCACATATTTATTGTTCCTCAAGAGCAGCCCTTCTCGTATAATCTATTGTTTTTTCTATAAACATTGTATCTCGTATTCAATTCATAATTTACGTAAACATTCTATTCTTTTACTAACTAGCGTTGAGCTCCTTTGCAATAAGATAATACTTTTTAATTTTTTAATTCGTTTTAACAGGTGATACCATAACAATATATTATCAGAATTGCAGGGGTTTACGGACTAAATTGAATACTTTCTATATGAACATACTTGCAGAGTGTTACGATGTAATCGTCATAACTGAGTCGTGGCTAGTTCCTAGTATTGCGGACAATGAAATTATAGACTCCCGTTATGTATTATATCGATGTGATAGGGACCGAGCGGCCTGTGGTAAGAAGGACGGTGGCGGTGTTTTAGTCGCCGTGCGACGGGGCCTGCAATGTACCCGCAGTATTTTGAATCCCATTACAAATTTTGATTACCATGAGCGGTCAGTTTTATCTCCCATAATTGATTATGTTTTGCTTAAATTTCCTTCTAGTGTTCCCGACAAATTTAATTTAATTTGTGGTTTATACATTCCACCTAACCAGCCCTCACCTACTTACCAAACATTCTTAGATGCCCTTCAAGGCGAGGTACTTAGTGGTAACGTGGATAAGTTTTACTTCGTAGGGGATTTTAACCTGCCAAACTTAGAATGGTCTGAGGTAGCTCCGAAAACACTTATACCCACGCCGATAAGTTATGGTAATTCTACGATTAATTATTTATTAGACTTCATGTCGTCAATTGATTCTAAACAATTTAATTATGTAAGAAATTATAAGGATCGCATATTAGATTTGTTTTTATCTAACACCGATTTAAGTGATTGTGTTTGCGAACAACCGTCCATGCCTTTAGTTCCAGTAGACATTATTCATCCTCCATTTTTTGTTTCTACATCCTTTAGTTTGCCTTTTAAGCCAATGAAACGCTGTATTATGCCGAAGTTCAGATTCTTAGAGGGTGATTATACGGCAATAAACAATGAAATTCAAGCTATCGATTGGAATACCCTCATCAAAGATCTACCAATTGAAATATGCGTTCAGACGTTTTACGAAGAAATATTTAAAATAATAAAAAAAAATGTTCCGTTACGTCAATGTAAAACTGATAACTTTCCTGTGTGGTTTTCGCGGCCACTTGTTCATATTTTCAAAGATAAGGAACGAGCTTGGATAAAGTGGAAGAAGTATGGCTCCCGTTCAGACTATGAATGTTTCTCTATACTTAGGAGTAGATTTAAAAAACTGTCCCAGGAATGTTTTACCAACTACATTAACTCCGTTGAGGATGGTCTGAAGAAAGACGTCAAAGTATTTTGGTCATTTATTAACAGTCGAAAAAATAAATCTGGCATTCCTAATACAATAACATACAATGACACCGAATCTGATAATCCAGAAACAATTTGCAATATGTTTTCTTCTTTTTTTGGCTCTGTATACGAACGAAGTGAACTAAATAATTTGGACATAAACTCGTTATCTTCAGATACATCAAATTATAATGTAATTCATGAGATTGTATTATCTCAAGCTGAGGTTACTAAAGAATTACGGAATTTAGATGTTACCAAAGGACCTGGTCCAGATAATCTGCCTCCTTTTTTTCTTAAACACACCGCTGATACTATAAGTATCCCTGTGAATATTTTATTTAATAGCAGTTTATCTCAAGGTATCGTTCCAAAACTGTGGAAAACTGCCAACATAACACCCGTGTACAAAAACGGCTCGAAACATGAAGTGTCAAATTATCGCCCCATATCGTTGCTGTCTACCCTGTCGAAGGTCCTGGAAAGACTGGTACACAATCATATTTATCCTAGTTTACACTCGATAATCATCCCGGAGCAACATGGCTTTGTTAAAAGTCGCTCTACTGTTAGTAATCTTTTAATATATACAAATTATTTATTTGAGAGTATGGACAAAAAAGTACAGGTAGATTCAGTATACACTGACTTTTGTAAGGCCTTCGACAAGGTGGACCATGCTATATTGCTAAAAAAAATAGCATTCAATGGGATTCGTGGTGACTTACTGCGCTGGTTCCTATCCTATGTTGATAACCGCACCCAAAAGGTTGTAATTAATGGCCACGCTTCAAATTTGATTACTGTCACGTCTGGGGTGCCACAAGGCTCGATTTTGGGCCCCCTTCTGTTTGTGCTCTTCATTAACGACATTAATAAATGCTTCCGATATAGTAAGTTTCTCTTATACGCGGATGACCTCAAAGTCTTTCGCAGAATTGACTCTTATAGTGATTGTGAGAAACTTCAAGATGACCTGGCTCGTCTTACTGAATATTGTCATATCAATCGACTACATCTAAGCCTTTCAAAGTGCAACTTCTTAACTTTTACAAAAAAAGTAAATGTGGTTAATTACAATTACAATATATGTAACACACCTCTTAAAAAAATAACAGCTGTTAGGGATCTGGGTATATTTCTAGACAGTAAACTGCACCTCGACATGCATATAGATAATATAACAAATAAAGCCTTTCAATTTTACGGATTTATCATGAGAACATGTATTTCGTTTAAACGACCAGAAAGCTATATTTTGTTATTTAAATCCCTAGTAAGATCGCAGTTAGAATATGCTACAGCTGTCTGGAACCCCTATTATGATAAATATACTGAGCAAATTGAGCGAGTTCAACGTAAGTTTCTTCGTGCTGTCAATTATAGATGTTTTCGTACAAAATCACCCTACACTGATTTGCTGCGAAAATACTCACTAATTTCTCTAAAATCGAGAAGGTTGCTCTTGGATCAGATGCTGCTTTACAATGTTTTACATAATAAATTCGACTGTAATCATCTTATTAATGAGATATCTATTAGAATACCCAACCGTGCACCACGTGTATGTAATAAACAAGCTTACCACTTATTCGCTCTTAAACCATGTCGAACTAATGCTGGTGAACGCGCACCTTTGCGACGTTTAATGCAATTATATAATGATCATTTCACAGATCTTGACCTATTTGTATTATCACCTTCAAAATACAAAAGCTTTATCACAGAAGTGTTGACCGAACTTAATAACTAAGATCTGTCTGTCATGTTAGATAACAAATTTTCTGTCTTACTTTTCTTTTTTTTTTGTCCTCTCTGCATGTTTTTATTATTTCAAATTGGGGACAACGGTGCTGGTTGTACAATTATTTTCTTTTAGTTTAATTTAATATTTATAACATAAGCTTTATTGTATAATCGTTTGTTGTTCTAAATAAAATAAAATAAAATAAAAAATAAAATAAAACTTACGGACCCAGGAGTGTTTCTACACGTGCCGCCGCCGCAGAGACGCGTTTTACTCCCATTATTAGGACTCACTGATTAGTTACTTACGGACCCAGGAGTATTTTTACACGTGCCGCGGCCGCAGGGACGCGTTGTACTCGTATTATTAGGACTCAGTGATTAGTTACGTACGGACCCATGAGTGCTTCTACACGAGCCGCTGCGGGGACGCGTTTTAACTTCCATTACTAGGACTCACTGATTAGTCACGTACGGACCCAGGAATGTTTCTACACGAGCCGCCGCGGGGACGCGTTTTAACTTTCATTATTAGGACTCACTGATTAGTTACTTACGGACCCAGGAGTGTTTCTACACGTGCCGCCGCAGGACGCGTTTTAACTTCCATTATTAGGACTCACTGACTAATTACTTACGGACCCAGAGTTTTTCTGCACGCGCCTCCGCAAGGACGCGTTTTAACTTCCATGATTAGGACTCACTGATTTATTAATGCGTTTTAACTTTCATTATAAGCACTCACTGATTAATTACTGCATTTGAACTTCCATTATCTCACTGATTAATTTTGACGAACCCAGGCGTGTTTCTACACGTGCCGCCGCTGGGACGCGTTTTAACTTCCATTATTAAGGCTTATAGATTAATACTCTTCACTTACATCAGTACACTCGTCGACGTCCACACAAGTCGGCTTACTTCCGTCTGGAGAAGGCAGTAATCCTTCGCCACAGGTACAGTGGTAGGAGCCAGGAGTGTTCCTACACGTGCCGCCGCCACAGGGCCGCGCACCTTTGGCGCATTCGTCGATGTCACGACATGTGCGTCCGTCCGCGCGGAGATGCCAGCCTTCTCTGGAAACAAGTGAGAACTAAATAAAACTGACAAGGAAAGTGACGTGTAGCATCCGCCATAAAGGGTTTTCAAGTTGAGGAGAAGACTGATGGCCCCCACGTCTACGTCATATGGGGCTCCTTTTCGCGGAAGCTTTTTGCTTTACAAGAAGCCTCACCGGGCCTCAGTGGCCGGAGCTCCAGTCCATCTTATTTTTTTTTAAAAATATCAAAATTCCTTTCAGTGGAGTCAGATGACGTCACATATATCTGGTACCACTTTTTCTCCAAAAATTCATGCAAAACTGTTTAATATCTCACTAAATGACGTTTCTCCTTCATATTTTTTTTCGGTTTCCGCCGCAACAGAGACCGAGGCCGAAGGTTCGGTTTTGGGCTACAAATCCTGTTCCGGTCGGACACAAATTTTTACAATATCAGAAGTCACCTGCTTTTAAGTTGAATTAATCTACAATCAGTATATCTCGTAAGTACTTACATTCAATGGTATTTACATCTAATTTACCTGCACTTGCAGTGATACGAGCCGGGCGTGTTAGCGCAGTCGTGCTGGCACCTGCCCGCGTCCTCGGAGCACTCGTCTATGTCTTCACAGTGGGACTTCACCGAGGACTGAGCGTAGCCTTCGTCGCACACGCACTGGTAGGTTCCCATTTGGTTCTCGCAAGCGCCATTACTGCAGATACCTAGCCAGAAAGGTGATTGTTACTTTACATCACAACGCATGTAGTACAAATGTTAAAGGGATTAAGAATATGTGACAGTTGAAGTTAGTCATTTTTGTACATTGATTTTACGCGTGTGTCCATAGCCCCCATAAGGCACTCGTGAAGTTCAAGCTCATGGCAGCGCACAGCTCCCTTCTCGGCGAGCACTCGCGTTTGACGAGGCCTCTTTAGGCAGCACCTCGATATTTTACCTATCAGTGCAGTGTGATGCTTTGATGTTACGTTAGTAATAATATATGTATATGATACTAGTGTCACACAGGGATGTTAGCTACCAATAAACAGTAAGTTAACCTGCTGGGTTACAGTGATTCTACCTGCACGTATGTGAAGATATTACTTACTTACTTACTGCCCTGTTACCTACTAGTAAACTGTGATGTTTCATGTACCAGTTCGATATGTTGCCTACCTGAGGTGAGCGAGCACTCGTCGACGTCCTTGCATGAGAGCCGGTCCGGCGCCAGCTCCATTCCAGGCGCGCACTGACATTTGAAAGAGCCCTCAGTATTTACGCAGCGGCCTCCGCGGCACAGGCCGGGAGTTTCCGCGCATTCGTCGATATCTGGGAACAACACACTGTTTGGTAATCCAGAGATGATTCAAAGGCCTACCGTATAGATAAAGAGGTAACTGAGGCGGGTGCGCAATGCGGCGGCAGTCTTGCGTCGCGGCACCACGCCCTTTTGCACACCCCTTCAGGAATACAATTTGCAAGGCAGGTAGGCCCTATTCTCAGTGAGACCGGGTGGCAAGATGACGCACTCTTCCACTCTTGCTTGTTCTTTATGAATGTTTTTTCTCGCTCCCGCTGCCCGCTACTTTTTAGATTGTGAAAGTAATGGTTCTAACATAAAGAGTAACATTTATATTTTAAACAAATTAAATTCGCTGGTGAAGGCACAAATGCTGGTAAAGGTCGCGGCAAGCCGCTGGATGCAATCAGCGCATGACCGGTCGTCCTGGAAATTCTTTGTCCAACAGTGGACGTCTTTCGGCTTATATGATGACGACAATGAAAGAATAAAAGATTTTTAAGCTTATCTTTTATGGCGAGGCATTGATTTATTTATTTATTTATTTGCTATTCGGAAGATTTACAGCTTAATATTAAATATAAGTAACAAAATTAAATTTAAAACTATGCTAATTACAAACCTTCACCAAAATAAAATAGAAAATTAACATTAGTAACATCAAAGAACATTTTTTTTTTCAAGATAATCCGTTTCTTTAAACATATATTCAGTCTAAGAAGAATTCCTGTGCCACTAGTCGCCTTACCGCAGTAGTACTTGTACAGAATAGATCGACATCAGGATGTTCACAGACTAGTTTGTTAAAACTATTACAGCTACGCAATAAAAATGTATTCTGCCTGTAGTTAGTGCTCGCATAAGGAACATGTAATATAGGTCGTAATCTGAATGATAACAGGTTCGTACGAAGTTGCAATTTAGATAGAAGTTCAGGGCTGTCCAAGCCGCCATTAGCTATTTTTAGTAAGAAACATAAATCATTAATGGTTCGCCTGGTGGAAAGAGGTAAAAAGTGGTAGCGTTTGCAGCGATGAAGATAACCATCTGATCTTTGGTGTGATTTAAAGTCTAAATAACGCATAAATCGCCTTTGGATACCCTCAATACGACGCTTGTACACGTCATATTGAGGATTCCAAACTTGAGACGCGTACTCCAGATGGCTACGTACGAAGGCGCAGTACAGTATTTTAATACATTTCAAGTTTTTGAAGTTGGCAGAACTCCTGATTAAAAAGCCAAGAGCTTTGGAAGACCTATTCACAATGTTATCAATGTGTTTATCAAAAAGTAGCTTACTGTCGTGAATGACCCCCAAGTCCCTCATCTCGCTAACTTTTAATAGAGTATGATTCAGGAGTTTATAATTTGATTCAATAATAGAATGTTTTCGACTGAAGGTCATAGAGAAACATTTAGACACGTTTAAATCTAATTTATTGAGTAGACAGTAAGACTCAAATCTATTTGAATCACTTTGTAAACTGAGGGACTCTAATGGACTGTGAATACGTTTCAAAATTTTCATGTCATCGGCGAATAGCAAAATCTTTGAGTTTAGGAAACAGTAATTTATGTCCATTATAAAAATTGTAAATAGGAGTGGTCCCAGTATAGATCCCTGGGGTACACCAGATGGTATGGATGTCCATTTAGATGTAAAACCTTCCAGAACTACAGCTTGGCTCCTATTTTCGATGTAAGAAACAAACCAACGATACAGGTCTCCATGAATTCCAGCAGCCAAAAGCTTGTCTAAGAGTATCCCATGATCAATTCTGTCAAAACATTTGCTATAGTCGGTATATATAACATCCACTTGAGCACCATGGTCCATACCATCTGTAATATACTCATTGGCCAAGATTAAGTTAGACACAGTCGAACGATTCCTTAGAAATCCATGCTGCTCATTTCCGAAAGAACACTGAAGCGCTGCATAAACTTCAGTGTAAACAAGTCTTTCCAAGATCTTGGCAAACAGACACAGCTTAGAGATTGGTCGGTAGTTTTCTACCTTGGACGTATCACCTTTTTTTAAAACCGGTGTTATGAAGGCCGACTTCCATAGCGCAGGCACAACCCCTTCAGAAAGTGAACGTCTAAACAACATACAAAGTGGACGCACAAGACTATCAGCACATCCAATTATAAATACTGGTGATATGTGATCGGGCCCACCCGATTTAGAGGGATCAAGCGTTAGAAGTAGTTTTTTAATTTTATCAGGATCAACTTCCACGAAGCCCAAATTTCCAGAACTAATAAAAGAGTTGGAATGTGGAATGAAAATATGTAGCAAAAAGGTTGCTAATACCTACGCCCGTATTTGCCTCTGTTTGTTGGTAGTACATAACCTTAGGGAATGCACCTGATTTCCTTTTGCTTTTAATGTAGGACCAAAAAGCCTTAGGATTTTTAATAATTGAATTTTCAATAGTTTTAATATATTGTTCAAAACATTCATTTTCGAGATTGGTAGCCCTAGTTCGCAACAAGGAGAAAGATTGATAATCAGATATATTTCCATAGATTTTATATTTACGGTGGTACTTATACTTTTCTCTAAGCATTTTTATTAAGGCTGAGTTGAACCAGGGTGGATGACTGTTTGATTTTATTGTTTTTAACGGAATGTGCTTATCACGACAATTATATAATATGTTATAAAAACTGTTGACCGCTTGATCTATTGTATCACACAAAAGAATGGCTGACCAATCAATATTTTCGAGTTCAGATATAATAGAAGCATAGTCACCACGACGGTATAAAAATTTACTCTGAATTTTTTGTTCTAACATATGAATTTGTACAAATTTTGCCTCAATGACAAGTGATTTGTGGTGAGCATCATCGGCGACTAAAGGTACGTCACACGACCTTACCGAGAGAGGGCTGTTAGAAAAAACTAGGTCAAGTAGTCGCTGATTTATATTCCGCTCACCATTAAATTGACTAAGACTGCAACTGTTAATTGTATCAAAAAATTGAATTAAAGTTTCACCTGAATAGTTATAAGGAAAAATATTATCGAGATCGGAGGTATTCCAGGATATATTATCACCAAAATTAAAATCACCTGTAACAATAAATTTGTCAAGGGGGTTTTCTATTATTAGTCGATTCAAATTATCTGTAAAATTATGTAATTGCAATTTGTAAGAATTTCCTTTTTCTTGTTTACAAAGATAAACTACACAAATATGTATTTTGTACAAAATTTTAGGCTTTGACTTTTTGAGAAGGATGGTGACCCATAGATCCTCGGCAGAACTGCGCCACTCGGGTCGTTCGACAGCCTCAATATCATGGCGTACGGCCAACAGAACCCCTCCTCCCATAGTTTGCCCCGTGCACAAGTAGTCTCGATCCCGCCTCCAAACCAAGTACCTCCCGTCAAACAATTCACCATCTAAAATGCTATCTAAGAGCCAAGTCTCAGTCAGGGATATAATGTCGTATTTATTTAAGCAAACATTCCTAAAAAAGTTACTAGTCTTCGTACGTAAGCCACGAGTATTCTGGTAATAAAGTTCTAATGAATCAACTTTTAAAGATACCTATAACAGAATAATTAAATGTACAAAGATAAGATAATATACATATGAGGCGACTTAGTAAGTAACAGATTGAAATAGTTGTCTCTGTTTTTTCATCACGTGTAAAGAGTTAGGAAAATAACCACACTTTTACCCTTTTTCAATGTTTATTCGTTTCAATTAAAAATTAATTTTGAAAAATCCATGTGGCATACTAAAGTGTGTGTTTAGACTAATCGACTAAGAAAATTTAAAGTTTTAAATCGGTCTGGTTTGCCTGTAGAATGAAAATATTCGTTTAAGGAGGTTTCTTTGATATATTTTTTTCTGTTATTTAAGTTAACGAATCGTGTTTCTGCAACTGACAAAATAATGACATTGAAATGAAGAATCAGGTTACAAAATATCACTTTCATATGTTTTGTAATTGTTGAGAAAAATCGAGATCTCTGCGAACAAAGTTTCCAATGCGTCGCCTTAAATGAGCCTGCATCTAAGATAAAAACGGGGCGCGGTTGTAACAGTGAAATAACATCGGTTCGTGCCCGCCTCTCCACTCCCGCGCGACGAACCAACTTTCAGCGGGAATTGGCACAAATGAGACTTAAAGGTGCGTTCAGACTAAAGACTGCCTCGGGCTGGGGGAGGATGCCTCGGTGCATTTGCTCAAATGTGGTGCATCGCCACGCACATGCCTCGATCCGAGCGCTCGAGCGGCGCTCGAAACTCGCTCGGCGCATACCGTGCGTGGTGATACAGCCCACCCCGAGACTGCCTCTATTCTGTACGCATCTTAATAGTACTGTCATACCTAACATCTGGCTTGAAACATATTGACTCGTCTTTCTGAAGGTACGCCAGCGAGGCGGAAGGTGACGCAAGTCCTGGGTAGCCCAGCGCTGCGTTAATCGTCTAGCACAGATGGAAGAGACCGATGATAATGATAATGGTGAGGACTTTTCTTCTACCGCCCTTATACTGAATGAAACTCGATCGTCCCTTCCAGGTAGTTACTAACCCACATACGCCCGGGAGACCTTGTCACTCCGGTGGCCGGGCTCGCAGTGGCAGCTGAACCCCGGCGTAATGAGGCACACGCGTCCTTCACCACCTCGCACTTGTTGTGAGTGTACTAACCAACACACACTCGGGAGACTTTGTCGCTCCGGTAGCCGGGCTCGCAGTGGCAGCTGAACCCGGGCGTATTGAGGCACACACGTCCTTCACCACTTGTTGTGAGTGTACTAACCAACACACACTCGGGAGACCTTGTCGCTTCGGTGGCCGGGCTCACAGTGGCAGCTGAACCCAGGCGTATTGAGGCACACACGTCCTTCACCACCCTGCACTTGTTGTGAGTGTACTAACCAACACACACTCGGGAGACCTTGTCGCTCCGGTGGCCGGGCTCACAGTGGCAGCTGAACCCTCCGGGCGTGTTGCGGCACTCCCCGGCGCCACACACGTCTTTCACCACCTCGCATTCGTCAATGTCCACGCATGTGCGGTTCTTAGAGTCCTAGAAAAAAGAAAATATACCTACTTTGAACAACAGACTGTTGTGTGACGACAGTTTATAATATGTAGAGCATGGTTTATTGTACTGTGTGTGTCCGCGTGTCCGTCCGGTGCTTTAAATACCAAACTACTGGACGGATTTGGGTGAAATTTAAGTTTTTTGTTTTTTCAAATTTCTCCTATTTTGATTTTCTTGGGTTAGTACCATGGTTAAAAATCACTTGTTTTCTCAAAAATGGCTCTAACGATTTGAATGAAACTCTGTACGTTACTTTTACTTTATATAGCCTACTTTAAGCTGTAGTTAGTAATTCCGAGAAAAATTGGAATAAGGTACCTCCCATACTAATCCAGACTACTTTTATTTCAAAAATTGCTCCTAGTTTTTAATGAAACTTAACGAACTTAATAAGGCCTACTAGTATTATTATTATTTATTTTAAAAACAAACACGGTCTATCCAAACGTGAAAAATACAAAAAAAATGTTTTAAGCTTATAAAAATAACTACTGCACTCGGTAGTTAATTAATTATTCCAGAAAAAAACTGAATAAGTAACAAAATTATTTGTAAAATTATCATATCTTACACGCCTCTTTTTATTGCTACTAGGTAAGCATTATGTTCATCATTGTTTTGTGCATACCCGACTACGCAAGACACGGTGAAGGCTTCGCGAGAAAGTATGCACAGCGTGGCTGTACAATTTACTTTTAAATAGCTACATAGTTGGTGAATCCTTAAAATACTAAATTCACTAAATGAAAACATAAAACTGATCAAAATGTCATGTCTTATGGTAAAACACTTACCGATTCATACCCCGGGAAGCAGTCACAGGTGAACCCCCCCGGCACATTGCGGCACCTCCCGTGTCCGCACAGTCCCGGGAACGCCTCGCACTCGTTCACATCCAGCCAAGTCATGTCAACCTTGTTGTCAGTTCTGTTGTATCCGCCACCGAACGGCGGCTGTGGGAATATAACGCTTGTTCCGTTGAAGTAAGGAGGGTTGACTACTCCCGGGAACATTGGTGTGACGCCCGTAGGTAGTTTCGGGTTGTTCGGGTCGTTCGGATCTTTGGGGAACATGGGCATCATCGAGCAGAGTTGTCGGAAAGATTCCGTTCCTGGGAAACAAAATTAAGGTTAGGTACTTTAAACCCAACACTAGCTTTAGCGCGCACGTATTTAACGCTGCGCACGAGATTTTAATGAAATGGTAAGACATTGTTTTTCATAGATTTTGAGGTGGTCTCTCTCAAAAATCGATGTACCTTCAAACATAGTTAAAAACAAATACATTTCTGCAGTGTAACTGCTGCAGGTAGTTTGAGGCCCTAGAATAGAACCAATCCATCTCTTCCCAAGGGGGGAATGGCATGCGAGGAAGCATAGAGGGAGCGTCCTTTCTGCGGACTGTGCCACCACACTGCACAGTGCTATCGCAAACCTGCCTGCCAAGCGTGGCGATTATGGCAATCCTACCCCTCTCCCCAAACTATCATTGATGCGTGTAGTTGACTGCCATGTACGGTTCAATTTTTGAATTTGTGTGAGTGCACAGCGATAGTGTAAAGCACGTGTAAAACAGCAACCGTTTTGCTGAGTGCGCCATATCTTATCTGTGGCCTCTTCCCTCGTTTTTTATGCACTCAATGCACTCAGTTCTTCTTTTTTAATTTACAAGAACTGCTCTTATCTGTGGAGTCTTCATTTCTTCCTATCATCAGCCAGCATCTCATCTTCAAATCAGTCACATAACGGAGTACTGTAGGAGCTCAAGGTTTGAGGGAGGGACGCCACCGGGGTCACAGTAACCATTGTACCACCTTGGGGATAGTGAGTCCACTTAGAGACTTGAACACCCGCCTGTACCCCGCAGGCGTCCCACCCAATAATAATATTGAGTTCTTGATACAACACGACAGCAGCCTTTTCCTTTACTTACAGTACAAAACCATGTCAGAGGGATTGAAATTTCTAGCGGGTTGCTTTGAAGTGACGTGCCTCCATCTCCGTTTGCATTACAAAACATTTACAGGTCTAGGTGCAAATACCTCTCTTGGGGCAGGGCTCGCAGCGGCGGTCGCCCCACGCCTTGCCCAGCGCGGAGCAGCAGCACACCGCCTTGTGCACCTCCACGTTGAGGGCGCCGGAGCATCGGCCCCCCGAGTAGTCGGTGTAGCAGCTCTCCACGCGAGTGTCCACGCAACGGTTGCCTGCAAGCATTATCAAGGTTTACATTTCCCCACTAAACCTAGAAACGGTATTTGGAACGGGCAATTTAAATACTATTATGTTGTGAAGGGTGGAATGCAGGTTGCAACACGCGGACATTCCTTGAGTGTCAATATAAGGTTAGTAATCATCATATCAGCCGAAGGATGTACACTGCTGGACATAGGCCTCCCCCAAGGATTTCCACGACCACTGGTTCTGCGCTATCCGCATCCAGCGGCTTCCCGCGTCTTCACCAGGTCATCGGTCCACCGAGTGGGAGGCCTGCCTACGGTACGTTTTCCGGTGCGCGGTCGCTACTCGAGAACTTTATTAAGGTTAGTAATCATGTCATAAGTCATATCATATCAACGTCCCCAACGAGGAGCTCAAGTCTATCCTGAATTAGGGCGATCGGGCCTTAGTCGATCAAGCAGTCCCAGTGCGGGTTGGTCGAACACAAACTTCGAGTTCTTCGCAGGCGTGTGCAGGTTTTCTCACTATGTTGTCCTTTGTCGTAAGAGCATCAAATAAACGTGGCGTAACGACTGGGGTCGCTACCTCCTGTCCGGAAGGTCGTGGTTCGAATCCTGCCACGTACCAATGTGCTTTCGAATAATGATATGCGCCTTAGTATCTGTGAAGGTCGAATAACCGTGGCGTAACGGCTAGGGCCGCTACCTCCTGTCCGGGAGGTCGTGGCTCGAATTCTGCCACGTACCAATGTATTTTCGAATAATGATATGTGCTTTAGTATCTATGGAGATAAATAGGTTTCCACTGTGTACTACGTCTTCCGGCTAAAACAATGGCAACAGTGGTGAAACACTGGCCAACATCAGTTCTTCTCTCTCTATTGTAGAGGAAACGGTAACACAGCGTGCCACTCACCAGTTGAATCGAGCGTCAGGTCAGGCGAGCACTGGCAGCGGTAGGAGCCGTCCGTGTTGACGCACTTGCCGCCCACGCACAGGTCCGGGTCCAGCCGACACTCGTCTATGTCACGGCACGTAGCTCCGTCCAGCTGGGAACAACACAGTAAGCACAAATTATTCAATCGTACAGAAATATATTTTTTTATTCACAATTGGCATCATATCACATGATGGTAAGTGACGATGATACCGAAGATGTAAGAGGGCTTACCAAGATTCCTCAACGCAATGGAGAACTGGTTATCTTATTTTCAAGCCGGAATACATCAATGTTGTTAACACTGATGTTTGGCGGCAAGACTTAGATAAGATGGTGGTAAAGAAAATGCTTAGAAAAAAGGCTTAGGAAAACGCCCTACCACCAACCAAGCGAGTCTTACAAGTTGACCCCACCGGGAATCGAACCCGCGACCTCCTGGTGCGAAGCGAATTGACTAACCATTACGCCACGGAGGCGGTTAAAGATTCACGCATCCGTTAATACCAGGCTATAATGCCTCATCCCGAACCTAAAGGATGCGCTTTATTTAGTAGACTATTTATGTAGGTAGTTCGCAAAGAACAATCAGCACACATAGTGAGACAGGTGATACCACAGACATAGATCTAGACATATGGTTTGTGGGTGATACCTTAGCGAAGCCCTTAGGGCAGGGGCAGTCGGAGGGGTCGCAGGGATCGCAGGGCGAGCCCCAGGCCAGGCCCACGCTGCAGCAGCACTCCTGCCGCAGCAGGTCGAGGGGCGCGGCCGACTCGCAGTTTCCATCCACCACGCGGCGCCAGCACGACCCTCGCCGGTTATCTGTGGGATACAAATAGGTATAAGAACTGCAATTTCAGTATTATCCTAACACGTCCGTTAATCCTTCTTATCGAGGAGATAAAACAAATTGAAAGTTTAAAAATTTAAAATTGCCCCCAGTACTTGTATTTAATGCAAAATATGTTTTGTAAAAATGCTATAGATTTTTGTTGCATAATAAAAAAGACATGCAGGGCACATAGCTTGTAGAACAGATGGCCGTTGGGTCAGCAAAGTTCTTCACCACGACCGCGCACCGGAAAACGTAGCGTAGCAGGCCTCCCACGCGGTGGACCGAAAACCTGATGAAGATCGCGGGAAGCCGCTGGATGCGGGCAGCCCAGGACCGGTCGTCGTGGAAATCCTTCGGGGAGGCCTTTGTCCAGCAGTGGACGTTTTTCGGCTAATATGATGAATAAAATAGACTAACTTACCAATACAATGCTGGGCGGTGGGGTCCAACACAAAGCCACGTTCGCATTCGCACTCGTAGCTCCCGTGCGAGTTGATGCACCGCCCGTTGTCGCACGGGTTCGCCAGCTCTGTCAACATCATATCCAGTCGGTTTTCACTGTTAGTACAGCATTAACTTGTAAGGAAGTTGTGGGTGTAGTTATGTGCCGACCGAAAATACGTCTATTTCCAGTAGTTCATTTTACGGCAGTATGGTCAGAAATCAACATTAAGCCTGGGAGTATTCCTTAAAATTAGATAGGTATGACAACGACACTTCGGTAGATTTAAAGTTGCATCGATTCTAGTTTAGCACACCAGTATCGCGTTGCCAATGTCAATCTGGGCAAGAAACTTAGAGACCCAAATCTGATCTCGACATTATTTACCGCAGTTTATAAACACATTTCAAAGATATCGAATAATTATTTTTTATTTAAGATCATTATTCAAGCCAATTAACCAAATTAATCGAATTTTAAAAAGCAGTGCAATGAATTTTGTGCAGTGAACAATTTAGAGCATATTAAAGGCTTTTAAAGAATATTATCATGGCCATAGCGCCATACGTGAGAGGCAAAGTTTACAGAGATTGTTACGAGTGAGATACCTTTTGATACTACATGCTTTATTACATACATGCGGGCAGTGCAGAACCGGTCGTCGTGGAGATCCTTGGGGGAGGCCTATGTCCAGCAGTGGACTTCCTTCGGCTGATATGATGATGATGACTACATGCTTTACAGTACGATCATTTTTCATCATTTTGTATTAGAGTTTTGACCCATTCAGATGTAATCTTACTATAAGGCTCAATTCATACTTGAGTGGCAACTGCCGGCAGCGACGTGACAAGCTGTTTCATTGCCAAATCATTATAAACTTTATGCAATATCAAATAACGATTAGCTTGTGTGGAATAGTACGCGCCGCGGCACACCCGGCTACGCGAACTGTCTAACGGCCACTCGCTGCGTTGCACGACGGCTGCATGTTTTTTTACAGATTTTATTACTTAACTTTACAAGGGGTCATAGATTTGTATGATGTAAGTATAATCATACTAAATTTCAGATTTATACCTGGAATAGTCTTTGAGCGAAACGGCTGTGATATACCGACGACGTTCAGTCAGACGGACATGGCGAAGCTAGAAGTGTTTCTTCTATTTGACTACGTAACCCTAAAAATGGACGAGTGAAAGCGTTTCTTACGAACGCTGCCTCAATGGTAACAGATATATTAATGCTTTATATCATGGAGTAATCAAGGCCTGTAAAAAATCCACGACATCAAAGGTTAATTCACAAATTAATGTTTAGGTACATATTAATATCTATTTCACCTCTGTATAGTACCTAATAATATATTTATTTATTATTCAAAAACAACGGGTGTATGAAAAATTACGTGGATCATTTGCTTTATTGCGGCAGGCACTACAATGTACGGTCCGTGTTATTATGACCCGCACGGTTTGGTATGACTGCGTGTTTACACAGCAATCGGAATAATATAGGCAACGTGTTTGTTATTTGTGTGACCGACCTGTGAAGTATGTCTACAAGCATATGCACTGTTAGGTTAGAGGATAAATTATATTATCCCGGATGAGTCGCAATCATCTTAATCAGTGTCTGCGTTTTCAGTGTGACCAGTGAGGAAGGGGGACGATATGTCCCCGCGCGGTTGCCTTACCGGCGCATGCGTCGGGATTGCGTTTTAGTGTCACCCACCCGGCATGAGAGTCAATGTTACTTCCGGAGCAAAGCCAAAGAAAGAGTGACTTTAATATGTGTAAAGTGAGTTATTATGAACCGCATGATTTGGCACCATAGTTTGATATGATTCGTGTTGTGTGTGTGTGTAACCTGTGAGGAAGGTGGGCGGTATGTCGCCGCGGGGGTAGTCCTCGGGCACATACGCTAGTGTCCGGCGCTCACCGTCGCACTCGTTGATGTCGGCGCAGGCCTGCGAGTCGGGCGCGTACCGCGTGCCGTCCGCGCATACGCACGTGAAGCTGCCTAGAGTGTTGCGGCACTGCCCGCCCGTGCAGTACTGTCGAAAGGTTAACACTTTAGAATAGTAACTGAAAGCAGTAGGTATTCTACATTGCAAGTTATACCACAGATGAGATCTAGTTACTTCGTTACAGATACTGCACTTCCTTGTAAAATGAAAATACCTATGCATTTATTCATTTATTTCTTCCCATTGTCAGACAATACACGGAAACATGGGTATTAAGGCGCTCGACTTAGCGGTTATAACTGCGTACACGGGCGGCGCGCGAATTGTGGCGGCGACTGTACGGCGTTCTAGCGTTAACGAGCAGAGCGCGCCAATGTGTAGGTCCTTATCTCGCCAGCTCGACCGAGAGAAGGGGGCCTGGTTATACTAACAGGAACTCAATATGAGCTTGCGTTACTCAGGCTGAAAGCTACACATAATTAACTCAACCCTTAGATCACATGTAAAAGAACTCTATGTCGCCGGTTTTATACAAAACAAACTTCAAAGAACTTTCTAACAAGGATAGGAATATTAAAATAACAATTGAAAGCAGAGATGGAGAACTGCGAAAGTACACCTCCGTGAACAAAAAGGATGACACTTGGCCGCGCGCGTCACCTTGAATCTTGTAAGTGATCTAATACTCAACCAATGAAAACTTTTAGTATCATAATTCTCTCAAATCCCGAAACACACCAGGCAAAGAAATCTACGATCACAGAACTGCGAAGTAGTTTTTAAACTCTTTACACTGACTTTACCTAAACATTATAACTATTTAAAAAAAAACACGGCATTACCCCTCTTTTTTTGGAATTCCGGTAAAATGGGTCTTTTGTCACCCAAGCGATCAAGACATATCTAACGATACCTCGCACTCTAAAATAAATCGAGCCGTTTAGAAGATATCGTAAAATAAGGAAACATACATAAGTACATACATACATTAGACCTGAAAACAAAACACTCCTTTTTCGTGCGCAGTCGTGTAATAAAGAACAAAGTTACTGGAGTGTGCATATCGCACTCTTCAACAGTATTCCGGATAATACCCCGGGGTCGCAAGGCACAAATACCACGGGTTTAAGTTCTCAAAACTCCCGGTTGCACAATCTCCGAACATCATGGTACATTCGTAAATTTAAACTAGAGAAAAGTTTCTAATGAGATGCTGCTTACCAACTGAATACCTATAGCACTCATAATACCCCGGCCGATGTTATCGTCACTGTCCGAATAATACCCCGATTCATAGCCGATCAAGTAACTAGCTTCTCATCTGTGCCCTATCTCTAAGTTGTCAAGGTGCCGTGAGCGCAGACCCTGCGTAACATGGTACTTTACACGTAGGAACGTAAGTGGCAAGTCTGATATTTGTGTCGATTGGGTGTAACACGATTTAACTTATTTGACAGGACTAAACTTAATTTAAGCATTCTGTCTTTATAAACTACATTTTCTAATTATTCCTTTACAACGAATGAAACAGGAAGACAGTCGTAGTTTAAGAGCGTATTCACGAAATCGTTTCCCATACAAACTTAAAATTACTACATTTTGAAAATGGATGGGCCGGTTCTAGTGAAACTTTATACACATGGGACCTGAAATTTACAATTTTTTTTTATTCACAATTGGTAAGTCCTTGGCATCATCTCACCTGATGGTAAGTGACGATGATGCCGAAGATGGAAGCGGGCTTACCAAGATTCCCCAACGCAATGGAGAACTGGCTATCTTATCTTCAAGCCGTAAAAAAATTAGCTTCCACAAATGTGTTTAAAAAAACTTTGAAAGACTGGCTGTATGAAAAAGTGATTTATAATTACGAAGATTTTTTTAAGTCACCTAAATAACATACAGGCTGTTTGGGAAGTAGTGCAGAAAACTGAAAGGGGAGCCAGAGACGGTCGTTTGGAATAGATTTGACTTAATACACTTGTAGCCTAAGTCTCACAGTTTTCGATATTCGCTTATCAATTTTAAGATTTTGTATGAAAAACGCATTTGTTTAAATATTTCGTGATTTTCCAAAAAAAAGTTATACTACAGTTGAAGTGCAAAATACGGTAAAAACTTCCCTATTTTATCAGCTTTCCAACAGAGTTAAAAAGTTAAGTTTAGTTTTTGGATACATTTTCAAAGAAATAGTAGATATTGTCAATAAATATAAACATAAAATACGCTTATATTTTTTTTAATAAAGTATTTCGAAAATACAATCTATCCAAGAATTTCGTGGCTTGCTTATGTGTATAAGGTTTCACTAGAATCGGCCCATCCATTTCAAGAAGTAGTTATTTTAAGTTTGTATAGGAACCGATTTTGAGAATACGCTTTTAAGCTGGAATTCACTAAATGTCATGTGTCAGTCGCACCTTCCTATAGATTTATTTTTAAAAAAAGATGATTACCGACTGATTCATATCGCACTCGTCAATATCCCGACAGATGTTATCACTGTCCGGATAATACCCCGGATCACACAAGCACCGGTACCCTGGCTCCAAGTTCTCGCAGGTCCCGTGAGCGCAGACCCCGGGTGTCGAAGTACATTCGTTGATGTCCGCGCCGCCGTTGTCTTGTCCCATAGTAGGACAAAGGAGTTTGTGTTCCGGGGTGCCAGGTTTAGGGCAAGCTCTGCACGAGCGGCCCCACCCGAGGTTCATTCCTGGGAAGAAATACAGTGACGTCAAGATAAGTAAACTGGCGATTGCGAGCCTAACTCGCACACTTACTATTAGAATCCTAAAAATCTCCTTGCTTGCGTCTGTGTTTCCCGGGTCCTACAATTTGGGGATCTTCAAGGCGAGAGTGAGTAAGCATTATTTAGTTTGCCTGTACTATCCTCGACTACATCGTCACTTACGATCAGGTGAGATATAGTCAAACGCACTCAAATTTTAAATAAGAAAAAAAATATATATATATATATAAGGTTTAATATGTGGTTTAAATCATACTGTTCGTGAGTGACGGACTGACAGACGGCGTTATCTTAGAAATAGGGTTCCATTGGCACTCACAATAATTGACAACGCTAAAAACGTTAACACTATGCGACCTCCTTTCTGTGCGATAGATACGGTCTTATTCTTTGCGGTCCTAGGATCGCTTAATTAATTTGCGATCCTGTTTTTCGATTACTATACGAGTAGCAAGGCCGACTTTGCTCAAAGAAATTACCAAGCTACTGCTTAGGATGGCCTAGCCGCCACCATTGAGCCACTGACGCATGTTCCACCAACTCTGTCTTGTACATATATGTGGATTTGCTAGAGGCAAAGTATATATATATATATATACCGCCAGTATATATATAGAGACCGCCAACACGTGCAGAAGATTAAGTTACCTTTGGCGGCCGAGCAACAACACTGCGACCGCGTGATCGGGCTGCTGCCGGGCCCGGAGCAGTGCCCGTCTTCGTACTTCTCGTAACACAAGTCTTGCATCTCGTCTGCAACAACACACAAGCAATTATTAATATTAACAAAAAACAGTCAAGTGCGAGTGGGACTTGCGCACTGAGGGTTCCATACCACCACACTTTTCCACACAAGTACAACAATGACCGACACCTATTCATTTCAAACAAAAGAAATCAACCAGAGCAACAGAAAAATGTTTTTTTTTTATTCAGTTCAGGCTCCTCGGCGCGAGTACGCACCACATTTGGCCTATTTTCATTATTTGTTGTTTTTCTTTAGGATTATCTTTATTATTCTTTATTATAATCACACACAGTTTTAGGCTTGTTTGTAAGACGTATTTACAATAGAGCAAAACACGAAAACCTTTAAAAACATGATTCTTGTTTGAGGATGAGGACACCCTATTTTTTTTTACCTTTCTCCGTTTTAAAGGGTTCCATCCCTCAAAAGTAAAACGGAACCCTTGTAGGATCACTTTGTTGTCCGTCTGTCTGTCCGTCAAGACCCATGTCGCGGGAACGCGTGGAGGTATCGAGTTGAAATTAAAACCATATACTCCGGCCTACAGTCCCTTGAAGCTGTGAAAAAATCAAACTTCTAAATTAACGTAAAAAATGATACGGCCGTTTATGCCGCAAAAACGTATATTTCGACACTTTCAAGGGAATGAAAATTTAAAGGGTAATTTCCGTTGACCTAGAACTATGAAATTTGGCAAGTAATACCGACTTATATTAAAAGAATAGGGAAAAATCTGAAACTATACATTTGTAATTAAATAATAAAAAATATAGTATCTATATAAAGTACGTAATCAATTATGCAAGGAACGGCGGCGGTCCAAATTTTGAATTGAGTTAACCGTGTCATGTGAGGTATCGTATGAAAGGGCTTCATTGGCACAAGCTTAAACAGATTTTTAATTATTTTTATGATGTTATAGTTTTTGATTTAGGACGAAGAATGAAATAAAACTTTTCATTTTTTTTATTTATAGGTACTTAGGTACCTAATAATTTTGGTGTATGTATAATGTGTAGTGATTTATAATATGCACTTCTAAATTATCACATATATTGTGAATAATTCAGGCAGCCAGCTATTACGGTTCAAAAAATACAGCCTTTCAAAAGTCGGATAAATAAATAGACGGACAGACGAACAGCGCTGGCTTATAGTAATAGGGTCCCGTTTCCTGCCACGGAATCCTAAAAACAAGAGTATGAAAATTGGATTTGGAGGATTAGCACTAGCTCAGGGAAAACCCCATCTATTTTTTGGGTCGATTGACTGTCCTCTTGACTTTTAGAGAAACTTAAGGGTCTCTAGGAGGCTCGAGTTTCCATACAAACGTAGTTCCGTTCTAATACAAAAACTACATACTTGATTGAATCCAAACTTTTCAAATATATTGAGTAGACACATATCGAAGTTTGTAATTACTTTTCGATGCACTAATATAAAACGGAAAAAAATAAGAGCAGTTTCAAACTTTTAGTACAAAACTAATTTAAGCCTTTGTTTAGTTATGTTTTAATTTACTACGATGAAAACTAATTACAAAAATAGATATGTGTCTACTTAACATATTCGCAAAGTTTGGATTCAATCCGGCATGAAGTCTTTGTATGAAAGCGGAGCTACGTTTGTATGGAAACGCGAGCCTCCTGGAGGCTCTTAATTAATGGTCTAAAAACTTATGGTGACGCCATTGTCTAGTCTCCCTGATGTAGACCCTACTATCTTACCGTCAAAGCTATGGAAGATAGAGAAAAAATCCTTAGAACTGTGAGACTGTTTCAGAGCTGGTAAAAAAAGTATTGCGAAATCCAATCCTATATCTATTCTTAGAAAAAAAATATAACAAGCGTACCGCATATCTTCTAGTTTACATATAAATGAGCACATTTTCAAATACTTACCAACGCATGTTCGTCCAGTAGAACTAAGCGAGAACCCGTCCGCACACTCGCACTTAAACGAGCCGGGCGTATTCAGACACTTCCCGTTGCGGCACACTTTGTGTTCGGAACATTCGTCTACGTCGACGCAGGCGCCGCGGTCGGGCGTGGCGCGGTAGCCAGCCTCGCACACGCACTGGAACGAGCCTTCCACGTTCACACATCGACCGCCCTGCGGAAAAAGAGTAAATTGTCGTTGTAAGTACTCGGAAACATATCGTAATTTCATAGCCGCTACGGATCGGCAAAATCCCTACCCTAAAATACCCTACTACGGTTAGCTCAGAAAGAAGGTAGGCAGGAATAACTACGTCCAGACAGATTTGAGGGCCTTTGGAAACAAGTAGTATAGGATGTTCTCCAGGCTAATAAGAAAACGCAATAACTAAGTATGGCCTGCTGATAAGTCGGATTCCACCATCGAAATGAACCAATAATCTTTAAAAAGGTTAGGTTTAAATGTTTGTCGGTTGCACGTCTTTAACAAGGTTATATTTACTTCTTAAAACAACAATCATATTACTCCTTTGTATTTCTTTATCGCTTTTCACAAGTCGTTAACTTTTTTTGTGTGTTCATAACTTTCGCATAGGTGGATGGGGTTGAAGCCGGCCTCTCATTGTAGTAAGAGCCGCACGTGTTGCGACGAACTCTGAATTTGTTTACTGTGAGTGGCATATATTACAGCAATAAGGCACTCGCCTGGCACGAGCTGTCATCCCTGCACTCGTCCACGTCAGCACAGTAGCCCCCCGCGGTCAAGGTGAAGCCGGCCTCGCATTGTAGTAAGATCCGCACGTGTTGCGACGAACTCTGATTTTGTTCATTGTAAGTGGCATATGTTACAGCAATAAGATACTCGCCTGGCACAAACTGTCATCTCTACACTCATCCACGTCAGCATAGTAGCCCCCAGTGGTCAAGGTGAAGCCGGCCTCGCATTGTAGTAAGATCCGCGCGTGTTGCGACGAACTCTGAATTTGTTCACTTAAAGTGGCATATGTCGCAGCAATAAGACACTCGCCTGGCACAAGCTGTTATCCCTGCACTCGCAGACGTCAGCACAGTAGCCCCCCGCGGTCAAGGTGAAGCCGGCCTCGCATTGTAGTAAGATCCGCGCGTTTTGCGACGAACTCTGAATTTGTTCACTTTAAGTGGCATATGTCGCAGCAATAAGACACACGCCTGGCACAAGCTGTCATCCCTGCACTCGCAGACATCAGCACAGTAGCCCCCCCCCCCCCCCCGCGGTCAAGGTGAAGCCGGCCTCGCATTGTAGTAAGATCCGCACGTGTTGCGAATAACTCTGATTTTGTTCATTGTAAGTGGCATATGTTACAGCAATAAGATACTCGCCTGGCACAAGCTGTTATCCCTGCACTCGCAGACGTCAGCACAGTAGCCCCCCGCGGTCAAGGTGAAGCCGGCCTCGCATTGTAGTAAGATCCGCGCGTTTTGCGACGAACTCTGAATTTGTTCACTTTAAGTGGCATATGTCGCAGCAATAAGACACACGCCTGGCACAAGCTGTCATCCCTGCACTCGCAGACATCAGCACAGTAGCCCCCCCCCCCCCCCCGCGGTCAAGGTGAAGCCGGCCTCGCATTGTAGTAAGATCCGCACGTGTTGCGAATAACTCTGATTTTGTTCATTGTAAGTGGCATATGTTACAGCAATAAGATACTCGCCTGGCACAAACTGTCATCCCTGCACTCGTCCAAGTCAGCACAGTAGCCCCCCGCGGTCAAGGTGAAGCCGGCCTCGCATTGTAGTAAGATCCGCACGTGTTGCGACGAACTCTGATTTGTTCATTGTATGTGGCATATGTCACAGCAATAAGACACTCGCCTGGCACAAGCTGTCATCCCTGCACTCGTCCACGTCGGCACAGTAGCCCCCCGCGGTCAAAGTGAAGCCGGCCTCGCATTGTAGTAAGATCCGCGCGTGTTGCGACGAACTCTGAATTTGTTCACTTTAAGTGGCATATGTCGCAGCAATAAGACACACGCCTGGCACAAGCTGTCATCCCTGCACTCATCCACGTCAGCACAGTAGCCCCCCGCGGTCAAGGTGAAGCCAGCCTCGCATTGTAGTAAAATCCGCGCGTGTTGCGACGAACTCTGATTTGTTCATTGTAAGTGGCATATGTCACAGCAATAAGACACTCGCCTGGCACAAGCTGTCATCCCTGCACTCGTTCAGGCCACGTCAGCACAGAAGCCACCCCATGGTCAAGGTGAAGCCGGCCTCGCATTGTAGTAAGAGCGAATAACGTGTTGCGAATAACTATGATTTTGTTCATTGTAAGTGGCATATGTTACAGCAATAAGATACTCGCCTGGCACAAGCTGTTATCCCTGCACTCGCAGACGTCAGCACAGTAGCCCCCCGCGGTCAAGGTGAAGCCAGCCTCGCATTGTAGTAAAATCCGCGCGTGTTGCGACGAACTCTGATTTGTTCATTGTAAGTGGCATATGTCACAGCAATAAGACACTCGCCTGGCACAAGCTGTCATCCCTGCACTCGTTCAGGCCACGTCAGCACAGAAGCCACCCCATGGTCAAGGTGAAGCCGGCCTCGCATTGTAGTAAGAGCGAATAACGTGTTGCGAATAACTATGATTTTGTTCATTGTAAGTGGCATATGTTACAGCAATAAGATACTCGCCTGGCACAAACTGTCATCCCTGCACTCGTCCACGTCAGCACAGTAGCCCCCCGCGGTCAAGGTGAAGCCGGCGTCGCACTGGCAGTCGTACGAGCCGGGCGTGTTGCGACAGCGCCCCCTGCGGCACACGCGCGGGTTGTCGCGACACTCGTCCACGTCGCGGCACGCGGTGCCCGTCTCGGTCTTCTCGTAGCCAGAGTTGCAGACGCATTCGTAACTGGAACGAGGAAATGATATGAAACTTGTTAGTTTTAAAAGCTTTTTTTAAAAGATGATGTATTAAAAATTGCCGCTATAACAACAAATACTAAAAATTAGAAAAAGTGAGTCTCCATACAAAAAATGTAAAACGTGTTTTTTTAAAAGTGAAGAAATTAGCACCATGGTACGGAACCCTGTGTGCGATGTAACTGACTCGTATTTTATAGTTTTTAGGGTTCCATAGTACAACGTAGTTTATAGATTTTCGATACAAAATGTTCTATTAAAAACTGAAAAACAATTTTGTTTTTTAAAATATACATTTATTTTTTCAGAAGACTACGGAACCCTACTTTGTGCGAGTCCGAGTCGCACTTGGCCGGATTTTAAAAGTTTTTTTTGTAAAGAAAAAACTGTTTTTTGCAAAACTATCTATACTTGGTAGTTTCTATTCGTTTACAGTGAACAAAACTGTGTTATAGTGTCTGGTAGTTTCACCCGCTACATGTAAACTTAAATCTCAGCAAATAAGAACATATTCAGCAGCACATCTAGTTTTCCAGCTAATCTCACCATTGCAACTTAAAAATATAACTTTCAAACTTGGTTTGAAATTGTAATATTGACTAAACATATCACAAAACAAACAAGATACTACACGCTTGCCAAGTAAGCTACTTCAAGCGAGAGGAACAGGGCTGTAAGTTAGACAAGGACGTACTTACAACATCACTTTTCTAACCTGTACCTCTGTCCATATCGCTTTCCCCAGCTAGGTAAGCGTGTATCCATCGATAGTGACAAACACTGGACCCATAGGCAGGCCTCCCACGCGGTGGACCGATGACCTGGTGAAGATCGCGGGATGCCACTGTATGCGGGCTGCCCAGGACCGGTGGTCGTGGAAATCCTTGGGGGTGGCCTTCGTCCAGCAGTGGACGTTTTTCGGCTGATATGATAATGGCTGGACCCTTCACCCACCGTCCGCTAGGCAGCTGGCGACACTCGCCGTTGGTGCACATGCCACCGCGCGTCATCTCGCACTCGTTTTTGTCGCTGCAGCGCAGCCCCCCTTCCACAGGGTCGAAGCCTGGCTGACATCTGTGAAAAACCAAATCATCACATCACTTGCACTTGTGTACACTAATATCATAAACAAGTTAAGTTCGTTTGTAAATTCTATATTGTATTAAAAACAAACAAGTTTCATCATATCAGCTCATATACGACCCTACCGAGGTGCTCGAGCCTACCCTGAATTAGGGCGATCGCGCCGTAGTCGATCACGCGGGCCCAGTGCGGGTTGGTTGACTTCACACATGGAGTTTCTTCGAAGGCGTGTGCAGGTTTCCTCGCGATGTTTTCCTTCACCGTGAGAGCGTCGGATTAAGACGATACAAGAAAAATATTCAATTGCTAAGTGGGCGGAGTCAAGCTTGATCAGGGGGGCGCACCCCCTCACTAGATTACGCGGCCGCTCATTGCGGGTGCGTGCGCAGGAACAGAGCAGCATGGAGTCGCATTTTGATAGTAAGCATCTCGTGCAAAGGGACGAGAACAATAAGCAAGAAAAATAATGTTTAAGACGACTTAGATATATTTTTAAAGCTGTCTTTTATTTTTGTGTGTTTATTTTTAATGTAATAACTTTATTCGAGTACGGTGCTGTAAAAAGGTTCACTTATACAGGAAATAAAAAAGGGTGTTGACATAAATAATAAAAAGTTGTAGGTGTATTAAAATAGACTTTTATAAGACAAAATAAAATTACATAAGCACCGTCTACTGTGGAAAAATAACTGTCACAAAAAAATATTAAAATGCTCAAAACTAATATTTTGCACATTCAAAAATTCATCTTCAATCTGTTGCACTTCCAGTAAATCAGACTCATTTAGTCCATATTTAACATTGTGAAATTCTGAATTATACTATGGTCCGTATTCATATTTAAGACGCTCGATGGTCCTGGTATTTCTGGCAAGTTTCTGCAAATGGATAGCAAGTGAGTTATGACTTCGAAAACTCCTTAACCTCACAGAATAACTAATAGAGAATTATTTTTTTACTCCACTTAGTTGGTTTAAGTATATCTGTACTAACCTCTTAATTTAAAAAAACCTACTAATTACAAACAAAAGACATCAACGCGAGCGACAGTTATAGCTTTTTTCCATTTAGTTCGGACTTTTTAGCGAGATCGCGACTCACACTTGACCCGTTTTATTATTTTACTTCATGATTAGAAATATAATCATGCTTCATCAAGAATCGCGCTTGTATGTACTTATTATTGTTTTTACGATAGAGCAACATTTTTTACAAAAATTTTAACTTTCTACTTACTAAGGTTCATAAAATACAGCCCGCTGACAGACAGACGGACGAACAGCAGGGGCTTAGTAATAGGCTCCCATTGGCACTCTTTGGGTAGAGAACTCTAAAAATATACATTTAACAACTTCTGCATCTAAGGTGGTTTAATACGTAACTAAGACAAATATGCTTCTCTTTCTAACACAAAAGGCGGCGGAACCAGTTTCGCGTTTGACTTCGCCAAGTCAAACCGGTTTTGCCGAGAAAAAAGTAAGTATCACGTGCACTAGCGATCTGTGACGGACAATCAATAATTGAGCTGGCAAATAAATGAGCACACACACTAAAATTAAAGAACACAGTCGTTACTCCTAAAATGTTAGAAAGAAAAGCTTTAAGTAGGTACGTTCGACTTGTATGGCGTCTTATAAGTGCTAAGACCAAACCCACTGATCATTTATAAAGAACACTTAATTTTTCTTTACATAATCAGTAGGTTTAGTTTTTGAAACAAATGATAGTAAAAAATAACAATTTAAATAAACTATACCCATCATAAAAAGCGTCGGTGGCTCAACCGGTAACGACTCGGTCCATCTAACCAGAGGTACCGGGTTCAAATCTGGACGGCCAATGTACCAATGAGTTTTTCAAAAAACTTACGTACATATACTTACCGATTGCTTTAACGGTGAAGGAAAACATCGTGAGGAAACCTGCACACGCCTGCGAAGAAACTCGAAGGTTGTGTGTGAAGTCGACCAACCCGCACTGGGCCCGCGTGGTCGACTAAGGCCTAATCGCCCTGATTCAGGGTAGGCTCGAGCCCCTTGGTGGGGACGTATATGAGCTGATATAATAATACCCATCATAACCATTCTGCAACTCGACAATTTCGTCTCCACTGCACTCTGTTCCGCGCCATCTTTTGTGGGAAAATTTTGCAAGCCCAATATATATTGTTTTGCCGGGGATAATATTTTCCTATAGATAAAAATAAAATATAAAGCATACCTACAGGTAATTTTATATGACGAGGATATTTTATGTACATAAATAGTTTATAGATTCACCACACAGTTTACTTACCGTTTTTCTTGCATTATCCTTGATTTTTCACGTTTTATACGTTTCGAGTCCTTTATTTTTTATTTTTTTGTAGCGACTTTTATTAGCCATAGTCCAAATTAATTTAAAAAAAACTTATAAAATATATTTATTAGGTCCCAAACCACAAATTACACTCACGTAATATTCGAATATTTACTATTTTCGAGAGCAACGCAAGCGCAGTCCACACGGTAATAAGATTCACGGTCGACTGAAGAGAAATGCTAAAAGGTGACAGCGCTATTCTTTCTCCATGTGTTGAGAGAGTGCGCACCGCGTCGAACAGTCTTAGAATAAAATGACGTAAGCGACAATTTGAAAAAATCTCAATTAAACAAAAACTATTTGTTATTTTAAAAAAGTATTTTTAATTTACGTAAACATCGCAATAATCTAGCAGATAACCAAAAATTAGCCATTGTACATATTAAGGTTCCCAAAAAAAAGGTATTTTTGTGTTTTAAACATGGTGTTTTCAAAAATTAAATCTATCGACAAAAGTTTAAGTAATCGTGTTTCTGGTTTTAATTTCACTAGATAACATCTTGAAGATTATTTACTACATACAAATCATACCTCTTACTTGTCTTGTTGCCTAATAAAAACAAATCTGCCGAGAGCAAAAAAATGTATACATCCTCTTAACGTACATATGAAATTGAAATTCGAAAACACATTGGTACGTGGCAAGATTAGAACCACGAACTCCCGGACAGGAGGTAGCGGCCCTAGCCGTTACGCCACCGACGCAAGTTTACAAAAGAATAATAGTATAGCAAAGGTGGACTTATCTCTTTCGGGATCTTGTCTCTTAGTATGTATGTAATAGCTAATCTCCGAAACAGAACGGACAGCAATGGAGTGGAACTCCTTGCCTGTATCTGTGTTTCATGACTCTTAGAATTTGAGAATCTTCAAGGCGAGAGTGAATATGCATTATTTGAGTTTTGCGTGTACCATCCTCGACTACATCGTCACTTTCCATCAGGTGAGATGTAGTCAAACACACTCAAATTTATAATTTAAAAAAAACGAATTACCCGATTAGAAAATTCTTTCAGCAATATTTAGAATGGACCTTCAGGATCAACATAGGTTAAAAAAATCGTGATCCACCTGCGATTCGAGCATCTCGCACCCTTGATATCCACGCGGGCAATGCCGCGGGCAACTACTCATCGTTTAAAGACAAAGCACCAAACCAGGGTGGCTACACAATTTATTTTGTTTATATTATTGATACAGAACACATTTTAGATAAACTATTTTTTTTTCACGACGACTACACTCTACTCACTCGCTGCGCTCGGTCACTTGAAAGTAAAAATTGCTGAAGTAGATATCCAACTGCATTTACTGACTTCTGTTTTTTTTGTTTAGTTTTTATTGGAAAAAGGTAGCAGAAGACTGACGGCCCACCCGGTGAAGAGTGGCTCCCGCCTGCTATTCGTTATGACTATTCGAGTCAGTTATTAATTAACTAGATTTTGCTAGCAGCTTCGCTCGCGTGAACATAGTTTTCTATGACTGACTTCGAGGGTGCGCAGTGCGCGAGCCGCAAACAGCTTGCGAGCGTGGAAAAAAGTTGCCTATAATCCAGGTCCTAATCTATCTACCTACCAAATTTCAGCCAAATACGTTCAGTAATATTTGCGTCATAGAGTAACAAACATCCATAGATCCATATATACAAATTTTCGCGTTCATAAGTAGAATTACTGAGCCAGGGGTGTCATCGTGTTATGAAACCCTCGAGGAATGGAATGCCTCGTATGCCTGTGATCCCGCTAGCTATCTCGCCCCACCCGGCTTAGTGTAACTTTATTAAGAAAAAATGCGGTTAACATTTATGAGCTCCTAAGAAAATTATAACTGCAATCAATACAATCTTTATTACACTTCATCTCTTTGACTAGCGTTAGGTTCTAATTTTATATAGAACTATAAAGGTTTGCCATCGTTTTTCACTGAACGTCGAAACAAGAAGTAAATGTGCATACAGACTAGAGGTAGCCTCGGGCTGAGGAAGGATGCCTCTTTTAATGTGCTCGAGTGTGGACGCGTTAAGACCGGGGCACGCCTCGACACCAGCGCTCAAGCAACCCGAGGCACGTTGCCTCTGAGTAATTACAAGTCACACTCTAGTCTGTAAGCACCTTGAGGGGTGTCGACCCTTAACTGACTGACAGCCACGGCTACTAACAGAATACCAGCGCTTCGCTTCCGTGCCAAGCATATGTTGAGTTGGGGCTCCGTAGTTGCAGTGGTACCTCATCAATATATATTTCTATTTTGTTATCTTTGTTTATTTAAGCTTAGCTGTTACTAATATATTATGTACTCTGGTGTGGTGTTACTGGAACCAATAAACGATTTTATTTCTTTTTTTCTTTCTAACTCAGTAGGTTTCTGCGGTAGTGAAGCGGTGCGGGATGGGTGTCGTGACGTCACGTGACGTCTCAGTGCTACGTCAAACGTCACCCCCGCACCGCTGCCTACCGCAGGAACCCACTGAGATAAGCACTAGACATAACATGTTCAGCGAGAACGCATCTCCACGGGAACAGACCTGCACTCAAAGCTGCCCGGCGTGTTCTGGCACTGGCCGCCCTGGCAGTACCCGAGCGCGCACTCGTCGAGGTCGATGCAGGTCGGGTGGCCGTCGGGCTCGGTCTTCTCGGCGCCGTCCCAACAGTTGCACGAGTATCTGAGGAAAACCACACCAGCTTTTCTTAAACAATATAGAGAAAAATATATGATGTATCTAATAACGATCACAAGCAAAATTTAACATCTATTGATGAAACTGAACAACTTTTCTCAAAGATCCTATACAATCAGACCGAAAAAAATGGGACTTTCCATACATAGTGTAAAATCTACTAGGATCATCATCATCATATCAGTCGAAGGACGTCCACTGACAAAGGCCTCCCCCAAGGATTTCCACGACGACCGGTTCTGCGCTACCCGCACCCAGCGTCTTCCCGCAACCTTCACCATGTCGTCGCTCCACCGTGTGGGAGACCTTCCTACGCTACGTCTTCCGGTGCACGGTCTCCACTTGAAAACTTTACTACCCCAACGGCCATATGGTCTTCGAGCTATGTGCCCTGCCCCCTGTCTCTTCAGTTTAGCGATTCTATGAGCTATGTCGGTTACTCTGGTTTTCCTACGGATCTCCTCATTTCTGATTCGATCGCGTAAGGGAAATTCCGAGCATACTACCTACTAGGATAAGTCCAAAAAAATGTATTGCGATTGTAAAAACTCCTTGGGATAAATGATCAGTTTGATAATAGATCCAAGTTTAAAAGGGTTTGGATTTTTTTGTCTGGACCGTTGCATAGTGAGAGTATTATTTTTTTTCGAAATTTTTCACACACTATTAAATCTACTATGTATTTCGATACGGGATACAAATTCCTTCATACCGAAAAATATTAGCACATTTTGACCTATAAGTGTTCAAAGATTTCAAAACGTTTATTCAAAATAGGTGCATGTTACACTCTTTTTGATGGTCATTAGATAGTAATTACATTACATGTGAAATTGTGAAAATTTAAAAAAAAAAAACATCAGTTAATAATGTCAATAAAATCATTGATATTAAAACAAATAATGACATTTGGACATTAAAACAACATGACACGAGAAGTAAACATGAAAATTATTGAATTTGTCGTTAATGCCTTTGACAGGAGTAGGCCAGTTCACATGGACAGCACCCGTACACGGGTATAGAGCGAGAGTCAGCCATTGCTCCCTTTGACCATATTAGAGGGAAAATAACGACCCGGCTCCCGATACGCCACCATCCGTATCATTTTACTAAGATACTATTGGAGGTAAAGTTTACCATTACGACACGGAGGCAATATTTGAAAGAGAACGTCAAATCCTGTAAGCAAATCACAAAAACTTATTTAAATTTCATATGTTATATCGCATTAATCATGAAAGCCTTGCTTTCAGCGCACTCTAATTATTTGAGTTTTATTCAAAGCACACTCTGTGCTACCTAGCCACAGCACACTCACCCATCTTCCTTGTCAACGCAGTCGCCGAGCCCACAGATGCCATTCCTCAGCATACACTCGTTAATCTTCAAAACGTTGTAAGGAGGTATTTCTGAGGAGGATTCATTGCCTTTCATCCAGGTCGGCGGGATGGGGGCTGACCCGCCGCACAGGTGCGTCCATTCCACTGCAAGGAAGGGCATAAGTTAACACGCCATGAAACAAAAGAAAACTTAGAAAGATTGATTTATTAACATTTTGATAATATTTTTCTTGCATGTTACATTTTGCCATCGCTAGAAGAAGGAAAACGAAAAGCCACAAAAAATTAAGTGGATACAATAAATAAAATAGGTCAGAAAAACGACTCAATAAATTCGTTTATCTAAAAGTTTATGGCAACTTTTGAATGTATTGCAATCTAGTAGAGTTAGTGAAAACAGCTGTCCGAGGGCCGCTTAGAAAAATAAGTTGAACTCCCCACGGAGAGCATTCCTTCTCGATGGAGCGTCTAACATTATTCAATTTGTATGAAATTTACCTTTTTAGGGTTCTCCTACACATACCACTTATGGCCTGTTGTAGATGCTAGTAAGATTTCTCGACTTCGTAAATTCGATAAAAATAAATTAGCGCCATTTTGGAAAAAAAAAGCTATTTCAATTTTTTTTATGACAGGGATAGATACCCCGTTTTTTTCAGATATACCATCAAAAGCACAGTTTAAGTGTTAATAAGAAATTTAGATACATTCTTAGAGCCAGTCATAATTATAAACACTTTTTATACCCCTGGCAAATAAGTTAATAACTTTAGGAATTAATTAAAAATTAAAAACCCGACTGCATAAAAACTTAACCCCAATTTTAAAAAAAATATCACTCACAGGATCCATCAATACATACAATACATACATATATACACTCGAAAACATAACCCTCCTTCTGGTGCAGTCGGGTAAAAACTACAGGTGCAAAATTTCGTCAAAGTTAGCCCAACAGTTTACCGTCAAAACAGGTGGACGAAAATAGATACATACATGAATACACACACAAATACATACGTGCATATTTTATCTCTACCATTATGGAATTCATGAAAAAAATTGGTGTCTATTAGTGATGTAGACTACATTTTCATCAAAATTACAAAGTCTGGTTTTCGGACGATCACTTAACCTTCTAGTTGCTCCTTCGTCGCTCGAATGTAAAAAGGAAGGAGAAAGAAGGACACCAAAATACTCGTATAATAATAACATCTAGAGAAAGGTGCATTCTTACCAACATTGGTTCTGAAGAGGGGAATGTAAGAGACGGGTGACGTGGGATCTCTCGGATTCGAATTGTTGTATCGAATTGTTCGGAACAGACAAAGCTACTCGTATATATAGTTAAATACTACCTACCTATATTACACTATACTATTATGTAATACCTATGCTGTTGGTGTGCCTTATTTAATGAAAATAAAATAAATAAATGGGATTGTCACCATTACACATCAAGTCAAGTCAGAAGGTAACGGGCCGAGTAAGGTACTTCCATGTTTCCCTATCAGCGGCGGTGTGGATACCATCATGCAGATGGAGTTGCAATTGTTTTGCTTGGTTGGAGTCCAACCCCACTGTCTTTTAAGAAGGAACAAGTAAGCAGCAGGTAAGAGAAGGAAGAAACAGTAAAGACAAGATAAAGACTTACAGGAATGTCTAGGGGGGCACGGCGTGCACATGTCGCCCCAGGCCCGGCCCATGTTGTACCCGCAGCAGCAGTCCCGGTTGGACAGCGGCATGGACAGCTTGTCCGAACACTCGCCGGTGTCGGACATGTACGTGTAGCAGTTACCGACGCGACCATCTGAAAAGAATCGTATAACCTCCATTGTAACTTTCATAACATTTCACTGCCGCAGCCAGAGAGAGCAATGGTCTGCGCTTGCAGGGATACAGGGAGACCGGTTCAAGTGGCGGGTCTCAGGAGAGACCTATATTCGATAAAGGACTTACAGTGAGGGCCGTCCCCGAGTGCAATAGGCGCCAACCTTGCACTTCATGATTTAAAAATTCCAGTTTGAAGGAGTAGTCCCTTAGTCGCGTTTTCTATTTATCACACTAATAATATAAACGTGAAAGTATACAGGGTCCTAACAAAGGTATGCACTTTTTTTAACTGGAGCTTGTACTCATGAAACTGAACAACTTTCCCCAAGAAACCCATGGTCAATTCGCAAGTATTATTTTTTAATTAAATTATCAAACTGCTCAGAATAACTCCCAGGTTCCAAAGTTCAATGACCACGCCGGCTCGCAAAAATACCTATTCTGGCGTTTTCCGCAAAATTTAATATTTTTATTTTAAAAAAACACATGCGAATTGACCATAGGTTTCTTGGGGAAAGTTGTTCAGTTTCAAAAGTACAAGCTCCAGTTAAAAAGTGCATACCTTTTTTAAGAACCTGTATATGTTTATTTGTTTGTTCCAATTTGACACCAAAACCCAAAACGGCTTTTCGGATTTGGATGAAATTTGTTAGGTAGATTGATCAAACACTGAATGAACACAAGCAAATTTTTATTCCACGCTCTCGAGCCGTAAAAACAACATCCACGCGGGCGAAACCGCGGGCAAAAGCTAATTTACATAAAATCGGTAAAAGTCAGGGACAAACTGTCAAAATACAAAATTAACCAAAATTAACTAAGAATAAATACAAAATATCGATACGATGAATATTTCTTGTAATTACAGCTATAGACATTTCATGAAATCTTCCTTTGGAAAGGTAGGCAGGGGGACCGCAGGGGAGCTCGACGGCCACTTATATAAAGAACACTCCCGCAAAGTGGCGTTCCTTAAGGCCCAGTGGTACTTAAAAATCTGTCTTTGTCTTTTTCTTTACGTGTAAAGAGGGAAGAAAATAACCACACTTTTGCACTTTTTCGATGTTTTCGTTTTTATTTTCATCATATTTATCTTAAATAAAAATCCATTCGATGTTTTCCCTTCAGTCACCTATGAACTTTATTTTAGTAAATAAATCATATTATCAAATTACTTATTTTAAGAATAAAACCGAAAAAAGACGATAAAATGGCTCGAAAACCTTTACGAAATTATTCTATCGAGCCAATTTTATTAAAATCGTGTTTCCATTCAATTCCATAATCCCTCGTAACTATTCTCAATAATACCAATATGTTTTCCTAGATTTTAAATTTACTGTTAACTACTTCAAAAATGAATTCTAAAAACCTGTTTAAGTGGATTTTTAGGTACAGTGGCCAGCACGTGGCGATGGACAGTATACACACATATAACTACGACCGATTTTTAACAGTTGAACACTCGCACACTTCGGTGATTGGTAGAATTCGTCATCTTTACGAAAATATACCAATCGACATTCTTTTCTAAATAAGCGTCTATTTAAGACCAATAACGAATTCACACAAACTTATGACCACAGATCTGTGCTTTTGACAAATCATAAGCCACGCCCCTTACAAAGCATCCGCCACAGATCTAATAAATCAAGCATCCGCGCAGTGACACGAGCTAGCAAGCAGTGTTGCCGTTTTAGCCACTTTGTGGCTAGATCTAGCATATTTATAACGGTTTAGCCAAAAATAATTTTAGCTAACCAAACGATTCTAGCTACTTTTGGTAATTATGTTTTTGATAATTATGTTTACAGTTGACCAAATATTTGACCTAGTTACTGCGGTCTTGTCTTCCTCACTCTAATGCGGAAGTAAGTAGTTAAGTGTCATGAACACACTGAAAAATAAATTATGAAACAAAATGTGTGCATTAACACTTAATTCCATAATTATGATTAAATATATCAATCAAAATAAATAATAAAAATGCCACGACTATGTTTTGCCACCTGAAGTTTTAAACAAATTTACAGAAGCGGACAAAGCAATCAAAAAAATTGAAACCCCATCTACATCATCATCACAGATCGATTGACGTTGACGTAGAGATTTCAGAATTACCAGATGCCATTGTAGACCTACAATTTTTTTTTTCTACATGTATTAGATACTGTTTTAATTAAACCCACATCCTTATTACAAAATTGGCCACTTTTTCATTTTAATAACCACAAACAATATTGTCCTAACGGCAACACTGCCAGTATATTAAAGTCACTCACTCATCCGTCTCCGTCAAAGAGAATATAATACACTACGTTCTCGTCCCGTCCAAAGAGAATATAAGTCACCAATACTTACTACGTTTGTCAGTCGAAGTCCAGTCGCATAGATATTAGATAGCATTTATTGTGAACTTGTGAGCGTACACCGTCTCATTCTTCACTGCTTTTTTTTTATTCACAATTGGTAAGCCCTTGGCATGGTGAGATGTCACCTGATGGTGAGTGACGATGATGCCGAAGATGGAAGCGGGCTTACCTAGATTCCCCAACACAATGGAGAACGGGCTATCTTATCTTCAAGCCGGAACACATCAATGTTGTTAATACTGATGTCTATCGGCAAGACTTAGATAAGATGGTGGTAGCTAGCCAGGCGAGCTTAGAAAATGCCCTACCACCAACCAAACCGAGTTTTACAAGTTGACCCCACCGGGAATCGAACCCGCGACCTCCTGGTGTGAAGCGAATAGACTACCTACCCATTACGCCCCGCAGGCGGTTTAAGAATTTTAGATTCGGTTCAATAATTCTAAAGTGTAACCCCCTACAACCAAACAAATAAACAAACCTTACCACTACCTATAATATTTTATTCTTAAAAGTCTAGTCTTTTTAACAAATAAATCGGAATTTCCATCAATAAGTATGTATGTAAAATCTTCGGACGAACGCGATCTCCCCCGACCCCGCCTACCCGCACCGGCCAGCGGTAAGCGGCAGCGCAGATTGAAAACAATGCGAAGAGAACAATTACTATCTCTTTTTCGCATTCGCTCTGTTCAACTTCGAACATTTTCAAGGCCATTATGTCCAACTGCATGTGCTGTTCACTGTACCACTGCACCTTAATCATAAAATGAAGTTGTAACTCCCCCTGTTCAGAGGTGTTTCGGCAAGGACAAGCTTTCTTATAGTGACTAGATGGATTTTTAGTTACACGTCTCAATCAAACCTATTCGAATAATTAAAAGATAAATTTAATTTTACTTAACAAATTCTAGTCGTGTTTGCTAGATCACAAACGATATTGTAATTGGTCGATCAATAATCTTTATCTGATTTTCAAGCGACTTCCAAAAAGGAGGAGGTTCTCAATTCGACTGTATGTTTTTTTTATGTGTGAACCGATTTAGATGATTCTTTTTTTATTCGAAAGCTAGTGCTTCCCGTGTGGTCCCATATAAATTTTATCAAAATCGTTGTAGTACTTTATTAGAAAATTAACAAAAACGAAGTTGCGATGGATTCGGTTTTTTAACGTTTTTAGCGTTTTTTTCTCAGATCAAACACCAGCAAAAAGCAAAACTAATATAGATACTCACCAATGCAGAATTTCTTGTCGGGGCTGGGGATAAAATGCGGGTTGCACAGACAGTAGTAGTCGCCTTCCGTGTTCACGCACCTTCCGTTCTGAAATAAATGATCAATTGTTATCCCAACTTCCAAAGGAAAGCAAAGGACCGTAATGCAGTGTTATCATCATCATCGTCATATCAGCCGAAAAACGTCCACTGCTGGACAAAGGCCTGCTGGTCAGACCGGAAAAATATTCTTCTTTGCCACCAGTGATGACCGTCGAGGCCCCAAGATCCTTTTTTGACCGTTTTGTATCTATGAATACCTATCATCATCATATCAGCCGAAAGACGTCCACTGCTGGACAAAGGCCTCCCCGAAGGATTCCACGGCAACTGGTCCTGCGCTGCCAGCATCCAGCGGCTTCCTGCGACCTTCACCGGGACGTCGGTCCAACAAGTGGGAGGCCTTCCTACGCTACGTCTTCCGGTTCTCGAGAACTTTACTACCCCAATGGCAATGTTCTACAAGCTATGTGAGATGTATGATTACTTCCAAAATAAATCATCAAGACGAGGCAAGACTTGTCACAACATCCGTTGAGTCAGACCCTGAATGGCACCACATATCTGTAGAACTTATGAGTATTGTGTATCAACTCACCGGACAAATGTCAGGGTCTTCACACTCGTCGATATCTTCGCAGTTGTTCGTAGTGGGATGCCGCCGCTGGCCTTGCGGACACTCGCACGAGAAGGAGCCTACCGAGTTAATGCACTTGCCGCCCTCGCACAGGCCCGGCACTGCCGCGCACTCGTCTATATCCTGGAAAAAGAAAAAACGTTATGTTTAGCTGAGACGTCGCGATGCGAAAGGAGTGCGCGACACATCACTCTTGATGTGAGACATTGCTATTACTGCATTTCTCACTCTCCCGCACATGCACCTGTAGGTATACCTCGCGGCATTTAAGTTGAACAGTGCGCAGTGTCTCATTTTCAGGTCCCTATCGATGTGCGAGACGCGGGGGTCGCACGTGTTAGAATATGATCTGAATCAAAAGCACTAAAATTGACTAACACGCGCACCAAGGGACGCCACGCCAGCCTCCCGCATAACCTGCTCTACACCCGCGCGCTTCCTACCTGCACCAAATATTCCTTACTCTTTGCCTGCGCTAACGACCTCCATTTACGAGTATATTTAACTTAAACGCCGCGAATACTAACGTCTCTGTTTAAATGCTAGCCGCTGTATTACTGTAGGTACGGTCGCAATATGTAGGAGTGGCCCCACACGATGCCTTCTGTCGCGCAACACAGCTGCTTAGTGCAGACTGCAGAACACTACTCCCTCTCTGTTACGTACCTGGCACTGCTTAGTGTGCAGGTTGCGCAGATGGCCGGGCGGACAGTCCAGCTCGCCGCAACGCTCGCAAGGGTGACCCCACGCGACGCCTACTGTCGCGCAACACAGCTGCTTAGTGCACACCACCCCCTCTAGCGCCCCGGTGCAGAGCGCTCCCCGAGTGTCCGTGTAGCACGGCCCTGGAACGGACAAAGCGCGTGATATGACAGTACAATAAGTATTAAAATGGCCGTAAGCACAAACGGTCGTAGCTGAGTGTGACTTGCGTAGTTGGGTCAATCACGTCACCACCTCACTCTTTTTTACCAAGCTGTAGTTCAATGATTGTAGCAGTTAGGAAACTGAAGATAGGATCTTTCGTACTAATATATGTTTTCGATAAAGGAATTGAACCATCGACGTAACTGTGGAATGTAAAAAAGAGCACGAAATGTTCAATTTGTTCGTTTCCTTAACTGACCTGTTCTCCTGTCGATCTCGCACCTCGTGCCCGAGAGCCCGTGGAAGCACACGCACCGGTCGGGCGCTATACATCGCCCTCCGTGCAAACAAGGCTCTCGGCATATCGCTGAAAATAACAATTGAAAAATGTGGAAAAACTAATAATTGTTATTGGTAAACGGTTGTAGTCATTTTCTACCAATGAAGTAGAAAGTAAGTTCTTTGTAAGTAGGTAAAGATAATTAATGAACATTATAATTTTTTTTTTATCTCAACTTAGTAATTAAACCTTACTAATTTATTTTGATTAGTGTACTCATTTTATTTATTTACATATTTATTTTAATTAAATTATCAAGATGCATAAATTTGCTGTTCTAACATTCAGCAGGTGTTCTGAAATGAAGGTCTAACGCTTAGTTAAGGGTCCCCAGGAGGCTCGAGTTTCCATACATACATAGTTCCGCTTTAATATAAAAAACTACATGCCGGATTAAATCCAAACTTTGAAAATATATTAAGTAGACACATATCGATGTTTGTAATTAGTTTTAATCGTAGCAAATTGAAACGTAACTATGTGTTATTTTTTACACGTCATTGAGAGGAAAATCTTTGACTGAGAAAAAACCGCCGCGCGTACGCGCTGCAACTAGATAGAGTTCTTTAATCCACTAAAGCAGAGAAGAGCGAAGCGGAAAGGAGACGTAAAAAGTAACTCGAATGACTCGCAATCAACATCCCGTACTTATCGTGCATAACTAATAGGATTTTACACACATAGGACACGGTTCGGGCGGAGAGAAGAATTGTCACATAAATGTATAGCGTGATCACGCTAGCCGCTACGCCACCCTTCTCCTCTATAATATGTATAACTCACGCTCCGTGCAGAACTCGCCGCTCCAGCCCGGCGCGCAGACGCACGTGGCGTTGGTGCACGTGCCGCCGTTCATACAGACGCGCCGGCAACCGCCGCGCGTGCGCGCTGCAACACAATTTATACTTGTTTACCTGTCATTGGACATAACATACTAAACGCCTAATATATCTGACGCAAAGCCCTAGCCACTACGAAGAGTGCGACAACCCTGTGCCTCCTCGCAATCCCCACACACCACCAAACCGACTCTTAGTGATCTACTTAATATAACAGTAAGCATCCTATTTCCAGAGCAACAGTACAACCAGACGAGCCAGGTCCGAAGATTAACTACGTCGCATATGATTAATTGTATGATAATAAGATGACCATTTAACAAAGACACCTCAACTTTTTAATGTTAGTTTTTAATCTCCAATATGTAACTATATCTATTCTGATTCTGTAATGCCTTGTTAATGTTTATTTAAATATTGTTTATTTAAACTATATGTATGTACATATCAGGACCACACTGCAGTACATCGGGGCACAGATTACTAAATAGTTACTTATCGGGGGGCGTCATGCAAGTACATACTTACCAGGATAAGGGTACCCGCCACCCCCGCCACCCCCGCCGCCATCAGGGCCGCAAGACGGAGCTTCGACGCCACCTGGGCACCGGCACATGTTGGGTGCCACACATGCGCCCGGCGAACCGCAGTCGGGGCGACATAATGCTGTCAAAGATAAATATTTTGTCGACTCATGAGGTCTTACAAAAATCACACGTTTGTATACAGTGCGCACTGTCAAATAGTGGGGGCGAGATCTATATCGTTGACTAGCTTTTGCTCGTGACTTCGTCTGCGTGGACATTATGAAGGTATGCGGTGTGCGAGCCGCTTTGATGCGATTGTTAGTTATTATGCTAAACTTCCATAATTTCGACATTAAATTTGAATATTTTAACAGATAAAATAGTAAGGTCTTTTGTTTAGTGACTTTACTATTTTAGGATTCTGTAAATGTATATATTTTAATATTGTTATTTTAAATAAATATTGGAATAAATATAGAACGGATCATAACGATATAATACAGTAGTTTTGAAAGACCTATCCAAACGATACCCCACACGAAAGGTTAAGTGAACAAAAAAAATCAACCCCATTTCATATCTATCCCCTAAAAAAGATTTTTTACAGATTTTATTCCATTACTTCATAGGGTTTACAGATTTGTATAACCATACCAAGTATCAGCTCTATAACTGAAAACAGTCTTTAGAGAAAACCGGCAGTGACTACCATCAACCAAACCGAGTCTTACAAAGTTAGGCCCCATCGGGAATCGAATCCGCGACCTCCTGGTGTGAAGCGAATTAACCATTAGGCTGCCTTTAAATGACGCGAAAAATTTCGCGCGGCCGCCGCGTGCTACGAGTAGGTGTTCAGTCATAGGAAATTTATGTTTTATTAACTAGGACACAATGTTGAAATTCTTTGTAAGGAACTAACCGCGCGGCTGCCTCGCTCCAATTACTCGAATGTTCTCAATATGTACTTTATACTTTACATAGTTGTTATAAAGCTCGTTTTACTGAAACAGCAGATCCAGCCGGCCGCCGCCCCATAGCCGCCGCGCTGACGACATTCGTGTCGTATAAACGCGCCCTCACGCCACGGTGGGTGTTGGAACAAGAAGGTGAATACTTACGCACTACGCAGAGTAGAGAGTTCGGACGCGAGGTCCAGCCGGGGCAGCAGTGCGTACTGTTGCGCGTGCGGCACACGTGCGGCCTGCCGACAAACACAACCTTTAATCTCGCTCCAAGGAACGTCGCCATACCCAGCGTCAAGTTCATTTCCCCGCGAACAATTTTCCGCCTCGTTCTCGCTAGATTGAAAAGACCGATCGCAAGCGCAAGAATCATAAAGGAAAATTGTGAATAGATAGACCCTAAAGTGCAAGTAGACAACGTTATGCCATATGATAATGATAAGAGAGAGAAAAAGGTAGAACGAACTTACAAAGACTCATTTTTAAACGACTTCAAAAAAGGAGAAGGTTTCTCAATGCGACCGTATAAATAAATGAATATATATATATATATATATATATATATAGTGTGTGTTCGCGGATAACTTCTTCGTTTATGAACCGATTTTGATGTTTTTTTTTTGTTGGAAAGGAGATATCCCAAGGGTGGTACCATGCTAAGGAAACCAGGATCTGATGATGGCATCCCATAGAAATCGAGGGGAACCTTCAAAAATCGTAGTGGCGACTAGTACGTTTTTAATTTTTTTGTGTATTTTCTAAAGGTATTCAAGTATTTGCATCTGGTAGTCATCATCCCATGTTGCAGAGCTGATGATGAAAGGTACAACTCCTTAACGGTTAGGAGTTAGAGAATAATTCTTTAAATATTGTACGTAGATAAGTAGGTATACATATAGAACGAATGTTGTATTCTTTTAGTTTATTCAGGTGAGCTGATGATGGAAGGTGTAACTCTATAACTTGCATGATGCTGAGATGATGATGGAAGCCACAGGACTCCGTATCAGTTAATGATACACATGCATTATGATTTGATGATTCCTATTGGCAAGTAGGTGATTATAGACCGAATGTTGTATTCTTTTAGTTTATTCAGGTGAGCTGATGATGGAAGGTGTAACTCTATAACTTGCATGATGCTGAGATGATGATGGAAGCCACAGGACTCCGTATCAGTTAATGATACACATGCATTATGATTTGATGATTCCTATTGGCAAGTAGGTGCGTTGTTAGATAGATAAAAATAAAAAAAACGTTTAAAAAAACTAAAAAACGACTTCAAAAAGAATACTCAAAAGTATAAAATAATATTTTTATACATATAAGAACACGGAATTAGCCAACAATAGTGAAATCAAAGGTAGGTACGAATCAAATTAGAGGACTACCATTTTTTTGAGGTCGGTGCCAGCAAAGCGATTGAATCTTAAACATTTGATAGGTAAGTAGCTGTGTGCTGGTACCGACTTCAAAAAAAATTTAGTCCTCTAACTTGATTCGTACCTACCTTTGATTTCACTATTGTTGGCTAATTTCGTGTATTTATAATTATGTATAAATATATTATTTCATACTTTTGAGTATTCTTTTTGAAGTCGTTTTTTAGTTTTTTAAACGTTTTTTTATTACAGACATACCTACTTTAAAGAAAATTGATACCGATGCCTAAAAAGTAAAGCCGCCTTAGCCAATCCCCAGCGCAATCAAAGTATATAATTAGTACTAACGTACAGTAAAATCATAAAAGTAGTGAAATCTCGTCAAAAACATTCTGTAAAAAAGGAAGCGAAGTTTCTTATTCCTAATTTTATTTAAAAAATCGACCTGAAAAAGAACTGAAATAAAAGACTCGAAATTTTGTCAGAACTAAGCTCTAATTTATCTGTATGAGGATTATATTCAGCTGCTACACAAACCGCTATTACATTGTCATAAAATACATGATGGTCTCCGCGCACCCCTCCCACGCGGTGGACCGACGACCTGGTAAAGGTCGCGGGAAGCTGAAGGATGCGGGCAGCGCAGGACCGGTCGTCATGAAAATCCGTGGGAGAGGCCTTTGTCTAGCAGTGGACGTCTTTCGGCTGGTATGATGATGATGATAAAAAAACGTGACGTTCTGGCAGTACGTCTAGAATTTTCGATGACTTAGCAAAGAAAATTGAGATCACGCATTAACTGATACCGGTTTAGTATGAAGATAGAACTGTTATCTCATAAACTTAGTCATCAAAAACGAAAACCCTAGCCTAGACGCTCAGTTTTACGACAATCTAGGTAATAACGGTTTGTGTAGTAGCTGGGCATAATGCTGATACAGATAATTAGAGCTTTATTCTCACAAAACTTCGCATATTTTATTTCAGGAATCAGAAACTATTTTATTTTTACAGAAATCTTTATGATGAGATATATATTTCGTCATTGAAAAACTCACTATAACAAGGTGATGGAACTTATAGATACCGCTAATAAACACCCAGTCATAGAGCAAACAAACCTATAAGTCAGGAATGTTAACCCAGGGTAGGAATCGAACCCACGACCCTCGGACATCAGGCAAGAACCCTGACCACGGCACCACCGGGTCAAGGTATATACTCGTATATTAGACCAACCAGGCAGCCTAAGCAAACTTATTTTGCTATGATCCCCATAATAACCTTGTCGGCTCGTTTGAAGTACCACCAAAGAGACGGCCGAGCTCTCGACGTGAACTATACGGGTTGATAACGATTTCATTCATAAAATTGGGCAAAAAGTAAGCTTATAAATAATACAAAGTAATAATAACAAAAATGTCTTCCCTGAAGCAACTCGTAGATAACGTTATCTTTAAAAATAATAGAAACAAGAGCCCACGTTATGTACATGATAGATTACAAATTATAGAAGTATACAATTACGTTATTCCCAAAAAAGTGAGGACCAGGCATTAGAAGACGAATGATTGTTGCAACCTTGCCACTTTTAATTGTCGCGTCAAACAGCCCAAGTTGAACCGAATAGAGCGATTTGTCATGCCTTTTGTAGTTAGTAGACGAATGCGGGGGTCAGGGTTTATCTCGGGTGTGCGTTAGTTAATAGAGCAATGTTAGCGATATTTATTGCATTAAAGCAGTCAGTATATGCTGTTATTGCAGATAAGTGTTATGGACCCAACGAGGTTCTATTTCTTTACAATAGAGAAGCAATGCCTTTTCACTACTTGTCGGAAAGGTCTCTCTCTTTTATCGTGTTGCACAATTAACCATGCTATCCAAGGGATAGACGGCGGCGGTTGCCTGGTGTTGCACTTAGCATCACCCGTGGTCACGTGTAGATTTACACCTACGCACGTGTGCAACGCTACCTTATTACACATCTGGAATCAGACGTGCAGGTTTCCTCGCGATGTTTGCCTTCACCTTTTTAGCAATCGGTAAGTATATGTACGTAAGTTTAGAAAAACTCAGTGGTACATTGCCAGTCCGGATTTGAACCCGGGACCACTGGTTAGAAGGACCGAGTCGTTACCAGTTGAGCCTCCGAAGCCTTGTCGGAAAGGTGGAGTCAAATACTACGACGTCATCATCATATCAGCTCATGTACATCCCCACCGAGAGCCTTGGGTCTACCCTGAATTAGGGCGATCGGGCGTCGACCACGCGGGCCCAGTGCAGGTGGGTCAACTTCACACACAACCTTAATGTTTCTTGGCAAGTGTGTGCAATTTTCCGCACTGTGTTTTCCTTCACCGTAAGAGCGTCGAATAAACGTACATATGAAATCGAAATTCGAAAATACATTGGTACGGGGCAGGATTAGAACCACGACCACCCGGACAGGAGGTAGCGGCCCAAGCCGTTACTCCACCGACTAAGACGTAGCAGAGATAAATAAACTATGAAAATTGCACTATATTTCTCTCACTTATACTACAGCAACCACGTGGAGCGATGAGCGTGTTACATGATCACCTCTGGAGATATAGAAACTCATTGAGTGGACCGATAATTATAGTTAAATCAAAGTAGATCAATTGTTCTAAATTGATTTAACTATGCTTACTGGAACTCTTCTCATGAACTGGCGGGACACGTTAGGAACTGAGACATTTTGACTGGAACACCTGGCATTCTGGCAACACGTGCTGCGTGTCTTACGAAAAGAGCATTGAAATAACTTGGATTCTTTTTTTACGTTAGAAAATGTACAGCTTTTCTTAAATTACATGGGTGGGTAGGTTGGGTAATTAAACCTATAATTATTAACTCCTTACAGATTTCTATATAGTACTATAGTTAATTATAAATCATCATCATCATCATATTAGCCCATGTACGTCCCCACCGAGGGGCTCGAGAATACCCTGAATTAAGGTAAAATTGTAAATAAAGATTTTTAAAAAATGTTCAGACTAGGTACACTTCCATAATCAGACTATTGATGGACACAAATTATTACGTTGCTATTCCAAGTCGTAGTGGACAGGGAAGAACGAGACTTGTGCAACGGCGCTTGACTGACTCCTCTTCATAGGAGTAGTATGTGCCTGCTTGTCTGAGACGCATCGCCTGGTGGTTAGTGCTTGTGCAGGAGTGTATCAGATACAGTAGGTTAACAGAACTGTTTAAAGGGTTTGTGAAATATGTGTGGTGTGGGCAGCAGCACACATGAATGTAGTTTCAGTCCCCCCCCCCCCTCCTTCCCACACCCCCTTGTACCGTTCATCTATCTATGGCGGCGTCTCAGTTATAAGCTGTATAGGCTATTTAGTTAATTTTAATATACATTTGCGTAAATAATAAAATTTAAAAAAAAATACATTTGTCCGCGGCTAAGACCGCAAGGATAGAGTTTTGTGACTGTTATCACAGATTACTAAATAGTTACTTCTGTTATCGAGAGTGGAATTAAGTGCATTTTTGACCATGCATTTTTTCGGGAAAAAGGTATCCTATGTTGTTCTTTGCCTTTTACTATAGTTTTTTTTTTTCAAATTTCAGTGAAATCGGTCTAGTAGTTATTTCTGTGCAATAATAGCTATCGGAATAAAATTTTCCTACGTGTTAATCCAGTTCTTGATCTATCTACCTACCAAATTTCATCCAAATCCTTTCAGTGGTTTAGGCGTGAAAGTAGAACAAACAAATAAACATAGTACCGTATTTATAATATTAGTATGATATGATTTGGCAGGCCTCCCACGCGATGGACCGACGACCTGGTGAAGATCGCGGGATCACCATTAGGTGAGGAGCAGCCAAACACTCAAATTTCTATAAACAATTGGTAAACCCTTGACAACATCTCACCTGGTGGTAAGTTACGATGTTGCCGAAGATGGAAGCGGGCTTACCAAGATTCCCCAACGCAATGGGGAACTGGCTATCTTATCTTCATGCCGGAACACACCAATGATATCAACATTGATATTTGGCGGCAAGACTTAGATAAGATGGTGGTAGCTAGCCAGGCGGGCTTAGAAAATGCCCTACCACCAATCAAACCGAGTCTTACAATTGACCCCGCCGGGAATCGAACCCGCGACCTCCTGTGTAAAGCCAGTGAACTTTGCCTCTGAGCTACGGAGGTGGTTAACTATTTAAATATTTAAATTTTTAAAAATCACCGCAGACGTTCAGTATTTTTACATAATTATTCCATGAATCCAAAAAAATTAAAGAGTCTTAGCATGCTAAGCAAAGAAGAATGGCCCCCACGAAGGATTTGGAAACCGTTAATAGAGTAGTATTTAGAAGGACTTACGAACACGATATGCACATAATTTACGAGTATCAGACCTCGATCTTCTTGATACACGATAATGGTGTTGATTCGATGTAACACGATTTAACTTATTTGACTGGACTAAACTAAATTCTGTCTTTCTGTATCGAAAAGACAAGGATCGAATGCTTTATTTTAGTTTAGTCCTGTCAAATAAGTTAAATCGTGTTACACCGAATCAACTCCAATTTCATCTTTGCAAACAATTCTTAAAATGTATTACTGTATGTTTCTTTGGTTAAGCCTAAACGGCTTGATCGATTTTGGAGTGCGATAGATTCGTTTTGATTCCTTGAGTGACATAGGATACATTTTTTCCGATTGGCTATAAAAAAGGTGATTTTTTTTTACGCATTCGGGTTCTCAATTTTTCATTAAATTGACTAGGTCTCACTTTTCAGCTGCGCGTTGAAGGAAACATACCTCCTAGAAAGGTACAACCGGCGTCACAGTTCTTTGTCGCACTCATTAAACATAGACAACAATGTCCCAACAACCTACACTGTATGATGGCATCCCGACCGTGTCCAAGTGGCCGACCTTCAAAACCAGCACCGTCACTGTCCCACTAACTCGTCCCGGCTCTCACACGAGACCCGAAAATGGCGTGAAATCCACCCGCGACCCGCGACCCGCGACCCACGCGCCACTGCAGTCTGTGAATAGTGTCGCATTACGGCAGTGATGTATTCATCACGGTGACCGTGCCAGGTGAAAAAACTAAGTACTGGTAGACGACTCTATGTCAGGGGTTCCCAAAATTTTTAGTTTGCGGCACACTTTCGAGTTTGCTAACATTCTAGGGCGCGGCGTTGTGTTGCTGTGTCGACCCGAGCTTAGTTTTAGCACACCCCGGACACTTCATACAACGGGCGAGAAATGACAATTCAAAAATCGAATGAGGGAACAAACAAAATTGCGGCGAAATCCTATTTGTTCAAGAACCAAACGGTAACCAATCTGCATCCATCTGGGTGACTAGGGGGTGAGGTCGCAATCTAGAGAGCGGCAGGGAGTGTCCATACTGTATGTTAGTACTAATTGTATATACTTTGGTTTTAGCATGGACCGAATCACAATCCGGCGCCTCTTATACCGTCAGACATCTCATGGCTTGACCTTATTTCAAATGTACATACTTTTTAGGGTTCCGTACCACAAAGGTAAAAACGGATCCATTATAGGATCAATCGTGTGTCCGCCTGTCCGTCCGTCTGTCAAAGCCAATTTGCTCCGAAACTACGCTGGACCGATTGAGTTGGAATTCGGTACACATATGTAAGTCGGTAACCCAAAGTCGGACGTGTAAGGCAAAAAAATAAATGAAACATGGGGGCCACTTTTAGAGGTTAAGTTATAATTTTTTTTTAATGCAAACTTGTGTGACGTATCAAATTATAGGGCTTGTTGTGAATAATAATTTTATAACTTTAAGATAAATAGTTATAAAAGCACAGTATATATATTAGTACTAACGTATCCAAAGTAAACGACATACGATGGTAGCTCACAGAATCGCTAAACTGAAGTGGCAGTGGGCAGGGCATATAGCTCGTAGAACAGATGGCCGATGGGGTAGTAAAGTTCTTGAATGGCGACCGCGCACGCGAAAACGTAGCGTAGGCAGGCCTCCCTCGCGGTGGACCGACGACCTGGTAAGGATTGCGGGAAGCCGATGGATGCGAGCAGGGAAGGACCGGTCGCCGTGGAAATCCTTGGGAGAGGCCTTTGTACAGCAGTGGACGTTTTTCGGTTGATATTATGATGATGATGAAACAGTTTTAAAGTTATTTAAGAAAATAGGCGAAAATTAATTCATCCCCTCCCCCTTATCTCCGAAACTACTAGGCCTAAAATCATTTTACCTAAAGCAAAGTATGAACTGAGAGGTGTTGCTCTGTTGGTACTTAAAGTTTGAGTGCCCTGTTTGTGTGTACCCGAGTTGTACTGGGCCGGTTTTTTTTTATTTCTCGTGTCTCGCAAAGTGCCTTGCGCATCAGTCAGTAGTCGCTTGCGCCACCTCTGATCTTTCTTCATTGCGCCCCAGGGTGCCGCGGAACACGCTTTGGGAACCTCTGGTGCATGTGGATCCTAAACCTTAGGAATTTTACTAGAGCAGAACAACTCAATCATTGTGCTTTAGGAGAGCAGTTCTCGAAAGGGTTTTGGAGGTACCTACGCGAAACATTGATAACGCTCCCGGAGCCAATGCAGAGAGGCTACGGTGCCTTCTATGGGTTGTCTGCCTTTTTGTTGGCCCCTCTTACAATAACTATAGTAACCTAACCAATTTCATGTAATAAAAAACACATTTTAGACGTTTACAGAGTACGAAACGATCACGGCTGCTCTCGTCTTTGAGCTACGGTACAAAGGAAAAAACGATCATAGCGACCGTCACGCGACACACAGACGAAAAAAATTGAGACGATGTTTAAAAAAAACCTTGTGCTTAAAAATACAAAAGAATTTATTTATTTATTATTACAGACATAAATATCACCATGCTTCATCATCATAATATGATATGCGAACATATGATTGTATCCTGTCACTCAGGGGATCAAGACGATGATCAGGGATCTAAACGACACTTCGCACTCCAAAATCCATAGATCCGTTTAGGCTACAGGCTTTTACATACATCCGAAAAACATTACCCACCTTCTTTGGCCATTGGGCAAAAATTCTAAGCCCGTTTCTGTTCTTGATTGAACGCTTTATGGCTAACTTTTTGGTAAGTACCTAACTACCTGTAGAATAGAAATCAATAATTGAAATCACCTAACCGATTTAATTAAAAACCAGCCAAGTGCGAGTCGGAATCGCGCAAAGTAAGGTTTCGTAGTCTTTTCAAAAAAATAATTTACGTTTTTATACAAAAACTTGTTTTTGCAGTTGGTAATAGAAGATTATGTATGGAAAATCTATGAACTTTTTACAAATCCAACTGCACATCTTCAGTTGGTCGGCTGTTACTCCTAAACTAAGAAAGCCTACTAAGACGTAATAGATTTCCTTATAATGCACAAAAATATTGCTGAACTTGTTGAGCTGGTCCACAAAAGTCACTTGCTTGCTGTATTGGCTAAACTGTGAGGGCTTGCAATTAGTTGTAAAAAAAAATATTATATGTCCTACTATTACTTTTTTTTCAGATGTCCTGAACTAGCGGTTTAGCTAGTAGGGTCTCCCACTTGACTCTAGCATAAATTATCACTTTAAAGCATTATATTTTGCAAACGGAACCCGCAGTAGTTTTAAAATACCTATTCAACGATACCCCACACAATAGGGTACCTCAACAAAAAAAACCCTCTTTATTTTTTTATTTTTTATTATAACAGCTCATATACGTCCCCACCGAGGGGCTCGAGCCTACCCTGAATCAGGGCGATTAGGCCTTAGTCGACCACGCGGGCCCAGTGCGGGTTGGTCGACTTCACACACAACCTTCGAGTTTCTTCGCAGGCGTGTGCAGGTTTCCTCACGATGTTTTTCCTTCACCGTTAAAGCAATCGGTAATTATATGTACGTAAGTTTTTGAAAAACTCATTGGTACATTGGCCGTCCAGATTTGAACCCGGTACCTCTGGTTAGATGGACCGAGTCGTTACCGGTTGAGCCACCGACAGTTTTTTACCAACAAAAAAAACCCTCTTTACATGTTTACAATTATTTTTTCAAGACTTTATTTTATCACTCTGTCGGTGTGATGAATATGTATGCTCATGCCAAATTACAGCTTTCTAGTACTAATAGTCTCTGAACTAAGCCGCGGACAAACGGACAGACAGACAAACAAAGCGAAACTATAAGGGTTCCTTGTTGACCACGGAAGCCTAAAAATCTGACAGCATAAAAAAACATCCCTCTTTTTTGGCCTGTTGGGTTAAAATGTATTCTATGTCCAATGACACCTTGCACTTCAAAATCCATCAATCCGTTAGGCTACAGACTCAGCCAAAGAAACCGACATGCACACATACAATATACGTACATCCGAAAAAGATTACCCTCCATTGTGAGCAGTCGGATAATAAAGTAGTAATATACCTTAAATCAACAATGTACACACACATAACTGGTAATAATCTCACACCAATGTTACACATGTTACAAGTGCTATAAATAAATTTCAAAAAATACGAGGAGGTTCTATGTTCCACTGTATGTATTTTTTTATGACTAATTTTCAAAATTCTTTTTGTTCGAAAGAGTATACTTTCGAGGTGGTTCCATTATCAAAAAGTCAGGATCTGATGATGGGATACCAGGGAAATTCAGGGCAACCCTCAAATTTTATAGGCATGTTTTACGTGATTAATGTATTTTATATATGAATACACACACAGCTACTTACCTATCAAACGTTTTAGATTCGATGGCTTTGCTGGCACCAACCTTTGATTTCGTTATTGTTAGTTAATTTTGTGTATTCATATATATAAAAATATTATATCATACTTTTGAGTGAATTTATTTTTGAAGTCGGTTTTTAGGTTTTTTTAAACTTTTATTTTTCATTTTCCAACATGAGTGTATATTGTGCTGCACTCCTAGCATTTGCTAGTGGTAGGAGCCGAACGAGATGGCAACTTAAGCCAAAAGATGTCCACTGATGGACAAGGGCATCCCCCAAGGATTTCCAATTTCTTGCACGTACAAAATTAAACATGAAGTTAGGTAGCAGAAAGCCCCCAAAATCTTCATCAATACGTAAGTATTAAAGCTAGCTTCAAAATCAAACCGTACCTACTAGACACGACAATTCCACAATATCGACGTATTCATCGCGCGTACGCGGCGAGTGTGAACAATGTCCTGAACTGGTACTATGAAGACTCTTCTCATACGCGGTGCGAACCAACCAATGCAAACGTCTCTTTTTAACGCCAAGATAAAGAAAGAGACAGTAAGTGTTTCGTCAAATTTAACACAACAAACTGTACGCTATATGTACATGATCGTGATTCTTTGAGATCGCATTGGAGATATATTGACGCATTCTTACGTAGCGCTTGATCGTAGGCCGCGCCTGGCACATCCTCTGCGTATCCTGGTGTTTACACTATTTATGTTCAGAAAGCCGGAGCCATGCCCCAGCGATGGACACGCTATGATGTAGAGATAAAATTAAATGTTGATGAAGAAATAGCGCAAATCACACAAGGCGCAACTCAGTGTCGTTATCAACCACATACAATAGTTGGATCCTTTATAAAATTACGGGATCATGCAACGTACGATCGTGTTATTTGTTCCAGTACATTATTAATATTCTAATTTTTTTTAACATTGGTGGGTCGCATACTGAGCCCTCCGTGCTCAGCAAATATAGCAAGCAATCTATGAATTACTTCAATCCATTGCTCCGTTGCGAAGCCGAAGTGCGAGTGCGGAGAAATAGTTTTCCCAAGGTCCCCGGGAGCTATGTCTGGATATACTAATTAGTAAATTATGTTATTTCTTGTCCTTTCAACCATCTCAAAAAATCACAGCAATTAATTGTTCCGTTACGATGTTAAAGAAATTAACCAAAAAAAGAGTATTTTTTCAGTACCCTCAAGAACTGCATCGGACTGTGCTATTTTCACGGGATAAAAAGTAGCCTATGTCCTTCCCTGTGACACAGGCTATCTGCATGCCAAATTTCATCAAGATTGGTCAAGGTGTTAAAGTGTGAAAAGGTAACAAACAAACACATTTTCGCATTCATAATATTAGTAAGGATTTTGGCTGCACGTCTGTGATAGTAAGTGGCGATGCAGCCGAGGATGTAACCAGCAATTTCTAATATTGTCTATTCCCTCTTGCCTTTAAGATTTCAATCGGGAAACATAGACGCTGACAGGAAATTCAAATTCCTTGCCTTGGCCGTTCGCATGGTAAACGACGAAGTTAAACGCTTCGCGCGAATAGATGGAATAAATAAGCATCTCTACGCCTAGTCGTCATCACTGCTGTTAACAATTATGTTTGGCGGCAAGACTGAGATAACATTGTGGGTTTACCAATTGTGAATAAAAAATAAAAAATAAAGTTAGCCAGGCGGGCCTACAAAATACCCTCCCACCAACAAAACCAAGTCCGCCGGGAATCGAACCCGCGATCTCCTGATGTGAAGCTAATAGTCATTACCATTACGCCACGGAGGCGGTTAAATCTACGCCAAGGAGCTCAAGATGGTCGGAGAAAAATTTAAGATCCAAAAAGGTAGCAGACTCTCGGCTATTAAACCTATGTAATTGATAGGTGTTCAAATAAATTAAAAGAACATTCGACAAATTGGACCAATTGAGACGTCTAGCTTTTATTTTTCTCAATTGGCAAACTTATTGATGATTGCCTATCATTTGTATTTAATTGCTTCGCCCGTGCAGATCCCGTTTTCTGCCGCTCCTGTTCTTAGTGAATGCCTACGTCATAATTGCTATCTGTATGCCATATTTCAGGCCGATCCGTCCAGTGGTCGTGCGTTGATAGATCAGTCAGTCAGTCAGTCAGTCATGGTTTCTTTTTAACCCCCGACGCAAACAGAGGGGTGTTATAACTTTAACATGTTTACTAGTGTAGGTCTATCTGTGTGTCTATCTGCGCCATCGTAGTTCCTAAACGAATGGACCGATTTTAATGCTTTTTTTTGTTTGAAAGCTGACGTGATCGAGGTTGTTCTTAGCTATAATTTGTGAAGTATGTTCAGTCGTTTGAAGATCATCAGTATTTGGGTAACTTCCAACGGTCTGATCGATTCATTAGGTGTCCTGTTACTTTAATGATATTACAAGAATATAGTAACCTTGACCTGATGCTGTAGCATCTCCTGGAATCTGCAGGGTACCCAACTCCTCACCAACATACACCAGAGTTATCATGTTTGAGCTCATTGGAATAGTCTCAATGAATAAGTGTCAGATAGTACATGGTAATCTTGACCTGATGCTACAGTATCTCCTGGTATCTACTGGATACCCAACTCCTCACCACCTTACAGCAGAAGTATCGCGTTTGGGCTCATTAGAATAGTTTCAATGAATATGTGATATATAGATCATTTAAATTTGACCTGATGCTGCAGCATATTGGTGTAGGTCCCGTTAACTGGAGATTCTACTCATCATACTAAACAACTTTTGTTTTGGAGGGTCCAGTTTTTTTTTGAGAATTGACTATGGGTTCCTTGAGGAAAGTTGTTCAGTACGATGAGTAGAACCCCCAGTTAACGGGTCTTACACCAATTTTTTTACACCCTGTATATGCCAGTGATAGCAACCGGCATCGACGTCTTATCGTGCCATGCGAAGCACGAAAACGGTCAAGATAAATGGCACTAACAGTCAAACCTTTCCATGTAATTACCGAGCTTCAGGTGAGTTAACCTGCGTGATAGCCGCATCCACGGAAGTCACACTGAGCTAAGACCGCTCCGGCCGACGATAACGAGATGATAACTTAATAACAAGAAAAACGTACTTCTACAATATACAGGGTCGTAACAAAGGTATGCACTTATTTTTTACTGGAGCTTGTACTTATGAAACTGAACAACTTTCCCCAAGAAACCCATGGTCAATTCGCAAAAATAATTTTTGGACCTCCTATGCAAATCTATCAGCTGGCGGGCAACCTTTGTATGGAAGTCCAAAAATTTACTTGAAGTAATAAAAAAAGATTTAATTGAATACAATTTCAAAAATATTAACACTGGATGAAGACCCAGTTTTTTGCATTAATTGCAAAATTTCTCGAAAACAAATTGTTAATGTTAAATGGAACCAACACACAAAAATCGGTGACTTTAACACCTTTCATTTTAATTTATTTTTAAACTTATTTGAAAGTTAAGAAAAAAAACCTGTAAAAATCGAGAATTGGACGGTTTTGCGGTTTTGGTTTCAACGTAACAGTCGCATTGATTTGAACTTAAAATGCACAGACTTACGTTCGAAATTATTTTATCACGGATCGACCTACTCGGATTGAGTCGTCTTAAAGCCATACATAATAGACCTCCCACTCACCCCACAAAGTGTGTATTGGGCCGCGCGTCTAGTTGGCGGCGCCACGCGCGCGTGCGCGGCGTGCTCTGCTGGTAGCGCGTCTCGGCGCAGGTGCACGCTAGTAGCAGCGCTGCTACCAACACTAGTGTTGTCATCTCGGCACCATCACCCTGCAACAACACCATTTTCTGAGGGTGATCGGGTAAATCCGAGTGCCCAATTATTAGGCACTGAAATTCACTACATGTAAAATGACATTATGTACTGACATTGGAATATTATTTTTGACATTATTGTATTTTGACATTGTTATGATTGATATTTTTGACATTTCTGTTGATACTAACCTAGTTTTATAATATCTCTGTTACTAACACATTATGGATTGATTAACTGAAATAAATAATTTGAATTTGAATTTATTTTATAAGGTCATGTGTTTTATTTTCTCCTCACGCACTCTATTATTCCTTTCTATAATGTTCCTTACCGCAAACAAATGTTCTGTTCCTTGTTCATAACACGTTAAGAAACAATTTCCAGCACACTTTCCAAGTGTATTTGTGATGGGTACCGAACCTTACACACACCTATATAGTGCTCCTGTCATCGTTATTACAGACACGGAATAATAAAGTAAGGAGCTGTCTACTTTTGGAAGGTGTTGTTATGATAGTAAATATTTTTTGAAAAACCCAAAAACTTTTAGGTACAAGCTTTTAATATTACATTGTCACGTGATTTACATTTTTTTTTAAATCACAATTGGTAAACCCTTGACAACATCTCACCTGGTATGCATGCAAAATTTCAACTCCATCGGAAACCGGGAAGTTGGTCAAATTTAAATTGAAAGATTCCACCCGAACAAACATACATACATCATATCAGCCGAAGGAAGTCCACTGCTGGACATAGGCCTCCCCCAAGGATCTCCACGACGACCGGTTCTGCGCTGCCCGCATCCAGCGGCTTCCCGTTTCTCTGCGTGATCGAATCAGAAACGAGGAGATCCGTAAGAGAACCAAAGTGACCGACATAGCTCTCAGAATTGCTAAACTTAAGTGGCAGTGGGCGGGGCACATTGCTCGTAGAACAGATGGCCGTTGGGGCAGTAAAGTTCTTGAGTGGCGACCACGCACCGGAAACATACATACATTGCAAGTTAAATAAAAGCTTAAAAATTGTACCTATATGTGCGTTTTTGATGGGGATCGATTGTCTCACATAAAGGTCTTTCATTCCCTAACTAAATGTTTCCTAGTAGAAATCGCTTAAAGCGATAAGGCCTCCTTTGCACTCTATGTGGATTACAAATAATTAGTCCTATATTGTTTTTTGGCGTGCAATAAAGTATATTTACTTACTTACTTATTTAAAAGAGTTCAAAAAACTATAAAGTAAAAAGCCGGCCAATTGCGAGTCGGATTCGCGCACCGAGGGTTCCATACCACAACACGTCTCCACACGAGTATAATATTAATGACTGTTCATTTTAAACAAAAGACATCAACGCAAGCGAAAGGAAAATGCTATTTTTTATTCATCCGGGTACGACTCTCGCTTGGCCGGGTTGTATTATTTGTTGTTTTATGTAATATAACCACACCAACTTTCACGCTAATACGTATTGCCTTTTTCACGATACAGCAATTCCAATAAAAAAAAATTAAACCCGACTACGGAAAAGTATGAAAACAAGACAAAACTATGCCTTTTTTGTCATTTAGTTCGGACTTCTTAGCGCGAGTACGAATCACACTTGGATGATTTTTATTGTTTTTGTTTTACTGCAGCATTAGTACTATAATTACACCAAGTTTCATGCTTGTATGTATTACCGTTTTTACGATAGAGCTAAATCAAAAATAATTCTAAAGACCTATGAAAAAACACGTTTTTAGTACGGCGACCCCCCTTATTTTTTCACTTCAGTATTTGTTGTTACAGAGGCAACAGAGAAATATACATGCTGTGAAAATTTCAACTGTCTACCTATTACGGTTCATGAAATACAGCCCGCTGACAGACGGACAGACAGTGGAGGCTTAGTAATAGTACTCGTACGTTAGTACTAAGATATATACTGTGGTATTAGGGTCCCGTTGGTCACCCGTTGCACCCCGTTGGGTGTAATGGTATTAGGGTCCCGTTGGTCACCCGTTGCACCCCGTTGGGTGTAATGGTATTAGGGTCCCGTTGGTCACCCGTTGCACCCCGTTGGGTGTAAGGAACTTTAAAAATGTTTGTAATACCTAGGCGTGACGTCATAGTATTAAAGCACCATTTGAGTACTCTTTTTGTGATTTTGATCAATTAAAAACTGTAGACTTGACAGAAAATAACGAGTGAGGGGGAGTGAGCGTGATCGAATCAGAAACGAGGAGATCCGTAAGAGAACCAAAGTAACCGACATAGCTCTCAGAATTGCTAAACTGGCAGTGGGCGGGGCACATAGCTCGTAGAACAGATGGCCGTTAGGGTAGTAAAGTTCTCGAATGGCGACCGCGCACGGGAAACCGTAGCGTAGGCAGGCCTTTCAGTCGGTGTACCGATGGCCTGGTGAAGGTCGCAGGAAGCCGGTGGATGCGGGCAGCGCAGAACCGGTCGTCGTAGAAATCCTAGGGGGAGGCCTATGTCCAGCAGTGGACGTCTTCGACTGATACCATGAGGGGTTTTTTTAAACTATCAGTAGGAGAGCAACTTAGTGATCAACAGTTCATAATTTTTTTTTGCTGCTATCATCATCCCCACGGCAGGTACCTTTGTTCAAACGCCAAATTAGGATGCTGTATCTAAGTGTAAGAGTTTAAATATGTGAGGAAAATAAATACTAAAAGCAAAGTTTAATACTGAAGTAAACATTTCCATATAATCTTTCGCATTTTGTATTAAACGGAATAATCTTCATAAACATTGAGATTATTTATAGATTGAATCAGAATGTTCATGGAAGGAAGACGAAACTCGAGATTGCAATATCACGTTAAAATGCATGTTTGTTTGTAATTCATCGAGGTCACGCTAAAACGATTAAAATTTAACCCAGTTTTGTGTTGCTCGCTCCGAGATAATACAGATTGCCTACTGCATTGATAAGTGCCGGGACGCCTGCGCAGATTCTTTGAATCCGAGCGAATCTGACTGTCAATGCTAAACATACTAAGATAAATAAAGAATAGGCCATTTGATAATACCAATAATAAATTTTACAATATTATTCAATTTATTATTATGCCTTTGTCCAGCAGTGGACGATTTTCGGCTCGGATGATGATGATGATTCAATAAAACCCTCAAAAAATACTTATTTGATACTTGATTCCATTTCAAAATATATTAAGAAAGAAGTCAACTGCTGCACAACGACCGGTCCTGAGCTGCCTGCATCCAGCTGCATTCCGGACTTACACAAAGTCGTCAGTCCACCGAATGTGAGCCCTGCCTACGCTACGACTTCCAGTGCGCGGCCGCCACACGACAACTTCACTACCCCAACGGCCATCTGTTCTATGAGCTTATGTGCCCTGCCCATGGATTTTGTATGTAAATTTATATGGAACCACACGGGAAGCACTAACTTTAAAAAAAAAGCATAAAAGTCGGTTCACCCAGTCAAAAGTTCTGAGGTAACACACATTAAAAAAAACATACAGACGAATTGAGAACCTCCTCCTTTTTGGAAGGCGCTTGATGACGGAGAAAACAAAATCACGGCGAAATCCTTTACGTTCGAGAACCAAACTATAACCAATGTGTATCAATCTGGGTGACGAGGGGGTGAAGTCGGAATTTAGAGAGCGGCAGGGAGTGTCCATACTGTACGTTAGTACAAATATATAATATATACTTTGACGATACATTGTATTTTTTTACAAACAAAAGACATCAATACGCGAGCGAATAAACACAGCGAGTAAGAACTCACACTTCGCCGGTTTTTTTTGTTTTATTTTAAGATTAGTTAACTGCAAGTTTCACACTTGTAGGTATGTATTACCGATAGAGAAAAAACAAAAGTCGATTCCTAATAAGCTGAATAGAGCCTGCACCTTCGCAACAATCACGGCCATAACTGGGAAACAATGTCCTATCGAATACCATGATCACCTTTTTTGCCTGACGATCCAAAGGCCAAAACAATAAAAGCTGTAGAGCATGAGAATAGTGGTGGATGCGGGGGTGAGGTTACGCCGAGGGGGGGAGTAATCTGTGCCGAAATGATAACGCGTGCACGGGCCGCCGACCCTTCATGCTGCACTATACCTACATAATTGAACAAATATCGCACAGCTTCCCAGCTGTACATATTTCGTCTTGAGAACTATATTAATTAATGTAGGTAATGACTAATGACCCATAGAGTTCTGCTGGAGACGTGCTTTTACCTGCATTTTTTTTATTCACAGTTGGAAAGCCCTTGGCATCATCTCACCTGATGGTAAGTGACGAATTGCAGCAACTGACAGAAAAGTTTGCCCTCTGGCCATATCTATACGCTAGAATGTAAGGGATTAGTTTGAGTCGGCGGAGAAAATCATTTTATTACACTAAGATATCTTTCTCTTATCGTGTGGCACAGTTAAGCATGCTATCCCAATATGGGAAAGACAGCAGTTGCGTAATAGTAAGATATAAATTTTGTAATTAACTGCAGCAATTTTCACGTGGTCTTTGTGCAGAACAAGATCTTATGATCTTGTACATAGAGCAGTTCAGAACTGACGCACAGACGGTCATATTAACTATGTCTATGGCACGCATGAGAGGTTGGTATGCATGAACTGGGATACAATAATGGTACCAGCATCGCCTGAGGTCTGAGTACGCAATTTATAAACACCCGAGACGCCAAGTGCATATGTAAAGGAGAAATGGTAAAAGAACCTCGATTTACATGGGTAGATTACAATTTTTGAACATTTAACAATACATATAGGTTAGATCACCCATCGTCAGATCAGCTCATATACGTCCCCACCGAGGGGCTGGAGCCTACCCTGAATTAGGGCGATCGGGCCTTAGTCGACCACGCGGGCCCAGTGCGGGTTGATCGAGTTCACACACAACCTTCGAGTTTCTTCGCAAGCATATGCAGGTTTCCTCACGATGTTTTCCTTCACCGTATAAGGGCGTCGGATAAATGTACATATAAAATTGAAATTCGATAACACATTGGTACGTGGCAGGATCGAACCACGACCTCCCGGACAGGAGGTAGCGGCCCTTGCCATTACGCCACCGACGCTGTATAGGCATAGGTTAGATACCTCATTTTATTTTAAGAGAGATTTTAAGACCTACCAAACATAAGAAGGAGAATAAAATATTTTTAGTGCACCGCTTCCGGCGGGTACGCCTAGCATTACCCGTGTTCGTTGGGTACATTATCCAGCCGGTGTTGGGTACTTAGGTGTACATAAGTAAATCCCGATTTTAAACTGGTATTTGTAATTGGTATTCCTAAGGAACTTGGGTAATGATAGGTATACCCGGGTAAACCGAGGGCTACACCTATAGCTTTATCCGGGTATAGCTAGCATCTATACTTCGGCACTTTGTCCGTAACACCAACATCCATACACATTATGATGAAAAGATAGAAAGAGAAAACATGACGCAAAACAGTAAATTTTTGTCACTTTAAATACCAAGAACATGAAAAAGGAGGGATTGGAATAAGTCTAGTATATAAATAATCCACTGTTAAGGGACGGCATTCACCTAAAACTGAACTGAACTGAATTAGATAGTAATAATCGCTAGATAAACAGAAGAAGGGTAACGTAATTATGGAAAAACGCGGTTAAGAGAAATTCAAGTTAAATGACCGAATAGCAATTTGCTAACTGTACTGTACAGTAGCTAATATTGTACTGCATTTTTTTGTTCATGTCATACTTCATTTCTTTGGCTAGCGATAGGTACCAATTTAATTTAGAACTACAAAAGTTGGCTATTATTTTTTCACGAAACAGATTAAACAGTAAGGGTTGTCGACGAATTCAAATTCTCCAAACAAAACAATAACTATCTGTCTGCCAACAAAATATATAATATCTCCCCCGGACCAAACCTGCTCCTGCCACCTCCCTGGAACACCTGATTCTGATAGTAATAGTAATGTTTACTCAACATATTTATTCGGTAGGGATTGAAGTGGCCGGCCCGGCCGATCAAACCAATGATCAAAACGCGTGACTCATGACGCCTACGCGCGCTCACGCTCCTTCCTCGCGGACGCATCACGCACGGCGCGCGCGGCTATCTGCCGTTTGTACTGATTTCACGATCTAGTTGTCACAGACACTTTGACCCGGGAACCACAGCTATAGGTAGCATAAGGTTATACGTACTAAGAAGTTAACTGGAAGGCTCCCAGAAAACCGCCTTCACCACGCAGTGGCTATGGCCACTGGCTTTACATTGAGAGACCTAGAGATCTCCAAGGGAATAGGGGATTTCCATAGGACCTGGATTGGTTGGTGGGAGAGCATTTGACCGCCTGGCAAGCTACCACCATCTTATCGAAGTCTTGTCACCAAACATTAATATTTACAAGCATTGACGTGTGTCCACATTAAATATACGATAATTATTGCGTTGGGATTCTTGGTAAACACATTTTCACCTAGATCATGATTGTCTCTTACCATTAAGCGAGATGATGCCACGGGCTTCTCAATAATGGAAAAAAGGTGTTACCTTATGGCTTTGGTTTAACTGTTTACCAAATTAAATAAAAATCGCAAACCAAAAAAATGTATTTTTAACCCAAAAAAGGTAAATGTCTACCAAAATTTGACACCCTATTTTATACTAAAACGCATACATTTATTTAATTTTACATTAGCCAATTAAAGCACATGAGACCCAAAATAAGCTAAGTTTGCCCACATTTTGAATAGCATTTAATTATTCAATAGACTGTCAAATATTAACATAAGGGTACATACCTATTTTAAAGTTTGTCGATTTTAGAACTCCCCGTTCCACACTCTTCCTACAGTGTTGAGTGTACTTCTGTGTTCTCATGTCAAACCTAACACTACGACTGTGCGGGGAGGCGAGCTAAGCTCGCCTCCCCGCACAGTCTCCGAACCTAACGCATCCGAGTCGGGGTGCTCCGAAAGTCCGAGCTCGCTTCGCTCGCTCCCGCTTCCATTTAGAACTCCCCGTACCACACCCTTCCTACAGGTGTACTGTTTACTAATTTTGGCTTTCGATTACATTTTAAAGTTCGAGCATAACTTTATCAAATAAACGCACTTTTTTAATTGCGTTGCGGATATACTTTTTTACGCATTCGTTTTTTGGTACACTATTAATTTTTTGGTATACCTTGTCGTTTTAAGGTAAACGTGTTTAGGTATTAAAAACTGATTTTGGTATACAATATATTTGTACTGTTACCTTATTTACTTGTCCATTACAAACAGCGGCTCTCTACTGTAAAGCTAGACCACTTCCAATAACAACTGTAGGAACGGTTTGTTCCTACTCTTCGAGAGCAAAGAGAGATATCTCCGTCAGGCGAGGTGGTATGCCTGGGGTTACGAAGTAACTAGTATCTCGTCTGTGCTTGGGGTCCGGCCATGGACCAATCGTTGATAATTGGTATCTGTATATACAATCAGTGCTGAAGAGGTATTAATTGTTTTAAAGAAGTCTCCTGCAACATGTAATATTTTTTACAATGAGATACTGCAATAAACTTTTTTCATTTTTTTTTCAATAGCGCGTTCTAGATGTCGTATTTAATTTGTCCTCTCGTCGCTTGTGTTAAGGTTCAGTGGCGGGTTACTGCAGTTGCCGCCACACAACCATTTTATTTATTTATCAAAGTAAGCGTTTATCTTGTGCTCGAGGACACAACTTACATTGTTCATTTTTTATAAGGCATTTCAATTTAAAAAATCGAAATCATAACGTTATTATAGTGTAAAAAGTTATTTAATAACACTTAAAGGAAAAAGGTGTTACCTTACGTTTATTTGTCTATTACCAACAGCGGCTCTCTTAAACAATAAATCTATAAAGCTAGACCACTTCCAATAGCAACTATTTTAGTAAACAAAATATTATGCGTTTATCTTGCGCTCGAGACTACAACTGGCATTGTTCAGTTTTTATATTATAATGCAAGAATATTTTTTTTTAATTGGAGATATAACGAATTTGTACTGTAAAAAAATATTTAACATGGTCTTTAATTTCATTAAAAAAAATCGAAAACCTAAAAACTTATAGGTACAAGCCTTTAATATTGCATTGTCAAAAAATATTGCATATGCATGCAAAATTTTAGCTCAATCGGAAACCGGGAAGTGGGTCAAATTTAACTTGCGAGATTTCATACAAGATACCGGAACAGGTGAAACTAAATAAAAGCTAGTAAAAATACCTTAATTTTTTAACAACGCCAATTGGACAAGAGATGGAATCAGAGATGGACCACAACTTACGAATGACACCACTAACGCCTTGAAAAATAAACAAAATTCTTCAATTGTTGATAATGTTACGAATAGAGATCCTAATGAGCTTTCTCTGGTCTCATGGATTGACCTACTTCGATGGTAGAATACAGATACCGTTGGGTAAACATCTGCAACGAAGAGAATGAGAACAGGAAAGCGATCCTCACCTAATGCCTTAAGTTATTGGAGATAATAATGTTGATTTAAACAACCAACGTGTTGTAGGAGGATGCAGTGATTATTATTTTTTAAACCGGATTAGTGAGACTCGAGGTCACACAAACAGGGTTCCGCACTAAAATGTTAACTACCAACAGAACAAGACCTTTCAGTACATACTTTGCTAAAGGTAAATAGGATTTGTGTTGCATTTCTTATCAATGACGAGTGCGAAAGACTTAAACCTCAAACCAAGAAATTGTAGTTTAAAGCTTGACGCAATAATAATTACTGCAAACGACACTTCAATATAAACTAAAATGCTCTATGGCATGCAATTGGTTTGTTAGCTGTTAACAAAACGAGTCATAAACGCATAGGGGACGCAAGCGTGTCAGACGAAAGCAATGGCGCGCGTGCTCACTTCAATTTTGTTTAATGCATGCCATACGTTATTGTCATAGCAAGCGATGATATGAGTACCTAGTAATTTAATCAAAGGTTACAGAAAATAACCAAAGTGAAGAAACCACCGGTACCACACTTGAGATGTAGGAGCCAGCTTCTCTGGCGTCCCGAGCGGGGATCGAATCGCCAGCAGCAAAAGCCGCGGGAGGTGAGCGTGCCTACAGCTCTGGTACCTACCTGGAGGGTAGGTAGTAGTCTATTCCACGAGGTACTCGCCTTCAGAGTACCAGGACAAGCGTCTTGGCGGCAATACCTAGGTCCTTGCCAATGACTTCTATATTACTGGCGTAGTCCTTGCCTTCGCCTTATGGTGTTGGAAGGAATAGCGGCCCTCGCTGTATGCCCAAAGGGTCGGTAAGTGGGGACGCTATATCATAAACCTGGTAAGTTTAGCGTATTTGGTAGATTGTACGAGAGGGCATGTATGTACTGAAAATACGAGTATAACTAAAATGAAAACATTGCGAGAAACAATTAAATTGTGTAGGAAAGATTTGTATATTTGTATTTGTGTGTGTGTATGTTTGTTATGAATAAACTCAAAAACTACTGAACCGATTTTAAAAATTATTTCACCATTAGAATGCTACATTATCGCTGAGTAGCATAGGCTATATTTATTACTAGAAAAAATAAGGGATCCTTGATAAAACTTCAGTAACGTGAACCAAGGTGTAAAAAAATTTGCTTAAAAATTTCTTTCATCGCATACGCTACGGAAACTATTGATGATAGAACAACAAAATGTTCTACAATATTAGAGATCACATCAATACCTACAAAAAACTTCACGATACTATATGTCCAACTATTGTATTTATTTCACTATAGCCACTTTTTACATTTTAAAAGTTAATAAAAAACTGACCAAAATAGTCAATGGTAACCGTACCTTAGTATTAACCCATATCCAAATAAATCATTTCAGATTCAAAAATGTTTCGATACCTATAGATAAACTTTTGAATTAAATTAAATCGGACATTCCATTCAGAAGATAATATCAAGAATTTATGAAAATAAACACCGCCACCGCGCAATGACCACTGTGGCCCCAAGCAATGCAGCCATAGCGTAGTAATAATAATATTATAAAGAGGATAGATTTGTTAGTTTGCATTGAACAGGCTCCGAAATTACTGGACCGATTTCAAAAATTCTTTCACTGTTGGGATGCTACACTATCCGCGGTTGCTATAGGCTATATAATATTTTCAAATAGGGATCCTTTCTAAAACTGTAATCCAAGGTGTGAAAAAATTACCTAAAAAAATACTGCATTATCAACAAAAAGTAGTGTAGTGTAGTGTGAAGTGTGTAGTGTGAAGGGTTTAGGGAGTAGGGTTTAGGGTGAAGGGTTTAGGGTGAAGGGTGAAAGGTGTAGGGTGAAGGGTGTAAGGTGTAAGGTGTAAGGTGTAGTGTATAGTGTGTAGTGTATTGAAGTGTAGTATAGTGCAGAGTATTGCAGTGTAGTGCAGTGGAGCGCAGTGGAGTGCAGTTGAGTATAGTGTAGTGTATTGCATTGTAGTGTAGTATAAGGCGGTACGAAGTTCGCCGAGACAGCTAGTGACTAATAATTTGAAGTATATTTTTTTGAAAATATACAACAATTTTTGGTTATGATGAGTGAGTAATGTTAATATTTTTTATACTTTCATTGTAGTTTTTTAGTTGAAACGAAAAACCATTGGAAAAAGTGTGGTTATTTTCTTTACTCTTTACGCGTAAAGAAAATGACAGAGACAACTGTTCCAAAAAGCCGGGTCGTTCCTTTCCCTCTAATATGCTTGATGGGAGCGATGGCTGACTCTCGCATTATACTCGTGACCGGGTGCTGTCCGTGTGAACTGGCCTACTCTTGTTAAAGGTATCAATAACATTCAATGATTTTTTGTATAACTTTTCGTGTCATATTGTTTTCATGTTCTAATGACATAATCTGGTTTATTTCAAGTATTGAATTTTGACATTATTAACAAATGACTATTTATTTCTTGATTTTTCACAAATGAAATTATGTTATTATTATTTTATGACTATCAGAAAGAGTGCAATTTGCACCTATCCTACTAATATTATAAATGTGAAAGTTTGTATGTATGGATGTATGTTTGTTACTCTTTCACGCTGTAACCATTGGACGGATTGGGATGAAACTTGGCACACATATAGGTAAGGTCCTGTAAAAGGACATAGGCTACTTTTTACCCCTGGAAAACGTCTTATTCTCACAGGAACATCGAAAACAACGCGGGCGTAGCCGCGGGCTGACGGCTAGTAATATAATAAAACTGTAATGGGGGTGTCTGTACATGATTTTTTTTGGAAAAATAACTGCGGTGGACATTACTAACGATATAGAGACTAAAACAACAACTTTTGGAATTTTCGTCTGTCTGTCTGTATGTTCAAGCATCACGCAAAAACAACCAGGCCGATTTTAATGAAATTTTGTATGGTGGTTCCTTATAGCTCGGGTTAACATATAGGATACTTTTTATTTCGGAAAATTCAAGAGCTCCCGTGGGAAAAATAAAAACCTCCAAGCGGACGAAGTCGGGGCACAGCTGCAAGTACAAAATAAGGACATAAATTAATCCGCCACTCATAAATTATCGAAGGAGATGAAACCTAGAAGCAACAAACGGCAATCGCGCATCAAGTTGAGTTGAAGTGAAGGAGTTACAGGAAGACAAAGTGTGTTCTTGACAATGCTCGAAGCTCTTTTTCACGAAACGTGTGAGCGCCAATGTAGGTGATTTTTTTTCTTTTTTAACCGACTTAGAAAAAGGACGAGGTTTACAATTCGACTGTATGTTTTGTGTTTTATGCGATATCTTTGTAGATTGTGAACCGATTCTCATGATTCTTGTTTCATTTTGCTACCGAAATCGTCCCATAAATATTTTTTTTATCAAAATCGGTGTGGAGTACATACTTAATTAGAAAATTATCAAAAACCTAAAATAATAATGCAAAATTGAACTAAGTTATTGCAATGGAAGTCGGCTTTTAGGGTTGCGTACCCAAAGGGTAAAAACGGGACCCTATTACTAAGACTTCGCTGTCCGTCCGTCTGTCACCAGGCTGTATTTCATGAACCGTGATAGCTAGACAGTTGAAATTTTCACAGGTGATGTATTATTTCTGTTGCTGCTATAACAACAAACACAAAAAATTTGAAAAAGTGAAAGTATCCATACAAAAAACGTGTTTTTTTTTTAAACGTAAAGAAACTAACGCCATCTAGTATGATGGTACGAAACCCTATGTGTGCGGTTCTGACTCGCACTTGGCCGGTTTTTTAAACGTGTCTTGTGTTTTCATCTTATTGTATAGTAGTTTTTGTGATGATATTAAGTGTGTGAACATATAGTGACAAATAAACGCTTTATCTATCTATCTAAATCAAGTCTCGCTCGACCTGACCACCACATTTTTTTAAATCATAGTCATGATGATGATTGAATTTTTGACGTGAAACGTTTAATAAAATCACATAATATCACATTCCAAGTCGAAAACGCACACAGTATACAGGGTGTAAAAAAATTGGCGTAGGACCCGTTAACTGGGGGTTCTACTCATCATACTGAACAACTTACCCCAAGGAACCCATAGTCAATTCTCAAAAAAAATTTGGACCCTCCATACTAAAATGCACAAAATTGGTCGATCAGTTGATCGATTTGTATGAAGAGTAAAAAATTTTTTTAAGACGTCGAAAGTAGTCGTTACACGTTAAACCAACGGCAGTGTGCTCCGAATCAGCCCCACCCGATTTTTATTCTTCCATTTTTTTTCTAAGCTTAGACAAGGTAAAAGATAGATAATAACGAAATGGATTTAGAACAATATAAACTGTACAGCCACGTGGTGCATACTTTCTCGCGAAGCCTTCCCTGTCTGTCGTACTCAGGCTACACAAATCACACTAATATTATAAAGGTGAAAGTTTGTGAGTGTGTATGTTTGTTACTTCTTCACACAATAACTACTGAACGGATCTGGCTGAAATTTGGTAGGTAGACAGATTAGGACCTGGATTAACACACAGGCTACTTTCTTTCACGCTCGCGAGCCGCTTGCGGCTCGCGCACTGCGCACCCTCGAAAAGTCATAGAAACGTAGTCCACGCGGGTGAAGCCGCGGGAAACAGCTAGTAAACAATAATTACTAGCAGAAAAGAATAAAGGTACCCATATCTCAGACTTGATGAAAAATTTATAAAAAATTCAGTTTGTATGGGAAGTACCTTATTCATATTTTTCCTAGAATAATGAACTACTCACTCATTGTAGCAGGCCTTATAATGTCCTAGTCATTCACAAAGTTTCATTAATATCGATAGATTTTTGAGAAAAGTCACGGACAACTTGAATTTTGTATGGAAGGTACATATACTCAAATCGATTCGATTCGGAGTCGATTTTTCTTGGAATAACGAACTACCGCGTGTTGAAGGCAATTTAAAGTTATAGTAGTTTCATGTAAATCATTAGAACCACTATGGAGTAAAAAAAAATAATCAAATAAAATATTATTTTTTAAGAAAACGATATTTAAATAATATTTCCCTAACCCAAATTATATCCAAATCTGACGCCAACTCACACAAATACATTATTTATCATATAGTTTTTGGACTCTACCAGTGTAACACAACCGATCCCCATCAAAATCTCAAGTTCGATTAGTTTTGCCATCACAATACTTCCTTACTCCTTCGGCGCGCTATCTACCGCTGCGCTGACTAGCCCTTCTCTATACGAATAGATATGAACCTCCTAGAACTTCCAACTGTTGTTACATCAAAAAACGTTTATAATTAATGCCCCTATTAGCGACCTTCATTAATTAACATTCCAAATCATTTACGGTCCAGAGCAGGAACAAATCAATAGGCAATAAGTAACAGATAGCCCCGAATTCATTATTAGTGGCGTGGTTTACTTTTTTATTTATATTAATTATTTTATGGGAATAATTTATAGCTCACTCGTTTGTATGTGGATCGGGTTACTGTTGAAATAAATTTGAAAATTTTAGTGTATTAATCATCAGTTTTTATAATATTTTAAAGTCTCTAGCAATGGAAATATACTATTATATGTTATTAGTTGAACTACAGTACTTATTGTTCTAATAACAAAAACACATTTCTTGTCAGGTATTCAAGATTTGAGGATTTTATTTCACAATTTATTGTACACAGAAATAGAGACAAACAAACATTAAACTACTTAGATAAGAAGATTCAAAAGGTACATCTTATTTCTATAAGAAATTTCTTCCAGCAGACCTTTGAAAGGAAAAGTTACAAAAGAATAGCAGAAGACGTGTACATAACAAAGACAACATATTTGAATTTATTAACTTATTCCTGAATACCTAGCAAACAAAATTTGTTTTATTATGCCAGATATCCTAACAAATCAAGAAAAAACAAGTAAAAAAGGTCCCCCCCACACGCAACAAACATTTTTTACAAAGATTTTTGTTTTTGTTCTATTGCAAAAACTGAAACACATACAAGCGTCAAACTGCGTGTGACTATAGTATAATAAAGAAAAACAGCAAGTATTAAAAAACCGGCCAAGTATGGGTCGTACTTGCATGCGCTAAGGTTCCCTGTGTGTCGATGTCTTTTGATTTAAATGAATAGGTATCATTGTTGTAGGTACTCGTTGAGGTTTTGATTTCCTTGTCTAGAGGGGTGATGGTACGGAACCCTCGGTGCGCGAGTCTGACACTATAATGGTGCCTAGTTTGACTACGAAACCCTAAAAAGGATTTAAAGCAAATTCATTTAGTGTAATACAATATTAAAACTTGTCCACAAAGTCAGACAGCGAACACAACAAACTTGTCCAACTTGTCCACAAAGTCAGACAGCGAACACAACAAACTTGTCCACAAGTGAAATATAGCGAACTTAACAAACTTTTCCACGAAGACAGGGTACATAACAGCTTCCCTACAAGTTAAAGACACCGAATTTAACAAACTTGTCGGTACTTGATCCAAATGTAAACAAAATCTCTTTTTAAGTAGCGAATGTTCTCTATTTACTGTTCCTTATTTACCGCTTTTAAGCAGTTGCTTCCAAGATCCATCACTTCCCATCTTAATTACATCAACAACCAAATAACGTCATACCTACCATATCGATACATCAAACAGTAACGCACAAGTCAACGAACTTGACCGTCTGAATGCAGACACTGCGGCGCCCGCGCCGATGCGTTTCAACTTATGATCACCCGACATTGTGTGATTGATCGATGAATCGGAGATTAGACGATGTTACATCTTGATTCCCGATCTTACAAACTTGTTTATGTGTTATGGCCTGTCGGTTTAACGGCTGAGCAGATGCATCAGCTCATTTAGGTAACTACAACGAGGAAAATCTTTTTACAATTGGTAAGCCCTTGGCATTATCTCAACTGATAATAAGTGACGATGATGCCGAAGAGGAAAGGATTCCCAACGCAAAGGGGAATTTGGCTACCTTATCTTCAAGCCGGAACACATCAATGTTAACGACATTCCCGCTCAAATTCCGATAAAAAATATCTATACCTATTCTCAGACCTACCGAATATACACAGAAAATTTCATGAAAATCTGTTCAGCCGTTTCGGAGGAGTATGGCCACTAACACTGTGATACGAGAATTTTATATATATAAAGATTACACACTTCAAAAAAGGAGGTTATTATTTCGGCTCGTAAGTATGTAATATTGTTGGTATTACACAATATTCGTGCATGTTAGTCCACGTGGGGTTCTAAACAGGTGTGCTAAATTTCATGTATATGTTTGTCAGCGTATTTCTCAGAAACTAGAAATCGAAATGCAAAAATTCCTTTTTTTTATCCACAATTGAAAAGCCCTGGACCTAATGTTAAGTGACGATGATGCCAAAGATGGAAGCGGGCTTATCAATATTCCCCAATGCGAATGGGGAACTGGCTATCTTATCTTCATGCCGGAACACATCAACGTTGATTTTTGGCGGCAAGACTTAGATAAGTAGGTGGGAGCTAGCCAGGCGGGCTTAGAAAATGCCCTACCACCGACCAAACCGAGTCTTACAAAGTTAGACCCCCACCGGGAATCGAACGCGCGACCTTGAAGTGTGAAGCGAATGAACTAGCCATTTCGCCACGAAGGCGGTTTTTTTATTGAATTAAGTATTTTTCGACTTAGGCAACAGCGAAAGTTTCATTAAAATCAGTTCAGTAGGTAGTTTTCAAGATATGGACTGTTGTACCAAAACACGTAGTAGGTTTCAAGATATGGACTGTTGTATGTGTACCAATTACTACAAAAACACGTAGTCGGTTTTAAGATATGGACTGTTGTATGTGTACCAATCACTACAAAAACACGTAGTCGGTTTTAAGATATGGACTGTCCTATGTGTACCAATCACTACAAAAACACGTAGTTGGTTTTAAGATATCGACTTTTGTAGGTGTACCAATCACTACAAAAACACGTAGTCGGTTTTAAGATATGGATTGTTGTATGTGTACCAATCACTATAAAAATGCGTAGACGGTTTTAAGATATGGACTGTTATGGGTGTACCAATCACTACAAAAACACGTAGTCTATTTTAAGATATGGTGTATGTGTACCAATCACTACAAAAACACGTAGTCGGTTTTAAGATATGGTGTATGTGTACCAATCACTACAAAAACACGTAGTCGGTTTTAAGATATGGACTGTTGTATGTGTACCAACCAATCACTACAAAAACACGTAGTCGGTTTTAAGATATCGACTTTTGTAGGTGTACCAATCACTACAAAAACACGTAGTCGGTTTTAGGATATGGATTATTGTATGTGTACCAATCACTATAAAAATACGTAGACGGTTTTAAGATATGGACTGTTATAGGTGTACCAATCACTACAAAAACACGTAGTCTGTTTTAAGATATGGTGTATGTGTACCAATCACTACAAAAACACGTAGTCGGTTTTAAGATATGGACTGTTGTATGTGTACCAATCACTACAAACACACGTAGTCGGTTTTATGATATGGACTTGTAGATGTGTACCAATCACTACAACACGAGGTCGGTTTTAAGCTGCAAATTTGTAATTGAAGTCGATCATTTTTAGCGTTGTCATTTATCATTTGTACGCAAACGAAGCGGTCATAGCTCAGTGCAATTTTCGCGGTCGCGTCGTTCATGCAGTTTAAGTAACCATAAGCACGATACTTGGATGGGGTTGACTGTTATAATTTCGCCGTTTGCGTGCTTCTCTTGGCAGTCGTTGGTGCCAGTTGCTACAAGCACTAGATCACACTCTGTACACTTCATACAACGGGCCAGAAATGACATTTCAGAAAAGGAATGACGGTACAAACAAAATGTCGGCGAAACCCTATACGTTCGACAACCAAGCTGTAACCAATCTGTATCAATCTGGGTGACGAGGGGGTGAGGTCGCAATCTAGAGAGCGGCAGGTAGTGTCCATACTGTATGTTACTACTAATATATACTTTGACTAGATGGTAGTATGAAGGCAGTGTACTTATAGGCGGCTTGAAAACTTGTGACAGTAGGGTCTGCCACCAGCCCTACGACCTCGACCAATCCGAATATGGGCCCCGTATGTGTAGTAACCCTAATTTGGAAAGAGACCCGTGCCCCGGCAGCGAGGACCAGCACAGAAAAGTTACCGAGGTGCCAAGATATAATGGATGGTGGATTTCGATAGGTACATAAAGTGGAGTAACTGGGCGACCAAGCGATGCTCGGAGTCTCCTGGCCTGGAAAAACCGGATTTTCAGAATAAACAACTTGAAATTAAACCCATAACATGAAAATAACTCAAAATAAACAAAAAAATCAGGCTTCTAGCAAAGTACATATATTAGTACTACCATACAGTATGGACAGTCCCTGCCGCTCTCTAGATTACGACCCCACCCCCTCGTAACCCAGATTGATGCAGATTGGTTACAGTTTGGTTGTCGAACGTATAGTACTTCGCCGCCATTTTGTTTGTTCCGTCATTCCTTTTTTGCAATGTCATTTCTGGCCCGTTGTATGAAGTGTATGGGGCATGCTTCTAGTGAGGTTTTAAACTCAGGGTATTCGGTTTGTGAGCTAGACTCAGTTACCGCTCATTTAGGAACGCTTTAGAAAGATCTAAATTGATTTTTCCCCCTAAAACCCCCGTATACTAATTATCAAGCAAATCTTTAGAGCCGTTTCCGAGAAACCAATTACATATTACGAGAAAATATAATAATTAAAGTAATAAAATTAACAAATAATTATAATATTCAGGGAAAAGTCACAAACGGTCATCTGGCTGGCCCCAAACTAGGATTCTCTGTACAGGAACCAGAGACTGATATACATACTTCACATATGTACATAAGTATGTTTAAATACATACACATATAGATATCTAAAACCCATAGACACATAGCAAACAAACCTGTAACAGGAATGATTGCCCTGAATGGGGATCAACCCAAGACCCTCGGTCCAGTAGCAGCGCTGATGTCGCTACATCAGCGCTGCTACTAGACCAACGCGTCAGTCAAGACGTGTATAGTGTGACCGAACCAACTTCTGTCTTCATTCTCCATAGAATGTGCTTAAGTCCTAGCTATACTGATCGTTAACGCTACAAGATGCATACAATACCTAAGTAAAATCATCTTTCAAAGGGCTCATGGCCCACTCGATAAATAACAAGCCATATTTATTGTTGTGTCTACTTAACAATGAGCACGATTAAGGAAACCGCAAGGATGCTTACAAAGCAACCTAAGTTGCCTCTTGCATGGTTCACTGACCTTCTAGTTATTAGCCTCAATAATACAACAAGACAAATCCACAAATGTCCCACAAAATTGCACAAACCTTCCACTACACAAAACAGTTACCACGCAAGTGTTCACTGAAGTTATTCAAACATATTTGGAATACGTCGAAAAACACGCAGTTGCAAGATTATTAGTGTCCTCGTTAAGATGCAAAAGAACTTCTTTGCGTGGATAGACGAGACATCAATCAAGATGATTGATACTAAAGCGCGAGCGCCAGCCTAGCTTGCCTATGCCGCCGGGACTGACTCCTAGCTTACACTATTATACAACTGTCAGGGCGGTATTCAGATACAACTAACTTGAAGGTTTAGCGTAATTTCTCCTCTGCACCGCATACCCATATGTTGGCTGACTTGTTTGCACTCGGCACCACTGCGCTAGACTATTTATCGTAAGTATACGCTTCCTTACTCTCTGGCTAATAAGCAATTTGTAAGTACAATAAAACCCTACAATAAATACTAGTACATCTATTTCATTGGTCACGTTTTCCAAGAATCCTTTAATGTTTGGATGTAATATAAATTTTATTGAACAATTTGACTATGCTTCTTGTAAATAATGTTCGTGTATAATGACTTTATCCATAGTAAGACGGAAAGTCAAAACCTAGATTGTATGTACTTTATTACTTTTTTTAGATGTCCTTAAATAGTGATTTAGCTGGTGGGGGAGAAGGGGCGGGGGACATTTGACTATAACAGAAATTTGCGCTTAATTTTATTAACAAACCGATCACTGAATCGAAAAATGGTTTTAGCAAACCCTCAGTAGTTTTAGAAGACCTATTAAAGATTCCCCACATAATAGGGTACGTCAACGAAAAAAAATTCACTCCCTCTTTACAAGTGGGGGAGGTACCCTACATACTTATTTTCATTTTATTTTACTATTTTACACATGCCAAATTACAGATTTCTAGTTCTAATAGTCTCTGTGCTGAGCAGTGGACAGACAGACTGACAGACAGACATGGCGAAACTATAAGGGTTCCTTGATGACTAGGGAACTCCAAAAACAAATATTGAACAAGTGATTTTGAAAAAATTAAAATAACTTCAAATTACTTCGAGCCACAGCGCCAAAAACATACGTCAGATTACCTCGTAAAAGTGTCTCGGTCCTAAAATACACAGCCCCTAGGAAATGGTAACGAGATCCAGCCCTGTCAGCTATGGCACGGTAAATATAATGGACATCGACCCCGAAACAGCTATTATTAGGTTAGGCATTGCAACACTAATCGTATGTGACCAGGCGAATTCATTTAAGGACCTCATTTGTGTACAGCTTCTCTGAAGGCAGTAACGATTTGTGGAAATGCGATTCAATGTAAAAACAAAGAAAGAAACTTCAGAAATAAGTTTTGCGATGACTGATTATAAAAAGCTTGTATTTCTGTCAAAATAAGCTAAAGCATAGACGACAGAAATAAACCAAGCTTATCTAAGCTCCTGCAGATAACTGCTTGGCTTACGTCACCGCAAATTTTGCTATCAATTTTATGTTAAAAATAATCATCACTTAGTTTAAAAAACTAAAAAACACGATTTTAGTAAACACGTTAAGTAGTTATCTTGGATGTCCGCCATGTTGGATTTATGTCACGTTACTATTTTCGTATTCCTGACAGCAAACCCTTTCATTTGATACCCATATCATGGGGGTGCATTTCAAATAGCCTGTCCGCGGTCTTGGACATCCGCCATATTGGATTTAAGTCACGTGACTATTTTCGTATTCCTGACAGCAAACCCTTTCATTTGATACCCATATCATGGGGGTGGATTTCAAACAGCCAGTCCGCCATCTTGGGGAGGCCGCCATATTGGATTTGTAATGACGTTTCTTAGCTAGTCATGTATTGTCATCAGAACTCAGAGCGTGTGCAAAATTCCATCCTAATCGCAGACCGGCAAGTGGGTCAAATTAAGATTCCAAGATTTTCTTACATAGTTACAAGTGAAGCTAATAAAAGCGTGTTAAAAATTGATAAACTGAAAATTTCATAAACTAGAACTTTACTTGATTCGAAACAGGTGAAAGTGTTTTTTTTTGTGGAATTCCTAATTGTTCACAAGGTTTTATCAAAATCTTTCGAGCCATTTTTATGAAAAAGTAACATAAACACTGGGTTTGTATGAGAGGTAACTTACTCCGTTTTTTTTCTTGAAATAATGAACTACGGCATATGGCAAGCCATAATATTGCAGATGGCGAGATCACGTCGGGGTCACCACTGTAGGAAAGGGAGATATCTCCGCCAGGCTAGGTGGTAAACCTGGGTTCCGGCCGTGGACCAATCGTTGATGATTGGTACTTGTATTTACACTCAATGCTGAAGAAATACGACATCTAGAACGCGCTATTAACAATAGCACGTTCTAGATGTCGTATTTCTTTTGTCCTCTCGTCGCTTGTGTCAAAGTATATATATTAGTACTAACATACAGTATGGACACTCCCTGCCGCTCTCTAGATTATCTCACCCCCTCGTCACCCAGATTGATATAGATTGGTTACAGTTTGGTTGTCGAACGTATAGGATTTCGCTGCCATTTTGTTTGTTCCGTCATTCCATTTTTGAAATGTCATTTCTGGCCCGTTGTATGAAGTGTTCAGGGTGTGCTTGTGTTAAGGTTCAGTGGCGGTATACTGCAGTTGCCGCCACAATATAAAGTCATAGTAACACTTGCTTTAGTGGCCTCGTTCGCGTGGGAATCGTTTTTATACTGTTTTTGAGGATGATTGGTGCGCGAGCTGCAAGCAGCTCGAAAAATGTGCACAAGAAAACCTTCTTAGGTCCTATAAAAATAAAAACAGTTATATGCGTGGGTATTCAGGCCATTATGGCACTGAAATCCCATAAAATTAATTCCAAGTTGACCCTTGAGCGTGCAACTGCCCTCAACAAGCTAGGAAGAGAAAACAAGGTCACATTTTACTAGGTGCCAGGGCACAGCGGCAATAAGGCGGATGAAATAGCGGATTTTTGCAAGAAACGGAGCAGGGACACCCTGAACCAATACTGAGGGTGTCGCATTGCACGAGAAAAACAATGCTGAAGGAATGGGCAAATGAACAGAGTAAGACACTCTTGCAAGCGCTCCAGGCCAAATCATTCAAAAATGCACATTTCTGGCTTCTCACGGGAACGTCCAGAGCACTGCGACTGCAAAAGCCTGGACTTCGAGCTCTCGTCAGAACTCTGAGTGGCCACCGTAAGCTTAACAAACAAATGTAGCCTGCAATCTCGAACGAATGCGCCAAGAGTCGCTCCCTGGGTGGACCAATGCAATGGTAGCACAACTGTTGACCTTAAGAAAGTTATATAAAGTTATATATAAGTTATATAACAGGGGCAGTGATTACCATAGATCTTCTAGGTTGCGGAACCCTCTTACCCAAATAATAATTACCCGAAAAACATTACCCTCCTTTTTAGACAGTCGGGTAAAATTTCCCAATTTGATATCCTACAAGATGGGGTGCACACAAATTATCTTTTCATGCCCCTTGTACTTGTATAGGAGGAACCCCTATTTTTTGACATAATCACTATTTTTACTTTTGCACAAAGAAGGAGTAAAAGAAGCTCATGTAATCGTCTGAAAACTGACTTCGAGATTTTCACAAAAATCCACTCTATATCACTATGAGACACTAAAAATGTGATCTATAAAAAAAATGTGTGTGTATGTGTTGTCCATATCCTCAATTGTGGGTGCATGGTTGTCCATATCCTCAAATGTGGGTGTATGTGTTGTCCATACCCTCAATTGTGGGTGTATATGTTGTCTATATCCTCAATTGCTGAGAACGGACCTTAGAGTATACATAAGCTAAGCTTTAGCTTATGTATTCTCTAAGGAACGGACCGATTTTCATGAAACTTAGTTTCAAAATCATTTTCCAGAGGTACCTTTTTATGTTTTTTGTTTTTACAAATATAAAGGGTAGGTACATTACATATTTACCATACAAGAAAATTCAAAATATTTTTCCTCAAAAATGGCACCTTAAATATTAATTTGCCTAACCGTATGTACATATAAATCTAGGGAAACTGTAAAAATTTTAACTGCAATACAAAAAAATGACAAAAACGGCACTAAAATCTAAAAAACTTACTACCATCAATAATATGCTATTATAAGGGATCTGCTTTGGCACTTTGCCTCCGGATCCCAAAATATGTGGCGTGGTAATAATCTTTGGTAAACAGTAGTACGGATTCCGATTGCGTACAAAATGTATTGATTACCTACCCGTAATCAATGTTGGAGCTAAAAGGATTTGTGAACGTGTGACTGGATTACTTTGAAGGCTGCATCAGCACGTGTGTGACGAAGTCATACTTTTTAGTTTATTCTCAATTCGTTTTTGTATCATCTTCTTTTAATTTGTTTTTGCTATGTTTTTTTTAGGCTTTTCCATTTTTAATTTGTTCCTTTTTTAATATTTTTTTTATGTTTTTGCGCTTTATTATTCGGGGCTCCATTTTGATCTTACGAGTACCTTTTCATCTTTTTACTATCTGTATTTTTGTAAGAAAAATGTGTTATTATATATTTCGGGACATTGCCAGGAAGATCGTGAAAAGGCCAGGCATATCACCGCGGGGCTCCAAAAAATGTTAAAATCATATATTGTCAATCTTAATCATAAGCTGATGATAGGTCCTTAAGAAGAGATGCGAAGAATACCTTAAAGTTTTTTTTTGAAAAGAACTAGAGGTCAGAAATTAATACGATCAGACGAAAATTACAAAGAAAATTTAATAAAAATTTTGTGGACGTCTACAAGTAAAAGATGCGGGCATTAACATTGTAATATTAGAGCTATATTTCATGACTAATGTAAACTTATTAATTATTATGAGGGTAATGAACCCCTCCATTAGGGCAATAAACTATAATTTGTAAGCAAGTGAAATCAACTTTAATTATGTTATGTTAAACGATTTCATTTCAGTTTCTCATAGTGTTTCTGTATTATTGTCTTCATGAATTCGCATTCGAAGTTTGTCTGACTCTCGCGTTATACTCGTGACCGGGTGATGTCCGTGTGAACTGGCCTACTCTTGTCAAAGGCATTAATGACATATTCAAATTTTAACTTCTCGTGTCATATTGTTTTCTTGTCCTCATTGCATTATTTGTTTTATATCATTGATACTATATTGTTTATTTTTTAGAAACGACATTATGTGTATGTAAAATTACTATTTTATCGCCATCAGAAAGAGTGTAATATGCACATATTTTGAATAAACATTTTGAATTTTTAATAAATTGTATAGCAGAACTACACATACTTTCGCGTTTTCTTGAATACGCCAAAACCATTAAAACTGATGTTACATTACTTTAAGAGGTAAGAGCCATATAAGGAAACGATATTTAATGCATAAAATAATCAAATTAAAAAATTACGATTTTATGAGGGCCGAATTTTCACAGAATAACTAATACTGACAAGTTCAAAACAGCTCACGAACAACAAGGCACCGGGTGATGATGGAATTTCAAAGCAGGTGGAACACCGGAACTAAAAGCTCTTTAGAAGTTGTTCAATTCGATCTTACTCCAAGGGACAAACGCCTGCTGTATGGTACAGAAGTGTGGTGCAGCTCTTCTTCAAAAACTTATACCGACAAACTATACACCTCTTACTTGTGAGCCATGTCTACGAACTGTTTTCGAGAGTAACTACGAATAGACTCGCTCGCAGGTTTGACGACTTCCATCCCCCCGAACAAGCCGGCTTACCATAGACCATACACAAACCTACTCTGCGGAAGATTATACTCGTACAGGAGACCGAGGAATGCAATAAGTCACTATGCTTGGCATTTGTGGACTACAAGAAAGCGCGGTCGAGACCTGGGCCGTATTACAGTCTCTACAGTGGTGCCGAATCGACTATCGAAATGTTAACTGTTTATATGAAAACTGTTTATATGGTGGCATCTCGGTTCACCTCTAGGACCAGTATTCGAAACCTTTCCGGCTGCAACGAGGAGTGAGATAGGAAGATGTTATATCACCAAAACTGTACACCATCATCCCTGGAAGATGTATTGAAGCTTGTGGACTGGGGTGAACTCGGCATCAACATCACCCACCTTTAATTCGCTGACGATATAGTGGTCATGGCTGATACCCTGAAAAACTAAAGTATAATCCTCGATGGCCTCAGTAGTGCCTCTAACAAACATGGAAAACATGAAAGCACCATCAGGTGAGATGATGCCAAGGGCTACCAATTGTGAATAAAAAAATAATAAAAAAAAAAAGCAGTGCCCCAGCCGGGTGTCATATACAATATATATATAAACAGGTACACTTAAGATTTTCTGTACCCTGTATATGACAGCAATAAACTATTAAGTATTGAAAACAATGAAAAATTTCCTTGTCACTCCTCTCTGAAGGTTGAAAACTCTGCACTCGAAGTTGTTGGCGAATATGTATACCTGGGACAAACTGTAAAGTGAGGTAGGTCAAACATCAAGAAAGAGATCAATTGTCAAATCCAACTCAGGTGAGCAGTGTTCGGGAAGCTTTGTAATATCTTCACGTCTCAAGACCAGTGTGCGTTGCCAGTATTAACACATGGAATTGAGACACGGCCGCTTACCATAGGCCTCATAATAAGTCTCAAGGTCACCCAACCCAAAGGGCGAAGAAATCGACTGATATGATGATGATGAACCAAAAATGTAAATATGTAAAACTCACGAACAATAATAATACATGTTACATGTTTTTTCGTTTATACATAAGTAAATAGAATATATTTTGTATAGTTTTTTAATTTTTTAGAGGACTATACTGTATTTACTCCCTTGCTGCGGTTGATCGAAATTAAAAAGCCTTTCTATGGTTTCTAAGAAAGAAAAAAAAATCTACTGCAAGATTTAAAGCAAACAAACACACAGGTATGCGGAATTAAAATTAAATAAAACCTTTCAAAAGTCTAAGGAATCTAGAGTAAATTACTGCTCATTTTCAAACTTTATTTTTGATAAATTGTTTAAATTTCAATACAATTTGCCCTCGAAACACTATTATTTCATATTTACGTGCGGAAATATGTATTTGCTCAGCCGATGGCAGAACTCCGCAAGTAGGTAACCTAAGCAGACTACTTTTGCAAGCCTCTGTTTGCTGACAAATCTGCGATTACAAGTTTTAAACTCTGATAAGAACATTTCGCTGTGATTCTAAACCTTCTGATGATAGATACCACATAGTACCTTTGATACATACGTAAAAATTAGGGATGCATCGATACGCCTTTATGCCGATTCGAAAGCGATTCCGATACTCTTAAAAAAAATTCTGCGATACCAATACCAAAACTCTTAGTGAGTTTTCTTTTTTAGGGTTCCGTATTACAACAAGGAACCCTTATAGTTTCGTCATCCGCGGCCTAGCTCCTAGATTACTAATAATAATAATAGCTTCTAAAAGCTAAGAGCTGAAATTTGGCAAAGATATATATAATAATAACGCGGAGAGAACATAAAAAAAATTTGAATTAGAATTATCTCCCACTACAAATAGTCTGCTGGCCGACTTTATGGAGAAGGAGGGCCTCTTTATGATGAACTCCTTCTTCAAAAAGCCTAAACAGCGAAAGTGGACATGGTTGCATCCCAATGGCGTAACGAAGAACGAGATCGACTTCATCTTGTCGACGAGAAGGCAAATATTCAATGATGTCTCTGTGATCAACTCAGTCAAAACAGGGAGCGATCACCGAATGGTAAGAGGCACATTGAATCTAAAGACCAAGCTAGAAAGATGTCGACTGATGAAGTCCACACTCCGACCAGCGCCCATCCAGCTCCAAAACCCTGAAAACTTTCAGCTCGAGTTACACAATCGCTTCGAATGCCTAGGAGACTGCGAGAATGTGGACGATTATAACGACAGGTTCGTGGAAATTGTCCAAACGGTCGGGTCTAAGATTTTCAAAACTCGCCGTTCAAACAGAACCAAAAAAATCTCTGACTTCACCAGCAACCTCATGGAAGAAAGACGCAGATTGGTTTTGCAGTCCTCTGAAGACGCTACTCAGTATCGGCAACTAAACAGGCAGATCTCTAAGTCTCTAACTCGCGATTTGCGCCACTATAATACAAATTGTATTGAAGAGGCGATTGAGAACAACAAAGGCTCAAAAGTGTTCGCAAGAGATCTGTCTGTTGGTCAAAGCCAACTGACCAAGCTGAAGACTGAGGACGGCAGGATCATATCGTCTAAGACTGAGTTGCTGGAAGAAGTTGAGAAGTTCTACGGACAATTGTACACGACCACACGTCTGCCTGTCAGCGATCTGGCTAAAGACCCAAGAGCTAGACTTACCCGACACTATACCGAAGATATCCCGGACGTCAGCCTGTACGAGATTAGAATGGCTCTTAAACAGCTTAAAAACAATAAGGCACCGGGCGATGATGGAATTACGGCTGAACTTCTGAAAGCAGGTGGAACACCGGTACTTAAAGCTCTTCAGAAATTATTTAATTCCGTTATACTTGAGGGACAAACGCCTAAGGCATGGCACAGAAGCACAGTATATATATTAGTACTTACGTACAGTATGGACACTCCCTGCCGCTCTCTAAATTCGACCTCACCCCCCCGTCACTCAGATTGGATGTAGATTGGGTACCAAACGTAAAGGACGAGCTACGCAAGCGCGATAAACGTCACTTATATTCACTTTGCGCGCCGCTGTGATTTCGTACACCGGAATAAAAAGCAACTAGTTACCGAACGTAAAGGACGAACTACGCATGCGCGATTAACGTCACTTATATTTACTTTGCGCGCCGCTTACCGCTCGACGCCAATAGGCGGCCGCGGCGCTGAGATGCCTCGTATCATGATTGGCTGACCACCAATATTATACGACCAAATCTAAGAACAATCAGTTCCTATGAATCTTCATACTAGCTGTATCTTTTTTTTTTAGAAATGTAGTTCCTTTATGTTTTTCATATGTCAGATATCAGTTTGTTATTGTGGCTTGTGAGATATTTTGTTCGTTTTATTTATTGTTTGTAATAATTTGATTAGATGCTGTGAAAGTATGAGTTGTATAGAAATAACTAGTGGTGTAATATTATAAAATGTGATCTCGGAATTATAGATTGAGATTGACTATTATTGTAGGTTGCTAAATGAGATTGTTTCACGGACAAAAGCTCCTGTGTTTGAAGAACAAATGAACAATGTTATCCATGTAAGTTACTTAATCATGTAAGATAACTGTTGATTGTTGCTTGCAGCATAGTATATATATCTTGCAGTGTGCATGCAGTAAATAATGCATAAATAACATTTCGTGACCAATACCGCCGGTGTGATTCAACCCTACCTGCATTCTTGCCTATAGATACGTCAGTTATAATTATGTATATCATTTCTCGCTCGTTTGTATGGAGAGTCCGGGGTGTGACAGAAGTGTGGTCGTGCTTTTCTTCAAAAAGGGCGACAATACCCTGCTGAAGAACTACAGACCCATCTCACTTCTGAGCCACGTCTACAAACTGTTTTCGAGGGTCATTACGAATCGTCTCGCACGCAGGTTTGACGACTTCCAGCCTCCCGAACAAGCCGGTTTCCGAAAAGGATTTAGTACCATAGACCACATACATACGCTGCGGCAGATTATACAGAAGACCGAAGAGTACAATCAGCCACTATGCTTGGCGTTCGTGGACTATGAGAAAGCCTTCGATTCGGTCGAAACTTGGGCTGTGTTACAGTCTCTCCAGAGGTGCCAAATTGACTATCGATATATCGAAGTGCTGAAGTGTTTGTATGAAAACGCCACCATGTCGGTTCGCCTCCAGGATCAAAACTCGAAACCTATTCAGCTGCAGCGAGGGGTGAGACAGGGAGACGTTATATCTCCGAAACTGTTCACCGCCGCCCTGGAAGATGTTTTTAAACTTTTGGACTGGGGTGGACTGGGCATCAATATCAACGGCGAGTACATCACCCACCTTCGATTCGCTGACGATATCGTGGTCTTGGCTGAGACTATGGACGACTTAGGCACAATGCTCGATGGCCTCAGTAGAGCCTCCCAACAAGTGGGTCTTAGAATGAACATGGACAAGACGAAAATTATGTCAAACGTCCGTGTCATACCTACTCCTCTGAAGGTTGGAGGCTCTACACTCGAAGTTGTTACCGAATATGTATACCTGGGACAAACAGTCCAGTTGGGTTGGTCCAACTTCGAGAAAGAGATCAATCGTCGAATCCAACTCGGCTGGGCAGCGTTCGGGAAGCTTCGCAATATCTTTACGTCCCAGATACCGCAGTGTCTTAAGACCAAGGTCTTCGACCAATGTGTGTTGCCAGTGATGACGTACGGAACTGAGACATGGTCGCTTACTATGGGCCTCATAAGAAAGCTCAAGGTCACCCAAAGGGCAATGGAGCGTGCTATGCTCGGAATTTCTCTGCGTGATCGAATCAGAAACGAGGAGATCCGTAAGAGAACCAAAGTAACCGACATAGCTCTCAGAATTGCTAAACTTAAGTGGCAGTGGGCGGGGCACATTGCTCGTAGAACAGATGGCCGTTGGGGCAGTAAAGTTCTCGAGTGGCGACCACGCACCGGAAAGCGTAGTGTAGGCAGGCCTCCCACTCGGTGGACCGATGACCTGGTGAAGGTCGCGGGAAGCCGCTGGATGCGGGCAGCGCAGAACCGGTCGTCGTGGAGATCCTTGGGGGAGGCCTATGTCCAGCAGTGGACTTCCTTCGGCTGATATGATGATGATGATGATGATGACAAATAAAGTGGGGATGTTTCTGTTCTCGTCAAACCCAGTCTTGTGCGGTATCGTTGGTTAGACCATTTTATAATTTAGGGTTCCGTTTTCGAAAAAATAGGCTTGAAAGTGCTAAATTTTGTTGAAGTCGAGTGTTCCCACCACCTAACAACTAAACCGCTATATTTGGAAATTTGAAAAAATCATGAAAGTAGACTTTATAATGAATTAAAACGAAAATCTATCACGACTAAGTAAGTAATTTTTAAAATTGATGCCACGGGGCACGTTTTCTTTACAATACATACATATTGCTTGGGAACTATCAAATTTCGAAATTCCTAAATTATAGTAAAGCACTTCTGTGGTTTGAAATTGAAATAATTTTGCTACTTATTTTATTTCATTCAACCGACTAGTTATAAAAATACTCATATGCAAACTAGATCATTGCGATAAGTAATTTTGTATTTTATTTCGCATGGAAAGTCAAAAAAAATCCAACAAGACTATAGTTCTATCCAATTTTTATTCGGGTTTTGTACCTCAAAAGGAAAAAGTAACCCTTATAGGATCACTTCGCTGTCCGTCTGTCTGTCTGTTAAGACCCTTTTTTCTCAGGAACGCGTAAAGGTATCAAGTAGAAACTAATAACAAATAGTTAGGTCTACGGTCCCTTGAAGCAGTAAAAACGCCAAACTTATAATCATGGCGCCTTATGCTACATTTTTAACACTCGCGAGTAAATCAAAACCGATTCCCATTGACCTAAAATTGTGAATTTTGTCAAAAAGGAAAAAATCGCCAGCACAGGTAAAGGAGAAAATAGGAAAATTGTTAATTTTTACTTTTACCACATTAAAAATAATAATAACCGTGTCGTATATCGGTGTATGGGAGTACATTTTTTCAACCATAACGTTATGTTAATACTTCAATCCGTCTATTTTTTTTGTAAATACACAACATAAAATACTGCCGCGTAAATTTAAAACGCAGTACGTAAAAATATCATTTTTTTAATACATGTTTGGAATTGCCACGACGAGACCTATGAGTCAAAGGTCCTTTTTAGGGTTCCGTGCCTCAAAAGGAAAAAAACGGAACCCTTATAGGATCACTTTGTTGTCCATCCATCCGTCTGTTTGTCAAAACCCTTTATCTCGGGAACGCGTGGAGGTATCAAGTTGAAATTAAAACCATATACAGTCCCTCTAAGCTTTGAAATAATCAAACTTATAAGTTTGATTATTTCAAAGCTTAGAGGGACATTACATTACATTAATGGCTTTACGGAACCCTTGGTGGGCGAGTCCGACTCGCACTTGTCCGGTTTTATTTTCTAAATGGGCTAGAGGCAGTAGATCTGACAAGACAAAACGTGGTTCATCACTTTAACGGAATACACTTGGTAGTCATAAATGCAATTAGCATAAATACCAGGGCATGATGACATTTGAAAACTTTTGAAAAAGTTTAAGCAAAACACATAGTTTATATAACTTCACCAATACCTACAAGAATCACAAAATACTGATAATTCGAGAAGGTTTATCATGTAGCATTTTAAGACGCCTACTATAACTCCAATCGAAGACTTCATAAAACATTACCCCTCTTTTTCACGGGATCAAGACTAATCTAACGACATCTCGCACTACAAAATTTATCAACCCGTTAGGCTACAGGCTCAGCCAAAGAAACAGACGTGCATACATACATAATACACATAATACGCCGGGAAAAAAGTTTCTTCGTTTGATTTTGTAACTATAAATTTGTAATCCAATCTCCTTGCTTGTATTATTTGTACCTGTCTGGTTATAATAAAATTAAATAACAGAAATTTCGAAATTTTAAACAAAAAATAAAATTTCCGCCATTTCAAAATTGTTTTTTTTCTTTTATGAAAATGAGTGTAAGTAATGAGAAATTCGCCACATTTTGAAATTTTATGTAAAAAAGGTAAAAATGCAACACAGGCCGCGAATAAAGTGCTGTTTATGGACCTAATGCAGTGTAAATCAGTAGCACAAACTTGGTTCGAGCGTTTTCAGTATGGAAATCTTAACGTTCAAGATGCAGTTCGTTTTGTTCGCCCTGTTTGAATCTTCTTACAAAATACGAAGAAAATTTTTCCCCGACCTAATATTACATATACAGGTGTAAAAAAATTGGTGTAGGTCCCGTTAACTGGGGGTTCTACTCATCATACTGAACAACTTTCCCCAAGGAACCCATAGTCAATTCTCAAAAAAAATATTGGACCCTCCATACTAAAAATATGCACAAAATCAGCTGATCGATTTGTTTGAAGAGTAAAAATTTTTTTTGCGATTTCAGCAAACTCTTAGAACAAAAGTTGTTCATTATCATGAGTAGAAGCCCCAGTTAACGGGACCTTCATCACTTTTGTTACACCCTGTATACATCCGAAAAACATCACACTCCCTTTTCGGCAGTCGGGTAATAACGATGTATCAGGTCAGGAGGTACTAGGAGAGCAGATATCTTAACAGGTTTCCAGAAGACGCCCTAAGTGGTTCTTTGATGCGCTGAAAGCTGAAACACGTCAGACACACACTTCCGCCTTCTGGCATCAAAGGGTTCTTTATGCGCCCCACCGCGCGATTTGCGCTCGATACGATAGCCTATGCGCTTATACGCACCACAATGCAAATAATCGTATTTGTGATGTGATGTTATTCAAATAGACAGTTCCTTACAGAAACCAGATCAGATCGGCGCAGTTGTTTTGCAGTAACACTTGTCAAATCATCGGGTTACTGCTATTTGAATTAGAACGAAGCATTTTTTTTATTCACAATTGGTAAGCGTCGGTGGCTCAACCGGTAACGACTCGGTCCTTCTAACCAGAGGTACCGGGTTCAAATCTGGACGGCCAATGTACCAATGAGTTTTTCAAAACTTACGTACATATACTTACCGATTGCTTTAACGGTGAAGGAAAACATCGTGAGGAAACCTGCACAAGCCTGCGACGAAACTGGAAGGTTATGTGTGAAGTCGATCAACCCGCACTGGGCCCGCGCGTGGTCGACTAAGGCCTGATCGCCCTAATTCAGGTTGGCTCGAGCCCCTCGGTGGGGACGTATATGAGCTGATATGATGATAAGCCCTTGGCATCATTCATGTGATGGTAACTGATGAAGATGTCAAAGATGGAAGCGGGCATACTAAGATTCCCCAACGCAATAGGGAACTAGCAGCTAAAGCTTATAGTCGTATCTTATGTTAGAGCCAGAACACATCAATGTTGTTAGCATTGATGTTTGGCGGCGGCAAAACTTAGATAAGATGGTGGTAGCTAGCGAGGCAGGCTTAGAAAATGCTCTTCCACCAACCAAACCAAATTATACAAAGTTACACTCCTCCGGGGATCGAACCCACGTCCTCCTAATGTGAAGCCAATGGACTTAACCACAACGCCACGGCGGTGGTTATTATTAACTTAAGTTATCTAAACTATGAGTTGTGACTATTTTGTTCAGTAAGCAAAGTGTAAACGAGTAAATGGCTTGAGTTGTACATAATATTATACAAGTGGAATACACGAACCTCCTGTAGAGAAAGTGCCAAAAGCATTGAAAACAGCCAATTGTATTTAAAGAAAACATTACTTTATTTAAAAAATAGGTGACCTGCATTAAAAAAAATTCAAACGTCCATGTTTTTTTTTTCCCGAGATGATTTTCTTTTCAATCGCGACTTTATTTTAATAAAAAAATAAAAACTGTACGGCAGTCCGCACTAAAGTTTTTCGATTTTTTTTTTATATGCAACAATTGATTTGATGAATTCATGTTGCATAACCAAATATATACTTATTCGTAATACATGACAATTCAATAGCTCGATTTGTGAGTAAATCGCAAGTTTCAATTTCATTTGTAGCAGAACTATACAAACACGATTTTTCCCAGACCAATGGGTATAACTAAGTAATAAAACAAATCTGAAAGTTTCATCAAAATCGTTAGAGCCGTTTTTGAGAGAGAGAAAAAAACAGCTTTTGTTGTACCCTTCGGATTGTCAGTACTAAGTATTTTTTGATAAGCCCTCGATGAAATAATTTAAAACGGTAAAGTTCTAAATTTGGTCTCAATCGGTTTAAGGATTTAGCCTCCGGAGCCAAGCGGGACGGATGGACGCACGGATGGACGGACGGAACTGAGATATTCGTTTTTTTTAATACCATTTTTTATTATTTAAAATTTGAGTACTTTTGTTTACATCTCACCTGATGGTAAGGGACGAGGTAGTCAAGGATGGTACACGCAAACTCGAATAATGCCTATTCACTGTCTCCTTTCGGTATGTGTTATTGATATAGAACATATTTTCATAAAAATTTGAAAAACTTTTTTTTTCGCGATAACAATACTTCATCTACCATGCGGTACGTACGTAGAACTGCATTGAGAGTTTCGGAAACCCGTTTATAATGGGGAATCGATCCGGAAAAACGTAACAAAAAACCTAACCACTCCGGGAGTGCCGACAGAAGTGAAACAGTTTTATAAGTTTTGAACCTGCAGTGTTCCTGGTAAGGTGTCGGTAACATAACGGTGTCTCGAGTTCAATGGTTTTTTTTACATCTCAAAAATGCCCAACGCGCCTGAAGAAGTTTTCACTTCAAAAACTTTATTTTTGTAAAAGGATCAGTCACGGGCTTCAATATCTCATATGTCAATACACATGTGTCATAACATAAAAAAACGACCACCATTAAATCTGATAATAACATTCGCATTTTGCCAGTTCGATTGTTGGCTAAGCCAAACCATTTTTCGGGAATCTTTGAATGCAGTTTTAGTTATTTTATAAAATAAAAGATGTTTTCTAGTATTAAAATTTGTTATCTTTAAAATGTAGGGTACTTTGCCTCCAGGTGAGATTATTTTATTCCAACCTGTATATTCATGATATCATCTTAAGGTGAAACGCAGATACAACTATAGTAATTGCAGTACAGCCACGCTGTGCATACTTTCTCACGAAGCCTTCACCGTCTGCCGTACAAATACACATACACAAATCAACAACAATAATTATTACGCTGACTTAGCAGCAAAGAATACTCGTAAATGTATACCAGACTTGATGAAAAATTAACAAATAATTTGTGTTGTAAGTGAGCTCATTCAGATTCTTTTGTGGAATAAGGAACTACGCTGTGTAGCAGGCCTTTTTAATTCCCAGTTTTCTGTAAAATCGATAAAACCATTTTTGAGAAAAAAGAACCAAACAACCTGGGTTTGTATAGAGGTACCTTATTGCGATTGTTTCTAGAATAACGAACTACAGCGTGTGGTAGGTTATAACAATTTATTGTGACATACAGAGATGCGTCCAAATCTTTAGCCAATAGGTTCCGTAGCCAAACTAGGAACCCTTACAGTTTCGCCATGCCCATCTGTCTATCCTTCGGTATGTCACAGCCGTTTTTCTTAACACAACAGGTCTCCTAGTACAAAAAAATCTACAATTACTATAACGCCATATCAGGTAGCACATATTTCTAACAGAAGCAAAGGCTCTACTACTACACAAAAGTGTCAGTCACTTAGAAGTAACGATTACGTCCCCTAACAGGAGCTTCAGGCTTCGAATTCGGGGACGGACCATGCGCCATAGAGTTTTTAAACTTACAATTAATTGCTTTAGCGGTGAAGGAAAATATCGTGAGGAATCCTGCACATATGAATTACAGATGTGTATGAAGGTCACGTTACACACGTCCGTAGGTGTAAAAACCTAAATGGCCTGCCTACACGTGACCAACGTGTGATTCTAAGTGTAACACAAGCTGTCTATCCCTTGGATGGCACCGTTAATGGTGTTAATGGAGAGATTACCACTTTTAAACATTAACTGAACTAATTAACTGGCTCTAGCTTACTACCTCATTAGTGCGTATTCACAAAATCGTTTCCCATGTAAACCTAAAATTACTACATCTTGAGTACATCTTGAAAATGGATGGGCCAATTCTAATGAAACTTTATACACATAAGCAAGTCACGAAATTCTGGATTTTGGATAGATTCTTTTAAAAAAAATGACACTTAATAATGGTGATTTAAGGTTTTCATAGTAATCTTGAAATTCGCTTCATCATCATCATATCAGCCGAAAAACGTCCACTGCTGGACAAAGGCCTCCCCCAAGGATTTCCAATTGTTTATATTTATTTAAATAAAGCATTTCGAAAATGTAATCTATCCATAAACTAGAATTTCGTGACTTGCTTAGTTGTATAAAGATTCATTAGAATCGGCCTATCCATTTTCAAGAAGTAGTCATTTTAGGTTCATATGGGAAACGATTTTGTAAATAAATTTTTAAGCTTGTAGCTCTAGCTTGCTACCTCACTACCAAAGGTAATTCTAATATACTTAACTAAACTTTGTCTTTGAAGCCTATTAGGTTGTCAACAACAATATTACTAGTCGTTCTGTCAACTTAACGACACCCATAACAGAGCTTGACAACGGCGAGTCAAAGTCGGTTCAGTCTGAAATTGATCGTCTCGCAAAATGTCATGCAGATGCAGCCCGTCTACGTTCTGCTTCGAATTGTATAGGTATCTAAGGGAAAGTTTTTCAGTAGCATGTGCTGAATCTACTATTTGCCGCTCTTAGCGTATAATTTGTATTTTTGTATACAGTTGATGAACTCTTGGCGTAATCAAACTCAAACTCGAATAACTCTTTATTGTACATCAAAATAAATAAATACATATGCAAAATTTAAATTAACAACTATGAAACGTACAATTTAGGTGGTCTTATCGCTGAGAGCGATTTCTACCAGACAACCCAGTGCTCGAAGAAAAAGCAAGGAGACAATCATATTTCGGTTCAAAAAGACGATGCACCGGGGTGATGTTTGTGGTGATACTATGTGTAGTGATGACGGTATGTATGGCAGTCGCCGCACTATCCCGAATTCGAGTTATCACGAATAATAGTGACAAACTATTTTAAGAAGAAGTAATGTTGCCAAAGGTATATTACTGGCTTACCAAGAATTGACAAACGACCATCTTAACTTCAACGCTGTTTACATTTGCAGCGAGGCTTAAATAAATTTTGATGTTTGCTAATAAGGTAGAGTAACACAAATGCATTGCATTGCAATCAAACAATTGTATAAGTCGAACAATAAGGTGAACCACAGGAAGCCCCTGGAACGCTCAAGTTATGACGAACAGTAAGGTGGACCACAGGAAGCCCCTAGAACGCTCAAGTGTACAAGTCGAACAGTAAGGTGAACCACAGGAAGCTCCTGGAGCGCTCAAGTGTACAACGAGAAATGACCGATAAAATCTTAGACTGATTTTGGCAGACAAGTCTGAAAGTGTTTACATGCCATTTTGCGAAATAACTAATTTGCAAATGAAACGTAAAGCCTTACAGACAATAGCAAATTGTCCTGTGTCGCTGGGCCAATGCTGGCACCGTCATTAAACCTTTCGACGATGGCGTCAAACGCTTGTCTCTATGTAAATGCAGTGTTCTGAATCCATAAAATAACATGTCCATATGATAACATAGTTTCGCGCTAGAATAGTAATATCGCCGCGGTTGGTTCAGGGTTGGATTACATCATGGGGCAGAATGTGAACATGTGAATAAATTGCAAAGCAATAAAATAATCTTTACGACTACACAATATTTTTTGCTATTCATTAGTCCTTTAAAAACGTAAGAAGCCTTGATTATAAGCTAAGTGCAGGTTATCTCATCCGTATGGAAAGACAAAAACAAACGTTGGGGACCCCAGTCTGAACAGTGGACGTGTTCAGGCAGACATGAATGTAGAGCCGTTAGTTGCAGATAATTTAAAATATTAAAAATTAAAGTATAATATGCCTAATTTTCAATCATTTTAGGGGTTTTGCCATAATCGCCACGTTTGGCAGGCTGGTTGGCGATCGCAGTGGTTGCAAGTGTGTTGCAATGCACAGAAAGGACGCTGCTGCCCATCTCCGGCTTAAAGTCCCTTAGTCGTCTCTTCCGACCCCCATATTTAATTCCTAAGATTTGGAAATTCTTGGGGGAGGCTTTTATCCATTAGTGGACGTCTTTCGGCTGATATGATGATGATGATACCTAATACTTTATGAAAATAAATCGGGAAGCTCCGCAATATCTTTACGTCCCAAATACCGCAGTGTCTTAAGACCAAGGTCTTCGACCAGTGTGTGTTGTCAGTGATGCCATACGGAAATGCGACATGGTCGCTTACTATGGGCCTCATAAGAAGGCTCAAGGTCACCCAAAGGCCAATGGAGCGTGCTATGCTTTAGATTTTCTCTGCGTGATCGAATCAGAAACGAGGAGATCCGTAGGAGAACCAAAGTAACAGACATAGCTCTTAGAATTAAGTGGCAATTAGCGGGGCATAAAGCTCGTAGAACAGTTGGCCGTTGGGGTAGTAAAGTTCTCGAGTGGCAACCGCTCACCGGTAAACGTAGCGTAGGCAGGTCTACCACTCGATGGACCGATGACCTAGTGCAGGTCGCGGAAAGTCGCTGGATGCGGGCAGTGCTGAACCGGTCGCATGGAAATGCTTAGGGGAGGCCTATGTCCAGCAGTGGATTTCCTTCGGCTGATATGATGAAAATAAACAATTATTAAGGACAAAATAACACAGATAACAATTAATAGTAAAGAAAGTTGATAATAGGTGCTAAGTTATTTAAAATAACAACTAGAACACAATGGTATCTCATTCATCATCATCATCACCATATTAAGCCGAAAGACGTCCACTGCTGAACAAGGACCTCCCCCAAAAATTTTAACAACGACCGGTCCTGCACTGCCCGTATCCGGCGGTTTCCCGCGAATTTCCCTTTTTAAAAGATAAGACAGAATAATAAGAAAAATTAAGAAATAATGCACGCAACCAGACATCTAAACACCAAGCATGCAAGACAGAGCACGTAGTAGCAGAAAGCTTCGTCGTTATAATGCCCTATCGAGACCCTAACGGTGAAGGGATGGATGGCACAATTTAGCGGATATCAGGACTTCTAAAATAATAAAAAAAAACCAGAAAAAATAAAACAGTTCAAAAAAGGGCAAATCAGATACTTAAATCGTGGGGAGCGAAATCTTTTTAACTCTGTGCTTAAAATCACTTTGAAACGTGACGTATAAATCAATACAGAAAGTAGATATAAATATTAGATCGATGTAATAACTATACCAAGTTAATCTGTTTCGGTTGAAAACTCGTCCCAAATATACGAATAAGCGCTTTGTCTCAGAATCTATGTAAAAATCATAACAATGACAAAGTAAACGTTCTGATCGAACTGCATAATAGAATAGCGATGACATTAACTTTGGTGTTCAATCTCGGAAGAATAATCCTCCGAGTGTTTAAGTTGCGTTATAGTATTAAGTATTGGGGAAGTAGCTATAAGTATAATTTGACAAAAGCTTTTACTTTCCAAAAGAGGGCTATAAGAACAATAGCTAGAATTCCTCCGTGGGAATCCTGTAGGGACTATTTTAAAAAATACAAAATATTAACGGTTCCTGGTCTCTATATTCTTGTTCTTTTAGTGGATTTGGTAAAACATAGATTAGTTTTTGAATCCGATGAGATGATGAATTTGCGTATGGTTACTAGGAGAAAGGACTTACACCACGTTATCGAGCCATGTTTAAATGTTGTGAACCATTGTCCACTGTATCAATCCGTGGCATTCTTTAATAGACTTCCGACAGAATTAAAGGTAGAAACTAGGGTTGACATTTTCAAGAAAAAATTAAAATTGGTTTTGTTGGATAAAAATTGTTATTCATTTGATGACTTTTAAAATTGTGACATTGAAATTTTACATTAATTTACTTTATATTTGACATTAAATTTGTTTTATATTTGACATTAAATTTGTTATATATTTGACATTAAATTTGTTTTTATAAAATGTTAACATGAAATTGAATATTATGTTATTAGATTTAAGTTTTTAAAATTGTTTCGCACACAGATTGTCTGTTTATGAAAATAAATGATAATAATAGGTTTCATCAACATCAAAACTACAAAAATGAATATATCTAGTTTCTAAGTAATATTTCAAAAACACACAATTTTTAGTCACTCAAATCACTAGCGTATATAAAAGGGATGTAATATTTCACTGCAGAAATAACCAAACGCGTAATGAATCTAAGCAAACAATATTTTCTGATAAAAAAGACAGAGTTGCCACACTAATGAGAACATAATAATGCAAGACGAAAATACTGTAAAACCGACTTCAGGAACAGACTGAAAATATTTAAATAATGTAATTATCTAATTACTAATAAATCTGAACACACAACTATGCGTGACACAGAGGGTTCCCACATCATAAGTGACTTTAGAAGCGGACGTGATACGGACTGCGATTGCGCAAACACTAGCCTTCGCGCTGTTCCTACTCTGATAACGCAGCGTCCAGCGGTTAACCCTGGCCGTATTTGGGAGGATATGCCTACATAACTCTTGCTTATGTATAAGAGATTTATAGATGAAAATTGTAATTAGATTTAAGAAAAATTTAAATTTGGGATCCGAGAAAACGAAGGAACCAAAGAAAATAAGCTAAAGTTGAGGTAGAGAAATAAGCTTTAAAATGATAAAGATAGCTATCAATGATAGTATATAGCATAAACGCAAAGTAGGTATACAATAAAATGAAACACTAATAGCGGTAAAAGATATGATACAGATTTCCCAAGTAATTTGTAGAGTAAATGAAGTATTGAAGCAAAGTTGAAAATAAATATCAAGAATTTTAAAATAATATATCACATTACGTAATACAATACCAATCTAGTCTATGAAACAAGAGGCGACCAGCCGGGGTCCATCCTGAACGGAGCTTTAATTAAAATTGGAAAAATCCTGGAAAATTCACACGTTACCATGCCACTGGTTTGTCGGCTTGGAGGGCACCAAGATGAGTCTTCGATACTGGTAGTTTAACTGAGCAGTGAGTTTATAAGTTCGTAAGTACAGGACACACAGACACTACCGACTGTCGGATGACGGGGCGGGAGGAGCGCTCCCGACGATGGCACGCTCGCAACTGACAGCTAGAAATGCTAAAATTGCGAGCTTTATCAATGGACAAACAGAACGCGCGGGCGCACGCTCGCCCGCCACTTAGACCGCCCACAAACGCAAATGAAAATCAGATACGATGTCATTCGGCTGAAAGGAAAGAAGTAACTCAATTGCCCAAAATTTGGAAGTTCATCGAACACCACACTGAAATTTCTAGTAAACGATTTGTATGCCAAATGACATTTTCTTGCTAGATTCCAAAACTGAATATCAGTATCGTCAATTACCGTCCTTAGATCAGTGCTTCCGTTAACTTTATTCTTTGCCTAAATGTTTGTTTATTGCTTGTACAACCACTAACTAGGTATGTTTACGTTCCGTGCGCTTTTTCCGTGGCGTTCGGTGTTGCGTACGAATCATCATTTATCTCTAATTATTATTAGGTGCTGGCATATTTAGACTTGATGTAGTATCGGTAGATGCACTTTTGTTTCTGTTGCAAGCTTTGGGCTACTTTAGGAACGAGGCACATCATTTTCATGCTTGTTGGCATAGATATCTTTAGTCAGGCAACTGCACTATTAGCTACTTACTTGAAGGATCTGTTAGGCGCGACTGATACCGACTCGTCTTGTTTTGGATATAAGTATCTGGGCCAACAAGCTTTGATAGGGAGTCTAGTAATGTAGCGCTATCTGTTGTTAAGTAGCTCAATTAAAATTGAACTAAAAATTTACTTATTTTCTATGTTAATACGGATTTTCTGTACCTATTAATATTCGTATTATTTATACCTAGCAGTGGTCATATTTTGGCTGATATTATGATAAATACCTATATAGATAGACTTAGGAAGTAAAATATTATCCAAACACAAAATTTCCTCTAAATCGTTACAGCCGCTTCCGAAAAACTAATTTCATGTATATAGGTTGTGTATACAGGTGTAACAAACCCGGAGGACCCACTAACTGGGGCTTCTACTCATCATACTGAACAACTTATGTTGACTTTGGTAAAATCGCAAAAAAAAACAGCTGATCGACCAATTTTGTGCATTTTTAATGGAGGGTCTAATTTTTGTAAATAATTGACTTTGGGTTCCTTGGGGAAAGTTGTTCAGTATGATGAGTAAACCCCCAGTTGGCGGATCCTACACCAACTTTTTTACACCCTGTATACACTCACGAGCGTCAAAACCCGGCACCCTTTGCTGTGCAATACTCCAAATTTTAATAAAATCGTTGCTTTTAATTAATTATTAATTTCATTTATTTTATTTTATTATTAAACATTTATTACCTTGTAAATAATGTTTAAATTAATGATTTAATTTCAATCAAAAGTGAGGCCTTCCAAGCTGGGTTTTAACAGCTAGTAATATACAGGGTGTAAAAAATGGTGTAGAACTCGTTGACTGAGTGTTCTACTCATCATACTGAACAACTTTCCTCAAAGAACCCACAGTCAATTCTTTACAAAAATTATACCCTCCATTCAAAAATGCACAAAATTGGTTGATCAGGTGATTGATAGGTGAGTCATAGAATAAAAGTTGTTCAGTATGGTAAGTAGAAGCCCAAGTTAACGAGACCTACACCAATTTTGTTACACTCAGTATACCAAGAATTGCTCACTTAAAATAAAAAATGAACTCCAGGTACTTTATTAGTGCTCGACATTTTATGAAAGACTGTTTCCACAAGGAACATAATATAGTCAAATCTCGAAACTTTGAGAAAAAAAGAACAGATGTCCGTTGGAGCAGTAATGTTCATGAGTGGCGACCGCGCACTTGAAGACTTAGTGCGGACAGGCCTCCCACTCTACTCGGACGACCTTCTGAAAGTCGCGGGATGCCCCTGGATGCGGGCAGTGCAGGACCAGTCGTTGTGGAAATCCATTTTTTTGTGAATTGGCGACTGGCTCAGCGACCAAAACAGAATCTTAGCCTGACACCATAAGTCGCTTTTCGACCCTATTCTGCACCTCCTGGCGCCAATCGGGTCTCTAGAGTAATATAGTATAACGATGTATGTAATTTATTCGAAACGTAGGAAATAAAAAACCGGCCAAGTGCGACTCGGGGTCACACAAACAGGGTTCCGCATCAAAACTTTAACTACCAACATAACAAGACCTCTCAGTACATACTTTGCTCTAGGTAAATAGGGGTCTACCTATTATAGACATAAGAAATTTCATTTTTCCTGTGAGAACGGAAGGACTAGATTTTCTCATAGATTTTCCTGTAATCTATGCATTCAACCTTATATAATTTTATTTAGATTTTAGACTCAGTAGTTTTAGAGATAAGGGGGAAGGGAGGGGGTGGAATGGTTGACTTTCGCTTATTTTCTTAAACAAAAATATATTTAAGATTCCCACAACAAGCGCTTTCATTTGATATGTCACACAATATATTTTTTAAAAGTTTTTAAGATTTTTTTTAATTTACCCGCAAAATGTTTAAAAATTATTTATTTACGTTAGAAGTCCGACTTTGGGTCACCTACTTACAAATGTGTACCAAATTTTAACTGAATCGATCCAGTAGTTTCCGAGCAAATTGGCTGTAACAGACGGACGGACAGACAGACACACGAGTAATCCTATAAAGATTTCGTTTTTTTTCATACGAGGTACGGTAACCTAAAAAATCGGCCAAGTAGGTTTCTGTACAAAAAATAAATGTATATTTGGAAAAAGAAAAAAATTACAGTTCGTAATACGAGTAGAACATTCTTTATGGAAAATCTATAAATTGTTTACATATCTAACTGTACATCTTAAGTTAGTCAACTATTACTCCTAAACTAAGAAAACCTACTTAGCCATGAATGTTTTCCTTTTTAAGTTGATTATATTTCCTACTGTTTTCATATTTTTTTCAGATGTCCTGAAATAGCAGTTTTGCTGGTAGGTGCGGGGGCCACTTTAACAAAAATTAGCCTTTTAAAGCTTAATATTTCGCCAACGGAACCCTAAATTGAATAGTGGTGTTTAGCAAACCCTCAGTAGTTTTAAGAGACCTATTTATTTATTTATTTACACTTATAGTACACCAAAACAATTTCGTAAAGCTAATACATATAGTTATTATAATGAAGTGTACAGTAGGCGGTCTTATTGCTAAAAGCAATCTCTTCCAGACAACCTTTAGTTACAGGAGAACACGAAATACTTAATTTTACAAAAGGGCAGAGAAATAAGCAACTTAATTAACTAATTAAAAAACAATACATGCTAATTTTATTATTCAATACTATTGTAACAATTATATAACTATATATATTTATATATATACACATATATGTACATGTATTGTTGGGTATCTCACCAAAAAAATCACCCTCTCTTTACATGTAGGGGAGGTACCTTAACATTTTTTTTTTACATTTAATTCACCACTTTGTTGGCGTGAGCTCATGCTAAATAACAGCTTTCTAGTACTAATAGTCTCTAAGCTAAGCCGCGGACAAACGGACAGACAGACAGACACGGCGAAACTATAAGGGTTCCTCATTGACTACGGAGCCCTAAAAACCTGACAGCATTAAAACATTATCCCTCTTTTTTGGCCAGTCGGTTTAAAATGAATCCCTTCACTTTCGGGATCAAGACGAATATAACGACACCTCGCACTTCAAAATCCATCAAGCCGTTTAGGCTGAGCCAAAGAGACCAACATACACACATTACATACATCCGAAAAAAATTTGCCTTCTTTTAGGGCAGTCGGATAATAAAGTGGTAATCTATCTTACATCAACAATATACACTTTAATAATCTCACACCAACATGAGAGTGTATTGTGTTACTACTCGTAAATAATTACCTGCTTCACCATCTCCGTGGCGTAATAGTTAGTCCATTCGCTTCACCAGGAGGTCACGGGTTCGATTCCCGGCGGGGTCAACTTTGTGAGACTCAGTCTTTGTTGTGATGCAACAAAGAATATTGTATTGTATTTGGTTGGTGGTAGGGCATTTTCATAGCCCGCCTGGCTAGCTACAACCGTCTTATCTAATTCTTGGCTTCAAAAATTAGTGTTAACATCATTGATGTGTTAAGCTTGAAGGTAAGATATCCAAATCTGCATTGCGTTGGGGAATCTTGGTTCGTCACTTACCATCAGGTGAGATGATGCCAAGGGCTTATCCATTGTGGAATAAAAAAATATATAAAAAAATTTCAATCGCAAATAGATAAGTAAGAAAACAATCAATAAATATGGTCGAAGCCCAGAGATGACACTGTCACACGAAAACAAGAAGATGACCCGGTCATAGACCCATAGAACCTACGTCTCCCCTTTAATCAAAGCTTACACATTGGGCTCTGCCACAATATGGCCGCACTCAATCCTAGCAGACAAGTTAATTCGATAGCTATTTACAACTATAGTTAACATCCATTGTTTGTCTGTATGTCGGCGTAATCAGTATTTACGGCCTGGCAATGGCGGTATGGTAATCCTGCCTGCAAGTGCTTAGTAAGGCAAATAGGTTTTATAATTTACAGGCAGCGCCTAGATTGTTTAAGTACTTTGCTCGTGTTAGGCATAAAGATTAATGACCTACAATCATAGATGATAACGATTAAACTAAAATCTCCCACCAACAGACACTAAATATTCATTAAAAAGATATAGCCTAGCGTACCGAGCTTAGAACCTTGGGCTTGGACGAGCAGGATGACAGGTCTCTAACCTTATGGTGGAAAGTTCAAGATGGACTTAATAATTAACGACCTACGTTGTCTTTTAAGGCTCCTCGGTCCCGAAAATATTTGCAACTCGATTCATGATGTTTCAAACATCGAACGAAATAGCTTGGAAATAAAGTTATTGTCAGATGATGATATGATGACTACATATTATACAATAAAACACCCAAACACAGAGCTGTTCTTTCTCATGAATGTTGTTATGTGTGGGGATCGAACCCACGATCCTCGACCTAGCAGGCAAGATCACTAAGCACTGAACCACCGGGTCATTCAAATAACACGCAATTTTATTACATTCTAAATATCAGCTGACACCGTGTATACTCGTATGTACTTGTATTGTATCAAGACGCTGTCGCTGCCGGGTACAGTGGTGCGCGGTGCGCGGTGCCCTCAGCAACGATCAACTTTTTATATTACTATCGGCGATAAATGTAATAGGATATCCCACGCAAGTGCCTCCTCTGTCCGCTACTTCCTTGACATCTCAGTGAACACGATTTATTGAGACATGTACACATGTTAAATTGGATCACACAAAAAATATGATCATAATATAACTTGAATGAATCAACTACTGGACATCTTATAATATCAAAAACAATTGACTATGTATTGCAAAATGAGTGGGCTGGTATACTTGGAATGTGCTTGAAATTAGGAAACCCGGCTAGTGCGAGTCGGACTAGCACTCCGATGATTCCGTACAACCACACATCTCTACACAACTACATAGCATAAGGACAATGATTCCTATTCACATTACAAACAAGACATTCAGTTCGGACTCCTTAGCGCGAGTAAGACTCACACTTGGCTGAATTTTATTATTTGTTGTTTTACTTCAGTATTAGTACTATAATCACACTAAGTTTTACGCTTGTACGTATTACTGTTTTTACGATAGAGCTAAATCAAAATAGACCTACAAAAAAACAGATTTTTGAAATGCAGTTATATCCTTATTTTTTCACTTTTTAAAATTTTTTGTATTTGTTGTTAGAGTGGCAACAGGAATACATATTCTGGGAAAATTTCAACTGTCTGCCTATTACGGTTCATGAAATACAGCCCGCTGGCAGACGAACACAGACAGCGGAGGCTCAGTAATGGGGTCCCGTTGGTCACCCGTTGGAAGTACGGAACCCTAAAAAAACGATGATAAACATTGGAGGCGTTCATTACCTATCTTCAAGAGTCCCATACTCTTAGGAAAAACCTCGGAGGGTCTCAACATACCTTGTTTGGCTAATTAGTTAATGGGTGTTAAAGCTCTCGTATTAAATTTAAAAACTTGCACCTCTAAGATACGAGTAGGTCGAAAGAAAACGATAGCTCAAAATTATTTTCACATAGTTGCAGTCCAACACGATGGCACCGCACCGTTTACTTTAATATTGATTTCATATCAGATCGATCGTAGCACGGAATACCGATCGACTTTTCACGGAGCCGTCGCGATGTTTGATCAACTGCAAGACTGGACCCGCCGCGCTGGCTGCTGACCTTCGGCACATTCCTCGACCGTGTGTAACCTGCCGTAATGTGTTACTTCCACAAGTGGTTTTGGCTTTTTAGTGGTTGGGCCACAGATCAAGTGTGGTAGAATGTAGAGGTTTTTCTTCAGCATCTATAGTGACTTAATTCAACACCGTTAGAAGACGGTCACTATACTTCGTTACTTTTAGGAGTTATTCATAACCGATGATGTCGATAGAGTATAAATAATACCCATTTACGAGTATCTATACTTAACTTGGTTCCTTCGCAATTTTTTTTTTCCAAATCTAATACCTGTCAGGTCGCAGTAAAAGATAACTTTCAATTAAGTGAGGACAAAAGATCAAATAAAGAAACACCAGCCACGTACGAGTCGGACTCGAGAAAAGTAGCTCCTAAGTATTTTCAAAAAATAAATAATTATTTTAAATAACAAATTTGTAATTGCAGTTGGTAATAGAACATTTTGTATGGAAAATCTAACTGCACCTCTTAAGTTGGACGACTATTACTCCTGAACTAAGAAAGCCTACTTACCCGTGATAGTTTTCCTTTTAAATTGATTATATGTCCTACATACAATTTTTTTCAGATGTCATGAAATAACGGTTTAGCTTGTAGGGGGGGGGGGAGTGGACACTTTATTCGAACAAAAATTTGCACTTGTAATATTTCGCAAACCGAGCCCTGGTTGTTTTGAAAGATTTATTCAACGATACTCCACAAGATAGGGTATATTACCAAAAAAAACACCCTTTGTTTACATGTGGGGGAGGAATCATAAAAAATCATGATTTTATTGTACAACTTTGTCGGCGTGATCAATATATATAACCATGCCAAATAACAGCTTTCTAGCAATAATCATCTGTGTGCTAAGCCGCGAACAGACGGACAGACAGACATGGCGAAACTATAAGGTTCCTTGTTGACTTCGGAACCCTAAAAACAATACATGCGAGTCAAACTTTCGTGGACAGGGTTCGTTTCCGTAAGAACGTTAAAATGTTGTGTTTTCGTTAACTATATTAGTTTACTCTTTTATTTTCTGGTATCTTTTTTTTCATATCAGCTCATATACGTCCCCACCGAGAGGCTCAAGCCTACCCTGAATTAGGGCGATCAGGCCTTAGTCGACCACGCGGGCCCAGTGCAGGTTTTGAGTTTTTCGCAAGACACAACCTTCGAGTTTCTTCGCAGTTTTTTTGTACAGGTTTAGGAGCGTCGGATAAACGTACATATGAAATAGAAATTCGAAAACACGGTGGTACGTGGTAGGATTCGAACCAAGACCTCCCGGACAGAAGGTAACAGCCCTAGCCGTTACGCCACTGCCGTTATCAAAACATGCATAATATCTACTATAATGTATACAATAATAATTTTTCAATTAAGTAAGGAACTATAGACAGGTAACTTTTTTTCCTTCTTTCAAAATATGTATTTATGATAACTTTCTTACTTGTCCCCCAAAATTGAAATTCGATCTTTTACGCTACGCATCGATGATTGGGTCATTAAACTGAATACAAGGTGTAACAAAATTGGTGTAGTTCCCGTTAACTGGGGTTTCTACTCATCATACTGAACAACTTTTCTTCTACAAGTTTGCTGACATTGCAAAAAAAAATGTTGTACTCATCATACAAAACAATCAGCTGATTGACAATTTTGTGCGATTTTGTATGGAGCGTCGAATTTTTTTTTTGCGAATTGATTAAGGGTTAGAATAAAGTATAAGTATGATGAGTAGAAGCCCCAGTTAACGGGTCCTAACCAATTTTTTTACACCCTATATATGTACTGAGTTTCAACTATTTTCGTCAAGTAGATCCGGATAAAATCGATGTGACAGTCGGACCGGCGGACAAACAGACACATATAGGAACTCATATAGTTTTGGCCATGTCTATCTGTTCGTCTGTCCGTCAGTCCGTGTGGCCGCGGCTTGGTGAAAAAAAAATCCCTCCCATACTTGTAAAGAGGCGGTGATTTTATTTCCTAACGTCATTAAACAGGTCTTTTAAAACCTGATTTTTGTTCTAGTCAAGTGTAACCCCCCCCCCCCCCCCGGGCCTCCTCTCTCCTGCAAGCTAAACCGCTATTTCAGGACATCAAAAATAATTGAAAACGCTAAACACGTTAAAAAACCGACTTCCATCGCAACAAATTAGTACATTTTTGAATTATTATTTTTGGTTTTTGTTAATTTTCTACTAAAGTACTACACCGATTTTGATAAAATTTATATGGGACCACACGGGAAGCACTAGCTTTCAAATAAAAAAAGAATCATAAAAATCGGTTCACCCAGTCAAAAGTTCTAAAGTAACAAACATAAAAAAAAACATACAGACGAATTGAGAACCTCCTCCTATTTGGAAGTCGCTTGAAAATTTAAACAGTAGGACATTTAATGAATTTAAAAGGAAAACTATCACGGCTAAGTAGGCTTTCTTAGTTTAGGAATAATAGTCAAACAACTTAAGATGTGCAGTTGGATTTGTCAAAAGGTCATAAATTTTCCATACAAAATGTTCTATAACCAACTGTAAATATAATTTTGCTTTTTTTAAAAAATCTTTATTTTTTAACTTGGCCGGTTTTTTTCATCAGATATAACAGAACTTATAAAAATAAATAGTTTCGTTCGATCGATGAATATGATATATTTGAATTGTTATTTTACAAACAGATGTATTAATTACTGATACTATTTAGTACAAATTCACAAAACATTTTTATCACGCTTGAATTGTTGCAAACGCGTTTTAATTCAATGTCTACGAGTAACAAGCCTCCAGCTACGCAATCAACAGCAATTCTAGATGATTGTTCTCCAAAAAAGCAAACTCAATTAAGTACTCAATCGTTCTCATACACCCACAAACTACGTTCTTCAACGTTGAATAAAACGAGAGTGGTAGAAGTACTAATACGTAACAAAGCTAACAAATATGACGCCTACGCTATTTGTCGCGATAATTTACTATTTCATGTTACTCCTTATAGACAACATACTAGAAATACACCCAAAGGGTAAACAACGGGACCCTAGTGCTAAGCCTCCGCTCTCTGTAAGGCGGACTTATTTCATGAACCGTAATAGGTAAACAGCAGATTTTTTTACAGAATGTATTTATATTGCCGCTATAACAAATAATAAAAAACGGGCCCCCATACACGAAACGCAATTTTTTTGAAACGTATAGAAACTAGTGACATTAAGTACGATGGTACAGAACCCTTTGTGAGCAATTCTGATTCGCACTTGGCGGGATTTTCTCAACCATTACCGTATTTCATAAGTAAGATAAGATAAATATTCTTTACTGCACACCAAATACACAGAAATTAAATACAGAACTAGCAAAACATACAAAAAATATGCAAAGGCGGCGGCGGCGTAAGTAACAAAGATAATCTAATTTTTTGTCAGAATCAGAATAACAAGAATATATTGCCAACCTGCATACTGAGGGCCGTAGTCCCTGCAAACTAGATGGCGCCAAGTCGTTTCAGGTGTGTTAATAACAATACATTGCCAACTTGCATACTGAGGGCCGCAGTCCCTGCAAACGATGGCGCCAAGTCGTTTCAGGTGTGTTAATAACAATACATTGCCAACCTGCATACTGAGGGTCGTAGTCCCTGCAAACTAGATGGCGCCAAGTCGTTTCAGGTGTGTTAATAACAATACATTGCCAACTTGCATACTGAGGGCCGCAGTCCCTGCAAACCATGGCGCCAAGTCGTTTCAGGTGTGTTAATAACAATACATTGCCAACCTGCATACTGAGGGCCGTAGTCCCTGCAAGCTAGATGGCACCAAGTCGTTTCAGGTGTGTTAATAACAATACATTGCCAACCTGCATACTGAGGGCCGTAGTCCCTGCAAACTAGATAGCGCCAAGTCGTTTCAGGTGTGTTAATAACAATACATTGCCAACCTGCATACTGAGGGCCGTAGTCCCTGCAAACTAGATAGCGCCAAGTCGTCTCAAGTGTGTTAATAACAATACATTGCCAACCTGCATACTGAGGGCCGTATTCCCTGCAAACTAGATGGCGCTAAGTCGTTTCAGGGGTGCTAATAACAATAGATTGCTAACCTGCATACTGAGGGCCGTAGTCCCTGCAATGAGGGCCGTAGTCCCTGCAAACTAGGTGGCACCAAGTCGTTTCAGGGGTGTTAATAAGAATTGATTGCCAACCTGCATACTGAGGTCCGTAGTCCCTGCAATGAGGGCCGTAGTCCCTGCAAACTAGATGGCACCAAGTCGTTTCAGGGGTGTTAATAAGAATTGATTGCCAACCTGCATACTGCATACGTACCCTACCGTGTGGGATATCGTTGAATAGGTCTTTCAAAACTACTGAGGGTTTGCTAAACCATTTTTCGAAAGTTTCTTAGTTTACGAGTAATAATCGAACAACTTAAGATGTGCAGTTGGATTTGTAAAAAGTTTCCATACAAAATGTTATACTACCAACTGCAAATATATTTTTATTTTTTTTAATACATATTTATTTTTTGGAAATACTACGGAACCCTACTTTGTGCGAATCCGACTTGTACTTGGCCGGCTTTATTTATTAACAAATAAAAAATATATTAACCACAGATTCAGAATCTGCTTTCAGGCTTTTAAAAGGAGCCAAAAGAGATATGTAATATATTTGTGAAGAAAGGAGATTAAATACCATAGTGCGGTGTCCTGTGCCAGAAGAAGGTAGACGCATTAAGAGCATAGGGCACACCTAGGAATAGGTCATCTTTGCCAATATATGTGTGATATTACTAATAATAAAGTAAAGAAAATTTTAAGTGAGATAACTCCTCCAGACATTTTACATGAGCCACAAATCGTGTAAAAAGAACTTTGATTGCCAAAACCTCGAGAGTATGTATCTATGTATTTAGTTTGGCTGTTACTTTTATTTTTTGTTGTACCTTTTTTCTCACAACTGTATTGAAAAACGTCGTATGATGATTGGCAAACTCGTGACGATGGTAAAACCTCATCTGCCTTGTAAACCCGAGGCCCACAAATGTCACTCGTTTATCACGAACTAGACGTTTGAAATGACATTAGAATATGTAAAAAATCTTACATATCAAGGTACCTCCTTTTGAGACAGTCGGGTAAAAAGTTTGTTGTTTTTTTGTCAAATTCAGACAGGTCGACCAGAGCGAGCTACATCTTGAACGTTAAAATTTCCAGACTGGCAACACTTGAACCAAGTTTGTGGTACAGGCTAATACTGCATTAAGGGCCATAAACAGCACATTCCGTATTCAAAATGTTGCAAATTTCTTCGTTATTTTGATCTCATTTTCGTAGACATCAAAATGGAGGGATTTTTTAAACTAAAATTTCGAATGTTCACGTTTTCAAAGAGATTTGATTACAAATTAATTATTACAAAATACGAAGAAACGTTTTCCTCGACCTATTAGGATGGGTATGGCTCAAACATGACCCAACCTCTTCAGGCGAGACGAACGATGTCGCCGCAGCGTCATGAAAGCATCCTGTAAAAGTCCTGTAAGGTGGTTGAATTTGTGAACCCTAAAAGTTTTCTCATTAGTATGTTTGTCGTGGAAATCCTTGGGGGAGATCTATGTCCAGCAGTGGACGTCCTTCGGCTGATATGATGATGATGTTTAATTGCTGCGGTGGCTAATTTATAAATTGAAGGCGTCTAACTTATTCCATAAATACGTTTTGTATGCACTTATTTGTGATATCAGATTTTAGATTTGATTATCTACATTCTTTATTGCTTCATCATATCAGCCGAAAGTCGTCCACTGCTGGACAAAGGCCTCTCCCAAGGTCCTGCTTTATTGCTTTCATTTACTTTCAGTAAAAGGTTGTTTAAACTTAAATAAAATAGGGTAAAAGCCGGATAGTTGCCACACTTTTTGAAATCACTCTATATCTCTCAGTACAAAACGCAAAATACTTTATTTGTAAAACTGGCCGGTACTGTAATTTTTTACCTCCAAATTTATGAAGCGTAAAAGATTATCTTTAATATTTATAGAATATTAGCTTTTTTGCGAACCACTATATTTTAAAACATCTATATCACATAAGGGATAGTTGCCTAATCTTTGTTTAGGATAGATGCACCGCCGAGAAAAAGGACATCTATCTCGAAAAAACTGTTCACATTTTGCCTTTCCATGCAATTGCACAGACACATGAGACATGGTCCACTAAGTGGTAGTTGGAGAGTATTTTGATAAATTAATAAAAGCAGCATGCGATTCATCCGCGAAACTAGAGTATTTACAATCGGGGCAACATACCTCTAGAGTGACTATCCTGGTTTTACCCTTTAGCACAAAGGTACATACAGGGTACATACTGGCAGGGTATCGTAATTTCAATGAAATTATAAAATTGAAAGTGAGTAGTACTTAAATAAGAGCTAATTACTTTAAATACATCGTCAACGTACGAAAAGTACAATAAAAAAAAATTCTTGAACGCATTGTTTTGCTTTCTTATTATAACCTAAAACAATGACAAACCCATTTCATCAACATGATCATAGCAGCTGAAAAACGTCCACTGCTGGACAAAGGCCTCCTCCCTCAAGGATTTCCACGACGACCGGTCCTGCGCTAGCCGCATCCAGCGCCTTCCCACGATCTTCACCAGGTCGTCGGTCCAGCTCGTGGGAGGCCTTCCTACGCTACATTTTCCGGTGCGCGGTCGCCACTCGAGAACTTTATTGCCCCAACGGCCATCCGTTCTACTAGCTATGTACCCTGCCCACTGCCACTTCAGTTTAACGACTCTGAGAACAATATCGGTTACTTTGGTTCTCCGGCAGATCTCCTCATTTCTGATTCGATCGCGTTGGGAAATTCCGAGCATAGCTCGCTCCATTGCCCTTTGGGTGACCTTGAGCCTTCTTACTAGTCCCATAGTAAGCGACCATGTCTCAGTTCCGTATGTCATCACTGGCAACACACACTGGTCAAAGACCTTAGTCTTGAGGCACTGCGGTACTTTGGACGTGAAGATATTGCGAACCTATTCATCATCATCATATCATATCAGCCGAAGGACGTCCACTGCTGGACATAACCCTCCCCCAAGGATTTCCACGACGACCGGTTCTGCGCTGCCCGCATCCAGCGGCTTCCCGCGACCTTCACCAGGTCATCGGTCCACCGAGTGGGAGGCCTGCCTAGCTCACTAATTAAGTTTTTGTAATTCGCCCCTCTGTTAATTTTCAGTCTTTTACAGTCACTACAGTATTGAGCACAATTTCAGCGAGTGTGGGCCTATATTCGGAGCCTCGGGTACAGCTGGGCAACTGTTTGCCTTCCACCATCACTGATAATGCCGTCATTGGTGATGACAAACAACCAACTGCACAACACACTAATTGTTGAGTCATCGTTATGAAATTAAATTATCAAGTTAGACAAAATTATAAAAGAGTACAAAATATTGAAGTAAAGACGTCTGTGCGACTGAAAGGTGGCGAATGTCAAATGGTAGTCGTGAAACTAAAGATAACCGGCAAAGTGCGAGTTCCGTAGGGTTCCGAGGTTCCGTAACACCACATCTCTGGATAAGGAACCTTAAAAATAATAAATCAAAACTATATTATAAAAGTAATTAATAAAACCGGCCAAGTGCGAGTCAGAACCGCACACAAAGTGTTCCGTAACATCATACTCAATGGCGCTAGTACAAAGGGTTCCGTACCATCATACTAGATGGCGCTAGTTTCTTCGTTTAAAAAAAAACACGTTTTTTGTATGGAGACTTTCACTTTTTCTCATTTTGAGTATTTGTTGTTATAGCGGCAACAGAAATACATCATCTGTGAAAATTTCAACTGTCTAGCTATCACGGTTCATGAAATACAGCCTGGTGACAGACGGACAGACAGACAGACAGACGGACGGACAGCGTAGTCTTAGTAATAGGGCACCGTTTTTACTCTTTGGGTACGAAAACTCCGAATGAAACCAAATCGGACGGAGCTCCGCTTCACGAGGCTGCTTTTCATGGTACAAGGAGACATACCTAACCTAACCGTCAATCCGTCATTCCGTCCGACTCGGTTTTATTCGGAGTTTTTTACTCAGTAGGTAGTTTACGAAGCGGGCTGTTGTCACAGATTATTAAATAGTTACTACTGTTGTATCTTTTAAACCGTATATAATGTAGGGTTGCCAAGCGTCCTGTTTTCCCAGGACTTGTCCTGCTTTTGGGGTGTCCTGGATAGTTTTTTAGTAGTGTCCTGGGTTTTAGGTGAATTGTCTTATTTGAGAATCGAGTATATCTATACCCAGTAGAGGTGCGATAGACATTGAAGAGCATCAAAAAAAGGCCAAACACAAGATTACAGTCTTAGGCAGGGACTTCTAAAGCCTTACACACTTTCTCTAAGAAATTGTCGATAAATGAGAAAACAAGACCTACCTTATGAAGGGGCTGCAGTTTAATTTTTGCTATTAGTTGAGTTTCATCGATCCTATATTCATTGCATAATTGCTATTAACTATTGTTCTTATATTGCGTCCTGTTTTTTAACAGAATTGTCCTGGTATTACGAATTTGGGGATGGCAACCCTAATATAATGGGTCGCCGGTTGAAATTTTCACAGAGTACGAGTATGTAATAAAATTGGAATCGGGGCAGGGAAGTGATGATGATGTGTTATTATGGCGGATTTTCTATAACAAATAAGTAATTAGAAAAAGAAAATGTTATAAACTGCGGTGGTCCCCATACAAGTAACGTATTTTTCAAAGGTTTTTTCGTTTTGCTTTATCGTAAAAATGGTATGTAATACATGCAAGCGCTAAACTTGATTAGATTATCATCATATCAGCTCATATAAGCGTCCCCACCGAGGGGCTCGAGCCTACTCGAATTAGGGCGATCGGGCCTTAGTCTTAGACAAGTTAGAAGCCTTGCTCGACTTCACACACAACCTTCGAGTTTCTTCGCAGGCGTGTGCAGGTTTCCTCACGATGTTTTCCTTCACCGTGAGAGCGTCGGATTAGATTATAGTGCAAATCAAAATAAATCAAATAATAAAAAGTGGCCAAGTGTGAATCGTACTCGCGCTTAGGATCCTGAACTGAATGAAACAAAAAATAATTTGGTAACACAAATATAACGGTTGTACGGAACCTTCGCCGGGTTTTCTTTTGGTTTATATAAGTCTGTGAATTGCGTATGTGGACACTGCATCCAAGTAACCGCTAACAGGAATACGGCAAGAAAATATTATGTAAATACAATCAGAACAATAAGTGACTCAAAGAGAACACAGAGAGAATCTAAAGTCCAGCACAACGCGATCTAGAGCCAGGGGAGTTAATTTCGCGTTAGTGTCTTAACGCAACCTTCGTCCTTTACTTTGGGCGTAAATTTTGACAATTATAGTAAATATTCTAGAAAAAAATCGTCTTATAGTGTTTGATTAACACTAACTATAGTCAATAGAAGGCCTATTTATTTTAATGCACAATTGGTAAACCCTTTGCATCATCTAACCCGATGGTAAGTGACGATGATTCCGAAGATGAAAACGGGCTTACCATGATTCCCCAACGCAATTGGGAGCTGGCTATCTTATCAATATCTTATACCGATGGATTTCACGCAATTATACGCAAGAAAGTCTCCTCACTTCTCCATCGGTCGCGCGGCGGCCACAACGGCATCCTGAGGACGATCGCCGCACGGTTTGACTCTCCCCTCCTGGAGTATTGGGTGGGGATAGTCACCGGTGCGGTAAAATGATACTTTTAATTATTCCCAATTAGTTTTTAAGTACTAACTAACATAGGCTAGGTCGAAATAAACTTATTTATTTATTTATTTATTATTATACTATCTTTGGGCCATTCGTTTACTGGAGTACAGGCACAGATGAGCTACTAGCTACTTGTACTGTACAGGTCTTTGGTCCACTGAGTGGGAGCGTTTGCTACTCAAGAACTTTACTACCCTAACAGCCATATTTTCTACAAGCTTTGTGGTCCCGCCCACTGGCCCTTAAGTTGAGCGAAAATATTATTGTTAAACTTTAGCAACTATAATCAATTCAGTGAAAAGATAAAGATATACGATTGCACGAAGAGTAGGTAGGTGGTTGTCAGACGCTTTGGCGCTATCAATTCTGAGAGTCATTATTATCCCTATCCTTACTAATATTTTAAATGTGAAAATGTGTTTGTTTGTTGATCTTGATGAAATTTGGCATGCAGGTAGCCTGTGTCACTGGGAAGGACATAGGCTACTTTTTAACCCGTGAAAATAGCATAGTCCGATGTAGTACCTGAGGAAACTGAAAAAAATACACTTTTTTGTTTAACGTTGCAACGGAACAATGGATTGTTGTGATTTTTTGCACAGAAATGGTTGAGGAGGACGAACATAAAATGTCAATTTACTAATTAGTATATCCTGACATAAGTTCCCGAGGGATCTGGGGAAAACTCCGTTCTACCACAGATTACTAAATAGTTACTTCGTAAGTTCTACGCTCGCGCACGTCGGTATCGCAACGAAGCAATGAAGTGATTGAAGTGATTTTTTGTATAGAAATGGTTGAGCTGTAGTAAGTGACATAAACTGTTAATCAGAATAGCCCGATATAGTTCCTGAGGGATCTGGAGGACACTCATGTCTACGCTCGGCTCGCGCACTACTTACCGTCAAAAGCAGTCAAAAAACGATTTCCACGCGTGCGAAGCCGCGGGCAAAAGCTAGTCTATAATAAAAACAAGAATTCTATTTTAGTTTTTTTTAATGATAATTAATAATTATTTGCGCATTTCATAGGTAATTTAAGGCAAGCGAGAAGCAAGATTCGCTTCATTAAACTGCGGATTAGTCAAGAATGCGAGATAAGATTGCACAGGCTGTTACTATGACGTTAAAGTACAAGGTGGTACAGTACGAGTGTGTGCTGTACAAACGCTGAAACGACGCCAAAATGACGGATTGATTAATGTTTATGAGGCCTACTCGTATTATCTGGCTCCTGGAGTTATAATTTGACGACCTTTCCATATAATATTAATGACTAATTAAGGGTCCCCAGGAGGCTTGACTTTCCATACCAACGTAGTTCCGCTAAACTAGAATTCAAACTCAACTTCAATTCAAACTTTGCGAATATATTGAGTAGGCACATATGTTTGTAATTGGTTTCTCATCGTAGTACATTGAAACATAACTAAACGAAGGCTTAAATTAGTTTTGTACTGAAAGTTTGAAACTTTTCTTATTTTTTCCGTTTTATAATAGTACATTCAAACATCGATATGTGTCTACTAAATATATTCACAAAATTTAGATTCAATCCGGCATGTAGTTTTTGTATTAAAGCGGAGCTACATTTGTATGAAAACTCGAGCCTCCTGGGGACCCAACGATTTGTGATTGAAAAAGCATAACACCAGGCAACCGCCGCCTATCCCTAGGATAGCACGGTTAATTGTGCCACACGATAAGAGAAGAATAAATATTCTGGGAAAAAAATCACACATGGTCATCTGGCCCCAAAGTAGGATTCCCTGTGTTATGGGAACCACAGCCTGATATACATACTTATATACGTTTAAATACATACATATATAGATATTTAACACCCAGACACAGAGCAAACAAATCTGCTCATCACACAAATGTTTGCCCTGGGTGGGGATCGAACCCACAACTCTCGGATCAGTAGTCAAGAGCACTAACCACTGAGCCACCGAGTCAGTCGAGAGAAGAGAGAGCGCTATGTTGACAAATAATAGGTACAATAACTACTAAATCCTCCGTTAAGGTTGGGTTGGTACTAGTGATTAATAGAGAGAGAAACTTCACTAAATAACCAAAGGAAAGAAGATTTCTAAATTCTAGAAAAATGTATACAGGCTGTAACAAAGTTGATGACACTTCATACAACGGGCCAGAAATGACATTTCAAAAAACGAATAACGGAACAAACAAAATGGCGGCTAAATCCTATACGTTCCACAACCAAACTGTAACCAATCTGTATCAATCTGGGTGACGAGGGGTGAGGTCGCAATCTAGAGAGCGGCAGGGAGTGTCCATACTGTATGTTAGTACTAATATAATATACTTTGACCCTGTATACCTACTTATAAAATATAAGTGTGACTACAGAGCAAAATCTTTCAAAAGCGCCTATGTTGAAGTTGTGCAACATTCTAGGTAAGTATATATATATATACAAGTAAGTAAAGATAAACAAGCGTGGTCGACTAAGACCCGATCGCCCTAATTCAGGGTAGGCTCGAGCTCCTCGGTGGGGACGTATATATGAGCTGATGTGATGAAAGATAAACAAAATGCTTCTAAAATTAGATGTGCGTTCTGCCTCCAAAACTGCCTCCCATGAGTGGAGTATGGATGAACTAGACGGAATGGACCCTTCTGTGGCATAGGGAGATACAGCCTATTGGCACACTACCATAGGGTGATGCAGCCTCTTCAGTTATCATGTGCCTTTATTATTCCGATTTCTGTGGTTACCATAAATGTAGAAAGGACACTAAGAGCGGTCCTTATGGTAGCTCTCGGGAAACCTCGAAGGTACTCAACTGTTATTCTGCATGTTGACTCGGTGGTTTTGAGTGTAAAGAAACTCTTATGTGTTGGATGGAACTGTCTATCCGCACACACAATCAGGTAATTCACTCTCCATTCTACGAACGTATGTTAGAGAAGAGAGTTATTGCTATGGAAATCCCTTGTTTATAGCTACGTATATAAAAAAACCCTACTTGCCACTCCCCCCTCACCCCGCCTACATTCAAAGACACACACACAAAACAAACACACACATACACACACTGGCACAGATAATACAAATGCATGGTATGGTTATTAGTTATTGTAGAATTATTTTTTTTTTGTTGTTCTTCTTCTCAAGTAGATAGATACCAGCCGCGTATTTAATAGTTTAAAGGGCCACCACGATACAGGCATTGCCTAGTGTTAGAATTAAAACTAAATAACTAATTTAAAATTTTTAAGGGAGCTCATTCTGAGTGAAAAAAATATATCATGTATGAAAAGCTAAGGGAGTAAAGAGCACCAGCTCTAGGTCATGTGACGGACGCCCGTGTGCAAACGGTACCTCCACTCTACCATTTATCTAGCCTGTATGCCAAACCGTCCGCAAAGCGGCCGCTCCCCAGGCCTCGTACAGCCCGGGGTCACCGCATACCCTGCACCTAGGGCGAAGGTAAAGCCAACCCTGGGTAGTCAATTGTGTAGGTAATCAGTGGAATTGTAAGATGCTCCCGACTTGCTTGATAGTCAAAGACCTCGCGTACAGAACAGAAGAAATCACGTAACATACACAAAAAAAAACTTGAAAACCAAAAATCATGTTCCTTAATGAAGATAGTACACTCAGCGGTACAAATTACAGAACACATAATTATTTTAATACATTTTCATACATAGTGGCGTCCAAACAACACCGATTTTTTTAACACTACAAAGTGCAGTAGATCCTTGGCTACAAAAGTGTCGAGAGCACAACATTATTGTGATATAATAACAAAAAACAAACGCCTCCGTGGCGTAATGGTTAAGTTTTGTTGGTGGTGGAAGGGCATTTTCTAAGCCCACCTGGCTAGCTAACATCAACTTATCTAAATCTTGCCGCCAGCATCAATGTTAACAGCATTGATGTGCTCCAGCTTGAAGATGATATAGCCAGTTTCAGCTCCCCATTGCTTGGGTAGTCTTGGTAAGCCCGCTTCCATCTTCGGCATCGTCACTTACTATCACCTGAGACAATGTCAAGGGCCCACCAACTGTGAATTAAAAAAACCTCGAGAACTGCGTAGACTGCTCAGCAGAGAGCAAACGGTAAATTCGATAATTTTTCCATGCGAAGAAAAATCATGCTCTTTGTTTTGCTCAGTCCACGGAGTACCCGAGAATCAGAAGAATGTTATGCTCTTCGACACATTAATTGTAGCCAGGGATCTAAACTAATGACTGCACTGTGCGTTTTCCTTTCTTTTTTCGATTAAAAATAATTTTCGAAAAACCTAAAAACTTTTAGGTACAAGCTTTAATTTGAAAAGAATTTTGATTATTTCGTATTCTTCTCACTCAGCAAACCCTTTCATTTGATACCCATATTGTAGGAGTGAACTAAAAATAACTAGTCCGCCATCTTGAGTGTGCTGCCATGTTGGATTTAGAATGAAGTCACACAGTTAACCATGCATTGTCATCCAAACTGAACGGGATACAAAATTTCAGCTCAATCGATCGAAGATATCAGCTTCCAAATAGAGTTGCAAGATTTCACCCCAACAAAGCTTGTAAAAATTACAGTTGCTTTTTAGCGCCCTTCTGTGTGAAAATGTATTGACAAATTGAAAACGGGACTCGACAGTTTGAATATTGATAAAAATTTGGTGTTCCGTTGATTGTGCGGCTGAGTGTAGTAGACTCAGTAGATAGACTCACCATGTGACCGGTTACCCAAGAAGCGACGGCGCTGCTAAGCCAACACGGCGTGTTTGCCCGCGTATCTTATCGCAGCCTCCCTGCGCTGACCCACATCAGGCTGCCGGCAAATTTACAAAAACATTACAATTTTGATTACCCACATAGATAAGGAGATAACTGATCTGATCATCCCATTATTTTTAGCTACCGAATTAGGGTAAAGGGCCATATACGTACAGTCATCGGCGCTGAAGTATCAAAGGCAGGCACCGCGTAGGTACTATTTTTCTAAGCTGTGTGGCCTCTATGTATGGTTTTTGTTTTCTTTTTTATTAAAAAATTTAACTGCGATTGACTATATCTCACCTGATGGTAAGTGACGATGTAGTCGAGGATGCTACACGCAAACTCAAATAATGCCTATTCACTCTCGCCTTGAAGATCCCCAAAGGTTAAAGAGCGTCGGTGGCGGGCGTAACGGCTAGGGCCGCTGCCTCCTGTCCGAAGGTCATGTGTCGCTTCCTGTCACGTACCAATGTGTTTTAGAATTTCGATTTCATATGTACGTTTATATTACGGTTTAGGAAACATCGTGAGAAAACCTGCACACGCCTGCAAAGAACTCGAAGGTTGTGTGTGAAGTCAACCAACCCGCACTAGGTCTACGTGTTCGACTAAGACCCGATCGCCCTAATTCAGGGTAGGCTAGAGCCCCACGGTGGGGACGTATATGAGCTGATATGATGAAGAGTTTTAGGACGAGGTGAAATTTAAATGGCCACGTTCCATAGGCTGTAAACTAAAGAAAAGTATAACCGAGGAGTCATGAGAAAAAAGACTTTCTGAAAAAATATTGATGCATCGAGGTTAATTCAACAAGAAATAGGGCAACTTGAGCATAAACATCTTGAAATGTGATTTATTAAAAATAATTATTCCATACAAGTGACCTCTAAAATTATCGAATTCACGAAAAAACTAGCGGTAGTATACACACCCAAATTTTTAATACAGTTCCATACATCAAAAGGAACAACGGAACCATTATAGGTTCAATCGCGTTATGACCATCAGAAAGAGTGTAATTTGCACCTATTTTGAATAAATACCTTGAATCCTGAATCTCTGTCTGTCCGTCCCTCTGTCACAACCAATTTGCTCCGAAACTGCTGGACCGATTAAGTTGAAATTTAGTACACATAATATGTAAGTCTGTGACCCAAAGACGGACATGTAACATAAATTAATTAATTTCAAACATGGGGGCCACTTTTTTGGTAGATTTTTTAAAAGTTTTGCAAACTATATCGTGTGACATATCAAATAAAGTACTTACTATGAGAATCCCAAATATATATTTTTTTAATTTAAAATTAATAGTTTTAGAAAATAGGCCAAAATTGACCATCCTATATTCGTAACTACTGGGCCCAAAATTGTGAAAAAAGAACAGAAAATAGGTTTTTAGAGTTCCGTACTCAAAGGGTAAAAACAGGACCTTATTACTAAGACTTCGCTGTCCGTCCGTCTGTCCGTCTGTCACCAGGCTGTATTTCATGAAACGTGATAGCTAGACAGTAGAAATTTTGACAGACGATGTGTTTCTGTTGCCGCTATAAAAACAAATACTAAAAATTAGAAAAAGTAAAAGTCTCCATACAAAAAACGTGTTTTTTTAAACGTGAAGAAACTAGCGCCATCTTGTATGATGGTACGGAACCCTACGTGTGCGGTTCTGTCTCGAACTTGTTCCTTTTTTTTTGTCCATAATTGGTAAGCCCTTGGCATCTTCTCACCTGATGGTGAATATAAATACCTAGATTACTGAAAAATCTATAAGAAATCTACGGTATTTAAAGTAACAAGAAAATTTCTCAATCAACGTACGGAACACTCTTCACCGGGATTAAATCGCACTTGTCCTTTTTCTTATTATTCTCTCTCTCGGACCGATTTATAATATCATTTTCAATAGGGATGACGACAGCATCAGAAATAAATTATAAACTCTTGATCACTAAATTGCCCTCCTACTTAAACTTCGGAAAAACTTACTCGTTTTGTTTTCCATCAAGTCTTCGATTTTTAATTCACCAAAATCACAGAATGAGTACATAAACGACGCTGCAAAACTATGACGTCACTACTAGGTATTTCAAACATTTTTAGAACAAAATGTCGTTTTTGACAGATGATAAAAAGTAAATCAGATGACTAGCATTCGTCATCCCTATTATAAGTGCAAAGAAATTACTGCAGGCACTTTCACTTCTGGGCAGCATATTTGGTCTAACTAAACCCTAAAAGTCTTTTCAAACAAAGCATCATCATCATCATATCAGCATAGGGACGTCTACTGCTGGACAAAGGCCTCCCTAAAGGATTTCCACGACGACCGGTCCTTCGATGCCCGAATCCAGCGGCTTCCTGCGACCTTCATCGTCATCGGCAAACAAAACATGTACTCATTAAACTGAACAACTTTTCCTAAGAAACCCATACACACCAAAAAACGGCCAAGTGCGGGTCGGATTCGTGCACTGAGGGTTCCGTACCGAAACACGTTTGGGTATGGTTGGTACATAATCGACTACAATAATCGGATTGTCATCATTATCACCATCTAAATATACAGAGTGTAAAAAAATTGGTGTAGGTCCCGTTAACTGGGGGTTCTACTCATCAGACTGAACAACTTTCCCCAAGGAACCCATAGTCTATTCTCAAAAAAAAATTGGACGTTCCATACTAAAATGCACAAAATTGGTCTATCAGCTGATCGATTTGTATGAAGAGTAAAATTTTTTTTTTGCGATTTCTTCAAACTCGTAGAAAAAAAGTTGTTCAGTGTGATGAGTAGAAGCCCCAGGTAAGCGAACCTACACTACTTTTGTTACACCCTGTATATAACTCAAAGGTGACTGACTGACTGACTGATATAGTGATCCTTATGACGTAGGCATCCGCTAAGAAAGGATTTTGGGAAATTCCGACGGGAACCGCAAAAATCGGGATCTGCGCGGGCGAAGCTGCGGGCATCCACTAGTCATCATATAAGCCGAAGGACGTCCACTGCTCGATATAGGCCTCCCCCAAGGATTTCCACGACGACCAGCGGCTCCTCGCATCCAGCGAATTCCCGCGACCTTCACCAGGTCATCTGTCCACCGAGTGGGAGGCCTAACTAATAACTAATACGCTAAGGGAATCGGATTGTAAAAAATGTTCTCCCTGACATCGATATACGTCACGGTCAATTCTCCAACTGCAAATGTAAGTTAATACAAAAATTAACTATAAATTTGCAATTTTCGTAATTTTTCTTTTACATGTGCTGTGAGTCCTTGCTTCCTGCCAAATTTCATGATTCTATATAAACGGTAAGCACCTTATAGGTTTTGATTTAATTGCGAGTGTCTTATCTTTGTAAAAAGGGGCTGCGGTCGCAGCGACACTTCGACCCAATGGGATCTTTTGTGTCTACCCCTATAACCCTTGCACTCTAGCCTACTTGAAGATGTGCTGCATCAATGCAGCAATTCCGCTGAGTCGAAAGTGCTTCCAATCCTCCGGTTTTGGTGAGTCAAACCAAGGAGGCACATACGCTTTCTAGCCAACACATCGCAGTGACACAGTAAGTGTTCCATTGATCCTATACATGCACCACAGGCCCTGCAGGTATCGAATCGTCAGGCCGATTTTTTCAGGTGCGCGTTTGTAGCAAAGTATCCCGTCAACGCTCCTGTTACACATAACAACAAACACTCTGACACATGTCCTGCTGTTTCTCCAAATAGGTTTTGATAGGTATCATACGTTTTGATTTACTAACGAGTATCAAAATATATTTTTATGTGTCATAAATGGCCGTACCTTTTTATTGCTTCGACTTAGAAGGTTAATTTTTTACAGCTTCAAGGTACCGTGGACCTAAGAAGTATTTGATATTTATTTCAATTTGATACCTCCTCATGATCCTGAGAAAAAGTATCATGACAGACAGACGGATAGAGAAGTGATCCTTTGAGGGACCTTTTTTCCTACAGAGGTACGGAGTTATAAAAATTTGACTTAAACTAATCTTACTTTGTATGAGAAGTCAAAAAAAAAGTTTCGATTGTATAGGTTCCTTGGGAAATGTTGCTCAGTTTCATGAGTACCTAACGATTTCAATTTTACCTGTATCAAATGGAAAAAAGAACCACGTCACGGGACATACGAGAAAGGGAAAAGGGAAGACCGCGGGAGGTGGGTCAGGGCCCCAGATCTTGTAAATAACTTCACTGGGCCTAAATCCTGAAGGGCTTTGCTTAATCGTGAAGAGCAAATGGGATGTTAACCGTACTTTAGAAGCAAACACACTAAATTTGTTAGAATGTAGCCCAAACGTCAAATCTTGGAATGCGTAATTCATTATCCATTTAACTTGTGAATGGGTTTACATAAATCGTTTAATTGCACTATCGCTAAACCTATTGAGTTATCTTCGCAGAATTTAGTGATAGACCAATTCAATCCAACCTTTGGAAATGGGTTAGGTAAAACTTGGAAACCTAAAGGATTGGAAGATACATAATAGATTATGAAATGTTAAATGCTGTATTTATTTTTTAGTTTTTTAAAAATATATATTTATTTTAAATTTAATTCAATAATTTTTTGCTTTTTTCTTATTTTTATTTACTGATTATAATGTATTTTATTGTCTACTTACTTATAGCAAATAAAATATTGTGATGGAAAAGTCACCAATAAATAAGTTATGTTCCTACACATGACTTTTGATATTTGTTCTTTATAATTATTTTGTTTGAATTTTAAACGTATTATATTACGATAACTGAATATTGAACATATTTTAAGATACTCCAAATGTTACTGTTCGGAAATTATAATTTACTAGCTGTCCCGGCGAACTACGTACCGCCTTACATTACATTACACTGCCTTACCCTACCCTAACCTACACTACACTACACTACCCTACCCTACACTACACTACCCTACCCTACACTACCCTACCCTACACTACTCTACCCTACACTACACTACCCTACACTACCCTACACTACCCTACACTACCCTACACTACACTACCCTACCCTACACTACCCTACACTACCCTACACTACCCTACCCTACACTACACTACACTACCCTACCCTACCCTACCCTACCCTACCCTACATAAGAACCTTCTCCTGACAATAACGAACTCGACAAAAAAAGAATTAGCGAAATCGGTCCAGCCGTTTAGGAGGAGTTCAATGACAATGACAATATAGCCTTCATATTTCACTTTTTTTTAATTTTAATTATTTCTATTAGTAAATAAGAAGGCTCAAGGTCACCCAAAATCGAGTATATCCGTAGGAGAAACAAAGAAACCCACATAGCTCTCAGAATCGCAAAACTTAAGTGGCAGTGGGCGGGGTACATAGCTCGTAGAACAGATAGCCGTTGGGCCAGTTAAGTTCTCGAGTAGCAACCGCGCACCGGAAAACGCAGTGTAGACAGGTCTACCACTTGGTGGACCGATGATCTGGTGAAGCTCGCGGGAAGCCGGTGGATGCGGGCAGCGCAGAACCGGTCTTCGTGGATATCCTTGGGGAGGCCTTTGTCCTTCAGCTTAGTAAAACATATTCTGTGAAAATTTTAGCTAGCTACTTATCACGGTTCAAAAGATACAACCTTTTAAAATTCGGAGGAACGGATGGACGGAGAGATAGCATAAGCTAATACTAACAGGGTCCCGTTACCTGGTACGTAACCCTAAAAAGAAAAAAAAATGTTTATTGATGGCAATAGCATTGCATAAAACATAAAACTGTGTAAACAGATTACTAGGGTGGACCAAGATTTGCTTGCTATAAACGTCTAAGTTATTAAATAAATAATTAATTATGAAAAATATAAAAAAAATATTTATTAATAAATTAATAACAAATAATCATAAAAAAAACATAAATAATATTTTTTTGATGTGTAACATCTTTGCTCTCGCTTTCCTGCAATTTGTGGGAGTGATTTCGTGAAATGGGACGGAAATGTGTAACAGGAAATGCGAACGTTTTTTAATTCTCGAAAACTAAGGTTGTCATAGCCATGCCGCCTAGTGTGATGGCAAAGGCAAAGATGACATACTACTATTCGAAGGGTCGATCCTTGAATGTACGACCCGATAATTAATTAATTTCATAAGTATTTTTTCACATGTTACACATCATATGCGAGTACTGTAGGTCTCGTTTTTTTTATTTTGTTAATTATTAAACTATCATACCGAGGTAACCGAGGACTAGACGATAACATTCGCCTTCTTTTTAACCCCCGACGTAAAAGAGGGGTGTTATAAGTGTAACGTGTGTATATGTGTGTCTGTCTGTGGGTTCGTAGTTCCTAAACAAGTAGACGAGTTTTGATGCGATTTTTTTTTGTTTTCTTTGCTCTCACCTGACTGCCCATAAAGTAGGTTAGTATTTTTGAAATGTATAAAGATGCAACTGCGTACGGGCGTCCAAGTGGGCACAGTTTTTCAAGCCGCCCAAGGCATCTGACACGGCCTAACAAAAACGCATTCTCTTCACAAACTTCTTGCACGCGTTAGAATCCCAACCACGCAAGTCGTACTCAGCTGCGGTCGCTTCACAAACTTCTTGCACGCGTTAAAATCCCAACCACGCAAGTCGTACTCAGCTACGGTCGCTTCACAAACTTCTTGCACGCGTTAGAATCCTAACCTCGCAAGTCGTACTCAGCTACGGTCGCTTCCCAAACTTCTTGCACGCGTTAAATTCTCAACCACGCAAGTCGTACTCAGCTACGGTCGCTTCACAAACTTCTTGCTCGCGTTAAAATGTTTGAAAAAAGAAAGATTCGAAAGAAATGTTGTTACAGCTAAACTAATCAAGTAGGTGTGTATAAGTATTGATAGATGGTTGAGCGTCATTAAGAAAGACCTAGAAAGCTGCGAACTAACCGAGGATGATGTCCAAGATAGGGCAAAGTGGAGAAAGAATAGCCGGAAGCAGACCCCGTCATCAGACGGGAAAATTAATAAGAAAAGAGAGAGAGAGAGAGAGAGAGAGATTCTTATACCAATTTAATGTTAAAGTCGTTAAGTTTTGCAGATTTTAACCATAGTATCCTGAATCAGCAATTTAATAAATCGTCAATACTTGATAAAGATCGAAATTACCGCAAAAATTCTAGTTGAATAATGTGAAATTTAAACAAAAAACGCTAATTAGATTTAACAGCCTGCGTGGCGTAACGGTTAAGTCTATTAGCTTCACATCAGGAGCACGCGGTTTCAATTCCCGGAAGGGTCTAACTTTTAATGACTGTTTGGTTAGGGGAAGGGAATTTTCTACGCCCGCCTGGCTAACACTGCAGTTCATCTAAATCTTGCCGCCAAACATCAATGTTAACAGTATTGATGTGTTCCGGCCAGTTCTGCCTTGAAGATAAGATAGCCAGTTCCCCATTGCGTTGGGGAGTGTTGATAAGCCCACTTTTATCTTCGGCATTATCGTAACTTACCATCAGGTGAGATGACTCCAAGAGCTTACAAATTGTGAATAAAAAAATTAAAATAAAATTTACTAAAAATAAAACTTAAAGCGTAGTTTTACACAAAAATACATTTTATTGATGGTCGTGAGCATGTCGTCTCTCACAAGGTAATTTAAAGAAACGAAATTGACAAAACAAATGTTATCATATTGTCATACTTACTCTCAATGCAATTTGTCACAGAGAATGAATTAATTAAAACCTTCACGCGTTAACAGTGCAAACATATTAACTCAGTCTGAGTGTGTTTGTGTAATGAACCGTTAAAATCGTTGAGTTTTAAAGCTAAAGGCCATATAGAAATTAAATAATCAAGTAAAATAAATTGAAAAAAAACCTAAAATCTTTTATATAAAAAAAAAATATGCTCAAAAGCCAAATGCTCACGGTGTTAAAAAGACGTTTCCAAATTTGAAAAAAGGCAAGCACAGTTTTTCCTGGGATACTTTATAAAATAAAAGACGATCCACCTTAATCCCACCTCCAAAGTTCATCATCAGATCAACTTCAAAGTACCAAAAGTATCTATTGTCACCGGGAATACGGCTTCATACCAAATTAGAGATTTGACCTTCACAAACTGACAAACATACATACAAACATTGCAAGTTAAATAGAAGCTTACAGTAATAGTTCCCGAATTTTCCAATTTTCCGGCAAACTTTTCCAACTTTTCTTTTCCTAAAAACCTTATTCGGACTTTACGTTTAAAACGAAATGCCTAGCCGAGTTACGGCACACAGTTTTGGAGGGGTTAAATTTTGCAACAGCATAATCGGAGCTCCGACTTTCAGGATAAATAGAGAGCGCCGGGAGCCCGCAGCAATATCAAATTCAAATCATTTATTCGCTGGAAACATGGTGGTTAAGATTAACAGATATATATATAAGGTACATCATGTCTCGCTTATAAAAATAAGCATGCAAAATAGAGTCTGTGCAGGTAAGGTAGTCACGGCCTAGTATCTAGTATGCTTTCCCAGTGCAGAAGTAATAGTCGACCAACTTAAGATGTGCAGTTGGATTTGTCAAAAGAATCTTGAATCTTCCGTAAAAAATGTTCTATATCAAGTGCAAAATATTTTTGATTTTATAATAAACATTTATTTATTGAAAAGACTACGGAACCCTACTATGCGCATGTTCCGACACGCACTTGGCCACTTTAGTTTTAAATATCGTCGTTAGATGACTGAACTGTTACAAAACGAGCTTATACGAGTTGTATGAGAGAGTACAATTACTGGCGTAGTTGTATCTTTAATTTTGTAAAACATATTAACAAATTACTCTATGATAAAGTACATGTATGTTTTTTAAGTTTCTGTGAGCATTAATACATTTATCTACACACATAAGTCCTCTAAAATGCGTTCAAAATCCGTAGACAATGACCAGCATTATGACAACTCTGTACTTTAATGTTATTACAGTATCGATTTTTGTAACGTTGTGAGTTTAAATTTGGAACACCTGTCAAAACTCAAGTGGGTCTCAACCAAGACCCTTCCAATACAACCAGGACCATTAAATATACACCATTGCTCCAATGCAAATGTCAATTACAACTATTACAATATAGTATATTATGCAACTAGTAAATAAAGGACGGATTTAAAGCGAGGGCCATAGATGAATCACGAACATGTGAAAGATTCTAATTTCTGAATCATGACCGTAGAGAGTGATCCATGATGATTGAATCACGAGTGTAGCGTGTGATTCAAGTATTAGAATCCTGATCGACGTGAGTGGTTCATCTATGGCCCTCGCTTTAAATCCGTCCTATTAGTTAAAATTATTTTTATTATTAATAATATTATACCTATAAATTTGTTTTATTCATGCGTTGCATACCATACTTTATACCATGCACTCCGAGAAAAAGAAACATTTAAGCGAAAATAGACTGCCTGCAAATAGCTCGTAGAACAGATGGCCGTTGGGGCAGTAAAATTCTCGAATGGCGACCGCGCACCGGAAAACATAGCGTAGGTAGGCCTCCCACGCGGTGGACCGACGACCTGGTGAAGATCTCGGGAAGCCGCTGGATGCGGGCAGCGTAGGACCGGTCATCGTGGAAATCCTTGGGGGAGGCCTTTGTCTAGCAGTGGACGTTTTTCGGCTGATATGATGATGATGATGATGAAGAAAAAACAAAGGTTAAATTTATTAATATGCTCATTAAAATTGAAACAATTACTAAAATTAAGAGTTACTAATTTTCTTTGTGTTCGTACAACTTATAGTATTCAAAATGGCGCCAATTTACTAATGAAATGACAGCAAAGAACAAAAAAAGTTTTTATTCTAATGCTAAACTCCTTTTCTAAAATATCGAACAATCAAATCTCGAGGAGTTATTAGTACAAGGACTTTGTATGTCAAATATTCTTTGGATGAGGAGTTTGTATATCGAGTATCGAGGTCGAATATTATATTGGTGTGTTCTAAATTCAAACACCTTAAACAACAAATAGTGATTAAAAGAGCTTTTTATTCACTGCTTTCAGTGAATAAAATAAGCATTTTAGAGGAGCAATGGTATAAAATAATGTATGAAATTTTAAATTGCAAATTAGGTCTTAAAACACTCGTGTGATTCTATAACGTTAAAACACACTCATGTTTTAAGACCGGTCATTACATAACAGTTGCATAAACTACTATTAATATCGTAATAATCTTGTTTATTTTTTATCTGCAGCCACATTATCTGTTTATTTATTTTTTTTACCTACCAATTCCTATTGTTACTCTAAGGTTGCCTAGAACAAATCGCTAAAAGCGATAAGGCCGCCTTTGCATTTTACATATTCTTAATTAAGTTTGTGTGATGATTTTTCTGATGTGCAAGAAGAAATGATATTTACTTATCTACTTATTACAAATTACTCTTTCATACATCGTTTTTCTTAGGGAGAACCTTTTCCTCCGAGGGAGGACCTCACAGTAAACGGAAAACCGAGAATCTTAGTTTGGGGCCAGATGACCTGACCGTGTGTCATTTGTCCCGGAATATTCATAAAACTATCTCTCGATTGGAAAGGCAAGCCATCCACCTCAGAACGTCATAAACCCGACTCACAAACGTCGAATTCTGAGTAAGCATTGTGTGTTGTACGCTAATCTCAGGAATGTGATACGCATATAAACCCAGTCACAGACTTTTTGGTATCAACACAAGATCAACACTTTTAATGCAGATTTTATGGAGATAAGAAAATTTCGCTCCCCGACACCACAGCCGACACGTGACTTTGGTATTCAACCTAAATTACTGTGGATTTAAAAAAAAACCTAAACAGATTTTTTTTTGATTATTAGCTATTATTTTTATTTTTAGCTTTCATTATTTTTAAAGGTGACAAAGCTAACAGAATCTCTAAACTGACAAGTGACAGGGGCATATAGCTCGTAGAACAGATGACCGTTGGGGCAGTACTATTCTCGAGTGGCGACCGCGCAACGGGAGACGTAGCGTAGGCAGGCCTCCCACACGGTAGACCGACGACCTGATGAAGATCGCTGGAAGCCGTAGGACGCCTTTGTCCAGCAGTGGACGTTTTTCGGCTGATATGACGATGATGATTTTGCTGGTAAAACAAGATCTTTTTGTAGCAGTTGCCACCGCGGCGATAATGTGTACTGGTTTCACAACAGGTTTCATTCGATACCCGACTAAGTCCAGCATGGCAGGAATATCATCAGGCTATATCACCATTTTAACTCAAACTCAAATAACTCTTTATTGTACATCAAAATAAATACATTATATGCAAAATTCTAATTAAAAACTAAGAGACGTAAAATTTTATCATTTGCCATTTTTTACCATTTTATCTTGCCGCCTAACATTTATACTACTACTAGTATTCCCGGCGAACTTCGTACCACCTTACACTACACTACACTTCCCTTCCCTATATAGCCTACACTACACTACCCTACCCTATCCTACCTTACACTAAACTACACTACACTACACTACCCTACACTACACTACCCTACACTACACTACCCTACACTACACTACACTACACTACCCTACACTACACTACACTACACTACCCTACCCTACCCCACCCTACACTACCCTACACTACACTACCCTCCCTACCCTACACTACACTACACTAAACTACAATACCCTACCCTACCCTACCGTACATATGAACCTTCTCCTGACAATAACGAAATCGACAAAAAAAGAATTAGCGAAATCAGTCCAGCCGTTCACGCGTGATGCCGTGACCAAGGGAAATAAGGATTCATTTTTATATATATAGATTAAAGATGCGAGTTTTGCATCCGTGGCTCAACCGGTAATGACTTGGTCCTCCCAACCAGACGTCCTGCGTTCAAATCCGGACGGCCAATGTACCAATGAGTTTTTCGAAACTTACGTACATACATTATACTTACCGATTGCTTTAAAGATGAAGGAAAACATCGCAAGGCAAACTGCACATCTGATTCCAGATGTGTATGAAGGTCGCGTTGCACACGTCCGTAGGTGTAAATCTAAATGCCCTAGACGTAATTACTAGTTTTGTCCCGCGGTTCCGCTGCGTGGACATCGAGGGAGCGCGCAGCGCGAACTGCAGCGGCTTGCGGGGTTTTCTAATGCTTGGATGATGACAGATCTTTGCATAAATACCTATCATTTAAAAAAAAACAAAT